>OY288260.1:14417078-15840798 GCA_958450325.1 Agrostemma githago | reverse complement strand
CCCTGAAAGTCATCAATCTCTGCTTTGGTCACTATTGAGCCTATTCTTTCATTTAAGTATAGAACATTGTTAAAATCACCCATAAGAATCCAAGGACCCTGAATCCTACTGTTATGCGCTATAATTGAGGACCATAACATCTTCCTATCCTCCAATTTATTAAATCCATACACCATAGAACAATTCCATAGAAAATTTGTAGGAAGGAACGTATATTCAAGGTGAATAACATGTGCATCCTTAGACACAATTCTGACATCAAAACAATTCACATTCCACACTACCCAAATTCTCCCTCCTTCCTTAATATCATTATTCATGATGCAACTCCAATGTCTCCCAAGACCATCTTGTACTTTATTGATATTCTGAGTCTTGACTCTTGTTTCTAGTAGACCTCCAAACCCTATATTATTGATATGAAGGAAACGTCGAACATCTCCCTGCTTATTCACTTTATTGATACCATGAACATTCCAAAATCCGATGCTAACCATGTTCAGGCTGAGAGTTGTTCTTCCCCTTTCCCAAGCTATTTAGGATATATTTTTTCAAAGAGTAAGACAACGCTTTTGCAAAAGAGAGACCGCCTTGAGTACCTGGCTCATGAAACCAGTTGGATTTACGAGCTGGAGTAGCAGTATGAGTCGTCCCTTGTACTGGCTTTGGAGTAACTATCTGATAAGTGTAGTTTGTAGTGCCTATTTTGTTATCTTTTGGTCTCATTTTCCTTGTGGAATCGCTCCTTGGAAGCGGTTTATGGGCTACTCATGCTTCCTCTAGTTCATTTCAGGTTCCCGAGACCATTCATGAAGAATTGGAACGATTCCGACTCGTTTCATACACTTTTGGAGCCAACGAAGAGAAGGAACGATCACTCGATGCCTTGGATTCGACCCCGAGACCTTGGGACCCATTCCGAGCCCCTTAGACTCAATCCCGAGTCCTGAGAATCGATGGGAAGCCCATGAGAAGCAAGGAGGGACCAAAAAGATCTTAAAAGAGGCCTACAAGGTCCTTCCCGGGCGGGATAATGCCTTCCCGACCGGGAAGGAAGGTGCAAAAACAAGTGCCACTGTCTTGAGCCCATCCCTGCCGAGAAGGAACTCGTCCCGGTTGGGACCCTCTCGTCCCGGGCGGGACCAATCCGTCCCGGGCGGGACGAAGCAGCTGCAGCACGCCTTTGCTTCTTTTCTTCTCCTTACTCATTGTAACTTTATATATACCCTTCCTCTTGTATTCTTATGTTCTGAATGTTCTTCATTACCCATTAAACCCTAGACTATTTTAGGTTAGATTAGCTTAGATTAGAGTAGATTAGTCGGTAATTAGTCATTAATCTAGTTAGCTAATCTTGTATTAAGGGAATTCTTGAAGAATCCATCCAAGATTGACAACCTTGGTTGATGTATTTGGGTTTTCTTATTATTACAAGTTTCAATCTTTTCTCTTCACTAGTTTGGTATAATCTCTCTTTTCCCTTCTTTTAATCTTGTTTACTCATTCAAGTTTTAATCTTTGATTATTGTTTATTGTTCTTGTTAGTTTCATTATGTATGTTTTGATGTTTGTGTTGATTTCTTTTGTTATGGTTAGGATTAGCTTCATTATGTGTGAGTAGACTTGTTGTGGGGTTAGTAGGGGGATTAAGTGTTGATTATGGATGATTAGGGTTTGATTATGGGTAAAGGTGGATTCTTTGTTACTAATCACATATTAAGAGCACCATGTGTTTGTTGAATTGCTTGTTAGTGTAGTAGTTGCAAATGCTCCTCTTGCTTGTCTTCCTCTTCTCATTGTGTGATTGATTTGTGGTTGTGTATTGGGTGACAACTTGCATAAGTATTCTGGTTTTGTTTTTAACACGAGAGTGCGGACATTGGTCTACGTAGCGAGAGCCCGGACCGACCTTAGTAACTAGGTGAAACCTACACCCTCGATCTCCCAACTATCCTACTACACTTATGAACCCGACCTAACCCTACCCTTTCCTTATTTGATTTCTTCGTTACCTTAGTCATAGTCATATATTCATCCCCTTCTTATCGCCTTAGTCTAGTTTAGTTCGTTGACCTAGTCTCGTGTTTAGGTAGACCTAGTCTAGACGCCTCTTACCGTCCCCGTGGATTCGACCCGACTTACCCTATCTACGTGTTAGGTGTAGTTGGTTATTATTTGATGGTGGGGATCCACGGCAAATCCCTCCCATCAATTTGGCGCCATTGCCGGGGACGATGCTAGTTTAGACTTTGTTTTTCTAGTTACTTGACTTTGTCTTTTGTTTTGTGTTTTTCTTTTTGTCCCTTTGCTTCTTGTGTGTGAGGTTTATTTCTCTCTTGTCTAGTGCCCAAAAAGCACTAGGCTTCGCACGTTTGCTCTTAGTCTACAGTTTGTGCTTAGAGGTGGTGACCATCTTTTTCTTGCAACTTAGAGCCGCTTTAACGGACGGTTGCTAGATTGAGAAGTCCTCAACCGGGTACAAGCCACGATTTTCGAGCATAATATGAGGTTTGATCTAAACTCCGCACCCATGGAAGCCAACATGAGCTACTCCTCTTCCTCTATGAACCAAGGGTATGACATGACCTTCCCCTACCACTATCAAGCTTCGAGGGGTAATCAAGACACTAGTGGGTATGAACTTCAAGGATATGGAAACGGCTACCAACAAGTGAACACTTATAAATCATATGATCATGGTGGCTATTACTCAAGCTATCAATGTGAACCCACCATGTTTCATCATGATTCGCCGTATGGAAGCCAATTTCCCCAAAACCCACCACATTGCCCTCCACCCCAACCACAATATGAACCCCATGACCCACAATACTACCAATCACCTCAACCTCACTACCAACAATATGATGCCCCACCCCTTGGGTATCATCAAGATTTTCAAGGAGCATTACAAGACCCCAATGACCACCAATCGCCAAACTTGGAGTTGTATCAATCGATTCTTCAATTGCAAAGGAGCAACCAAGAAATGGCCATTCAAATGCAAAAGAATCAAGACGAATTCATGGCCCAATATCAAAGGGAAAACGAGGCGATGGATGCTCGATTAAATACGTTAACGGTTAAAACCTTAATGTTTTTATCCCGAACGTCACAACTAAATGAAGGGTGCCCACTTGAGAAAGGGGAGAAACCTAATCACGAAGCCGCCGATGTAGTTCCTTTTGAAAGCAAAACTTGCTTTGAAGAACCTCAATCGTTTACCCAAAAAGAGACGAATGAGGATATGACCCTTGGTGAAGGCATTGTTGGTGAGGAATTGGAGGAGGGTAGTGAGTTGAATGAGTTGGTGGAATTTGTGAAGTTGGTGGGTGATAATGACAAGCCCAAGTTGCCCTTGTCCGAGAATGTGGATAAGCATCAAGAACCCCTTGTAAGTATACCAAGCAATGGTTTGGAAGAGATTGAAACCGCCGGTAGAAGTTTCAATTCTCTCCTCCAAGATGATGTGGGGACAAGTGATGAAGATGGGGAACCACAACTTGAGGAAGGTGTGGGGATGTGCAACATGGAAATGGGGCCAAAGCCGTTTTTTGTGCCTCATGATGAAGACTTGAAGCTTGCTAGCGATTGGAGACGGTGCCTAGGGAGGAAGAGGTCGGTGAAGCTCGTAGGATGGATAGACCCCGGAGACAACGCGAAAGATGACGTTGGGTCTTTTGAGGACTACTTCTTGCCTCCACCTTGGAGGCCGTGGAGGATAGCTTGGCTCGAGCACTCTTTGGGCCTTCATTACGATGTCGGTCGTGCGTTTGATTTGCTCCTCCAAGCCCTTGAGGGCTATGGTTGAAGAATGAGAGTCCACCATCCTCGTTTTGACGGAGTTCCTAAAGAACCGTCACGTTGTATATTCCTTTTTCCTCTTCTCTCGAGTTTTTGTAATTGTGTTTGTGTGTTTTGAGTGTTAGGTTCTAGGTTTTGTTTTGTTTTGTAGAATTCTTGTAATTTGGAATTTTGTTGAGTGATGTGAGGGAGAGGATTCTAATGATTTTTGTGAAGTTGTGTAGGATGATTGAAGTTTGATAGGTTATTATGTTGAGTTTTGGAGGTGAATGCTTGAAGCGATCTTGGGAGCGGTTCTATTATTGATTTTTGGGAGCTTTGATGAAGCTATGTGCTTAGGTGAATATTCGCAAATCAAGAGAAGCTCCACTTTTATCTCCCATCATTAGCATCAAGTATTTCGTGCTCGGTCTTCTATTTTTCCGTCAAGTCTCGGCTCGGTGGGATTTTTATTGGAAGACGGGAGCTAGATGGTTGTTTTTGAGTTTAGAATAAGCTTTTGGGGACGGGATTTTGGATCCCGAGGTGTTATTTGTCAATTGGGAGTAAGGTTCGGTGTGTTCTTATTGAAGGGAAGCTTCAAAGGCATCCCGGGCGAGACCGAACCTCATCTCGGTCGGGACAAGTGGGCAAAAATCCTAGCCGCTGTCAGATCTTCCCGGCCGAGACGAGCCCATCTCGGTCGGGTCGATTTGATAAAAATCTGCAGCTACTGGAGTATCGTCCCGGGCGAGACGAGACCGTCCCGGGCGAGACGAAGACCCGTCCCGGGCGGGACGAGCCCTTCTCGGCCGAGACGGGGCTGTTTACAGCACAGTTCGTTTTTTTCTCCTTGCAGCCCGAACCCAGCTCACCTTCATTTAAGCCCGCCCCGCCCCATGCTTTCCTCTCACACAAAAATACCCAACCCAACCCAACCCATTCCCATCTCATACTAACTCATCTTCAACCTCCCTCATCTTCATAACACACAAAATAAACCCCAATTCCAAAACTCCCAAAACACCATAAATCTTCAAATACTCCACCAAATCTTATCAAATCACCTCCTAAACAACCCAAAATCAGTTTCTATCACATTAATACCTATCCTAGACCCATTTTCTACCATTTAAATCACCAAAAACGAAAAAAAAAAAAATCGAGTTTTTATCACCATTTTTTCCAAAATCTGAGTTTGGGGTTTTGGTTCAAAACTCGATTTAGCTTGTTGGAGTTGGTCTTGGAAGCTTATTACAGCAATTTTAAGCTTCTATTGAGTGTTTTTGTGGGTTCTAGCTAGTGTTTTTGAGTAAAATTCGAATTTGGGTGTTTAGCATTTTTCAAGCTTCTTCATCATTAATGGCTCCAAAGAAGAAGGGGAATGTGGTAGCAAGCAAGAAAAGGAAGAGTGCTTCAATTTCTAGAGCCGAAATCGAGCCCGAGGTCGAGGTTGAAGAGCCGGAAATTCCTTGCCATCCGGATTTTCCTACCCTTATCTTTGGTTCGGAATGGCAAAAGGAGCAATTCTACAAGCTCCTTGGTAAGCCTCTTGAGCCAACTCGTTTTATTTGCAAAATCATACTTAGGAAGCTTGGCATCCTTGAACAATGTAGACAATTGTTTGTGGGTATGGGGTTGGAATTATTATTTAACATGCATGAGTGGACCTACAAGCAACTCACCCTTGAGTTCTTTAGTAGCTTTGTTCTAAATACTAGAGTTGATCCACCCCGGGTTGCTTTTCGAGTGAACAATGGTGACTACAATTATACCCTCCCCGAATTTGGTGCTATTTTCGGTCTCCCCTCCGTTTCTAATTGTAATACACCCGCCGGTTTTAGTGAAATCGATGTGTGGAAAAGTATAACCGGTCTTAGCCTTGTCGACTATCGACGATTGTCTAGCAGTCATGTCCACCACCCGGTTTTGCGTTTTTGGCATCGATTAATTGCGGGTACGATATTTGGGAGACCCGAAATGAGCTCTTTCACGCAACAAGAATTAACCATACTCGGGGCTTATTTAAATCTCAAGAGTCAACCTAGGTTCACCCCCGACCTTTCCCTTGCTTTAGCTAAGCACTTTCTTAAGATAAGTAAGGCGGGGAAGAATGTGAGTGAGATTGTCCTCGGGGGGCTCATAACACACATAGCTAAGGCGGTAGATGAGAATTTCAGCGAGGAAGACTTGATCCCCGTACCGGGGGATACGACCATAGATGAGGACCGTTTGACTAGGTTCCATAAATGGATCGCCTATGAGAGGGAGCACAAGAGGTATCAATGGTTTACCTCGGGTCGGCCACACTTCACTTTGCCATGCACTACGCTTCCGACCCTTGTGCCTTTGCGACAATCCCTAGTCCCGGTCCGAGAGCCTAACCTTCTAATGTCCGGTGCGGGAGGTGATCCCGGTGCCTCTTCCTCCCTTAGTCTGCATACACGTGATAGTGTGAGGCCTCGACAGCAACCAACCCAACAACAACAACAGCAAGCTGCCCGACCACTCCCCTTTTACCCTACGCCCCCGGCGTATGTGTACGTTCCTCCGTACACCCCCTACACTTCATTTGCCTACCCTCAGCCCCCGGCCGATGCATCCATGGCCGCGATGCTTAGTGCTCTACATCTAGGGCAATATGAGCAGAGGAGGGATGATTATTATGCTCAATACCCCAGTTATCATCTTTTGGCTCAACAGGGGTATATTGATCCACGTGGCAACCTTCCGTCATGGTATAGACCCGAGTATTTCCCTAACCACGGTAATCCTAGTGGTAGTGGTGCCATGATGGATGATGAGGAGTACGAGGCCGAGGATGCCTTCGATATAAATGCGGGGGTGGGTAATCAGGAAGCCGGTGAAGAAGATGAAGATGGTGATGATGATGATGACAACAATGGATGTGAGGAGGGAGATGATGACGAGCGAGATGACTATTGATTATTGAAACGATGGAGATGCGTTAGTTGCTAACCCTTGGTATGGCAACTTTCTTTTCTTTTCCGTTTTTGATGCTTGTCTATTTTATTTCCCCCTTGTTATGAGTAATTTGTTGGCCCTCGGGGCCTTTGTGGTGATCGCTCCCGATTCTCGATGACGTGATTACATCGAGAATCTTTTGAAAAATCCAAATTTACAAGTCTTTTCTCTTTCTTTATTTTATTTTTCTTTTAGTAGGAATTAGTCGGATTTAGGCGAAATCCGGGCTAGGTGACTTGATTACACCTAGTCCTCCCCTCCCATTTCCTTTTACTTCCTTCTTTTTATTTCTTCCCCCATCCATATCTTTTCTCGTCTCGGCCCATGGTGACTTGACTACACCCCGGCCGGACACATTCTGCCCTTTCTTCACTTTTCTTTTTGATTTTTAGCTTTATTTTCGTAGTTTCTTTTCTTTTCTTTTGTGTCTCCACACACTACGATCGAGCATGAGGACATTGCTCGGTTTAAGTGTGGGGAGCGATATTCTAGTATAGCTTAGTTTATTTTCGTAGTTTTTTCGAAAAATCTTTAAAAACCCTAAAAATTTGAAAAAAATTCACAAAATCAAAAAAGATTTTCTTTTGTGTCGTTGTGTCGTATTTTTGTTTTGTTGTGCGTGTTTTGCCTCCCTTTTTCCGTATAGGTCGCTTAATCACCGCTAGCTTTGGAAAGCTTGCAAGACATCCGGTAACGTCTTTCTATCCCTTCTTCCTCTTTATCTCTTGTGGAGTGTGGAGGAGATTTGTGATGTTGTGTGCTCGGGTGGAGCTTTGTGAAGATTTGTGGATGATTGGTTGCTCATTTGGAAACTTGGGGTGGTGTTTGTTTTGTTTATGTGTTTGTTTATCTTGTTTTGTTTTGTTGCCTTTTTGTCTCTTTTTCTTTTGTTTTCGTCGTGTCTTTGTTTTGTGTGTGTAGTTGTGTCTTGTGTGTAAATCGTTTTTCGAAAACCCGGTTTAGAGGCTAGTGTGCAAGCGTTTACTTTCCCTTTCTAGTAGTATGAATCGAGTCTTGGACTTTAGTCTAGTAGAATGACCCTAAATCAATGATTTCGTTGATCCTTTACCTTGAGTCCACCTAGCTTACTAGGGATTTACTACGGGATTTGCATTTTGACCATTATGACCACCCACGGTGTGAAAAGGCCTTGGTTGCCGAGTCCCGTCCCTTAGGTGACCGTGTTTGGGATTGTTTGATTAGTCCAAGTTCTCCCCTTTTTGTGAGTATGAAGGGAAGACGTCGTCCCGACATACCCATTACCCTACCTCCTACACATATCCACACAATGAAATTGCAATTTGTTGAAATCTCTCTTTCTTAGTTGCAAAGAAATGCCTACAACTCGAATCTAGCCAAAAGGGCAAAGAAAAGAAAAAGAAATAAAAAGAAAGAAAGAAAAGATTGAAGAAAAAGAAAAGGCACAAAAAGCCAAGAAAAAGAAAATAGAAAAGAAGAAGAAAAAATGGCATAGCAAAACAAAGCAAATATGCAAAAGAAAGAAAAAATGCCAAAAGAAAACCGTCTCACAAAAAGATCCCAACCCCACAAAAATAAGCCTTTTACCGACTATTACCGTGAAGAGCCTACCAAAGGACCGAGTCCCTAGGAAGGATGATAGCGGTAATGGTCGGTCTTCCCTCATTTTGCAATATTTTCCACCTTTTTACTTGGACTAGTTGGGCGGTTTCGGGCATGGGACGACCCTCTTGGCTCATCGCTAAAGGGGGCGGGGTCTCACTTACCTACAGTGTCGACTAACACCGCGGTTCATCCTTTTTCCATTCCGCCGATCGTCCCGTAGTACGTTCTTAGAAAGTTAGGAGGACCTAGGTAAGTTACCAACGTTTTTGTTGCTTTATCGTCATACTATTAGGGTTTAGTTCATCTCGATTTGTATGATTAGCTTGGGAACGTTGTCACTTGCCTCGAGTCCTAAACTGGTGCTTCTTTCACCGCTTGTTTGAGGGAAGCGGTATTTGTTTTCTTTTGGGTGCAACCGATTATTTGTTTGTTTGTTTATGTGTTTTGTGTCCGGTTGCATCCACAGTTTTGTCGCAAGACCCCACTTGCCTTGCGGAGTAGGCTTTTCCTCTAAGTTTACTCGCGTGAGTTGAAAGAACGTAGGGTGCGCTAATACCCACTCGGCTAGTTTAGTAGTTAGTATGTGCTTACTCGAGGGCGAGTAAGGGTTAAGTGTGGGGGAGTTGATAAGTGTAGTTTGTAGTGCCTATTTTGTTGTCTTTTGGTCCCATTTCCCTTGTGGAATCGCTCCTTGGGAGCGGTTTATGGGCTACTCATGCTTCCTCTAATTCGTTTCAGGTTCCCGAGACCATTCATGAAGAATTGGAACGATTCCGACTCGTTTCATACACTTTTGGAGCCAACGAAGAGAAGGAACGATCACTCGATGCCTTGGATTCGACCCCGAGACCTTGGGACCCATTCCCGAGCCCCTTAGACTCAATCTCGAGTCTCGAGAATCGATGGGAAGCCCATGAGAAGCAAGGAGGGACCAAAAAGATCTTAAAAGAGGCCTACAAGGTCCTTCCCGGGCGGGATAATGCCTTCCCGACCGGGAAGGAAGGTGCAAAAACAAGTGCCACTGTCTTGAGCCCGTCCCGGCCGAGAAGGAACTCGTCCCGGTCGGGACCGTCTCGTCCCGGGCAGGACCAATCCGTCCCAGGCGGGAGGAAGCAGCTGCAGCACGCCTTTGCTTCTTTTCTTCTCCTTACTCATTGTAACCCTATATATACCCTTCCTCTTGTATTCTTTTGTTCTGAATGTTCTTCATTACCCATTAAACCCTAGACTATTTTAGGTTAGATTAGCTTAGATTAGAGTAGATTAGTCGGTAATTAGTCATTAATCTAGTTAGCTAATCTTGTATTAAGGGAATTCTTGAAGAATCCATCCAAGATTGACAACCTTGGTTGATGTATTTGGGTTTTCTTATTATTACAAGTTTCAATCTTTCCTCTTCACTAGTTTGGTATAATCTCTCTTTTCCCTTCTCTTAATCTTGTTTACTCATTCAAGTTTTAATCTTTGATTATTGTTTATTGTTCTTGTTAGTTTCATTATGTATGTTTTGATGTTTGTGTTGATTTCTTTTGTTATGGTTAGGATTAGCTTCATTATGTGTGAGTAGACTTGTTGTGGGATTAGTAAGGGGATTAAGTGTTGATTATGGATGATTAGGGTTTGATTGTGGGTAAAGGAGGATTCTTTGTTACTAATCACATATTAAGAGCACCATGTGTTTGTTGAATTGCTTGTTAGAGTAGTAGTTGCAAATGCTCCTCTTGCTTGTCTTCCTCTTCTCATTGTGTGATTGATTTGTGGTTGAATCCTTGTGTATTGGGTGACAACTTGCATAAGTATTCGGGTTTTGTCTTTGACACGAGAGTGCGGACATTGGTCTACGTAGCGAGAGCCCGGACCGACCTTAGTAACTAGGTGAAACCTACACCCTCGATCTCCCAACTATCGTACTACACTTGTGAACCCGACCTAACCCTGCCCTTTCCTTATTTGATTTCTTCGTTACCTTAGTCATAGTCATAGATTCATCCCCTTCTTATCGCCTTAGTCTAGTTTAGTTCGTTGACCTAGTCTCGTGTTTAGGTAGACCTAGTCTAGACGCCTCTTACCGTCCCCGTGGATTCGACCCGACTTACCCTATCTACGTGTTAGGTGTAGTTGGTTATTATTTGACGGTGGGGATCCACGGCAAATCCCTCCCATCACTATCTCTACTGGTTCACCTGCAGGTAGGCTGGCATCATGATTAGTTGGAGGAGGTTGGATAAGAGTAGTCTTAGCTACCCAAACCTTCCTCTGTTTCTCTTGCACCTCAATTGCCTTCATCTTACAGGCATTTTCATCATGGCCAAACCCATGACAGTTGCTACACAAAATTGGTTTCCACTCATAATGAATACTCGTATTAGTTATTTGTTTAACACCCTTCTCATCCAATTATTCAATGCTATCAGGTAACTGCTTTCCCATTGTCACCTCAACCATATAACGAGCAAAACCAAGGAAATCCCGTTCCTGTGTTAGCTTATCACACCTCAATGACTTCCCAACAAGCCCCACAATCTTAGGTAGTGCAAGTCCCTAAAACTTCATATCCAAATTATACAATCGAATCCAGGTTGGAACCACCTCACCATCAGATTTTGATAAAGAAATATCAGGGATCCAATTCTTGACAATAAAAGGTTTATTATCAAAGAAAAGAGGACCAACTTGTAGAATAACTTCCTTATCCTTAACCTTGTTAAATCGAACCATACAAATACCATTGTTCTTCATAGAAACCTTGTCTACAAAATGTTGTTTTCATACTCTCCGAACAAACCCCGCCAGTACATGACCTGGGGAATTTGCGCCTAGTACATAACAATTAGGGATGACAATGGGTCGGATTCGGATCGGGTGAAGCCTCACCCGCATCCATCACCCATCTAGATTCGCCCACCCGATCCATCCATCATCCACTTGAAGTGTCATCCATATCCGATCCACCCGTCATCCACGGGTGAAACGGGTGGTTCGGGTGATTTTACGGGTGATTAACTTGTACTACGGAGTATTATTTTATGAAATAAATATCAAATCGAAAACAATTTCTTGCGAGACCTAGCTTGCGACTTGACACCTTTCGTCGCCATGGTAGTATTATTTGAGTTAGGTCTTGTCTAGGAAATAAAAAATAAGATTTTGGGAAAACATTGGCATTCTCTTATTCTCGGATAATTTTTATAATATATATATATATATATATATATATATATATATATTAAATGGATGGATGTCAGGTGGTTAACGGATTATAGGTGGGATGATGCTCCACCCGCATCCGACCCAATCCATCACCCGCTATTCATCCATTTAATCGGGTTTTCACCCATTTATTTTTTCTCGGGTGGATCGGGTACGGGGGTGGATGCGGGTGAAATTGCCATCTCTCTAATAAAAATAGACAGAAGTAGCCCAGAAATCAAGCTCACCTTGCACATCAGCAGCATCAATTTTCAGTAGTTCTGGCTCAGGTGGCAGAGTATGTTTAGTTCGTACCTGGTTCCATTGTTCCACTGATTCCGATTCCTCAGATTCCCCAGCCCCCTCTTCAATGCTCCCCAGTCCTCCATGAAAATTGAACGCTCGGATGGAAGAGTGAGCTGATGGTTCGCCAATAATCGATTCATTCTGTTCTTCGAGATTGGGATTCTCATTTTCCAAATTATTAAAAATATTATTACTATTATTTTGTGAGTTATTAGTTTTTGTATAATATTTATTTTTTTGTGCACTCGTACTATGTGATCTCATTTTCCTCTTAGCTTTAGCCATTGCTAACATTCATTAGCTGAAAAACCTCGGTGAAGAAGGGGCAGAAAGGAAAGCGCAAACCGAACTCCAAATCCTTCAAATAGACGACCACATAGCCTGCCAGAGGATGACATACTGCCAGAGGATGGCAGAAAGGAAAGCGCAAACCGAACTCCAAATTCTGAACAACGAAGTTGTATTCAGATCCGAGATTGTAGTGAATCACCGCCTCCTCTACCAAACGAGGCTTAGTCGATAAACTTTGGACATCCTCACTAGCGTAAGTGTGAAGCGGGATACGATAAAACACCACCACTATCCAGTACCTCCCACCATTTTCTTCACATTTTGATTCCATTGGCATTACCCCCTTAATAATCTACCCCCTATTCCAAGCAAGCCCTTAGATTGAGGAATGCAAGGGTAGAGGGGGTATAATTGGAATAAAAATACTAGGGAAATGTGCAACTTATACATTCATGATGAACACGGTTTCCACTAAGTTTCACAAAGAAATAAGATTAAAGATATAAATTTATACTATAAGACGGTCTCACACGTACAACGGTTCATTTCTGTAAAAATACAACATCTTTAAAAATACAACTTCATTTATTATTGATAAATTAGTGATTTTTTTATACAAAGGGACCGTTGTACGCGTGAGACCGTCTTATCGTATAACTATTGATCCCATGATAGGAAGGTACAAATTTGTAAAGAAAGTTATCTAAAGTACAAAATTTGAATATCAGAGTTATTTGAGTTATAAAATACATCAATTAATCCTTACTCATTTGTAGATATCCTCAACGGAAAAAATCACTACCGTAAAATTGGTCTCAGTCTCTCGTCGTACACAAATTCTTACTTATGATGAATATATCCGTCGCAAATGTACGACAACGTCGACAGGTAAATACCATCATATGGGTAGATAAAACAACGGAGTTACTCTTCGCAGTTCCAATTTTACTCGACGCAGTATTTTTTGCACATAGTTTTCCATTATACGCCTTCACTGAAAAATAGAAATATTCTTACCGCTCTCTAACCCTCTCTTTCAACCCTAGGTTCTAACTATGATACGACCCATTCAATATATCAAATTTATAAGATCATGGATACAAGTTTGATAGAAAAACAGGTATGAATTGACGTTTATCCCTAATTATTGAAATCAGGGTTCTAGAAATCGTCCAATTTTTTCAATTATCATTAATTTTTTTGAATCCCTAATTATTGAAATTAACAAGGTTTCAGAAATCGTCCAATTTTTTTTAATTATTATCAATTTCCTCCAATCCCTAATTATTGAAATTAGGGTTCTAGAAAATGTCTAATTTTTTTCATTTAACATCGATTCACCTCCAATTAGAACTATACAAATTAAAACAAATATACTAACTTCAAAGCTAAAAATTGTGTATTGCGTAAAAGTAAAAAAAAATAAAGTACTGCGTAAAAGAAAAAAAAAGGAAAAGAAAAGAGGAATTTGAGGTGGCGGAAATAAGAGGGGCAAACTTGAAAATATCATACTGCATCGAGTAAAACACTTACTGCGAAGAGAACACCCTGAAACAAAAGTAAAATGTATAAAAAATGACAATCTATTTTGTGCCGTCGCAGTTGGTCCCAAAGAAGACTTGGGGATGAGTCTGATGACCCTAATCCCTAACATAAAAAAGGCGGGAAATAAAAAAGCTATGTGCCTTCCCCAGTTCCCCGTCTAAGTCTACATATCACAGACATATCAGTAGTTGAAGGAGCAATGAACGGCAGAAAGCGGCCTCCTCCGGCGACAAGGGCGCCGCCACAGAAACAGCAGGCGTCGCTGCTAGAAGAAGACGACGATGATTTCGACGAAGACGTGTTCTTGGAAGACACCCTGATTGCCGACGACATCCAGGAGCGCCACGCCCTCTCCTCTCGCCTCGCCAAGTGGGCCCGCCCCCCGCTAACCCCTTCCTACATCCACAACTCCATCAATATCGGTACTCTACTTCCTCCCTCCATTTCCTCTCTTCTTCTTCTTCTTCCTCTTCCTCTTTTAGGGTTTTACTTCTTCTTCTCGTGGTTGTTGTTCCAGTGTTTCAGCAACTGGAAATCGATTATGTCATTGTGGATAGCCATAAGGAGCTTCTGCGCAATAGGAGTGGACAGTCTGCCATGATTCGCATTTTCGGCGTCACTCCTCAAGGTCCGTCTGCTTTCCCCTCCTTTTCAGCTTATAACTCGGAGGGAGTATGTGCTGAATCATTGTGGATAACTCCATTCCAATTGTGTGGAGGACTTTTTCTAATTGTGTGGATTTACCAAGTATAGGTTGGAAGGAGATGACGCCATGAATCATAATTTTGAATTATTGTTGTCCAGTACATTTGGGGATGGGAAGGTACAAAAAACCGAAAATACATTTAACTTTCTTCTGTTAAAGCCAGAGTATTTTCAATAGAATGTCACACACCAATTTGTGTCCAACATGCCTAGTCCATGCAATTACTGCCATTCTGCTACTTCTCACATTTGTACTATTTGCACGCTCTGTTTTTAATCCTGTGGCTCAGATCGGTGGATTTGATTAACTCCCCTCATACCTGTCTTTTTCTCTTAGGGTCCAACTATCGGCTGATGTATACACCTTCGTTTTCTCTTGTGCTTCTGATGATCGATATCTGATCAATGTTTTCTATTCCTGCCAACTAGGGCACAGTGTTTGCTGCAATGTCCATGGGTTTGATCCCTATTTCTACATCAGTTGCCCTCCTGGGATGGGTCCAGATGATATATCCCATTTTCATCAGATACTCGAGGTAATACCGAATTATTTTATCATTGCTGTTGGCTATGTTAAGCTTCAATTTTTGTGTCATAGTCTGCTGGAGCCAAATGTGTATGTACTAGCTGTGTGATATTTGTCATATGTTCAATATTTCAGGGGCGAATGAGGGAGGCTAATAGGAATGTAAAGGTGCCCCAGTTCATTTTGCGTATTCAGTTGGTGCAAAGGAGGAGTATAATGCATTATCAGCAGCAGTTGTCACATCCTTTTCTGAAAGTTGTAGTTGCATTGCCAAACATGGTCGCCACTTGTCGCGGTAAATTTTAAGTTATAACCATTGTTTGAGAATTTGAGATCTTTTCACTTTTCCTAAACCTGGAACGTTTGTGAAAATGCAAGAATGGAATATATATGTGTTTATCAGAAATTATAGCCGTAATTGCCTAGTAACTTGTAGCTTTACTTTTTTGTTGTAGTCCAGTTCCATCGTGCTTGTAATTCTGGAATTTGAAGGGTTTTCGTTTATCTGATTGCATTTTGATTCTTGTACAATGCCAGGAATCCTTGATCGAGGCATACATATTGATGGCCTCGGGATGAATTGTTTCACGACTTACGAGAGCAATGTCCTCTTTGCTCTTCGTTTCATGATAGATTGCAACATTGTTGGTGGGAACTGGGTTGAAGTTCCTGCCGGAAAATATAAAAGAACCAGCAAGACTTTAACTACTTGTCAGTTGGAATTTGATTGCTTGTATCCTTTCTCACTGATTTGTCTCCCTTTTATCAGTACTATGTATTATCTACATGGAATACATTGTCTTCTATCTTGAAGTGGAAGAAATCGGAAACAGATGGCTTCTTCCAGCATTTTACCTGCTCCTGTGGACATAGAATCTCTTCAGTTTATTGGTTATATTTGCCTTAACTTATGTTAGATATACAGACTTGATCAGCCATGCTCCTGAAGGGGAGTTCTCGAGGATGGCCCCATTTCGCATTCTAAGCTTTGACATTGAGTGTGCTGGTCGCAAAGGTGTTTTTCCTCAGCCTACACATGATCCTGTTATCCAGGTCAAATTCTCTTCTCAACCACCAATCAGAAGAGAACTTACTCTAAGTTTGTAGCTACACTCTTATCTGAAATTAACTTTCTGTGTTAGCTAAATTTCTTTTTGTTCTTTATTAGGTGGCAAATCTTGTGACAATTCAAGGTGAAGATCAGCCGTTTGTTCGAAACGTCATGACTCTTAAGTCATGTGCTCCAATAGTGGGTGTCGATGTAATGTCATTTGAGAGCGAGAAAGAAGTGTTACTAGCTTGGAGGGTAAACTGTTGACTCCATTTTTGCTCTGAATTAGTGGTTGTTAACTTATCAAATCTTGCTGTCATGATAAGTTGTCCGCCTTCTAATTTGAAGTTCATATTTCTAGTAATGGATCTATCAACTTCAGTATTTATATTGGTGCTCTACTGCAGGATTTCATCCGAGAAATAGATCCGGACATAATTATAGGGTACAACATTTGTAATTTTGACTTACCATATCTTATCCAGGTATTTTGCTTTGTATCCAATAGGGTGTTCATGGCATGGTTTTTTTCTCTCATAACTATCCTGCGATCTATTGATATCACTCTTTTTTTTATTAAGTTTGTGCCGTCTTTTCTCTGCAGAGAGCAGGGGCATTAGAAATTGGGGAATTTCCTATTCTTGGGCGCATTAGAGGCAGCAGGGTTCGTGTCAAAGATAAAACATTTTCTTCAAGGTGAAGTTTTTTTCAGAAGGGTTAGCTTCCTAGTACTTTCTTATAGCACAGGTTATATGTCTTGCTTGTGCATAGTAGAAACTTAAGGCTTATGCTGTTTTTATGTTTAGCCTGCTTACATCCACAATCATTTGATGTTCTCAGAAGAGCAACAAGTTTCAATTATCCTGTGCTTAAGTTAGGTAATATTTGATAATCATATCAGCTGTCATGATCTCATATGAACACCAAAAAAGTCTACTCCCTGATGTCACGTAAGTATACATATGAACTTCTGAGGCTATAATTGTATTCAAAACACCTGAAAGATTGTAGTTTCTGAAGTTCAGCTTTTATGTGTTAAGTGAAACAATTGTTTTCATTCATCTCACGAGTCACGACCGTGCTAACTTGTACTCAATAATGCTGAATGCTAATGGTTAAGTAGAACAAATCAAATAGGAATTTCAGTGCTAATTCTGGCGCACAAGTATTTTATAAATTGTGAGTTTTGCTCGTTAATCTTTTTTCGTTTACTCTTCAATTCTTACTTCTTAGTGGCAGCTTCATCTGGTAGCTTACTAGCTTTACGTTGGTGAATTCGCTTTTCTTCGTTGCGATGTTCTATTTAGACTCATACCATCTTCAGTGTATTGCTTCCAGTTCTGTCAAACTCTACTGAAGTTATATGTAATATTTTTTTCTTGCCCTTGTGTTTGTTTGATTACGTAGATTGATACTAGAATGTTCCAAGTTTGTTTATGCTTTTGCTCTCTTACAGACAGATGGGAACAAGGGAAAGCAAAGAAACAACAATAGAGGGGAGAGTACAATTTGATCTGTTTCAGGTTGCTTTACATACTTTTGTTTCAGTGAGAAATTGTTATTAATATGTAGATACTTACGCCAACTTTTCTGCTGCAGGTCATGCAAAGAGACTATAAACTAAGTTCATATTCATTAAATTCTGTATCATCATATTTTCTTGGGGAGCAGGTATTTGATTATGATGTTTTGTCAACAGCTCAGTTTCTGTACAGAAAGAAATTTCGTTTAAATGTAGCTACACAAAAATTTCATCTCAAACAGATATAAGTTTACTTAACTATTGTGATACATACCCTATTCTCAAAAGTTGTTACATATTCCCTCCATCCAAGTCGAACCTACCCATATGCTTTATGCACAAGTTTTAAGAACGTGTTTTTTTTATTAAAGGTACAAATTAAGTACGAGTATTTGTTTAATATTAAATGTAGGTAGATAGTGACATTTATGTAAATATGTAAGGTTTAAAGTATTTGTTTAATATTAAAACAATGACTAAAATGGAAATGGGAAACTTGGACTTGAATGTCAAAAAAGAATAAGGGAAGGTTCGACTTGATCGGAGGGAGTATGATATAGTGAAAAAACAGAGTCTTTTGATGTTCTAATTATCTATTTTCCATAGATCGTCATGGGTTTTTGAATTTATCGAATTAAGTTGGTAAAATGATCAAGCTGCGAGTTATAAGGGAAAATTTATCGTGAAGTAGTAGTAATAGAAGTAATAGAAGTAGTTCTCAACACAATTTTCATTTTGTATCACTGAAGCAGTCTCTTTGTGTAGTTTACATAGGGGTAAGGCCGATACCCCTTCACCCTGCAATTTGTGGGAGCCCTTGTGGCACTAGGGAATGTTATTGTTCGGATGTGACGATTCATTGAGTTTTGAGTTGGATCTGAAATAATCTGTATTAGAGACACGTAGTTGTAAATGACTTATTTAAATAAATATAATTTTCTCCAGCTGCACCTATCAAGGCGGAGTAGGCAGCATATGGGTTCTAATTTGGTACATGTCTTGGGGGTTATTATTTATTTTGCTAAAATATTAATTGCTGCATGCTAGGTGATTCATCTATTTCATGCATGCTTACGAGTATTGAGCATATCTGACACTTTAATCCATTTTTTTCAGAAAGAAGATGTTCATCATTCAATAATATCCGATTTGCAAAATGGAAATGCTGAAACTAGGAGGCGTCTTGCTGTGTACTGTTTGAAGGTACGTCAGCATATGTTTCTTCGAGCAGTTGAAATGTGTTTCGTGTTTTGGCATTGTTTTATGGAGTCACGGCTTCTTTGCGTTGCTAACACAAGGGCAAGGCTGTATTCATCCAAACACCCCCATCCCCCAATTTGATTGAGCCCTTGTGGCACTGAGGTATGTTGTTGCGCAAGGTAGTTTTTAACAAAAAACCCTAGTTATTTGAATAAGCCCTCTTTTTTTGTGTTCTTGGTATAGCCCGTGTAAATCGATTTTGCTATTCGGACCTTTTGTTGCTTAACATCATAAATATGATGTCCTGTTACTTTCAGGATGCATACCTTCCTCAGAGGCTGCTCGACAAGCTGATGTTTATGTACAATTATGTTGAGATGGCCAGAGTGACGGGTGTCCCTATATCTTTTCTTCTCTCAAGGGGGCAAAGTATTAAGGTCATATTTGTTCAAGCTTTTGCTAGTGATTCAGTCTGGTTGTGTTCTTGTTTGATGCTAAGTAATGGTTTTTATATAATATTCTGCAGGTTCTTTCTCAACTGTTAAGAAAGGCAAAACAGAAGAACCTTATCATTCCTAATGCGAAGCGAGCAGGATCAGAGCAGGGAACATATGAAGGTGCAACTGTAAGTCTTGATTTATGAAAATTATTATGAACACAGCGGTTGTGATTTATTTTTTGATATGTGAAACAATAAATGATTGAGTAGATACCAAGGAAGTAGCACCATGTGCAATAGGTTGGGTTTAAACAAAATGTTGCTCCCTGAAGTTCATATGTATAATCTTATCTGTAATTGAAGCAGTGTTGCCTGGTTCGTAGTACACTGGCATACAAATATGTAATATGCTTACTCAATATGCATGATATACAATTATTGTGCTGTGCTACGGTGGATTTTAACGAAATATCGGAATACGAATAAAAAATGCTTGTGAATCAATTCGCGACTTGCTAGGGTTAGAGCGAACGGGGGGAGTGCATTTTTGTGCAATCATATATGACATTTATGGGAGTCAGTGTTTTATTTGAAATCATGAGTAACAGCCATTCCTGTCTGTTGGGTAGGTGCCAAGGTAGATCGCCCTTTATTTTCTCCAGTGCTTGTTCTTTTTGTCATAATATATATATTTTCCATGGGCTGTATGATGTAGGTGTTGGAAGCGAGGGCAGGATTTTATGAGAAGCCAATTGCAACACTGGATTTTGCGTCACTATATCCATCTATTATGATGGCGTATAATTTATGCTATTGCACGCTGGTATTTAGTTTTGGTCTTTAGGCATCCTGTTTCTAGATTGTTATTATTATTATGATGATGATGATGATGATGATGATGATGATGATCATTACTCCCTCCATCTTCTTGATTTTGCCCCATATGGGTTTGGCACAAAGTTTATGAAAAAGGGAAAAAGTAAGAGGATATTGTTGATATGATCCATGGGGCTAACTCAAAAGATAGAGGGAGTATTATTTAGGACATTCTTGTGGAGGTGATCATTTTTCCATTCTCATCGGAACATTATTTTGCTGTATTTCCTTCTTAAGGTAACACCAGAAGACATCCGTAAACTTAATATTCCTCCAGAATGTGTCACCAAGACTCCTTCTGGTGACATCTTTGTCAAAGCAGAGCTTCAGAAGGTAAGTTGTTCTATCGTTCATATGTTCTCTAGTTTTTTTTAATTACTTGTGAACATCCCCCCCCCCCTCGGTGCAGAATATATGTACCCCTCTGAATCTGGAAGGTGCCGCACTTCCGTAATTCCTTTTTCGGTGGATTCATTGATGAGATGATTTTTACAATGTCGTTCAATTAGCAAGTCAACTAAATAAAACAATATTTCTGAACACTTCACTAAACACATAAACGTAGTTTAATGGTAAGTAAAGGGTCAAATCCACAGGGAATGAAACTAAATGAGTAAAATAGAAAATACGACTAAAACATGCAAATCTAGCACAATAATTTACGATGAACATAAAACACACATAAACACAAAATACATGTAAACACAAGAATTGGGGGTTTTGTGAAAGTGAATGAACTAAAAGTCAAACTATACTAGAATTACTAACTAAACAAAGATTGATTAAATTAATGATGAAAACTCTTATGGTGAGAAGTATCTTGTGTAGTTTCCTCTTCTTAATCCCTAATCAACTATGAAAGTTAAGTCTCTTAACCCACTCTCTAAACCTAATACACTAATTGTAAGAAAATGACAATGAAGGGAATAACCCATCCCAAAATCATCCTACTCAAGGTCCCCCATTTATCAACTAAAACCCATTGATAAACTAGAAAATTGAGAGCATTAAGACAAAACCAAGCAATTACACTAGGATTGACATCAATCATTTAATAACCCATGACATGAGAGTCAACATTCATAATCCTACCATCATCAATCAAATCTATAACCAAGTCAAGAAAGATGAAAGCTTTGCCTCACAATTTAAGCTAGCTAAAACTCACTAACCAAATTGATGCTATAGATAAACACATAATAAGCTAGATTAATTACTTCTAACAAGTTATGGGTAAATCATAAACAATAGGCACAAGATTATGAAATTGAAAGAGAGAAAAGAAGGGAAAGACTTACAATCACAATCACAATATCATTATTAATTAAGAAAACTACACCAAGAGTGAAGGGATTAGCCCTCCATTAGAGTCATAGATCTAAAACTTGAGTAGGAAAACCAAACCCTAAACCCTGTCTAATTTCTCTCCCAAAAGCCTTTCTTAAGTCTGAAAAACCTAGAGTATTATAGCCCTAAGAGCTTTTCTAAAATTCAAAAGATGTTTGGTTTATATCTATGAAATTCATGACTTTGTAAAAAAAAATTGATGTGAGAAATTTTACTCAAGTTTATAGTCTTAATTAAAAGTTTTTTTAAGACTCGAAATTGTGAAATATATTTACTTAATTAAGTTTATGGTCTTAATATTTTTTTTAAGATCCAAAAGATTTTGTTTTTCATGTAAGTTATTAAGGACAAACAATTACTCTTATTTATATAATATAATTCGATCACCTTATTACGGAATATACTTTTGGACAAATGATTATCTAAAATGAATGATTTCTCTTATTTATGATATCTTATCATAATTTTTCGATGTGTGATAATTCACTTAAATTTATAGTTTTACGAACTCTTTTTAGGACTCAAAAGATTTCTGCTTGATATCGTCATAGTTTTATTTAAGAACTCTTTTTAGGACTCAAAAAATTTCTATTTGATATCTAAAGACGATGGTTACTTTATTTATGTAATAAAATTTCATCACTTTTTTGTAATATTTCGATGTGGGACAATTTTTACTTCAATTTGTACCCTTAAGAGGAATATTATAAAATTCAAAAGATTGTTGATTAATATCTAAAACCGAATAATTTCTCTTGATGTAGAATTTCATCACCTTATCATAATTCTTCGATGTGCGATAATTTTATTTAAGTTTTTAGTCTTAAAAAGTTCTTTTAGGACTCAAAAGATTTCTCGTTAATATCTAAAGATGAATAATTGCTTTTACTCCGTATTTATATAATAGAATTCTATCACCTTATTATAATTTCTCGATGTGGTGTAATTTTACTTTAATTTATAGTTGCTTTTTATAAGACAATTTTTTTTGTTAATATCTAAAAATGAATGATGTCTCTTATTTGTGATATAGAATTTCATCACCTCATCATAGTTTTTCGATATGTGATAATTCTACTTAGGTTTATAGTCTTAAAAACTCTTTTTAGAACTCATTTTTGGTTAATATCTAAACACAAATGATTTCTCCTTTCCATCAACTTATGGTTCTAAGAATATTTTTAAGACTCAAATTTTTTTAGCTGATATCAAAGGACAAATGATTATTATTTATAATATATAGAATTTCATCAGTTCATCATAATTTTTCGATGTGAGACAACGTTAGGATAATTATAATAATAAACGAGTTTTTTTTTTATATCTAACGACTTAAGAATAAGCTATTACTCGTATTTATATAATAAAATTCGATCACCTTATTATAATTTTTTTATGTAAGATAATCTTACCTAAGTTTATAATCTCAAATGTAAGTCTAATTTTTTTATATCAAATTCCATCAGCTCATAATTTTTTGATATAGAATGAATAATTTTGATTTAAATTTAGATAGTCTTAAGAACTCTGGTACTTCGTCATTACTTGAGTTTATAGTCTTAAGAGGTTTTAACACTTAATTGAGTTTTTGAAGATATCTAATATTGATTAGTCATACTTAAGGACGAAAAATTACACTTATTTACAATATAGAATTCCATCACTTCATCATAATTTGGAGGAATGATTATTTTATAATATAGATAGAGTTTCATTACCTTGTTACTTCAGCTTGTACTCTTATTAAGATATTTTCTAAGACTCAATTTTTTTTTTATTGATATTTAATAACGAATGATTAGTCTTATTTATAATAATATAGAATTCTATTATCATAATTTTGTTGATGTGGGATTACTCTTATTTATAATATAGAATAATCATTTTTTTAAGACTCAAAAGTTTTTGTTTCGATATTCAAAATCAATAATTCATCTTATTTATATTATAGAATTTCATAATCCCATCATAATTTTTCAATGTGGGATCTTAAGGTTATAATCTTAAGACTTCTTTATGACTTAAATTGGTGGAAATCTAAGGACGGGTGATTACTACTCCGTATTATTTATAATATATAGAATTTTATCACCTCCTTATAATTTGTCGATGTGTGATTACTATTATTTATAATATAGAATTTCATCACCTTATTATAATTTGTCGATGTGGGATAACTTTAATATCTTTATATGTAGTAAATTCATCACTTTTTTCGAGAAAATAATATGAAACAAATAATATGAAATTTATACTCTAATGAAAGCATTTTCTACCACGAATCTAATTAATTCATTTCTATGATTTTATTTACGATAACTTTTTGTTAAACGAAATTTAAAGTTTTTTAGATGAAAAATTATAAAACATCACATTAATATAATAGATTAAATGTATTATTGTAATAATTAAAAGATTCTCTATTTTATTTATTATTATTATTAATGATACTTACCTAAATTGAGCTTTTTTTCAACGGACAAATCATATCGCTCGAAAACTTCCTTCTTTATATATATATATTGATTTATGATGAGGTCATAAATTTCTACTAAATAAGAGTAATTATTGTTTTTAAATATCAACCAACAAAAAACTTTTGTTTCTTTTAAAAAACTATGATGGAATTCTATATCATTGTTTTTTTAAAAATTAAGATGAGGTCATGCATGTTTTTAAAAAACTTTTGAGTTTAAAAAGGTCTTAATAAGACCACAAATAAGTTACGATGATGATTCTATATTATAAATAAGATTACAAATTTTAGTTAAATTATCCCACATCGACAAATTATATTATAAATAAGACTACAAATATTAGTTAAATTATCTCACATCGACAAATTATAATAAGGTGATGGATTTCTATATTATAAATAACACTAATTATTTGTTCTTAGATATCAATCAAAATTTTTTGAGTCTTAAAAAACTTTTAAGACTATAAACTTAAGTAATTATCCCACATCGAAAAATTATACCCCTCTCTTTTGAGTCTTAAAATACTCTTAAGGCTATAAACTTAAGTAAATTATCTCACATCAAAAAATTATACTACCTCCGGTCACTATTTTTTGCCTCATTTCATTAAAATATCCCCTCACAAATATTAAGATTATGGAGAAAAAAATAGTGAACGAAATGAGTATAATAAAACGATGGAGTTCTTTATATAAATAAAAGTAATCATTTCTCCAAATTATGATGAGGTGATGAAATTCTATATTATAAATAATACTAATCATTCGTCCTTAGATATCAACAAAAAAACTTTTTAGTCTTAAAAAAAGTTCATCCCCTCACAAATATTAAGATAATGGAGAAGAAAATAGTGAACGAAAAGAGTATAATAAACCGATGGAGTTTTGTTATATAAATAAAAATAATCATTTCTCCAAATTAGGATGAGGTGATGAAATTCTATATTATAAATAATACTAATCATTTGTCCTTAGACATCAGCAAAAAAACTTTTTAGCCTTAAAAAAGTTCTTAACAAGACTACAAATAAAGTTAAATTATATTATCACATATCGAAAAATTATAATGAGGTGATAAAATTCTATGTAATCTTTCGTTCTTACATATTAAACAACAATCTTTTGAAACTAAAAAGAAGTTCCTAAGACTGACACTATATAGTTAAAGTATAATTATCCCGCGTCAAAAAATTAAGATGGGTTGATGGAATTCTATATATTATAAATAAGTGTAATCATTCGTTTATAAATAAAAGTTTTTAATTAAATTTATCCCAAATCGAAAATTTTTAATAAGGTGATTTTTTTTATTATAAATAAGAGTAATCATTCATCCAAAATATATAATAAGATGATCAAATTCGATTATATAAATAAAGAGTAATCCTTTGTCCTTTTAACTTAAATATAAAAACAAACTCTTTTAAGTCTTAAAAATAGTTCTTAAAACTATAAATTTAATTAATAAATTATACCACATCGAAAAATTATGATGAGATGATGAAATTCTATATCATGAATGAGTTATCTTTCGGTTTTAAATATCAACCAACAATATTTTGAGTCTTAAAAAGCTTTTAAATAGACGACAAACCTAAAATTATCTCACATCGAAAAGATTAAAAAAGATGATGATTTTATATTATAAATAAGAGTAATCGTGCGTTTTTCTGGGTTTTAAAAGCATATCTTAAGACTATAAACCTTGATTAAATTATCCTACATCGAAAAATTATGATGAGGCAATAAAATCTTATATTATAAATAAGACTAATCTTTTGTTCTTCGATATTAATCAAAAAATTCATTCGTTCTTAGTTACCAATCAAAAAATTTTTGAGTCTTAAAAAATCTCTTAATAAGACTACAAACGTAAAATTATTTCCACATCGAAAAATTATAATAAGGTGATGAATTTCTATATTATAAATAAGACCAATCATGTGTTCTTTTGAGTTTTAAAATAAGCTCTTAAAACTATAAATTCAGCTGAAATTAAGTTTGATTACCAATATTATGTGATCATCTTATTTATTGTAATGACATAGTTTGATTAATCTTATTTAACGAATGTATATCATCAAGGTAATTAAGTCAACTAACCCGTGCAGCGCACGGGCTTTAATCTAGTTTAACTTAAATCAAAGATTTGAAGTACTCCCTCCCATTCTTTGGAAAAGCACACTTTGAATAAAATATACCACCCATTTGAATAAAAAGATGTGCTTTTCCAGTGAATGGGAGGGAGTACTTCTCAAATCACGGGTTGATCAAACTAATCAATTATTGTAAACACAATACTTATATTTATTTCTGAATTCGAGGATTGATCATGAGGTACAAGCGATCTATTTATTTAAAACTAATTCTAGACTCGATTAACGCTATGTATAGGTGGATTAAACCCACGCCTATTAGGACTTGAATCACACCCCCTATCAGCTACGTGTATTTAGGATGCTTACAATGATTTGAATACGACTGCTATTAGAAGCAATAAAACTTACCCTTGTCTGACTTGAAAACAATAAATATACCTAGTTAGAATTAAGAAATTACAATAAAACAATAACTAGGAAAGTTAGTTATAAGCTAAATCACTTGCGGAAAGTTTGTTAGGGTTGCAATTCCACACACCTCTTCCTTGCCATCCACATGCCCTTTCCCTTATTTTCTTTGTTCTTTGCTTGCTCATCAAGTACCGCCTTGTTTTTCTAATGTTGTTTGGAAATCGATTTCTTTGTTTGGTTTCAATTTGTGCATATTTTTACTTGTACTGCTCCCTTGCGCCTCCTCTTGTCTTGGCACACCGCCTATGCCCTTCATGTTGCTCACTATCCTAAGTTCGTGGTGGTCATGAGCTGTCACGGCTAAGGATGTGCGTTTCGGTAAGAGAAAGATGAGATAAAAGATGGTAGGATATGTGGGGGTAGTATTATCTTTTCCTTTATTCATCTATTTTGATCTTTTTTATAAAGTGGAACTTTTTAAAGATTTGGAGGGAGTGAAAAATCACGTTTTTTCTTCAGGGCATACTTCCGGAAATTCTAGAGGAACTAATAACTGCTCGGAAAAGGGCGAAAGCAGATTTGAAGGTTTCTATTTTCCCATATCTTAATATGATGTCATCTGCCTTCTTGATATATCTCTGCCATTATTATGCAGTCTTTCTTTTGTTTACTAAATTAAAATCTGCTGTCTTAATTTAGGAAGCTAAAGATCCCTTGGTGAAAGCTGTTCTAGACGGACGTCAGCTAGCCCTAAAGGTTTCCATTCCTTGCATCTATCTTTGATTCTGATTGAGTTGTCTTAAGGAGCATCTGTAAAGATATGATGTCAATAACAACAGTATTCCCCGATTCTATGCGGCCCTAAGGTATTTAGGTGTTGGATATACCCCTTACCCGAGTTTTAAAACTGCAGAAAGGTTATTGAAATTCCCCATACTGAACAATAAATTGTCATTTGCATCGACCTATTGCTCACTCACTACAAACAAAGGGCATACATCTTACCTTATGTACTTCATTTCATCATTATCAAATGCCAAAACATAGAAAGTCTTTAGCTTCATTGCAAATGTAAAATATGTTGTTAGTTTTCTAAAAATTTTACTTCTTTTTTCAACTTCTACATTGGCCAAACATACGAACTTTAGGACATTGACTTGGTTTCTCGTCATTGTAGGTTCTTGCTCTTTAGTTCTTACACAATTCTTTTTCTTTATTTCAGATAAGTGCGAATTCTGTGTATGGGTTTACAGGAGCCACTGTTGGCCAGTTACCTTGTTTGGAGATCTCTTCAAGTGTAACTAGCTATGGTAAGCAAACCTTGCATGATCTTATGAATGCCATTTGTCTTCAAGAACTGAACATTTAGGACTTTAGTTTTGGTGAAAAAGACTAGAAACATGCTCTTGTAATTGCCATATCATATCTTGGAGTGTCATTTTTTTTTTTATTAAGGGGGAGAGAGTAATACTCCCTCTGTCCGTATATAAATTGCAATATAATCATGGTCTGTTCCACGTTTCTTTTTATTTTGCATTTCCATCCAATCTTAGTGCGGTTTCTAATTCTAGTGCAAAGAAACCTACTATAAGTTTATTCATGAGCGGAGGCAGTATATAGTTACGTAAGCCCCACTTGTCCTCTTGTAGCCTATGAAGGGGTAAGAATTTGCTTGTAACTTACAGAGTAACTCATTAGTGAGTTTTTTTTGTTATGTTTTGTGGGCAATCTCTTAATAAGATGGGTGTGGTATGTATTCTTATCAATTTCGTTGGACTCTCTCCCTATTTATTTGAAGATATCAATGTTTTATTTTTTGTAACATGAATCAATCCTTCTCCTGGTTCTCTGTGGTTTGATTTTAAGTTGTTTTTCCTGCTTGTCATCGGGGTTAGTTGTTGGTACACAGACTCATGGTTTAAAATCTCGGCCGAGTTGTATTGTATTGGCTGAATTGTATCGGTTTTCTTCTGCACTGACATGAGATATCGCGCGGCAAAATCACTGAGAATCACCACGATCCATTTGCTGCGGCCGATTGAGGACTAATTGTACTTACCGTTAACACGACTATGACCGATACTAAGATTTTGAACCATGCACAGACTAGAGTGTTAAGGGTGATCTTATCTATCAATGTTTGACATTTAACGTTGATTGAGATGTTTTTTCTTTGATAGGTCGCCAAATGATTGAACATACAAAAAAACTCGTTGAAGAAAAATTCACTGTCGTTGGAGGCTATGAACACAATGCTGAGGTAATTTAAAATATTTTCAGCTCTGGAATTGCTTTTTTGGTTCTTGATATAGTTGTAGAAGCCTTTGGCAATAGAATTAGTGAAAGAACATGGCACATTTTCTATCCTGAAATATTTATGATGTTTATTTTTAAGCTTGACAAGAATTTCCAACTTTTTCTCTGCAAGTAGTCAAAGATTCAGTTTATTTTTTATTTTTTATTTTTTTTATGTTGATGGCTCTTGAAGATGATCACTCCGCTTTGGTGTCTTTTGGTTTATGTGCAACACCCCTTTGTGTCCTTTAATCATTATCAATATTATATGCTCCCTCCACTTTTTTTTGTGTCTCCCTCATTCCCTTTTGGTCCATATCTTTTTGTTTCTCCTATTTCTAGACTTTCCTTATTTGACAAATATTAAAAGACTAAAACACCAACATATCTCCGAAACTACACGTATTAACAAAACAAAAATAAGTGAGCATCTAAATGTATGTAATTACACTAATTCTAATTCATTACACCCTTCCGTCGCCCTACCCTATCTTAGACTACATACTCACCTACTTCCACCTCTGCGTTTACCACAACTCTACCCACTCACCTACCTCCACCCTCTTTACAACTAACGCTGGCAACATACCCACACTCTACTGCCATCAACGATGAGTGGTGGCCTCCATTTCCGTTGACGGCGGTGTAGACTACCCTTCCCCAGACGGCCACATCTTCCCCAGTTCCACCTCGCGCACACCACCTGCTCATCACGTACTATCAGCGCATCACTTGCACTGCCTATGTGATGTCCCCAGCCCACCGTCATCGGTGCTCCTCCCCATTGTATCACCATTTTCCTACTTGGAAATCCCCACCCCATCCACTTCCCCATTTAAAACTCACTCTTGAACTCAGATCTACAGTGATATCAAGATAATTTTTGAAAATTACCGCCAACATGGTGTTGTTCGACCTCATACGCGCCAGATGGTGGTGGTTGGTGCTATGAAGGCGTTGCTAGTGTGGGTCTGTGTGGTGGGATGATTAGCCGAATTTGGGGTGGTGGTGGTGGGGTAGGGTTGTGGTGGTTGTGTTGGACTGTTGGCTTTGGACTTGGTAGTGTTTCAAATTGTGTGGTGGCTGCTTGGTAGGAGTATGGGGGTGGTGGATGAGATTAAATCTTAATATAGGCCGGGATTGTTTTAATAGGACTCCACTAATCCATTTTCTTAAGAACGGTGTAAAAACAAAGGGAAACATATAGATGTGGAGGAAGTATTACTTATTGGTTAAAGAAGTTGATGCTCACTTTGCTGGCATTAAGATTGATGAATTTAGGATTCCTGATATGGTCTACATTTATTACCACAAGGCGGATTACCTTTCGATTAAATTGTAATTTTATTTGATCAGGTTATCTACGGGGATACAGATTCAGTCATGGTGCAGTTTGGAGTATCTACTGTTGAAGACACTATGAAATTAGGAAGAGACGCGGCTGAGCATATAAGTGCCACCTTCATAAAGGTAAGTCCTGTATTGAACCAAAAAAATAAAATAAAGGTAAGTCCTGTATTTGCTATGAAATTAGGAAGAGACGCGGCTGAGCATATAAGTGCCACCTTCATAAAGGTAAGTCCTGTATTGAACCAAAAAAATAAAATAAAGGTAAGTCCTGTATTTGCTATATGTTGTCGCAGATTTAGTTGGTTTCCTGATTGATATCTTATTCAATTCCTAAGTTGGAATCTATGAAAATATTTGTTTCTTTTCTTGATGAAGGAAATCATGATTTTTCTTGATAAAATTTGCATGTTCTTGAGCAAAAGTCGTATGGAATGCATGATAGGGGACTGTTATCTAAATTAAACAATATACACATCGTTAACGCGAGAATTAGCAGCTCGCCAGCGATTTAAATTCAAGATGTTTACATCGACTATATGGTTGGTCATTCTGTAATGTGCAAACTGTTGAACTTTATCAGAGGTTATACTTTGGCCTGCAAACTTCATTTGACTTGTATCTCCAGGAATTCAAAGTGGGAAGATTAGGAGAAAGATTGTCAAAATTGAGAATGGATCCTCTGCTTGTCCCTTATAGTTTGCTGAAATACTTTGAACAACATCAGAGCCTTAGTCCCAAAAAGATTCGGTGTCGGCTAACATGAATCATTATATGAAGTCGTCACCCAAAAAAAAAACAAAAAGAAGGAAGGCAAACAATACAATAAAATATTTTGAAACCATAAAAAATATGTATATTGATTGTAATTGTATCTCGGTTTGATACTTGATCTCAGAATCGTTATTCTCTGGTCGTGGCCTGCTATAAACGTGGCCAATTCTACCGTAAAATGCGGCTGTAGTAAACATTGTAATTTAGTTGCAATATGGTGTCACAACCGATATAATACCATGGGGGCATGATGGGGCTATCAACAACAACAACAACAACATCATAGCCTTAGTCCCAAAATATTTTGGGTCAGCTAACATGAATCATTATCTGAAATCGTCAAATTATCTCCATAAAAATAATAATAAAAATAGATAACTAAAATAAATAAAAAAGATTTAAACTCAAAATAAAGTTGAAACCGTTAATAATAAGTTTTTAAAGAGTTACAAACTTCAAGGCAAAGAAGAAAAAATTTAGTAAGTAAAAATACTACAGAGTATTAGGAATAATGGTTATGAAAATAATAATAATAATAATTTTGAATCTTAGAGAGGGAGGGCGATTCCCCCACCCCCTGCATCTCAGCCCCCGGTTAGGGTTCCTCTGCCGGTGGCCGCTGACCCCGGCGGCCCGCCTCCTTGCTCGACCGGTTTCCCCCTTGCCTGGGCTGCCGCCGGCCCCTTTTCCGCTCTTCCTCCTTGCCGTCTCTTCCTCCGTGATTCCTCCCCGCGCCTCTCTGTTCGCCGCCGGTGCTCTGCTGTTGCCGGCTTCCCTTTCTTCTTCTTCCGCCTTCCGTCGCCTTCCGCCGTCCCTGTCCGTCTCTCCGGTCTGTTTGTTGCCGGTATTCTGCCGGATTTCTTTGCTTTTCTGGTTCTTCTCTGCGTTCGCCGGTGCTCTGTCGCCAGCCTGCCTTCTGCGTTCGCCGGTGCTCTGCCTCCACGGCTCTCCTTCCGCCGTCTGCCTTCCTCCGGCGGGCCCATTGAAGGGTGGGCTGCCCTTCCCTCCTCCTCTGCTGCTCCGGCTCCTCTGGTCGTTTTGGCCTGTTCCGCTGTTGTCTGCCGCCTGCTAGGTGGACTGTTTGCGTCTGGGGTGCTGCTGCTGCTGCTGCTTGACCTCGGTCCTCGTCGGAGTTGCTTCTGGGGAGTTTGCCGCTGCTGTTTTGTTGTCTGCCGGACTCCGCTTCGTCGGCGGGTCTTTTCGGCTCTTTTCCTAGTGGACGGTGGGGCTTTTGTCGCTGCTGTTTTGTCGGGTTTTCTCTCGCCATCTCTGTTTTTGTGTTTCCCTCCGTCACCCTCTTCTCCTTCTGTTTGTTGTGTTGTTCGTTCTGTCTTCTTTGGTCGGTTGTTTTGGGGTCTCTTGGTGGTGGAGTTCGTGTCTTACCGATTCTTCATGTCGGGAATCGCGCGGTTCCATTGCCCCTTCGTGGGTCTTTCTGATTGTTGTGACAATAATGGGAAGGGTCTGGTTAAAACCTCTTTGATCTTCCACATCGGAATCGTCATTGCCTTGGAGAGCATCAGGTAATTACACGTCAAGCCCTTTCTTCTAATCTATCTATTTTTTCTGAGGCGGAGGTTATCCTTAAGCGTATGAGTCTTTGGCTTTGTGGGGTTTGCTTTACCTCGCATTCTCTTTCTGCCAAGTGTCGGCACGGGCCGGGGTCTGATTTTGTTGCACGATTTTGTTGCACCCCTGATTGCGGTGATGGAGTTGCTCGTTTTTTCATTTATGGCATCCCTCGGCCGCTCGCTCCATCTTCGTCTCCTGGCGATGTTGTGGGGTCTGTTGGGTTGGGTTGTCTTGACGTGGCTTCTCTGGATCGCTTGTTGTCGTTAGGGGTGCGCACTGTGAAATCTATCCCTCCCAGATGTCGCCTTGGGTTTTCTAGGATCTTCAGGGGGGCCCCTCGATACGGTGGCTGACTCCCCTGATGATCTTTCTCGCTGGGTTAGCTTGCTTATTTTGCCTCTCTGTATTCTTAAGTCGTTTTCCCCCAGGAGTAACCTTGAGTGTAGAGCAGTTGTGAAGCGTCAGCGTCAAGAGGAGTGTATTACCAGTGTCATTCGTACTTGGAGTGCCCCTGGTGGTATTTCTCTGCTTCTGCAGGAGACCTTAGCTGAGGAGGGTCATTCTCTTCGTCTAGAGGAGGACCTTGACTCTAGTGAGGCTAACTTGCGGCAGTGTCGGCGGAAGATTTGTGATGGTCATTACGCTGCCGCTGTCCGGGTGCTTTCTTCGTCTGGCGTTGCCCCTTTTACGACCGATACTTTGCAGCTTTGAAAGATAAGCACCCCACTGTTTCGGCTCCTTCCCTACTGCCTTTGCCTGCCGCTCACCCTCAGCTCGTCGCGTCCACGACTGTCGTGTTGGATATGATCAGGAGTTTTCCGCGTGGCACTTCTTGTGGGCGAGACGGTTTTCGTGCCCAACACCTCCTGGATTGTTTGAGCGGGGCCGCGGTTGCTATCTCGGATGATCTGATCACCTATCACTAGGGTGGTTAACCTGTTTCTTGAGGGCCGATGCCCACAGGTTCTCAGTGAGTTCATTGCTAGTGCTCCGCTCACCTCGCTTGTTAAACCAGGTGGTGGGGTTCGTCCTATTGCTGTGGGCACGGTCTGGAGACGGCTTGTCTCTAAGGTCGGAGCTGTTCTGATTGGGCCGTCGCTTTGTGGTTATTTTGAGGAACTCCAGTTTGGAGTCGGAGTTTCCGGTGGGGGGAGGCCATTTTGCACGCCTTGAACCGGTTTGTTGAGGATCGTGGTGGGGACGTGGGTCTTTCCATGCTTTTGGTCGACTTCCAGAATGCTTTTAATTTGGTCGACCGGGAGGTCATGTTGCGCGAGGTTCGTCGTTGTTGCCCTGTTCTTTCCCTTTGGGTCGAGTTTTGTTACTCTCGGCTTGCAGGCTTTTTTACGGGGAGCACAACCTTTGGTCTTGTCAGGGGGTCCAGCAGGGTGACCCTTTAGGCCCTCTTCTTTTCGCTTTGGTCTTATATCCTTTGATTTGTAAGATCCGGGACTCCTTTTCCTTGAGCTTGCAGGCTTGGTACTTGGACGATGGCACCATCGTTGGAGATACTTTGGTCGTGGGGAAGGTTTTGGAGCTGATTATGGATGATGGTCCTCGCTTGGGTCTCCACCTTAATGTCGGAAAAACCGAGGTTTTTTGGCCTAAGGAAGATCCTAGGAGTCGACTTCTTGGTGTTTTCCCACCCGGTATTTCTCGACCGCTGCGGGGGGTCAAAGTCCTTGGTGGCCCCGTCAGTGTCTGCCGTATTTTCAGCAGTGAGCTTGTGGCGAAGAGAGTTGCTAGAACCATTGAGCTTATGGATTCTGTTGCCAGGATTGAGGATCCACGCACTGTTGTTACTTCGTGCGTGTGCAGGTATTTCTAAGCTTTCTTTCTCTCTGCGCACCTGCCCCCCTACGGTCTTCGACTCGGCTAAGACCTTCGATGCGGCTTTGCGGTCTAGCTTGGAACACATTGTCACCGCGTTCGGCCCCGGGTTCGGGGACTGGCGGTGGCGTCTTTTCACACTGCCCTTTATCTTCGGAGGGTTAGGTGTGTACAGCGCTGGGGATGTTATGCACTATGCCTTTTTGGCTTCTCGCCTGTAGTCCTCTGAGTTGCAGGCTATGCTCCTTCGGCCTTCAGTTGTCTCAGCCCCTGGGCCGACTTTCGATGCGGCCTTGGCTCTGTTTAACGAGACCACTGGTTCTGACATTTCCTGTAACCCTAGTGAGATCGCTGCCCCCAAACTCATGAAGAAATTGGCATATATATATATATTTCACGAAGGTTGCCGCTTCGGTAGAATCGGTTTTCTCCTTGACTCGGGGACAGGTGGTTTTGTGGAAGTCTCTGCAGGGCGCTCACACGTCTGACTGGTTGCGCGCTGTACCCATCTCCGGGCTGGGGCAGACCATGAATGGGAGGACCTACCGCTCTGTCCTTAGCTATCGGTTGGGTGTCCCTCTGTTCCCGGTATCTAAGCCTTGTTCTGCTTGCTCCCGGGTTTGTGTCGGGGACATTTTTGGGGACCATGCAGTGTCGTGTGCTGGTACCGTTGGTATTAAGCATAGACATAACCTGGTTCGCGGCACCCTTTTGGATATCTGCTTCCAATTTGGTATTTCGGCCGGTAAAGAGGTGGATGTTGGTTTGATTGATGGGCACGACAAGCCCCTTTGCCCGGCGGATTTACTTCTGTATTCCTGGGATAGGGGGCGTGATGTGTGTGTCGATCTAACAGGGTCGTCCCCATTGACTCAGTCTGCGATGGCGGATTTCTTGCTTGGTCGTGCTGTCGTTGACGCTGCTCAGCGTAAGTGCGCTAAGTACGGAGATTTGTGCACAAAGACTGGTTATGGGTTCCTGCCTTTCTCCTTCTCTTCACTTGGGGAGCTTGATGCAGAGGTTGTTGCGTTGCTCAAGCGGATTCAAAAATTCTCTATCGCTCAGGATGTGGGGGCTCGTGCGGCTGCTTTTATTTTTACTAGACTCAGCTTCGCTATTGCTAAGGGAGTGGGTGCCCAGATAGTATCTCGGCTACCCACTAACTTCTTGTAATTGGTTTCGTTATTAATACAAGTTCGGTTTTAAAAAAAAAAAAAAAGAAATAATAATAATAATAATAATAATAATAATAATAATAATAATTATTATTATTATTATTAAAAATAAATAAATAATAAAAGTAAAAAGAAAAAAAGAATAATACTCCCTCCATTCAACTTCACCCTTCACTTTTCTTTTTTAGACTATTCATAGCCAAAGAGAATTTTCAATATTCTCGACAATCTATAACTGAGAATATAGTCATGTGAGATTTTGTTTGACTCGTCTTTATGAGTACATCAAGAATATCAATTTTTTTTTATAATTTTTGCTAATGTAAAATGAAAGATATCGATGGTGTAAAACGGGTCTCGGCAAATGTGCCAAAAGCATAAGTGACAAGTGGAGTTGAATGGAGTAACAAATAAAAGGATACAAGGATAGTTCTCAAATATCCTCAACCACCCAAATCCTCTCCCTCCACGTCGTCCTATCCAATACCATAACTTCTCCAATCCCAAGAAACTTCATATCGTTCCCAATCACTCTTATCCAAATCTATTTAGGTCTTACTCGACCTCTCACCAATCTATGTTCTCTCCATCCTTAAGTCTGTGTATCGGTGCATCAATTGGCCTTCGTCTCACATGCCGAAACCATCTTAACCGATTCTCCATCAACGTATCCTCTATAGGAACCACTCGTACTCTCTTTCGGATCATCTCATTTCTAAGTCGTTCCTTTCTTGTATGTCCACACATCCATCTTAGCATACACATGGGGCTATCAAAAGAAAAATAATGTAATATACTAAGTTCAGTGGGTCAACATAAAAATCCTGAACATGTAATAGGCTCATATCGTTATGAGCTATCTTGTAAGTGTTTTTCAACAAGGACAATGAAAAATCACGAGGTTTCAACTTTGTTGAACCGTCTGTCCTTTTTGCTTACTGTGTAGCAGCTGTTAATCTTTGCATTTCACTAAGCTACTAAACGAAACAGCCTCTTTATTGTCAACTTATCGCTTGTGTAAGACAGCGTCAGCTTTCATCGGACTTTGCTTATTGGCCTTACATTGACTAATAGCCGTCTTAATTATGTATATTGCCAATGATGTATAACTACATTTAGCCTTTATTAGCTATATTGCCAATGATGTGAACTGCATTTTTTTATGTGTCTATGTATCCAGCTATGTTTTTTGCCTGCCTTGTCTAGCTATTTCTTCTCTAAGTTAGTCTTTATTGAAGAACATTGATGGCATGATGCAATATCGATACTTCACCTATCAGACTAGAATGTTTGATAAAAGATACTGTCATGGATCTGGTAACATTAACAGCCTTGATGACACCAGTTACTAACCTCCATTTCATATTTTTCTTCCCGTTCATAAATATCCAAGGGGAATTTTGAAAAATGGGAAGAACGTGTAGAAGTGGAGGGAATAGTTGGTCTCATACTCTCATCTTAAGCCTTTTCATCCCTATTCTTGTATTTTTGCACATTAGGCTCGTTGTAATTTTAGATGTTTGTAATTCTGTTATCATATACTCCGTAGCTAATTAAATATGTTCTTGTCTTAAATTTGCAGCCCATCAAATTAGAGTTTGAGAAGGTTTATTTTCCGTATTTGCTGATTAGCAAGAAGAGATATGCTGGCCTTTACTGGACAAACCCTGACCAATATGATAAAATGGACACCAAAGGTAGAGACTGCTTTCATTTTCACCGTTTGGACTTTTGCAGTTTTGATCATATTTTCTTTGTGTGACAAAATCCACAGTGACCATTAGTGGACCCCAACTCATATCGGTACAACGGTTTTGTTGTTGTTGGTGTATCACTTCACTCATTGGTGGTCATCTACAGGCATTGAAACAGTTCGAAGGGACAATTGCCTACTTGTCAAGAATTTGGTAACTGAATGCTTGCACAAGATACTTATTGATAGAGACGTCAAAGGGGCTATCCAGTTTGTCAAAAACACCATCTCAGATCTTTTGATGAATCGCCTGGACCTGTCACTGCTGGTCATTACAAAGGTGGGAATCTTGCATTTTATGTATCAATCAATTTATTTTTTTGTTTTCATGATGCTTGTCTAACCAATAAAGATTTTTTTTGAACATATCTGCTCTCACCTTTTTTTCCAGGGTCTAACTAAGACAGGAAATGATTATGAAGTAAAAACAGCTCACGTTGAACTTGCGGAACGTATGCGCAAGGTGTGATTTCTGTTATCGCAATAGGATGTTTAGCTCTTGTTCTTATGACACTACATTATGTGCTAAGGACATCTGAGAGGCCATGTTGCATTGTGCACTACTTTCCCCAGCATTTTGCAACCAAATTAAGTGGAGGTTATTTGATGATTTGATGTGGGTATGTATTCACTAGTAGATGAAGTTTAAAGAGGTCTGTCATGTGACAATAAATGAGATTAATTCCTAGTAAACATAAATTGATTTCAAGATATATGTTCATTCGCCCAAGTTTAATGAAATTCCTATCCCTTATTTCTTGTGTACATCTCTCCCAAAGGAACTATGGGCTATAGCTTATGAATATGTGGGCGTCTCACTGTCATTTTAATTTCAATTTGGCATTGTGCTCACTTGAGTTCTTCAAATACTTGTTTATGTGCACAATTTACTAGTTTGACAACTTTAAAAATGTATGGAGATCATTTTGTCCTCTGCAAGACCTGATATGGATCAACTAGGTAAAAGACAAATATGCTACTCCCTCCGTGTTAAATTGTTAATCCCTATTATTTTTTGGGTGAAAAATAAGAGTAAGAATGAATGACTCAAAAAAGAAGGAAGAGGGAGAAATGTAAAGGTAAATGTAGACCAAATATTGACAGCTTAAAAAGGAAAGAGGGAAGAATAGGTAACTCAGCTCAAAAGGGAAATAAGGAAGAACACTAAAACTCGGAGGGAGTAATTTTTCTTGCTCCGGAGTTGCATATGGTGGCTTTGTATCTTCACAGCATTCCCCACTCTTTATGTGCCATGTGCAGGTCATGGACATTATTACCCACTATTTAACGGCTTTATGATAAACTATCTTAATGACTATCATCATTTTGTGGTGGTTTTGTCGCTGGTTCCATTACCTTTACTGTTGCAGCACATATCAAAATCCGTATGGTCTTGATATGTCTACAACTATACCCTTGCAGTCCAGGCATACTCCTCCAGCTCCTTTATGATTGAAGATTTTAAGAAATAACCCCAAACAACCTAGTGTCTTTCCATCTCAACGTGACGGTCCCTAGCTCTTTTCTTTTTACTATTCTTAATGGCACTATCCTAATTCTCATAGCTAACTTGATCAAACAAGATTCTCTGAATTTTGTATGCCGAAGACTCAAAACGCTCTCATAAGACTTCTTGACCCTTGTGAGTTACAAATTCTAGGCTAATACTTAGTGGTCATAATTCTTAGAGGGCCTTGCACGCTTATTAAATTTCTATACTTAGTGGTCATATCTCTTCTCACCGATGATTAAACCATTAAAGAGGGTAAAAAATCATACAAAACCTGAAGAGTATGCACAATTTCACACCATAGCTCCTGCTTCATATTTAAATTTTCGTTTATTAACGCCACTGTCCCTGTGAAAACCACATACAGCTTCTCAGTAACACCACTTGCCAGAAGGAGCAAGTAGAATAATGGGGTCCATGAACTGCATGATCTGATAATGTAAAACTGTATGGCTGGAAGAAACTGGGGATATTGAAGTGTGACAATTAAATCAATTGATGCTTGTATTCGCATGATCATTCTTTTCTACTGGCCGATTAGGTTACAAGTTGAGATGAAACTGGGAACAGTTTTGATTTATGATTAAATATTATAGGACGTAAGATGCAGAAGACTTAATCTCTTGCAATGAGAGGGAAAAATGAAAGAGAACTAGTGCAAATTTTTACACTTGTGTGCATTTGCTGAAAGGATGTTTTTTGTGGTTTAGGAACTTATTGAACTAGACATTCGATATATAACATTGTAATTTACCTTATTCACTTGATAGCGAGATGCATCCACAGCTCCCGGCGTTGGTGATAGAGTACCATATGTTATCATTAAAGGCTCCAAAGATGCCAAGGTAATATGGTCTGAAGGTTTCTAAATTAATAGTGAATGCTGAAGATTACTGGCTTTGGTATTGATTCATTGTTGTTAACAGGCATATGAGAAGTCAGAGGATCCAATCTATGTACTGGAAAATAATATACCGATAGACTCGAAATATTACCTTGAAAATCAAATCGAGAAAGTAAGATCTGTTTTATTTCACTCTGAGGGTTCTTTTTGGAATTGCTAGTAACAGGCATGCTTATGTTACAGCCTATTTTGAGGATCTTTGAGCCAATTTTGACAAATGCACGACAAGAGTTGCTTCATGGAAATCACACAAGATCCATTTCCATCTCCACTCCTTCAAGTGGAGGAATTATGAAATTTGCTAAAAAACAACTAACATGCATTGGTTGCAAAGCAGTGATCAGGTACTGTATCTGCAATCACTCTCATGTTTGTACGTTATTTAAGGGAGTTGTGTATACTATATAGGGCATTTGGCTGATGTTTTTATTTGGCATAGTGTTGTCTACATGAAATTGATTATTAACGTGGTGGGCTAGTCAATGGCAGAGTGAATGTTCAACACTTGTTTACTTATCATTTTAGTTAGCACACCCTAAATATGGAAGTGACCATCTAGTTAGGAGTTTGAGATTGATGTGGCTTCAGTGGCTTCAGTTTATATTTGTATCTCTGTATGCATTGGGTAGGCAGTCTAGGCACCATGGTTTCAAATACTGGCTGTAAAGCGCCGCAAAAGGCTGTTACATTTAGGATTTTCAGCTTGCGACGACTTCTTATTCCGTTACATATAGGATTTTATAATTGGCAATTTGGTTTGAATTAAGGGTGTATCGAGCTGAGTTATGGCTCATGTAGCTTTTAGTATATTGATAAATTGGGCTGCCGATCATTGACGTAAAAACCTAAATACTTCGTAGTTTTGGTTCTCGAGTTTTGTGTTTTACTTTTGACGTGTTTACTTGCTATTGAGCTAGTGGCTCCAACAAAACACTCTGCTCACATTGCACGGGAAGGGAAGCTGAACTCTATTGCAAGACAATAGCCAATGGTATGTCACATTTGTATCTCTATTTAGTCAATATATTTCAGATGCTGGTGTTAGTATTCGAGGAACTAAACTACTTGCAGTTTCTGAGTTAGAGACTGTGTTTGGGAAGTTGTGGACACAATGCCAGGAATGCCAGGGATCCCTTCATCAGGATGTTCTTTGCACAAGGTTTCTGCTCTTACCTTTCTTGCCTTGTAGCATAAGTCATCTGTTCGTGTCGTCTGAGCAATTGCCTCTTGTATTTATCTCTGAATCCTCTCAAAGAGGCAGTTTCATGTTTATGTAATATTAATACTCTATATATAAAGACATACAATTCAACTTAAACTGCACTCGCTAAATCCACTATACTGCTGTCATTATTTTGTCTCTTACAAGAAAATATGCGCCGTTTAAAACATTGCTAATTGTCCTTTTCTTCTTCCTTTAGTCGTGACTGTCCGATATTTTATCGGAGGAAAAAAGCACAAAAGGACATGGGTGAAGCCAAGCTTCAGCTAGATAGGTGGAACTTTTGAACGCGGCGTTTTCACCAATTTTGTCTCCAACTAGTGTTTCTGGTAAGAAAAATTTAAAAATCCACGGCTCAGTTAATTCAGTGGGAGATGGTCTACCAGTATGGAGCTCATTAATGTCAACAAAATTGAGGCGGGTCCGGATTAAATGAGGTCTAAATCATGTAAAGAGGTTTTCACCTTGCGGTACATTACTTATTGTTGTATCATCTGTAGCTGTAACGTAGTTACGTAACCAGCATCTTGTCTGGCTTGAAGTGTGATGGGTAAAGTTTATTTTGGCCTTAAATGAAGTTGCTGTGTTGTCTGACACCTAAAGTTTACATATGAATGGTTGGCGTGGCGGACACACAAATGAACCGAAGTAAACATAGGTTGTAACTCCTGAGTCCTGAGGGTAATTGAAATATTTAAGCTTTGTTTTAAGTGGATCCTTAACATGGATAACGAGAGTCCCCTAGAACTCCGGAAGGGACTACCATGATGCATCAACAAGGTCTAGCTCGGTCCTTTCAAGTCTCTGTTGGCCTCGGCTATAGTTGAACTCTTGGGCTTATCATGTCTTCCATTTTCAATCGTGTAGGAAGTGCTGGCGTGTTTTAATTGAGGTTATTCGATGTTGTATGACACTGCTTTATGCTTGTAAGTTGTAAATTGTACTCCGTAATCTTTAAGGGACAATTATATTCAAATAATTGGAATGGAATGGAATGGAATGAATTTTAATAGCAGGGAAGGATGAAATTAGAATCTTGTTCCTATTTAATACTTTGTTGGTTCGATCCTCTAATAGGATCTGATTGTCAATTCATGGTGTTTAGTTCCATGAGTCTTTTTTTGTTTACAACTAATTTCAATACTTTTTACCTACTTAATTTTTAGCTCATATGTTATGCATACGTAAAATATTGAATAGATGAGAGGGAGTGAAAAATCCTATGTTACCTTTGGGTTGGATGGGGTATATTGGAAAAACCCAATGCATTGAAAATTTTAGATACACATCAAATAAGGATGCTAAAATAAGAGATTTAACGACCGAATGTTCGATATTGTTTTGAAATTGTATTAGATATTTTTTCTATTTCATTGATTTTTCCATCTCGAAAGTGTCGCATATACCTTAAAAATGTCATATTTCTTAAGAAAAATAATAAAACAAGTAAAAGTAGATAGATAAATATCAATGAAACAAGGAGAGTATGATTTTTCTCAACTCTAGTTGTGATTAGGGCTGTGCACCGGTAAGGACCGGATCGGAATATAAAAATTTCCCGGGATCGGACCGAAAAAATTCCAGTCCAAGACGGACCAGACCGGTTGGACCAGATTTTTTTTTTTTTTTGAAATTCCGGTCCAAAATTATGGAACGGTTGGACCAGTTTGGATCGGTTAGACCAAAATTATTATCAAATAAATATAATTTTGGTCTTTCCGGTCCAAACCTGTCTGGGCAGGACCAGACCGGACCGGAACGGAATCCGGAATCGCCCATGGACCAGAGTTTTTTATTTCGGGTCCGGTCTGATAGATTCCAGTCCAGTTCGGTCCATTTATCCGGTCCGAACCAGATTTTGCACACCCTTAGTTGTGATTATCGATGGACGAGAGCAAGGGTAGTGGTAGTTTCAAGGGAGTTGAGAGAGAGGGGGGGAGGTTAGGGCCTTTTATTTTGGGTGTTTTGTGAGCAACTATAGGTGTTCAACGGTCCAAACCTGGACCGGACAAGATTGACCTGTGGACCGGCATCCCCAAAAATCCAAATCAGCAACTATCCTTTATTTTATTTTTGGCATTCAACTGCCTTTTATTTTCATTTTTTGTTATAAACTACCTAAATCTAATTTCCGGTGACCCAAAGTCAACTTTCCAGCGTTGACCAACGTGAAGTTTTTTATTTTGTGAGAAACTACCTTTTATTTTTTTTTGTGGGCAACTATCTTATTTTTAAGCAAACTTGTAACGCAAAAATTAAAATTTCACATAAATAATCATTACTATCAAATTACAGTAAAGTACATCTAAGGAATATTTTTGTTTTACCATTAATTTAAACCTTATTTTAATTTTTTTTAAACAAAAATAATGTCTCCTAATAATCTCTTAATTTACGTGTATCTACAAATGTTTAGAAACCGGAAATATGTAATTATCTTAGTAAAATATCTATCTACGCTATAGAATTATTAGAGTAGCAAAATAGATGAAAGACTTGGAATAATGTCGGTGTATGTGCTCTAACTTGTAAAGCGTATATACGCATATTTATCTCACAGTACACTTTGTAGTGTCAATTGTAAAATAAGTAAAAATCATTTACGTACTACTCTGCCTCATTCCCACTAAATTTCCCTCATTCCACAACGGTTCATAGATAAATGATTTTCTACCAATTTCAGTTGTTCTATTTAATTTGTAGCACTGTTGAGAAAAATAAATTCATGTTTGGAATTAAGAGATATTGGTAAAAGTGATTTACGACAATGTTAATCTGAAATGTTTATGCTTGATTAACTTTTTGGCAAGTTTTGTTTGAAAAAAGGCAGTCGCCCACAAAAAAAAAATGTAGTTTCTCACAAAACAAAAAGTTTCAAATTTAGTCAATCCTGGAAAATTGACTTTGGATCATCGGAAACAAGATTTAGGTAGTTTTTAACAAAATTTGACAATAAAAAGTAGTTGCTCATAAAACACCCAAAATAAAAGTAGTTTCTGACAAAAAACTCTAATTTCTATTATTGTTTTATGGGTTATTTTTGGCAGAAGGCGTTTAACATTTAGACTTATGTAAATAAGTGTAGACATGACGTAGGTCCACGCCCGGCGCTGCCAGGCGCAGGTTTTGGTAGGCGGATGTTCTCGTGTAAGATTGATCTCAGATTGAAATATATTTAAATCGAAGTTGGAGTCACCACCGAAATTTGTTGGAGTTCAGACCCGTTCGAACCCACTTTATATTTAGGCGTGTCACACACAAAATACGACTTGCCTTATAGTACTAGAGCTTGTGGGGTTTGTTCCTTTGCATAACGATACCGATGTTGAATTATCGAGTATAGTATATCGAATGACTCTCGTTGCCAATGGTTTCGGGCATCCGAACACCGAAAGTTCTGAGTAAGGGGTGAAGGTACGTGTTGGGAAGCCCATGAAGGACACTCAACCCCGCTCGCACATAGCGGCCTCTACTAAGATATCGATTGGTGATCGTGTACGCGCGTTAGTAAGATGATGAAAATGTATGACAACCATTGTTTTAGGCTACTCATGCGAATTACCAGTTTACTACGTCATTTAATGCATCTTTAGAATCTGTCGGAGTTGAATTTAACACGTAGGTTCATTTAAAAGCGATAAATGCCACGCAAGTAAAGTAAACAAACTTGAAATTTAGATTACAAGTTACACGGGCGGAATACAACCCGGAGTTCACAATACGGCAAGCAATAATGAGATCGAATTAGAAGTGGTAAACGTAAACTATAAAGGGACTTGTAAATAGAAACGTAGATAGAGACCATAAATCGAATGATTGGACAGACTCCGATCAATTATGCATTATGTTGCATACTGATCAGAGGACAGAAACTCAGGCACATGAGCCCGTGCGACCTGGAATTCAGGCGCAGGGAGCTCGGCGTCCCAGCCTTCAGGCGCGAGCATTGGGGCGCCTGAATCAGCAGCGTACGGGACCAAAGCGTGATGCTAGCTTGATCCCGAGGTTTTGAGGTCTCGTCCCAACTTATCCTAGTGAAATCCAGTTGCCTTTATTTATCGGATATCGTGACCGACTAACGAGTCGTCAACATAAGATTAATATTACGAGGCATTCACTCAAAGTCGTAATGGGAAATGATAATGGAATGAAAGTGAATACGATATGTGGGTTTTGAAAGGAAACACATGATGGATTGACACGTGTTGACTTACGTCGCAAGTATAATTTTCTAGGTGAAACTTGTATCATTGTCTGACTACTTTGAAAGTCTACGATGCCTCGTTCTGACCTCAGTTGGGTACTTGTCCGTAATCGTTTCGATTTATGATTTGAAGCAAATATATCGACTTAACACGAATATCGGAGCCTTCCGTATCGCGGCGTCGTTATCGGGTCTTGTGGACCGTACGACGCCGGATTGACATCATTAGGTTTCGTATTAGTTCGATTCTCGATGACCCTTCATGCGAGACATTCGATTATGAAATCGACATCGAGCATTTCAGAGTGACGATTATAAACGATATCAAAAACGCACGATGAAAGGTTACGATCACGTCATAACCCTGAGGACAGGCCCCCGCCATGGGGTGTCCTAATCCTCAGGCGCCTATAATGGCGCGCCTCCATATAGAGGCGCCACCACCCCAGCCCCCCGTCGGGTTGTTATACGGACTTAGGCAGAAACTTTCGTCGAACCAATTTGTTTTGAAAATGGTCAATCCGAAGTAAACCCTTTGCACTATTTGACGTTGACATTGGACGATGGGTCCATGATGTGCGTATTGGCGTCACGGGAAGTCTACTCCGAATTGATGACGACTTGTCCTCGTAAGCATTAGGTCCTACATATCTCGACATCGTTATTTGATCATTGAGATCTACGATGTCGATACCGTCATCGGACGCCTACTTGTGTCATGTTAAAAAAATATTTTGATTATATATACGCGATAGTAATAAAACGAAAGCGTAAGAACGTGTTAAGGGTTGACTCATCTTAGACAACCAAATACGCGGGGTGACGAGATAAGCGACCGACGATGCGAGTGCGGTACTCTTGTGTTCGGGTTTCCTCATTTCGTCACCCTTAGTATTCGATACGTAAAAGAGCAAGTATTTTATCGTCAGAAAGTTAGTAGTTAGGAGTTAGGAACGAGAAAATAAATGTTAGATGCGAATATAGAAAAATGTTAGTATAGTTAGTTACGATAATTAAAAGAGTTTAGAGATTAGAATCGGGATTTGGACTTCCTCAACCTACATGTCAATTGCTTCGAAATACGGGCTCGCGGAGTATCGTCGTAGACACAGGGAGCAATTTGAGGTATATTGGAACAATTAAGGTGTGTTTATTGCGGTTTTGAGGTTGTGTAAAGGAGGTAAAGACTCGCACTTTTTGGATTCAGGAATGAGAAAATGAAATTCGACCCTCGAAATGGTGTACATGAGGGTGTATTTATAGAGTTTTGCGAAATGTTTCTGATTTCAAAATTCAGGCGCGACAAGGCCAGCGCCCTGATACTGAGGCGCCTCACCTGGGGCGCCTGGTCTCAGGCGGCTAAAATTGCGCGTATCAGAAGTTGCTCAAAATACGGGTTGATATTCGTGTTATTCGAGACAAATAAGAATTCCGTTTTGACTCTGATTTGATTGTGTATTCGGACGTTTTTGTGGCTAACTTTGTCTTCGGGTTTCGACTTTGACCGGGTTTGACTCGGTTAGCAAAGACGGTTTGCCCCCGGTGACAATTTTGGCTCAAAGTAGCTTTATTTTATTGAAAATGACCAACTGAGTCTGAATTTGAGGTGGGTTTTGAGATATTTGTACTCCGCTAAGTACCCACGTCGGATACTATTGACTCCGAGCCCATATTCTAGCGTATTGATGCATGTTAAAGTCCGATCATCATCGGGTGTTTTGTTGGAGACTGCTATAGAAACCAACAAACAAAATGCGAGTGTCTACAATAAGATTTTTTTTTGTTTAAAAGCACCTTAAATTTACATTTATTTGTTTTTTTTGCCAACGTTTGAAAACCCATCTTACGACCCACGCATAACAGTTGCTGCCAAGTTATGCGCATTGGTGTTCAAGTTTCGAGATACATACTTAATAGAAAAGCAATGAAAGAAAGTAGCTTCTTCATGGATTACCGAAATCAGATCTCTAATGCAATGGTGGTGCTCCTCAACGTCAGCCAGTTAGAACAATAACTGTAAGCAGTCCATCTGTAAAGTCAAATGGAGAAATCCACTTCTCATCGCCCACTGATCACCTTCAATGCAGCTAATGTTTCCGCCTGCAACGCCGATTCTGCGAAAAACACATCATGTTCACTCATTCTCCTATCATTATCAGTATCCGTGATGACCTATCCAACTGAAGCTTCTCCTGAATTCCTCCTGACGCACCCCTATCTAGGATCGATCGTTAACGAAGGATAGAGAGTCAAACAATATTTATATGACTCGCAATTAACACAGAAATAAATAAATGTAGTCGTGGTAAGTCGAGGTCGGTCCACAAGGATGGCGGTGAGATAATCGATTAAGAGCGATGCGTTTGGGGTCTAATTGGGGGGTTTTGAGTCGAGTCTAAACTAGGATGCGATAAATAACGAGGAATAATAATAAAGAAAAAGGTGTTAGGGGGAGTCAGAAAGCGAAAATTGGGTTCTATGAGTCGAGGAATTATGGGGTTAGTCACAAAGTCGATGGAGAGAGAATGCCACCTTTCGATTTCTTCACCCAACTTATCTAGATCTCGCTTACGCGGCGAAAAAGGGTAAGTCTCAAGTCAAGGTAACTCCTACCCCGGGTTTCCCGATAAAGGGTAAGTCTCAAATCGAGGTAACTCTTACCCCGGGTTTCCCCATATAATCCCTTAAAAATTCTAACGCGATACAGTGGCGGAAACACTGTAGAGTCGGGATTAAAACACACTGTAACTATGTCTTAGTAAATTAAAATGGTAAAGTCAAACAATAGGCCATGAATAAAAATGACCAAATTTAAAACAATCCATAAAAGGGGTTTGAACAATCCATAAGACATAATTATTAAAATAAACAAGTAGGATCTACACTGCTCGCTAGCCCACACCCGGAAACACGTATACCTGCCATGTTAAAACATAACAGCCACAATCAGTGGGGAGCAACGTCAACATTCTCCTAGTCGTATAACAGGATTTTAAAACTGTAATTACTACTATAGAAAAATAGTAAAAATGAAAATCAGTAAAACATTATAAGGAAAATAAGCTTTCAGAGAAAAACTTCACGTAACGAAACAATATACTAAAAATGAGTTTTCCGAAGAAAATATAAATCATTTGCCAACCTGCAACCAAATTATATCGATAATAATAAAAATAGTCAAAATGGCGTTATGGATAGGATTAGTGTAGACGGTTAGACTTTCACTAGGAGAATACTAAAACTAGCTTCGAGAACTTAGTTCAAACAAATCAAACTTCGGTCTCTAACTAGCTTAGGCTACTCAACCATAATAGGACGGCGACTTATAAATGCGTGGCCCTAATTTAAGATAATGTACACCTCTTCTGTGATTACCTGTCACCCAGTTCAACTTATGACGACGACTTACTGCGAGGCCTAAGCTTAAGGTCAAAATGTACACAACTCCCGGGATACCTGTTACCTGGCTCAACAACTAATGTACCGATTTTTGATACACTAACCTTATAGTTGATGGCAAAAACGTAAACTCCAGAATATATTACCCTAACCACACACTTGTTCTTATTTCATAACTCCAAAACAAAGCCATTATCGATATTCAAAGGATATAATCATCAATATATTTTAATAAAGCAGGATCTTTTCGAGCGATATGATTGGTCCAAGTTTTTTATTATATTTTTTAAGTTAAATAAAGAATATAAAAATTTGTATATGAGAAAAAAATACTACCCCACCTCAGACTCGATTTTTTAAAAATTTAAATAAAGAATATAGGAATTTGTATAGAAAAAATAATAATTCTGCTTCATTTAAGACTAAAAAATTATCACTATATAAACCAACGATTATCACCTCATAAGACACAAAAATTGGACAGCGAAAGTGTGAAACGCTTAGTCAATTCTGTTTTAAGACTAAACCAAAAATATTTTAAATTTTAAAAAGAGTTCTTAAGACTATACAAACTTAAGTTAAATTGTCCCACATTGAAGAATTATGATTTTATAAATATGAGTAATCATTCGTCTTTAGATATCAACAAAAATCTTTTGAAGTCTTGAAAAGAATGTTCTTATGAATATAAACTTGAAGTTAAATTATTTCACATTGAAAAATTATAATATAATGTGATAAAATTCTATTATATAAATAAGAGTAATCATTCTTTCTTAGATATTAACCAGAATTCTTTTGAATCTTAAAAAAATCTCTTAAGACTATAAAGTTAAGTAAAATTATTTCATATTGAAAAATTATAATGAGGTCATAGGATTGTGAATAAGAGTAATAATAATTCGTTATTATACATTAACCAAAATTCTTGAGTCATAAAATGAATTTAAAAAGAATTTTTAAAACTATAAACCAAAAATATTTTAATTCTTAAGAAATTCTAAAAATATAAAATTAAAATTTTAAATTTTTTAAATAATTAATAATAAAAATAAAATTATTACTTATATTATTATTATCCTAATACAAATAGATATATTTTCTTTTCCTTTATTTTATTATGCTAAATAAGAGTAATCGTTCGTGCTTAGATATCAACCAAAAAATTATCACACATCGAAAAATTATAAGAAGGTGGTGGAATATTATATTATAAATAAGAGTAATCGTTCGTCCTTAGATATCAACCAAAATTTAAGAAGGTAAGATTATCAACCACATCGCATAGTCTTAAGACTCTGATGTGGTGATCAGAGTATCTACAATTATAAATATGAAGTCGTAATTTTGAACTTTGCTATCATTTCAAATGCATTTGCATTCATAATTGTACTATTATAAATAAGCAGGGTATACATCGTTACTTTAAGCTACAACTTTCATTATTATAACTTGTGCGCTGACGATGACAAATTTATTTTTTATCACATGTTTCATCGTTGTTGACTGTAATATATTCCCATTTTACCAAGTGAATATTTATATCCACGTATATTTATGTGCAAGGTACTTTGATTAGTCTTTTATTCTAACTATAATGAACCATATATAATGCCTATAATTTAATTTGACGTTTATCGTATATATTATCTCTGATCCCTTCAAACACATTTACGTATATGGATAATATTTCCTTACTATTAGACATACTCTTAACTTCGACTGACTCTTTACTGTTGTACAGTTCACAAATTTATGTAATCATCTAACTTGATATCCTTATCAATATCACTAAAAAGCGACCCGTGCATCGTAGGAGCTTTCCATCTAGTCATTATAATAATAAGAGAACAAAAGGAGTAACCACTATATTCTAAAGGAGGAAACTTTCTATTTTAGGAAACTTTACTAAAATAGCATTATATCAAAATAGCGAAAATATTAGTTCATACTAATACAATATCTTTAGTAAACGATATAGATTTATAAAACTAATACTTTCGGCCTTAACGATATTAATTGTTAAAGTGAGAACATTTGGGTTTATGAAATTATTGAAATATCGGACAAGTGTTATAAAATGATTAAAAATGTCTTACGCATTTTAATACTACTAATCAGGGTGTTTCCAAAATTTACAAAACTAAAATTCCCTAATTATTATTAGTTTCGACAATACGTTTAATAATTACCAAACGATTTACGCATTAATATCCAAAAATTATTATTAAACTTAAAAATCATGATTTTCCAGAATCTACCAATTTTTCTAGATAAACAAAAGACCAGAAATTCGGAAATTAAAGCGACAAACACGGTTTTAACGATAAACGATGATTTAAAGTGATTAATTAATTCACCCACTTAACAATTCCGAAAAATTATGAAAAAACTCAGAAAATTATTTTTCATCAGAATGATTACCCACATCAAATTTCAGATAAAAATAAAATTTTTAAGTACTAGAACTAAAAATCGGCTTTTAATCATTTTTGTCCGTAAACGGTAATAATTCAATAATCGATAACTAAAATATCAGAAAAATAATAAATTATTAAAAATCATAAAAAAACCTCATTTTTACAGAATATAATCATATATTACAAGTTTAGGCCAAATATTACGATTTTACAAATTAATACAACAATTCAATCGTTAATCTCGTAAAAGCGATGAAAATACCGAAACCAAATTTTCAACTTTTAAAAATTTCCAGATTATATGACATACATATATTGTTAAAATGAAATATAAAAATATACATGCAAATACACAATTAAAATTATGAAATACCGAGTAACATCGACATTACCTCTAGTCCAAATCGGAATCGATAATATATTCGTCGGCCTCGGGATCGTCCACAAATCCTACCTGTAGACACCCGCATTTTTCCTGCTAGTGTCTATAGCAGTTCCCGACAAAACACCCGATGATGATCGGACGTAAACGTGACTTAATACGCTCGAATACAAACTCAGAATCAATAATATCCGACGTGGGCATATAGCGGAGTACAAATCTCTCAAAATCAACCTCAAATTCAGGTCCAGTGGGCCGTTTCCAATAAAATGAGACTAATTTGGGTCAAAACCGACACCGGAAATAAAACCGTTTTTTAGCGACCGGGTCAAAACCCGGTCAAAGATGAATCCGATGCAAAAATCAGCTAAATTCGCTTCTAGAAGCTAGCCTCAACTACCAAATCACCTTCAAAAAAGTCAACAAATCATTTCCTATTTACACTCCCTCCTTCCCGATCCACTCGATCGAGTGGATCACATCCACTCGGTCGAGTAAGGCCATGAACCGGCCAAACCGGGCTTGAACCGGGCACTCGATCGAGTGCACACGCTCCACTCGATCGAGTGGCCCTAAACCGGGGTATTTCTTCTATAAATACCCCGTCACCCTAAACCATTTCACAACTTTTTCCAGCCATTACTACTTCAAAAACCCTACATTTCTACCATATTCAACCTATACACTCACATCCTCTCTACACACATACATACAATCAAACTTGAGATCAAAACTCGTCAAAGACCTGAGAGCACTACCCTCTCCCTAACCATATACACCCTAACTCACCCTACATATCTCGACACTCCCGCGCACACGCCGTTACTACGAGTCCGTTTCCGAGGCCATTTAAGCATGTAGGTTGAGGGTGTCATCAAACCCCGTTTCTTTTTCTCCTTTCTCTTTTTCGATTATATATGTATATATATTATGTACTATTATTATTATTATTATTATTATTATTATTATTAACATACTAACACTAACATTTTAATTCCGTTACTAACATTATTTTAATTTTGCTACTAACATTTCATTTATCGCAATCTAACATTTTATTTATGTACTCTAACACCTAACATTTTATTTATTGTTTATATTCCGTCTTATATAATACCGCGTATAATTATTTAACAAAACTATTTTCAAAACGATCCAAGCAACGTCCGTTGAGGCTAAATTATATTAAAATGCCGAGGACTTAAGTTTGCAACGACGGTCGAATTTTCGGGTCGAATATGTTTAATTACGAATTCCGCCTAAAGTCTATTTAATCCCTTTACAAGTCGTATTGGAGGTGGCGCCCTTCGAGGTGCGCTGCCCTAAACACTTAAGGGCGTAATAGATCATGGAGACTCGTCGTTAATTATGCCCGACCACATTTCTTTCAAAATATTATTCTAAAAGAATCATCGACAAATCGGATTAGGATGAAGCCCATTGACGCCGAATTATTTGTCACAAGATCCGAAAGGATTGATTACGACATTATGACGCGGAGGGAATCGATATTTGTTCTAGCCCGATCAAACTCGATTTTGCAAATTTCGCTTTAACTACTAGACAACGATTCTATAACCGAATGTCGAGTAGGACGAGCCATCGAAATTTACACTAATATAAATTGGACAATATTTATATTTAGTGTAATTATATGTCGATTTCAAAATCAATAAATCGGAATCACCACCTTTTCCGAATCGAGTAGCACCTCGAACAGAGGGCACTCGATCGAGTGCCTTGGCTCACTCGATCGAGTGACACCTCAAATAACAGGCAGAAGGTCTCCACGAGGGGCACTCGCGCGATCGAGTCTCCCTCATGACTCCATCGAATGTCTTGTATCATGCCTAAACCGTGAGCCTTCTAAATATCGTAAGCCTAGTCAAATTCTTTTTACGACTTAGTCGTCGCGTGCAAAGTCAATCACGTGATTCTTTATTCAAAACTCATGCATTTTATTCTATTATTTTCACGACTTTGATTAATGTTTTACACAATTAGTTTTGTGTCGACGACTCCTTAGTCGTATCCGATGAATGACTAAAGCTAGACACCAATTTTTCGATATGATAAGTCGGGACAAGGCATCGAGACTCGGGATCGAGCTAGCACCACGCTTCGGCCCCATACGCGAACGCGTATTAAAGTCTCCTTCCTTCGATTGATGCACAATATAATGTGTATTTAATCGAAGTTTGTCCATCCATTCAAATTATGGTTTAGCTTACATTTTCTATTTCTGGGTCCGTAATGTTTACCGTTTTCCATTTCGATTATTCCCTTTTATTGCTCGTTGTATTGTGAATTCCGGGTTGTATTCCGCTCGTGTAATTTGTAATTTATTTACGAGTTTTCTATTTTCGATGTTTGCCATTTATTGCCTTAAATGAACATCGCATGCTAAACAACTCCGACAATAATTTAGATGCATTAAATGACGTAGTTCACATATAACTCGCATGCTTAGCCAAAAACGCAGTTTGCATATCATTTAATCATTTTACTAGCGCGCGTACATGAACACGAACGATGTCTTAGTAGAGGCCGCTAAGTGCGGGCGGGGTTGGGTGTCCTTAGTGGGCTTCCCAACACGTACCCTCACCTCTCACTACAAAAATCGAGCCCGAATTGCATCGGACAAATCCGACGCAAAATGGCAATATCCGACGCAAAATGCAAATTGCGTCGGATTAGCCGATGCAAACGACCGCTGTAATATTTTGACGCAATTTTTTTTTTGCATCAGCTAATCCGACGCATATGATTTGCGTCGGCTTGCGTCGGCTGCTCCGATACGAACACATGGAGGTCAACGCCCTGTCAACGGGCTTTGCGTGGGATTAGCCGACGCAAAGTCAACAAAATGTTTGACTTTGCGTCGGCTAATCCCACGCAAAGCCATTGACTGAGATCTGACTGAGGGACTTTGCGTGGGATTAGCCGACGCAAAGTCAAACATTCTGTTGACTTTGCGTCGGCTAATCCCACGCAAATCCATTGACTGAGATCTGACTGAGAGGATTTGCGTGGGATTAGCCGACGCAAAGTCATAGTTTCTGTCGACTTTGCGTCGGCTAATCCCACGCAAAGTCATTTGACTGAGGGCTTTGCGTGGGATTAGCCGACGCAAAGTCAACAAAAACTATGGCTTTGCGTCGGCTAATCCCACGCAAAGCCTATTAACAAAAAAAAACGTTTCTTTGTTTTCAGCTCCCCATATGCGCGAAATAAAACAACCTGCAAATAAACAACCCACTCCTACAACAAACCACAACAGCACATCCTAAACCAAAATCCATCAATAACTCCAATCAAAGCTCTCTTCTTCACAAAACTCCACAAAACGACACAAACATAAACTAATGTAATGTTATAGAAAATGAAAATATTACAAAGACAACCGTTTCTAAGTTCAGAATTCAACCAGAGTGTAAACAAGACAACCAGCGCTAGGAGTTGGTAATATATATATACACACAATGTAATCAAAGTGTAAACAAGTAACATAAGGGAGCTGAACTACCTAAGAAAGGGACTCGATGTGCTCCGATCCAAAGGGATGACCATCGTTGTTGTCGTCATCGTCGCGCCTAGTCATGCGTGGCCCTCCACCGCATCCCTCGTTCCCCATGGCGAACCGTTCCCTCATGAATTGAATAAACTGGTCCTGCTCTTCGCACCTCTTCTCCAATGTCTTCAGACGCTCTTCTTGTCTTTGGAATTTATCTTCCATACGCTCGTTGAGTGTGCGTTCCTGCGAGGTGGCGGTAGGGAGGTACGTGTCCGCAGATACCTCCTTACCTCGGTTCAAGCATGGGCGAAAGAGCTGTTTCGCCGCATTCCCTATCCCCCAGAACCGTCCCTTCTGGTTATAGCCACCCGTCACATCGTGGAAGATCTTCAGCGTGTTGGGTGCCTGATCAGAGGCGCGTGCCTCCTCCACCGGTTTCCGGTAGTTCTCCTGAAACAGCAACATGAAACAGTGTTATTACTTTTAGAACACATACTATCACGTCGTAATTTTCATGCCTAGTATATTTTTTAAAAACATTACTACTACTCACCACGATCTCCGGTCCTCTAGGGTCTATCCACTTGCCGTCTTTCCCCTTCTTCGTCTTCTCCAAGAGCTCGACCGGGGTTGCAGTTGGGCCCTTCATATAACAGTGTTAAAACTTTCAGCATTTATTTACCAATAGTATATATTGAATTATACTCAAACTTTTTACTTGTTTTATAAGCACTTACCAACGCCGCGAAGGCTGTTGCTGCACTCCTACTTCCGAGGCAGCTGGTGGGTTTCGCCACCCCGTCCACCTGCCCACCTCTCCTGTTCGACGACTTAATCGCCGATTTCTTCTTGAAAGCTGGGTCGGCAGCGTTCTTCTTCAATATCTCCCACTTCTCTTGCGGAATCCAGTCCGCCTTGTCAACCCTCGGGACAGCTCGCTGGAAGAGGTCGGTTATCTTCTTCTTAATCCGAGTCTCAAAATCCGACCTGAGGTCGTACCCCAGGTCTATACGCACTCTCCTCTGTTTGTCAAAAAAAAAGATTCGTTAGCGACAATTGAATGTATAAATCGTGCAACGAAAACCTTAGAAACACAGACGAGGTAATTACCGCGAAGTGCATATACATCGCATCCCGAGCTTCCGGTGGCGCCTCCGTCCAGCTACGGTAGGCGCCAGGCGTGGACGCATACGTCATGACTACGGAATCCCGCAAATAATCTGAGTACTTCTTGTCGTCCCACCTACACAAGTCAATTATGATAATGTGAAGCAAATAAATGAGTGAAAATTTAGAAAAGAACTGGTTACAATAACTAAAACTCACCAACTAGCTTCCCTCACTTTCTGCCGTGAAAGGTACGATTTCCCAGGCGTGGCAACGTAGACCGTCGCCCCGACTTCCTGGACAGCGTCCACACCTAGGATGACAGGAGTCCTAGGCACGTCCTCCTCCATGTGGTCACCATGGCTGCTGCCTCCCGTCAGCATCTCACTACTACCTGCCATAATCACGTCTACAAAATATGTTTGCGCAAAGTTAAACTGTAGAGTCAGTTCGTTTAGGGTAATGCAGGAATTTCATTAAGTACCAAAATAGTCTTCAATTACAAATAAATAAATTACAACTTATGCGAATAAGATACAAACAACTACATAATTGCTAATTATCGTCACTGTCACTGTCACTGTCCGCGTCGGTGTGCGGTTCAATGAACCCCTCGTCCCCGTCTTCATCATCATCGTCCCAGTCAGTATTCACCTCATCACCGTCATCTTCATCGTCGATGACCAAGTCGTCGTCCTCATCACCCTCTCCCTCAGGAACAATCCAGTCGGCAAACTCGTCGTCCTCCCCTACAGCACCAGCAACTTCAACTACATATTCTTCTTCATTGACGTCAGTGTCTTCGATCAGAGTTGATGACATCGGCTGATTATTACCAACCACACTCTCTTGGTAGACGTCATCGTCGATGATAAGATTATCAACTTGTGATCTTGCCTTGATTTTGAAAACCGCAGACCAATTCGTACTCTTTTTTCCCTTTGGGTAAGGTGCATAGCAGACTTGATCGACTTGATACGCCAACACAAAAGGGTTGTGACCTCGCAGTTTTCTCGTGAGGTCGACATCCACAAGATTGTAGTTCTCATGAACAGTGACTCCGTGCCGGGAGTTATTGATCCAATCACATTTGAACAGTATGGCCTTGCAGTTTTTGTGGCTGTCGTAGTAGTCTAGCTCGATCACCTCGATTAGTGTTCCATAGTAATCTGACCCTTCGGTGGACAACACACATACGCCGTTACTTTTGGTCAGTTTTGGAACATCAACACCCTCGGCAAACGCACGGAACTTGTACCCGTTAATTGTATATCGCCTCCAAGTTCTGACTCGTGAAGACGGCCCAGTGACTAGAGGTCTTACAATGGGATCCTCCAGCGCTTCAGGCTATTGTCAACATAAAATTCGTCGAAAAACAATGCAATTAAATTTTGTACCAAACACATACACAATTTATAATGATCAAGCAAATAGCATTTCAACATATTTGAGTACGTAGCCATGAGGGGAAACAGTGACTCATATGCCACCCAAACATCTTCAGATGTTTTCACTCCCGCATGTTCTGCCATAATGAAAGCCTCGAATTTCCTGAAATTGTCAGCAGTTGTACTTAATCACACATACTACCAATTATGAGGAGGGTATGTTGTACGTGAGTTACTTACTCCTCGTACGGTCTGATTACAGGGCCACAATTTCTCAGAACGTAGGAGTGTGCCTGCTTGTACTCAACATCGGTCAACCACCTCTCCTTACATTTTCCAGTGGTACTTCCAACATCAGACTGAAAGGGTTCCACCTCTATTTGGTGGTCTTCAGTCTGATGCGCACCCACGTCTAGGTCTTTGGCTTTTGTGTCAACGTGCTCTTCGAAGTAGAAGGAGCAGAAGTTTGATGTCTCCTCTAACAAATACGCGTTGCATATTGAACCCTCAACACGTGCTTTGTTACCAATTTTTTTTTTCAGATGGTTTAAGAACCTGCAAATTAAAATATTAGCTCTCATGTAAGACTTAATTGGTAATCAATGCACGGGAAGTCACACGAAGGAGAGTTGAGGACGTTACCTTTCGAATGGGTACATCCACCTGTACTGAACAGGACCGCCAACCCTTGCCTCATACGGCAAATGAAGTGGGAGATGCTCCATCGAGTTGAAGAATGACGGAGGGAATATTTTCTCCAACTTGCAAAGGATCTCGGGAATACTGTTCTCAAGTCGATTCATGGACTCGACTGACACCATAGTGGAACACAAATCTCGAAAGAACTGACTGATCTCTGTCAATGCATTCCACGTGTTTATTGGCAGCAGCTGCTTCAAAGCTACTGGCATCAAGCGCGACATAAACACGTGACAGTCGTGGCTTTTCATGCCATGCAAAATTAACTTGGACTGGTCCACACACCGGGATAAGTCGGATGCGTAACCATCCGGAAACTTCAAACCACTCACCCAATCGCACAAAGCCTTCCTATCATTTTTGTCCATAACAAAGGACGACGATTTGGGTCGCCCAAGACACAGTTCCTTGAAATCTGCTTTGCCTTTTGGTCCGAAGGCTGTCTTGTTCGGTACATCCATTACGGTGTTGATAATCTGCTCAAAGAAATTCTTCTCGATATGCATAACATCAAGGTTGTGTCTGATAAGCAGAGTGTGCCAGTACGGAAGTTCCCAGAATATGCTCTGCTTCCACCAACCTTCCTTCTTGTCCTTCAATTTTTTCAACTGTTGGTGGGTAGCGTGTACTATTGTAGGGTACTTGCCGAACTGCCCATAGGGTGAGAAACCATCTGTGCACAAACCCAAACGTACGTTGCGCGGCTCTTTCGCGAACTCGGGATGTTTGATATCAAATGTCTTCCAAGCTTCACCATCGCTAGGGTGTGTCATCATACCACTAACTCTGATTTTGGAGTTACTGTGGTGCCAACTCATCTCGCCCGCAATTTTCTTTGTCGCATACAGTCTTTGCAGCCTCGGACCAACTGGGAAGTAAGTCAAGACCTTAGTTGGTACTCTCTTCCCCCTAGTATTTTTTGTTCGACTCTTGTACCTCCCGGATCCACATTTCCTACACGCGTCGAGGTCCGAATCTCCCTTCCAGAACAGCATGCATCCATTCGGACACGAGTCTATCTTTTCATGGGGGAGTTGGAGGCCCTTCAACAAAATTTTGACCTCGTAGAAATTATTTGCCATGACATTCTCCTTAGTGCCTCGTAGAAGGTCAATTAGCAGTTGGATCCAACCCTCTAAATGTCTTAAGGCCATGTTGCTCTCGCACTTCAAAGTCAGCATCCTTGAAGCGACTTGCAACAGACTCATATCGCACCCGCTGAAAACTGGGAGTTCGGCATTTTTTAGCATTTGAAAAAAGGAAAGGACTTGTGGGTTAGGTTCATGTTGTACTTCTTCGTCGCTTAAGTTGTCTGGGTTACGTTCCTCTTCCATGATGTCCTCAACCGTCGTACGCAGTGCGTCCTCTACAAAGTCCCGGTACGGATTTTCGCGAACAGGTTCTTGCGGGCGACTACTTTCATTTTCACCATGATACGTCCACACGTAGTAGTTCTCAACAAAACCGTGCTTGTATAGATGCTGTTTGACATCTACTTCATGTTTTAAGGCACGGTTTTGACATTTTCTACATGGGCACCTAAGCTGCTCGCTGGTGTAGTGGGGGTTATTATCTAAGGAGAACTTGATGAACTCCTCCACACCGTCTCTAAATTCTATTTTCGGTCGCTTATTGTCGGCCAGTCTCTCGTACATCCAACTCCGTTCTACTCTATTCATTCTATATGGATTGAACTATGAATGATTAGGGTATGTAGACATGAACAAAATGGCGTGGGGAAAGAAGTCAACAACATGGAATTTGAAGAATAGTTTGCGAATTTCACCATAAGTTGGAACTCTCACAACCATCACTTTAAAAACGATTCATCACCGGGGACCTTATCACTCCAACCTAAACCCATTCTTGTGCGTCCCATGTCACTGATAAACACGAAATTGTGTGATGTCGATAAGAGCAAAATTCGGCAGCAATTCGCCTCAGTTCTCCAAAAGCACAATGTGGAATATATGAAAACTCCACATATGCAATCGAAGAACATTGAGGGAATTGTCACCGAATTTTGCTCTTACCAACACAACACAATTTCACGTTTACCACCTAAGTGACATGAAAGGCACAAGAACAGTCCCAAAATGGGGACTGTCCAAGAATTACTCCTAATGAGTAACTCTTGAATGGGCACTAGGTAGGTCTGGGTAGATTTCAAACAATGCTCATGCGCAGCACACAACGAAAACAAATAACAACAGTAATCAAATCTCAACACAGTAATCCAAAACATTAATACTTACTATGATTACAACCACTAACTGCTGAAATTTAAGAAACAAAACACATTTCCCTTTTTTTAGTATTGTTTACGTAGTAGTAGTTTAGTAGTTTAGTAGTAGTAGTAGTGAAAGTAGAAGTACTAAATTAGTAGTAGTAGTATAGTAGTAGTAGTAAAAGTAGTAGTAAATTAGTAGTAGTAGTATAGTAGTACTAGTAGTATAGTAGTAGTAGTAAAAGTAGTAAAAGTAGTAAATTAGTAGTAGTAGTAGTATAGTAGTACTAGTAGTATAGTAGTAGTAGTAGTAGTAAAAGTAGAAGTAAATTAGTAGTTTAGTAGTAGTAGTAAAAGTAGAAGTAGTAAATTAGTAGTAGTAGTATAGTAGTAGTAGTAGTAATAAAAGTAGAAGTAGTAACTTAGTAGTAGTAAATTAGTAGTAGTAGTTTAGTAATAGTAGTTTAGTAATAGTAAAAGTAGAAGTAGTAAATTAGTAGTAGTAGTATAGTAGTACTAGTAGTATAGTAGTAGTAGTAGTAGTAAATTAGTAGTAGTAGTAGTAGTAGTAGTTTAGTAGTAGTACTAAAAGTAGTAGTAAATTAGTAGTAGTAGTATAGTAGTACTAGTAGTATAGTAGTAGTAGTAAAAGTAGTAAATTAGTAGTAGTAGTAGTAGTATAGTAGTACTAGTAGTATAGTAGTAGTAGTAGTAGTAGTAGTAGTAAAAGTAGAAGTAAATTAGTAGTTTAGTAGTAGTAGTAATAAAAGTAGAAGTAGTAAATTAGTAGTAGTAGTAGTAGTAGTAAATTAGTAGTAGTAGTAGTAGTTTAGTAATAGTAAAAGTAGAAGTAGTAAATTAGTAGTAGTAATAAATTAGTAGTAGTAGTATAGTAGTAGTAGTAGTAGTAGTAAAAGTAGAAGTAGTAAATTAGTAGTAGTAGTATAGTAATAGTAGTAATAAAAGTAGAAGTAGTAAATTAGTAGTAGTAAATTAGTAGTATTAGTAGTAGTTTAGTAATAGTAAAAGTAGAAGTAGTAAATTAGTACTAGTAGTATAGTAGTAGTAGTAGTAGTAGCAAAAGTAGTAGTAAATTAGTAGTAGTAGTAGTAGTAAAAGTAGAAGTAGTAAATTAGTAGTACTAGTAGTATAGTAGTAGTAGTACTAGTATTAGTAGTATAGTAATAAAAGTAGAAGTATGAAATTAGTAGTAGTAGTAGTAGTAGTAGAAAATTAGTATTAGTGGTAATAGTAAAAAATTATTAGTAGTAGTATTAGAGAATTAGTAGTAAATTACTAAAGTATTAGCTAGATTAGTAGTAGTAGTGTTAGTAGATTTGTTGTACTAGATTAGTAGTAGTATTAGTAGTACATAGTATTAGTATTATGTTATTAGTATTAGTAATATTAGTAGTAGATTAGTAATATTAGTAGTAGCATTAGTAGTAATGAAGTATTTTAATGGAATATTAGTAATAGATTAATATTACTACTAGTAGTAGATTAGTATTACTACTAGCACTAGTAATGTACTACTACTAAAACTACTAATTAATCTACTACTAATACTAGTACCCATCTACCTCAACAAATCTAATTCATTATTATACTACTACATCCTACTACTACTAATCTAATAACACAATTTCTAACCTAATACAATAATCACTAATACCTAATTAACATACTAACTAACCTAATTCGCATACTACAATTACCGTCTAACAATAAAACGAAATTAAATCTAATTCACATAATAATTAACTTAATTCTCATAATAATTAACCTAATGAATATACTAATTAACATAATTCTCATAATAATTAACCTAATGAATATACTAATTAACATACTAACCCTAATGAATATACTAATTAATATACTAACATAATCAGGTAATTAATCTACTTAACCTAATTTAGGTACTAACATAATCACCAAATTAACTAATTAACCTAATTAACTACTAATTAACATAATCACCAAATTAACTAATTAATCTAATTAACATGTTAATATAAACATAATTAAACTAATTACTCTAATTAACTACCAATCAATCTAATTACCTAACAATGAACTTAATCAAACCAATTAATCAAACCCTAATTATCAATTAATCAAACCAATTAACAATGAAATACCAATTAATCAAACCCTAATTATAATACCTGAAGATTGGGGGTCGGGTTTGGGTTTTCGACTTCGCCGGAGGTGCGCCGGAGGTTCGCCGGCAGGGGAATTCGTGGGGGTTTAGGGTTCTGGGTCGCCGAGTACTGGGTCGCCGGGGTTCTGGGTCGCCGGGTTTTGGTCGTCGCGCATGAGGGTCGCCGGTTTTTGGTCGTCGCCGGCAGTGTAGAATGGGGGTCGTCGGTTTAAGGTATCGATTTGGGGGTCTAATTAGAGAGGGAGATGGGGGTCGTCGCCGGATCTGGGTAGGATGGGGTCGCCGGAGGTGCGCGTGTCGCCGGAGGTGTGCGTTGGGGGTCGCCGGAGTTTCGTCGGGTTTCGCCTTCGATTTAGAGAGGGAGATGGGGGTTCGGGTTAGGGTTCTGTTATGTTCTCGCGTTATTTTTTTTTTATATTAAACATGTGCGTCGGATTAGCCGACGCAAACCGACGAAGATTTCAAGTTTGCGTCGGCTAATCCGATGCAGACCGTATTTTTTTTTTTTTAAAAGGTTGCGTGGGATTAGCCGATGCAATCAGACGCACTATTCAACATTGCGTCGGCTAATCCGATGCAACGCTATTACTTCTGTTGACCAAATTTTTTATTTTGACGCACTTTGCATCGGATTAGCCGACGCAAGCAGACGCAATATTCAACTTTGCGTCGGCTAATCCGATGCAACGCTATTAATTCTGTTGACCAAATTTTTTTAATTTTGACGCATTGTGCATCGGATTAGCCGACGCAAACCGACGAAGATTTCAAGTTTGCGTCGGCTAATCCGATGCAGACCGTATTTTTTTTTTTTAAAAAAGGTTGCGTGGGATTAGCCGATGCAATCAGACTCACTATTCAACATTGCGTCGGCTAATCCGATGCAACGCTATTACTTCTGTTGACCAATTTTTTTATTTTGACGAACTGTGCATCGGATTAGCCGACGCAAGCAGACGCAATATTCAACTTTGCGTCGGCTAATCCGATGCAACGCTATTAATTCTGCTGACCATATTTTTTTAATTTTGACGCACTGTGCATCGGATTAGCCGACGCAATCAGACGCAATTTTCAAGTTTGCGTCGGCTAATCGATGCAACCCTATTAATTCTGTTGACTATTTTTTTTATTTTGACGCACCCTGCATCGGATTAGCCGACGCAAGCGAACGCAATATTATAATTTGCGTTGGCTAATCCGATGCAAAGCTATTAATTCTGTTGACTAAATTTTTTTATTTTGACGCAGGCTGCATCGGATTAGCCGACGCAAATTTTGTTTTTGCGTCTGGTTGCGTCGGCTAATCCCACGCAAAACCTTTGACATAATGGCGCCAACCCAAAATTATTGGCGCCTGTATCATGGAGTCGGATAGCATCGGTTAGTCCCACGCAATGTTATTGCATCGGATTAGCCGACGCAAATCGACACAGTTACGTCATTTGCGTCGGATTTATAATCCGACGCAACTTATTCGACGCTATTTCCGCTGTTTTTAGTAGTGTCTTACTCAGAACCTCGGTTTCCGAATGTCCGAAACCGTTGGCGCACGAGAGTCATTCTATACACGATAACCGGTAGAGACTGTATCGGTATCGCAATGCAAAGGGACAAGCCCCATAAACTCTGAAATCGAAGTGGGCCGTACTTGGTGTACGGTCCATGACGACATAGAGTGGGCTCGAATGGTTCCGAATTCCCATAAAATTCGGTGGCAACTCCAACTTTGACTTAAATTTTGAACCCGAGAACAATCTTACCACGAGATTCATTCGCCTACCCAAACCCGCGCGTGGCCGCGTCGGGGTGGACCTACGTCATGTCCACACTACCATACACAAAAATCATGGCAGAAAAATACCATGAGAAAAAAGTAATAAAATCAAGGTGAATAACGCTCGAAAACAATTTCGATTATTACCTTAACGATAGAATCGGAATAAGAATTAACTTGACGATAAAGATGAGACAATTATGACTCGAATTGGAGCAAGAATCACCCTTGGAAAGGCAGCAGGTATCACGGCCAAAGAGGGAGAAAGAAATAATTTTTTTTTTGTTTAAAAGTAAAAATGAATGTAAGGAAAATGAATGGTTTCCCTTATGCTTGAACGATATCAAAAGTGATGAAAACAAGTGGAAAATGGGCTAAATATGCCGGCCAAATCAAGAGGGAAGAAATATGAAAAGTTTGTGCATTAATCATCCAATTAAATGGATGTAAAAAATTATCTTTTTTTTTTTGGTGTCAATGTAAGTATATTGATTAATTGAACCAAATTATAACCTAGTGCTATCAAGCACTCAAAGTATTTAGCTATCACACAATTAAGCTTTTAATGCTGTTTATATGCTTACACGGAATTCTATGTATCATTTGTCTATTTTTTGCACGAATTTCCATCTTGAGCTGTAGACATATACTACCTCCGGGCGAATCACAACCGCATTTTCTCGACAATTGTTTCTAACATACCAGACTTGGTACCACGCTCCAACTATGACTGCAGCAAGGATCTGTTTGAAGAACCTTGACCCGTGCCTCAATCGTTTCCACCATCTGATAACGTCTGTTGCTGGTATACAAATACCCATCCAATTACTCAGCAACATGAAGCAGGTTTTAATATAATTGCAAGCAATAAACAGGTGCTCGTGCGATTCATTATCAGTCTCGCATAAGAAACAATCCCTGTCTAATAGCATTTGCATCCTCGCTAGGCGATCTTTAGTCAACAGTCTCTTATGGCTAATGAGCCACGCAATGTAACAGTGTTTCGGAATACTCATACGATTCCAAATACATTGATGCCAATCCACCCTCTGTATCCTGTCATACAGCCACTTATAGCCTTCTCGAACTGTATACTCTCTTCCTTGTGCTAATAGAGTGGGGAAGCATTGATTATTGTAGAAAAGAGATCGAACCCATCAGATCTTACGCCAAGACCAACTAGAATTAATCGACGGATTATAATGTTGCCATTCAGCTTCTTTTAGATATACCCCATGAACCCACTTGACCCACAGGTGATCCGCTTTACTAGAGATCCACCACACATATTTGGCTATACAAGCTAAGTTTCATAATTTGATGTCCTTTAAGCCAATTCCCCCTTCCTCTTTAGGACGACAAACCGTATCCCAGGCAATCAAAGGGGGTGAATTGTAGTGTTCACTACCCTTCCATAAGAAATTCCTGCAAATACTAGAGATAAGATTAGTAACTAGCTAGGCAGAATGAATATGCGTGCCCAGTACCCATGGATGGAGCTCAGCACAGATTTCACCAGTACCAATCTTCCTGAGCACGAGAGCTTCCGTGCTCCTAAACCTCGAATTCTCGGTATAATACGATCCGTAAGAACATGACATTCCAGAACAGACAATTTTTTGGGTGACATGGAGATTCCCAGATATTTGAAGGGAAGAACTCCTTCCCTCATTTCAGTTTACTGTAATAAATCAAGGATTGCTCCTTCATTGAACCCATTATGGTACACACTTGACTTTGCCTTATTCATTTGGAGTCCTGAGGAGCGGGAGAATACTCCAAACGCCTGCATAATCCACCTGATGGAGGTAGAACCCCCTTTGCAAAAAAGCATAAGATCGTTTGCAAAACATAAGTGGCTGATTTTAACCTGTTTACACATAGGATGAAATCTGTAATCCGTTCTTTCCTGGACAACAATCATGATACGACTCAGATATTCCATACAGATTGTGAAGAGTAGAGGTGACAGCGGGTCTCCTTGGCGTAACCCCCTTTTTGCCTTAAAGAAACCAAAATGATCACCATTAAGGGTTAGAGTATAGCTTGGAGACCTCAGACCAACTCCATGATTAACTTCACAAATCTTCGAGGGAATTTAAGGGCTGGCCCTCCCCTTTATGAATGCACTTTGACTCGAACTTATATTTGTGGGAAGAATCTTACTCAGTCGAGAACAAATAACTTTGGATAGGCATTTATAAGTGACATTGCAACAGGCTATTGGGCGAAATTGGCCATTGTCTGTGGGTTCTACACCTTAGGAATGAGTGTCAGCACCGTGTTACTTATCTGTTTCAGAACAGCTCCTTCCTCAATTGCACTCCTAATTGCCAGACAGACCGAATTCCCTACTATACCCCAATCATCCTTGAAGAATTGACTACTATAACCATCTGGGCCAGGTGCTTTTATCCCAGAAATGCTAAACATTGCTGTCGTGATCTCTCTATCAGTGATAGGCCGCAATAAATCTTCCCCTTGTTGTCTAGTTACAGTTGCTCCTTTCCTGACCACAGATGTATAGACCGTCTGAGTGGATTTGCTCTCCCCAAGTATATCAATGAAGTAATCCAAGAAAGCCTTTTGAATATCGCTAGGTTTATCTTGAAGAACTCCATCTTTATCAAGGATTTGATACACCTTATTGTTAATTCATCTTTGCTTGAGAACTGAGTGAAAATAGCCGGTATTCAGGTCCCCCTCTTCCAGCCATTTTTGCTTAGCTTTTTGCTCCAGAAATTTATACCTTGCTTCATCTAATATACGATACTGTTTAGCTATGTCAATTTCATAGTGAATTAAGTTATGATCCCCTGGATTAGCTGCAATCTGCTTCTGTATCTGTATTAGGGCAGTTTCAATAACATTTGCAAGACTTTCCACATTCTGAAAGTGCGTCTTGTTAAGAGAAGTCAGCCCTTTCTTTAGCCTTTTAAGTTTCAATGTGAGTTAATACATGGGAGTTCCTTGTACTGCCTTCTCCCAATGTTCCATAACCAGAGTAAGAAAGCTGCTGTCTAACGACCATATGTTGAAGTACTTAAACACTTTTTTCCTGAATGTATTAGTGGTGCCAACGACACTACGCAGGGGCAATGAACAAACAAACCTTCAGGAAGAAAATTTGCATACGGCCCTGGGTATTTCGTCAGCCAAGAGTCATTACACACCACCCTATCTATCCTGCTGTATGTTCTAGTGACTGGTGGTTGTTTATTGTTCCAAGTAAAATGAGCACCAGTAGTCTTCATTTCCTGCAATTGACAGTCATCAAGACATTCCTTGAAGGGCCTTATCTCAACCAAAGTTACAGAGCCCCCTAATCTCTCATCCATTCTCAGAACATTATTAAAGTCTCCAAGAATTATCCACGCTTCATTGCAGACAGCTTGATATTGCCTGATCATGCTCCACAGTTGGCCCCTATCCGATGGATTATTAAATCCATACACAAAAGAGCACCTAAACTTCACCCTTCCATCACTAGATTGCACTTTCAGATGTACAATTTGAGGTTGTATATCTAAAACGTCCACCTGCACACAGTTCGGTTTCCAGAGGCATCAAATGCGTCCCCCCTTATGGGTATGATTATTAGTAATAGTGGACCAATTAGTAAATTGAAGCTTGACATTATTCCAATTATGAGTTTCCACCTTCGTTTCCAGCAGTCCAAACAATTGAACCTTATTATGTTGCATAAACCAACTTATTTTCTTTTGCTTCTTAGCCTTATTCATACCTCTAACATTCCACACCCCTATTCTATCCATTAGATAAACTAGGAGGAGGATCTTCTCCTTCATCACCCTTATGTCCTACTTCATTATTCACAACTCTCTTAAGGGAAGCCATTAAAATCTCCATAAACGACATACCATCCGGGGTGTATGTCAGACCTGCATTGCGTGTTGGTCTACCCACAATGCTAGACGCATTGCTTGATGGAGGCCTAATCACAGCTCCAGAAGTTCCTTGTATGGTCTGTTGAGGTTGTATGGTCGGCTGTACAGCCTGTTTAGTTGCCTTTTCCATTCTTGGTTTCTTACTTTCAGCCTTTGCCCGACATTGTTCCTCATTGTGACCCATTCCTTTGCACTGGGTACACACAATGGGGAGCCAATCAGACTTAACTTACACTTGATGTAACCGCCCTTTCTCATCCAGAAACTGTATCTCCTTTGGAAAATTCTGATTAATTTCTACCTCCACCAAGATTTTTGCATAACCTAGAACTTGCTTATCATCTGTATAAGTAGCATTTCTCACATACTTACCAATTAAACCCCCAATTTTACGTAAACACTCTGTACCCTAAAACCTCAAGTCTAATTCCATAAGTTTGATCCATATTGGAACCTTCTTAACATCATATTTTGTGAGTTCAACATCCTCAGACCATTCATGAATTATGATCGGCTTATTATCAAACATAAGATGATCACACTTCATTGCAAGTTGCTGAGATTCCTTATCAGTAAATCGGACTAAGAATATGCCATTGGGCATAAATGATACCTTGTCGATCTTGAGGTGTTTCCAGATGCGCCTGAAGTAACCATCAATGACGCTCCATGGTGGATTCTCTCCAACAACGAAGCCATAGATGGCTGTGTTCCAGTAATCTGTCTCTGTGACGACATCCTCCTCAGACAACTGGAGTAGAGCTAGAACTTCAGGCTGCTACAACTCTTCATTCCCAGTATCTTCAAGTTGGTGTTCATCTTCAACATCCTCCAAGATCACCTCCAATTCCTCAGGACCTAAGAGGTCATCCGTGTTTTTGTTACTAGAAGAATTATTACTCTTATTAGTTTTCTGATTATTACCTGATGAACTATAACTATTATTTCTGTGTTTGTTATGCTGTCCGATTTTAGACGAAGAAGATTGATTCACCTTCCTATATCTCGCCATTGCAAAGATCAGGAGAGCTTTCTCCCTCTTCTTCACCGTGTTACCGTTTTCCTTACGATATACTAATTATCATCTAATAATTTTGATATTACTCACAATTTTTCTTGGTATTTTGAATTTCTTAAATTTTTTCTTTTTATAAAATGAAAGGTTATAAAAATGTCATGGGTGTGACACAAGGGGGTGTCGGTCCAAAACATGGGGAACAGGTCTCAAATGATTTGTAAGTTGATAAAAAGAAGGATCGTAAAATAGTTAAAGGTATTTCAAAGCAATTCGAGTAAACCTCGCGATAGAAAATAATTATTTACGAAACTTCGTAATAAAATCATTAATGACTAAATTTTCGTAAGTAAAAATTATTTCTAAGTTGAAAATATTATGTAAATATGCTTAGACATTTGTAGGAAAAGGAATAACTTAAATCCGAGTTTAAAACGTTAATTCGTAGAGAAATAGAATTCCTCGCGGAAAATAAATAGTTTACGAAGAAAACCAAATAAATAGATCTAAAAGAATTAAAATCTTTTAAAATATAAATAAATATCATTAAACTCAAAAATGAAAATAAAGCTTGGAAAAATGAGGAAACATAAGGCCAAAATATGACAGAGTTATGGCGAAGTCATAACGGAAAGGATAAAAATGTTAGGAAAAATAGCGGGTGTTACAATCCTCCCCACTAAAAGAAAGTTTCGTCCTCGCAATTGAGAATAAGCAGAAAGAAAATCGAGGTTTACCTTACTCGAAGAGATGAGGATGCTTAGCTCGCATCGAAGACTCGGTTTCCCACGTTTCTTCCTCAAACCGATTACAGCGCCACATAACTTTTACTAGAGGTACAACCTTGTTCCTTAAGAGCTTCTCACGGCAATCACTAATCTTCACCGGCCTTTCTTCATAAGTCAGATCTGGTTCGAGATCAACAATCTCGGGTTCCAACATATGCTCGGAGTCACTAACATATTTCCTCAGCTGAGAACATGAAAGACATCGTGAACCTTACCCATGGAAGCAGGCAACTCCAGCTTATAAGCGACTTCGCCCACTCTTTCAACAATAGGATACGGACCCCCGAACTTAGGGATGAGCTTGCCCTTAATCCCAAACCGTTTCACCCCTTTCATGGGTGATACCTTCAGGAACACAAGATCACCAACCGAAAACTCCAAAGGTCGGCGACGAACATCCGCATACAACTTCTGTCGATCCTGGGCGGACTTCATCCTAGATCGGACTATATTCACAACATCGATAGTCTGAGCTAACAGGTCCGGACCCAAAATCTTCACTTCACCGGGAACATCCCAACAGACGGGACTACGGCATTTACGACCATACAGTGCCTCGAACGGGGACATCTTAATGGAAGCATGGTAGCTGTTGTTATAGGAAAACTCTACCAGCGGTAGATGTCGGATCCAATTCTCTTGGAAATCCAAAGCACAAGCTCGTAACATATCCTCCAAAGTTTGGATCGTTCTCTCGGAGTGTCCATCAGTATCAGCATGGAAAGCGGTACTCATCAATAATTTGCTTCCCAAAGCATCTTGCAACGCCTTCCATAATTTAGAGCAGAATCTTGGATCCCGATCCGAAATAATCTCGAGCGGTACGCCATGATGACGGACGATCTCGGCAACATACACCTCTGCGAGCTTCCGGACTCCAAGTGTCGCGAATAGGGACGAATCATGCACACTTAGTCAAGCGATCCACCACAACCCAAATATCGTTTCTTCCATTCACGGTTCTCGGTAATGCCATCACGAAATCCATCGATATGCACTGCCACTTCCATTCTGGGACAGGGAGTGGTTGAAGCAAACCTCCAGGCTTCTTGTGCTTGAACTTAACCTGTTGACAAGTTAAACACTTTCTTACAAACTCCGCGATGTCCTCTCTTATATGAGACCACCAATAATGGAGCTTCAAATCCCGATACATCTTGTCACCACCAGGATGAATAGAGTATCTCGTCTTATGTGCCTCAGTTAGAACTTGTTTTCTTACCTCAGCATCACTAGGGACTACTCAACGGTTCTTAAACTTCAGTGCTCCACTGGAATCCACAGCAAAATCTAGAGCCTTACCAAGATTCATATTTTCTCGGTATGCCTTACCAAGATTCATATTTTCTCGGTATGCCTTACCAAGATTCATATTTTCTCGGATACCGGCTACAAAAGGATTTTTCAACTGCTTCTCACGAATCTCACAGAAAAGAGTTGGTTCAGCAACAAGGGCATTTAGGTGACCATCATAACCTTCATCAACAACATCAACAGTCATCTTGGCAAATTCTCGGGCCAACCTCTCAGACAAGCCAAAGCACGGAGTTAAGGAATGGAGGGTCTTTCTGCTAAGAGCATCGGCAACCACGTTAGCTTTACCCTCGCAATACACCAATTCAAGGTCATAGTCGTTCACTAACTCGATCCAACGTCTCTGTATCACATTCAGATCTTTCTGCATGAAGAGATCGTAGACTCTTATGGTTGGTGTGAACCTTGCATCTTACTCCATACAAATATGCCTCCAAACTTTCAAGGCATGCACCACAGCTGCTAACTCCAAGTCGTGGGTAGGGTAATTCACCTCATGAGTTTTCAACTGTCTAGAGACATAAGCGATCACCTTACCACTCTGCATAAGGACACAACCCAAACCATTCTTAGAAGCGTCACAATATACATCGAAACTAACGCCTTCTTCAGGTAGGGTCAGAATAGGAGAAGAAGTGAGCTTTCTCTTGAGCTCAGAAAAAGCATCTTCACATGCTTGACTCCACAGAAATTTATTCTCTTTCTTGAGTAATTGACTCATAGGCCGTGCTAACTTAGAAAAGTTCTGCACAAATCTTCGATAATAGCCAGCAAGACATACGAAACTTCGGATCTCCCCAACATCTTTTGGACTCGCCCATCTCTCGATAGCTGAAATCTTAGCGGGGTCAACTTTAATACCTTCTTTCGCGATAACATGACCCAGAAAAGCTACCTCGGAAAGCCATAACTCACACTTGGAAAATTTAGCATACCACTTTTGATCTCGTAGAATACCAAGAATAATCTTGAGATGTTCTGCATGCTCAGCTTCCGACTTAGAATAAATCAGGATGTCATCAATAAAGACGACAACACACTGATCCAAATACTTCCTGAAAGTTCTGTTCATCTGATCCATGAAAACAACAGGAGCATTGGTTAGTCCAAAAGGCATGACTTTGAATTCATAATGTCCATACCTCGAACCGAAAGCCGTCTTCGGAATATCAGATTGTCGGACGGGGAATTTGGTGGTATCCAGATCTTAGATCGATCTTGGAAAATACAGAAGCACCCTTAAGTTGATAAAAAAGATCATCAATTCTTGGTAAAGGATATTTGTTCTTGATCGTAACCTTGTTGAGATCACGATAATCAATACACAGGCGCATCGAACCGTCTTTCTTCTTGACAAAAAGTACAGAAGCGCCCCAAGGGGAAGAACTTTTTAGAAGAAAGAAGATAAAAGAAGAAGGGAAAGGAAAAATAATCCAGACCTCCAGAGTTGAACTTCTTTGATTCTTTGAAGAGTTATTCCCAGAATGGGGGACGTTTATAACTGGAGGACGAGTTCATTGCTTTCACTCGTTCGATTGAAGACTCTGTGTACAGCGTGGCGTCATAGAGCTCATTAACAGTAGTGAGACTCCGGGGAAGGTTTAGAGCAATATCGGCTCGGAGTCCTTCTCGATAATAGAAAGCTCGGGAACTCTCGTTGTGCACCAGATCTCCAGCATAATTCGATAGGAAATGATACCGAGTGGAGTACTCTTCCACAGACATGGTGTCGGAACATCAGTGTCCGAAAATATCGACGAAAACTCGAATCGAAAATTAGATTCGATAAAGGTAGGAACATGTGTAAACTCGCTAGTGTCGAGTGCGGGTGCGTAACTCGCCACTCCAGGGTGTCGGAACATATCATCAGGGTGCGTAAACTCGCCAGTCTCGGGTACGGGTGCGTAACTCGCCATTCTAGGGTGTCGAAACATATCATCAGAGTGTGTAAACTCGCCGGTCTCGGGTGCGTAATTCGCAAATCTCGAGTGCGGGTGCGTGACTCGCCAGTCTACGGTGCGTAAACTCGTTAGTCTAGGATGTCGGGACATTATTGTCCGAAAATATCCGACAAAATATTTGACCGAATATAAATTGTAAGTTTGCTTATAAGCACGGAGGAGGAGAAAACGTAGTTTTTTTTAAGACTAATTTGAAACTTGACGGAAAATATATCTGATGCGTAATTCGCCGTTAATTTGGAAGGGACCGAGAAATTTATGGTCAAATTGAATATGAGAGAGGGTAGAAAATTTAATCACAGATTTGATTAAAGTGGAGAAGATTAAACCACAAAATTGGGTTTAGTCACAGTGAAGGAAAGTTTATGGGTGAGGGAGAAGGGAAAAATATTTTGATGCAATTCGACGGGAAGGGCAGCGGAAGACGAGTATGTTCAGGCCGATACAACGGATCTCTACTCTGATACCATCTTAGAATTATGAAATGCATGAATGTTATTGATGAATAAAGGTCCTATATATAGGACATTACAAGAGAATACAGTTTGGCTTAGGGTAGAAGTATACAATAATTAGAAGTATCTAAAATATACAAATTACCTAAACTAAATTATATCACAATCAATAATATGAGAAAATAATATTCTACAATATTCTAGAGATATTATATTAATATCTCTAATATTATGGACAATAAGCTTCGGGTATGAATGTCATTTCCTTCTATTGTAGCAAGATTGAGGATAAGATTATTGATAGTTTTGAGTAACTCTGGTCATGAAAATATGGAGTATCAAAGTATTGATAATGTCTTAAGAGTCATGAAAATTCAAGACTTAACTTGTGTGGACATGACATAGGTCCACCCCGACGCGGCCACGCGCGGGTTTGGGGAGGCGAATGAATCTCCATATGAGATGGTCAAATTGAAATTTAAATCGAAGTAGGAGTCACCACCGAATTTTGTGGTTATTCGGAACCATTCGAGCCCACTCTATGTCGTAGTGGGCCGTATACAAAATACGGCCCATTTCCGATGTCAGAGTTTATTGAGTCGTCCCTTTGCATTACGATACCGATACCGACATTATCGGATACCGTGTATTGAATGACTCTCGTTGCCAATGGATTCGGACATCCGGAAACCATGGTTCTGAGTAAGGGGTGAGGGTACGTGTTGGGAAGTTCACTAAGAACACCCAACACCGCCCGCACTTAGCGGCATTTACTAAGATATCGTTAGTTTTTTATGTACACGCGTTAGTTCGACGGTGGAATGATATGCAAACATTATTTTCCTAAGCATGTGAGAAAATAAATAAATGGGTTGCTAAGTCGTTTAATGCATATTAAACTAATAACGTCAAAGTTATTTTAGCATGTGAAGTTCGTTTTAGTCCAATAAAACGATAAAAACAAATAAATTGCTACATACACGAGAAAACGAGTTAGTAACGATGAATAAATCGAATAAAGACATAAATAAATAATATGCATGATTTTGAAAAAGATTTAATGACACGTGATGGATTAACACGTGTTGACCGAAGTCAAAAAAAGTATTTATCGAAATATGTCGCGAAAGTCGCTTTTTAATGTAAGGTTCGAAAAGAATAAAAAATAGAAAAGCGAAGAAACGAAAAAAAGGAGCCGGCGAACCAGGCTGTTGCGCGAGTCGCCTGACAGGCGCGCGACTCGCGTGGCAGCCTGTTCGGGTTTTTTTGTTTGTTCGAAAATCGTTAATTTTACAAATCGTGTACAAATATGGATTAATTTATACTCGATTTATATTTTTGATATTCGTCGTATTCGATATTCGATTATGAAATCGATATCGAATAGTCAGAATGACTTTAGAAAAGGTTTTGAAAAAAAGTTTGTTTTGAACGAAAAGTAAAAAAAAGAATTTGAACGAAAAAGATGTTAATTCTCTCCGCGTTTAAAATCATCGAATTTTGCAAAAAAGGTAATGATTTTATTAGTATCAACGAGAATTAATTAATTTAGTTCTTGCAGATACGATATTCGATTAGAGAATCGGTATCGTATTTTAAGAACATTATAAAAAATAGTTTTTTTTTAGTATCGATTATTAGAAAAATATATGCGATGAACGACCCATATTAAAATATGAAACGACCGACGAAAACCAAAAAAAAGGAAGAAAAACGTGAGAAAGAGGGAGAGAAAAGAGAAGAATCGGGTTTGATTTACACCCTCAACCTACATGCTTTATCTTCTCGGTATGAAGCTCGTCGAACGGTGGCTTAGGCACGGGAGCGTCGAGATGATGTGGGATGAGTTAAGGTGTCGGTTTGGTGTGTTTTCGAACGTGTGACGGGACGGGTTTGGCCGGATGGTGGGGGTGGTTTCGTCGGTATTTCGAGGCTACTTCGGGAATATGTCGGGATTTGCTTAGAATCTATTTTTTGCTAGACGAGTTTATGACTAATTGATGTGTATTTCCGTTGGTCAAAATCTGTTTTTTGTGTTGAATGTGAGGTCCTATTTATAGGAGTTGAGTTAGTCTTGCTTGTGTGGCAAGAAACACCGGTTTGGATAGGAAACACGAGAGTTCGAAAGGGAACGAAAGTCTCGTTTCTTGGTGGGGAAGCCAAGTATTCGGCTGGTTGGGGAGTGTCTCGGCTATTTGGCCAAGTGTTTGAGCTTGGTTGGCGATTTGTTTCGGTTTTCGGATAGAATTTCTACTTGAGATCGAATTCTATCCTTAAACGGATTTGTTTAATATTATTTGAAAGCTGATTTTTGTGGTGTTTGGGATCGAATCAGCCGTGTGAGGTGTCACGGATGACTCGTGTGTCTCGAGAATATTTTTCGACCGGGTTTTGACTCGGTCGTAAAAAGACGGTTTTACCCCTGGTGTCGGAATCGACCCAAATTGGTCTCATTTGACTCGAAACGACCCACTGGGCCTGGATTTGAGGTTGGTTTTGTAAGATTTGTACTCCGTACTAAGCCTAAACCAAATGTCTATGATTTCGAGTCCATATCCGAGTCCATTAAAGCATGTTTGCGTCCGATCATCATCGGGTGTTTGGCGGGACCTACTATAGACACCTGGCGGTCAAAATGTGGGTGTCTACAACTTGCTAAAATAAAGGTTTGTGTTATTGAATTCGTTATGTGTTAGAATATGATTACAAACAGATTCATATTTATAGTATCACTAAGATACTGTATCTAAGTTAAACTAGTATCTAAATCCTATCATAACAATATTATTCCTAATTTTATTCCAGATAATAATATCTAGAATATTCACACAATATTATCATGTTGTGTTTTTGATAAGTGTGGTTTGTAGTGCTTATTTCTTGTGTTTGGTCCCGGTTTCTCTTGTGGAATCGCTCTTTGGAGCGGTTTTCGAGGCTACTTACGCTTCTTCTAGCTCGTTTTAGGTTCCTATGACCAATCTTGGAGAAATGGAACGATTCTGAGTCGTTTCCGACACATTTGGAGCCAACGAAGAGAAGCGACGATCACTCGGTGGCTTAGACTCGATCTCGAGCCCTTGTGACTCGATCCAGAGCCCTTGGGACCCATTCCCGAGCACCGAGAATCGATGAGAAGCCTAGGGAGAGCAAGTAGGGACCTATGGGGTCATATTTGAAGCCTACATGACCCATCCCGGTCGGGAAGACATCCATCACGACCGGGATGAGAAGCAAAGGAAGGACGACCCACTGGAGGTCCATCCCGGCCGGGACAAGGTCCATCCCGACCGGGACCACCTCATCCCGACCGGGATCACCTCCTTCTCGGCCGGGATGGGCCCAGATCGGGGCTGTTTCGCTTTTCCGCCTCCCTTATTCATTGTAACCCTATTTATACCCCCTCTTGTATTGTTTAACCACTTTTTTAATCCTTTACGTTACCCACTAAACCCTAGACTACTTTAGGTTAGATTAGCTTAGATTAGTGTAGATTAGTCCTTAATTAGTCCTTAATCTAGTTAGTTACTCTTGTATTATTGGAATTCTTGAAGATTTCTATCAAGATTGACAACCTTGGTGGATTTATTTTGGGTTTTCTCCATATATGCAAGTTCTCATCTTTTACATTCATCTTTTAGTTTGGTATAATCTTTCTCATCCCTTTACTCTTAATCTTTATTATTATTCAAGTTTTCATCTTTATTCATTGTTTGTTGTTCATCCTTATTTTCCATTATGAATGTTTTCATTCTTGTATTGGTTTCTCTTGTTTGTGTTAGTTTTAGTTTTAGTTTGATTATGTGTGAGTAGTTCTCCCCTAGGGTTAGTAGGGAGATTGGGTGTGATTAGGGATGATTAGGGTGAGATGGGTGGTGCTAGTTGTTGTTTTTGTTGTTTCCTCTTTGCCCTGCACTCTACATGTTTGATGAAATGCTTGTGAGACTTGAGACGATCAATCCTTGTTTTTCTTGCTTCTTCTCTTGTATGTGTTTGTTTGGTTGTAGGTTTGGTTCCCTCATTAGTAGCGAGAGCGTGGTGAGGATGACCCCTAGGCCGTTTAAGTAGCGAGAGCCCGATTGTAACCTAGGCTACGAAAGCATGCTAGTAACCTCCATTTCCTCCTTTTGATCTCCTTGACATCCGTGAACCCGACCTAGCCCTAGTTTCTTCTTATTGATCTATTTGCTTCCATTTATCATTAGTTACTTGCTTAGCTTAGTCTTTAGTCGATCTTAGTTCGCCTTAGTTTAGTTTCTCTCGAACCTAGTCTTGGACCGTAGCCACCTTAGTCTGACATCCCGTCCCTGAGGATATCGACCCGACTTACCCTAGCTATCCAGTTAGGTTAGTTGGTTATTACTTTGACCAACAGGATTCACGGCAAATCCTGTATATATGGTAATATACCGTATATACGTTAATATGCCGTAATATAACTTAAAACTTTTGTAAAGTCTTGTCACATTTTTCTAGGAATATTATCCAATAAATAATTGACATTTTAAGTTGGGAGAAAAAAGCGAGTAAATAGTATAGCATGAGGTGAATGCGTCTAAAATAAATATTTCCTCCGGACACTATTTTTTGTCTCATTACCTCATTGTTTATGATGACTAATTTAATGAAATGAGGCTAATAGTGCCCGGAAGGAGTAAAAGAATTTATTAAAAAACAGTCGTGATAGAGAATCTTGCTATGATCTTATCATAAAGTGTCTTCTGTGGAAAAAAATGGAAGGAGATAAAATAGATGCGTATACAAAACAATCAATGGCCAAGTTTGGTTAAAAGTCAAATTAGTGTAGTTATGAATCGAACTAAACAAGTAAACAAAAGAGCAACAACTATCATCATAGATTTATGGTCGTAAATGCCGAAAAATTCATCGTCTTAGTCATTACTAGAGGTGACCCGAGTCGAATGATTTATTGTCTCATGCATGGGTAAATACGACAAAACTGACTGCTGATTCGAGCCGAATGATAAATCCAAATTAATTGAACCGAATCCGATTTAACATTCGAACTGAAAATCGTTTGATTCATAACTTAGATTGATCTGCCCTAATCTGAAGTGACCCAAATATTTATTTTAGGGAACGAGTGGAATCCATACAAGCTTTAAAAATACCAAATTCGAAGATAACCTGAGCCTGAGATGACCCGATTTGATTCAAAATCGACCCGATTTTTCTGCCGGAAAAACTATCCCACCCGAACAACATGGGTGACTAGTTTGCCAAGTCTACTCATGGGTAAATAATGGTAATACACTAATACGGGTACAGTTTATTATGTATGTCTGTTGGACCATACTCACTCGGTCTTACTAAAAGAGTCACCCCTCTCTTTTAATGAGATTTAAGGTGGATAGAAATGTGTGATGGAAAATGAAAGATTGAAAAAATATGTGGGTCGCAATAATAGGAATCACACAAATCAGACAAAAAAAGAATTAAGTAAAAAGGTGACTATTTTAAAGAGACGACCCAAAAAAAAAAATAATGACCTTCTATAGAGATTGATGGAGTATTATTTAAGGGGTTTGGGCATTATTATAGATTTATAGTACTCCCTCTGCTTCTTTTATATCTTTCACGTTAATTTTAGGAGAAAAATTAAGAATGATGAAATATGTGAATAAAAATGTAAGTGAGCAAAAAAAAGTGAAGTCACAAATAATAAGAATCATAAAGATGTAGTCTCTCCGAGTTTCTATTATTGTCTCACTTTACTTTTTGGGTTGAATTTTATTTTTGTCTCACTTTTCATCAATGTGATTCATAATTACTCTTTCATTTTTCTCTCTTTCTCAATAATAGGAACTCGGAGAGTATTAAAATCGAAAGTGGAAGATAATAGAGAATTAAGAAAAGATTATAGAGAAGTGGAGGGTGTATTAAAAGACATATGTGTACCTCAAACGACGTCGGATCCAAACGGCTGTGGTGGTGACCACTGAATGAGTTCCCTTAAATAAATGTAGATGTAGATGCAGTTGAATTAAACACTCTTCACTCATTCCCAAATTAGAAAATAATAATAATAATAATAATAATAATAATAATAATGAGAAGGGCGGCGCTATTTGATAAGCAGGCAGACTTGTACGTGGAAGGGCGGCCCGATTACCCGAAAGAATGGTATACATGGCTGGCCGATCGAACGCCCGCTCACTCCTTGGCTTGGGATGTTGCTACCGGAAATGGTCAAGCTGCCGTTGCTGTATGTCTTCCTTCCCCTCCCTCCACCCTTCACTTTTGAGCTTATTTCCGTACTTATTTATTTATTTACACATCACAAATTAATCATTCATTTTTTAAATATACCCCAAGTAAATGTATACCCTTGTATTGTATATATGTATATCTAAATATTTCATTTACACCATACTGATTATTAATCAAGGATCGGATTATTAATTAATGTATTTTCCTACTATATATGCATGCCTCAAATCTAAACATTAATCAATGGCGATAATAAATAAAATTAGGAAAAGAGAGTAGTACGTATTAATTAATTAATTACGGAAGGAGTATGTTTATGGTGTTCTATTAAACTTATTTTTGCACCTGTAAGTGGGCGTAAGTGTGAAGCGGATTTTTCAGCAGGTTTGGAAGTAAATTTGGTATCCTATGAGAATGCTCGTATCTCACAAATATAAAACCTCGATCGTTGCGTATTAACCATTATTGTCCACACAACACACATGTAAGGATCGGAGTACACTTGTTTCAAGATTATTAATACGGGCGAGTGATGTATCAAAGTCTTGACAGAGTTTTGACTTGGATCTTTGATACTCATCACCTACATTTCTAGACATATCACCCAATACAATACATTATACATGTCTCTCATTTGAACACATTTTCTTTATATTTAGTTTAAAATCTCTCTTTCTTGTTAATTGGGAAAATTGGAATGTGAGTTGAGATTGATTATTACTTCCTGCGGCCCAATGAATTCTTTGTCTATTCAATATTGTGACGTTCAATGAATTATTTGTCTTTCTATTTTATAAATTTTTTTCATATGTAATTTGACTCCATATATCACCTCATCATTGAACCTCTTGACCTTTGTGCCAAAAGAAAAGTTAAACAATTCATCGGGACGGAGGGAACGCTATTGTATAAAGTCTTAATTTAGTCTAAAGCGAATCTGAACAATAAAAAAATGATCAAAATTAGTCAGAAATTTGAAGTGTGAGAGTATTAAACCGAGAACCTTCCCCTAAAGAGAAAAATAAGGATTACTTCAAGTGGTAGGAACTTTCTAATCCCAACCATAAGGTTGGAGTTTTAGAAGTTCTATATTTACTCACGTCATGGTACGCTCATTTAAAAAAAACAAGACGACTCCAAGAAAAAAGTCTTTCCCTTTCTACTACTCCCAAATCCCACTGTTTCAATGAATTATATACGCTTGTTTTTCTCACGTGGATTTAGATAATTGTGTTGGGAATATGGATTTTAAGTTTAGTGAGTCAAATATCACCCACATGACTAGAAAAAATAAAATCAGAATTTATCGGGAATAACAATGCTTGTCTTTATCTATCTCATGCGGATAATGTTTGACCCGTCACAGACGGATATGTTTGTCACAAACAAGAATTTGTATATAAATAATTGGACAAATTTTGGTGGGTCTATTAAAAAGACGATAGACTAGTCTTGTAACAAAAAATTGTGTGGACAATAGTAGGAATATAATCAAATGAATGAAACAGATCAAAATGGAATATACGGAGTACAACTCATTAAAACGGGGGAGTACTATTTTTGTGCGTGTTGTGAGATTTATTTTCATATAATTTGTCTTGTCCTGAGTAGACCTGAGTAAACTGACCCGACCCGACATCCAATCCATATTTGACTCGTAACCCGATTTGATCCGACTTGATCCAAAGTTGACCTGGATGTTATCATATCAAATGAGTTAATATTCCCCAAAAAGTTGAAAATAGTAAACTCGAAAATGACCCGAACTCGAAATGATTTATCCCGTTCCGAAGTCAACCCGAAAGTAACCTGATTCGAACACGATCCGGTTGATCCGTTTGTCAGATCTACTCTTGAGGTATGAACTAATCTCACCCAAACCCCTATTTTTCTAAAACAAAATTACTCATACCCTGCAACTTTGAGATTACGTGTGTCCATAGTGTAAAAAAATCGACAAATATACTCACGTTTTGTGTTTTCCTTGTCACTAGCTTTCCAACGATGATGTTTTTTGATACCTACAATTCTATTAATTGATCTACAATTTCGGGAAAGCAATCCCGATGAAGTGAATTACTGTATTTTATATAGGTTGCGGAGCATTATGAACAAATAATTGCAACAGACGTAAGTGAAGCTCAACTGCAACGGGCTATCCCTCACCCTCGGGTGAAGTACCTCCATAGCCCACCCATGGTTTCAAATGAGGAGCTTATCTCCCTCATTGGACCAGAAAACTCAGTGGACTTAATCACAGTGGCCCAAGCGGTTCACTGGTTCGACCTCCCCAACTTCTACAAAAGTGCAAACCGCCTGCTCAAAAAACCAGGGGGAATAATCGCGGTTTGGTGCTACAACGACGTGGTAGTAAGCCCGACATTCGACCCAGTGATGGTACGGTTTCACAAGACAACCCTCCCCTATTGGGACCCAAACATTCAGTATGTTTTTGACGGGTACAAAACACTACCGTTTCCGTTTGGGGAAGTTGGGCTTGGGAGAGAAGGCTGCCCCCTCGAACTAGATATACAGAAGACGGTGTCGTTTGGGGTGTTTATAAGGATGTTGAAGTCTTGGTCAGCAGTGGAAACGGCAAAGGAGAAAGGGGTCGATTTGTTGGATAGCAGTGTTGAAAAGGACATGGAGATTGCGTGGGGTGGGCGTGAGTTAGTTAGGTCTGTGGTTTATAAGGCTCATATGCTTGTTGGCAAGGTGGTCAAGCTACTTTAGTCATTTTCTTATTATCTACAGCTTCCTTGTATGCTTCTAAAACATGATTAAAAATAAAGCACGGGTATTGTACACGCTAATTAATCAAATAATAACCAGTGTAATACCCGTTATATGTCAAGGGATTGTATTCTTTTATTTTGTAATTGGAATGTATATGAAATTAAATGTGGATTATTTGTTTAGGAGTTTAGTATTCTTCATAGATTGTGATAAACTTAGAGGCCGTTTGTTTGGTTGTCAATTTCCCGGGAATTGTCACTTCCCAGGAATTGACACTTCCTCTATAATAGGGGGGAAGTTACTCACCAAGCCCCTTTGGTGTGTAGAACTTCCCGCATGAAGTTATTTCTCACATGGCAACCAAACAATATTTTTGTAATTCCCATGAAATACAAATTCACGTGAATTTAAGTTCCCGGTAACTTCATCTTCACATGGTGAACCAAACGAGCCCTTATTATAGATTGTTGTACGTTAGTTAGAGTATGACATCAAGTGACGTTAGTGGTATGGAAATGTGATGTTTACAAATGATGGCAAATGATTTTTATACATACTATTATTTTATCGTGATATCTCGTCTTAACGACACAAAAGCTCGGATAACAATGATAACCATGATAGGAAAGTGTCCAATAGTAATGATATCTTTAATTAGACTATTTCATTTTCTTGTTTTCCTGTCGTAAATATAAACGTACGACTAACCGTCAGAATGTTAATAGCGACATTAAATATCTACTACATCTGTATTTGAAATAGTTTATTTTTACTACACTTAGTAAGATAATATTTGACGGGTACAAAAAATATTGCGGTGTTTACATTGATTTTTTTTTATCACCGGAAATAAAGAAATTTGGGAACCAACACAAAAAAGTAACATCAACTCTTACCAAGGATAAAAGGAAAAGTTCATATAAGACCATGTTTATCCCTACTCTCTTTCACCAAGGTCCAACCTATATAATATTCTTCTTTATTTACAACCCAACTTATCAAACTCACTCTAACTTTTCTACCTTTATTCACACCTTCCTTTCACCATGGTCTTACATATTCTTTATTATTTTTTCCATCTAAATTTAAAAAATTATTTTATTGAACAATCAATAATTATTTTACGAAGTCGGTTATGTATTTACGTTAATGGAAAATATTACTTTTTACGAATTTACATTTTTATTATTTTAAAAAAAAACATAATTTTTTTTATTATAAAAAAAGAGACAAATATATAAGTAGCTAATTACGGTTGTTAAATTACAAATTTACAAAAGTTTTATCCATATTTTGAGTTTTTTTGAAGATACTAAAAGAGAGTACTCCCTCCGATTTTTTATTATCTTCCCTATTTCCTTACTGGGCTGAAACACCCTTTCTTCCCTATTTCTATTTTGGGCCATCAACATGTGGTCTAGAATCACCCATACATTTCTCTCTATTCCTTCCTTTATTTTGAACCATACATTCCTACACCCTTATTTTCTTCCCCAAAACCAAAGGGGAAGATAATAAAAAATCGAAGGGAGTAATTAATAAGGGAGAAAATGAACAATTTTTTTGGAGTAAAAGTATACCAAAGTTGGTGTCTATTGATAGAGTATGAAAAAATATGAATATTGGTGAATTTTTTATTTTATTTTAATAAAGTATGTTTTAAATATATTCATTTTAAAGTTTATAACAAATAGAAAAAAATAAAAACCAATTACAAGATGCCAAATGTAAGGTTAACAATAAGGTGGGAGAGGTCCTATTTGGAGCAAATATTTAACAAAATAGGTTTGGGTCCAAATTTTTTATTATTAATTTACCCTCCACCCTCCACCTCCACCTTTTCCCTCACCCCCATTAATCATGGTCTAAGGTAGATGTGCGGAGTCTTGGGATTAAGGAAGGGAAGAACATTGTTGAATATGAATGGAAAATTACTGATAAAGGATCGATCAACTTCAGACTTATGAGGAAGCTTGAACGTACAAAGATGAAACTGATGAGACTTGCATTGGAAAAAAAGAAAGAATGGAATAGAAAATGGGAAGATTTTGATAAGAAGATGGAAAGCGAGTTGGAAGAGATATTTTCTGGTAATAATGGTGACGACTATGAACAGACGCATGAAGATTTGATAGAATTTAGCAAAGCGTCTGCCATCTACTGGAAACAAAGAGCAAAAATTAAGTGGGCAGAAGAAGGAGATCTATGTACTAGATACTTTTTCAATAGATTCAAAGGAAGGTGTGGAAAGAACTTCATCTACTGTATTCGGAAACGGGATGGAAGTTGGACTCAGGAATTGCCTCTCATAACTTCGGAATTTCAAAGTTACTTTCAATCCATTTATCAAGTAGGTAAAATGCAAGAATCTTTTGAGGATTTTTACTCCATAAACGAAGACTTCTTCAATTGCGGGGGACTTAGAATCTCAGATTTGGAGGGAGAAGCTTTGGGTCGAGAGTTTTCGAATAAGGAAATTCATAAAGCGGTGTTTCAAATGGGATCTCTCAAATCCCCGGGTCCAGATGGATTCCCGACAGAATTCTTCAAAAAATTCTGGAAGTTGGTTAAAGCTGATATCTATAGTGTGGTTCGAGCATCTACTAAATCTGGATTTATTCTAAAGGAAATGAATAGAACATTCATTACTCTCATTCCAAAAACGACCAACCCTGAAAGAGTTGATCAATTCCGGCCTATTAGCCTCTGCAATGTCATCATGAAAATTATGATGAAATGTATGGCTAATAGGATGAGAAGTATCATGAGCAGAATTATCGAGGATTTCCAGAATGCTTTTGTCCCGGGAAGAGCTATTTCAGATAATATTATTATTGCCGATGAGTTCATCAGGACTATTATAAAGAAAAAATCTGGAAAAACTGGGTTAGTGGCAATCAAAGCAGATATGAGTAAAGCTTATGACATAGTCAACTGGAATTTTCTCAGAGGAGCCCTTACTGGACTGTGTGGGTCCCAAGTCCATCCTAGTTAATGGAGAACCTTTGAGGTTTTTCACACCCACTTGTGGCTTGAGACAAGGAGACCCACTCTCGCCTTATCTTTTCGTCATTTGTACGGAAATTTTTTCTAGAAGGCTGAGACTCTCTAGTAGCAGCCACCGTATTGAGGGTATTAGGATTGCAAGAAGATCCCCGAAGAGTTCTCATCTTTTCTTCGCGGATGATTCACTTTTCTTTCTTAAAGGAACCTGGATTAATCTCGTGAATTTCTACAAAGCCATACACAAATACTGTGCATTATCAGGATAGCTACTTAACAAAACAAAATCATCCATCCTGTTTAGCCCTAACTGCAATCTATCCATCATCTAAAGGGCTCTTCTCCTGTTTGATATAAAAGCTAGTGAAGACTTGGGACCCTACTTGGGTATACCTGATATTGGGGGTCAAAATAAATCTAAATCTCATAACCTTCTGGTGGATAGAGTTCGACAACGCATTACTTCTTGGAATGGAGTGTTTCTCTCCCAAGCAGGTAGACTTACTTTGATCCACTCTGTTCTAGCTAACCTTTCATGTTTCTTTCTATCAGTATTCAAAATACCGGTAAGTGTTGCTAACAAGATTAATTCGATGTTAGCACATTTCTGGTGGGCGGGGATCAGAACAGAGGGTACAATCTATTGGAGGGCTTCGAGATATCTCTCACTTCCAAAAACTGAAGGTGGACTTGGTATTAGGGACTTGAGTCTTGTTAATTATCAGGCCTTACTGGCTAAGCAGGCTTGGAAATTGTTAATTGAAGATTCCTTGTTTACAAGAGTCTTTAAGAGAAAATTCGGTCCTATTAAAGAGTGGAGGACTAATAGTAAGAATGTAGGGCAGAAGGGTAATGGGAAGGCTTGGACTGAAATTATGTGGGGCAGTAAAATTATTAGTAGAGGTATTAACTGGAATTTAGAAAATAATGTGGAAGAGAACTCCTTGATTATTAACATTTTTCAAGATAAATGGGTTCATAGCTGTATCCCTTTGCCAAAGACGAGCATTAATTGCCTATCTAATGATCATGGATCCCCCTGGGTGATCGCCGACTTTATTAATGTTGATAATTCCTGGAATTCTGCAAAGCTTGAGCAAGTTTTTGACCAGGAATGGTGTAAGAAAATTTGCTCGATTCACATACCCTCATCATGGGTCACCGCAAAACCCTGCTGGAGTAAAACGAAGGATGGTATTTATAATGCCAAAAGTGGATATAGAGAAGGAATGAAGAATGACGATAAATACAATAAGCAAAGGATTAAAGCGGACTGAGGTGTCCAATCCTTTTCGGATTTCTATTCTAAGAAGATCCTTTGGAAACTCCCAGGTCCCCAAATTTGGAAAATTTTCATCTGGAAAATCCTAGCTTCCGCCCTTCCAGTGGGACTTGAAAGATCAAAACGCAACCTGACAGGGGGCTACACCTGTGTCCTCTGTGAAAATAATTCGTCTTCTAGTCAGACTAGTGAGATGGAAACCCTTATGCACCTTTTCAGGGATTGTGAGGTCTCGGCTAGAATTTGGGCTACCTGCTCCTTGGGTATACGGGTCGAGAATGACTCTTCAATAAATCTCAAAAGATGGATTTTGAATTGGATCTCTTACCTTTCTAAGACTGAAAAATCTGACTACGGAATCCTCAGTTTCATTAATATGCTATACTCGATTTGGCTGTACCGTAATGACATTATTTTTGGAAGATGGGATAGATCTATTATCGGATTTTGGAAGAGACATGAAGCTTCATGCGTTGATCTTGATTTGTATCTTAATAAGGACGTTCCCCCTGATGATCCTAAAGATAAGCATGTTAACCTATCTGAAAGGACCACTACTGTGGATTCAGTGTCGTTAGATGATAGGAGTAGATGGAACAAGAACATTAGCAAGTCGCAAGAAGTCATCATCATTAAGGATACAGGTAGTAATGCACCTTGCTCTAGAATCACTATAGAAGTTGATGCAGGATGGCTCCCATCGTTCTATGCAGCAGGGGGATGGGTATGTAAAGATGACTATGGGTCTATTGAAGAAATTCAAGAAAGGTTCTTTGCTGAATCGGCTATTCAAGCGGAAGCCCCACCCTTCTTAAATCCATTTAATGGGCTAAGAGAGTGGGTATTCTCCATGTAAATCTCAAGACGGATTGCTTGAACCTGGTTCTGCAGATTGCTAATGTCAACAAGCCCTTTGCAGCTATTGCCTCCTTGATTGATGATATTGTAGCTGAATGTTCGTGGTTCCATTGCTGTTCTATTTTCTTTATCCCTAGAACATGAAACTCGGATGCACACAGACTCGCGTCTAGTGCTCTAAGAGCTTCGTGATTATACCTTGTTCTTTCTTTGGCAAAAAAAAAACTCTCAAATCTAACTCTCTCTGACTCCCCCTCTATTGTTATTCTTTCTTCTCGTAGTAGACGCACAAAGGCAATCAACACATGTTTCCCATAATAGTGTTATTAGCAATTACTTCTGCAATCAAAATTGTGAAATCAAAATGGAAGCATGACCAGTTTGATAATACGTGTAAGTAACTCTAACTATATTTCATACGCAACATTTAAGATCAAATAATGATTCCAATTCAATAGTGAGCACGTGGTTTTTTTAATCGAATGAGGGGTTTTCTTTTGTGTGCATTCAATTTGGTTATTGCTTGCCTTAGTGAGTTGCATTAATGTCGGATCATGATGATGTTTAAACTGTGACCATACAAATTCTGGAAGTGATTAGACATAATTCTACCCTAAATTGGGAACTGAAATTCTTGTGGAGGCTTTGGAAGAAATTTATCCAGATTTTTATGATGATGATTCTGATTAGTCTATGTTTTAATGTTACCTGAAACAATATTTTGTGTGGCTTCTTCGGTGTGGTTAGAAGTATATAAAATCGTCTTATCCTAGAGAGATTTCGTGATAGCTCAAGGCTTGTAGGGTCGAAATACTCTTAAGGAAAGCGTGTTCAACGCGATTCGATTGGGTTGTCAATACCGTTTGTTCCATTTTCAATCTACAAGGTTCACAAGAGCTACAACATTCTTAAGAGTACTTTCCGATTTTTAAGATGGAGTCCATAAAGGATATGACAACGAAGTTTGGAAAGCTTGACAAGTTCGAGGGGGTGGATTTCCGACGTTGGCAAAAGAAGATGCACTTCCTTCTCACTACTTTGAAGGTTGTTTACGTGCTTAGTACACCAATGTCGGAGGTCATGGGTGATGAAACTCTCACGAAGATCAATTGTAAGAGGAACAAGTACGCTAATGATGACTACATTTGTCGTGGTCACATCTTGAATGGTATGTCCGACTCTCTTTTTGACATTTATCAAAATGTAGAGTCCGCTAGGGACTTATGGAATAAATTGGAGTCGAAATATATGGATGAGGATGCTTCTAGTAAAAAGTTTCTTGTTGGTAATTTTATGAATTATAAGATGGTCGATACTCGACCGGTTGTGGAACAATATAATGAATTGCTCCGGATTTTGGGACAATTTGCACAACATAAAATGGAGATGGATAATCCATATCGGTGTCCAGTATTATAAACAAGTTGCCGCCTTCTTGGAAGGGTTTCACTACAAGAAAATAGTCCAAGGGCGACCTCACAAGCACAACTGAAATTTTCGGTCGCTCCAGTAGCGACTGAAAAAAAAAACGCGCGATCGATATCAGTCGCTAGGCGAAGAGACCGAGTGGGAGTAGGATTGAAAAAAATGAACATAGCTTAGTGACTGATATCAGTCGCTAAAAAAAAGGCAGGCGACTGATATTAGTCGCTAAGTTTTATTATATATTATATACAACGAGTGATATCAGTCGCTAGGTGACGAAAAAAACTCGCTTAGCGACCGACAGAAAAACACGCGCGACTGCTGTCAGTCGCTAAGCTTTCGACTTTTTTTAAAATTTGACTGAGCCGCCCATTCCCCTCGTCATTTCCCATTTCGCTTTCTCTCTCTACACTTCTCCCCTCTTCTCTCTACACCGACACCCTCCTCTCGTCTTCATTTCCTTATTTTTTTTCTCCCTTTTTCCTTGATTAAGGTATGTTTTTGGTCTATACTTAGTTTAAATTATTTCTTAATTTTTGTATTTACTAATTTTAATAAATTAGTTATTGAGTTAGATGTTTTTTAGTATAGTTTTGTTGTTGATAAAATATTTAATATAGTTAGCATGTTAATTGTCCATAGGTTCCCTCAATTTGGAATAAGTAGATTGTTAGTATAAAGTTAGGGTTTATTGTTGGATAGTCGAATGAATTAGTATGTTTAGGCCGATTTAAAGTGAAAATATAATTAGGCCGATTTAGTGATATAATTTGGCGGATTAGGTACAAATAATACTATGTTTAGGTGAATTGAGAATTTTTACTAAATATCATTACAAGAAAATAGTCCAAGGGCAACCTCACACGCGCGACTGAAAGTGTCGGTCACTCTAGTAGCGACTGAAAAAAACACGCGCGATCGATATCAGTCGCTAGGCGAAGAGACCGAGTGGGAGGAGGTTTGAAAAAAAAAATGAACATAGCTTAGCGACTGATATCAGTCGCTAAAAAAACACGCGCGACCGATATCAGTCGCCAGGCGAAGAGACCGAGTGCGAGTAGGTTTGAAAAAAATGAACATATATAGCTTAGCGAGTGATATCAGTCGCTAAAAAAAACACGCGCTACCGGTATCAGTCGCTAAGTTTTATTATATATTATTTACAGCAACTGATATTAGTCGCTAAAGGAAAGGCTAGCGACTGATATCAGTCGCTAGGTAACGAAAAAAACTCACTTAGCGATCGACAGAAAAACACGCACGACCGTTGTCGGTCGCTAAGCTTTCGACTTTTTTCTAAAATTTACCGAGCCCCCCATCCCCTTCGTCATTTCCATTTTCGCTTTCTCTCTCTACACTTCTCCCCTCTTCCCTCTACACCGACGCCTTCCTCTCCTCTATTTTTTTCTCCCATTTTCCTTGATTAAGGTATGTTTTTGGTCTATACTTACTTTAAATTATTTCTTAATTTTTGTATTTAATGATTTTAATAAAGTAGTTATTGAATTAGATGTTTTTTAGTAGGCAGCTTAACCATAATAGGACTGCGTACAGCGACGTCATGGTTTAAGTAGTGCACACCCTTCTAAGTTTAAGGTCAACATACACTTTTCTGAACACAAACCATGTTCAGTTTAACAATCAATGTGCCCCATAAAGACACACTAGCCTTACAGTTGATGACAAAACGTACATCATAGACTGTGTTACTCTATCCTCTCACTTGTTCTTATACCATAACTCAAAACAAGCCAATATCGATATTCAAAAGAGATAATCATTATAAATAATATGAAGATAAAAGGAATAATCATTATATTCTAAAAGAGAAAACTTTATATTTTAGGAAACTTCTATATTAAGAAACTTTATCAAAAATAGGATCATATCAAAATATAGAAAATATTAGTTCATATTAACAAAACATTTTTAGAAAAACATATAGATTTATTAGAATAATACTTTCGGCCTTAACGATACTAGTTTTTAAAATAAGGATAAACGGGTTTATGAAATTATTGAAATATCACACAAGTGTTTGTTAAATTATTAAAATGTCTTAAATACTTTATTATTATTACTAATTAGGGTGTTTCCAAAGTGTATAAATTAAACTAAAATTCTCTAATTGTTAATAGTTCCGACAAAACAAGCATAAATAGAATTTTATGGCAAATATCAAAATAAATCATTTAACATCTTTTATTTATTAAACAATATACACAACTCTAGAATATCATAAGGGGTAATTTGATTTATAAAAGCTCAGATTTTCAGAAATGTCAAAATAGCTGGAAAATAATTTATTAAATTAGCTGAAATGGAATATATTAACGGCAATTCGCAACTTCGCCCAAAAATCGATACTATCATTTAAAGGCTTGATGTGTCGTGTTTATATAGTTTTATTCCCTCAATTCCGTTGTCTTTTCCGGTTTGAATGCGCTCTTTAGAGTCGTTTCTTCTAACATTTTGCCTTTAGTGAGTGTTTTTGTAGATTCTACATAATTTCATGTCTTTGTGCGCATCTACACTCATATCTGGTTAGAAGAACGATCCCGGAACGAGACCCGTGCCACAAGTCGCTTAGTCAAAGAAGAGCTTGAGGCGAGTTAATTCGTTGGGCCATTAGAAGCGACCCAACCCATGCTTCACGTATGGTGTGCGCGCCACCCTGCTGATGACAGGCCCCCTGTACACCGGCCTGAGCGTACATCACCCTTGATACTTAGTTTTTGAGGATTTTAAGCTTGAATTAAGAGTGTACCTCGGCCCCTGTACCCGACCGGCGTGCACACTCAATTTGTTTCGCCAGCTTTGTATTTAACTAAGGAGGGACTTGTAGTAGAGAGACTACTTCATTACTTAGATTTTTCCTACAACTAGGACGTGACCTTTAGCATTCCGAAGATGATTCCTGATCGTGTAATCAGATTTGGTAATTTAGTTTATACAATTTCATATTTTCCATTTTAATCTTCATCTATTCCTATATGTTGTGTTTCCGATTTTTTCTCTTTCGCAATCCTTGTTAGATTTACGTAGTAAAAATTAGTATAATTTATACTAGTTTTATTCCCTTTTTGCAATTACGATGTTTGAGATTGTTATTCGTCGTTTCGTAATTATTATGAGTAGCTAATTTTCTCGCTAGGGTCGAGAGGGATCGATGGGTTATTACACAATTTTGTTACTTTGATACTAAACTTGTAATTGTGCCAGTGTCATTTTTGAAGGAGTTATGTCCACTGTCCTACGGATTAACCCGCTTAAGTCTATGTATCCGATATGCCTTGCTAGAGGTCGATGTCGGGTTGACATATAAATGGGTTATATGTCTGGTAGTCTTAAGTGGGCTCATTGGGTCACACACAATGTGTACGGGATATTATTAATATAACGGTATATTAATATATCGGGTCAGTAGTAATACGACTCAGCTGCGTTGTCGGGTTATGGTAATTAGAGTTATACTAATAATCTAATTATGGTAATTAGAGTTATATGGGAATAACCTAATTCTACCTTCTCATCTCCTATATAAGGATGGTTCATATGATGAACCATAATAGGGAATTAAGAGTATTGACTCATAATATATATACGGAGTATTCTTCTTATAAAGAGTTATAAGATAGATATAGAGAGAAGTTGTGAGACGGTCTCACGTACCTTTATACTAGCATATACGTCGCAGTTCTGTACCCGTGTGGATACCAAAGGAGGCATCACGTTTGGGGTGCTTTATTCTATTCGTGAAGATTATTTATTCTGTCCGTGGGAATTATTTATTCTGTCCGTGAAGATTATTTATTCTGTCCGTGGAGATTATATATATTTATGGGTTTATTATACTTCTTATTAATACGCTGTTCCGCTGCAAATAAGGTATAATTGTTATCCTTCTACTTTTGTCTTTTCGGTTAATACTCGTAACAGGTCCTTGGGTTTAAGGGTTGTAACCCTACAGTGGTATCAGAGCCTATGTTATGTAGTATTAATCAAATCGACCTGAATCTTTATCTCATAATTGGTTATGAGGGATTCTATTGCGTATTAATCTGATTATATAATGGTCGTGAGAATTGTTCTTACAGATTTTTAAGTTCTTGTTGATGCATGTTGCTTTGATTTACTCGTTTGATCTGCTTTGTCACTAAATTCTCGTTATTATGGCTTGTCGTTTGATGCATGTAGTAATTCTCTTCCATGCTTTGTCTCTTGCCACATGTCATGTGATTGACAATGAAGATTATTTGATAATCATGCTTTTGACTTGGTGATTGAATAAGTAAATTTAGTTACGAGATCAAAGTTAATCAATTGCAGATGTAGTCATCTTCGTTTCATCCAGATTATCGATATCTTTAGAGTTTGTTTTAGTTTATCAATTTAAATTGTTAAATTTTGAAATTGATTATTAAAGTTAAATTAAGATCTAATATTGATTACGTTTTAATTTGATTTACCCTAAATTGACCCACTATAATCCTCAATTTTCTTGTTGACGATGAGACTAATTAGATTAGTCAAGATTCGATTGAAATTGAAAACGTAAAACTACTAGAATTTAACGTTGACGATGAGACCTAATAAGATTAGGACAAGACTCGTTTTAATTATGGTGGAGACGGAACGAAACAAGGTCAACCCGGATGACACGAGTGTGACTCGGTCGGATCGGGTGTGACTTAGTTGGCACGAGTATGACTCGGTAGGCACGGGTGTGACTCAGTTATCACGAGTATGACTCGGTAGACACGGGTATGTCCCGGTCGGAACAGGATGATCCGGGCGGCAACGGTTTGATTGTAATCCCCTAGAAAATCTAACGCGATACAGTGGCGGAAACACTGTAGAGTCGGGATTAAAACACACTATAACTATGTCTTAGTAAAATTTAAATGGTAAAGTCAAACAATAGGCCTTAAATAAAATGGCCAAAATTTAAACAATCCACAAAAGGGGTTTGAACAATCCATAAGACATAATTATCAAAATAAACAAGCAGGATCCACACTGCTCGCTAGCCCACACCCGGAACACGTATACCTGCCATGTTAAAACATAACAGCCACAATCAGTGGGGAGCAACGCCAACGTTCTCCCAGCCGTATAACAGGATTTTAAAACTGTAATTACTATTATAGAAAAATAGTAAAAACGGAAAACAGTAAAACATTATAATGAAAATAAGCTTTCAGTGAAAAACTTCACGTATCGAAACAATATAATAAAAATGAGTTTTCCGAAGAAAACATAAAACATTTGCCAACCTGCAACCAAATTATATCGGTAATAATAAAAATATTCAAAATGGCGTTATGGATAGGATTAGTGATGAAGGCTAGACTTTCACTAGGAGAATACTAAAACTAGCTTCGAGAACTTAGTTCAAACAAATCAAACCTCGATCTCTAACTAGGATACTCAACCATAATAGGACGACGACTTATAAATGCGTGGCTCTAGTTTAAGATAATATGCATACCCCTCCCGAGCACCATAAATACTCAGTTCAACCCGACGACGTCTTACACTGCGAGGCACGAGTTTAAGGTCAAAATGTACACACACTCCCGAACACCATATATGCTCGGTTCAACAACCAGTGTGCCCCATAAAGACACACTAGCCTTATAGTTGATGGCAAAACGTACATCCCAGACTATATTACTCTAAACCCACATTTGTCCTTATTCAATAACTCTAAAACAAGCCATTATCGATATTCAAACGATATAATCATTATAAATAATAAGAGAACAAAAAGAAAAGGATCACTTTTCAAAAGAGGAAACTTCTATTTTAGGAAACTTCTATTTTTTGAAATCTTACTAAAAATAGCATTTTATCAAAATAGCAAAAATATTAGTTTATACTAATTCGACATTTTAGTAAACGATATAGATTTATAAAAACTAGTACTTTCGGTCTTAACGATATTACTTATGAAAGTGAGAGTATTTAGATTTATGAAATTATTGAAAAACCATACAAGTGTTTACAAAATAATTAAAAATGTCTTAAACACTGTAGTACTAATAATTAGGGTGTTTCTAAAATTTATAAAACTAAAATTCCCTAATTATTATTAGTTACGACAATACGAATATAAATAGGATTTTACGGCAAATGTCAAATTGAATCCTTTAACGTCTTTTATTTAATTAAACCAATGAATATATTTAGAGTATGTTAAGGGATGATTTAACTGTTAAAGTTTCAGATTTAAACACTTTCAAAATTGCTGGAAAAATAATTCTTTTAGGCAAGACGAAGCATTTTAACGATAAATCACAATTTGTCCGAAAGCCAATACTTATATTTAATTAAAGACTTTAATAGATAGTACAAAAATTTCGTAAAATAGTTAAAACGTATTTATAGACATTCTGTCCAGAAAAGAAATTTTTCCAGAATCCTAAAACTCGGTTTTTAAAGCATTTTCTCGTTAATCGTCTAATCTCGACAATAACGATTAATAAAAATAGTAATTACAAAACGATTTACGTATTAATATCCAAAAAATGTTATTACACTTTAAAATCCTGATTTTCCAGAATATAAAATTTTCAGATTTTTCCAAGATTCCAGATTCAACAAATTCCAACAAAACCTTCATTTAAACCCGTTTTCACAATTAACGATTTCATTAATAAACTTATCGTTCCCAACGTTTTATTAAGGCACTAAAAATCATAAAAACACATTTTATTATAAAATCATCAGAATCACATTTTTTTTCCAGATTTAAACCAAAGACCAGAATTCGAGAATTTAAACAACAAACACGGTTTTAACGATAAACGATGATTTAAAGTGATTAATTAATTCATCCACTTAAAAATTCCGAAAAATTATGAAAAATTTCAGAAAATTCAATTTCATCAGAAAGTTTCACCACGTCAAAAATCAGATAAAAATAAAATTTTCAGGTACTAGAACTAAAAATCGGCTTTTAATCGGTTTTGTTTGTAAACGGTAATAATTCAATAATCGATATTTAAAATATCAGAAAAATCCTAAAATATTTAAATCATCAAAAATATCATTTTTACAGAATATAAACATATATTACATGTTTAGGCCGAATATTATGATTTTACAAATTAATATGACGATTTAATCGTTAATCTCGTAAAAGCGATAAAAATACCGAAACATGCAAATTTTCAACTTTTAAAAATTTTCCAGATTTTGTGACATACATATATTGTCAAAATAAAACATAAAAATATATACATGCAAATACACAATTAAAATCATGAAATACCGAGTGACATCGACGTTACCTTCAATCCAAATTCGAGTCTACGATAAATTCATCAGCTGCGGGATCATCTCGGAAGCCTATAAAATAATAAAATCCATGGTATGAATATACCATAAGATGGCTGAAAAATCAAGGTAGAAAACGATTGAAAATGAAATCGATTAATACCTTAACGAAGGAAATGGAAAAAAGATCGAATAAGGATGAATTAGAGACGGAAAGAGGATGATTAAGACTTGATTTTTGCACAAAATTGGGGCTTGTGGCTGCTGGAAATCATGGCCAAATGAAGAGGAAAAGAGAGTTGTTTTGCTTATTTTTTTTGTAAATGAATGGTAAGAAAAACAAAGGGTTTCTTAAGCATAAATGATGCATGACTTTTGATAGAAATGAGGCCAAATACAAGTGTTTTTGGCCAGCCAAAATGAAGAGGTGGAGCTTGAAAAGTTTGATCATTAACACTAAGAATAAATGGTAGAAAACAAAATATCTAAAAAGTTTAATCCATTTTATAAAACAATGTGTAAAAAGAAATGTAAAGAGATGAGTGTATGACAAGGTCACGGTCCAAGGGTGACAAGGGGAGTCCAAAAATAGTTGTAGGTTGGTAGTAAAAAGAATCGTAAAACTATTAAAGGTATTTCAAAGCAATTCGAGTAAACCTCACGTTGGAATTTAATTATTTACGAAACTTCGTATTAAAATCATAAATGGCTTATTTTTAGTAAAGAAAATATTTCTCAGTTGAAAATATTATATAAATGTATTTAAACATTTTTAGGAAAATGAATAACTTAAATCCAAGCTTAAAAACGTCAATTCAAAGAAAAATAGAATTCCTCGCGGAAAATTAATTAGTTTACGAAGAAAACAAATTAAATGGATTTAAAAAGAATTAAAATCTTTAAAATTAAAAATAAAAATCATTAAACTCAAAAATGAAAAAGGAGCTTAGTAAAATGATGAAATATGAGGGCGAAAAGTGACAGAGTTAAGATGGAGTCTTAACGGAAAGAATAAATATGCTAGGAAAAATAGCGGGTGTTACAATCCTCCCCACTAAAAGAAAGTTTCGTCCTCGAAACTAAGAATAAGCAGAAAGGAAATCGAGATTTACCATACTCGAAGAGATGAGGATATAAATTTTGCTGTAAAAGAAATTTTTTACAACATTTAAAGTAATATGAAATCAAATGCAATTATTTATCCCAAGAGAAATTGTAAAGTAAAATCTAATACAACATTTAAAGTAATTTAGCTACCCGGAATTTGAAATCTTTTAATTAGTGAAATCGTAAAGTAAAGATATTTGATAAAATAACGATGCTAAATAGCATTTGTAACGAGCTTGAAGGAAATAGGGTAATTAAAACATTTTCAAAACAAAAGTAAAACAATTTGATTAAGAAATTTGATAATATTTCTTTTCCTAATGAAACAAAATTTAATTTTGAGAAATCAAATTTGTAGTTAGTAAAAATCGATCCAGTTGTCAAGCATTTTCAATAACAGATTCAAAAGTCCACCAACAATAAAGAGAAACTAATTTCAAAACGTTAAAATTTCGAAAATGTTATCAAAGTAATTATGAAAGTTGTTATCAAACTTGAACATTCAAAATAATTTCGACAATGTTAAAACGCTTTACAAAATAATCCTATAGAAGATGAAGTATTTGGAAATATGAAAGTCTTCATAAAATTCCGATCGTTTGAAAATAAAAAAATTGAAATATTTTCAAAATAAATTATTAAGGCATTTTGAAACAGGACTAAGTATAAATATCGACCAAAGATAAAACAAAAGTGAAGTATAAAATTCTTAAATTATAATTCAAAAATGTTAAATTTCACGATATCCAAAAAGTTTAATTTAGTCAATTTTTTTTTACAAAACGGGGAGTTTCATAAATAGAAATCATAACTCAAAATGCTCAAATTTCACGATAACACAAAATGTTAAATTGCTCAAAGTTTTTACAAAATGGGGAGTTTTAGAATTTGAAATTATGCTTCAAAATGTTAAAATTTCATGAAAATCAAAATTTTTAAATTAGTCAAGCTTTTTACAAAACGGGCAAATTCACAATTAGAAATTATAACTCAAAATGTTAAAATTTTACGATAATCCATTTTTTTAAACAAGTCAAACTTTTTATAAAATAGGAAGTTTGAAAAATGGTTAACGGGTAAATAGAACAAGGATAAATAAAGTAAAAATAAGAGCTTTCAAAATCGATGAAGGTCGAAGGAATTGACAGCAGATGCGGTAACAGAATTCAAGAGAAGCAGAAAGGAAGACGGAGTTGAGAGACAGAAAGAGCTCTCAAGGATTATAGAAGAAATTAACCATCTCGAGAATCCTGACACGACTCTCAGAAACACGGGTTCCTACTTGCCCCATCAAATAACGCCAAGTCCAATATCGGTACAGGGTGGTCCTACTCAATCTACAACCTCCAAAATTATCAACTGCCATAGCCTCCAAATTTAAGTCTTACATACTTATATAATCTTTCAATTAGTATGGTAAGAGTCCACAAATGATTTATACTGATCCATTAATTAAGATTCCAACGGTTATCAAAACATATCCAAACTCGTAATCACTAAGGTTCATAAATTTAAAGCTCATAAGATCTGAACTCGAGGTATACTTCAAATTTCTCGAGTAAGGAAGACTAAATAAAATCCACCAATTAACAATGTTCGGACACGAAATCCTCAAAAAAATGATCACCAACATATTTATAATACCACAAGTATAGAAGTTGGGGAAGTACAATAAATCCTCAAATACGCTCAAACCTATAGGTAATGGCGCAAACACTCACATCTTCAAACACGTCATTCGATTAATGTTTTTGATAAGTCCATCAAATTTCTAATCGTAATGGTGCAACCACAAAATATTTAATAACTCAACGAAGCCACAATCTCGTTGGTCTAAGGTTCCGAACTATAAATCCATTAAGATGATTGACATCAAAGTATTCCTCAAAACAACACGATAAATCCAACCTCTAATAGCAATATGTTTCTCCTTTTCAAGGTTAACAACAATTTACTCAATTTAGATCACTCAACTCCAAAGTTCATAGGTTACAACCTTAAACAACGATCAACGATCTAATCCTTAAGAAACACGGGTAATCTATATTAACCAAAATTTCTAACGGTATCAATGAAAACCTTTAATGTCACCACAACACTCAGGCTAACACTTTAAACAACACTCTATGATCCCGAATATTCACGATGCATCCATCAAATAAGCATTAGGTAGGAATCCCAAAACACTATTATTAGCCACACTTGGTTCGATTCTAGGTTAAACTAAGTACTAGGTATCCATCAAATACGATATACTCTTACTATCCCAAAATATATTCAACTCTAAGTCCTCCAAATAATCAAGTAACCTATAACCCAAAGTTCAGTGTCTAAAGTACCAACCTAATTCCATCAATTGACAATTTATCATTCAAATCAATCCTCAAAAGCTTACTAAGATAGATAACAGGGTATAACTCACAATCCTCAAGCCATAGGTAACAAGGCTTTACTAAACCTCAAACATCTGTATCCTTCCACGGGGTTCACTGAGACGGATCGGAAATCGGTCTAGCCAAAGAATCTCAAGAGAAAGATGGTAGAGTAGAAGAATATAACAAGGATTCACCAAGCGGATGAAGAAGAGAATATAAAAGAGAAGAATTAGAAGAAGTAGAGGAAGGAAGAAAAGAGTCGATGGTACTATATCACTAAGTTCTTGAACCAGAGGAGAATCTTCGGGCCTCCAGAGTTCACGCGGGATCCAAATGGCTTACTTCATCTTCTTGTAGAGGAACGAGCACGCAAGTCTTGGGTCGCTCCATCTCGATCTACTGCGACATCATGGAACAGGAATCTACTCTTGATCATCCGGCCTGTAGCTTAAGTAAACTGAACCGGAGCTAAAAGTCACCATCGGCATCTTTCTTGAAGCACCAAGTTGTCCACTCGAGTCAACAGGCGTTGAGAGTGATAAGTAAGTCTTGTCCCGATCTGGAGCAGCATCAAGTCAACATCTTGCCCACTCATCGTCTTCTTCTTGGACATATAAAACAAATATTCAATGCTAACCATTGAGTTCAGGAACAAATAATCTTAACAGTTAAGTCCTTATTTGTTTCTACCCATCTCTAATAATATTTTTATTTACTGTTTAAATAATTTACTGGTATTTTCCTTAATTTCAGGTGTAAGCGTTGGGAGCAATGATGCTCTGATACCAACTGTAATCCCCTAGAAAATCTAACGCGATACAGTGGCGGAAACACTGTAGAGTCGGGATTAAAACACACTTTAACTACGTCTTAGTAAAATTTAAATGGTAAAGTCAAACAATAGGCCTTAAATAAAATGGCCAAAATTTAAACAATCCACAAAAGGGGTTTGAACAATTCATAAGACATAATTATCAAAATAAACAAGCAGGATCCACACTGCTCGCTAGCCCACACCCGGAACACGTATACCTGACATGTTAAAACATAACAGCCACAATCAGTGGGGAGCAACGCCAACGTTCTCCCAGTCGTATAACAGGATTTTAAAACTGTAATTACTATTATAGAAAAATAGTAAAAACGGAAAACAGTAAAACATTATAATGAAAATAAGCTTTCAGTGAAAAACTTCACGTATCGAAACAATATAATAAAAATGAGTTTTCCGAAGAAAACATAAAACATTTGCCAACCTGCAACCAAATTATATCGATAATAATAAAAATATTCAAAATGGCGTTATGGATAGGATTAGTGATGAAGGGTAGACTTTCACTAGGAGAATACTAAAACTAGCTTCCAGAACTTAGTTCAAACAAATCAAACCTCGATCTCTAACTAGGCTACTCAACCATAATAGGACGGCGACTTATAAATGCGTGGCCCTAGTTTAAGATAATATGCATACCCCTCCCGAGCACCATAAATACTCAGTTCAACCCGACAGCGTCTTACACTGCGAGGCACGAGTTTAAGGTCAAAATGTACACACACTTTCGAACACCATATATGCTCGGTTCAACAACCAGTGTGCCCCATAAAGACACACTAGCCTTATAGTTGATGGCAAAACGTACATTCCAGACTATATTACTCTAAACCCACATTTGTCCTTATTCCATAACTCCAAAACAAGCCATTATTGATATTCAAAAGATATAATCATTATAAATAATAAGAGAACAAAAAGAAAAGGATCACTTTCCAAAAGAGGAAACTTCTATTTTAGGAAACTTCTATTTTTAGAAACCTTACTAAAAATAGCATTATATCAAAATAGCAAAAATATTAGTTTATACTAATTCGACATTTTAGTAAACGATATAAATTTATAAAAACTAGTACTTTCGGCCTTAACGATATTACTTATGAAAGTGAGAGTATTTAGATTTATGAAATTATTGAAAAACCATACAAGTGTTTACAAAATAATTAAAAATGTCTTAAACACTTTAGTGCTACTAATTAAGGTGTTTCCAAAATTTATAAAACTAAAATTCCCTAATTATTATTAGTTACGACAATACGAACATAAATAGGATTTTACGGCAAATGTCAAATTGAATCCTTTAACGTCTTTTATTTAATTAAACCAATGAATATATTTAGAGTATGTTAAGGGATGATTTAACTGTTAAAGTTTCAGATTTAAACACTTTCAAAATTGCTGGAAAAATAATTCTTTTAGGCAAGACGAAGCATTTTAACGATAAATCACAATTTGTCCGAAAGCCAATACTTATAATTAATTAAAGACTTTAATAGATAGTACAAGAATTTCGTAAAATAGTTAAAACATATTTATGGAAATTCTGTCCAGAAAAGAAAATTTTCCAGAATCCTAAAACTCGGTTTTTAAAGCGTTTTCTCGTTAATCGTCTAATCTCGACAATAACGATTAATAAAAATAGTAATTACAAAACGATTTACGTATTAATATCCAAAAAATTATTACACTTTAAACTCCTGATTTTCCAAAATATAAAATTTTCATATTTTTCCAAGATTCCAGATTCAACAAATTTCAACAAAACCGTCATTTAAACCCGTTTTCACAATTAACGATTTCATTAATAAACTTATCGTTCCCAACGTTTTATTAAGGCACTAAAAATCATAAAAACACATTTTATTATGAAATCATCAGAATCACATTTTTTTCCAGATTTAAACCAAAGACCAGAATTCGAGAATTTAAACAACAAACACGGTTTTAACGATAAACGATGATTTAAAGTGATTAATTATTTCATCCACTTAACAATTCCTAAAAATTATGAAAAATTTCATAAAATTCTATTTCATCAGAAAGTTTCACCACGTCAAAAATCAGATAAAAATAAAATGTTTAGGTACTAGAACTAAAAATCGGCTTTTAATCGTTTTTGTCTGTAAACGGTAATAATTCAATAATCGATATTTAAAATATCAGAAAAATCCTAAATTATTATAAATCATCAAAAATATCATTTTTACAGAATATAAACATATATTACATGTTTAGGCCGAATATTATGATTTTACAAATTAATATGACGATTTAATCGTTAATCTCGTAAAAGCGATAAAAATACCGAAACATGCAAATTTTTAACTTTTAAAAATTTTCCAGATTTTGAGACATACATATATTGTCAAAATAAAACATAAAAATATATACATGCAAATACACAATTAAAATCATGAAATACCGAGTGACATCGACGTTACCTTCAATCCAAATTCGAGTCTACGATAAATTCGTCAGCTGCGGGATCATCTCGGAAGCCTATAAAATAATAAAATCCATGGTATGAATATACCATAAGATGGCTGAAAAATCAAGGTAGAAAACGATTGGAAATGAAATCGATTAATACCTTAACGAAGGAAATGGAAAAAAGATCGAATAAGGATGAATTAGAGACGGAAAGAGGATGATTAAGACTTGATTTTTGCACAAAATTGGGGCTGGTGGCTGCTGGAAATCATGGCCAAATGAAGAGGAAAAGAGAGTTGTTTTGCTTATTTTTTTTGTAAATGAATGGTAAGAAAAACAAAGGGTTTCTTAAGCATAAATGATGCATGACTTTTGATAGAAATGAGGCCAAATACAAGTGTTTTTGGCCAGCCAAAATGAAGAGGTGGAGCTTGAAAAGTTTGATCATTAACACTAAGAATAAATGGTAGAAAACAAAATATCTAAAAAGTTTAATCCATTTTATAAAACAATGTGTAAAAAGAAATGTAAAGGGATGAGTGTATGACAAGGTCACGGTCCAAGGGTGACAAGGGGAGTCCAAAAATAGTTGTAGGTTGGTAGTAAAAAGAATCGTAAAACTATTAAAGGTATTTCAAAGCAATTCGAGTAAACCTCACGTTGGAATTTAATTATTTACGAAACTTCGTATTAAAATCATAAATGGCTTATTTTTAGTAAGGAAAATATTTCTTAGTTGAAAATATTATATAAATGTATTTAAACATTTTTAGGAAAATGAATAGCTTAAATCCAAGCTTAAAAACGTCAATTCAAAGAAAAATCGAATTCTTCGCAGAAAATTAATTAGGTTACGAAGAAAACCAAATAAATGGATTTAAAAAGAATTAAAATCTTTAAAATTTAAAATAAAAATCATTAAACTCAAAAATGAAAAAGGAGCTTAGTAAAATGATGAAATATGAGGGCGAAAAGTGACAGAGTTAAGACGGAGTCTTAACGGAAAGAATAAATATGCTAGGAAAAATAGCGGGTGTTACATTGACCAAGATGACACAATATTTACTCGGACGACATGGTGTCGGGTCGAGTGACGCTTTTAAGAGAAGTCGTTTTCTTGCGTTTGTATGTTGATTATGAATCAAACATGGATTATACTTTTATTTTTCCGAATCAATGGAAAATTAGTTTTCTAAATCGGCTAAATAATTTTATGCATTGTAATTATCATATTATCATAAATAGATCAGAAAAGGAGTTTCTCGACTCTTATTTGATTTTGATGAATTGTTCATCTATATGACAATTATAAGTTGCAAATCGATTGTGAATCGAATGTTGTATATCCGTTCAATTTTTCCGGGTGGAGAATTGTTTCTCATAGTTGGAAAAATGAAAGATATTGGTGAAATTGTTCAAACCAACTAGCAATTATGAATTGTAATTGATTATGAATCAAAAATATGGGATCTCTTAACTTGATTTATACACAAATCACTAGTAACAATTGAATTATTATGTCATATGATGCATGATTTTTATTGTTTGAGACTTGTGACTTGTGTGCTTAGGTTACCTTGTAAGTTGACCTATCAACATGGTTAGGACCCATATTACATTTAATCCCTCGCACAAATATTAAGTATTGTCTTTCCAGAATTCACCACTACAACAATTTCATACCATTGGTTGAAGTGACTGCCTAAGCGGTGCTTTGCCGATGTGTGTGGACTGAGTAGGTGGGTAAGGGTTACCCACAGGTTCAGTCTAGTTTGCTTAACATTGCTATCAAGTCGGACTTGGGCTTTGAGGCAAATAGTTGGTGTCATATGATGACTAATTCCGACAAACCAAGAATTACATATTGATGTAATTGACAATGTTGTTGTCTACCTTTACTTTTGGAGCTTGAGTAGTGAGCCCAAGTTCACTTGAGCGACAAAAGGTTTATGATCTTGGAATATTATGCGAACTTGAGGGTAGTTTGCATGATTTTTTTTCTTAAAATTGTTTATGATTATTAATATTAATTATCGTTTTACTATGCATATACATGTAGTTGTAATTTAGTTACCGTTATCACATTTATTAAAGATGAGTTTGAATTGTTCAACCTCGTCGATTGGTATCTTGAGAATTGTTCTCAAAATTAGAGATACGGATTTTGTCCTTGTGAAGGATAATTTTGATAGATTATTACCAATGCTAATGTACAGTATGGACTGTATTAGAGTAATGAAGATGACTATAAGTACCAAAATCAATTGTTTCAATAAAAGGGAACAACTCCCATTAAGTGAGAAAATATTGAAGATGATCTAATTAATCCATATGTCATACGATGACGTGATTATATTGATAATCAGGAAATTTTGGATGCTTCTTTATAAAGAATTAGGAACTGAAATCGTTTCAATTAGTCCTAAGTTTAGGTCACTTTATTATGAATAAACATGTGACTTAATAAAGTTTCTCACCTTTTAGCATGAGATGTTAAAAGACGATTGAACATTGTATCAAGAAGGCAAATAATATTAATGTTCTATGAGTTCATTAAGAAAATTGCTTGAGATTATGTTTAATGAATCTAAGACGTTGGTTAAAGTAAGGGAAGGACAATCGTTGTCATACCCAAACTTGTTGCCAAATTTAGATTAGGTACGATTTTATTAGTCATTAATGTAATGACAAATATAAGACATTGGTAGATAGTTTCTAGAAGTGTCTAGAAAATCTGCAAATCAATTGAAGTATGACTTTTGGTGTGTATGTTACTCGAGTAATTGTTACTTTCATTCTACTGTTTTGGTATAAGATACCAAATGCAACTATTATATTTTGGATGTGATGGCTCAAAGATGGTAGAATAATGGTATATAAGTGAAGTGTTTTGTGATTGAAATGGACAAACGTTGTTGTTTCATATACAAAAGGAAAATCACTTAATTTTACCATAAAGCTGGATACTGGAATTGAATAATTGTTATTCTTGTACTAGTCATAAGCAAGAATATTGATTCTGTTTCATGTATGGGCATGAAAAGTTTTGATAAAAGTAGAACAATTGTTGCTCTATACTTTGCAAGAATATGAGGTACAGTAAGGCTAACATGATTGTTGAGCCCTACATTCTTAGTAGTGAATGCTTTTATTTGTAGCATAACAATCAAAAGGTTTCGTCCCTCGACACGAGTTTTACCTATTATGGCATTGTCCTTAATCCATGAGACAAGAAACATAAGAATAAGTTTCATAATGATTAATTTTTAAACCTTATTGATAAGGATCAACTGAGGTAAATTGATCTTGTTTAGATGGATAAATGACATTACAAGTGACTTCTATTAATTGTAGTGGGAGAGTACTTAGACTTGTTAAATCACACATATACAGATACGTGTGGGTTTAACTAGTAATGTTGCAAAAATGGGTAACACGTATTGTTTTGTTCATTTGATGAAATTTGAAACTGAATGCTTTGAATTGTTCAAGGAAATTCAGATGAAAGTACAAGATCAACTTGATAAGTTGATACGAGTCGTTCGATATGATTGAAACAGGGAGGAATTGAACTAAAAAATTGCGTTCATCTTAGAAGTAGTGAAAAGTGTTTCAAACTACATCGAACCATATTTGATATGATTTGGTCTATGATGAGTCATATGCAGATTTCATTGACGCTTTAGAAAGTTATGCACTATAAAAGTCTTTGTACAATGTTGATGAGATTGTCCATGTAAGTCGAAGAATAGACACCATATGAGATATGGATTGGAAAATGTTCTAAAAAGTCTTTTCTTAATTATCAAGTCTTTAAGTTTAAAGAAAATCGTTTTCTAGAACTTAGACTCAATTATGACATGTGTTTTATCTGGGGTATTATGTTAATTCTACAAATCATCCAAAGAACGAAACTGTTTTGTTGCATGGAGTGATATGTTTCTTTTAAAAATATGTGATTTCTAATAGAAACAGTGGGAGTAGAATCGATCTTGAATTGTTCAAGATTAACATGAATTCTCTACAACTATTGAAGAGGATATTGATGCATCCATGAAAAGTCATGATCATCTTAGCTATAAAATATTATCTTTTATAGGTTTGACCATGATGAAACAATAATGGGCAAAGACTCCAAAAGTCACATAAAATCTAATAGATTCTGTATACCATAACTACCAAGTATAGACTTTGGTTAAATAGGTCTTATAGTGAAGAATAGTCTTTAATATAAAGACGATGTAAATTGATATAAGAGTATCTATAAAGCATAGTTGATAGTTAAGGATTGATCTCATAGTAATGACTATGGAAAAACCTTTTTTTACAACACTATGCTTGAGTCTATTAGGAACGATTTAGCATTTTGATTGTCATCACTCATTTGATGAGTTTTGGACATATATATGTGAAATACATTTCTTGAAAGAGATGCAATATGATGAGTGTGCAACTCATCGTACGAATTTCATATTATCATTTTTGCTAGACAAATGTGAATGTTCTAATTTGATTGGAGCATGGAGCAAGTATTTTCGTTCTCAATGTGGTAATTCAAATATGTTTGTTTTCCATTGAGACGAAGAAAGACAGTGTGTACAAGAGGTTAGTGGGAGTGCATTTATCGTTATGATTTGGTATGTAAGTGACATACTTCTCTAACTAGACGACATTTGATTGCCTTAGTCTATGAGACTTTGCAAGAAATGTGTTTATTATGTGCTCGTGTGACGAGTAGATACTAATCTGGTGAGTGTCACTAGAATGCTATCTAAGAATTGTTCCTTTGCGCTTAAGAAGCAAAAAGGGGAATTGTTTAAGAGATGTGCATGATGTGATAAGTGAATTATCGTAAACTAGTTACAACGATTCATATTTCCAAATAGACAAAGATGACATGAGATTGTACTCTCAGTATATTTTATTTTGGATGAAAGTTGTGTGTTGGAACGGTTCCAAAGGACAACTTTGTGACTAGTATTATAACTAAAGTTAGTGTTCTATTACTTTTGAAGCAAACAGACGTTTGATTACGAATTAAGCACACACTCAACTTTAAAGTTTATGAAGCAATTTGTTGCTTATGAAACTATCAGTTTACTTTAATTGAGAGAAGGTAGATTGATCATATGCTTGTAAATAACCGATACAAATGTTGTATGTCTCGAAACCTATTCTACATAAAGATCATATTGATTATGATCGGTATAAGACGCATGGGCGAGTGGTCTTAGTACTTTTAGAGGTGTTTGGTTTAGTGGGAGTTATTTCGATAATTGATATATGTAGGACATATTGTCATTTGGTTAATGTAACCGAGTTTTGTCCCTAAATAATTTGCATCGATGAAATAGATCACTAAGTACGTGACTTAGTCTTGGAACTCTATTTAGATGATGTAATTATTTTGTCTCTAGTCAGGGTATTATGTTGGGACATTTGAATACCCTTAAATGGCTAGTGTGTGAGTTGATTGATGACTAAGTTCCTTGAGTCATAGGTATTGAGATACTAAATCAGGCACACGGGTGTATGTTAAGAATATTCATTAGACAGACCCGCCGAAAAGGATTTTACTAAGATTTCGCTTAGTGTCAGTAAAGTTCTTTGCAAGTTATGAACTTGTACGGTCTTTAGACCTGAGTCTTTGACTATTCTGTACATGTGATGTGTATGCTTTGATACTATTCCTCGTCAGCTGTGAAAGGGGGCTATGGATGGTTATTGGGCATGCATGGATCATGTGATAGGATGTGGTTAGACAAGAGGGGATTTGCTCTTCCTTTATTGAAGGGAATTTATTGTTTCTTGGCCACTCGAAGAGTGTGACTTGTGCAAATGCGTGGCCGCGCTCAGATAGGATGATTGTCATCTATCTGCTCTTTTAACAAGTCAACTCAAAGATTCGAGTAAAAGATTGAAATATGTGAGGATGACACTTCTTCTTACCTCATTCTCAATTGGAGACAATAGTAGCAAAGAGACTTAATGCCGTTCTTGAGAGGACATGTACAAGTGAGAGACTGAATGAGTTATGTCCACTGTCCTACGGATTAACCCGCTTAAGTCTATGTATCCGATATGCCTTGCTAGAGGTCGATGTCGGGTTGAAATATAAATGGGTTATATGTCTGGTAGTCTTAAGTGGGCTCATTGGGTCACACACAATGTGTACGGGATATTATTAATATAACGGTATATTAATATATCGGGTCAGTAGTAATACGACTCAGCTGCGTTGTCGGGTTATGGTAATTAGAGTTATACTAATAATCTAATTATGGTAATTAGAGTTATATGGGAATAACCTAATTCTACCTTCTCATCTCCTATATAAGGATGGTTCATATGATGAATCATAATAGGGAGTTAAGAGTATTGACTCATAATATATATACGGAGTATTCTTCTTATAAAGAGTTATAAGATAGATATAGAGAGAAGTTGTGAGACGGTCTCACGTACCTTTATACTAGCATATACGTCGCAGTTCTGTACCCGTGTGGATACCAATGGAGGCATCACGTTTGGGGTGCTTTATTCTATTCGTGAAGATTATTTATTCTGTCCGTGAAGATTATTTATTCTGACCGTGGAGATTATATATATTTATGGGTTTATTATACTTCTTATTAATACGCTGTTCCACTGCAAATAAGCTATAATTGTTATCCTTCTACTTTTGTCTTTTCGGTTAATACTCGTAACAGGTCCTTGGGTTTAAGGGTTGTAACCCTACAATTTTCACATGTTTTATTTGTTGATTAATCTGTTAAAGGCCACAACTTTTTAATCCAATTGGGAAATCCTAGTTCTTGCGCAAAAGCCGGATTGAGATTAGATTACGCGCAATTTGGTAGGAAGTCTAATAAGTTGCGAAAGCTCGTTAGATCCTTCCTAGGTTGATACGATTTGAGAGAACGTGTTATAGCCAACTAGCATGTCTACGTGTTTATTATTGTTGTCGCATAATTGTCGAACACCTATCGTGAACCCGTGACCTTAGTTCTCATCTCATTGTTAGAATCTTCTATTCATTATTGCATTTTAGTAATCGTTTAGATATTTCTCCTCAAACAACCTGCGGGGAAAGTTCAAACCCAATTGGGCCGGACCATATCTGGTGAAGAAGGTTCTATCAGGCGGTGTTGTGAAGTTGATAGACTTGGAGGAGAATGACTTTACCAATCCTACCAACCTAGACAAGCTAAAACGTTACTACCCTTAATCCCTTCTTAATGTCATTTGCAAAAGTTTATCAAAATTGTCTTTTTAAAACATAAACTTTTCAAAAAAAGCAAGTCAATAAGCTAAGATTATTTATCTTGCTGTCATATACATCTCGAACCATTAGTCTTGGTGTATTTTGAGATTGCAAAATTATACAAAGCTTGAACTACGCCTGGTTTGATTCCACTAACTATGGATACGTAGGCAACCCCTCAAAAGGGCACAACCACTCTAATCGAGAAAAAGACAGGAACGATTTAATTAATAAACTTCCTTTATTATTACTAAAAAACCTGACAAACTCGGGAAACTTCATAATACAAAAAATTCAAAAATTCAAAAAGCACACGACACTACAAATAAAATAGTAGTACTACTTAAATAATAAATATAAGGACTCGGGTATTCAGAGCATCTTGCCCTTACCCTTATCCTTGGCATCCTTAGCCGTCCACTAACGATGAGATTGAGGCGGACGTTTCTGAATCACCATAGGAACCTCTTTGGCCCGGACCCGTTTCTTCGAGAGCGGATCCTCAACCACGGTAGTCGGCCCAAGTCGGGCCCTCACATGCTCGGGCAGCCTATCTCGTGGGCCTAATCGATCCTTGTTGCTAGTCTCGGCCCAAGTCTCTTCTCCAAGTCATTCTGGGGGCTCAGTCGCCCCCATACGCCTAAAGCACCGGCGTCCTTTGCACGAGTCTTAGTTTTTGACTTAAGACCCGACTCTAATCCTACCAAAGTAGTAGGAGTCTCTTCTTCGTCGTAGAAACCCTTGTTGTCCTTCGCCGTCACCCAGGGAACCAAGTCGAAGGCCTAATTGACCTTCAAGGCCTTGTGGGCCTCCTCTGGCTCTTCAGAGCTCCACTTCCGATATGACTCGGAAACCCAAACGGAATGGCAAGGATTGGGCATGGTCCAGATGACACGTGTGTGCCACCGGTGCAACCATGTATCGTACATCGCGTCCGTCAATTGGAGCGGGACGCTGATGATAGCCTCGGTCTCAGGGATCCTCTAAGTCCAACCAAACTGCCTTAGAATGCGGTCTGGGTAAATATGAACGGTCCAGTCAAGTGACATGACCATCAGGTATTGAGCTTGATCCTTCTTGGCTAGCCCCGTCTATCTAGAGAGGAACCACTAAGCAACATTCCATCTAATCAAGGGACCTCCATGGAATATGAGCTCCTCGTCCCAGTAAGTCCAGTTTATGTCGTGACTCAGACTTATACGTTGCTTCCTTGAGCTAACTTGGCTACTACAATACTTGAGCACGTCCAGGGGAGGCTCCATGATTGACAGTCGTTCGTACAACCAAACCTGATGGAACAAAGTTTATAAATTTCCGCAAGCAAAGTGGAGTCCGTCAGAGGGCACTCCATCGAGTGCCAAGGTTGACTCGATCGAGTGACCCCCCTAAAAATAGGCAGGGAGGCCCTCGTCAGGGGCACTCGATTGAGTGACGCGAGATGTATACCTACAGAAGACGGATACTACCCGTCAATTGTCGGTCCGGGTCAACCTTCCGAGCATCGAGATCCATGATAATCTCCCCGGTTATCAGCCAATCTGATAAGTGTAGTTTGTAGTGCCTATTTTGTTGTTGTGGACATGACATAGGTCCACCCCGACGCGGCCACGCGCGGGTTTGGGTAGGCGAATGAATCTCCATATGAGAATGGATCGAATTGAAATTTAGGTCTATGTGGAGTCGCCACCGAATTTTGGGGTTATTCGGAACCATTCGAACCCACTCTATGTCGTAGTGGGCCGTATACAAAATACGGCCCATTTCCAATGTCAGAGTTTATTGGGTTCGTCCCTTTGCATTTGATACCGATACCGACATTATCGGATATCGTGTATTGAATGACTCTCGTGCGCCAACGGTTTCGGGCATCCGGAAACCGAGGTTCTGAGTAAGGGGTGAGGGTACGTGTTGGGAAGTCCACAAAGGACACCCAACCCCGCCCGCACATTAGCGGCCTCTAGTAAGAACTCGAGTGACTTTCTAATACGCGTGCTAGTAAAATGGGAAAGATGCTTATGCAAACATTGTTTTTCCTAGGCATGTGAATGAAATTGAAAAGTGGATTTCTCCGTCAATTTAATGCAATTAATTCTACGTCAAAGTGGAATTTTAGCATGTGGGTTCATTTAGTACAATAAACGAACAAGAAATAAATTGACAAAAGAAATAACAAACGCGTTAGTAACGATGTAATAATATAACGACTAATAACGGTTTGTGCAAATATGAGATGAGATGAAAAGATGCGAATATGAGATGCATGGTTTGAAAAGGTAGTAATTCACATGATTAATTAAACACGTGTTGACATAAATCGCAAATTACTACCGAGTTTTGAAAATAGAATAATGTACGATTTATTGTGTTAATTGTTATGGGTCACTCGATCGAGTGGTTGATGGACTCGATCGAGTGGACCTGTAAAAGACGATTCTTTTTGCGCTACAGACCGTACTCGGCCGAGTTACTGACCAACTCGGCCGAGTACGTGACCACTCGATCGAGTCACTGTGAGACTCGATCGAGTAGGCGTCGTAAAAGGCATTCTGATTGGATTCTAGGGTGTCACTCGATCGAGTGACTAAGGCACTCGGTCGAGTGTCACCTGTACGAACTTGGTTCGTTTGCAATTTAATTGTTGATTTTGAAATGGCTTTTGATTTTTGAGAGTTCGACGATTTTACCGAATCGGACATAATTATTGCACAATTTATGTTCGACTTGGTTTTTTGTAAATCGCGAATTTTGTTGAACCAAATATAAATATTGTTGAATTTATACTCGATTCTAATTTTGAATACTCGTTGTATTCCATATTCGATTATTTGAATCGATATGGAATATTAGAGTGAAATAGAGAAAAAAAAAGATAAATTGATTTTAGTCGTTTTAAATTAATTATCGTGATATGAACAAATCACGTTAATTAATTCATATGACTTGATTGTTAGATTCGATATCCAATTATGGAATTGGTATCGAATCTAAAATCGACGCTTTACTTGAATAAAAACTTGATTCCCTCGATTTCTCCGACATTGAAATAAATCCCTAGGGATTGTGATGTCAAATCCGTGTCAACGGGTTTCGACCCTTATTAAAATTGATTTTTAAAGAAATTGATGGATGCAAAATTATTGATGATGATGACGAGAAATAATAACGAATTGTTGTTTAAGTTAATTTATCTCAATAATCAAATAGTCGGGGTATCGGGATAAGCGACCGACGACGCGTGTGCAGTACACTTGTATATGCGGTTTTCCTTATCCCGGTATCCTTCTTATTCGACACAAATCGATAAATATTTTAATGCTTTGATATAGTAGTGTTATCGATATTATGACGCAACGAAAATAAGTAAAAAAAAACGAAAGAAGACGGAGAAAAAGGGGACGGACGGCGAGGAGAGAAAGGAAAGGAAAGAGAGGGTTTTGACACCCTCAACCTACATGTTCTTGTCTCGGTGCGGACTCGTAATCGTGGCTTCTACACAAGAGTCTTCGAGGTTTTACGTAGGTTAAGTTGTGGTGGCTCGGGATTGATTCCTAAAACTAGGTTTAGGGTTTTGCTAGTGTCGGATTGCTAGGGTTTGATTAGGGTTTGTAAAAAGATGTAGTATGTGTGTGTGGGGTTGCTCTATGGTTTGTAAAAGTTGCAAAAAGTTGTTGCATGAGGGTTGCTTATATAGGCAAGGCTAGGGCACCCGAATTAGGGTTACTCGACCGAGTAAAGGGCTAACTCGGTCGAGTGGCCCATGAAGCCTGCAGCCGGGCTCAAAACAAGCCCACTCGATCGAGTGGGTGGGTCACTCGATCGAGTGGCCCAACTGGATCGCGCAGGTCCGTTGACCTTGGACCGTGACTTTGACTTTGATGGATTTTGTGCTTGACTTGGGCTTTTGATGATTGATGGGTTGTTTTGTGTGTCTCGGAAGCGACTTTGACCGGGGTTTACCCAATCGTAAAAAGTCGGTTTTATTTCCGGCGTCGGTTTTGGCCCGAATTAGTCTTGTTTGACTCGGAATGATCCACTGGGCATGGATTTGAGGTTGATTTTGTGAGATTTGTACTCTGTGAGTGTGTTAGCCAGCAATTAATGGATTTGAGCCCGTATCCGAGCGCGTAGAAACACGTTAGCGTCCGATCATCATCGGGTGTTTTTTGGAAACTGCCATAGACACCTGGCGGTCAAAATGCGGGTGTCTACAGAGCCCCCACTCTGACTGAGGCTTGGACAGGGCGAAAGTCAGAGTAGCTACCAAGCCCGTTAGGACCTGGTAGACTTCCGGTCGGGTCATTTATAGTCCATTAGACTTGCGTGAAGGGCTCCCCAGCCATAAGACAGAGATCATACCTGCGCTCCGTGGGGACTTTGGGCTTGTTGCGTAAGCCCTGGGTGTGCCTGTGTGTTGATCATCCCGTGCTATCCCGGAAAATGCTACTGGGGAGATTTGATGGTTTGCATGTCCTTGCTTGAGTCGTACTTGTATAAGCTACATAAAATGCATGCAACACGTAGGTAGTAAAATGACTCGTGCTGGGGAAAAAGACTCTGGATTTTTGAAAACTCGAATTTTGAAAATTTTGAAATTTTGAAAATTTTGACTCCTAAAGAAATTAGGAAAGTTCGGGATGAATATTTCCTCGCTAGTATCGGGACTAGGCTTGTGGGTTAATTCCGTTTTGGAATTAGGAAACTTTTCCTAGAAGTGATATGGAAGGAGATTTGCAAGGCTAAGGCTATATATAGCCTTCTATGCTCTTGATTTTCTTCATAATTCCATCACAAGAAAATCTTTTACTTCCCTTAAGGCAAAAAGAAAGTCTCTTTATCCTTTTAAGAAATCCATCATGGGAATCGACAGGTTGAGTGCTATGTTGCAGGCGTGGTCCCGACAATTTAGGGATGCTGATAGGGTGGTCTTGAACCAGACGGGTATAACTCAGCTGTACCCGTTCCGTCAGATGGTGGTCGATCGTTACTTCTTGGATGCATGCTTGGCTTATTGGGATGACATATATCATGTTTTTGCTTTCCCTCGGGGCGAGGTCTTCCCTTTACCTGAAGAGATTGTTGCGATAGGAGGGTGGAACCCCATGCTCCGTCCTGCCGTCCCGTATTCGGTCCACGACCGGAGGAGGAAGCTTCGAGAATTTTTAGGGCTTTCCCACAATGAGGCGTCTCGCATGACTCAAGGTGATAACACAGTCTCCTTGATCGATCTGGCCGAAAAGTTTATGAACCCACACGATGTCCGGGTGAGATCAGTCCATAGCCGTAGGGCTTTTTCTTTTTGCATGCTCCATGTATATGCCTTTGAGGGTCACATGGATTTATTGTCTTGTATGGGTCATATCCGTCTATTAACCGTGGTTGATTTAATGGAGACGGAGCATAGCCCGGCCTGGCTGATCACGGGTGAAATAATCCAAGGCTTGGACAACCGCAAGAGGGATCAGTCCGTTCGTCTTACCGGAAGCACCCGTTTGTTGCAAGTATGTCGAATTTTTTTTATTTTTCTTGATTTCTCGATTTTTGAACTTTTTCGAGAATTCGGCTACTGCAGTGGGCACTCGATCGAGTCACCTTGGCACTCGATCGAGTGCCTTTGTAAAAAGGCTTCTGTTCGCTTCCAGTGACGCCACTCGATCGAGTCGCCCTGGCACTCGATCGAGTGTCGTCTGTTTCGTCTTGAGATCTAATGCTTTTGTCTTCTTGTTCCAGATTTGGCTTTATGAGAGGCTATCGGTGATAGATCCCCCACTTGATGCTAGTAATTACCGCCACAACCAATTAATGACGAGGAGGCGGGCCATCGATTTTTCTCGCCTGATTAGCCAGAACTATTGGGATGAGGTGCTATCAATCCACGGTGGGCGGTTGATCCGATGGGTTGTTCCATGGTGGCCCATCTATGTTTGGACTGGCTTGGACCCGAGGGACAAAGCCTGCTACCAAGTGATCTTGTCTTTTGGGCAGACGATTCATCTCTACCCGGATCGCATACTAAGGCAGTATGGACGGGCTCAACGGATACCCGAAGTGGAAGCAGTTGTGAGTGATCCTACCCAACTGACTGATGTGATGTGACTCCCCCACACTTAACCCTTACTCGCCCTCGAGTAAGCACATACTACTACTAAACTATCCGAGTGGGTATTAGCGCACCCAACGCCTTTTCAACTCACGCGAGTGCACTTAGAGGAGAAGTGCACTCCGCAAGGCAAGTAAGGTCTTGCGACAAAACCGCGGATGCAACCGGACACTAAACACATAAACAAACAAACACACACACAAACACATAATCAGTTGCACCCAAAACAAAACAAATACCGCTTCCCTCTAAAAGCGGTGAATGAAACACCGGTTTAGGATTCAAGGTAAGCGACAACGTTCCCAAGCTAGCAATACAAACCAAGGTGGACTAAACCCTAATAGTATGACGACAAAGCAATAAAAACGTTGGTAACTTACCTAGGTCCTCCTAACTTTCTAAAAACTTACTACGGGACGATCGGCGGAGATGGAAAGTGATGAACCACGGTGTTAGTCGACACTGTAGGTAAGTGAGACCCCGCCCCCTTTAGCGTGAGCCAAGAGGGTCGTCCCGTGTCCAAGACCGCCTAACTAGTCCAAGTAAAAAGGTGGAAATATGCAAAATGAGGGAAGACCGACTAATGCCGCTATCATCCTTCCTCTGGACTCGGTCCTTTGGTAGGCTCTTCACGGCAAAAGTCGGAAAAATGCTTATTTTAAGATGTTGGGATTATTTTTGTGAGACGGGTTTTCTTTTGGCATTTTCTCTTTTCTTTTGCATTTTTGCTTTGTTTTGCCATGCCATTTCTTTTTCTTCTTTTCTATTTTCTTTTTTTTGCTTTTGTGCCTTTTCTTTTTCTTCATTCTTTTCTTTCTTTCATTTTTCTTTCTTTTCTTTTCTTTGCCCTTTTTTGGCAAGATTTGGCTTTTTGGCATTTCTTGAAAAATAAGAAAGAGAGATTTCAACACTTTGCAATTTTATTGTATGGATATGTGTAAAAGGTAGAAAAATAGGAGAGTTGGGGAGCGTCATTCCCTTCAAACCCACAAAAAGTGGATAACTTGGACTAATCAAACGATCCTAAACACGGTCACCTAGGGGACGAAACTCGGTAACCAAGGCCTATTCACACCGTGGGTGGTCATAATGGTCAAAGGTGCAAATCCCGTAGTAAATCCCTAGTAAGAAAGGTGGACTGAAGGTAAAGGACCAACGAAATCATTGATTTAGGGTCATTCTACTAGGCTAAAGTCCAAGACTCGATTTATACAACTAGGAAGGGAAAGTAGACACTCACACACTAGCCTCTAAACCGGGTTTTCGAAAACGGTTTACACACAAGACACAAATACCACAAAACAAAGACTCGACAAGAAAGAAAGAAAGAAGAAGGAAACAACAAACAAAACAAAACAACACAAACACTTAATCAACATAAACACCACCCCGATCATCCAAACAAGCCACCAAATCATCCACAACTTTACAAAGCTCCACCCGAGCACACAACATTACAATCTCCTCCAAAACTCCGTAAGAGATAGAGAAGAAAAAGGGATAGAGGTTACCGGGATTCTTGCAAGCTCTCCAAAGTTGGCGGCGATTAGGTAACCTAAAAGAGAAAAGGGAGGCAAAGCACACGCACAAAACAAATATACTACACAAAGACCCAAAAGTAAAACATACAAAAGGAAAAATCTTTTTGGATTTTGTGAAAATTTTTCAAATTTTTAGGATTTTTTCAAGATTTTTCGATAAAATAAGAAAATAAAACAAGCGACGATAGAATATCGCTCCCCCACACTTAAATCGAGCAATGTCCTCATATGCTCAATCGTAGTGTCGGAGAGACAAAAGAAAGAAAAAGAAACTATGAAAATAAAGCTAAAAATCAAAACTAAGGTGAAGAAAAGGGTAGAAGGTGTCCGGCCGGGGTGTAGTCAAGTCACCATGGACCGAGACAAGAAAAGATATGGATGGGGGAAGAAAATAAAAGAAGGAAATAAAAGGAAATGGGAGGGGAGGGCTAGGTGTAATCAAGTCACCTAGCCCGGATTCCGCCTAAATCCGACTAAATCCTCAAAAAAAGAAAGTGAAAATCTTGTAAAATTTGGATTTATCGATTGACTCTCGACGTAATCACGTCGTTGGGAGTCGGGAGCAACCACTACCAAGGCCTCGAAGGCCATCAAGATACCCTGACTCAAGGGGAAGGGGGGTAAACAAGAGAAAACAAGCGATAAAAGACGGAAAAGTAAGGATAGTTACCCAAATCAATCGTAGTAACTTACGAACTCCATCGTCTTCAATGATTCAATAGATGCACTTGCTTGTCTTCTTCGTTGCCATCCCGCTTCAAACTTGATAAAACCGCATGGTAGAGGTAGTGGCAAGAGAGGGTGAGATTTGATGTGAGAGTCGGTGTAAAGTAGATAGGAAATGAAGTGAAGGTATGAAAATGAAGTATGCGGGTGGTGTGATATGAGCAAGGAAGGTAGGGAGGTTGGGTGGGGGATACAATGGTTGGGTGGGCTTAAATGTCGAAGAAGAAGTACCAAAAAGGAGAGTGGACTCGATTTTTGGCACCCTCATCCCGATCGGGACGGCCCCATCCCGGTCGTGACGACACACCCTTCCCGGTCGGGAAGGGTCTTCATGACTCCCATGACCCCAAAAACCGACTCCCTTAGTCACGATCCAAAGTCTATCACTAACCACTCCTTTCTAGGAGTCATCTCCACTTCACCTATCACAATAAACTCAAAATACACATCAAATTCACTCCCTCACATCGCTCCTCAAAATACCAAAACAATTACAAGAGCTTCACAAAAACAAACAAAAATCAAGAGAAGAAAACACAAATACAAGCACAAGTATTCTAAAGAAGAAGAGGGGAATATACAACATGACGGTTCTTTTAGGAACTCCGTCAAACCTAGGATGGTGGATTCTTCTTCAACCGTAGCCCTCAAGGGCATGGAGGAGCAAGTCGAACGCGCTACCGACATCGTAGTGAAGGCCCAAGAAGCGCTCGAGCTTAACCGACCTCCACGGCCTCCAAGGAGGAGGCAAGAAGTAGGAATCCCAAGACCCGACATCATCTTCATAGTAGTCTCTGGGGTCTCTCCATCCTACGAGCTTCACCGATCTCTTCTTCCCTAAGCATTGCCTCCAATCACAAGCAAGCTTCATCTCCAAGAAACAAGGCACAAAGAACGGCTTTGGCCTTATTTCCTCAATACACACCCCCACACTTGCCTCAAGTTGTGGTTCCCCATCTTCATCACTCGGCCCCACATCATCATGGAGGAGAGGATCGAAACTTCTACCGGCAGTTTCAATCCCTTCCGAACCATCACTCGGTGAACTAGCAAGGGGCTCATGATGCATATCTTCGTTCTCGGTCAAGGGCAACTCAAGGTTAACAATCTCACCCAACATCTTCACAAATTCCACCAAACCATCCCACTCACTAACCTCCTCCAATTCCTCACCAACGATGCCTTCACCAAGTGTCATCTCCTCATTCGTCTCTTTTTGGGTAGACGATTGAGGTTCTTCAAAGCAAATCTCTCTCTCAAAGGGAACTACATCGGCGGCTTCATAATTAGGTAGCTCCTCTCTCTCAAGTGGGCACCCTTCATCTAATTGTGATGTTCGGGATGAAAACATTACGGTTTGAACCGATAATGCATTTAATCGAGCATCCCTCGCCTCGTTTGCCCTTCGAATTTGGACCCATAATTCATTTTGTTGTTTTTGAATTTGAGTGGTCATTTCTTGGTTGCTCTTTTGCATTTGAAGCATAGATTGAGACACCTCCATGTCGGTCGATTGGTGATCATTGGGATCTTGTAAAGCTCCTTGATAATCTTGATGATGCCCAAGGGGTGGGGCATCATATTGTTGGTAGCAAGGTTGGGGTGGTTGGTAGTATTGTGGGTCATAGGATTCATATTGTGGTTGGGGGGTAGGGTAATATTGTGGGTCTTGAGGGTATTGGCTTCCATAAGGTGGATCTTGAGTGTACATGGTGGGGTCACAATCATAACTTGAGTAATAGCCACCATGATCGTAGGAGTTATAATCGTCCACTTGTTGGTAGCCGTTTTCATAATCTTGAGGATCATACCCATCTTGATTACCCCAAGAAGCTTGATCATGGTAGGGGGACATCATGTCATAGCTTTGGTTCAAGGAGGAAGAGTGGTAGCTCATCTCGGCTCCCGAGTGTGTGGAGTCTAGATCAAACCCCATGCTCGCTCCATAATCGTAGTCCATACCCGGTTGGAAACCACTCATTCTAGCAACCGTCCGTTAAAGCGGCTCTAAGTTGCAAGAAGAAGATAATCACCACCTCTAAGCACAAACTGTAGACTAAGAACAAACGTGAGAAGTCTAGTGCGTTTTGGGCACTAGACGAGAGAGAAATAAACCGCTCACACTCAAGAAGCAAAGTAACCAAAAAGAAAAAGAAAACACAACACAAAGACAAAGCCAAGTAATTAGGAAAACAAAGTCTAAACTAGCACCGTCCCCGGCAACGGCGCCAAATTGATGGGAGGGATTTGTCGTGGAACCCCAACCGTCAATAAAATAACCGGCTATTCCTACGGTAGATAGGGCAAGTCGGGTCGAATCCATAGGGACGGTAAAGTATAGCCTAGACTAAGGTCGCCTAAAAACTAGACTCGGTCAACGGACTAAACTATCCTAAAGAATGATGAGGAGGGAAGAGACTAAGGCTAAGACTATGACTAAGGAAAGCAAACAAGGAAAAAGGGCTAGGATTAGGTCGGGGTCAAAGAGGTAACGGAGTGGTCGAGGGAGAACTAGAGAGGAGGAGGTAGCAGGGTGATCTAGGTCGGTCCGGGCTCTCGCAACTTAGACCAACCTAGAGGTTCCACCTAGAACCCATCGAGGCGACACACACGACAAACGGGGTTCTAGCGCGCTATGGTCCTAGGTCCAATCCGGGCTCTCGCAACTTAGACTTGACCTAGGGGTCGTCCTCACCGGGCTCTCGCAACTTAATGAGGGAACCGAACCCACAACAAACTAACACCCACAAAGAAAGGCAAGAAAAACAAGCATTCCAACCTACTTAGTCTTTCAAGCAATTCAACAAACATGTGATGTGCATAAACCAAGAAGAAACCCAAATCTTCCACCCATCATCTCTAACAAACCCTTAATCACCCAATTAACACCCTAATCACCCTACTAACCCTAGCAAGAACACTACTCTATCATTATCAAACTATAACTAACAAAAACAAGATGAATCAAACTAAGAACCAAAACAAACATAAACAATCTAATGAAAACTATGAACTACAAACATTAAGATGAACAAAGATTGAAACTTGGAAGAACAAAACAAGAATAAGAGAAAGGAGGAAAGATTATACCATACTAGAGGAAGAAGAAAGGAAGAAACTTGCATTAATGAGAAGAATCCAATACAAACACCCTAGGTTGTCAATCTTGGGTGATTCTTGAAGAATCCCTTAATACAAGTACTAAACTATGATTAACTAACTAATTACCGACTAATCTACACTAATCTAATCTAATCTAACCTAAAGTAGTCTAGGGTTTTAGGAGGAATCAAGGAAATAACATAACATGGGGGCTTAATACAAGAGGGGGGTATATATAGGGTTTAAGAATGAAAGGAGAAGGAAGGAGCAAAGCACGGGCTGACTGGGCACCTTCCCGATCGGGAATGTGGGAAATCCCGATCGGGAAAGTGTATCCCGATCGGGAAAGTGGGAATCCCGATCGGGAACACCCCACAGTGGCCGCTCCTTGCTTTCCTCTTTATTCCCGATCGGGATGAGGCCATACCCGATCGGGAATAGTCTTGTAGGCCTCCAATATGAACTTTTCGGTCTCTCCTTGGTTCTCATGGCCTTCTCATCGATTCTTGGGACTCGAGATCGGGTCTCGGAGGCTCGGGATTGGGTCCCAAGGTCTCGGGGTCGATTCCAAGGCATCGAGTCATCGTTCCTTAGCTTCGTTGGCTCCAAAATGCATATGTATTGAGTCGGAATCACTCCAACTCTTCATGAACGGCCTCGGGAACCTGAAACGAGCTAAAGGAAACATAAGAAGCCCATAAACCGCTCCAAAGGAGCAGTTCCACAAGGAAAATGGGACCAAAACACTACAGAATAGGCACTACAAACGACAATCATCAGTGATACTTGGGCGCAAAGATGGTATACCCGACACACATGGCCCGTTTCCAAATCTCGGCATTCGATCTGGGTTTCGGACTCATACGTGAACTGGACCAAAGCAGGTGATGCCAAGGCCCGAGCTGCTTTGAAGGTTGACGAAGCCTTTGACCTGCTAAGAAGGGAGCAAGCTAAAGACAACAGGGGGTTCTTTGATGAGGGAGACAATCCGGCTACCCTAGTCCGTCTAATGTCTGGGCAAAAAAAGAAGGCTAAGACTCAAGCTGAAGGGTCCGGTGCTAAAGGTGCTCGGGGGAAAGTGAGCCCCCAGACAAACTTGGAGAGGAGACTGGGCCCTAGACTAGCCGTGCAGGATCGACTTGGCCCACGGGATAGGCTACCCGAGCATGTGCGAGCCCGACTTGGGCCGAAGACTGTGATTGAAAACCCGTCATCAAAGAAGCGGGTTCGTGCTAAGGAGGTTCCCCTTGTGATTAGGGAACGCTCATCCCCACCTTGGCGACCTCGGGCTCCACGCGACCCGAAGGACAAAGGAAAGGGGAAGATGCCCGGATATTAGTCTCCTTATTTTATTATTTGAATATTACTATTATTTTTTTGGTGTGATCTTTTTTGTAATTTTGCCGTTTTGGCGTTTTTTTATTTGTTTTATTTTTTATTTTATTTTATTTTTGATTCCTGAGTTTATCGAGATATTAATAAAGACGTATTATTGAATACCGCTCCCATCTTTTCGTTTATTGCAGTGGTTGTACCCTTTTGAGGGGTTGCCTACGTATCCACAATTAGCGGAATCAAATCAACCGTAGTTCAAAATTGATTTGATTGATTTTTGCAATTTTCGAAATACATCAAGATTATTAATTCGAGATATGCGACGGTAGAATAATTAATTCTAACTCATTGACTTGTCTAAAATTTTGAAAATTTATAAAAAAGACTAAGTTTTATAAATTTTTGCAAATGACATTGAGATTGGGCTTATGGGTAGTAGCGCTTCAGCTGGTCCAAGTTGGTCGGGTTGACGAACTCGTTACCGTCCAGGTCCGTTAGCATCACCGCTCCTCCCGATAGGATTTTCTTGACTAAGTATGGCCCAGCCCAATTGGGTTTGAATTTTCCCTTTTGGTCAACCGGCAGTAAGGCACGAACTGATTTTAGGACCAAATCTCCTTCTTTGATGTTTCTGGGCCTAACCCTTTTGTTGAAGGCCCGTCGGATCCTTTTTTGATATACTTGAATATTGTTGAGGGCCCGGGATCGCCGTTCGTCTAGTAAGACTAGCGAATCGTATCGGGCTTGGACCCAATCCGCTTCGGGTACCTGGCTTTCAAGCAATATTCTTAGGGATGGTACTTCCAGCTCGACTGGTTGGACTGCTTCCATTCCATATGTCAGGTAATATGGAGTTGCTCCAGTTGCGGTGCGAATCGAAGTTCGGTACCCCCATAAGGCAAAAGGTATCTTGTCGGGCCAGTCCCGGTAATTCTCAGCCATCTTTTTTAGTATGGTGACAATTGTTTTGTTGGCCGCTTCTACCGCTCCATTTGTTTGGGGTCGGTAAGGTGAAGATGTATGCCTCTGAATTTTATATTTCGCCAGTAATGCGGTAGTTTCAGCTTGGAAATGGGTCCCGTGATCACTGATAAATTCGTGCGGGATCCCGTATCGGCATATAATCTTATTTTGGATAAATTTGGCCACGTGCTTGGCGTTCAAGACACGGTATGACTCGGCTTCTACCCATTTGGTGAAGTAGTCGATGGCCACCAAGATGAAGCAATGTCCTCCCATCCCGGAAGGATGCACTTTCCCAATTATGTCTATACCCCATGTCGAAAATGGCCATGGTGATGTCATGGTATATAATAGGGAAGATGGCATATGCTGTACATTACCGAAGATCTGACAGTTATGGCAGTGCTTGACATATAACTGGCAGTCTGTTTTCATGGTGTTCCAGTAGTACCCGAGCCTCATGATTTTACGAGATAGCATATGGGCGTTCATATGCGGATCGTTTTCACCGTCGTGGACCTCGGCCATGACCTTTTCGGCCTATATTTTGTCGATGCATAGGAGGAGAGCCCCCTGTGCCGTCTTTTTGTATAATTGCCCGTCGTCAGTACGAACAAATTGAGTTGCTAATCTTCGCAAGGCCTTTTTGGCCCGACTTTCAGCTCTAGCGGGATATTCTCCCGTTGTCAGGTAGGTTAGGACGGCTTGATACCAAGGTTCTGGGTCAGTTATCTCGATATCTTGAATGGCATGAATGTAGGCCGGCTCTGACCGCCTTTTGACACAGATTGGCATGCTGGTCAGGTGGTCCGGGATGTTCAGTAAAGATGCTAATTTGGAAAGTGCATCTGCAAACTGATTTTCTTCCCGAGGCAGGTAGATATATTCTACTTTCTGGAACTGTTTCTCTAGAACCCTTACTCGTGCTTGGTAAGCCACGAGATTGGCGTTCCGAGCTTTCCATTTTTGGAATGCTTGATTGATGACCAGTGATGAATCACCGTGGACCCGGAGGTTTGTTACCCCCAAATCAGCGGCGGCTTGCAACCCGTGAATGCATGCTTCGTATTCGGTTGCGTTGTTGATCACGTCGAAGTCCAACTTGGTGGATAAGGGAGTGTGTTCCCCTCGGGGTGAGATTAACAGAATTCCGACCCCAAATCCTCGGAAGTTGGATGCTCCATCAAAATACAAATCCCATGTCTCGGTATCGGTATGGAATATGTCTTCATCAGGAAAGGCCCATGTATCAGTGTGGCCTTCTTCGGATATTGGGCTGTCAGCGAGGAACTCGGCAACTACCCGGCCTTTGATGGCTTTTAATGGTACAAACTTGAGGTCTAACTCGGATAACATTAAAGTCCATCTTGACATCCTGCCGTTAAGGATGGGCTTCTCGAATAAGTACTTGATTGGATCCATTTTGGATAAAACATGTACCTCGTGGCTAAGCATGTAATGTCGGAGCTTTTTAGTGGCCCAAAGTAATGCTACACACGTCTTCTCGAGCATTGTGTATTTGCATTCGTATTCGAGGAACTTTTTACTGATGTAGTAAATAGCCCGTTCTTCTGAATCAACTGTCTGGGCCAGCATAGGCAGACCGTGTTGAGGTGGCATTAATACCGGCGGAGCAGACAGAATCTCCTTGATTTTGTCAAAAGCCATTTGACATTTGTCGTCCATAGCACCCGTTCCCCAATCTTCAGTTTCTTGAAAATGGGCTCACATACCATGGTTAGTTTTGAAATGTAACGGCTGATGTATTGGACTTTCCCGAGAAACCCCCATATTTCTTTTTCGGTCTTGGGTGGTTGCATCTCGGTGATGGCCTTGATTTTAGCTGGGTTGACCTCGATGCCGCGTTGGTTAACGATATGGCCAAGTAATTTGCCTGACGTTACCCCGAAATTGCATTTTTGTGGGTTCAGTCTGATGTTGTATTTACGTAGCCGGGTGAAGAACTTTCTTAGGGCCGGAATGTGCCCGCTTCGGTCCTTGGATTTGACAATCATATCGTCCACGTAGACTTCCACCTCCTTATGCATCATGTCGTGTAATAAGGTGGTGGCGGTCCGTTGATAAGTGGCCCCGGCGTTGATAAGTCCAAATGGCATGACGGTGTAACAGTAAGTACCCCATGGTGTAATGAAGGTGGTCTTACCCATATCCTCCTCTGCCATTTTAATCTGATTGTATCCGGCATACCCGTCCATGAATGATAGAAGGGCATGGTCGGCCGTATAATCCACCAAAATGTCGATGTGTGGTAACGGAAAATCATCTTTTGGGCTAGCTTTGTTTAGGTCCCGGAAGTCCACGCATACCCGCACCTTGCCGTCCTTCTTGGGTACTGGCACGATGTTGGCAATCCAGTCTGGATATTCAGACACTTGTATAAAACCCGCTTTGAATTGTTTATAGACCTCTTCCTTGACTTTAAGAGACCATTCGGGCTTCATTCTTCTAAGCTTCTGTTTTACCGGTTTGCACCCATCTTTGATGGGTATTCGGTGTTCTGCTATTTCTCGATCTATTCCCGGCATGTCCTTATAGGACCATGCAAAGACGTCTTTAAATTCTAGGAGGAGGTCTGTGAACTGTTGTCTCTCCTCTGGATCTAAAGATAGGCCCAACTTAAGCATCTGGGGCTCTAAAGTGGTTCCTACGTTGATGGACTCGGTTTCTTCGATTACCGGATCTCGGGATTCCCTTTGCTCGAGGTGCTCGACCAGATGTGGAGGTAGAGGTACCTGTTCGTCGGGTTTCTCAATGTCATTGCATATAAAATTTTTGAAATTAAGAAATTTTTTGAAATAAGACAAGTCGTAAGCAGAACGGTGTTCGATATTATTATTGATGGTAAATTTGGAAAGTAGCTCGAACAGAGCGGCCATCTGATCGTTGGTCAGTGGCGGGATAGGGAGAGGTCTTGGGACAGACCCCGAGACCTCAGTGGCTAAGGGAAGAGGGATTACAGACTCGACTCCAGCACCAGACCCTCTAAACTCGGACTCAGACTCCGACTCTGACTCAGACTCGGACTCGGTATCCGGCATGTCTCCCTCGCCGGTGGTCAGCTTGTAGACCCGTTCTTGACCGTCGGTCCATTTTATGGTCTTCCTCCAAGCCCTCGTCTCGGGGTTGGCGCCGACCTCGGTGATTAGCTTGGTTGGGTCGAACCGATCGCTGCGGAGGATCAAGTTGACCAGGTCATCTTTTGGAGCAGGGACGGTCTTGTCTTCTCCAAATAAGAGCCCCAGTAAGGGCTCGGAGTCGCTTTCACCCTTCTCCGACTCTGCTTGGATGATGGTGAATATATCATCGGGGATATAGTTGCATTCCCGAGCCGTTTTGGTCTCGGGATATGTGATGGTGGGTTGGTAGAGGTCCACTTGAATAGCTCCGAAGACTGGAGTGACAAATTTGATTGTATAAGCCCGACCCACATTCTCCGAGCTTATAGTATATCCCAATCCAAGTCGGGACTCTGCATTGTCTAGGACCTCGATGATCTTCCCTGCCGGAAGATATGGTCTTGAGGTAGCTCCGGGTAGGTAACCCAGATTTTGTAGCATCGTGTCTATGCTAGGGGCAAAGTAGGGTTTGAAGAGATATTCCTCCTCAATCATACCCACGAAGTCGAATCCTCGTGGTTCGGCCCGGTTTGTGGCATTACAGCTAGCCACGGTCATCGGGGTCGCCTCCAGTGTGATGACATCATCTTTAAGTGGCATCTTGACTTTTCGGTGGAGGGTAGATGTCACAGCCTTGACTGTGTGGATCCAAGGCCTTCCTAGCAAGAGGTTGAATGATGAGGTGACATCTATCACCTGAAATTCCAACTCCTTTTCGATTGGGCCCGTTATTATCTTCAGTTTAACGGCCCCAGCTACCGGTTTTGGGCTTCCGTCGAAAGCCTGGATTGTTTGCGCTGTCGGGAGATAGTCGGCATCAGTGATGCCGAGGGCCCTAGCGGTCCTTAGGGGTAGGACGTTCACGGCCGATCTATCGTCGATAAGGGTCATCAGGAGGTACTTACCCTTGCAGATGACCGTGATATATCGGGCCAGATTATGATTGGGCCCAAATGATGGTAGATCAGATTCGGCGAAGGTTATGAGTGGGCCTTCGTTCTTGGACTTGCCCTTGAGGTAGGGCATGATAGTAGCTACCATTTCAGCAGGGGTAGCTTCTGAATCGACCTTGATTTCATCGAGAGCCTTAGTCAGTGCTTCCCGATGAGCTTGTGAGCTAACCAGTAATTGCCATATGGTTAAGTCGGCTCGAACCCTCTTCATTTGTTGGACCAAGGCCGTGTCGTTGCTTGGTTCCTCGGGGGTCGGTTCCGTCCTGGTAGGTTCAGTGACGGATGTTGGAGTGGCGCGCCCAGCAGTGGCGAGGTGGTTGGTGGCCAAGGCCTTGGACTTGGCTTTTCAGACTTCTTCTCTGGTGACAGGGACAGCTTCCCCTTTGGCCAAGTACACATCATCCTCATCATCAAACCATATCCCGTTGATTTGTGGGATAAACGGGGAAATGAGGTGAGAACAGTCAATTACCTCTCCTGTAAATATGACATGGGCGCTGAACGGGTTTTCTTTGTTGCTCGGCTTGTCTCCGGGCAATGGGATTTTCCCGCTCTCGATAAGATCTTGGATTAGGTGCTTTAGCTTCCAACATGTTTCAGTATCATGTCCGTTACCCCGGTGATACTGACAGTAGGCTTGAGCATTATAGTATTTGGACCTCTTCTCTACTGGAGGCTCTGGAGTTGGGCCTATTGGTTGGATTAGACCCTTCGAGGATAGCCTTTGTAAGGCATAAGTATAGGTAGTCCCTATATCTGTGAATACCTGATTTGGTGTATTCTTTTTGGATGAGGTGTCGAGCAGATTTACCTCGTCAAAGATGCTGCGGGTTGCAGCTGCAGGTGTGGGCTTGTTTGTAGACGAACTAGCCCCTTGATAGCCTTTGGTAGAGGCCTTAGTCAGGTTCTCTAGCCTTAGGTCATCCTCGATCCTGGTGCCCATTTCATTAAGGGCGGCAAAATTGGGGATGATAGCATACCGGAGATGGACCCGGTAGGATGGGAGGAGGTTCTTGACAAAGGCCTCCACCAGCACTTTTTCGCTGGGCTTTTCGACCATCTTAACACTCTCGGCCCTCCATCTTTGCAAATATTTTGTGAACCCTTCTTTGGGCTCTTGGGCCATTACCTCAAGAGTACGCATTGTAGTCTGGATTTCAGTGTTATCGGCGTAGTTCCGAGCAAACTCGGTAGCCACATCGTCCCAAGTTTTGTATTTCTTGGAATCGAGATTGTAGAACCAAGCCTTAGGATGTTTCTCCAAGGAAGAAGGGAACAAGTGCTTGAACATAGTTGACTTCACCCCCTTGACCGCCATGAAGTCTTTGAAAGCCCGGATGTGGTGGACCGGGTCTTCGGTACCCTCAAACATAGGAATTCCCGTCAAGTTGAGGTTAGCGGGTAGCTCGTTATCCAAAGGTGAATAAGTACGAGCATTTTCGGTGTGGATCGAGTTGTTCGTCGATAGGTGGATCTGTTCTTCGAGCCTACGAACAATACTAACCAGCTCGGCCATGGGCTCGGCGGCCTCACCTCCTTCGATAAGGACCGTCTTCTCTACGGTTCTTACGCGGGTGGACAAAGTTGCTTGGTTGGCCTGGATGGCGGCCAGCTGAGTTTCGATCTTGGTCAAAGCATTTTTCAACTCGTCCATTTTGCGTTGATGTCTGGTTTCGGGTGGCCTGTCTGTAAGAACACCACGTAATCAGAAACTAGCCCAAAATCCCGAAATAGAAAGTACATCCCGAACAAGACTAAAAAGGAAAATGACTCGGAAAAGACACCTAGACGGGTGACTTTTGAAATATGGACCTTCCTTAGGATTTGGCGGGTGGGCCTAGTCCCGTTCGAAGGAAGGTTCACGTGAGACATCCCCAGACTTTTAGACTCGAGTGTGTAGACGGGTCTTCCTTTGTAGGGATTTGTCCTACGTAGGTGGGCCTTGCCTTAGTCTAATAAGGCGGACTGGGAAAGGGAAGAAACCCGTGATGTAAGATCGACAGAGTTTCGACGCTAAAGAGCTTGACAACTCAAGACTCGACCCGACACTGCTAAATACGGGAAGTCCTAGAAGTGGAAGGTTTTGAAAATTGATGATTTTTGAAAAAGGACCGAGTGGACTCGGTGAATGGCCCAAATTTCCGAAAAAGAGGACGAAAAGTCATTGGGACACGGGTTTTGAAAGTTCGAGTTTTGATTTGGGCAGCATACCGGCTAGAAAATAGGCTATTTTGAGTAAAATCATAAGTTCTAAATTTGGTATGTGTCCCGGGTTTTGAAATCGAATAGTTTGAAAAGGATGCAATTTTGTAAAGTTGACGGTTTTTTGAAAACGACTCGGAAACCAAGTAGCACGTAGTCACACAAGCATTATAACGACGCCATGTATGCTCTATACTAAGTCTCGGTCGGTCTATAAGGGGTCTATACCAGTGTACATAGTCTAGACGTTGATCGGGACGGACTTCCTAAGTCGAGTTGATCTTAGAACATGCCGCGAAACCCACTCGAATCGACTATGGACACCTTTTGACATATCCATATTGGAGTACATCAACGGTATAGTGGGACGTCGGTCGCGAGTACCGGCCCGAGAAAATATGGGTTATGCATGAACCGTAGAACTAAAACGCGTATTGTATTTGTCAAACGATTTCTATTCGAGTCTCACCTTGAAGATGCCGATGGTAAGTCACGCATCAGTTAATCCCCAGCGGAGTCGCCAAATTGTGGACATGACATAGGTCCACCCCGACGCGGCCACGCGCGGGTTTGGGTAGGCGAATGAATCTCCATATGAGAATGGATCGAATTGGAATTTAGGTGTATGTGGAGTCGCCACCGAATTTTGTGGCTATTCGGAACCATTCGAACCCACTCTATGTCGTAGTGGGCCGTATACAAAATACGGCCCATTTCCGATGTCAGAGTTTATTGGGTTCGTCCCTTTGCATTTGATACCGATTTTGACATTATCGGATATCGTGTATTGAATGACTCTCGTGCGCCAACGGTTTCGGGCATCCGAAAACCGAGGTTCTGAGTAAGGGGTGAGGGTACGTGCTGGGAAGCCCACAAAGGACACCCAACCCCGCCCGCACATTAGCGGCCTCTACTAAGAACTCGAGTGACTTTCTAATACGCGTGCTAGTAAAACGGGAAAGATGCTTATGCAAACATTGTTTTTCCTAGGCATGTGAATGAAATTGGAAAGTGGGTTTCTCCGTCAATTTAATGCAATTAATTCTACGTCAAAGTGGAATTTTAGCATGTGGGTTCATTTAGTACAATAAACGAACAAGAAATAAATTGACAAAAGAAATAACAAACGCGTTAGTAACGATGTAATAATATAACGACTAATAACGGTTTGTGCAAATATGAGATGAGATGAAAAGATGCGAATATGAGATGCATGGTTTGAAAAGGTAGTAATACACATGATTAATTAAACACGTGTTGACATAAATCGCAAATTACTACCGAGTTTTGAAAATAGAATAATGTACGATTTATTGTGTTAATCGTTATGGGTCACTCGATCGAGTGGTTGATGGACTCGATCGAGTGGACCTGTAAAAGACGATTCTGTTTGCGCTACAGACCGTACTCGGCCGAGTTACTGACCAACTCGGTCGAGTACGTGGCCACTCGATCGAGTCACTGTGAGACTCGATCGAGTAGGCGTCGTAAAAGGCATTCTGATTGGATTCTAGGGTGTCACTCGATCGAGTGACTAAGGCACTCAGTCGAGTGGCACCTGTACGAACTTGGTTCGTTTGCAATTTAATTGTTGATTTTGAAATTGCTTTTGATTTTTGAGAGTTCGACGATTTTACCGAATCAGACATAATTATTGCACAATTTATGTTCGACTTGGTTTTTTATAAATCGCGAATTTTGTTGAACCGAATATAAATATTGTTGAATTTATACTCGATTCTAATTTTGAATACTCGTTGTATCCCATATTCGATTATTTGAATCGATATGGAATATTAGAGTGAAATAGAGAAAAAAAGATAAATTGATTTTAGTCGTTTTAAATTAATTATCGTGATATGAACAAATCACGTTAATTAATTCATATGACTTGATTGTTAGATTCGATATCCAATTATGGAATTGGTATTGAATTTAAAATCGACGCTTTACTTGAATAAAAACTTGATTCCCTCGATTTCTCCGACATCGAAATAAATCCCTAGGGATTGTGATGTCGGATCCGTGTCAACGGGTTTCGACCCTTATTAAAATTGATTTTTAAAGAAATTGATGGATGCAAAATTATTGATGATGATGACGAGAAATAATAACGAATTGTTGTTTAAGTTAATTTATCTCAATAATCAAATAGTCGGGGTATCGGGATAAGCGACCGACGACGCGTGTGCAGTACACATGTATATACGGTTTTCCTTATCCCGGTATCCTTCTTATTCGACACAAATCGATAAATATTTTAATGCTTTCATATTAGTAGTGTTATCGATATTATGACGCAACGAAAATAAGTTAAAAAAAATGAAAGAAGACGGAGAAAAAGGGGACGGACGGCGAGGAGAGAAAGGAAAAGAAAGAGAGGGTTTTGACACCCTCAACCTACATGTTCTTGTCTCGGTGCGGACTCGTAATCGTGGTTTCTACACAAGAGTCTTCGAGGTTTTACGTAGGTTAAGTTGTGGTGGCTCGGGATTTATTCCTAAAACTAGGTTAATGGTTTTGCTAGTGTCGGATTGCTAGGGTTTGATTAGGGTTTGTAAAAAGATGTAGTATGTGTGTGTAGAGTTGCTCTAGGGTTTGTAAAAGTTGCAAAAAGTTGTTGCATGAGGGTTGCTTATATAGGCAAGGCTAGGGCACCCGAATTAGGGTTACTCGACCGAGTAAAGGGCTAACTCGGTCGAGTGGCCCGTGAAGCCTGCAGCCGGGCTCAAAAGAAGCCCACTCGATCGAGTGGGTGGGTCACTCGATCGAGTGCCCCAACTGGATCGCGCAGGTCCGTTGACCTTGGACCGTGACTTTGACTTTGATGGATTTTGTGCTTGACTTGGGCTTTTGATGATTGATGGGTTGTTTTGTGTGTCTCGGAAGCGACTTTGACCGGGGTTGACCCAATCGTAAAAAGTCGGTTTTATTTCCGGTGTCGGTTTTGGCCCGAATTAGTCTTGTTTGACTCGGAACGAATGATCCACTGGGCCTGGATTTAAGGTTGATTTTGTGAAATTTGTACTCTGTGAGTGTTTTAGCCAGCGATTAATGGATTTGAGCCCGTATCCGAGCGCGTAGAAACACGTTAGCGTCCGATCATCATCGGGTGTTTTTTGGAAACTGCCATAGACACCTGGCGGTCAAAATGCGGGTGTCTACAGTTGTGTTTGGTCCCTTTTTACCTTGTGAAATCGCTCTTTGGAGCGGTTTCTGGGCTACTCATGCTTCCTTTAGTTCGTTTTAGGTTCCCGAGACCGTTCTTGAAGAATTGGAACGATTCCGGCTCGTTTCATACACTTTTGGAGCCAACGAAGAGAAGGAACGATCATTCGGTACCTTAGGTTCGATCCCGAGACCTTGGGACCCATTCTCGAGGCCCTTACACTCGATCCCGAGCCCCGAGAGTCGATGAGAAGCCCATGAGAAGCAAGGAGGGACCTTAATGATCATATTTGAGGCCTACAAGATCCATCATGGTCGAGATAAGAGCCATCCTGGTCGGGATGAAGAGTACAAGCAAAACCAAGCCACTGGAGTGGCATCTTGGCCGAGATCACCACCATCTCGGTCGAGACCACTTCATCTCGGCCGAGATGCCCAATTCTCGCCCGAGACTGACCACCTGCAGACCCGCGTCACTTCTTTTCTTCTCCTTCATTCTTGTAACCTTATAAATACTTCCCCCTAGTTTTGTTTAAGCATCTTACATTACCTTACACTATCTTAGACCTCTCTACATTGTTTAAACCCTAGATTTATTTCCTCCTCTCATTAGCTTGATCTTTCTTTAAACTTTTGTTAATCCTAGTTTAATCTAGTTAATTAGTCTTGTATTAAGAAGATTCTTGAAGACTCATCCAATATTGACAACCTTGGAGATTATTTTGGGTTTCTTATTAATTCAAGTTCTCATCTTTTTATATTCTTGCTAGTTTGGTATAATCCTCTTCCCTTCTTTACTTTTAATCTTTGTTTATCTTTCAAGTTTGAATCTTTACATATTGTTCATTGTTCTTGTTTGTTCATAATGGATGTTTTGATGATTATGTTGATTTCCCTTGTTAGTCTTAGATTTAGTTTCATTATGAGTGAGTATATTCCTTGTGGGGTTAGTAGGGGGGTTAAGTGTGGATAACGGATGATTAGGGCTTGATTATGGGTAAAGGTAATTCCTTTGTTGCTAGTCACTTATTGGGCACTCTATGTGTTTGTTGAATTGCTTGTGTGGGTAGTAGTGGCCAATGCTTCTCATACTTGTCTTCCTCTTCTCATTGTGTGACTAGTTTGTGATTGAATCCTTGTGTTTTGAGTAGCATCTAGCATGAGTGTTCGGGTCTAGTCTTTGACACGAGAGTGCGGACTTTGGTTTTGGCGCGAGAGCGCAATCCGACCTTAGTAACTAAGAGACACCTACACCCTTGATTACCCAATCATCGTACCACATTTATGAACCCGACCTAACCCTACTCCTTCCCTTATTTTATTTCTCTACCTATTTATTCATCCTTCTAGTTAGTCATCTTAGTTAATCTTTAGTTGTTTCATTTAGCTCATATCATACATAGTGCATTGTTAGTCCACTTTCTTCACCTACAACCATCATAGTTTGTCAATTATCATCTTCTTTGTGTTTGTTTGTGACTTAGCCTTGTTATTAGGTCGGCCTAGTCTAGACAACCATATAACCGTCTCCGTGGACACGACCCGACTTACCCTAGCTACCGTTAGGATTAGTTGGACTCTACTTGACGGTGGGGGACACGGGCAAAACCTACCATCAATTTGGCGCCGTTACCGGGGACGGTGCATTGTTTAGACTTAGTTTGCTTATAGCTAGACTTAGTTACCCTCCTTGTGCTCTTCTTATCTCGTGTGCAAATTTTAGGCTTTTTCTTTGTTTTTATCGCTTTCTTTTCTCTTTGTCTTTCGTTGTGTTCGTTTATTGTCTTTGCCTAGTGCCCATAAATCACTAGGTGTTCTCACGTTTGTTCGAGTGTGTAGTGTATGCCTAGGAGGAGAGGCGATTTCTTTCTCTTCAATCCAGAGCCGGAAAGACTCTTTAGAGCCTTTCACCAACGGACGATTGACCGGGTTAGAATCTCTCAACCAAGTGCTAGCAATACCAATCAAGAACAAGCTCAAGGATCGAAACACCGCGAGAGACTGCCGGAGGGACCTTCATCAATCCCTTCGGTACTTCTAGTCCTAGTTCTCCTTCTACATCTTCTTCAACACCGTCTACACCATCATCTCCCTTACATCCAATTATGCCGAAGTTCTCATCTCACTCCACTTTTACGGAGGATGTCTTGCCGGGACCGAGTACTTTACCGGATACATATACCGGAAATTTCGTGGCAAAGACACAATTCATCCAACCTGTGGAGAGAAATCAATTTAGTGGTTTGCCCACCGAAGACCCGCACCAACACATGGAGACCTTCTCCGATTATTACGATGCTATCTCCCAAACCGGGATTAATCAAGATCAAATCCGTTGGGTACTTTTCCCATTTTCTCTCATTGGAAAAGCGAAGCAATGGATCAAGAGTCTCGATAGGGCAACCATGGGTATCGATACTTGGAAGAAACTTGCATTGGCGTTCTACCAAAAGTTTTACCCTCCGGAAAGACAAATTTGCTAAGGGCCTCCATCACCGGTTTTCAACAACGGGATGAGGAGAGCCTTTATGAAGCTTGGGAACGGTTCAAATCTTTGGTTAGATCGTGCCTCCACCATGGACTTTCACAATGGTTCTTAGTCCAACAGTTTTGGAACGGTCTATATGAGGACTCAAGAGCTATACTCAATATGGGCTCCAATGGTAGGTTTACCGAGGTCGATGACGATCAAACTTGGGCAAGAATCGAGGAGATGGCGGTGCACAACTCCCAATACTCAAGGCCTATAAGGGCGAATCGAGGAGGTAGACACGAGGTCGATGCCATTACACAACTAAGCATTGATCTTGGAGCTCAATTAAAAACTCACATGGAGACTATTGACAAGAAGCTCCAAAGCCACCTCAATCAAGTTCAAAGCACTAGTTTCTCCAACCAACACTCGATTCATGAAGTTAATGCTTTGAGAGTTGTGTCTCCTACACCTTATTATGAGATGTGCGATATTTGCGGGATAGTTGGACATGAGCCTCTACATTGTCGGGGTAGTATTGAGCAAGTGAACGCCTTTCAAGCGTTCAAGCAAGGTGCCCCTTATCCTAATATGTTCCAAGCTTCCCAACAACAATCTCTACAACACCGTCCATATGTGCCACCTCCCTTAAGGGACAACAACCAAGGTTACCAAGGTTATATGGGCAACCCAAGGCCATTCAACAATTTCAAGCAACATAACCAAGGTAACTTCAACAACAATCAAGGGTTCCAACAAGGGAACTTCAATCAAGGTGGTTTTCAAGGAAACCAACACAATCAAGGATATCAAAACAACCAAGGTAACACTCAAGGCCTTAATCAAGGCAACTCTCATGGGTTCCAAGGGAACCGTCAACAACAACAAGCAACTCAAGGTACCCAACAAAAAAGCAAGCCAAGGAGCCGGTCTTCTACTTATGACTATGACATTCCTCTAGCCATCACCGATACTCCGCAAATCCACAATCTCCACCTCGAGATTGCAACATGCAAAAATCTATGTTGAATGTGCAAAAGAGTAATCAAGAATTGCAAAGAAGCCAAATGGAGATGGTAAGAAACCAACAATAATTCTTTGCTCAACTTCAAAGGGATAACATAGCAAGAGATGCTCATATGAAGATGCTTGAGACCCAAATAGCTCAAGTTGCTTCGGGTAGCTCTTCAAGGCAAAAGGGACAACTACCTCCTCAAGGTGAGACGGCGAAATTTGAGCATGTGAATGCTATTACCTTGAGGAGTGGTTCATCTTATGACTCCCCCTTATTCCCTAGTGAGGAAGTACCAATGAAAGAAGTTGTATCCCCAATTCAAGAAAATTCAAGCTTGGGAAATCCAATGGAGAAGCAAGTTTTGTGGGAGATTGAGAAACCCCATGAAGACAAGCTTCCCCCACTTCAAGGAAAAGACAAAGGTAAAGGGAAAATGTCTTTTGAGAAGTCCAACCTTAATGAGCAAGACAAGATACATATCAAGTTGCCTTTCCCAACAAGGCAAATGAGGACCAAGGTGGATGTTCAATATGACAAGTTCCTAGACAATGTGAAGAAATTTGATGTGAGTGTTCCGTTTACCGAGTTACTTACCCAAATCCCGGCATATGGAAGATTCATGAAAGAAATCTTGGCTAGGAAGAGATTCGTCGACAAGGAAGAGACCATAGCGTTCACAAGAGTGGTGAGCGAGCTTATACAAGGTTCTACGCTTCCCAGTTGAAGGATCCGGGTAGTTTCTCGATCCCTTGCACCATAGGCAACTTCAAGATTGAGAGGGCACTATGTGATTTGGGTGCGAGTGAGCATCATTCCCTATTCCATTTGTGAGTGACTTGGGACGAAGGAGCTCAAGTGTACTTCCATTACACTCCAAATGGCCGATAGTTCACTCAACCGACCATTAGGGATGTTAGAGGATGTGCCGATAAGAATCAGGAAGTACTTCATTCCGGTCGACTTCCTTGTACTTGACATGCCGGAAGATGCTATCACTCCCATTATCCTTGGGCGCCCATTTCTACATACCGCCGGTGCCATGATTGATGTGAAGAAAGGTAGGATCACATTTGAGCTAGGCGACGAGAAGCTCGTGTTTGACCTCCAAGGCAACACCTCGCCTACTAATGATGAGTCTTGTAAAATGATCCACGCCATGAAAGACATCAATCTAGGGGATGAGTCGGGAGAAAGCTTGAAGAACAACTTCTATGGAATTGAAGATGATGATTCCGAGCTTGGGGCGGATGAATGCCCATATCATGAGTTTGAAGACAAGTTCCAAGACAAGAAGAAAGATGAGCCTCCCTTGGGGCCACATGATGATAGATGGACGTTTGGGTATATACCGAAGGATCGAAAGTACAAGTTCAAGCCTTTGAACTTAGTAGATCGGGATGCCCCGGGAACGTCGAGACAAGGTTGTGAAGAACCTTGTAGTGTGGATGGTTACACCACAAGCTTGATTGAAGACTTTGCAAGGGCCTTCGATTTGTTTCTTCGTGCCCTTGATGGCGATGGAATCGGTTGCAAGGCTGTTGAAAAAGAAATTGAAGAATGCACCATCCTTGGTTTGACGGAGTTCCAAAATAACCGTCCCCTTTGTATATATTTCTTTCTTATTCTCTTGAGTTTTGTGAAATTCTTGTAATTTGGTATTTTGATGAGCGATGTGAGGGAGGGATTTTGATGATGTTTGTTGAGTTTATTTGATAGGTTGGTGGTGAAGATGAAGTTTCGAGGAGAGTTGTTGATGATAGAAGCTTGGATTTGGGCATGGGAGTCGGTTTTTGAAGCTTTTGACAAGCGTTTGGGGACGAGATTTTAGATCTCGATGTATTAGTTGTCATGTGGGAGAAGCTTTCATGAGGATTGAAGAGGTATATGAGTCATCCCGGCCGAGAAAGACTTAGTGTGCGCAAAAGTTGGAGCTACTGCCTGTCCATCTCGGCCGAGAAGGAGTTTCATCTCGCCCGAGAAGGGATCTTCCCGACCGAGATGGGATCATCTCGCCCGAGATGAGGCCCAGCTCCCCCATTTTGCTTCCTCTTCGACATTTGAGCCCACCCAACCACTTTATACCACCTCCCAACCTCCCTACCTACCCTTGCACCTATCATATGACCCCTACACTCCATATACATACCCTCACCTCATCTTATCTTCACTACACACCGACTTTCACATCAAATCCCACCTTCTAATACCTTTGTACTTCAACCATGGAGCTATATCGTGAAAAAAGAGGAATAACAATGACGAAGACTAGCTATGCGCCAATATCGAACATTGAGACGATGGAGTGAGTGAGTTGCTAGCCAATTGGTACAGCAACTATCCTTTCTTTTCCGTCTTTTATTGCTTGTCTTCCTTTGTTTGTTCCCTTCCCCTTATCATTTTTGAGTCATGGTGGCCCTCGGGGCCTTGGTAGTCATTGCTCCCGACTCTCGATGATGTGACTACATCGAGAGTCATCTCAAAATCCAAATTTACATGCCTTTTCACTTTATTTTTCAATTTTTGGGATTTAGTCGGATTTGGGCGGAATCCGGGCTAGGTAACTTGATTACACCTAGTCCTCCCCTCCCATTTCCTTTTATTTCCTTCTTTTTATTTCTCCCCTATCCATATCTTTTCTCGTCTCGGCCCATGGTGACTTGACTACACCCCGGCCAGACACATTCTACCCTTTTCTCCGCTTTATTTTTGATTTTTTTAGCTTTATTTTCGTAGTTTCTTTTCTTTTCTTTAGTGTCTCCGTACACTACGATCGAGCATGAGGACATTGCTCGGTTCAAGTGTGGGGGAGCAATATCCTATCGTAGTTAGTTTCATTTTCATAGTTTATTCGAAAAATCTTTAAAAACCCTAAAAATTTGATTTTTTTTCACAAAAATAAAAAAGATTTTCTTTTGTGTGTTTTCCTTTTATGTCCTTGTATCGTATGTTTGTTTTGTTGTGCGTGTTTTGCTTCCCTTTTTCCTTGTAGGTCGCTTAATCACCGTTAACTTTGGAGGGCTCTTAAGACTTCCGGTAACATCTTTATCTCTTTTTCTTCTTTATCTCTTGTGGAGTGTGAAGGAGATTTGTGATGATGTGTGCTCGGGTGGAGCTTTGTAAAGTTTGATGATGATTTGGTTGCTTATTTGGAAATTCGGGGTGGTGTTTGTTCTCTTTATGTGTTTGTTTTGTTTTGTCTTGTTTTGTTGCTTTTGCCTCTTTTTCTTTCGTTTCCGGCGTGTCTTCGTTTTGTGATGTGTAGTTGTGTCTAGTGTGTAAAAAGGTTTTCGAAAACCCGATTTTGAGGCTAGTGTGCAAGTGTTTACTTTCCCCTTCTAGTGGCATGAATCGAGTCTTGGACTTTAGTCTAGTAGAATGACCCTAAATCAATAGTTTCGTTGGTCCTTTACCTTGAGTCCACCTATCTTACTAGGGATTTACTACGGGATTTGCATTTTGACCATTATGACCACCCACGGTATGAAAAGGCCTTGGCTGCCGAGTCCCGTCCCTTAGGTGACCGTGTTCGAAATTGTTTGATTAGTCCTAGTTTCTCCCCTTTTTGTGGGTTTGAAGGGAAGACGTCGTCCCGACACACCCATTCCCATACCTCCTACACATATCCACAAAATAAAGTTGCAATTTGTTGAAATCTGTTTCTTAGTTGCAAAGAAATGCCTACAACTCAAATCTAGCCAAAAGGGCAAAGAAAAGAAAAAGAAAGAAAGGATTGAAGAAAAAGAAAAGGCACAAAAAGCCAAAAAGAAAATACAAAAGATGAAAAAGAAATGGCATAGCAACACACAAAGCAAAAATGCAAAAGAAAGAAAAATGCCAAAAGAAAACCGTCTCACAAAAAGAATCCCCACATCTAAAAAATAAGCCTTTTTCCGATCATTACCGTGAAGATCCTACCAAAGGACCGAGTCCCTAGGAAGGATGATAGCGGTAATGATCGGTCTTCCCTCATTTTGCAAACCTATCCACCTTTTTACTTGGACTAGTTGAGCGGTTTTGGGCATGGGACGACCCTCTTGGCTCATCGCTAAAGGGGGCGGGGTCTCACTTACCTACAGTGTCGACTAACACCGTGGTTCATCCTTTTTCCATCTCGCTGATCGTTCCGTAGTACGTTCTTTGAAGGTTAGGAGGACCTAGGTAAGATACCAACGTTTTTATTGCTTTGTTGTCATACTATTAGGGTTTTGTTCATTTCGAGTTGTATGATTAGCTTGGGAACATTGTCACTTGCCTTGAGTCCTAAACCGGCGCTTCTTTCACCGTATTTTAGAGGGAAGCGGTATTTGTTTCTTTTTTGGATGCAACCGATTACTTGTTTGTTTGTATGCTTGTTTGTTTTTGTGTTTTTGTGTCCGGTTGCATCCACAGTTTTGTCGCAAGACCTTACTTGGCTTGCGGAGTGCACTTTTCCTCTAAGTGTACTCACGTGAGTTGAAAGGGCGTAGGGTGCGCTAATACCTGCTCGGTTAGTAGTCTAGTTTTTAATTAGTTGGTGCTTACTCGAGGGCGAGTAAGGGTTAAGTGTGGGGGAGTTGATAAGTGTAGTTTGTAGTGCCTATTTTGTTGTGTTTAGTCCCTTTTTACCTTGTGAAATCGCTCTTTGGAGCGTATTCTGGGCTACTCATGCTTCCTTTAGTTCGTTTTAGGTTCCCGAGACCGTTCTTGGAGAATTAGAACGATTCCGGCTCGTTTCAAACACTTTTGGAGCCAACGAAGAGAAGGAACGATCATTCGGTGCCTTAGGTTCGATCCCGAGACCTTGGGACCCATTCCCGAGGCCCTTAGACTCGATCTCGAGCCCCGAGAGTCGATGAGAAGCCCATGAGAAGCAAGGAGGGACCTTAATGATCATATTTGAGGCCTACAAGACCCATCATGGTCGAGATAAGAGCCATCATGGTCGGGATGAAGAGTACAAGAAAAACCGAGCCACTGGAGTGGCATCTCGGCCGAGATCACCACCATCTCGGTCGAGACCACTTCATCTCGGCCGAGATGCCCTCTTCTCGCCCGATACTGACCACCTGCAGACCCGCGTCACTTCTTTTCATCTCCTTCATTCTTGTAACCTTATAAATAATTCCCCCTTGTTTTGTTTAAGCATCTTACATTACCTTACACTATCTTAGACCTCTCTACATTGTTTAAACCCTAGATTTATTTCCTCCTCTCATTAGCTTAATTTCTTTAAACTTTTGTTAATCCTAGTTTAATCTAGTTAATTTGTCTTGTATTAAGAAGATTCTTGAAGACTCATCCAAGATTGACAACCTTGGAGATTATTTTGGGTTTCTTATTAATTCAAGTTCTCATCTTTTTATATTCTTGCTAGTTTGGTATAATCCTCTTCCCTTCTTTACTTTTAATCTTTGTTTATCTTTCAAGTTTGAATCTTTACATATTGTTCATTGTTCTTGTTTGTTCATAATGGATGTTTTGATGATTATGTTGATTTCTCTTGTTAGTCTTAGATTTAGTTTCATTATGAGTGAGTAGATTCCTTGTGGGGTTAGTAGGGGGTTAAGTGTGGATTATGGATTATTAGGGCTTGATTATGGGTAAAGGTAATTCCTTTGTTGCTAGTCACTTATTGGGCACTCTATGTGTTTGTTGAATTGCTTGTGTGGGTAGTAGTGGCCAATGCTTCTCATACTTGCCTTCCTCTTCTCATTGTGTGACTAGTTTGTGATTGAATCCTTGTGTTTTGAGTAGCATCTAGCATGAGTGTTCGGGTCTAGTCTTTGACACGAGAGTGCGGACTTTGGCTTTGGCGCGAGAGCGCAATCCGACCTTAGTAACTAAGAGACACCTACACCCTTGATTACCAAATCATCCTACCACATTTATGAACCCACCTAACCCTACTCCTTCCCTTATTTGATTTCTCTACCTCTTTTTTTATCCTTCTAGTTAGTCATCTTAGTTAATCTTTAGTTGTTTTATTTAGCTCATATCATACATAGTGCATTGTTAGTCTACTTTCTTCACCTACAACCATCATAGTTTGTCAATTATCATCTTCTTTGTGTTTGTTTGTGACTTAGCCTTGTTATTAGGTCGACCTAGTCTAGACAACATATAACCGTCTCCGTGGACACGACCCAACATACCCTAGATATCGTTAGGATTAGTTGGACTCTACTTGACGGTGGGGGACACGGCAAAACCTACCATCACAAGCCGGGCTATGACCTGTTTCCATCTGGTCCACTACACCGATCAGCCGAATCTGACCCATGCAGGAATCAGGCTCCATCCGCCCCTCGAAAGCATAGCGGTGCAACATATAGAAGGCAAAGGCCCTACGCCTGTGAGAAGCGATAATTCATACGTCCTTCGCGTTCATAAACTTCTTCGCCAGGTTGAACGAGGAAACAAAATTCCCTTGCACCATCCGTTCTGCCTTAGCATGAGACAGATTCAGAAATTCCCTTAACTTCCTCCTCGGGTCGGGATAGAACGGAGGAATAGTAGGACGGGCAGCGGGGCACCAACCGCCCACATCAGCTATCTCCTCAGGATGAGGGCATACCCCCCCCCCCCAAGGGAACGCAAAAACGTGATGAGTAGTGTCCCAAAACGACAGGCAAGCATCCAGGAAGTATGAATCTACCTTAAAACGCTGCAATGAGAATAAAGCAGAAATTCCCATCTGATTCAGTTGAACCTTCTCCTTGTCCCTAAAGCGCTGGGACCATGCCTGAAGCAGCGCGGTTAAATTTTCGATACCCATGACAGATATTCGAATATTTTTCTTGAGAGTTTAAGGAATTTTAGAGAAGGAATATGAAGATGGGTGTGAGATGCAAGAAAGTGAAGCAGGAGGTCACGTGTATAAGCACAAAAACCCTGGCAGCCTCAATCTGCAAAGGGCCACCTTAGCCCACATTCCCGTGCGCGCAGGCCTGATCCAATTTTCAAGTTCCTTCAATCTCAGTATAGGAATCAAGTCATCCCAAGCATTCCTCCTTGATAAAACTTTCAAAATTTTCAAAACATCAAATTTTTACTCCCCAGCGGAACCGAGTCGGTGTCTCTCCTAAGTGCTACATGCAAAGTATTATGTGTCTGCATACAGGTACACCCATGACTTCAAAAGCAAGTCCCTAGGATCTATCAAGGCAGGTATGACCCTCTACTCATGGATGGCGATACGCAAGTCTAACGGACTATAAACGACCCGACCGGAAGGCCACCAGGTTGTATTCCTCGATTGACCTGGTGGCTACTCTGATTTTCTCCTTGTCCAAGTCCCAGTCAAAGTGGGGGCTCTGTAGACACCCGTATTTTGACTGCTTCTGTCTATAGTAGTATCCAACAAAACACCCGACGATGATCGGACGCTAACATGCATTAATACGCTCGAATACGGAACTCGGAATAAATGGCATCCGACGTGGGCAGTTAGCGGAGTACTGTGGACGTCCGTCTGCACCGCCCAGAGCCTCGCGCGCGCCCGCGCGGGACTGACCAGGTTTCATCGCGGCGGCCTCCCACATGGCCTCCTTCCGGTCGGGGGCTGGTTCGATCTCATGTATGGGGCGATGTTTTGGACCTCGATTCGGATGACGATTCGGACTTGTACTAGACAGGTGCTGGCACCCGTGTTTTTGTTGGAATCGATCGAGTCGTGGTTGTAAATATTTAAAGGCTGATATGTTTGGTAAGGCGACCTTTTTAGTGAACCGAATCCATTGGCGATTTGTGAAGTCACCACCGTGTCAATTATGGGGCCTCGGAAACCATTCAAGTTAACTTTGATCCTTAGCCGACTCAAAGTTGAGTTACACGGGAGCAGAAGATAAAGACCTCTACCCTTAAGCACTCCATGCCTGGAATGACTCTCATTGCCAATGGTTTAGGACATCCGGAAACCGTCGATTATGAGTAAGAGGTGAGGGTACGTATTGGAAAGTCAACGTCCGCTAGACATCAACACCCAATCCCACCCACACGTAGCGTTTCTACTAATCAATCGGTGGGCTAATAACTTTGTTCCTTTGTTGTGGCGGAAGTACTGTAACATCCATTGTTTTAACCCTATGTCTTTGCTATGTCAGTTGTTTAAGGACATGTAAGCTTATTGTCGTCTGAGTAGGTGTGTTTACATTCTTTGCATGCGATTTCACGTGACAAGCAGGCCATGAAAAGATGAACATAGGAGATTGGAGAGTACTAATTATTATACATATTAGCAGATCAGTTTTAACGTGATAATACGGATATTAGTCGTTCTCGTGGTATACCTTACCTGGTATTCTGCTTTAGATGCGTCGACTTGGGATTAATAGGGATGCGTCACCGTGTATGGTGAGCACCGGGACTAATACGGAACCCGACCATCGCTTTGTTCAGTTTTAGCTTGTTTAGGTTTTGAATCTCGTGTTAGGTTATTTAACATGCGATTATAAGGTCATAAAAGTAATAAATCATACGAATGCGGTAAATTCGAAATGTAAATAATCACATAGTGAGAAGTTGCACCCTCGGAGTGTACACTAAACGAGACACGATGCATAGATAGTTGAGAACGGATCTCGGAATTACTCGAGCCTATTTAGGGTGTTTTAGTGTTTAAGGTTGAAGTCGGGATGTTACGTATGTTTATAACGTGCCATGGACCTAGTGTCCACGTTTGATATTATCGTAGTACATAATAAAAGTACGATAATGTAAAGTTTTGTTTAGATGACAACCTAGTGATGGTTCGACTTCAGGGCGGATCCTCCTAGCTTGTCTTGTAGTGATTTCGGTAGAGTTTCGTTATCACTACTAATTCTGCGGCTAATTCGGCAGAGCTCCGCTGCTAGACTCGGGGTTAGTTAGTCGAACACAGGCACCTCGCGATCGAGTGGAGTGCTCGAAGGTGAGGAGTAGCGTCGATTCGCTTATCGGGACTACAATCGAGTGGATCGTACTTAGGGGTTGGAGTGCGAGCCCAAGTTAGAGAAGAAGAGGGGGAAAGCGAGTTGTGTAGAAGTAGGCACGAACTCGTGAATGTGTGTTGAATGAACGAAATGAGGGGGGTATTTATAGTTGCTCGCGTATTTCAAATGGATTGATCGGACGCCTAGTGTCTAGCAACTCAGAACTCGAGAGCGTGGTGTGAGGCTGTTCAGTTTTCATATGCCTGAGTTCAAGCGATTGAAATTTTGAAGATCCGATTTCAAAACTTTCTAAAACGGAGAAGATGCATATATTTTCATTACTTAGAGATTAGGCATCCCCGTTAGCCCTAGCGCGTCGAGTGCCGAGTGGGCTTCAGGTGCGCATCCCGAGGTTTGCTTGGCCCGACGCGTTGACTCGGGTTTGACTTTGTATATTTCGGTGTCAATTCGGGGTCCTGGTGTCAGAATTGACTCTAATTAGTGTCGATACAACCATAATGATACGACTAAGGCTGTCTTGATGTTAAATTAATTTTTTCGAGTAATTATTTGATCCGTTCTATAGAAAAACTATCTAAAACATCGTAATCTCGTGTCGTGTTGCAGTCCGATCGTCATCGGGTGTTTGTCAGGCACTCGTGTAGCCACCAGGTCCAAATCTGGGTGTCTACAGAAGCCCCCACTTTGACTGAGGCTTGGACCAAGCGAAAGTCAAAGTATAGCTGCCCAGGTCATTCGAGGATTACGACCTGGTGACTGTCCGGTCGGGTCGTTTTAAGTCCGTTGGACAACGTATTTGAAGCTCGTCAACCAAGGCTTTAGAAATCATACGTGACATCCTTGTCTGTGGTCGCTTATCGGAGCTCGGGTCCGTGCTTGCTATCTCATCTTGGGTGCGTTGTTTTAGTAGTTTTGGTCTTTGATATGGACCTTTTGCTTAAGTTTTTTATTGGAGATTTAGTCGTGGTTTTAATATCCTTTGCGGGCGGTTGTGTTGATTTCGGTCTTGCTTTAGGTATTCCTCAAGGGGCGTGAATTGAATGGTTAGGGACTCGTTTCGGGTTGATTTGATTGTTCTGAGTGCTACCAGGGACTCATTTAAAATTGATTTGAATTGAGCGCTACTAGGGGCTCATTAAATTGAATAAAATTGACTTGAATTGAAATTGGATTGAGTGCTACCAGGGACTCATCCAAAATCGGATTTTGAGTGCTACCAGGGGCTCATTGAATTAAACTGAGTGCTACTAAAGACTCATTTAAAATTGGTCTTGAATTAAATTGAGTGCTACCAGGGACTCATTTAAAATTGAATTGAATCAAGTGTTACTAGGGACTCGTTGAATTATACTGAGTGCTACTAGGGACTCGTTTAAAATTGATAGGCCAATTAAATTGAGTGCTACCAGGGATTCATTTAAAATCGAATTGAATCGAGTGCTACTAAGGAATCGTTGAATTAAACTGAGTACTACTAGGGACTCGTTTGAAATTGGTTTTGAGCGCTACAAGGGGCTCATTGAATTGAATTGAATGCTACTAGAGACTCATTCAAAATTGAACTGAAATTGAGCGCTATCAGGGGCTCATTGAATTGAGTTGAGTGCTACTAGGGAGTCATTCAAAATTGAATTGAAATTGAGTTCTGAATACTTTGGGGTTCGTTAGACTCACGGGTTTAAAATTAACCTTTAGAATGCTTTGGGATTCGATTGAGTTTGTTTTGTTCAGATATCATGCTTTTTTTTTGGTGAAATGTGAGTTATATTCATCCAAAAAATAAGCTATACAGATCATATGGTATCCTTAACAAACCATATAGAAAAACAGACCAAAATACAGAATAAGGTAACAAGACACTCTAACAGTTATATCCAATCCTCCGAAAATAAATAATATCTTCAGAGGTGATCTTCTCCGTGTCCTTTATCTTAATTCTGCCTCTAACAGTACTGATAATACTCCGAGCCACGAGTTCAGGTCGTGTCAGCGTTCCATCCAGGCGAGCCAAGTTTCTTTGATTCCATATATTGTAGTAGCAGGCACACAATACAGCAGCATGTAGCTTCCAATACAGCAAGGTTGACTTCAGCTTCAATATATAATCTTTATCAGGTCTACAGCCTGTGAGATTATACTCATATTCCATAATGCAATTGCTGTATGGACAGGAGAAAAAGAGATGATTAATCGACTCTTCTTCCAGCTGGCAGATACAGCACAACAGATATCATGCTTAGATTGTCATGTGCTTCGGTATGATTGGTCTTATTAGCTATGGGTTTTCATGTTTTTTCCGCTGGGGGTTGATTTTGATTAGGAGGTTTTGAGGTTTGCTTTATTGGTTAGGGATAGTAAACTGTCCCATTCCTTTTTATTTTGTTTGTTATAGAAGGGTGTGTCTTACGGCTATTGGGTACCATGTCTAAGTTATTTTCATCTTTGCTTTGGGTTGAACAGTCAGGCGCGGGTCCTGAGATGATTAGGTGGGCTCTCGAGTGCTCTAGGTTAGATATTGATAAGGTCAGGGCTGGATCGGGGGCTGTTTAAAGCGTGAGGCTTATAGTGCGCCCTGTGCTTTGGTGAGTTCGTACATTACCGACCATTTCGAGAGGGTGGCGGTATTAGAGGGTCGAGTGCTCAACACGCCGGTGCAGAACGCCCGTCTGTGGTTGTGGTACTTCCTAGGATCGACCCACTTCTTGGATAAGGGCGAGAGGTTTAGTACTAGGATTTTGCCTTTCTTGGCTGATTTAGATCAGCTAGGTCGTTTTGATTGGGTGATCGCAGCTTTCGCAGAGATGACCCGTTGCTTACAAGTCATGGTGAGGCCACTGAAGGTGGACTCAGGCTCGACTTTACCCATCGTGGGTCCAGGTCTTGTGCTGGAGGTTAGTTATTTTCCCCGTATTTGGTTTTGAGGTTTTACCTAGTTCAGTTTGGTTTTGCTAATGATGTTTTTGGGTTTTTGTAGGCTTGGATTTATTCCTATTCCCCTCGATTGGCACCTAGGATGGTGCGTGCTTGTTCGGTTAGGTTTCCGGCAGGGATTGAATGGAGGTTGGCTCAGGCTAAGAGTACGACGAGTTACCACTCGTCGAAGAATGTGTTTGTGAACCAGATGCGCATTGAGGATGTAAGTTTCCTTCTTACGGTTTATTTTTACTTAGCAGCCCCCAAGATTAGGGTTGTTGAAATGTCAGTTTTGGTTTATCGTTTGTTTTGTTCTATGGTTTAGTGTTTGCTTTCATTTTGAACGGTTCACTTTTCTTTTAGTTGGTCGATTCGGCTGATCCTGTTCAGCCCCAGACTTCTCCTTAACGCTGCTTAGAGTCGATGCGGCTGGGGTAGCCTTTATAGAGCCTCTTCCCCCGTGTTTTGCTGAGGAGATGGAGGCTGGGATGGAGCGGTGTGACCGGATGTACCGGGTAAGTTTCGGGGGTTGCCTTGAGCTCGGCTATTGAGGTTTAGGTTTTGTGTGACTAATTTGTTCGGTTTTGTTTTTTAGGTTTCGTCGGTTTTCCAGCCATTAGTAGTTGTGGCAGGCTGCCAACTGCTTTCGGGCCTATGCGACGAGGGCGGCTGCTGCCTCTTCCCGTGCTACTTCGGGACCTCGATCGGTAAGTATGATTTCTAGGGTCGGTTTTCTAGGCTGATCGTGCTTTTTCCCTAAAGCATAGTTATATTTGCAGGACATTCCGGATATGGTGAGGCAGTTGGCGACTCGAGTGACCGAGCTCGAGATGGAAGAGGCTAAGTTGCTGTCGTTCCTGCAATCTCAGGAAAATGAGATTGCCAAGCTTGAGGATCAGCTGGCCCGGACTCAGGGCGAGACCTCGGCGCAGGGTGAGGCTAGGTTCGGGACTGAGGCAAAAAGAGAGGTTGGGGCTGAGGCTGAGGGTCATGCTACGGGCGCTACCGATGATGTTGGAGTAATTCCCGAGATAGCTACCTAGATATGCTGTCGGGTATGGGTGGTACTGAGTCTCCTATCCTTGATCTGGACGATCTAGATCTAGATGAGGATATCGGTGAGTTTGTGATAGCTAAAGGCTCAGCTTCTAGGGGTCCTCCCTAGTTTGTAAATACTGTTCGTGTTTGGATTAATTGGTTTAGTCTTGCGATTTGTTTTGCACTTGAAATGTTGACTTAGATGACAAGTAATCACTTCAAGTTTGGTTTGTTTGTAGTTTCGTCATAGTTTAGGACGTTTTAGAATGCATTGAGATTGCATGAGAGTACGAAAATACTTTTTCGGGATTCTTAAAATGCGTTAGTTTGAGCCGGGATTTGGATTAAGTAGTACGTCGATTAAAATGTTTGACTCGAGACATGTAAAGATGTAAGAAATGCTTTCTAGCTAAAGTGTATCGACCGAGTACATGGTCGGTGTTGGGAGACAAGTGTGAGTGTCTCGACATTCATATTTAAACTATGGCAAAGTAAAAAAAGTTCAACCACTTTTGAAAAAAAGTTAGACCACTTTTTATATCTTAGTGACAATGTCGTACTGGGCCACAGACGCGAATTGACGATGTCATTCGGGGCTACAACACGCGTAAATGGGGTAGCCTATCCCCCTAAAAATAAAATAAAAAAACGTCTAAGTCTGGTGGATCCGATGGACGAAATGTACCGTCCGTGTGGACCTAACACTCTTGCGCGGGCATTTCGGCTGTTAGACAGGGGTTTAGCAACTTCAGGAGGTCGTTCCTGACGTCCAGGGTTGTCGGATATGAGAGAAAGGTTAAGGATTGTGGAGAAGACTGTACTACAGAATAAGGAAGCTATGTGGGCTAATGTCGCTAAGTGCCCGACCAAAGATGGCGTTACCGATCCTAGTATTCGTCAGTTCATCTAAACAGGCCGAGACCGACAAGACCCATATTGAAAATGTGAGTGAGGAGAGGAAGTGGGATTGGCTGGGCTCGCTTTTGGCTAGGGCGGTGGAAGCTTGCGTTAGGAGGGGTCGATGGTGAAAGACCCGAACAAGCACACCCGAAAGGCAAGAAAAGGGGAAAGTTGGATTGGTAGAGCCCAACAGTTTTGTACTATGTTCTATTAATTGATATTATGTGGCGTATTAGTACTAGTTTTTGTAGGGTTTTGTTTGACACGTTGTCATTTTCCAGGGTATCTGGGTTTTGGATGCTCGATGTAGAGGGCCTCGACAAAGGCTTGATTTAACTGATTTTTTTGTTGTTAATGAGAAGCACATTCTTTTTATTATTATTTTTTTTTGTGGTGGCTCGCAACTCGATTCTTCATTTTGTCCGGAGCGCCCTTTCGAGTTTTCACTCCGTCCTCGGCTCACCTTTTGTGTTGTCCCTTTTTTTTGCTCTTTGTTTTTTGCTCTCTCTCTCTCTCTCTCTCTCTCTCTATCTCTCTCTCTCTCTCTTTCTCTCTTTGACGGCTCGCAACTTGATTCTTCATTTTGCCCGGAGTGCCCTTTCGGGTTTTCACTCCGTCCTCGGCTTGTCATTTTTTTTTTGTTTTTTTTACGACGGCTCGCAGCTCGTTTCTTCATTTTGCCCGGGGCGCTCTTTCGGGTTTTCACCCCGTCCTCGGCTCGTCGTTTGTGCTTCGTCATTGAAATCACTCGTTAACCAGAATGCGGGGGAGAGGTTCCGATTTGCATGTGAATCGAGTAATCGATTTTGTCGTTTTTGTTGGTTGTACCCTTAGGGGGGGTTGCCTACGTATCCGTGTTTAGACGGAATCAAACCATGTTCGTAGTTCTTTATAGGTCTGAGTGATTTTGCTTTAGAGTCGTTATGCCAATCATCGATGTGAGATGTTTAGATTGTATTCACCCTAGTTAAAGAACTAAGGTGGAGTGATTGGGTGTGACCCTTTGAAAGTGACAATTACCGAGATACCACGTTTAGGTTAGGACGACTGGTTTGGGTGTTTTTTGAATGTGGAGCTAGGTAGTAAGTGGTTCTGATGGATCAAAACCTGGAATTTGGTTTTGTAACAGCCCTAAATTTTCGCAACCAAAATAATAAACCAAAAACAGAAAACTCAAAGCTGTTACTCCACACTTAGCTTACCGAGCCAAGTGCAAGGAAAAAGGATAAATACAATAGAAATTTGATAGCTAATTAAATTGAAAACGTTGCAGCGGAAATCTTTAAGTCTTACAAAATCCAAAACGGTTTAAAAACAAATAAATCCAATATTAATGTAAATAGTTTGGTAAATAATAAAAAGTCCTTCCTCACTCAGCATAACCCGATACCAGAATGCACCCATGCAGCAATTCAAGTGTACCTATCAGCTGTACCCAAAAACACGAATATGTACAGGTTCCAGCGGGAGAACGACCCAAAACAAAAGGCGTCAGCAAAGCTGAGTAAAAAAAATATAATAATACAATAAATCGTGAAATAACAATAATAATAATAATAAAAACAATTTGTGGACATGACATAGGTCCACCCCGACGCGGCCACGCGCGGGTTTGGGGAGGCGAATGAATCTTCATATGAGAATGGATCGAATTGAAATTTAAATCGAAGTGGAGTCGCCGCCGAACTTTGTGGGAGTTCGGGCCCGTTCGAACCCACTCTATGTCGTAATTGGTCGTATACAAAATACGACCCATTTCCGATGTCAGAGTTTATTGGGCTCGTCCCTTTGCATTGCGATACCGATACCGTCCCTACCGGTTATCGTGTATTGAATAACTCTCGTGCTCCAAGGGTTTCGGGCATCCGGAAACTGCGGTTCTGAGTAAGGGGTGAGGGTACGTGTTGGGAAGCCCACAAAGGACACCCAACCCCGCCCGCACATTACGGCCTCTACTAAGATATCGAGTTACTTTCTAATACGCGCGTTAGTTGAACGATGAAAATGCTTATGCAAACATTATCTTCCCTAGACATACGAGAAATTGAAAGGGTTTCTATGTCGATTTAATGCAACTAATTCTAACGTCGAAGTTGAATTTTAGCATGTGGGTTCATTTTAGTACAATAAAATAAACAAAGTGAATCGACAAGAGAAACAACAAACTTGTTAGTAACGGTATAACGGTAATAACGGTTTGTGGATCATGTAATATGGAATGATGTAAATAGAATGATGCATGGTTTTGAAAGCGATGTTTCACGTGATAGATTAGACACGTGTTGACCGAAGCCATAAACATATTTTATCGAGACGTAGAAAACGTTGTAGGACTCACGATTTGACGTGATAGGGGGCCACTCGACCGAGTCATTGGAGGAGTCGACCGAGTGGACCTCTAAAAGGGCTTCTGTCCCGTATTTTAGACTCTACTCGATCGAGTTATTTGGTGAACACGACCGAGTACGAGGCCACTCGATCGAGTCATTGAGAGACTCGGCCGAGTGGAGGTCGAAAAAGCATTCTGTCTCGGTTTTTGGGGTGCCACTCGATCGAGTGCCCCCTGTACGAACTAGGGTTCGTTTTGCAATTTGCCATCGACTTCGAGATTGCTTTAATTTTTTGATTTTAATAATTGGGTAATTTTGTTGAATCGGGCATAAATATTGTATGACTTATGCTCGATTCATACGTATAATACTCGTCATATTCGACGTTCGATTATTGAATCGATATCGAATATTAGAGCGGAATTAAAAAAATGCTATAAGTCGTTAATCTACTAAAACGATATGAATTTTCCTCCGCATTTATAGAGTCGCATTCTTACCGAATTAATGACATCTATTTTAAGCATCAACGGAAAATCGTTTTAGCTAAATTATTCGACTAGATTATTTAGATTCGACATCCAATTATTGAATTGGTATCGGATCTAAAAAGTTGACACTTTACTTGAACTGAAAGACTTGGTTCCCTCGGCTTTTCCAACATCGTAATGATCATCCCTAGGGATTATGTGATGTCGGATCGGCGTCAACGGGTTTCGACCCTAATAAAAAAAGTACTAATAGTTTGCAATTGATGAAATATGCGATTAATGATAATAATGCGAACAAAAATAAAAAAAAACTATTGTTTAAGTTGACTTGCTTCAATAATCAAGTGCTATGGTGTCGGGATAAGCGACCGGCAATGCTGGGTGCAATACCCTTGTATATTCGGGTTTCCTTATTCCGACATCCTTCACACTCGACACAAATTCACAAGTATTTTAATGTTTTTATGTTATTAAATATTAGCGATATTATAGATGCGATAATAGAATAAAAAAAACGAAAAAAGACGACGATTCGGACAACGAACGACGCGAAGAAGAGAAAGAGAACAAAAGAATGAGATTTGGCACCCTCGACCTACATGTTCTTGTTCTCGGACGGGACTCGTAGTTATGGCTAGCAAGGGAGTATCGAGATGTAGGCTAAGTTATGGTGATAAGGGTTTGGATCCTAGATGCTAGGGTTAGGGTTTGAGTGTAGTATAGATTAGGGTTTTTTAGGGTTCCAAAAGGATGATCAATGTGTGTTGCATGGGGGTGTTTATATAGTGGCTATGTACCCCGTCTAGGGTTGCTCGACCGAGTAACTGGATGACTTGGTCGAGTGGCCCAGTGCGGCTGCATTCGGGCCTGTTTACGGACCCACTCGATCGAGTGGGTCAGCTGGATCGCAATGGTCTGGTTTTTGGACTTTGAGTTGGGTATTTTGTGGGTTTTGTATTTGGTTGGACTTTTTGATGCTCATGCGGCTGCTTTTATGTGCCTCGGAAACGGCTTTGAGCGGGGTTTAACCCAATCGCAAAAAGTCGGTTTTATTTCCGGTGTCGGTTTTGGCCCAAATTAGCCTTATTTGATTGGAAACGACCCACTGGGCCTGAATTTTGAGGTTGGTTTTGTGAGATTTGTACTCTGTAAATGCTTAAGCCAACAACTAATGGTTTTGAGCCCATATCCGAGCGCGTAAAAACGCGTTTGTGTCTGATTATCATCGGTGTAGACACCCGCATTTTGACCGCCAGGTGTCTATGGCAGTTTCCAAAAAATACCCGATGATGATCGGACGCTAACGTGTTTCTATGCGCTCGGATACGGGCTCAAATCCATTAATCGTTGGCTAACACACTTACAGAGTACAAATCTCACCAAACGAACCTCAAATCCAGGCCCAGTGGATCATTCCGAGTCAAACAAGACTAATTTGGACCAAAACCGGCATCGGAAATAAAACCGACTTTTTGCGATTGGGTCAACCCCGGTCAAAGTCGTTTCCGAGACACACAAAAAACAGCCATACAATCATCAAAAGTCTAAGTCAAACACAAAACCCATCAAACTCAAAGTCAAAGGTCCAAAACAATGGACCCGTGCAACCCGACTGGGCCACTCGATCGAGTGACCCACCCACTCGATCGAGTGGGCTTGTTTCAAGCCCGACGGCAGGCTTCACGGGCCACTCGACCGAGTTGGCCTCATACTCGGTCGAGTAACCCTAATCCGGGTGCCCTAGCCTTTCCTATATATACCCCCATGCAACACACATGCAAGGAATCTTTTGGCAACCTCAAAAAACCCTAGAGCAATCATTACACACACAACCCTAATCAACTTTCATACACACTTTCAAAACCCTAATCAACATCAAGATCAAACCCTAAGCAACCTCAAAATTCAACCCTAATCAAGATCAAATTCAAACCCTAAACCTAGTTTTAGGAATCAATCCCAAGCCACCACAACTTAACCTCCATAAAACCTCGAAGACTCTTGTGTTAAAGCCACGGTTACAAGTCCGTTCCGAGACAAGAACATGTAGGTTGAGGGTGTCAAAACCCCTTTCTCTCCTTCTTCTCTTCCTCACGTCGTCTTCATCTTCCTTTTTCATCTTTTTTTCGTTTTTTTATTTTGTTCATTGCATTGTAATATCGATAATATTATTAGTACAAAACATTAAAATACTTATTGTTCAATTGTAATATAATTTTAATAATTGAATTAATTATTTTTTAAAATATAAACATTACTGTACTATTAAAGAGTACAACATTAATATTAAAAAAAATTAATATTAAAAATATTTTTATTGGACTTAAAAAATTAGTAAAAAAAATATAGGCGTTCAAAACTATTTTTAACCCTAATCCAAACCGTGACCGTATAACCCAACTCATATTTGGTCTGACCGTATTTGGATCTGACTCGTATAACCCGACCCGGTGGACCCATTTTACACGTATACATACTACGCTTCGGCTTTATTTTTGAGGGGTTGAGTAACTTTAGTGTTAATTTTTAACCCTTAACCGTAAAGTTAAAGATTAGAATTTAGACCCTTAAACGGAATTAAAAGCGTAGTCCGGGTACTAATTTTACCCTTAAATATCTTTTAATCGAGTTTGCTCTCAATGTTTTTAGACATATATAAACACTAATGAATCGATACGTACATGATTAATTATTTAAATCACTTCAAATATATATTTTTTATTTGCTGGACTTAAAAAGTTGCTAAAAAATATATGCATTCGATACTATTTCTGACCTTAACCTTAACCGATACCTTGACCCGTATAACCCGACTCATATTTGATCTTACTCGTATGACCCGATCAGCTGCACCCGTTTGATAGGTCTTTATATTACAATCCCACTGTGTTTTTTTTTGCGGGGTTGAGTAACATTAATTGGCGATGTTAATTGTCAACCCTTAACTGCAAAGTTAAAGAGTTCGGAGTGCTAATATTACTTTTTTTATTAAACATTTTTTTATCGTTTAATAATAAAATAATTTTTAAAATTGAATTAATATTTTTGAAGTACAAACAATATTATTAAAGATTATAATAATAATACTTTTAAAATAATAAAAAATAATATATATTTTTTTATGGATAAGATAAAAATAATAAACATGTTATGATGATAAATTTATATAAAAAATCGCAGAAAGATTGGGGGTGTATTAGTAGGAATGTTTTCCCTCGTTGAATTTTTTTTTCCTTTTTAATTTTCACTCCTTATAGTGTTACTCATCAAATTTTTTTTGGACGTCAATCCCTCATGTTATATTGGGTTTTCACAGTTTTTTTTGGATGTTTTCAGCTTCTTTTTTTCCGTATTTAGTTACAACAATTACGTAAATTATAACAAACTTCGAGAAGGATAACAAAAAGATAATTACTAAACGATATATAATACTCCCTCCGAGTTTCTATGATTGCCCCGTTTCTTTATGGAGTGGAAAATAAGGAAGGAAAAATGAGTGGTTAAAAAAAGAAGAAGGAAGAGAGATAAATGGGTGAGTGAATGTGAACCACACATTTATGGCCTAAAATAGAAAGTGGGTAAAAGATTGAACTCAGCTCAAAAAGTAAAATGGGCAATGTTAGAAACTCGGAGGGAGTACTACATTAACAAGACGAACGATATACGAAACGACAAAAATTATTAAAAGTAAGTAAATTACAAGTGCACTAACCCCAAAATGTAAATGCAATAGATGCGCCATTTCATAATATCGAAGGAAATGTGAACCCGAAATTTCAAGAAAAGACGATTTTTTTCTAGTTAGAAAAAAGAAGAGAAATATTATAAGAGAGATAGTGGACAAAAGAAAATTGTGAGGAGTGTTGTGGTGAGTGGAGAGGAATATTACTCCGTATAACATAACATAATAAAATGACAGTTTAAACATTAAAAAGTTACTCCCTTCGAGTTCTTATTATTATCCCACTTTATTTTTTGGGTTGAGTTTGATTTTTGTCCCACTTTCTCTTTTAAGTCATCAACGTGTGGTTCACAATTACTCTCTCATTCCTCTCTCTTCATCCTTCTTTTTCAACCACTCATTTCCCCTTCCTTATTTTTCACCCAAAAACTTTTGGGACAATAATAGGAACTCGGAGGGAGTATTTCATTATCGAGTTTCATTAACACAATTAAACATTTTAATGTAATTAACAAAGTTAATGAAGATAATTAGGGAAAAACGTTGTTGTCTTTTCACATTAAAAAGCGCCGACCTGGATGAAATATCTACGACCAAGTAGACCTGGCAAACAGATTAGGTCGTGTCGTGTTCGTGTTCGTGTTATTGATAAACGGGTCACGAAACCCTCAACCCAAACCCGACCCATTTAAGTTTTGTGTCGTGTTCGTGTTGACCCACTTACATAAATGGGTCATCAAACCTCAACCCAAACCCATTTATTTCGTGTCGGGTTCGTGTCGTGTTTTCGTGTCATGTCCATATTTGGAAAGTATTAACATATTTAGGTTAAAAATGATTAAAAATATTTACACTAATTTAATAAACAGGTTATTCGTGTCAGTTTCGTGTTTTGGGACCTCAACCCAAACCCGACCCAATCAAATCACGTGTCGGGTTCGAGTCAACCCACTTACATAAATGGGTCATCAACCTTCAACCCAAACGGTTCGTGTCATGTCAATTTTTATCAGCTCTATGACCAAGAATAGCACTCCAAATCTCCAATTGTGTTTGATTTCAACTTTAAACAAAGTTAAGGGATTAAATCACTATTATCATAAATCAAGGGGCTTAATTTCACCTTTAACTAAATTTAAGGGGATCAATTACTACTTTCACGTCATCGTCACGTAGCGACAGACAATCGCCACATGTATTTGAGCAATGCCAGAGGCCCAGAGCTTAGAGGCCAAAAAAAAGAGGGAACAAGTGAGTAGCTCCTCAACTTAAAGAACATGCAAGCCTTACAAAATGAAACTTTCTACAAAAGAACATAACAAACGTGTTACCATCCCAAAGCCGTAGATCAACTTGTAAGAAACCAGGACAGGGTGCTACTTGCGATTATGGCCTACTATATTTCACAAGAACAACTTCAAACTCTCACATTAAAAGCAAGGGAAAAGCATCATCCTATAAAACTGACACAGCCTATACATACACACCAGATATATACAGAGACAAATGCAAGCTGCAGGTCCCATATACCATGGTAGGTACGTTAGGCTAGCTTGTCTAAACTCGTCTAAAACGCATTGCATTATATATCCGACATCTTAAGGAGGAGGAGTGCTTCGGCTGGCTCCGTCCTCATTCGCCGCCTTCTCGTTTGCATCGGACGTTGATCTCCTCCGAAACCGGAATGCTCCTGATCTGTTGCCTATCACAAATATAGTATCAGTACTCTCAAAATAATACGAGCACGTAGTAGTATTCAAATGCTGCAACCCCGCTCCTGGCCCCCGTGACTCTGGCTAATACTAAACAGCATAATCACAAGTAGAGGAACGATCTCCGCTGCGATATTAAGGTACCCAAACTAACATATGGTACTCCAAAACAAAATGTCAGCATCAAGTAAGCTTAAGGTCAACAGTTCGCAAATGGTGATCAAATGGACTCTTACTAGCATTCTAATGTGGAATTAGCTTTCAAGTAACCTGATTGTTACGTTACTTACACCACGAACAGAAAATAAACCCTACAACCACTTACGGGACCCAAATAGGTTGACCACATTACTTCGACTAATTAATCACCCATTCACCACAGTAAATTATACGGATGCTCTACATCTACTTTCAATCAACTCCAAATCACAGAGTATATTTTAAACTGCTCTGTACAATATTTGGCTCGGGGATTAGAGTTGTACTGTATGACATTAGCTCTGGAGGCCCTCTTTAAAGTTGTACTTCGTATCACAATAGCCGGAGTTCGATTAAGTAATTCATGTCACCTTGATCACTTATTAAATCAATATTACTCGAACATCTTGTGATGTTGGATACCAAGATGCTATCTTATTATTCATACCAAAAGACGGACTACCATTCATGTCAAAAAAAGAAATTGCGAAGTGTAGAGCACATGACTATAAAAGGTTAAGATAATCCAAAAAACATACTCCCTCTATCCATTTTTAATCTTCCTACTTTCTTTTTTGGATTGTCCATCTTAAAACTTCCTACTTACAATATTTCCTCTTTTGGTTGATTTTTGTAGTCCATATCATTTCTGACCCCACATTTTCTCTCAACTTTCATTTTCCACCACACACTACACTCCACCCTTCACTTTTGTGCCTACTCCACCATGAAGTTTAAATTTGTATGGAGGGAGTATTCATTACGTTTAAGCGCAATGTTGAATACTTTACTTGCAATGCCCTTGTTATTTCAAGTGTACAAAAAATAGTTTCACGCATCAAATATCCAATTTTATCATGTAAAGGTATACTCGTATTAAACTTTCTATTTCTGCTCAATGATAAAAGTTTTATACAATTATTTTGGGTCCCTTTTTTTCTCTCCCGCACGAAACCGATTCCTTGCTTTAGTAGGTGGTTTCATAGAAGGATCTCGTTTTTTTCTAGCTCAATGGTAAAATAGAAGCTCCTTATATGTCAGTATTAATGGGTTATCCTTGGAATCAAATATTATCTATTTAATTAAATAATGTTATAACAGATCAAATATTATCTATTTAATTAAATAATGTTAAAAATTATTGGGATTTTGGTTTGTCTCTTTATTTCAAGAATTTGGAGTACTCCATCCGAGTTTCTATTATTGTCCCAAAAATTTTTTGGGAAAAAACAAGGAAGGAAGAAAGAGTGGTTCAAAAAAAGTGAAGAGAGAGAAACGAGGACTAATTGTGAACGACACCTTATTGTCTAAAAAAAAGTGAGACAAAAATCAAACTCAATAAAAAAAAAAGTGAGGAACTAGAAGGAAAAGTACGAGTATATTTTATGGAGTCAGCTGTACAGTTGTAGTGATAGTCGTCCAAAAGTAGGCAGGCCACCAAATAATATTACACAAATGTAGTCTGATACGGAGTGGAGTACTGATCTGTGTGGTGTTGTGTTGTGTGCCCCACTCCCCCACTATGAAATGGTCGAAATTAGGGTTGGGAGTTTTCTAGATCCAGATGCAGCTCACTCCAACTTTCCCGGGATTATTTCTCATGACAAAATAATAAAAAGAAAGAAAAATAAAAGAAGAGAGACCGACCAGAGAAAGGAGAGGCAGGCGGGGTAGAGCCAGCAGGAGAGGCGGGAGCGGATCCAGCAGCCGTCGTCTGCTGCTGCTGTTGTTGTTGATATCCTGGTGGTTTCACTATCATTATACTCCTCGTCACTTTCACTCCTTCCACTGCAACCGCTTCCGATTTACTTCCACTACTCATCCCCCCTTCATCTCCATCTGTCCATTAATCATTCATTCATTTTTATCCAATTTACTAACAGTAACAGGTCAGATCAAGCACGGTCTTAAGTTAGATTATTCAAGGATGCAAATTCACATATAAACATTACAGTAAGTATTAATCAACCACATATTTTATTTGTCAGCAGTGCAGAATGAGTAGTCAAAGTCAAGTCCAGTGGTTCATATTCTAAAGACAATTCATAAATCGGCGACTTATCTGATTAGTTTTTGTAATCAAATGAAATACTAGTGTAGTACAGTAGACGCAGTGATTTTTGATTAAAGATGGATATTGAAGAGGATGGAGTGAGTGAGTACCCTTGCCACTACGAGGGCTGAAGGTATTGGATTTCCGAAGCTTGGCGAGGCCGGAATCAGGGTGGGGCCCAGCCACGGTGTCATCCCACAGCTTCTCCAGAAACCCCATTTTTATTTCAGGGAATAAATAAATAAGAAGAACGTTAGTCGAGTCAGTGAAAGACGTTTCCAGAAATATAATCGGAGGCAGGCTGGCAAACTCAGAGAACTCAAGTAGTATTGGAAGGAAGAGTAGGGAATTGGGGTGGGGTGGTATTTATGGAGGTCATGGACAGATCCTGGCCGTTGGTAAAAGTTGTTGGATCATGGATGTGACGTCAGCAAGCAGGAGGAAAGGATGGGGGGAGGGAGCAATAATGGATTAGATAAGATCGAGAGGGAGGGTGCAGGTTGAGACGTGGCTATGTGAAGAGGGATTGGGTACGGATTCTCACGTGCCATGTAGGTCCCTTCCTATCACTTGTTTGCCTCCTTGGCTCCTTCATACTTGGGCTCTTACACCCTCCTCATCGGGTCACCTTAATTGAACTTATCCTATTTTAGTATTTTAATTAATTTATTGACCTTCATTCATCTTGTACGTTTTCATTCCGAAAATCATGACCTATATCATCAACCCAATCATTTTCTACTATTTTGGTGTAAATGTAAGTATTTCTACGAGTATTAATATTAACACCAATTACAATTTGTATCGTTATACACAAAGCTACCAACTCATTCCATTAGCATGCCTAATCTCGTGTGAAATTTACTTGGGACCGATATACTGAGACCCTTAAATCGAGCACGCAGCTCAATTTGTAAGAGTCCAATTACATATGAAGGTCTAAACAACACCAAATTGACTCTACAATGATTGCGCACCCACCATATATGGTACCATATCCCCACAATCCCAGCAACGAGGAACTGCTTCAAGAGAAGAGACCAAAATCTTCTTTTATACCACCATAGAAAAGTGTTGGAGCTTGGAACCTGAACCTTAACCCTTTGATAGAACAACTCAAGACACTCAGTAGTGTACTGATATTTGTGGAAAAGATGCTCGTGAGTTTCAGAATGTGAGCCACACATAAAACAGGTGAGCCCAGCCTGAATGTGCATATGCTTGACCTTTCTAATGTCAGCAGCCGATCCTGACAGACCAACCAAGCAATGAAGTCGTGTTTAAGGAGATTGGCTTTATTCCAAACTAGTATATTCCAATGGACCTTGTGTATATTCTGGACTAACCAGTCATAACCAAATAACCAATAGCTGTGGTATACTGTCTGCCTTCCGATTTAAGAGTAGAGAAGAAATTAATAGATGAAAATATATGATTAACCCAACAAATCTTTCGCCAAGACCAACTAGAGTTAATAGAGGGTTGATATGTTTCCCAAGGATTCTTCTTCAGATAGACATCATGGATCTACTTGACCCAAAGGTGATCTGCTTTGCACTCAATCCACCATGTATACTTCCCAATACGCGCTATGTTCCAGAGGTGGAAGTCCTTCAATCCAAGCCCTCCTTCCTCTTTGGACATACAGACTCGATCACGGGTCACAAGAGGAGGAGAGAAATAGTGTTCACTCCCCTTTCATAAGTAATTTCTACAACTCGAAGATATCAGTTTGATTGCTGCACTTGGAATGATAAAGATACATGCCCAATACATATGGAGAGAGCTGAGAATAGTCTCCACTACCACCAAACTTCCTGCATATGAGAGTTTACGAGCTCCCATGCCCCTCATTTTACTAACAATTTTCTCAACCAACACATGACACTCCAATACTGAAAGTCTTCTTGGGGACATGGAAATACCCAAGTACTTAAAGGAGGGAATATGAGGTTGTACACCAGTCAGTTCAATAATTCTACCTGCCACCTGTTCTCCAATGCAATTGTAGTATAAGTTGAATTTAGAAGTATTCATTTCGAGCCCAGAGGCTTTAGAGAAAGTGGCAAGCACCCTCATTATCCAGGCCACAGAGTTAACATTATTCCCTTTAAATAAGAGCATTAAGTCGTCAGCGAAACATAATTGGCTAAGTTTAATACCTTTGTACAACAGATGGAACCTATAGTCCTCCCTTACTTTGACAATTTGAATGATTCTACTCAAATACTTCATACAAATGGTAAAGAGGAGGGGAGATAAAGGGTCTCCTTGTCGGAGGCCTCTCCTTGCCTTAAAGAACCCAAAGCTTGTGTCATTCAAGGATAAAGAGTAGCTATGAGATGTGAGACATTCCAGGATCAAAGTCGTAAATAAAGGAGGAAAGTTGACTAGTTGAGGGCATCCAACATATCTTCCACAAACCTCCATTCAATAGTGTCATAAGCTTTTTGCATATCAATTTTTGGATCACCCTAGGGGAGCATTTCTTCCTATTGTAGAGACGAATCAAATCTTGGCAAATAAGTATATTCTCCACAATATCTCGCCCCTTCACAAAAGCACTATGGCTAGGACTTATTAGGCCAGGGAGGACCTTGCTTAAGCAATCACATAGAACCATAGAAAGACATTTATAAACTGTGTTGCAGCAAGCGATGGGACGAAACTGACTTACATTACTCGGATTTTGTATTTTAGGAATGAGAGTTAATGAAGTGTTGATGATTTGTTTGAGTAGTTTTCCATACTCAAACACATCTTGTATAGCAGCACAAATGCTTTGTCCAGTAGTGGACCACGAGTCTTTAAAGAACTGACTTGTGCAGCCGTTTGGATAAGGGGATTTATTACCATGGATACTGAACATGGCCCGTTTAATTTCTTCTTTACAAACTGGCAATAACAGCAGGCCAGCCTGAGTTTTACTGATGGCTTTCCCTCTTCTTACAGATTTTTTGTGAACAGGGGTAACAAGCGTACTTTCCCCCTAAGATAATGGTAAATTAATTAACAAAAGTCAGACCAATATCATCAGGTTGAGTAAGTAACATCCCTTTCATATCTTGGATTTAGATAATTTTATTAACGTCCCTTTGTTGCTTGATATTGATGTGGAAGAATGTTGTGTTATGATCCCCATATTCATACCAATTAACTTTTGCTTTTTGTTGAAGAAAAGAGTATTGTGCCTTATCAAGGATAACAAATTGTTTAGACATTGCTGCCTCATAATGCATCATGTAATTATGAGGCTGTGAAATAAGTTGAATGAACTTGGATGCTATGTAGAGTAGTAGCCATAATGTCAGCCATTTGCTCCATATTTTGGTAATGCTTCTTGTTCAGCCCTTTAAGATGATGTTTTAACATCTTCAAACTTGACATAAGTTGAAACATAGGATTCCCTAGAGAATCTTTCCCCAACAGGCCCCTACAAGACTTGAGAACTCATGGAGGACCACATGTTAAAGTATATAAACACACTTCTTCTGCTCAAAATGTAACTGTCCAATTTGATTATGCAGGGGCAATGATCAAAGAGGCGCTCAGGTTGGAAATTAGCATAGCTATCAGGGTATAGCAACATCCATTCTGCATTACCTACCACTCTATCAATTCTACTGTAAACACGACTATTAGGTTCATGCTTATTATTCCAAGTAAAATGAGCCCTAATAGTTTTAATCTCACAAAAATTGCAATCATTAAGACAATCCACAAAAGGACGAATTTCTGCCATGGTGATTGGAGCACCAATTCGTTTCTCCATCCTAAGAACATTGTTGAAATCCCCAAGGACTAACCAAGCACCTGCACTCAGGGCATGCTATCTTAGAGAAGACCATAGGGGTACCCTCTCTGCAGGTTTATTAAACCCATAAATCATAGAACACCAAAATACTTCGTCCAATCCTACAGAAGAAACCTTCATATGCAAGGTCTGAGCACTAACTTCAAGCACATCAATGTGATACATATTTGGGTTCCATAAACACCAAATACGACTACCCTTGTGTTTAGAATTATTAGTTGGAATAGACCAGTCATGAAACACATTATTGACTTTATTCCAATTCTGAGGATTAATCTTTGTCTCAAGAAGGCCAAAAAGGCTGACCTGATTATTTAGCATAAACCAACGAATCTCTCTTTACTTCTTTGTTTTATTCATGCCTCGAATGTTCCAAAACCCTATGCTACCCATTACTTATCGGTGGTAGCATCACCTCTCCACCCGCACTAGACTTAATTTCTTCAAGGAGGAAGTCATAATTTCAAGAAAAGATAGGCCCTCTGGGTATACTGCAATCCTTCAGTTCTGGCTGTTTTAGTAGCAACTTGTACCAGACTAGAGTTCGCTGCAGAGGTGTGAATAGCACCTATAGGAGTCTGAGTAGATGATTGTTGCACATGCTTTTGAATAGGAACCCAACCTATAGTCTTTTCAAGCTCCTTAGATTTAGTGCGACATTGTTGCTCATTGTGACACATCCCCTTACATCTAGTACATGCAATAGGTAACCAGTCATACTAGACCCCAATACACCTTTCTCATCCAAGAAACTAATTGATTCAGGAAAAACTTGACCAATTTCAACCTCAGCAAGGATCTTAGCATAGCCAAGAAATTGTTTTCGTTCCGTAGTATTAGCCAACCTGATAACTATGCCAATGAGACCTCCAATTTTGTTTAAACAACCCATACCCCAGAATTTAAGCTCTAGGTTATTAAGTTTCACCCAAATTTTCAGTTTCTTTACATCATATTTAGTAAATTCAGATTTCTCATCCCATTCATGAATAACAACATGCTTATTATCTACATGAGAAATTCAGATTTCAGGGCTTGTACTTGAGATTCCTTATTGTAATAACCCGGTCCTTCTAATGACATTAATTAACAAGGCGGAAAATAATTAAGTCGTAAAAAGTGGTAAAAATTAAAAATCGTCGACTCAAGTGAGTCTTTTACCGATAAATGAACCCTTTGTTAAAATACAACAACTGAAAACCGAATTACAAATTCCTAAATACAGTAGTCTGACAAAATTTGTGTTACAAGATTTATAGTTTGACACTCTCATCTGCTAAAATGTATCTCTTGCACTCATTCATGCCCCCATGCCCAGTCTTGAGGGTTCGTCAACTTGAATGCATATTTAAATATACATGTCCCACTTAGTGGGAGTAACCTAACCGTCCTAACACGACCCCGAATAATCAATGTAGTACAATCTTTAGGTTATCTAATTAACAGAAAAGCAAGCATGTCACATTAAAAGTCGACATGTATACAATGTGAGATACACATGAAGTGAGTTCAGTTTAGCATGTGAACATAATGGCATGTGAAAGCATACATTATGTGTATAGCAAGTGAAAAGCAAAACAGTAAAATATACATCATGTGAGTACCATGTAAGAAGTAAAATAGTAAAGCATTGTAGACACCCACATTTTGCCGCTAGGTGTCTATAGCAATTTCCAAAAAACACCCAATGATGATCGGACATAAACATGACTTAATACACTCGATTTTGAACTCGGAATCAATAGTATTTGGCGCGAACTTTTAGCAGAGTAAAAATCTCACCAAACCGACCTCAAATTCAGGCCCAGTGGGTCGTTTCCAGTCAAATAAGACTAATTTGGGTCAAAACCGACACCAAGGGCAAAACCGTCTTTTAGCGACCGAATCAAACCCTGGTCAAAGACATTTCCGAGACATAAAATTTGTCACACAGCTTTCGAAAATCCGATTTGAAGTCAAATACCACATAAAATCAGCCATGGAGAAGAATTAAGAACTAAAACTTTCCCTTAAAGATAAAACTCGATCTCTAAAAGAGACTCCTACCCGGCTCAGACCCACTCGATCGAGTGGACCGGCCACTCGGTCGAGTAAGCTCGAAAAACTTGTAGAAACCGGTGTCAGACCGGGCACTCAATCGAGTGCTATACACCACTCGATCGAGTGGCCCCTTTTCCGGCTAAAACCGGATTCCTTCTCTACCCAAAGTCGGAATCCTACTCCATCTAAACCGGATGTTTTCTTCCAATCCAAGCATGCTTTTCCTATCCAAAATCTAAGTACCTTTCCTGATCAAAGCTGGAAACCTCTCCTATAAATACACCCCCTTGCACACATACAATTCACAATTACAATTCACGAGAATTACAATTCCCGACATAACAACAACAATACACAACCAAAATTTCAGCAATCCTAGGCAGATTATACACATCCAATCCCGATATTTCCTCTAGAAATCCTTTAGGAAACCCGAGATCAAAACTCGTCAAAGACCCGAGAGCAAAACTCGTCAAATCCCTTCCCAATTTACACACCATAACTCTCCTATATATATCTTAACGCTCCCGCGCCTAGGCCGCTATTACGAGTCCGTTTTCGAGATAATTTAGCATGTAGGTTGAGGGTGTTACAAATCCCAATTTCTCTCTTTCTCTTCCTTTTTCTCATTTTTTCGTCCGTCTTGCGTCGTCATCGTCGTTTCTTTTCTATTTTCTTTTTCTCGTTTCTAATATCGATATTATCATACTACTATCGTAATTAGCCATAAAGCGTCATCCCTAAGGATTCGATATCGACTCTATAATCGAATGTCGGATCTAAAGGAATCAATCAAAAAACGATTTCATAAACTTCTTTTCTAAAATTCACTCTAAATATTAGATATTGATTCTATAATCAAGCATCGAATATTACAAGTATCAAAATTTAAGTCGAGTATAAATCGTATCATATTTTTACGCGACTTAACTAAATTATCGATTTTCAAAGCCGAAAGCAATTTCAAAATCAAAATCAAAACGAACCATAGTTCGTACAGGGGTCACTCGACCGAGTACATAGGCCACTCGATCGGGTGACACCCTGAAACAAAGGCAGAATGTTTTTTTCGAGGACCACTCGATCGAGTGTCGCACCTGACTCGATCGAGTGGCACCTCCAAATCCGGGCAGAAGGTTTTATTGGGTCCTGTAGACACCCACATTTTGACCGCCAGGTGTCTATAGCAGTTTCCGACAAACACCCGATGATGATCGGACGCAAACGTGCTTTAAATACTCAGAAACGGGCTCAAAATCATTGGCATTTGGCTTGGGCTCATTATGGAGTACATATCTCACAAAACCAACCTCAAAATCAGGCCCAGCGGGTCGTTTCGAGTCAAATAAGACTAATTTGGGTCGATTCCGACACCAGGGGTAAAACCGTCTTTTAGCGACCGAGTCAAAACCCGGTCAAAGATTTTCCCAAGACACGTGAGTCAGCCGTGACACCTCACACGGCTGATTCATACTCCAATCCTACGAAAAATCAGCTTCACAAAATATTAAACAAATCCGTTTAAGGATAGAATTCGATCTCAAGTAGGAATTCTATCCGAAAACCGTATCAAACACCCGACCGAGTGCAAACACTCGGCCGAGCAGCCCTCTTCCAGCCATGTTCCCTTGCTTCTTCGACAAGCAAGCAGAATCCTCACGCCTTTCGACTTCCTGTATTTCCTATCCTAAGCGGTAGTTCAAACTCGAAGCGTTTCTCCTAGCTAGCCAAGGTCGGGAACTTCCTATAAATAACCCCTTGCACACACAACAATGAGACATCAATTATTCCCATACATTCAAACACTTTTACACAAAAAATTATCAAACATCAATTATCATTCATAATTATTCATATTCACGATACATCAAGCATTCATACAATACACTAAAACGTTCGATATCATACCACACAAATACACCGATAGTACACCCGAAGGAACCGGCCCGATACCCGACACCCTTCACGTCCAAATCATGCCACCACAACTCACCGACATACACTCGACGCTCTTGTGCCCAAGCCACGTCCCGACGAGCCCCGATCCGAGTAAACAAAAGCATGTAGGTTGAGGGTGTACCAAACCCGATTTCTCTTTCTTCTTCTCTTCTCCTTCTAGTCGTCCTTATTACGGGTCATTTGTCGCTTTATACTTTATTTTCTAATATCGATACTATTAAAAACTATTTTCATATATCGAACATTCTTAGAAATATGATATCGATTCTCTATAATCGAATATTGTATCAAAAAGAATTATATTAAATCTCGTCGAAGCTAAGAAAATCGTTACATCTTTTTACAAAATACAACGATTTCAAACGCGGAGAGAATTAACATCTTTTTCGTTCAAATTCCTTTTTTCAAACAATTTTACAAAACTTTTTCTAAAAATCATTCCGAGAATTCGATATCGATTTCATAATCGAATATCGAATACGACGAATATCGAAAATATTAAATCGAGTGCAAATTGGGCAATATTCGTACGTGATTTAATAAAATCATCGAACTTTCAAAAAATCAATTTCGAAAACAGGCCGGGACGCGAGTCGCGCGCGTCCCGGGCGAGCAGCCTGCTCTGGCGAGCCTCGCCAGAATCGGGCGAGTCGCGCCAGACTCGGGCGAGTCGCGCCAGACTCGAGCGAGTCGCGCGACTGGCTGGAACGTGACGCGTTTTTCGCTTTTCATTATTTTCTCGAACATCATTTTTTATACAAAACAACGTCTTTTTAGCAATATTTTTCAGATTTCGACTAATATTTTCTCGATCTCGTATATTTATTATATTTGCTATATTATCTTTCACAAATCGATACTAACTTGTTTGTTCATCTTTTGTAGCAAATTCATTCTTTCTCGTTTGTTTTATTATACTAAAACGAATCTCACATGCTAAATTCAACTTTGACGTTAAATCTTTCATGCATTAAACCGACTTAGCAACCCATTCAATTCCTCGCATGTTTAGGAAAACAATGTTTGCATATCATTCATTGTATTACTAACGCGCGTATTAAAAAATCATTCGATATCCTAGTAGAGGCCGCTAATGTGCGGGCGGGGTTGGGTGTTCTTGGTGAACTTCCCAACACGTACCCTCACCCCTTACTCAGAACCGTGGTTTCCGGATGTCCGAATCCATTGGCAACGAGAGTCATTCAATATACGATTAACCGATCAAGTCAGCATCGGTATCGAACTGCAAAGGGACGAGCCCAATAAACTCTGACATCGGAAATGGGCCGTATTTTGTATACGGCCCACTACGATATAGAGTGGGCTCGAACGGTTCCGAATAACCATAAAATTTGGTGGCGACTCCAACTTCGATTTAAATTTCAATTTGACCATCTCATATGGAGATTCATTCGCCTCCCCAAACCCGCGCGTGGCCGCGTCGGGGTGGACCTATGTCATGTCCACAGGTCCACTCGGTCGAGTCCCTCAATGACTCGATCGAGTGGCCCTTATCACGACAAAATCGTGAGTCTTTCAATGTATTTCGAGTCCCGATAAAATTCCTTTAACGACTTCGGTCGTCACGTGTCAAGTCCATCACGTGTTCTCCTTTTCAAAACCAAGCATCGTGCCATGTTTACATCTTCTAACTCGTTTGCGCTCCGTTATTATCGCAATTGTTGTATATTATCGTTTGTGGCATTGTATTTCCGGGTGGTATGCCGCTCGTATATTGTAAACTGTTGTCGCACCTTTTATTTTATTTTGTTGTTTGTTTTATTGTACTAAAATGAACCTCAACTCGCATGCTAAAACAACTTTGACGTTGGTTTAGATGCATTAAACGACGTAGTCAAACATAATTAACATGTTTAGTCAAAACGCTGTTTGCATATCATTCAACCGTCAAACTAACACGCATACACGAAAAACGAACGATATCTAAGTAGAGGCCGCTAAGTGCGGGCGGGGTTGGGTGTTCTTTGTGAACTTCCCAACACGTACCCTCACCCCTTACTCAGAACCGTGGTTTCCGGATATCCGAACCCATTGGCGCACGAGAGTCATTCAATACACGGTAACCGATAATGTCGGTATTGGTATCGCAATGCAAAGGGACGAACCCCATAAACTCTGACATCCAAATGGGCCGTACTTTGTGCACGGCCCACTAAGATATAGAGTGGGTTCGAACGGGCCCGAACTCTCACAAAGTTCGGTGGCGAATCCATTTAGATTTAAATTTCAGTCCGAGATCCATCTCACACGAGATTCATTCGCCGCCCCAAACCCGCGCGTGGCCGCGTCGGGGTGGACCTATGTCATGTCCACAATTTGGCGACTCCGCTGGGGATACCTGATGTACCACTTGTCATCGGGATTCTCAGGGTGAGACTCGAAAAGAAATCATTCAACTAGTAATGTACGCATTTTAGTTCGATGTTTCATGCATAACTCAAATCTTTCCCAGGCCGGTTACTTGTGACCGACGTCCCACTATACCGCAGTGCTGTAGACACCTGGATTTGGACCTGCTGGCTGCAGAAGTGCCCAACAAACACCCGATGACGATAGGACTGCAACGCGACACGGGTTCGCGGTGTTTTAGATAGTTTTTTTATAGAACAGATCAAATAAATTACTCGGGCAAACTAAATTAACATGATGGCAGCCTTAGTCGTGTCGTTACGGTTGCATAGACACTAATTAGAGTCAATTCTGACACCGAGACCCCGAGTCGGTCCCGAAAGTCAAGCCGAGTCAACACCGCGCCAAGTGAACCTCGGGATGCACAGGCGCCTGAGTCTTGGTGCGCCTTAACTCAGGCGTCTATATGGGCGACGAGGGCCGAAAACACCTATAAATACCCCCCTTCACCTCATTCATTCGACACATTCTCATCTTCTCTTCCCCCTTGTAGACACCCACATTTTGACTGCCAGGTGTCTATGGCAGTTTCCAAAAAACACCCGATGATGATCGGATGCAAACGTGTTTCTACGCGCTCGGATATGGGCTCAAAACCATTAGTTGTTGGCTTAAGCATTTACGGAGTCGTACAAAACCAACTCCAAATTCAGGCCCAGTGGGTCGTTTCCAATCAAACGAGACTAATTTAAGTCAAAACCGACACCGCAAATAAAACCGACTTTTAGCGATTGGGTTAACCCCGGTCAAAGCCGTTTCCGAGACACATAAAAACAGCCATCCAAATGTCATAAGCCCAGTCTAAATACAAAACCCACAAAATATCCAAACCACAGTCCAAAAAACCGGACCCGTTCGCTCCAGCTGACCCACTCGATCGAGTGTCAGCTCCACTCGATCGAGTGGGCCCTTAAGCAAGCCCGACTGCAGGCGCACTGGGCCACTCGACCGAGTTAGCCAGTTACTCGGTCGAGTAACCCTAGACGGGGTGCATGGCCAATGCCTATATAAGCACCCTCTTGCATGCACAATTGATCATCTTTTCAACCCTAGAAAAACCCTAAGCAAACCCTAATCAACCCTAATCCTATACACTCAAACCCTAACCCTAGTACTTAGGAGACAAACCCTAAACCACCATAACTCAACTTACATCTCGATACTCTCGTGCTAGCCACATCTAACGAGTCCCGTCCGAGGATAAGAAACATGTGGGTTGAGGGTGCAATATCCCCGTTCTTCTTTTTTTTCTTCTCTTCGTCCGTCCGTCCCGTGTCACGATTTTTATTGTTTTTTTTTTTATATTTTATTATCGCGTCTAATATCGTTAATATCATTAGTATAAAGCATTAAAATACACGCTAATTCGTGTCGAACAGGAGGGATGACGGAATAAGAAAACACGAATGCTAGGGTGTTTCACCCGACGCGGCCGGTCGCTTATCCCGACACCCCGAATTTTTGATTGTTGAAGCGTGTCAACATCAATAAAAATCATTTTTTTATTTTCGTTGCGTCATCATCAACATTTCATACATCGATTTCTAAAACCCTTTTTCTTTAATTCACGTATTTTTATTCAAGTCAAGTCCATTTTAATAATCGCAAAGTATCAATCTATTAGATTCGATACCAACTCAATAGTTGGATGTCGAATCTAAATGGTTTAGTTAAGTAATTTAACTAATACGATTTTCGTTGATGCTAAAATAGATGTCATCTAATTCGATAAGAATTAATACGACACTATAAACGCGGAAGAAATTTATATCGTTTTAGTTAATTTAAACGACCTATAATAACTCTTTTTTTTATCTCGCTCAAATATCCGATGTCGATTCGATAATCGCACGTTGGATATGACGAGTATCATACATATGAATCGAGTATAAATTCCATAATATTTATACCCGATTCAACAAATTAACGATTTATCAAAATCCGAATCGAGCATAAATCATATAATATTTATGCCCGATTCGGCAAACTCAACGATTTACCAAAATCGAAAAGCAATCTCGCAATCAATAATAAATTGCAAACGAACCCTAGTTCGTACAGGGGGTACTCGATCGAGTGCCTAGCCCACTCGGTCGAGTGGCACCCCAAAAAACGAGACAGAAAGGTTTTTCGACCTCCACTCGGTCGAGTCGCGCAGTGACTCGCTCGAGTGGCAGCGTAATCGGTCGAGTTCGCCAATAACTCGATCGAGTAGGGTCTAAAATATGGGACATAAGCTTCTTTCGAGGACCACTTGGTCGAGTCCTCATATGACTCGATCGAGTGGCCTTATCACGACAAACACCGTGAGTCCCACATCGCTATTCTACTCTTGATAATACCTTTTCATGACTTAGGTCAACACGTGTCTAATCTATCACGTGAAGCATCACTTTTCAAAACCATTCATCATCTTATTCACGTCTTTCCATATTATATTATTCGCAAACCGTTATTATCGTTGTACCGTTACTAACAAGTTTGTTATTTTTCTTGTCAATTTATTTTGTTTATTTTATTGTACTAAATTGAACCCACATGCTAAATATATAACTTTGACGTTAGTTTTAGTTGCATTAAATCGACCTAGAAACCAGTTCAATTTCTCACATGCCTAGGGAAAACAACGTTTGCATATCATTTAACCGAACTACTAGCTCGCGTATTAGAAAGTCATTCGATATCTTAGTAGAGGCCGCTAATGTGCGGGCGGGGTTGGGTGTCCTTTGTGGGCTTCCCAACACGTACCCTCACCCCTTACTCAGAACCTCGGTTTCCGGATGCCCGAAACCGTTGGCGCAGGAGAGTCATTCAATACACGATATCCGATAATGTCGGTATCGGTATCAAATGCAAAGGGACGAGCCCAATAAACTCTGACATCGGAAATGGGCCATACTTTGTGCATGGCCCACTACGACATAGAGTGGGTTCGAACGGGCCCGAACTCCCACAAAGTTCGGTGGCGACTCCACTACGATTTAAATTTCAATTCGATCCATTCTCATATGGAGATTCATTCACCTCCCCAAACCCGCGCGTGGCCGCGTCGGGGTGGACCTATGTCATGTCCACAATTTGGCGACTCCGCTGGGGATTAACTGATGCGTGACTTACCATCGGCATCCTCAGGGTGAGACTCCAATAGAAATCGTTTGACTAGTACAATACGCGTTTTAGTTTTACGGTTCATGCATAACCCTATATTTTCCCGGGCCGGTACTCGCGACTGACGTCCCACTATACCGTGATGTACTCCAATATGGATATGTCAAAGGTGTCCATGGTCGATTCGTATGGGTTTCGCGGCATGTTCTAAGCTCAACTCGACTTAGAGAGTCCGTCCCGATTCACGTCTAGGCTATGGGCACTGGTATAGACCCTTTATAGACCGACCGAGACTTAGTATAAAGCATACATAGCGTCGTTATAATGCTTGCGTGACTATATGCTACTTGGTTTCCGTGTCGTTTTAAAAAACCGTCTTTTTCAAAATTGCATCTTTTTTCAAACTATCCGATTTCAAAACCCGGGATGTATACCGAATTTAGGACTTACGATTTTACTCAAAATAGCTTATTTCTAGCCGGTATTCTGCCCATTTCAAAACTTGAAAATATTTTCGAATTTTCAAAAAACGAGGCCCGATACATTTTTCCGATTTTCGAAAAATCGGGCCCCTCCACCGTCTTTTAGGATTTTTTCTAAAAAAAAATCCTTTTCAAAACCTTCCTCTTCTTAGAACTTCCCATATTTTGCATGTGTCGGGTCGTGTCATAAGTCGTCGAAGTCTCTAGCGTCGAAACTCTGTCGATCTTACCTCGCGAGTTTCTTCCCTATCCCAGTCCGCCGATTAGACTAAGGCAAGGCCCACCTACGTAGGACATACTCCTACAAAGAAGGGCCCATCTACACATTCGAGTCCAAAGTCTAGGGATGTCTCACGTGGACCTTTCTTCGAATCCACCCGCCGAATCCTAAGGAAGGCCCACCTTTCACAAGTCACCCGTCTAGGTGTCTTTTCCGAGTCATTTCCCTTTTCAGTCTTGTTCGGGATGTACTTTCTATTCCGGATTTGGACTAGTTTCTGATTACGCGGTTTTCTTACAGACAGGCCACCCGAAACCAGACAACGGAAAATGCAGGCGACTTTGGATCAACTGACCGCCGCACTGGCCAAGATGGAAACGTAACTGATGGCCATCCGGACTGACCAGACCACTTTGGCCACCCGTCTGAGTGCCGTGGAGAAAGAGACTCCCACTGGATCTGAGCCCACTGGACCCATAGCTGAGTTAATCGGCGTTGTTCGCAAGCTTGAAGAACAGGTCCACCTGTCGACAAACAACTCGATCCACACTGAAAATGCTCGTTCCTATTCGCCTTTGAATGACTAGCTACCTGCCAACCTCAACCTCACGGGAATTCCGATGTTTGAGGGTACTGAAGACCCGGTCCACCACATCCGAGCTTTCAAAGAATTTATGGCGGTCAAAGGGGTGAAATCCACCATGTTTAAGCACTTATTTGCTTCCTCCCTCGAAAAGCACCACAAGGCCTGGTACTACAGGCTCGATTCCAAGAAGTACAAGACTTGGGACGATGTGGCGACTGAATTTGCTCGGAATTACGCTGATAATACAGAGATCCAGACTACAATGCGTACTCTGGAAGTGATGGCCCAAGAGCCCAAAGAAGGGTTCACCAAATATCTCCAAAAATGGCGGGCTAAAAGTATGAAGCTGGTTGATAAGCCCAGCGAGAAAGTGCTAGTGGAGTCCTTTGTCAAGAATCTCCTCCTATCCTACCGGGTCCATCTCTGGTATGCTATCATCCCCAATTTTGCCGCCCTAACTGAAATGGGTACAAGGATTGAAGACGATTTACGGTTAGAGAGCCTGACTAAGGCCTCTACCAAGGGATATCAAGGGGCTAGTTCATCTGTGAGCAAGCCCACACCTGCAACTGCAACCCGCAGCATTTTCGATGAGGTCAATCTGCTGGATACCTCATCAAAAAAGAATGCTCCAAATTGGGTATTCACAGATATAGGGACTACCTATAACTACGCCTTACAAAGGCTATCTTCAAAAGGCCTGATTCAACCAATAGGCCCAACTCCAGAAGTTCTAGTGGACAAAAGGGGGTCCAAGAGTTACAATGCCCAAGCCTACTGCCAATATCATCGAGGTAACGGCCATGACACGGAGAAGTGCTGGAAGCTGAAGCATCTGATCCAGGATCTGATTGAAAACGGGAAAATACCGTTGCCCGGGGACAAGCCGAGTAACAAAGAAAACCCGTTCAGTGCCCATGCAATATTCACTGGGGAGGTAATCGACTGCTCACACCTCATTTCCCCCTATATCCCACAAATCAACGGGATATGGTTCGATGATGAGGAGGATGTGTACTTAGCAAAAGGTGAAGCTGTCCCCATCACCAGTGAAGAGGTTCGAAAAGCTAAGTCCAAGGCCTTAGACACTAACCACCTCGCCACCACCGGGCGCCTTACTCCAACAACCGTCACTGAACCTGCCAGGACGGAATCCCCTCTCGAAGAACCAAGCAACGACACAGCCTTGGTCCAACAACTAAAGAGGGTTCGAGCTGATTTAACTATATGGCAGTTACTTGTTAGCTCCCAAGAACATCGAGAGGCACTGACTAAGGCTCTCGATCAAATCAAGATCGACTCACAGGTTACCCCCGCTGAAATGGTAGCCACTATCATGCACTATCACCACCGTTTGGGGCCGCCCATAACCTGGCCCTATACATCACGGTCATTTGCCGAGGGAAGTACCTCCCGATGACCCTAATTGATGACGGATCTGCCGTGAACGTCCTTCCCCTAAGGACCGCTAAGGCCCTCGGCATCACCGAGGCCGACTATCTCCTGACGGCACAAAATATCCAGGCTTTCGACGGAAGCCCAAAACCGGTTGCCGGGTGATAAGTGTGGTTTGTAGTGCCTATTTTGTAGTGTTTTGGTCCCATTTCCTTGTAGAATCGCTCCTTGGGAGCGGTTTAGGGGCTTCTTATGTTTCCTTTAGTTCGTTTCAGGTTCCCGAGACCGATTTGGAAGAGTTGGAGCAATTCCGACTCGATACATACACATTTTGGAGTCAACGGAGTAAAGGAACGATGATTCGATGCCTTGGAATCGACCCCGAGATCTTGGGACCCAATCCCGAGCCTCCGAGACCCGATTCCGAGTCCCGAGAATCGATGGGAAGCCCATGAGAACAAAGGAGGGACCAAAAAGTTCATATTGGAGGCCTACAAGGCTCATCCCGGACGGGTATGGCCTCATCCCGTCCAGGATGAGGAAGCAAATGAAGAAGGAGCTACTGTGGGTCCTTCCCGACCGGGAGCAACTCTTCCCGGCCGGGACCGACCCCATCCCGACCGGGACCACCTCGTCTCGGCCGGGACGGGGGTGCTGCAGCCCGCCTTCTATTCTTTTCTTCTCCCTTCCATTTGTAACCCTATATATACTCTTCCCTTGTTATGTTAAGCTTATGTTCTTCATTAGACATTCAACCCTAGATAGTTTTAGCATAGATTAGCATAGATTAGTGTAGATTAGTCTCTAGATTATCGTTAATCATAGATTAATGCTTGTAATTTGGGAATTCTTCAAGATCTCCATTCAAGCTTGACAACCTTGGATGTTTGTTTTGGGTTCTTCCATTTATGCAAGTTTCATTCTTCCTTTCGTCTCTAGTTTGGTATAATCTTATTTTCTCTTCTCCTAATCTTTGTTTTATCATTAAAGTTTGATTCTTTGTTCTTGTTATTGTTCATAGTTCATAGTTCTTGTTAGTTTCTTCATGTTTGTTTTGATTGTTATGTTGTTTCATCTTATTAGTGTTAGTTTTCCTTTAGATATGTTAGAGTAGTATCTTGCTAGGGTTAGTAAGGTAATTAGGGTGTTAATTGGATGATTAAGGGATTGTTGGAGATGTTGGTGGAAGATTTGGGTTTCCTCTTGGTATGATGCACATCACATGTTTGTTGAAATACTTGAATGACTAAGTATGTGCGAATGCTTGTTTTTCTTGCCTTTCTCTTGTGGGTGATAGTTTGTTTGTGGGTTCGGTTCCCTCATTAAGTTGCGAGAGCCCGGTGAGGACGACCCCTAGGTCGGTCTAAGTTGCGAGAGCCCGGATGCGACCTAGGCCCCGATATCACGCTAGTAACCCCGTTTGTCATGTGTGTCGCCGAGTTGGTTTTTAGGTGGAACCTCTAGGTCGGTTTAAGTTGCGAGAGCCCGGACTATACCTAGATTACCCTACTACCTCCTTCACTCTAGTTCTTCCTTGACCATTCCATTACCCCTTTGACCCCGACCTAATCCTAGTCTTCCTTCTTAGTGTTATCCTAGCTTCCCTTAGTCCTAGTTTTAGACCCTAGACTAGTTCTTAGCCTCCCCCTTAGAATAGCTCGTCTCGAACCTAGTCCTAGACCGTAGCACCCATTAGTCCAGACTCATTTTGCCGTCCCTGTGGATTCGACCCGACTTACCCTAGCTACCTTAGTTAGGTTAGCCGGTTTTATTTGACGGTTGGGATTCACGACAAATCCCTTCCCATCAAATTGGCGCCGTTGCCGGGGACGGCGTAGTTTAGACTTTTGTTTGCTTAGTTTTGGACTTTGTTCTTGATCTTTGTGCTTTCTTCTCCTTGTGTATCTCCGTTTTTCTTCTTGTGTGTTACTCTCCCTTCCTAGTGCCTCAAAATAACTAGGATACTAACGTTTGCTCAAGTGCTTCTAGCTCATCCTAGGTACCAAAGCAACATTATGGACATGGCGTGTCCAAGCTACCATCAATCATCACGGGACAACTATGGGGCGAATTACCAAAACCCACAACTTTACCAACCATATCAACCTCATCAACAATCTTATGAACCCTCTTCTTATGGTTACCAAGAAAGTTGTCAAGGATCGTTCCCACATCCTAACAACTACCAAACACCCTCACATAACCCATAACCAAATATCCTTGAGACTTGTCAAATGTTGGTCCAAACACAAGGGAGCCAACATGAGATGATGATGTTATTGCAAAAGGGTCAACAATTGATGTTGACTCAAATACAAGGGGTTAGGGAGGAGTTCAAGGCCCAAATAGAGGTGCAAGATGCTCGCATCAATGCACTCATGGCTCATATCACGATGTTGGCCACTCGAGCTCCACTACATGTTGAGGAAGGTTCATTTGGGCAAGAAGGTCGGGTGCTTCCACAAGAAAGTCAACCCAACCTTGAAGCTACAAATGAAGAAGAGAGGGTCAATCACGAGGTCATTGTTGAGTGTTGCTTGGGCGGTGAAGATAGGGGAAGAGTAGAGGAAGTTGAAGCTTCAAGGGTCGACAATGAGGAGGGAGTTGAACATGATTATCAAGATAACTCTTGGGGAGCCAATGTATTGGCTATAAAGTTGGATTTGTTTGATTTTCTTCATGATGAACCGGATGGTGACAATCCAAACCCAAGTGAAGAGATGACCCCTCATGACCAATTAGACAAGGTGAGTGAAAAGGAGCGCAATACTTGGGAAAAGGAAGTAGATGCCTTGGAACTTGCTTTGTATGGGAAATTGGAGGATCCTAAACCCTCCAATGAAGAAAACTTGATGCCTTATCCTCCTTTACCGCACTCGATGTCTAGTCCCTTGTCTTGTGAGACGATTGGTGAAGAGGATCCTTGTCAGGCGGTGGAAAAGAGTTCCACTCTCGACCCCGTAGAAGAAGCGACACCCCTAGGGTGTGATCTCTCACATCATGACACCGAGCACGACTCTAGACCATTATACCTACCGGATGGTCATAAGAGTCGTAGCTATGTTGGTTCCGAAGACCCGGAAGATCACAATAACCCCGAGCATAATGAAGATGATCGCTTCTTCCCTCCGACTTGGAAGCTCTTAGGAGTGGCTAGGCTCGGCCATGTGAGCTTCAATGAAGATGTTGCTAGAGCATTTGACTTACTCCTTCGAGCTCTTGATGGCTATGGAGGTGTAGTTGGTGAGAGTATCTTATTGTAAATATTTCTTTTTCTTTTCTTTTGTGCTTGTATTTGTGTTTATGTTTGTTTGTATAGTTTGGTTTCTAGGATTTGTTAGCCTTTGTGGAACTCTTGTTCATTTGGATTGTTGATGAGCGATGTGAGGGAGGGAATTTGATGTTGTATTTGAGCTTATTGTCATAGGTGTGAAGTGAAGATGATTCCTAGAGAAGAATGGTTAATGATAGAGCTTGGGTCGTGAATATGGAAGTCGGTTTTTGAAGCTTCGGTGAAGCTTTTGGGGTTTTGGAGGTCAAGAAGACCCATCCCGAGCGGGAAGGGAGCTTCCCGACCGGGAAGGATATGCCATCCTGACCGGGAAGGAGCCGTCCCGATCGGGATGGAGGTGCAAAAATTGGAGCTTGCTGGAGTGCTGTCCCGACCGGGAAGGTGGCTTCCCGACCGGGACGAGTGTGTCTTCCCGACCGGGACCATCCATCCCGACCGGGATGGTCCCCTTTCTCCTCTTTTGGCCTCTTCTTCGACATTTGAGCCCACCCAACCATTGTATGCCCCCACCCAACCTCCCTACCCATCCTTGCTCATGTCATATGACCCTTACATTTCATTTACATATCCTCACCTCATTTTCTCTTCACTTTACACCGAGTTTCACATCGAATCCTACCCTCCCTCACACCATTACTACCTTAACCATGCGTACTTATCGAGTTTGAAGAGGAATAACAATGATGAAGACTAGCTATGTGCTTACATTGATCTTTGAGACGATGGAGCGAGTGAGTTGCTATCCTATTGGTACGGCAACTATCCTTTCTTTTCCGTCTTTTATAGATTATCTCCCTTTGCATGTTCCCCTTCCCCTTATATTTGTGTCATGGTGGCCTTCGAGGCCTTGGTATATGGTTGCTCCCGACTCTCGATGACGTGACTACATCGAGAGTCATTTCAAAATCCAAAATTTACAAGTTTTTCACCCCTTTTTGTTAGATTTAGTCGGATTTAGGCGGAATCCGGGCTAGGTGACTTGATTACACCTAGCCCTCCCCTCCCATTTCCTTTTATTTCCTTCTTTTTATTTTTCTTCCCCCATCCATATATTTTCTTGTCTCGGCCCATGGTGACTTGACTACACCCCAGCCGGACACCTTCTACCTTTTTCTTCACCTTATTCTTTGATTTTTAGCTTTATTTTCGTAGTTTCTTTTCTTTTTCTTTTATCTCTCCGCACACTACAATTGAGCATATGAGGACATTGCTCGGTTTAAGTGTGGGGGAGCGATATTCTATCGTAGTTAGTTTTATTTTCTTAGTTTTTCGAAAAAAATCTTAAAAATCCCTAAAAATTTGAATTTTTTTCACAAAAATCAAAAAGATTTTTCTTTTGTGTGTTTTTATTTTGTGTCGTTGTGTCGTATTTTTGTTTTGTTGTGCGTGTTTGCCTCCCTTTTTCCTTATAGGTTGCTTAATCACCGCTAGCTTTGGAGAGCTTTCAAGACCTCCGGTAACATCTCTTCACCCTTTTTTTTCCTCTTTGTTCCTTGTGGAGTTTGGAGGAGATGTGTGTTGTGGTGTGCTCGGGTGGAGCTTTGTAAAGTTTGGTGTTGGTTGGTTGCTTATTTGGATGTTCGGGGTGGTGTTTGTTATATGTTTGTTTTGTTTTGTTTTTGTTTTGTTGCTTTTGCTTCTTTTTCTTTCGTCCGTTTTCGTCATGTCTTTGTTTTGTGCTGTGTTGTGTGTCTTTTGCGTAACCGTTTTCGAAAACCCGGTTTAGAGACTAGTGTGCGAGCGTCTACTTTCCCTTCCTAGTAGTATAAATCGAGTCTTGGACTTTAGTCTAGTAGAATGACCCTAAATCAATGAATTCGTTGGTCCTTTACCTTGAGTCCACCTAGCTTACTAGGGATTTACTACGGGATTTGCATTTTGACCATTATGACCACCCACGGTGTGAAAAGGCCTTTGTTACCGAGTCTCCTCCCTTAGGTGACCGTGTTTAGGATTGTTTGATTAGTCCAAGTTTTTCACCTTTTTGTGGGTTTGAAGGGAAGGCGCCGTCCCGACTCACCCATTCCCCTACCTCTCAAAATAAGCCTTTTTCCCGACTTTTGCCGTGAAGAGCCTACCAAAGGACCGAGTCCCTAGGAATGATGATAGCGGCAAAGGTTGGTCTTCCCTCATTTTGCATATTTCCATCTTTTTACTTGGACTAGTTAGGCGGTTTTAGACATGGGACGACCCTCTTGGCTCACGCTAAAGGGGGCGGGGTCTCACTTACCTACAGTGTCGACTAACACCGTGGTTCTTCACTTTCCACTTCGCCGATCGTCCCGTAGTACGTTCTTAGAAAGTTAGGAGGACCTAGGTAAGTTACCAACGTTTTTGTTGCTTTATCGTCATACTATTAGGGTTTAGTTCATCTCGATTTGTATGATTAGCTCGGGAACGTTGTCACTTGCCTCGAGTCCTAAACCGGTGCTTCTTTCACCGCTTGTTTGGGGGAAGCGGTATTTGTTTTGTTTTGGGTGCAACCGATTATGTGTTTGTTTGTGTGTTTGTTTGTTTATGTGTTTTGTGTCCGGTTGCATCCACAGTTTTGTCGCAAGACCCAACTTGCCTTGCGAAGTGCACTTGTCCTCTAAGTGTACTCGCGTGATTTGAAGGGGCGTAGGGTGCGCTAATACCCACTCGGATAGTTTAGTAGATAGTATGTGCTTACTCGAGGGCGAGTAAGGGTTAAGTGTGGGGGAGTTGATAAGTGTGGTTTGTAGTGCCTATTTTGTAGTGTTTTGGTCCCATTTTCCTTGTAGAATCGCTCCTTGGGAGCGGTTTAGGGGCTTCTTATGTTTCCTTTAGTTCGTTTCAGGTTCCCGAGACCGATTTGGAAGAGTTGGAGCAATTCCGACTCGATACATACACATTTTGGAGCCAACAGAGTAAAGGAACGATGATTCGATGCCTTGGAATCGACCCCGAGACCTTGGGACCCAATCCCGAGCCTCCGAGACCCGATCCCGAGTCCCGAGAATCGATGGGAAGCCCATGAGAACAACGGAGGGACCAAAAAGTTCATATTGGAGGACTACAAGGCTCATCCCGGACGGGTATGGTCTCATCCCGTTCGGGATGAGGAAGCAAATGAAGAAGGAGCTACTGTGGGTCCTTTCCGACCGGGAGCAACTCTTCCCGGCCGGGACCGACCCCATCCCGACCGGGACCACCTCGTCTCGGCCGGGACGGGGGTGCTGCAGCCCGCCTTCTATTCTTTTCTTCTCCCTTCCATTTGTAACCCTATATATACTCTTCCCTTGTTATGTTAAGCTTATGTTCTTCATTAGACATTCAACCCTAGATAGTTTTAGCATAGATTAGCATAGAATAGTGTAGATTAGTCTTTAGATTATCGTTAATCATAGATTAATGCTTGTAATTTGGGAATTTTTCAAGATCTCCATTCAAGCTTGACAACCTTGGATGTTTGTTTTGGTTTCTTCCATTTATGCAAGTTTCATTCTTCCTTTCATCTCTAGTTTGGTATAATCTTCTTTTCTCTTCTCCTAATCTTTGTTTTATCATTAAAGTTTGATTCTTTGTTCTTGTTATTGTTCATAGTTCATAGTTCTTGTTAGTTTCTTCATGTTTGTTTTGATTGTTATGTTGTTTCATCTTATTAGTGTTAGTTTTCCTTTAGATATGTTAGAGTAGAATCTTGCTAGGGTTATTAAGGTGATTAGGGTGTTAATTGGATGATTAAGGGATTGTTGGAGATGTTGGTGGAAGATCTGGGTTTCCTCTTGGTATGATGCACATCACATGTTTGTTGAAATGCTTGAATGACTAAGTATGTGCGAATGCTTGTTTTTCTTGCCTTTCTCTTGTGGGTGATAGTTTGTTTGTGGGTTCGGTTCCCTCATTAAGTTGCGAGAGCCCGGTCAGGACGACCCCTAGGTCGGTCTAAGTTGCGAGAGCCCGGATGCGACCTAGGCCTCGATATCACGCTAGTAACCCCGTTTGTCATGTGTGTCGCCGAGTTGGGTTCTAGGTGGAACCTCTAGGTCGGTTTAAGTTGCGAGAGCCCGGACTATACCTAGATTACCCTACTACCTCTTTCACTCTAGTTCTCCCTTGACCATTCCATTACCCCTTTGACCCCGACCTAATCCTAGTCTTCCTTCTTAGTGTTATCCTAGCTTCCCTTAGTCCTAGTTTTAGACCCTAGACTAGTTCTTAGCCTCCCCCTTAGAATAGCTCGTCTCGAACCTAGTCCTAGACCGTAGCACCCATTAGTCCAAACTCATTTTGCCGTCCCTGTGGATTCGACCCGACTTACCCTAGCTACCTTAGTTAGGTTAGCCAGTTTTATTTGACGGTTGGGATTCACGACAAATCCCTTCCCATCACCGGGGCCGTTAAGCTGACAATAATAACGGGGCCGTTAAGCTGACAATAATAACGGGCCCAATCGAGAAAGAATTGGAGTTTCAGGTGATTGATGTCACCTCGTCCTTCAACCTGATACTAGGAAGGCCTTGGATCCATGCAGTCAAGGCCGTATCCTCTACCCTCCACAGAAAAGTCAAGATGCCACTCCAGGACGGTGTCATCACACTGGAGGCAATCCTCCATGACCGTGGCTAGCTGCAACGCCACGAGTCGGGCCGAACCACGGGGATTTGACTTCGTGGGAATGATTGAGGAGGAATATCTCTTCAGGCCCTACTTCACTACTAGCATCAACACGATGCTACAAAACTTGGGTTACCTACCGGGAGCCACTTCGAGGCCACATCTCCCGGCTGGGAAGGTTATCGAGGTCCTAAACAACGGAGGGTCTCGATCCGGTTTGGGGTATACTTTGAGTCTGGAAAATGCGGATCGGGCAAATGTAATCAGGTTTGTCACTCCAGTATTTGGGGCAATCCAAGTGGGCCTTTACCAACCCACTATCACATATCCCGAGACCAAAACGGCTCAGGAATGCAATTTCATCCCCGATGATATATTCACCATTGTTCAAACCGAGTCTAGAGAAGGTGAAAACAAATCCAAGGATGATCAGGTCAACCTGGTCTTCCACAGCAACCGGTTCGATCCAACGAAGCTGATCTCCAAAGTTGGTGCTGACGCCGGGAAGATGGCCTGGAAGAAGACCATCAAGTGGAACGACAGCCAAGGTCGGGTTTACAAGCTAACCACCGGCGAGGGAGACATGCCGGATACCGAGTCTGAGTCTGAGTCGGAGTCAGAGTCCGAGTCTAGGGAGTCTGGTGCTAGAGTCCGGTCTGTAACCCCTATCCCTTTAGCCACTTCTACTGGAGTCTCGGGGCCTGTCCCGAGAGCACTCCATATCCCGCCACTGAACAATGATCAGATGGCCGCTCTATTCGAGCTATTCTCAAAATTTACTATTAATAATAATAACGAAAACCGTTCTGCTTACGACTTGTCTTATTTCCAAAAATCTTTCAATTTCAAAAATTTTATATGCAATGACATTGAGAAACCCGACGAACAGGTATCTCTGCCTCTACATCTGATCGAGCAACTCGAGCAGAGGGAATCCCGAGACCCGATAATTGAAGAAACCGAGTCCATTAACGTGGGAACCACTTTAGAGCCCCAGATGCTTAAGTTGGGCCTGTCTTTAGATCCCGAGGAGAGAAAACAATTCATAGACCTCCTCCAAGAGTTCAAAGACGTCTTTGCATGGTCCTACAAGGACATGCCGGGGATAGATCGGGAAATAGTTGAGCACCGTATACCCATCAAAGATGGGTGTAAACCAGTAAAACAGAAGCTCCGAAGAATGAAGCCCGAATGGTCTCTCAAAGTAAAAGAAGTAGATAAACAATTCAAAGCGGGCTTTATACAAGTGTCTGAATATCCAGACAGGGTAGCAAACATCGTGCCAGTACCCAAGAAGGACGGCAAGGTGCGGGTATGTGTGGACTTCCGGGACCTTAACAAGGCCAGCCCGAAAGACGATTTTCCGTTACCACACATCGATATACTGGTGGATAACACGACCGATCATGCTCTTCTTTCATTCATGGACGGGTATGCCGGATACAATCAGATCAAAATGCAGAAGAGGATATGAGTAAGACCACTTTCATTACATCTTGGGGTACTTACTGTTACACCGTTATGCCATTTGGGCTTATCAACGCCGGGGCCACTTATCAACGAACCACCACCACCTTATTACACGATATGATGCATAAGGAAGTGGAGGTTTATGTGGACGACATGATCGTTAAAGCCAAAGACCGAAGCGGGCACATCTCGGCCTTAAGAAAGTTCTTCACCAGGCTGCGTAAGTACAATATGAGGCTGAACCCTCAAAAGTGCAGTTTCGGGGTAACATCGGGCAAATTACTGGGCCATATCGTTAGCCAACGCGGCATCGAGGTCGACCCAGCTAAAATCAAAGCCATCACCGAGATGCAGCCACCCAGAACTGAAAAAGAAATAAGGGGGTTCCTCGCCAAAGTCCAATACATTAGCCAGTTCATTTCAAAGTTAACCATGGTATGTGAGCCCATTTTCAAGAAACTGAAGATAGGAGAGCGGGTGCTATGGGATGATAAATGTCAAACTGCTTTTGACAAAATCAAAGAGATTCTGTCTGCTCCGTCGGTGTTAATGCCACCTCAACCCGGCCTACCTTTGTTGTTATACCTAACAACGACCGAGACAGCCATGGGGGCTATGCTGGCCCAGACAGTCGATTCGGAAGAACGGGCTATCTACTACATCAATACGAATGCAAGTACACAATGCTCGAAAAGACGTGCTTAGCTCTGGTTTGGGCCACTAAAAAGCTCCGACACTACATGCTTAGCCACGAAGTACACGTTCTATCCAAAATGGATCCTATCAAGTACTTGTTCGAGAAGCCCATCCTTAACGGCCGGATGTCCAGATGGACTTTGATGCTCGCGGAGTTTGACCTCAAATTTGTACCATTAAAGGCCATCAAAGGCCGGGTAGTGGCAGAATTCCTTGCGGAGAGTCCTATATCTGAAGAGGGATACACCGATACTTGGGCCTTTCCCGACGAAGACACATTCCATACCGACACCGAAACATGGGATTTGTATTTTGATGGAGCATCAACTTCCGAGGATTTGGGGTCGGAATTCTGTTAATCTCACCACAAGGGGAACACACCCCGTTATTCATAAAATTGGACTTCGATGTGACCAACAACGCAGCCGAATATGGAAGCATGCATTCACGGGTTGCCAGCCGCCACTGATTTAGGAGTAACGAACCTCCGGGTCCACGGTGACTCATTGCTGGTCATCAATCAAGCGCTCCAAAAATGGAAAACTCGGAACGCCAATCTCGTGGCTTACCAAGCACGAGTACGGGTTCTAGAGAAACAATTCCAGAAGGTGGAATATATCAATCTACCCCGGGAAGAAAATCAGTTTGCAGACACACTTTCCAAATTGGCATCCCTGCTAAATATCCCGGAGCACCTGACCAGCATGCCGATCTGCATCGAAAGGCGGTCCGAACCGGCCTATATCCACGCCATCCAGTATATCGAGATAATTGACCCAGAACCTTGGTATCAGGCCATCCAAACCTACTTGACAACGGGAGAGTATCCCCCACGAAGTGAGAACCGGGCCAAGAATGCCTTGCGAAGATTGGCGACCCAATTTGTTCGTACAGACGACGGACAGTTATACAAAAAGACGGCACAGGGGGCTCTCCTCCTGTGTATCGATAAAATACAGGGCGAGAAGGTTATGTCTGAGGTACACGATGGTGAAAATGGCCCACATATGAATCCCCATATGTTAACCCGGAAAATCATGAGGCTAAGATATTATTGGAACACCATGGAAGCAGACTATCAGTTATATGTCAAACATTGTCATAACTGTCAGATCTTTGCCAATGTACAACATATGCCGTCATCTCTGCTATACACCATGACGTCCCCGTGGCCATTTTCGACATGGGGCATTGATATAATTGTCAAGGTGCACCCTTCCGGGACGGGAGGCCACTGTTTCATCTTGGTAGCTATCGACTATTTCACCAAATGGGTCGAAGCCGAGTTATATCGCATCTTGAACGCCAAGCATGTGGCCAAATTTATCCAGAATAAGATCATATGCCGATACAGGATCCCACATGAGTTTATCAGTGATCATGGGACCCATTTTCAAGCTGAAACTGCTGCGTTGCTAGCAAAATACAAAATTCAGAGGCATACATCTTCACCCTACCGTCCCCAAACAAATGGAGCGGTAGAGGCGGCTAATAAAACAATTGTCACCATACTTAAAAAGATGGCTGAGAATTATCGGGACTGGCCCGAGAAAATACCTTTTGCTCTCTAGGGGGTATCGAACGTCAATTCGCACCGCAACCGGAGCAACCCCATATTATTTGACATATGGAATGGAGGCGGTCCAACCGGTCGAGCTAGAAGTGCCTTCCCTCAGGATTTTACTTGAAAGCCAAGTACCAGAAGCAGATTGGGTCCAAGCCCAATACGATTTGCTAGTTCTCCTAGACGAACGGCGATCCCGGGCCCTCAACAATATCCAGATATATCAAAAGAGGATCCAACGGGCTTTCAATAAAAGAGTTAGGCCCAGAAACATCAAAGAAGGGGATCTAGTCCTAAAATCGATTCGTGCCTTACTACCGGTTGACCCAAGAGGAAAATTCAAAGCCAATTGGGCTGCGCCCTGTAAAGAAAGTCCTATCAGGAGGCGCGGTGATGCTGACAGACCTGGACGGGAACGAGTTCGTTAACCCGACCAATTTGGACCAGTTGAAGCGCTACTACACGTAAACCCTATCTCAATGTCATTTGCAAAAAGTTTATAATAATTTGTCTTTTTTATAAATTTTCAAAAATTATAAGCAAGTCAATAAGTTAGAATTAACTATTCTACTGTCGCGCATCTCGAACTAATAGTCTTGATATATTTCGAAAAATTGCAAAAAATCATATTTTTGGAACTACGTTTGGTTTGATTCCGCTAATCGTGGATACGTAGGCAACCCGTCAAAAGGGTACAACCACTGCAATAACGAAAAGACGGGAATGGTATTCAATAATATGTATTTTATTAAAATCCCGATAAACTCGGGAAATTCAAATTACAAAAAAAAAAAAAAACGCCGGAAACGGCAAACACAAAAAAATCACACCACAAAAATAGTAATAATATTTAAATAATAAAATTAAGGAGACTAATATTCGTGTATCTTGCCCTTCCCTTTGTTCTTTGGGTCGCGTGGAGCCCGAGGTCGCCGGGGCGGGGGCGAGCGTTCCCGAATCACAAGGGGAACCTCTTTAGCTCGAACCCGTTTCTTCGACAGCGGGTCTTCTGCCACAGTCACAGGCCCAAGTCGAGCCCGTACATGTTCGGGTAGCCTGTCTCGCGGGCCAAGTCGGTCCTGGACTGCTAGTCTTGGGCCAAGTCTCCTTTCCAAGTCAGTCTGGGGGTCCACTTTTCCCAGCGCACCTCTAGCACTAGGCCCTTCAGCTTGAGTCTTAGTTTTCTTTCTCTGACCTGACATAAGACGGACTAGAGTAGCCGGAGTGTCGCCTTCGTCGAAGAAACCCCTGTTGTCTTTAACTTGCTCTCTCCGCAGCAGATCAAAAGCTTCATCGACCTTCAGAGCAGCCCGGGCTTTGGCATAGTCTGCTTTAGTCCACTTCACATAGGAATCTGAAACCCAGATTGAGTGACGAGATTTGGGAATGGGCCAAGTATGCCGGGTGTACCATTTCTGCATCCAAGTATCGCACATCACGTCCGTCAGTTGGGTAGATTCACTCACAACTGCTTCAACCTCCGGGATTCTTTGGGTCCAACCATACTGCCTTAGTATGCGATCGGGGTAAATATGGATCGTTTGCCGAAAAGACAAGATTACTTGGTAACGAGCCTTATCCCTCGAGTCCAAACCTGTCCAAACATAGATGGGCCACCACGGCACTACCCATCGAATCAACGGACCGCTATGGAAAGATAACACCTCGTCCCAATACTTCTGAGTAATCTGGCGAGAAAAATCAATGGCCCGTCTCCTTGTCATCACTTGATTATGACGGTAGCTGCTCGAGTCAAGGGGAGGATCTATCAGTACTGATAACCTCTTATATAGCCAAATCTGAAAAAGAAAGCAAAAATATCAGTTTCCGAGACAAAGTAAGCGTCCGCATAAGGGCACTCGATCGAGTGCCTAGGGGCCACTCGATCGAGTGTCACCTCTGAACACGAACATGGGGCTTTTTACGAGAGCACTCGATCGAGTGCCAGGGTGACTCGATCGAGTGCCAGGGTGACTCGATCGAGTGCCCCCTGCAGCATAAAAATCACGAAAAAATAATAAAAAATCGAGAAAGTGGGAAAAATAAAGATCCGACATACTTGCAATAAGCGGGTACTCCCGGTCAAGCGGACTGACGAATCTCTCTTACGATTGTCCAAGCCTTGGATAATTTCACCCGTGATAAGCTAAGCCGGACTGTGCTCCGTCTCCATCAGGTCAACCACGGTAAAAAGACGAACGTCGCCCATGCACGATAACAAATCCATGTGACCTTCAAAAGCATAAACATGGAGCATACAGAAGAAGAAAGCCCTACGGCTATGAATCGGTCTGATCTGGACATCATGCGGGTTCATAAATTTCTCAGCCAGATCAATTAAAGAAACTGTGTTGTCATCTCTGGCCATGCGAGATACCTCGTTATGAGAAAGTCCTAAAAATTCTCGAAGCTTCCTCCTTGGGTCGTAGACCGAAAACGGGACAGCAGGACGAAGTATTGGGTTCCACCCGCCCACAGCAGTGATCTCCTCGGGTAGAGGGCAAATTTCTCCTCGAGGAAAAGCAAAAACATGATATGTGTCATCCCAGTAAGACAAGCAAGCATCAAGGAAATAACGGTCGACCTGCATCCGACGGAACGGATACAGCTGAGTAATACACGTCTGATTCAGAGCCACCCTATCCGTGTCCCTAAAGCGTCGGGACCATTCCTGCAGCATCGCGGTCAATCTCTCGATTCACATGGCTAATTTTCTTGAAAGGAATAAAGAGTTTTCTTTTTGAAGAAGAGGGAATTGTGGAGGGAGTTGTGAAGAAAAACTAATGCAAGGAAGGGCTATATATAGCATCAACCCTACAACTCACTTTCCATATCTCCTCTACACCAAAGTTTCCTAATCTCAACCGGCTTAAACATACAAGCCTAGTCTCAATACTAGCACGGATTTAGTCATCCCGAACTTTCCTAAACTTCTTTGGAGTCAAAAATTTCCAAAAATTCAAAATTTTCGAAAAATTCAAAAAATTCAAACATCATTTTTTCCCCAGCGCGAGTCATATTTGTTTTACCTACGTGTTGCATGCAAAATTTTGTGTAACTTATACAGGTACGACCCAAGACCGTGCAGCTCACATATCTCCCCAGCGGAAGGCCCAAGGCGGCATTTTTCACGGGATGGGCCCGCATACAGGCGCACACGGGACTTACACGACAAGTCCAAATTCCCCACGGAGCTATCGTCATCAGCTCAGGTATGACTTCTATCTTATGGCTTGCGAGCCCTTCACGCAAGTCCAATGGATTATAAGCGACCCGACCGGAAGTCTACCAGGTCTTAATTGGCTCGGTAGCTACTCTGACTTTCACCCTATCCAAGCCTCACTCAGAGTGGGGGCTCTGTAGACACCCACATTTTGACTGTCAGGTGTCTATGACAGTTTCCAAAAAACACCCGATGATGATCGGACGCAAACGTGTTTCTACGCGCTCGGATATGGACTCAAAACCATTAGTTTTTGGCTTAAGCATTTACGGAGTACAAATCTCACAAAACCAACCCCAAATTCAGGCCCAGTGGGTCGTTTCCAATCAAACAAGACTAATTTAAGTCAAAACCGACACCGGAAATAAAACCGACTTTTAGCGATTGGGTCAACCCCGGTCAAAGCCGTTCTTGAGACACATAAAAACAGCCATCCAAATGTCATAAGCCAAGTCCAAATACAAAATCCACAAAATATCCAAACCACAGTCCAAAAAACCGGACCCGTGCGCTCCAGCTGACCCACTCGATCGAGTGTCAGCTCCACTCGATCGAGTGGGCCCTTAAGCAAGCCCGACTGCAGGCGCACTAGGCCACTCGACAGAGTTAGCTAGTTACTCGGTTGAGTAACCCTAGACGGGGTGCATGGCCAATGCCTATATAAGCACCCTCTTGCATGCACAATTGATCATCTTTTCAACCCTAGAAAAACCCTAAGCAAACCCTAATCAACCATAATCCTATACACTCAAACCCTAACCCTAGTACTTAGGAGACAAACCCTAAACCACCATAACTCAACTTATATCTCGATACTCTCGTGCTAGCCACATCTAACGAGTCCCGTCCGAGGATAAGAAATATGTAGGTTGAGGGTGCAATATCCCCGTTCTTTTTTTTTTCTTCTCTTCGTCCGTCCGTCCCGTGTCACATTTTTTATTGTTTTTTTTATATTTTGTTATCGCGTCTAATATCGTTAATATCATTAGTATAAAGCATTAAAATACACGCTAATTCGTGTCGAACAGGAGGGATGACGGAATAAGAAAACACGAATGCTAGGGTGTTTCACCCGACGCGGCCGGTCGCTCATCCCGACACCACGAATGTTTGATTGTTGAAGCGTGTCAACATCAATAAAAATCGTTTTTTTATTTTCGTTGCGTCATCATCAACATTGCATACATCGATTTCTAAAACCCTTTTTCTTTAATTCACGTATTTTTATTCAAGTCAAGTCCGTTTTAATAATCGCAAAGTATCAATCTATTAGATTCGATACCAACTCAATAGTTGGATGTCGAATCTAAATGGTTTAGTCAAGTAATTTAACTAATACGATTTTCGTTGATGCTAAAATAGATGTCATCTAATTCGATAAGAATTAATACGACACTATAAACGCGGAAGAAATTTATATCGTTTTAGTTAATTTAAACTACTTATGATAACTCTTTTTTTTTATCTCGCTCAAATATCCGATGTCGATTCGATAATCGCACGTTGGATATGACAAGTACCATACACACGAATCGAGTATAAATTCCATAATATTTATACCCGATTCAACAAATTAACGATTTATCAAAATCCGAATCGAGCATAAATCATATAATATTTATGCCCGATTCGGCAAACTCAACGATTTACCAAAATCGAAAAGCAATCTCGCAATCAATAATAAATTGCAAACGAACTCTAGTTCGTACAGGGGGCACTCAATCGAGTGCCTAGCCCACTCGGTCGAGTGGCACCCCAAAAAACGAGACAGAAAGGTTTTTCGACCTCCACTCGGTCGAGTCTCGCAATGACTCGGTCGAGTGGCAGCGTACTCGGTCGAGTTCGCCAATAACTCGATCGAGTAGGGTCTAAAATACGGGACATAAGCTTCTTTCGAGGACCACTTGGTCGAGTCCTCATATGACTCGATCGAGTGGCCTTATCACGACAAATACCGTGAGTCCCACATCACCTTTCTACTCTTGATAATACCTTTTCATGACTTAGGTCAACACGTGTCTAATCTATCACGTGAAGCATCACTTTTCAAAACCATTCATCATCTTATTCACGTCTTTTCATATTATATTATTCGCAAACCGTTATTATCGTTGTACCGTTACTAACAAGTTTATTATTTTTCTTGTCAATTTATTTTGTTTATTTTATTGTACTAAAATGAACCCACATGCTAAATATATAACTTTGACGTTAGTTTTAGTTGCATTAAATCGACCTAGAAACCAGTTCAATTTCTCACATGCCTAGGGAAAACAACGTTTGCATATCATTTAACCGAACTACTAACGCGCGTATTAGAAAGTCATTCGATATCTTAGTAGAGGCCGCTAATCTGCGGGCGGGGTTGGGTGTCCTTTGTGGGCTTCCCAACACGTACCCTCACCCCTTACTCAGAACCTCGGTTTTCGGATGCCCGAAACCGTTGGCGCACGAGAGTCATTCAATACACGATATTTGATAATGTCGGTATCGGTATCAAATGCAAAGGGACGAGCCCAATAAACTCTGACATCGGAAATGGGCCATACTTTGTGCATGGCCCACTACGACATAGAGTGGGTTCGAACGGGCCCGAACTCCCACAAAGTTCGGTGGCGACTCCACTACGATTTAAATTTCAATTCGATCCATTCTCATATGGAGATTCATTCGCCTCCCCAAAACCGCGCGTGGCCGCGTCGGGGTGGACCTATGTCATTTCCACACCCCTCTATTCTCTCGCTAAGGGCTCGCATTCCGACACCCGAGGCAAACGATCACCTCGATACCGAGGTGCCTGTGTTCGACTAGCTCGAGTCTAGTAGCGAAGTTCTGTCGGATTAGCCGCAGAATCAGTCCATAGCAACGAAGCTCTGCCGGAGTCATTGGTCAAGCTAGGAGGATCCGCCTATAGAAGTCGAGTCTTCACTAGGTTACCATCTAAACAAAACTTTCCATATTCGTACTTCCTTTTATTATGCACTACGACAACACTAGGTGCGGACACTATGTCCGCAAGCACTCACTAAAATACGTAACGTCCCAACTTCAACCGCAAACACTAAAACACACTAAATTGACCCGATTAATTCCGAGATCCGTTCTTAAACTATCTATGCATCGTGTCCTGTTTAGTGTATACTCCGAGGGTGCAACTCCTCACTATGTGATTTACATACATTCGCAATTACAGTTTTTCGTATGATTTATTGCTTTTGTGATCTTATAATTGCATGCTAAATCACCTAACACGGAATTCAAAACGTAAAACAACTAAAACTGAACAAAGTGGTGGTCGGGTTCCGTATTAGTCCCGGTGCTCGTCTTATTAGGTTTGACGCATCTCTGCTAATACCGAGCCGACGCATCTTAACCAGAATACCAGGTAAGGTATACCACGAGAACGACTAATATCCGTATTATCGCGTTAAAACTGATTTGCTAATACGTATAATACTAGTACTCTCTACTCTCCTACGTGAATCTTTTTATGGCCTGCTTGTCACGTGAAATCGCATGCAAAGAATGTAAACACAACTACTCCGACGATAAAACTTACTTGTCTTTAAACAACCGACGTAGCAAAAGGTATAGGGTTAAAACAACGGATGTTATAGTACTTCCACCACAACAAAAGAACTAGGTTATCAGCCCACCGATTGATTAGTAGAGGCTGCTATAGTGCTGGCGGGATTGGATGTTGACATCTATCGGATGTTGGCTTCCCAATACGTACCCTCACCCCCTTACTCAGAATCGACGGTTTTCGGATGTCCGAAACCATTGGCAATGAGAGTCATTCCAGGCATGAAGTGCTTAAGTGTACAAGTCATTATCTTTAGGTCTCGTGCCACTCAATTTGAGCCGGTAAGGGATCAAAGTTGACTTGAACGGTTTCCGAGTCCCCATAATTGACTTTGTGGCGACTCCAAAAATCGGCAACGAATTCAGTTCACTTAAAAGGTCGCCTTACCAAACAAAACGGCCTTTAAACATTTACAACCACGATTTGATCAATTCCAAACGGAAACACGGGTGCCTCCACCCGTCTAGTACAAGTCCGGATCGTCATCCGAATCGAGGTCCGACACTTCACCCCGTACGCGAGATCGGACCGGCCCACGGCAGGGAGGGGCCGCGTGGGTGGCCGCCGCCACACGATGAAAACAGAGTCGGTCTCGCGCGGTCCCAAGGGGGCACGCGCGGGGCGCTGGGTGGTGCGGACGGACGCCCACAGTTTAGCGACTCTGCTGGGGAGTTGGAAACAAGTTTCCAGCGGTGGTGTAACTTGAACGAGGTCAGTGAAGCTCATTTCTTAGTTCCTAGTTGTGGTTACTACAGGTTTTGGCCCTAAAAAGCCCACCCTAACCGATATCAGGACCAATCGACCTCTTCGCGGTAAGATCCTTAGGGACACGCGGAGAGATCCTCGATTGACGCTCCAGTCACCTAACGCGTACCCCGCGGGAATAATAAGCGGATAGTTCCGAACGGACGGTATGAGACTCGTCTCCCCAGATAATTGTCAATGCCTAAGTAAAGACTATTCGTGGGCGGTAGCCTACCCTAACCTACCCGTGTCTGCATCCTGCATGAGTGTATGCATTCCTAGTTATGTGTAGCGTGTTTGAACAATCCAGCCCAAATAAAACACTAAAAATCTGGATTCAACCACGCCAACATATTCAACCGCACCCAATTCCGTTTTTGAAAAATGACTCACCTTTTCAAAAACGACCTTTTAAACCCCGATACTCCAGTCAAATCATGATTTCTAAAAATGGAAAAATATTTTTAGATGCCGTTGGCATGGCAAAGTTTACACTCGACATTTTCAAACAAAATATATTTTCAAACGCCATCACGTGGCTAAAGTAAAACCGTCAAACAACAAATACCGTTAATACTACCGAGACTCCCAATTAATGGGATCACGGTACACCAAACAGTTACATTTTATTTTCAAAAAGAAAAGTTTTTACACACACACACCGTTAACACAACCGAGGCTTCGATTAATGAAGTCAAGGAATCCAAAACGGTCAGATTCTCGAAACACTTTTCACAACACATCCTTCCCCACCGTCAAATGCTAGCTAATGCAACCGACAAACGTAGGTCACTTGTTTCAAAAGTTTTTTCTAAAAAACGCTATTCATCACCTAAGTTCTTTAATAAGAATTTAGTTATACCCTTAGAGCACCATCGTTAGACCTCTTACACCGCAAATATCGAACTAGCTAACTAATAGTAGTCTCGATAAAAGCATCACGTAATCATTTTCGAAACCGGTTCCCCTAGAGAACTGTGCTTCTTTCAAAAAAACATTCACACTTTTGCTATCGCCGGATTCCCGACGCACACACATAACAACACATTTTTACATCACAAACGATGCCACCATACCATCGTCACCCTAATTTTTCAAAAATCATTTAAAAAAAAAGACTTTCCTCTGCGAGTATTGGTCGTTTTCGAAAAAAATAAAAATTCTTTGATCCTGAGCCGAGATCGCGATCAATTTCTTACGTCGTACAACCATGTGATTAACTGTCTATGTTAGTTACTAGGATCACCTCTACTCGAGGTCTCACATTTTGGGTCGTCTCCTTTTGAGAAGTCCTCTTTAAACCTCACCTCCGAGTTTTGTGTCAAATCGTCTCGTCGCAGAGATTTAAAATTCATTAGGCGTCTCGCCGAATACACCAAAGAGTCTAAAGCACTCGAGTCCCTAAGCCAGTGACCGCACGCACATGCGAGTCAAGGGTCTTATTCCCGTGTCACTCTACTAGGATCATTCCTCGAGTCTCTAAGTCATCTGGTGGATCCGATCTGACCTTTTAATCCTTTCCCACTAGAATCACTCCCCAACATGTCGGTAGATTCAAGCGCCATCAAAAGCATCTGCAACGATGTCAATACCCTAACCAAATTGGTTCTTAACATCCATACTTCGGTAGCCCGTTTGACTTTCTCCGTTCGTTACATCGATAGCCGCCTCAAATTCCTTGAGAGTTAAGACACAGAAAGCGAGACAAACGCTAACCCGAGCGATTACCATGCCCAAAAGCCTACCCAGGATAGATTATCCCAATGCTCCGCCCGATCGAAGTTTCCTAAAGTCGATACGGAAGGGACACCAAGACCTTACCAGACCACATCCAACAAAGTAGGAAGGTCACCGAGAAAGTTTACCCCAATCAACTCATCTTACACTGAAGCTCTTAAGTGCCTAGTCGATCAAGGGTTACTCTCACCTTTGGGTCCCACTCCGGACCCACCAGTCGGCAAACGAGACAAAAGTTGGACCCCTAATGCTTATTGCCTATATCACCAAGGTAACGGGCACGACACTGAGTCCTGCTATCGGCTCAAACATGTCATACAAGATATGATCGAAAAAGGGACCATCCTTCTTCATCCACCCGAGAAACCAATCAACACCACAAACCCTTTTTAGCATTTACGCGGTCTTCGGTGATGCCATCGATTGTTCCCACCTCGGCCCTATCGAGGAGAATGTCCAGAATATTAAGGAAGATCCTGACAACCCAAGGGTGTACGCCGAGACGAGTAAATCTGTGTCTGAGTCGGAGTCTAGTTCGTTTTAGAACCTAGGCCTAATAGTATAACAAATGACTTTTGTTTTTACTCCAAATCAAGAGATGCGAGGGGATCTTTCCTCCATCTCCTTGAAAATATTATCTCGGGCGCATAGCCCGCTTATTACTATAAATAAAAAGAAATAAACTTTTCTTCCTTTATAAATGCACCTCGACAATCGCTTGATTTAATAACATATATTTCTCGCTTACGACTCGATACTATGCCATTTATCGATAACAATCAAACATACCTCGAAACAATGAGGAATTACAAAAACCGAGATCCCGTGTTCTCTTTTTACCTATCCCATGTCTGGTGTAGAAAGCCGCATGACCATCCCTTAGGACGAGCATTTCCGAATCCTATGACAAATCTAGATAGTCTCTCAGCCTGTGATCAAAGACGGAAGGCAAACCCATTTCCCACAATAAACACCCCTCGAACAAAGACCGACCAATTCCTACCATAGGTAGTAGTCTGACAAAAGAAAAAGAAGTCTGAAATGGCCAAAAGGAGGCAAAGAAAAAATGAAGCCAAGGTCAAACTAAACCGGCCCAATTCAATGATCAAGACCAAACTCAACGGTCAAAATGGAACTCCCAATCATTCAATTCGGCTTTAAGTGCAAAGTCCGAACAAAAAAAGCGAAAAGAGAGAAAAAAAAGAAAAATGAACAGACCAGTCAACTTGCACCCAAATACTAGCCTCCCCGCATCACAACCCTTAAGACCTTCCGAGACATTTGTTAGGAGACAGTCCGTAATTTTGAGGATTCAAGCTCAATAGGATAATCCCAACCATTAGGGCCAGGCATGGAAATCAGATCCCACGTAATTTACATACCGCCCGATTGAAGCCCGAGTCATTTTTACTTAGCTTCCCCCTTCCTAACACATCACGAAACCGTAACCCCAAAGCCTTAACTCCACAGAAATCAAGCTCCAGACCTTAGTTCGTCAGAGCCGCTTACTACTTAGCTCCACATTCCAAAACCATCCAAGCCAGTCGCCCTGACCCAAACGCGGTATCTTGGTAATTGTCACTTTCAAGGGGTCACACCCGACCATTCCACATTAATTTTTAGCTAGGGTGAAAACCCATGCACAACACTCTAAACATCTCACATCGATAATTGGCATAACGAGTCTAAAGCAAAATCACTCACATCTATAAAGGAACTACGAACATGGCTTGATTCCGTCTAAACACGGATACGTAGGCAGCCCTTCTTCGGGTACAACCAACCAAATAACAAAATAAATTACTCGATTCACAAGCAAACCGGAACCTTTTTCCATGCTCCGGTTAACGAGTGATTTCAATGATGAAGCACAAACGACGAGCCGAGGACGAGATGAACGAAAACCCGAAAGGGCGCCCCGGGCAAAATAAAGAAACGAGTTACGAGCCGTCGTTGAAAAAAAAACAAAAAAAAAGAATAAAAAACAAAAAAAGGTGAGCCGAGGACGCAGTGAAAGCCCGAAAGGGCGCTCCGGGCAAAATGAAGAATCGAGTTGCGAGCCACCACAAAAAAAAATAAAAATAAAATGTGCTTCTCATTAATGCAACATCAATTGAGTCAAGCCTTTGTCGAGGCCCTTTACATCGAGCATCTAATATCCGGCCACCCCGGAAAATGACAATATGTCAAACAAAACCCTACAAAAGTTAGTACTAATACGCCACATAATATCAATTAATACAACATAATACTAAACGGCTGGGCTACCGGTCCAACTTTCCCTTTCCCTTACCGTTCGGATGTACTTGTTCGGGTCTCTCACTATAGACCCTGAACACAAGTCTTTGTCATCCTAGCCAAAAGTGAGCCCAACCTATCTCACTTCCCATCCTCACTCACATTTTCAATATGGTTCTTGTCGGGCTCGGCCTGTTTAGAGGAACTGACGAATACTAGGATCAGTAACGCCGTCTTCGGTCGGGCACTTACCGACCACATAGCTTCCTCATTCTATAGTACTGTCTTCTCCCCAATCCTTAACCTTTCTCTCACGCCTGAAAACCCCAGACGTTAGGAACGACCTCCTGAAGTCGCTAAACCCCTTTCCGACAGCCGAAATGCCCGCGCAAGAGTGCCAGGTCCACACGGACGGTACATTTCGTCCATTGGATCCACTAGACTTAGATGTCTTTTCATTCTTTTTCTTTTAGGGATAAGCTACCCCACCTAGGCGTGTTGTAGCCTTTTAACGGTTATCGTCAAGTCGCGTCTGTAGCCTAGTAAGGCAATATTATGTCTGTACAAAAGTGGTCTAACTTTTTTTCAAAAGTTGTCCGAATTCTTAACTCCGGCCTTGTTCTGAATGTCAAAACAACCACGCTCATCTCTTAACACACTCGGTCAAAGCACGTTAGTATTTTAAATCTTGAGTCAAAACGTTTTAATCGACGTACTACCTGATCCGATTCCCGGCTCAAACTAACGCATTTCAAAACATCCGAAAGTGTAATCCCCTTGAAAATCTAACGCGATACAGTGGCGGAAACACTGTAGAGTCGGGATTAAAACACACTGTAACTATGTCTTAGTAAATTAAAATGGTAAAGTCAAACAATAGGCCTTAAATAAAATGGCCAAAATTTAAACAATCCACAAAAGGGGTTTGAACAATCCATAAGACATAATTATCAAAATAAACAAGCAGGATCCACACTGCTCGCTAGCCCACACCCGGAACACGTATACCTGCCATGTTAAAACATAACAGCCACAATCAGTGGGGAGCAACGTCTACGTTCTCCCAGCCGTATAACAGGATTTTAAAACTGTAATTACTACTATAGAGAAATAGTAAAAATGGAAAACAGTAAAACAGTGTATTAAAAATAAGCTTTCAGCGCCAAAACCAAAATATTAAAATGGGTTTCCGAAGAAACATAAAAATAGTTGCCAACCTGCAAACCAATTTATATCGATAATAATAAAATAATCAAAATGGCGTTATGGATAGGAGTAGTGTAGAATCTAGACTTTCACTAGAAGAATACTAAAAACTAGCTTCGAGAACTTAGTTCAAACAAATCAAACTTCGGTCTCTAACTAGGCTACTCAACCATAATAGGACGACGACTTATAAATGCACACCCCTCCTGGGATTACCTGTCACCCAGTTCAACTTATGACGGCGACTTACTGCGAGGTCTAAGCTTAAGGTCAAAATGTACACAACTCCCGGGATACCTGTCACCCGGTTCAACAATTAATGTACCGATTCCTGATACACTAGCCTTATAGTTGATGGCAAAACCGTAAACCCCAGATTATATTAATCTAAACCCACACTTTTCCTTATTCCATAACTTCCAAAACAAAGTCATTATCGATATCCAAAAGATATAATCATAATAAATAAGAGAACAAAGGAAAAGGATCACTTTCCAAAAGAGGAAACTTTCTATTTTAAGAAACTTCTATTTTTAGAAACTTTACTAAAAATAGCATCATATTAAAATAGCAAAAATATTAGTTTATACTAACACAACATCTTTAGTAAACGATATAGATTTATAAAACTAATACTTTCGGCCTTAACGATATTAATTGTTAAAGTGAGAACATTTGGGTTTATGAAATTATTAAAATATCGTACAAGTGTTATAAAATAACTAAAATTGTCTTAAACATTTTAATACTACTAATTAGGGTGTTTTCAAAAGTTACAAAGCTAAAATTCCCTAATTATTATTATTTTCGACAATACGGTTATAAATAGAATTTTACGGCAAATGTCAATTCAAATCTTTTAACGTCTTTTATTTAATTAAATCAATGAATATATTCAGAGTATGTTAAGGGATGATTTAATTCTTAAAGTATCAGATTTAATATTTTCAAAAATTGATGGAAAAATAATTCTTTTAGGTAAGACGAAGCATTTTAACAATCAATCGTAATTTTGTCCAAAAATCATTACTAATAATTAAAGAATTTAATAAATAGTACAAAAATTACGTAAAATAGCTAAAACATATTTTTAGACATTCTTTCCAGAAAAGAAAATTTTCCAGAATACTAAAACTCGGTTTTTAAAGGGTTTTCTCGTTAATCGTCTAATCTCGACAATAACGATTATTAAAAATAGTAATTAGAAAACGATTTACGTATTAATATCCAAAAATTATTATTAAACTTAAAAATCATGATTTTCTAGAATCTACCATTTTTCCAGATTTCCAAAAATTCCAGATTTAATAAATCCCGTCAAAACCGTCTTTAAAACCCGTTTTCACAATTAACAATTCCATTAATAAAAATTATCGTTCCTAACAATTTATTAAAGCACTAAAAATCATAAAAATACATTTTATTATGAAATTATCAGAATCACATTTTTTCCAGATTTAAACCAAGGACCAGAAATCGAGAATTTAAACGACAAACGCGGTTTTAACGGTAAACGATGATTTAAAGTGATTAATTAATTCACCCACTTAGCAATTCCGAAAAATTATGAAAAAATTCAGAAACTTCTTTTTCACCAGAAATATTATCCATGCCAAATTTCAGATTAAAATGAATTGTTTAAGTACTAGAACTAAATATCGGCTTTTAATCATTTTTGTCCGTAAACGGTAATAATTCAATAATTGATATCTAAAATATCAGAAAGATACCAAATTATTAAAAATCATCAAAAACCTCATTTTTACAGAATATAAACATTTATTACAAGTTTAGGCCGAATACTACGATTTTACAAATTAATATGACGATTTAATCGTTAATCTCGTAAAAGCGATAATAATATCGAAACATGCAAATTTTCAACTTTTAAAAATTTTCCAGATTATATGACATACATATATCGTCAAAAATGAAATATAAAAATTATACATGCAACTACACAATTAAAACCTTGAAATACCGAGTAGCATCGACGTTACTTCTAATCCAAATCGGAAACGATAATATACTCGTCGACCTTGTGATCGACCAAAAATCATACATCACACGGAAAGTATGGTACAAAAATACCATAAGAAAAACTAAAAGAATCAAGGTAAATAACGATCGAAAATAACATCGATTATTACCTTAACGAAGGGATCGGAATAACGATTAATTAGATGCTGAAAACGAGACGATCAAGACTTGATTTTAGAGCATAAAATATGGCTGGTGGCTGATGGAAAACATGGCCAAAAAAAAAGAAGAAGGAAGGGATTTTTGTTGTTTAATTTGCAAAATAAATGAATAGGAAATGGATGGTTTTTCTAATGCATGAATGTTAAGAATTTTTTTTTTGATGAAAACAATGCTACAACATCTACATAAAACCAGCCAAGTGAATGAAATGGTGATTGAAAAGTTTGCTTTGTCATCAAAATAAATGAGGATAAAAAAAATATCTACAAGTTTATAAATTGTGAAATGGAGTGTAAGAAAAATGTAGATGTGGTGTGTGACAAGGGTCACGGTCCAAAATGGTCCAAAAAGGGTCTCTTTTAGTTGTAAGTTGATAAAAATAAGAATCGTCAAATTATCAAAAGCATTTCAAAACAATTTGAGTAGACCTCGCGTTTGGAAATAATTATTTATGAAACTTCGTAATAAAATCATTAAAGAATAAATTTTCATAAATAAAAATTCCTTCTTAGTTAGAAATAATATATAAATGTATTTTGACCCTTTTAGAAAAATAAATAATCCAAATCCAAGCTTAAAATGATAGTACGTATAAAAATGGGATTCTTCGCGAAATAAATAAATAGTTTGCGACGAAAATTTAATAAATAGATTTATCATAGGAAAATAAAATATTTAAAATCTTTTAATGAAAATAAATAATATTTGACTTGAAATATTATGAAGCTTGAAAATGAAGGAAACTGAAGGCAGAAAAATAACAAAGTTATGACGGAGTCATAACGGAATAGATAATAACGCATAGAAAATTTGCGGGTGTTACAATCCACCCCACTAAAAGAAAGTTTTGTCCTCGAAACTAAGAATAAGCAGAAAGGAGTCAAAATTACCCCACTCGAAAAGATGAGGATATAAATTTCGCATAAAAAAAATTGCTGTAAAAGAAAATTTTTACAACTTTTAAAGTGATAAGAAATCAAATGCAATTATTTATTTCAAGAGAAATTGGGCTAAGCTACCCGGAATTTGAAATCTTTTAATTAGTGAAATCTCAAAGTAAAGTTATTTGATAAAATAACGACGTTAAATAGCATTTGTAACGAGCTTGAAGGAAATAGGGTAATTAAAACATTTTCAAAACAAAAGTAAAACACTTTGATTAAGAAATTTAATAATATTTCTTTTCCTGATGAAACAAAATTTAGTTTTGAGAAATCAAATTTGTAGTTAGTAAAAACCGATCCAGTTCTCAAGCATTTTCAATAATAGATTCAAAAGTCCACCAACAATAAAGAGAAACTAATTTCAAAACGTTAAAATTTCGAAAATGTTATCAAAGTAATTATGAAAGTTGTTATCAAACTTGAACATTCAAAATAATTTCGACAATGTTAAAACGCTTTACAAAATAATCCTATAGAAGATGAAGTATTTAAAAATATGAAAGTCTTCATAAAATTCCGATCGTTTGAAAATAAAAAAATTGAAATATTTTCAAAATAAATTATGAAGGCATTTTGAAACAGGACTAAGTATAAATATCGATAAAGATAAAACAAAAGTGAAGTATAAAGTTCTTAAATTATAATTCAAAAATGTTAAATTTCACGATATCCGAAAAGTTTAATTTAGTCAAATTTTTACAAAACGGGGAGTTTCATAAATAGAAATCATAACTCAAAATGTTAAAATTTCACGATAACCCAAAATGTTAAATTGCTCAAAGTTTTTACAAAATGGGGAGTTTTAGAATTTGAAATTATGCTTCAAAATGTTAAAATTTCATGAAAATCAAAAATTTTAAATTAGTCAAGCTTTTTACAAAACGGGCAAATTCACAATTTGAAATTATAACTCATAATGTTAAAATTTTACGATAATCCAATTTTTTTAAACAAGTCAAACTTTTTATAAAATAGGAAGTTTGAAAAATGGTTAACATGTAAATAGAACAAAGATAAATAAATTAAAAATAAGAGCTTTCAAAATCGATGAAGGTCGAAGGGATTGGCAGCAGATGCGGTAACAGAATTGAAGAGAAGCAGAAAGGAAGACGGAGTTGAGAGTCAGAAAGAGCTCTCAAGGATTATAAAAGAAATTAACCATCCCGAGAATCCTGACACGACTCTCAGAAACACGGGTTCCTAATTGCCCCATCAAATAACACCAAGTCCAATATCGGTACAGGGTGGTCCTACTCAATCTACAACCTCCAAAATTATCAACTGCCATAGCCTCCAAATTTAAGTCTTACATACTTATATAATCTTTCAATTAGTATGGTAAAAATCCACAAATGATTTATACTGATCCATTAATTAAGATTCCAACGGTTATCAAAACATACCCAAACTCGTAATCACTAAGGTTCATAAATTTAAAGCTCATAAGATCTGAACTCGAGGTATACTTCAAATTTCTCGAGTAAGGAAGACTAAATAAAATCCACCAATTAACAATGTTCGGACATGAAATCCTCAAAAATGATCACCAACATATTTATAATACCACAAGTACAGAAGTTGGGGAAGTACAATAAATCCTCAAACACGCTCAAACCTATAGGTAATGGCGCAAACACTCACATCTTCAAACACGTCATTCGATTAATGTTTTTGAGAAGTCCATCAAATTTCTAATCGTAATGGTGCAACCACAAAATATTTAATAACTCAACGAAGCCACAATCTCGTTGGTTTACTATAAATCCATTAAGATGATAGGCATTAAGTATTCCTCAAATCAACGCGATAAATCCAACCTTTAATTGTGCAATATGTTTCTCTTCTTCAAGGTTAACAATGATCTATCCAAAATTTAGGTCATTCAACTCCAAAGTTTGTAGGTTACAACCTTACATCAACGGCCCACGAAATAATCCATAAGAAACAAGGTTTAATCTATGTCAACCAAAAAATTATTAATCAATAACGAGGACCTGAAATGGTACCACAACACTCAGGCTAACATCTTAAATAGTGATTCATGATCCCAAAATTCCACGATTAGTCCACTAAGTCAACATTAGGTAGGAATCCCAAGTAATATTATTATTTACACTTGACTAGGTTCCATGTTGGGTATTAAGTATCCATTAAAATATAATATAATTCTCACTATCCAAAAATTTACTCAACTCTTAGTTCTCTATACGATCAAGTAATTCATAACCCAAGCTTGATCAATCTCTATGGTACAATCCTAATTCCATTAATTATCTATTACCATTCAAATCAAACCTCAAAAAACTTTCTAGACTGGATTAAATTGGTATAACTCACAATCCTCAAACCATAAGTAATAAGGGGGGTTTACCAAACCTCAAACATCTATACCTTCCAAAAGGTTCACTAAGACAGAATTTAGTCTAACCAAAGAATCTCAAGAGGAAGATGGTAAAATAGAAGAATAGAACAAGGACTCACCGTAAGAATGAAGATGAGAATATAAGAGAAGAATTGGAAAAAGCAGAGGGTGGAAGATGAAAGAAAATAATCAATGATCCTAGATACTTCAGATCACGAACCAGAGGAGAATCTTCTGGCCTGAAGAGTTCATTGGGGAACTCGCTGGATTTCTTCAACTTCAAGTAGAGAACAAACACACGAGTATTGGGTCGCTCCATCTGGATCCAAAGTGATTTCACATCTGAGTCTGCTGCACCGTGATGGAACTAGAATCTACTATTAATCATCTGGCCTGTAGCTTAAGCAAACTGAACCGGAGCTGAAAAATCACCATCGGCATCTTTCTTAGAGCACCAAGTTGTCCACTCGAGTCAGCAGGCGTTGAGAGTTCTAAGCAGGTCTTGTCCCGATCTGGAGCAACATCCTATCAATATCTTGTTCATTCGTCTTCTTCCCACAAAAGCAACAAATATTCAATGCTAATCATTGAGTTACAAGAACATATAAACCTAACAGTTAAGTCCTTATTTGTTTCTACCCATCTCTAATAATATTTTTATTTACTGTTTAAATAATTTACTGGTATTTTCCTTAATTTAAGGTGTGTAGGCGTTGGGCGCAGTGATGCTCTGATACCAACTGTAATCCCCTAGAAAATCTAACGCGATACAGTGGCGGAAACACTGTAGAGTCGGGATTAAAACACACTGTAACTATGTCTTAGTAAAATTAAAATGGTAAAGGCAAACAATAAGCCTTAAATAAAATGGCCAAAATTTAAACAATCCACAAAAGGGGTTTGAACAATCCATAAGACATAATTATCAAAATAAACTAGCAGGATCCACACTGCTCGCTAGCCCACACCCGGAACACGTATACCTGCCATGTTAAAACATAACAGCCACAATCAGTGGGGAGCAACGTCAACCTTCTCCCAGCCGTAACAGGATTTTAAAACTGTAATTACTACTATAGAAAAATAGTAAAAATGAAAAACAGTAAAACAGTGTATTAAAAATAAGCTTTCATCGCCAAAACCAAAATATTAAAATGGGTTTCCGAAGAAACATAAAAATAGTTGCCAACCTGCAAACCAATTTATATCGATAATAATAAAATAATCAAAATGGCGTTATGGATAGGAGTAGTGTAGAATCTAGACTTTCACTAGAAGAATACTAAAAACTAGCTTCGAGAACTTAGTTCAAACAAATCAAACTTCAGTCTCTAACTAGGCTACTCAACCATAGTAGGACGGCGACTTATAAATGCGTGGCCCTAGTTTAAGACAATGCACACCCTTCCTGGGATTACCTGTCACCCAGTCCAACTTATGACGGCGACTTACTGCGAGGCCTAAGCTTAAGGTCAAAATGTACACAACTCCCGGGATACCTGTCACCCGGTTCAACAACTAATGTACCGATTCCTGATACACTAGCCTTATAGTTGATGACAAAACCGTAAACCCCAGATTATATTACTCTAAACCCACACTTGTCCTTATTCCATAACTTCCAAAACAAAGCCATTATCGATATCCAAAAGATATAATCATAATAAATAAGAGAACAAAGAAAAGGATCACTTTCCAAAAGAGGAAACTTTCTATTTTAGAAAACTTCTATTTTAGAAACTTTACCAAAAATAGCATCATATCAAAATAGCAAAAATCTTAGTTTATACTAACACAACATCTTTAGTAAACGATATAGATTTATAAAACTAATACTTTCGGCCTTAATGATATTAATTGTTAAAGTGAGAACATTTGGGTTTATGAAATTATTAAAATATCGTACAAGTTTTATAAAATCACTAAAAATGTCTTAAACATTTTAATACTACTAATTAGGGTATTTTCAAAAGTTACAAAGCTAAAATTCCCTAATTATTATTATTTTCGACAATACGGTTATAAATAGAATTTTACGGCAAATGTCAATTCAAATCTTTTAACGTCTTTTATTTAATTAAATCAATGAATACATTCAGAGTATGTTAAGGGATGATTTAATTCTTAAAGTATCAGATTTAATATTTTCAAAAATTGCTGGAAAAATAATTCTTTTAGGTAAGACGAAGCATTTTAACCATCAATCGTAATTTTGTCCAAAAATCATTACTAATAATTAAAGACTTTAATAAATAGTACAAAAATTACATAAAATAGCTAAAACATATTTTTAGACATTCTGTCCAGAAAAGAAAATTTTCCAGAATCCTACAACTCAGTTTTTAAAGGGTTTTCTCGTTAATTGTCTAATCTCGACAATAACGATTATTAAAAATAGTAATTACAAAACGATTTACGTATTAATATCCAAAAATTATTATTAAACTTAAAAATCATGATTTTCCAGAATCTACCATTTTTCCAGATTTCCAAAAATTCCAGATTTAATAAATCCCGTCAAAACCGTCTTTAAAACCCGTTTTCACAATTAACGATTCCATTAACAAAACTTATCGTTCCTAACATTTTATTAAAGCACTAAAAATCATAAAAATACATTTTATTATGAAATTATCAGAATCACATTTTTTTCCAGATTTAAACCAAGGACCAGAAATCGAGAATTTAAACGACAAACGCGGTTTTAACGATAAACGATGATTTAAAGTGATTAATTAATTCACCCACTTAGCAATTCCGAAAAATTATGAAAAAATTCAGAAAATTCTTTTTCACCAGAATTATCATCCATGCCATATTTCAGATTAAAATGAATTGTTTAAGTACTAGAACTAAAAATCGACTTTAATCATTTTTGTCCGTAAACGGTAATAATTCAATAATTGATATCTAAAATATCAGAAAAATACCAAATTATTAAAAATCATCAAAAACCTCATTTTTACAGAATATAAACATATATTACAAGTTTAGGCCGAATACTACGATTTTACAAATTAATATGACGATTTAATCGTTAATCTCGTAAAAGCGATAAAAATATCGAAACATGCAAATTTTCAATTTTTAAAATTTTTCCAGATTATATGACATACATATATTGTCAAAAATGAAATAAAAATATTATACATGCAACTACACAATTAAAACCTTGAAATATCGAGTAACATCGACGTTACCTCTAATCCAAATCGGAAACGATAATATACTCGTCGACCTCGGGATCGACCAAAAATCCTACATTACACGAAAAGTATGGTACAAAAATACCATAAGAAAAACTAAAAGAATCAAGGTAAATAACGATCGAAAATAACATCGATTATTACCTTAACGAAGGGATCGGAATAACGATTAATTAGATGCTGAAAACGAGACGATCAAGACTTGATTTTAGAGCATAAAATATGGCTGGTGGCTGATGGAAAACATGGCCAAAAAAAAAGAAGAAGGAAGGGATTTTTGTTGTTTAATTTGCAAAATAAATGAATAGGAAATGGATGGTTTTTCTAATGCATGAATGTTAAGAATTTTTTTTTTGATGAAAACAATGCTACAACATCTACATAAAACCAACCAAGTGAATGAAATGGTGATTGAAAAGTTTGCTTTGTCATCAAAATAAATGAGGATAAAAAAAAAATATCTACAAGTTTATAAATTGTGAAATGGAGTGTAAGATAAATGTAGATGTGGTGTGTGACAAGGGTCACGGTCCAAAATGGTCCAAAAAGGGTCTCTTTTAGTTGTAAGTTGATAAAAATAAGAATCGTCAAATTATCAAAAGCATTTCAAAACAATTTGAGTAGACCTCGCGTTCGGAAATAATTATTTATGAAACTTCGTAATAAAATCATTAAAGAATAAATTTTCATAAATAAAAATACCTTCTTAGTTAGAAATATTATATAAATGTATTTTGACCCTTTTAGAAAAATAAATAATCCAAATCCAAGCTTAAAATGATAGTACGTATAAAAATGGGATTCTTCGCGAAATAAATAAATAGTTTGCGACGAAAATTTAATAAATAGATTTATCATAGGAAATAAAATATTTAAAATCTTTTAATGAAAATAAATAATATTTGACTTGAAAATATTATGAAGTTTGAAAATGAAGGAAAATGAAGGCAGAAAAATAACAAAGTTATGACGGAGTCATAACGGAATAGATAATAACGCATAGAAAATTAGCGGGTGTTACAGAAAGGAACTGTTTTCATACTCTCATGCAACACTAACACGCCCAAAACTAGGTCAAATCGCAAACAAATGAACGCAAAAAGTGATTACTTGTCAATCTAGGTAAAAAAATTCGCCAAACACAAGACTAATCCAACTAATTCAAGTACTAAAAATCTAAAACGAATACAACAAATATACAAATTCATACACAAATCGAGGCTAGAGAGGACCCCTAGAAGCCGCGCCAATGGCCATCATGACCTCACAAATGTCATCATCCAAATCCAGATCCTCCAAGTCTAGAAGAAGAGACGCACTACCATCCATCCCCGACAGCATGTCTAGGGTAGCCATCTCGGGGATTCCGCCAACTTCCTCGGTAGCACACGTAGCCTCAGCCTCAGCCTCAGTCTCCCTCTCGATCCGACGCTTGGCCTCACCCTACGCAGAGGTCTCACCTCGAGACCGAGCCAGCTGCTTCTTAAGGAAAGCGATCTCGACAGCCCGAGATTACAGGAGCCGTTGCGACTCAACCTCTCTCGCCTCGAGCTCGGTTACCCGAGCCTCTAATTGTCTCACCATATCCGAGACATCCTGCAAATACACTCAAACATTAGGATAACACGCAAGCAGCCTAGAAAATCACCCAGTCACGCAAACTCACCGATCGAGGTCCCGAAGTGTCACGGGAGACCCTCGAGACATAGACCCGGAAGCAGTTGGCGGCCTGCCACAACCGCTGATGGCAAGCCGACGAAACCTGAGAGTGGAAACCACAAAAGTTAGACAAACCGACCCTGAATTCTTAGGACCCAGACAAAGAACAAAAGCCGAAACTCACCCGGTACACCCGGTCACGCCACTCTATCCCGGCGTCCATTTCCTCGGCAGAACATGAGGGGAGAGGCTTGGTGAAGGGTATCCCAGCCGCATCCACACTAAGCAGCGTCAGGTGAAAATCTGGGGGCTGGATTTCGTCAGCCGGGTCGGCCAGCTGAGAGAACAACATATTGGTCAGTCAGAGGGCAAAGAATCATTAGACCGCAAAACAAACCATAGAACCAAAAGTAGAACAATACCACGAGGTGGTACCAAGCTAGCCGCCGGGTGACGTGAGATAGGTAGGAGGCACCAGGCACCAAGAGTGTATCGCCTCCTTCTCCATCCCTATCCTCGAGGATCTCTGCGGCGATCGGTGGTCTGAACATGGTCCGGGGAGGATCAACCGACGCCCTTAAATCGTCATACAGACACTGACGCACCAGCTGCTCGCCCAGATACCAAACCGGGTGAAACAACGCAAGAAGAAGCATCCTCCTATAACTCCGAGGCCTCAACTCCGCAGTTACATACCCGGGCACACCCTCATAATCGGCCCAAGGGCGGGCCACAAACTACACAAATAGAACCAACATCCCAATGAATCCCAAACCTTAGGGGCTACTAAACAAAATAGACTATAAAAAGAAAACTTACATCCTCGAGGCATAGCTTGTTAACCAGCGCATTCTCCTTCGGGTAGTGGCTGATTGTACTTTTAGGCTGGGCCAGCCTCCACTCGATCCCCGCCGGGAATCTCTTCGGGTTCACCCGCACCGTCTTAGGTGCCAAACAAGGGAAATAGGAGTAGATCCAAGCCTGCAAAATCTCAGGATACCTGTAGCAACGCTAAACCAAAACTAAGGTCCTGTTCTTTTCAGCTTATTTTCAGCTCGTTTCAGACCAGCTCAGCTTCTATCAGCTCAACCCAGCTCGTATCAGCTCAGCCCAGCTCCTATAAGCTCAACTCTGCTCAGCCTAATATTTTCAGCCCAGCTCCAATATTTTCAGCTCCTAAAATAATACTTCAATAATAATAATAATAAATACTCTGTATATAATAATAATAATAATAATAATAATAATAATAATAATAATAATAATAATAATAATAATAATAATAATAATATTTATTTATTTATATGAAACGGAAGTTGCATTAAGACCGAAACAAATTGCAATAAGTTATTGTTGTTGTTGTTGTTGTTGTTATTGCATTTCGATATTAATGCAGATTTCTTTTCATAAAAAATTAATAATAATGAAAATAATAATAATAATAATAATGTTGTTGTTGTTGTTGCTGCTGCTTTTATTACTTGTATCTCTTAATGTTAATAATAATAATAATAATAACAAATTATTATTATTATCGTCATTGTCGTTGTCGTCATCATCATCGTCACTGTTATTATTATTATTTTCTATTTTTTGTATCATCATTGTTATTATAATAATTATTTATTTTATTATGTACTCCATAATATTTTGAGGTTTTGAAATAGATATTACATTCAAATATTTACAACTCACACACACAATATAGCATATGAATATTATTTCTATTGTATTAAGATTTAAGAATAAGAAAATTTAAAATTTTGTATATCACGTAATCAAAGATATATACATAATATGTTGTTGTTGTTGTTATCATTACTGGAGTATTATTAATTAATTATATATTAATACTATTATAATTAATTAATTATTATTATTATTGTTGTTATTATTATTATTATTATTATTATTATTATTATTATTATTATTATTATTATTATTATTATTATTATTATTATTATTATTATTATTATTATTATTATTATTATTATTATTATTTTATTATTATTATTCTTATTTAGTGTTATAATTTTTTCTCATTTTTTTAATATATTATTAGATAATTTATATTATTAGTTATTAGTTTCAGCTTCTTTGAATTCAGCTCAGCTTCTATCAGTCCAGCTCAGCTCCTATCAGACCAGCTCAGCTGTTATCAGACCAGCTCAGCTCAGCTTAGCCCTGTTTCAGCCGAAAAGAACAGGGCCTAAGTTAACTCGAAATCCAAGAGTAAGAATAGCAGCTAACCTCCAGTATAAGGCTCGGACCCACAATAGGCACAGCTGAAGCCGACCCTATCTCCAACGGCTTCACCATGACTTGCATACAGCGAGTCATCTCCGCAAAAGCCGCGGTCACCCAATCATAACGTCCTAGCTGAGCCAGGTCAGCTAGGAAAGGCAAAATCCTAGTACTAAACCTCTCGCCTTTATCCGAGAAGTGGGTCGACCCTAGGAAGTACCACAACCACAATCGGGCATCCTGCTCCGGCGTGTTGGGTTCTCGACCCTCTAACACCGCCACTCGCTCAAAGTGATCGGTGATATACGAGCTCACCAGAGCATGAGGCGCACTGTATGCCTCACGCTCTAGGCAATCTCCGATGAGGCCCCGCACCTCATCACTATCTAGAATAGGGCCTTCGGTGGCCCACCTAACCTATCCAAACCCCAGGGCAGACCCGTAATCATCCCGAAATCCTCTAGGGTCATCCCGACCTCCCCAAAAGCCATGTGGAAGGTCTAGGTAGTATCATTGAAGCGATCTATCATCCCTCTAATCACCATAAAGTTGCACTTAGTCTTACAACCCACTAGCCGGACCCACTGCTCGACCACGGGACCTAGAGCGGTCCTCGCGATAATTTCTTTTGCCGCGGGGGCCAACTTCTGAAAATAAATATCGAGAAACGTAGTAAAGCCCGAAAAAGTCTTCATCGGACCTGGGGGCAGCAAGCCAAAAAAAAAAGTATAAACAAAACAAATCTAAACCTAACCCGAGCAAAAAAATCTAAGACATAACTAATAAACACAAATAGGACACTCACCAGACCACGCACGATACGGTGGGAAACGTGAAGTTCAAGGTGAAACAGCAGCAGATGGCCATCCCAGTCCCGGGCCCACTCGGGATCTTCGTAACCAATCTCCTCATTTTCTGGTACAGGAACCAAAACATGAGCCCTCCTAGCCACTGTCTCTGGAAGCTTGCGCTTCTTCACTCTATCGAAATCGGCCTCTTAATGGCCTCGGGATCGCGGCGCTGGAAAAAGATGCTCCGCCGTCTCCTGCGAATCCCTCGAGGAGTCTGTGTACTTGCCCCAACAACCTCCTCACCAGTACCAACCAAGGAAGCTTCCTCGGGACGCCCGGTATCACCTCTAGCTGTGAAACCAAGCAAGAAACAAAAGAATCCATACCTCAGGTCAGGCTGAAACAGCTTAAACAGGTCAAAATAGGGTCAAAGTTTCGGATAAGGATATCAAAATTCCGAAAAGGCCGCTAGCACCCGTTTTCGATCCCGGTCACAATGGAAGTGGTTTCGGGAAAATTCGGCATCGTTACGACGCCTTTTGGTTCGTCTTAAGACACACAAAACCTCACGGATAGCCCTAAAAGTCGTCCTAGCCCGTAAAAATCGACAAGGGAACTACCCAAATCCTCACAAACATTAGTTGAACTAAGTTACGCGAAAGAAATACGGAAATTTCCGGGAAAGCGGTCCCCAACCTTAACATTCCGAACCTAATCACCCTAGGAAGCCATTGTCGCACCTCGAAAACCCCTATCAAGCTTATAACTACTTTAACGAGCCCTAATCGATCCTAATTTAACAATGGGGTTAAGCATAAGCATCAAAACGTCGTGAATCAAAAACACCCAAATCGATTTTCTAGGGTTTTCAACAAAACCAATTCACAATCAATCAAACCAAGCAAAACCGACAATAAACAAGCAAAGAACACTTACCCAGAGTCGACATTGTCATGTATGACGGAAATCGATACGAAAAATTGCAAGAAGGATCGAGAAATCGGCTTTTGGGCGAAAGGGGCGACGCGTTCGAATATTGGGATGATTGAACGATCGCCCCCAATTTTCGTTTACTTAAACAGACCCGGTCCACGAAAACCCGACCACTTCAGCTGACGCGCCTGGATCCTGAACCGCTGGGGGCTGCGCGCCTGAAGGATGGGGCGCAGACAAACGCGCGTCTGAACGGCCCAGTACAGACTAATACAAGAACAAACAAGTCTTAAAGTTTGATACACATAAAACACGCACCTTTTAAGACAAGCTTGGAACAATTACTAATCAACATCGATAATGCACTCTCGATAATGAAACAAGCATAAGACAAACCCGCGAAAATAAAATTTAACTAAAAAAAATAAGCAAACAACAATTTTACTCGAGGGATCTAAGATCCTGAAGTCACAACAATTTTCTCCAGGGGATCAGAGTTATCCCGGAGGCACAACATTTTTGCCCGAGGGATCTAAGATCCTGGAGGCACAACAATTTTGCCTGAGGGATCTAAGATCCCGAAGGCACATCAACAACATTTTTTCCGAGTGGATACCAACGCTCTCGAAGGAGTCTGATACCTCCACAACATTTTTCATTCGAGAGGAGACTGACGCCCTCGAGTAGTTTACAACAGCAATTTTGTCCTAGGGGTCAGAGCATCCCCAAAGACAGCTGCTCGAGTGGAGACTGACGCCCTCGAGTAGTTTACAACAGCAACTTTGTCCTAGGGATCAGAGCATCCCCAAAGACAGCTGCTCGAGTGGAGACTGACGCCCTCGAGTAGTTTACAACAGCAATTTCGTCCTAGGGGTCAGAGCATCCCCAAAGACAGCTGCTCGAGTGGAGACTGATGCCCTCGAGTAGTTTACAACAACAATTTTGTCCTAGGGGTCAGAGCATCCCCAAAGATAGCTGCTCGAGTGGAGATTGACGCCCTCAAGTAGTTTATAACAGCAACTTTGTCCTAGGGGTCAGAGCATCACTAAAGACAGCTGCTCGAGTGGAGACTGACGCCCTCGAGTAGTTTACTACAACAACTTTGTCCTAGGGGTCAGAGCATCCCCAAAGACGCCTGCTCGAGTGGAGACTGACGCCCTCGAGTAGTGTACAACAACAACTTTGTCCTAGGGGTCAGAGCATCCCCAAAGATGGCTGCTCGAGTGGAGACTGACGCCCTCGAGTAGTTTACAATAGCAATTTTGTCCTAGGGGTAAGAGCATCCCCAAAGACGGCTGCTCGAGTGGAGACTGACGCCCTCGAGTAGTTTACAACAGCAATTTTGTCCTAGGGGTCAGAGCATCCCCAAAGACGGCTGCTCGAGTGGAGACTGACGCCCTCGAGTAGTTTACAACAGCAACTTTGTCCTAGGGGTCAGAGCATCCCCAAAGACAGCTGCTCGAGTGGAGACTGAAACCCTCGAGTAGTTTACTACAACAACTTTGTCCTAGGGGTCAGAGCATCCCCAAAGACGGCTGCTCGAGTGGAGAATGACGCCCTCGAGTAGTTTACAACAGCAACTTTGCCCTAGGGGTCAAAGCATCCCCAAAGACGGCTGCTCGAGTGGAGACTGACGCCCTCGAGTAGTTTACAACAACAATTTTGTCGTAGGGATAAGAGCATCCCCAAAGACGGCTGCTCGAGTGGAGACTGACGCCCTCGAGTAGTTTACAATAGCAATTTTGTCCTAGGGGTCAGAGCTTCCCCAAAGACGGCTGCTCGAGTGGAGACTGACGCCCTCAAGTAGTTTACAACAGCAACTTTGTCCTAGGGGTCAGAGCATCACCAAAGACGGCTGCTCGAGTGGAGACTGACGCCCTCGAGTAGTTTACAACAACAATTTTGTTCTAGGGATAAGAGCATCCCCAAAGACGGTTGCTCGAGTGGAGACTGACGCCCTCGAGTAGTTTACAACAACAATTTTCTCCTAGGGGTCAGAGCATCCCCAAAGACGGCTGCTCAAGTGGAGACTGACGCCCTCGAGTAGTTTATCTCATTTTGTTTCGTCCTAGGAGTTATAAGCATCCCGAAAGACAGCTGCTCGAGTGGAGACTGACGCCCTCGAGTAGTTTATCGTAGTTTATTTTGTCCTAGGGGTCAGAGCATCTCCAAAGACAGCTGCTCGAGTGGAGACAGACGCCCTCGAGTAGTTTATATTGTTTGTTTTGTTCTGGGGATCAGAAGCATCCCAAAGACAAGTGTTTGAGTGGAGATGGACACCCTCGAACATTTCTGTTTAGCTTTATTTCGCCCGAGGGGTCACAAGCATCCCGAGGACGACCGCTCGAGTGGAGACTAACGCCCTCGAACGTTTTGTTTCATCAAGGGTTCACAAGCATCCCAAAAACATTTGTTCAAATAAATGCCAACACATGTGAACATCCTTTGCACTCACGCTCAACGCGTCACAAACACATTTAAAATTAAACAAACTTTTAAACAAACCGAAGAAGATAAAGCGCGTGCGCATGAAGAATCAAGAACGAAATGACAAGCAACGGCCCGGGCCCAAGCAAGCAACCACAAGCAAAGACGTCAGGTATGATTTCTAAGTTATGGCTGGCGAGCCTTGACAGGCAGTGCAATGGACTCAAAACGACCCGACCGGACAACCACCAGGTCGTAATCTTCGATTGACCTGGGTAGCTATACTTTGACTTTCGCCTTGTCCAAGCCTCAGTTAAAGTGGGGGCTTCTTTAGACACCTGGATTTGGATCTAGTGGCTTCAGAAGTGCCCAACAAACACCCTATGATGATAGGACTGCAATGCGACACGGGTTCGCGGTGTTTTAGATAGTTTTTCTATAGAATGGATCAAATAATTTACTCGGGCAAACTAAACTAACATGATGGCAGCCTTAGTCGCGTCGTTACGGTCGCATAGACACTAATTAGAGTCAATTCTGACACCGGAACCCCGTGTCGGTCCCGAAACTCAAGCCGAGTCAACACCGCGCCATGTGAACCTCGGGATGCACACCCGAGGCCCACTAATGTTCACGGCGCTAGGGTAACACGCGGGAGTCTTAACTCCCAAGTATCACATTATCCTCCTCCCTCTCGGTTTTGGAAAGTATCAAAATCGTATCCTCAAAATCCTAACTGCCCCACCTCACGCGTCTCAGTCTCACTGCGCCTAAGCCCAGGCGCCTGAGTCTTGGTGCCCCTTAACTCAGGCGTCTATATGGGCGACGAGGGCCGAAAACACCTATAAATACCCCCCTTCACCTCATTCATTCGACACATTCTCATCTTCTCTTCCCCCTCTACTCTCTCGCTAAGGGCTCGCACTCCGACACCCGAGGCAAACGATCCACTCGATCGTAGTTCCGTTAAAAAAGCAATATCTGTAACTACTCGCTAGCCCACCCGAAGGGAAACACATATTTCAAATTATTAATCAGCGGAGCAGGATCCGTAACTACTCGCTAGCCCACCCGAAGGGAAACACATATACCTGCCATATTAAAAACATAACAGCCACAATCAGTGAGGAGCAACGACGACGTTCTTCCAGCCATATTACAAGATTTTAAAACTATAATTACTATTATATGAAAATATTAAAAACGGAAAATTTTGAAATATCTTAATAAAAATAAGCTTTCACTGAAAAACTTCACACATCGAAACAATGTAATAAAACTGAGTTTTCCGAAGAAAACATAAAATATTTGACAACCTGCATACCAAATTATATTGATAATAATAAAAATATTCAAAATGGCGTTATCGATAGGATTAGTGTTGACGTGTAGACACCTACATTTTGACCGTCAGGTGTCTATAGCAGTTTCCAAAAAACACCCGATGATGATCGGACGCAAACGTGCTTTAATATACTCGGATATGGGCTCAAAATCGTTAGTATTTGGCTTGGGCTTTTCGCGGAGAACAAATTTCACAAAACCAACCTCAAATTTGGGCCCAGAGGGTCATTTCCAATCAAACAAGACTAATTTGGGTCAAAACCGACACCAAGGGCAAAACCGTCTTTTAGCGACCGAGTCAAACCCCGGTCAAAGACGTTTCCGAGGCATAAATATCTGCCACGTCGCTTCGCAAATCCAACTTGAAGTCAAAAACTACAAAAATCAGCTACAAAAAAGATTAAACAATTCTGTTAGAGATAGATTTCGATCTCTAAAAAGGACTCCTACCCGAGCTAGACCCACTCGATCGAGTGGACCGGCCCACTCGGTCGAGTAGGCTCAAAAAAACGTGAAAAACCGGTGTCAGACCGGGCACTCGATCTATCGAGTGCTATGCATCACTTGATTGAGTGACCTCTTTCCAGCCGGAAGAGGATTCCCTTCCATCAAAAGACGGAATCATGTTTCCACTCAAATTGCGTGCTTTTCCTATCCAAAGCGGTGTTTCTTCTCACCCAAGCAAAGCTATCTTTCCTAGCCAAGGTCGGGAACCTCTCCTATAAATAGACCCCCTTGCACACACACAGATTATCATCAACAATTCACATCTACACATCAACAACAATCAACAACCTTGCAACCATCAACATCTTAGGCGATACATTCCTGATCAATCCACAACATCCATTCACAACCTGAAATTCTAGGCAATTTTTAGGCAAACCATACACTATCCCGAGATCAAAACTCGTCAAAGACCCGAGAGCAAAATCGTCAAATCCCTTCCCTAATCATACACAATCCCGAGAGCAAAACTCGCCAAATCCTTTCCCAATTATAAACCGCCATAACTCTTCCTATATCATCTCGAAGCTCCCGTGCCTAAGCCACGACTAAACGAGCTCCGTTCCGAGAAGGTAAAGCATGTAGGTTGAGGGTGAAAATTCAATCCCGTCTTCTCCTTTTTTTCTTCTCTCTCTCTCTCTCTCTCTCTCTCTCTCTCTCTCGTTTTTTCCTTTGTGTCGTCCGTCCATCGAGTTAATCGTCACATTTTTTTTTGTTTTTTCATCGTTTCTAATACCGATATTATCGCAACAACTATCTATTTTTTTTATGAAAAACGGTCATTCTTAAAATACGATACCGACTCTATAGTCGAATATCGTATCTACAAGAATCAAATTAATCTCGTTGATGCTAAGATAATCGTCACATAGTCCTAAAAATAAAATACGACGATTTCAATGCGGAGAGAATCTACATTGTTTTTAATTCGATTTTCAAACGATTTGCAAAACATCTTTTCTAAAAAGTCGTTTCGAATATTCGATATTGATTCCATAATCAAGTGTCGAATATAATGAGCATCGAAATTTAAGTCGGGTATAAATCGTATTATATTTTTACGCGGCTTAGCAAAATTATCGATTTTTAAAAAACAATTTCGAGATCAAAATTAAACTAGACAGCAGTCCGTACAAGGGGCACTCGATCGAGTGCCTAGCCCACTCGATCGAGTGGCACCGTAAAAATCGAGGCAGAAACTTTTTTTCGAGACCACTCGATCGAGTCCCTCAATGACTCGACCGAGTGGCTCCTGGTTTAGCAAAACCGTGAGTCTTTTAGCATCTTTCGAGTCCCGATAAAATATTTTTTCGACTTCGATCAACACGTGTCAAGTCTATCACGTGATTCATCTTTTCAAAAACCATGCATCACATCATATTTTCATCATTTATTCAATTTGCAAACCGTTACTAACTCATTTGTTCTTTGTCTTTGTATTTTATTTTTGTTGTTGTTTGTTTTATTATACTAAAACGGACCTCGCATGCTAAATACAACTTCGACATAGATTCTGTAACAGCCCTAAATTTTCGCAACCAAAAACGGAAAACTCAAAGCTATTACTCCACACTTAGCTTACTGAGCCAAGTGCAAGGAAAAATGATAAATAACAAATAAATAAAATAGCTAATTAAATTGAAAACGTTGCAGCGGAAGTCTTTAAGTCTTACAAAATTCAAAACGGTTTAAAACAATATGAAACCAATAAATCCAATAATAATATAAATAGTTTGGTATATAATAAAAAGTAATTCCTCGCTCAGCATAACCCGATACCAGAATGCACCCATGCAGCAATTCAAGTGTACCTATCAGCTGTACCCAAAAACACGAATAGGTACAGGTTCCAGCGGGGGAACGACCCAAAACAAATGGACATCAGCAAAGCTGAGCAAAAGTATAATAATATAATAAATCGTGAAATAATAATAATAATAATAATAATAATAATAATAATAATAATAATAATAATAATAACAATAACAATAACAATAACAATAACAATAACAATAACAATAACAATAACAATAACAATAACAATAACAATAATAATAATAATAATAATAATAATAAGAATAACAATAATAATAATAATAATAATAATAATAATAATAATAATAATAATAATAATAATAATAAACCAAACCAGAGTTAAACTTATCGTTTAAATACCAGAATACCATAAAAATAGTAGTCAAATCCAAATCAACCAAAATATATATTTTTCGCAACCTGTGTGCCAAGGTCCTACCCTTACACGGTCTAGAGGTAACCACCTGTGCTTAGCTAGACTCATAATAGTGCGCACCTCTCACATTTGGACAGTCAGTAGGATGAAACTACCAAAGGAGAAAGTCTAACTCCCTAGCGAGTGAGGGCCGGACAATCCTCACCCAAAAATAGTTTCGGGACAAAGTCCCAGGAACGTCTTAGACGCACCTTAAAACCGTCTAGACCAACAAAGCTCCCAGAGTCTGTTATAAGTTACCAAAATTTTACCAAAATAGTACCAACATGTGAGTCGTGTCACAAAGTTCAATTTCCAAACATTATGAGTATTATAAAAATATTAACGATCGACGAAATAATTTACAAAACCGTTATAAAATATAGTTTGATCCGAACATGCTCTTTACTTAAAAGTGAAAAGGGTAAAACGTCCTTACCTCTCAAGACGGTCAATTCGAGTTATAATTAATCCAAAAATTCTTTCTCCTCGAACCCACAAGCTACACATAATATAAATCGGTTCAATAATCTATAACTAAAGTGGACAAGAACTTAACCTAATATATCAACCTACTCTCATACAAAGTCGATCAGACTTTCACCCCCAAAGTAATTCACTCAATACTCAAACACCAGAGGCAACAGTCTGGACACGATCCAATTAAAATTGCAAATCCTTAATGTCACATGATCACCAATAATCGAAACAACCATCGATACTCTAAAAATTTATAAACTAACAGGGTAATAGCTTTCCTAGCATCCGACCTACAAATTGACACACGATTACACCCGATCACCCCCTCTTTGTTCACTGTAAACTCCAAATCCATCATCAAAATGACATCATGCCCACATCATAACAAAACCATCATTATTCCTCTACAATGCTTCACCTAATACTCCCCTGAATCACGCCCAAGTCCATCACAACTTTACTCACATAGAGGGTCAATTGTTATAGCATTAATTATCAAATTTATATACCCACAAGGCCCGACACTGTCCCGAAAATATCATTACTTATACAATGACATTAATTTAATAAGGCTGAAATTAGTAGCAATTGAAATACTTACCGTTATTATGACATCGAAAGAAGGAAAAGAATCAAACGAATTGAATCGGCCGATGACGGATCAGATTTTAAACCAAAAGAAACAGAGGGGAAAAGGTGAGGAGGAAAAGGGTTACGTGGGAATGGAAGCATGGAGCACAAAATAGGGTTTTTGCCCTTTTTTTTTTGTGTTTGATAATCTAGTGAATTCGGGTGGGGTTTAATAATGAACTAGTATTAGTCGAAGTCCAAGTCGGTTTATAACATTAACGCTCCACTTTTTAAAATAGCCAAAATCGTTTTATAATAAGAAGGCCCAAAATACTTAAAATTTTATAACGATATTGAAAATATTTTTTTCCAACTTTTCGATTTAAATAAAATAGAAAAGTAACGTCTTATAAATGACTCGGAAAATAACGGGGTGTTACAGACTTCCCTCCTTAAAACAAAACTTCGTCCTCAAAATAAAGTCTCACAATACTCATATGTGTCCAAAATGACCCGTTCACTCCATATATCCAAAATTCGTCAAAGTTCCTCATTTACCTCCAAAATAAACCATTTACTCCATATATTTAAAATCCGTCAAAACAAATACACTACCTTATATCTCACCTTTCTAAATTCTCCAAAAATTCCAAAATCACCTAATTCCTCAAATTATCCCAGATTTCTAAATTCCTCAAAATCCAAAAGTACACAACTTCACAACACCACATGATTCTCCAAATTACAAAAGGACCTAATTCCTCAAATTTCAAAATAACAAACTTCACAACCACCAAGATTCCACAAGATACTACTAGAGTTCGAAACCACCAAGATTCTAATATTCTCATATTCTCTAAGGTAAAAGTATCACTAAAAAAGTTAGGAGCATGTCGGACAAAATAATTAAATTATTTCAAAATTTGAAATTTCAAAAGTTCAATTTTTTTTTTTTCACAAATGCGAAATGCACAAAATCAATTAATCAACACATGCGTTGAGCACAACCAAACAATCAAATGTGCGTTGGGCACAAACAAACCACCAATATCCAAAATATGTGCGTTGAGCACAAATAAACCATCAATGTATGTGAACAAATCAATTTCGAGTAACAACAAATAATCAACGTCGTTGTGCTAATTAAGCACCAAGCAACAATAACCAATGTATCCATATTTGTAACCGATAAGTAATAGTACTATGAAACCTCACAAGAATAATGTCAATAACACAAAGCAATGTAGTCATGCATGTTTCTATCCCCCTTAAAACAAAGCTTCGTCCACGAAGCACGAAAATCACCTTAGGTAAAAGGATAAGGGTATTTGACTCAACATCCAAAGTAGTCTCCTCCAATTGTTATTATTCCACAAAATTTTGACCATTCTCGTTTCACCTCTACAGGCTTTATGCACCTTATTATCAAAATTTGGACATCGATTCATAGGTCGTAGTCTCAAAAAGCTCAATGTTCTCCGGGTCTAACAAATGTCATGGATCACTAATGTATTCCTTAGTTGGGAAACATGAAACATATTATGTACTCGTTCTAGATCAGCTAATAAGTCAAGTTGTTAGGTCACCTCTCGAAAACGCTCCAAAATTGGATACAGACCAATACACTTTGGGCTCAATTTTCCCTTCTTACCAAACCTCAATACTCCCTTAGTAGGAGAAATACAAAAAAAAAAACTTTGTCACAAACCTCAAATTCCACATGCCTACGAGTTCTATCTGGATAACTCTTCTTACGGTCTTGAGTTGCTTTCATTCTGTCAAGTATCCTCCTAACATGCTCAACCCTTTCGGTTTTCATCTCACGTCCTAAAATCGCAGACTCGCTAATATCACCCAAACACACCGGACTCCTACACTTATGACCGTAAAATGCCACAAATAGTGTCATCTGAATTGTAGTCTGGTAACTATTATTATGTGAGAACTCAATAAAATTTAACTTATCCTCCCTCCTTGAAATTATAAGGCGCGAGCTCACAATATGTCGTCAAGTATCTGATTTGTCTTTTCAATTTGACCATCAATAGCTAGATAAAATGATGCGCTTCTCTTAGGCTAGGTTCCTAATGTTATATGAAATATCCTCTCAAATTATTGAAACAAAACTGGCATCCCTATCTGGTATAATATTCTTTGAAACTCCGTAAATGTATACCACATAATGTATATAATCATCAACAGATTGCTTCTTTTTCTATGTATCTTTCCTTAGAATAAAATGTGCACTCTTAGTTAACCTATTAATTATAACCCAAATCATATTATTAGCTTTCTGTGACCTTAGCAACCCAACTATAAAATCCATAAAGATTGAACTCCACCATTCGAAACTCTATAGGTTGTAGCTCTTCCTGAGATCTCCTATGTTCACTCTTAACCTTCTAACAAATCAAGTACCGTACCGAGCCACAAAATCTGCAATTTGTTTCTTCATACTAGACTACCATAATACTAATTTACCACTTTGATCCCAAATATCAAAAAACTCTTCTCTCAGCTTATCACAGTACATCCCTAACTGTCTTGTATAGAAAAAAAAAAATTACTCAAGTTATCGGCCACCACATTTGCATTTCCTACATGGTATTGTATCTCAATCTTATAGTCCTTAATATTCAAATCCAACCACCTCCTCTATCTCACGTTTAACTCCTAATGGGTAAATATATATCTTAAACTTTTTGTGATCATAAAAACCTTAAAGGGTACACCAAACAGATAATGTCTCCAAATTTTCAAGGTAACGACTACGGTTACGGTTGCTAACTCTAAATCATAAGTAGGGTAATTTTTCCATAAAGTTCAACTGTCTAAAAGCATAAGCAATCACCCCCTTATCCTGGATAAGAACACAACCTAATCCATTCAGATACATATGTATAAACCTCATAAGTTTCATTTTCATCCGGTAACGCCAATACCAGAGTAGTGGTCAACTTCTTCTTTAAAATTCGAACCGATTCCTCACATCCCTCATCCCAATGAAATTTTGTGGCTTTCTCATCAGTGTAGTCATTGATCTATCTATTTGAAAAATCCTTCACAATTCTCTTATAGTAACCAGCTAAACCCAAAAGTTACGAATTTCAGACACAGATTTCGATCCAAGTCACTCCTTAACAACCTTAGCAGGATCTAACGATACTCCATCCTTAGATATAATATTCACCAAAAATTACTTGAACCAACCAAAATCACATCTCAAAATTTAACATATAACTATTTATCCCTTAAGATGCCTAAGACAATTCGTAAATGTTCCTCATGTTCTCATTCATTTTTTTGAATAAATCACTATGTCATCAATGAATATCACAACAAATTTATCTAGGTAAGTCCTCAAAGTTCAATTCATCAAGTCCATAAAACACAGCAGGTGCACTAGTCAACCCAAAAGACATCACAATAAACTTATAATGGTCATATCCAGTAGAAATTGTAGTCTTAGGTATATCCTCAAACGATATAATCAATTGCTGGTTCCCAAATCCCAAGTCAATTTTAGGTAAGAGATTCATATTCTATAGTAACTTGATTCAATTCTCGATAATCAATACACAACCTCAAAATTCCATCATTCTTTTTCGCAAATAAGACGGGGCACCCCAAGGCAGCACACTAGGCCTAAATATATCCTTTCTCCATCAGTTCATCTAATTGTTTCATAAGTCCTAAAATTTCTAAGGGTGACATACGGTATGGTGATTTAGCGATTGGACTCGTCCCTGACACTAGGTCGATCTTGAACTCAACCTCTCTACCAGGACACCTTCCCAAAATTTCCAACAAACACACTCACTATTGGAACTCCACTCAAATTGAGATATTCACCCTCAAATACTTAATATAACACAAAATCAGCTCAACTTCCCCAAATAAATATCTTTTGACCTTCATAGCAGAAATAAGCTGCACCTTAAGACCTCTCACACGACCCTTATAAGTACTCTCACAGAAAACTTTACTATGACAAACACGTAATTAAAATTGGACTTATAAGTACTCTCGTTTTAGGCCCTCCTAAGAAAACTTTACTATGTCCACAATCAATATTAGCCCGATGGAATCCGAGCTAATCCATCCTCAAAATCACATCAAAGTAAGGTAATGAGAATTCTAACAAGTCTGCCTCAAAATCATGATCACCCATAAACAGAGACACATCCTTATACATCCTTTTACGGTTTACAAAGTCCACAATTGACATGACAAAAATCAAAATCCACAATTCCACTAGGTTCTGCATTAATTTTATCCACTGAAATAAAAGAGAGAGATGCACCAGGATCAAACAAAACATTAGCTGAAATAGGTTTCACCAGAAAATTACCCAAAACAATGTCTATATTCTCAACTTCCTCTCTATTCATGACATGAAGCTTTCCAAATTCAAATAAATGATAGCCCATTACAATTAGGCATAATATGATTCTTTCCCAAATAATAACGCAAGTAAAGCTCATCTTTATTGCAGTTCAACTAGATAAGATTAATAGCACTAAAGCATGACAAATATAAATATAAACGTAATAATTCATGCGTATGCAATGCACCCAATCCACCCAACGCTCTATTTTTATATATAAAGAATTTTCTTTTTTAAAAAAAAAAAAAAAAAAAAACAATTCGAATATACCGATAAAGGTTTTTTTGTTTAAACCATTTCAAATTTTGCAAAACATTTTGGAAAAACCTATTGCTCTGATACCAACTGTAACAGCCCTAAATTTTCGCAACCAAAAACGGAAAACTCAAAGCTATTACTCCACACTTAGCTTACTGAGCCAAGTGCAAGGAAAAATGATAAATAACAAATAAACAAAATAGCTAATTAAATTGAAAACGTTGCAGCGGAAGTCTTTAAGTCTTACAAAATCCAAAACGGTTTAAAACAATATGAAACCAATAAATCCAATAATAATATAAATAGTTTGGTAAATAATAAAAAGTCATTCCTCGCTCAGCATAACCCGATACCAGAATGCACCCATGCAGCAATTCAAGTGTACCTATCAGCTGTACCCAAAAACACGAATAGGTACAGGTTCCAGCGAGGGAACGACCCAAAACAAAAGGACGTCAGCAAAGCTGAGCAAAAGTATAATAATATAATAAATCGTGAAATAATAATAATAATAATAATAATAATAATAATAATAATAATAATAAAAATAATAAACCAAACCAGAGTTAAACTCATCGTTTAAATACCAGAATACCATAAAAAAGTAGTAGTCAAATCCAAATCAACCAAAATATATATTTTTCGCAACCTGTGTGCCAAGGTTCTACCCTTGCACGGTCTAGAGGTAACCACCTGTGCTTAGCTAGACTCATAATAGTGCGCACCTCTCACATTTGGACAGTCAGTAGGATGAAACTGCCAAAGGAGAAAGTCTAACTCCCTAGCGAGTGAGGGCCGGACAACCCTCACCCAGAAATAGTTTCGGGACAAAGTCCCAGGAACGTCTTTGACGCACCTTAAAATCGTCTAGACCAACAGAGCTCCCAGAGTCTGTTATAAGTTACCAAAATTTTACCAAAATAGTACCAACATGTGAGTCGTGTCACAAAGTTCAATTTCCAAACATTATGAGTATTATAAAAATATTAACGATCGACGAAATAATTTACAAAACCGTTATAAAATATAGTTTGATCCGAACATGCTCTTTACTTAAAAGTGAAAAGGGTAAAACGTCCTTACCTCTCAAGACGGTCAATTCGACACCTTCTACCTTTTTCTCCACTTTGTTTTTAATTTTAGCTTTATTTTCGTAGTTTATTTTCTTTTCTTTTGTCTCTCTGCACACTACGATTGAGCATATGAGGACATTGCTCGATTTAAGTGTGGGGGAGCGATATTCTATCGTAGTTAGTTTTATTTTCTTAGTTTTTCCGAAAAAATCTTAAAAACCCTAAAAATTTGAAAATTTTCGCAAAAAAATCAAAAAGATTTTCTTTTGTGTGTTTTCCTTTTTGGTGTCGTTGTGTTGTATATTTGTTTTGTGTGCGTGTTTTGCCTCCCTTTTTCCTTATAGGCCGCTTAATCACCGCTAGCTTTGGAGAGCTTTCAAGACACCCGGTAAAATCTTTTCAACCCTTTTTCCTCTTTGTTTCTTATGGAGTTTGGAGGAGATATGTGTTGTGGTGTGCTCGGGTGGAGCTTTGTAAAGTTTGTGGATGATTGGTTGCTCATTTGGAAGTTCGGGGTGGTGTGTGTTTTGTATGTGTTTGTTTTATTTTGTTTTTGTTTTGTTGCTTTTGTTTCTTTCCTCTCGTTTTCGTCATGTCTTTGTTTTATGTTGTGTTAGTTGTGTCTTGTGTGTGTAAACCATTTTCGAAAACCCGGTTTAGAGGCTAGTGTGCGAGTGCTTACTTTCCCTTCCTAGTAGTATAAATCGAGTCTTGGGCTTTACTCTAGTAGAATGACCCTAAATCAATGATTTCGTTGGTCCTTTACCTTGAGTCCACCTAGCTTACTAGGGATTTACTGCGGGATTTGCACTTTTGACCATTATGACCACCCACGGTGTGAAAAGGCCTTGGTTACCGAGTCTCGTCCCCTAGGTGACCGTGTTTAGGATCGTTTGATTAGTCCAAGTTTTCCCCTTTTTGTGGGTTTGAAGGGAAGGACGCTCCCCGACTCACCCATTTGCCTACCTCCTACACATATCCACACAATAAGTTGCAATTTGTTGAATTCTCCCTTTCTTGTCATACAATGAAATGCCAAAAATGCCAAATCTTGCCAAAAAGGGCAAAGAAAAAAAAAAGAAAAAAAAAAATGAATGAAAGAAAAGAATGAAGAAAAGGAAAAGGCACAAAAGCCAAAAAGAAAATAGAAAAGAAGAAAAAGAATGGCATGGCAAAACAAAGCAAATACGTCAAAAAGAAAGAAAATTCCAAAAGAAAACCCGTCTCAAAAAAAGAAATCCCCACAAAAATAAGCCTTTTTCCGACTTTTTGGCGTGAAGAGCCTACCAAAGGACCGAGTCCCGAGGAAGGATGATAGCGGCATTAGTCGGTCTTCCCTCATTTTGCATATTTCCACCTTTTTACTTGGACTAGTTAGGCGGTCTTGGACACGGGACGACCCTCTTGGCTCACGCTAAAGGGGGCGGGGTCTCACTTACCTACAGTGTCGACTAACACCGTGGTTCATCCTTTTTCCACTCCGCCGATCGTCCCGTAGTACGTTTTTAGAAAGTTAGGAGGACCTAGGTAAGTTACCAACGTTTTTGTTGCTTTATCGTCATACTATTAGGGTTTAGTTCACCTCGGTTTGTATTGCTAGCTTGGGAACGTTGTCACTTACCTCGAGTCCTAAACCGGTGTTTCATTCACCGCTTTTAGAGGGAAGCGGTATTTCTTTTGTTTTGGGTGCAACCCGATTATGTGTTTGTTTGTGTGTTTGTTTGTTCATGTGTTTTGTGTCCGGTTGCATCCACAGTTTTGTCGCAAGACCCGACTTGCCTTGCGGAGTGCACTTTTCCTCTAAGTGCACTCGCGTGAGTTGAAGGGGCGTAGGGTGCGCTAATACCCATTCGGCTAGTTTAGTAGTTAGTGTGTGCTTACTCGGGGGCGAGTAAGGGTTAAGTGTGGGGGAGTTGATAAGTGTAGTTTGTAGTGCCTATTTGTTGTGTTTTGGTCCCATTTTCCTTGTTGAATCGCTCCTTTGGAGCGATTCATGAGCTTCGTATGCTTCCTTTAGTTCGTTTCAGGTTCCCGAGGCCGAATTGGAAGAGTTGGAGCGATTCCGACTCAATACATACACATTTTGGAGCCAACGAGATAAAGGAACGATGACTCGAGACCTTGGAATTGACCCCGAGACCTTGGGACCCAATCCCGAGCCTCCGAGACCCGATCCCGAGTCCCGAAAATCGGTGGGAAGCCCATGAGAGGCAAGGAAGGACCAAAGAGTGTTTAAGGAAGGCATACAAGACCCATCCCGTTCGGGATGGCCTCATCCCGTTCGGGATGGGGTGCTACTTTGAGATGGCTGCTGTGAGCCCATCCCGGTCGGGACCATCCCGTCCCGGTCGGGATGACAGAGCCGTCCCGATCGGGATGATCCGTCCCGGTAGGGAAGCTACAGAGGCAGCACGGGCTTCTTCTTTTCTTCTCCTTCATTCTTGTACCCATATATATACTCCCTTCTTGTAATTTTAAGACATCTTATCTTATCCTAGTTTAGTTTAAGCCTCCATTATCATTCAAAACCCTAGATTATTACTACTCTCATTGATTTAATCCTTTCTTAAATCCTTAGTTAATTATTGTAATTAGTCTTGGATTAAGGGATTCTTGAAGATTGTTCCAAGATTGACAACCTTGGGATTGTATTTGGGTTTCTCATTAATACAAGTTTTCATATTTTCTTCATCTATTGTTGGTATAATCTTTTCATCCCTAGTCTTTGTTATTTATTCAAGTTCTTTCTTATTGTTATTGTTATTGCTCTTGTTAATGATAATGAATGCTTGTTTTGTGACATTGATTTCTCTTATGATTGTTGGTTTTCTCTTAATAATGAGTGAGTAGTTTTCTTGTGGGGTTAGTAGGGGGATTAGGGGTAGATTATGGATGATTAGGGTTGATTAAGGGGAAAAGGTTTTATCTTTGTTGTTAGTCACATTGTAGGCACTCTATGTGTTTGTTGATATGCTTGTGTGAGTTGTAGTGGTCATGCTTCCCATACTTGTGTTCATCTTCTCATTGATTGCTTATGTTGTGGAAATGTTGAGAATAGTTTATTCGCGAGAGCGCGGACTAGGGTCTAAGTTGCGAGAGCCCGGACCCACCTTGACATCGGTCTAAGTTGCGAGAGCCCGGACCGACTCTAGCGATTAGGAGACACCTATACCCTTGATCACCCCAATTACCCTTCTACTCCTATGAACCCGACCTACCCCACTTTCTTTCCATATTTGATCCATCGTCTTAGTTAGTCATCATTCCTTTAGTTTTCATCGTTTAGTTAATCATTAGTCTAGTTTCATTATCTCCTCCATCCTAGTTCTCCTTTTCTCGCTTCTTTGTGTTTGTTTGGTAATCTAGTCCCGTTGTAGGCCGACCTAGTCTAAACCTTGAATTACCGTCCTCATGGAATCGATCCCGACTTACCCTAGCTACCCACTAGGTTAGTCGGTGTTATATTGATCGGCTAGGGACGTGACAAATCCCTTACCATCAAATACGTAGGCAGCCTTTCAACGGAGGCACAACCACCCACATTGACACACATTCAAAAAGCACCGTCACTCCTATCACGACACTGTCATGTTCTCAACAGCTAGCTTTGTCGTCCTGGGGGCTTCCCCTAGGCAGAAGTTCTCCATCCACTCACATAATTCCAAATACTTTCAAAATCTACCCTCCTTTCTATTAGTGTGTCCTAGTACTCGGCTCGGTCAAAGACGAGAATCTGTCAGGACTCGAAGCAATACCCACTTTGGAAATGTACCCTAAAATCAAAAATCCAGAAGAGCACTAGACTACCACAGTCTCATTACAGACTACTGCAATTTCCCTACAGCGCATCCTTCCCATTTCTATGTACGACCGTGTTGCCACTTGCCTAGGCTACGGAATAGCGCAACTTAAGAGTCTTGTTAGGTGGCCCACCCCCCTACCGAGTCACACGGTCCAACCCCTCGAGAGTTCAGTCGTGTCTGGCAACTCGTCCGGTCATGTCCAGAGTCGAGTCTGTCGGTAGGCGTCTCTCTTCAAATTCTACTTTGAAATCTGCAAAACTTAGCCATTTGAGAAAATCCTTTTCGACAAGGTCAAATTTCAGTCTATTTAAACTGCAAATTTCTTTTCTACCCCTTTCAATTTTGAAAACTTATTTCCTAGCACGTGAGTTGCTTTCAGGACTTCGATTTCAAGATGAAACAAAAATCATTTTCTCCAGCGCAAGTCAGTTTATAGATGTTAACTGCATTTCCTGTATGCTATCTTGATATCTGCTATATTTGCTATTTCTGCCTCTATATCTAACATTTCAGGTACCAGCTTGGCTTCCCAAAGGAACATCAAGTTTTTATTCCCCAGCGCCTGCGCAACTCACATATCTTCCCAGCGGAAATCCCAAGGCGGCATTTCCCCAAAATAGCACGGGATGGGCCCATTTACGGGCGCACCCGGGACTTATATGACAAGTCCGATTCCCCGCGGAGTTATCATCTTCAACTCAGGTATGATTTCTATCTTATGGCTGGCGGGCCCTTTCACGCAAGTCTAATGGACTATAAACGACCCGACCGGAAGTCTATTAGGTCTTAATCCTCGATTGGCCTAGTAGCTACTCTGACTTCCGCCTTGTCCAAGCCTCAGTCAGAGTGGGGGCTCTGTAGACACCCACATTTTGCCCGTCAGGTGTGTATAGCAGTTTCCAAAAAACACCCGATGATGATCGGACGCAAACGTGCTTTAATATAGTCGGATATGAGCTCAAAATCGTTAGTATTTGGCTTGGGCTTTTCGCGGAATAAAAATTTCACAAAACCAACCTCAAATTCAGGCCCAATGGGTCATTTCCAATCAAACAAGACTAATTTGGGTCAAAACCAACACCAAGGGCAAAACCGTCTTTTAGCGACCGAGTCAAACCCCGGTCAAAGACGTTTCCGAGGCATAAATATCTACCACGTCGCTTCGCAAATCCGACTTGAAATCAACAACTACAAAAATCAGCTACAAAAAAGATTAAACAATTCCGTTAGAGATAGATTTCGATCTCTAAAAAGGACTCCTACCCGAGCTAGACCCACTCGATCGAGTGGACCGGCCCATTCGATCGAGTAGGCTCAAAAAACCGTGCAAAACCGGTGTCAGACCGGGCACTCGATCGAGTGCTATGCATCACTCGATCGAGTGACCTCTTTTCCAGTCGGAAGTGGATTCCCTTCCATCAAAAGACGGAATCCTGTTTCCACTCAAATTGCGTGCTTTTCCTATCCAAAGTGGTGTTTCTTCTCACCCAAGCAAAGCTATCTTTCCTAGCCAAGGTCGGGAACCTCTCCTATAAATAGACCCCCTTGCACACACACAAATTATCATCAACAATTCACATCAACACATCAACAACAATCAACAACCTTGCAACCATCAACATCTTAGGCGATACATTCCCGATCAATCCACAACATCCATTCACAACCTGAAATTCTAGGCAATTTTTAGGCAAACCATACACTATCCCGAGATCAAAACTCGTCAAATTCCTTCCCTAATCATACACAATCCGGAGAGCAAAACTCGTTAAATCCTTTCCCAATTATAAACCGCCATAACTCTTCCTATATCATCTCGAAGCTCCCGTGCCTAAGCCACAACTAGACGAGTTCCGTTCCGAGAAGGTAAAGCATGTAGGTTGAGGGTGAAAATTCAATCCCGTCTTCTCCTTTTTCTTCTCTCTCTCTCTTTCTCTCTCTCTCTCTCTCTCTCTCTCTCTCTCTCTCTCTCTCTCGTTTTTTCCTTTGTCTCGTCCATCCATCGAGTCAGTCGTCACGTTTTTTTTTCTTTTTTCATCGTTTCTAATACCAATATTATCGCAACAACTATCTATTTTTTTATGCAAAATGGTCATTCTTAAAATACGATACCGACTCTATAGTCGAATATCGTATCTACAAGAATCAAATTAATCTCGTTGATGCTAAGATAATCGTCACATAGTCCTAAAAACAAAATACGACGATTTCAACGCGGAGAGAATCTACATTGTTTTTAGTTCGATTTTCAAACGATTTGCAAAACATCTTTTCTAAAAAGTCGCTCTGAATATTCGATACTGATTCCATAATCAAGTGTCGAATATAACGAGCATCGAAATTTAAGTCGGGTATAAATCGTATTATATTTTTACGCGGCTTAGCAAAATTATCGATTTTTCAAAAAAACAATTTCGAGATCAAAATTAAACCAGACAGCAGTCCGTACAAGGAGCACTCGATTGAGTGCCTAGCCCACATGATCGAGTGGCACCCTAAAAACCGAGGCAAAAACTTTTTTTCGAGACCACTCGATCGAGTCCCTCAATGACTCGACCGAGTGGCTCCTGGTTTAGCAAAACCGTGAGTCTTTCGAGTCCCGATAAAATATTTTTTCGACTTCGGTCAACATGTGTCAAGTCTATCATGTGATTCATATTTTCAAAAATCATGCATCACATCATATTTTCATCATTTATTCAATTTGCAAACCGTTACTAACTCGTTTGTTCTTTGTCTTTGTATTTTATTTTTTTTGTTGTTTGTTTTATTATACTAAAACGGACCTCGCGTGCTAAATACAACTTCGATACAGATTCAAGGATGCATTAAACGACGTAGATCAAACATAATTCACATGTTTAGTCAAAACACTGTTTGCATATCATTCATCGAATTACTAACGCGCGTATTTCAAAATCAAACGATATCTTAGTAGAGGCCGCTAATGTGCGGGCTGGGTTGGGTGTTCTTTGTGAACTTCCCAACACGTACCCTCACCCCTTACTCAGAACCTCGGTTTCCGGATGTCCGAAACCATTGGCACACGAGAGTCATTCAATATACGGTATCCGATAATGTTGGTACCAGTATCAAATGCAAAGGGACGAACCCAATAAATTCTGACATCCGAATGGGCCATACTTTGTGTATGGCCCACTAAGATATAGAGTGGGTTCGAATGGGCCCGAACTCCCACAAAGTTCGGTGGCGACTCCACTTCGATTTAAATTTCAATTCGATCCATCTCATATGAAGACTCATTCGCCTCCCCAAACCCGTGCGTGGCCGCGTCGGGGTGGACCTATGTCATGTTCACAAGACGGCTAGACTTTCACTAGGAGAATACTAAAAACTGGCTTCGAGAACTTAGTTCAAACAAATCAAACTTCGATCTCTAACTAGGCTACTCAACCATAATAGGGCGGCGACTTATAAATGCATGACAACCTAGTTTAAGACAATGCACACCCTTCCTGAGATTACCTGTCACCCAGTTCAACTTATGACGGCGACTTACTGCGAGGCCTAAGCTTAAGGTCAAAATGTACACAACTTCCGGGATACCTGTCACCCGGTTCAACAACCCTGATACACTAGCCTTATAGTTGATGGCAAAAAAACGTAGACCCTAGAATATATTACTCTAAACCTCACACTTGTCCTTATTCCATAACTCCAAACAAAGTCATTATCGATATTCAAAAGATATAATCATCATAAATAATATGGACATAAAAGGAGTAATCATTATATTCTAAAAGAGGAAACTTTCTCTTTTAGGAAACTTCTATTTTTAGAATCTTTACTAAAAATTGCATCATATCAAAATATCGAAAATATTAGTTCATACTAATACAACATTTTTTAGTAAACGATATAGATTTATAAAACTAATATTTTTGGCTTTAACGATATTAATTGTTAAAATGAGAACAATTGGGTTTATGAAATAATTGAATTATCATAAGAGGGTTTATAAAATAATTAAAAATGTCTTAAATATTTTAATACTACTACTAATTAGAGTGCTTCCAAAATTTATAAAACTCAAATTCTCTAATTATTAATAGTTTCGACAATACGAACATAAATAAGATTTTATGGCAAATGTAAAAATAAATCATTTAACATCTTTTATTTATTAAACCATTAAACAAATTTAGAATATGATAAGGGGTGATATCACTCTTAAAGTTTCAGATTTAAATATTTTCAAAATTGGTGAAAAAATAATTCATTTAGCTGAAACGGAGCATTTTAACGATAAATCGTAATTTTGTCCAAAACTCATTACTATCATTATTATTAATTAAAGACTTGGATAAATAGTACAAAAATTACGTAAAATAGCTAAAATACCTTTTTGGACATTATTTCCAGAAAAAAAATCCAGAATATGTAAACTCGGTTTTTTAAAGGGTTTTCTCGTTAATCGTCTAATTTCGACAATAACGATTAGTAAAAATAGTAACTACAAAACGATGTAAGTATTAATATCCAAAAATTACTATTAAACCTAAAAATCATGATTTTCCAGAATCTACCAATTTTTTCAGATTTCCATAATTTCAGATTTAACAAATTCCGTCAAAACCGTCTTTTACAACTCGTTTCCACAATTAACGATTCTCTTAATAAAACTTGTCGTTCTTAATAATTTATTAAAGTACTAAAATCATAAAAATACAATTTTTTTCAAGAACCATCAAGAACCCATTTTCTCCAGATTTAAAACAAAAACAAGAAATCGGAAATTAAAACGACAAACACGGTTTTAACAATAAACGATGATTTAAAGTGATTAATTAATTCACCCACTTAACAATTCTGAAAAATTATGAAAACATTCATAAAATTCTTTTTCATCATAAATATTATCCACGCCAAAATTCAGATTAAAAGAATATGTTTAAGAGGTAGAATTAAAAATCGGTTTTTAATCGTTTTTGTCCGTAAACTGTAATAATTCAAGAATCGATATCTAAAATATCATAAAAATACAAAATTATCAAAATCCATCAAAGACATCATTTTTAATGAATATATTTATATATTACAACTTTAGGCCGAATATTACGATTTTTCAAAACAATACAACAATTTAATCGTTAATCTCGTAAAAGCGATAAAAATACCAAGACATGAAAATTTTCGACTTTCAAATTTTTTTCCAGATTATATGAGATATATATTGTCTAAAAAAAATTATAATATATACATGCACTTACACAAATAAAATCATGCAATACCGAGTAACATCGACGTTAAATTCAATCCAAATCCGAGTCTATAATAAATTCGTCGGCTTCAGGATCGTCCCAAAAATCCTACACCACACGACATACATGGTACAAAAATACCATGAGAAAACTAAAAGAATCAAGGTAAATAACGATCGGAAATAACATCGATTATTACCTTAACGAAGGAAATGAAATGACGATTAATTTGGAGATGAAAATGAGACGATCAAGACTCGATTTGAGGCAAAATTTGGCTAGAAAAGCTACTGGAAAATCTCAGCCAAGAGAGCAAAAAGGGAGGAAATGTTGTTTAATTTTTTGTAAAATGAATGATAACAAAGTGGATGGTTTTCTAAAGCATAAATGATAAGTAAATTTTGATGAAAACTATGCCATAATACATGCACAATTCAGCCAAAATGATAGAGGAAGGGATGAGTGTGAAGAGTTTGTGTTTAAGGCCAAAATAAATGGGTGAGAAAAATAACATATCTAAGGCTTAAACATCATAAAATGAAATGTGTAATAAAATGTGTAGTAAGGGGGTGTGACAAGGGTTGTCACGGTCCAAGATGTGAGGAAAGGTTCCAAAATAATTGTAAGTTGATAAAAAGAAGAATCGTAAAATTATCAAAGGTATTTCAAAGCAATTCGAGTAAACCGCGCGTCCGAAAATAATTCTTTACGACACTTCGTAATAAAATCATTAAAGGCTAAATTTTGGTAAATAAAAATATTCTTAGTTGTAAATATTATTTAAATGTGTTTAGAAATTTTTAGGAAAAGAAATAACTTAAATCCGAGCTTAAACCGTTAATTCGTAGAGAAATATAATTTCTCACGAAAAAAATAAATAGTTTACGATGAAAATCAAATAAATAGGTTTACAAGAATTATAATCCTTTGAAATAAAAATAAATATTATTTGACTCGAAAATAAAAATAGAGCTTGAAAAAATGATGAAACAGAAGGCCGAAATGTGATTTATGACGAAATCATAATGAAAAGGATAAAAGCGCTAGGAAAATAGCGGGTGTTACATTGTTGTACAATGCTATGCTATTGTCCAATGCTATTGTACAACAAGATATATAATCCTATTTTCCGTTTTTCAAAAAGTAACTTATGAAAAAAAAATTAAAAAGGAAAAATTATTTTACATGAGGGCTAAACATCACTTAAACTATCTATTTAAACGTTTCAAGTGAATATTTAGAGAAAACTAATTATTTTAGTTTATGGTGACCGCGTCGATAAAGTGGACATAATTACGGAATATTTACTTCAACTAAAAATTAAATATTGTACCAGAATACATGAATATTACTCCGTAATTACAATCTACGGATCGAGTATCTAATTACTACCAAGTATTGTACCAATCTACCATAATTACTATACTTTACTACATGAATCTTGATTACATATCCATATTACTACTATCCGAAACCCGAATACTGTCTCGATTTAGTATCTGATCTGACGTATACGCATGGTAACTCCGAAAATTTGCAGCACCAACATATAGCAGCACCAATGCTACTGCAACAAACCATAGTACTGCAAATAAAATAGCAATCAGGATGTAAGATCAAATGGCTAAAATCGTAAAAATTACTTATCATTTTTTTAAAATAATAGGGATACGCGCGTCTTCAAGAAGGCCTCCCCACGGTCATTGCAGCGTATCCCTAAATAGGGATACCCGCACTCTCTCGGCCTTGGGCCTCCCCAGTACGGGAAACCCAATGTGAAAGAAAAAAATAGTAATACTCCCTACTCATTAATTGAAAAGGCTATTGTTATTTGATGAAAATAGAGTATCAAATTTATACTATTAGACAAAAATACGTTAAGCCCAATACAAAAATACATTGAATGGTTAATACAAAAATATATTGTATGTGATCCCCTATGTAATCCTCCCTGACTAGTTGAATAGAACCCTTAATGCTATCAACGGAGCACGCTAAACACCATCCGTGCACTCTCTATATTAGCATTACCCCCTCAGCAGCACCATTGCTGCTTAAACAAACAATAGCACTGCATTTCGCCATTAAATAAATAGTTAAATGATCTTAAACAGAGCCATATGAAGAATAATGTAAGAACAATCAGGTAAAATCGTAAAAATTATACTTATAAATATGATAACCTATGGCCTCTTCAATATAGGGCTTCAGCCTCCAGCTGCAATCATAAGACAAACCGACTTGTTGTCAGTCTCGTTGTACCCGCTCGTACCCGGACAATTTTTGCATATTTCCTTACTTGGGATTGTCATATTAAACTTGACTTCGAAATCTTCGAAATCACGTCGTTAAAACCGATGAAGGAAATTTCATCTTCATAAACCTTTCGAATCGTGACGACAACGCTCGTCTTACACCCGTTGATTATGGGATCAACAATCCCGTCCCGGTAAAAACCAAAACCCGACTTGCATTGGAATTGACTCGGAAGCTGAATTGACGGCCTTTAACACCCGTAAAACACCGTCATGTTTTGGGTATCCGCCCCAAAACGGAAGGTGTCGTCGTCGAAATTAGTATTGCGGTATGTGTCTAGACACATACCGTCCTCTAGAAAGTCCACTCTCGCTAGGGTGAGAGTGCTAGTGTCGGTGTCGACTCCAAGGAGTCTAAACACGACCCCGCCCGTCTCGAAGAACGCCTCCCCACCATTGCAGCGTATCCCTAAATAGGGATACCCACACTCTCTCGGCCTTGGGCCTCCCCAGAACGGGATGTCCAAGGGTTCTAAACTGCTATATGTAACCGCCTGGTTACATGCCTTGAACCACGTCGCGCTCTCTACCGCTGCGGTCATACCCACGACGATGGCCATGGCCATTAGCAAGAAAAGGAGCTAGGAGGCTGATCATTTTTTTAAGAAGAAATAGTAATACTCCGTACTCATTAACTGAGAAGGCTATTGTTATTTAATGAAAATAGAGTATCAAATTTATACTATTAGACAAAAATATATTAAGTTGACCTTAAAATTAGTACAAAAGTATATTGTACTCAAATAAAAATATATTCAGTATGTCTGACTATGTTTTGATAATTTTAAAATTAGGAAATTGGGAACGGTAATAGATTTTTTTATATTATTCGTAAATGAAAAATATAACGAATTTAAAACCGTAATTTTGATGACTTCGAATGTAAAAAAAGTAATGGGCTCATTATATTAGCAGGCCATCCGTGGACATTTTTCTCCCGTCCATAGTATGCAAGTGAAGTAGAATATTCCGGGTGGGTCTATGTATGACTACATATGTGATATGCATGTTAAGATATACTCCTTCTGTCCCACTATGATTGCCTTATTTCATTAAAATACTTCTCACATATAATGAAGAAATTAGACGATCTTTTCGGGACGGAGGGAGTAATACATTTTTAGGAAATTGAAGTTGGTCACTCTAGTGCACTGTTTAATAGGAGTAATACCAAAGCATATAATGGACAGCAGTAGTGTCAATACCATTACATACCTGCAGACATCAGTAGGGCAGGTGAGTATAAACCCTATATCGGAAATGGTAACCATCCAAGGTCGTATTAAGGTAGTCCTCCCTAGTAAGTGCGACAACACTGTCGTCACTTTCGACTAAGAGGACCCTGAAAACACTCCCGGCACTTTATAGAGTTGCCTTTCCCCCTTGCAGCGTATCCCTAGGTGAGGATGCTCGCACTTTGTCGGCCTTGGACCACCCCAGAATGGGAAGCCCAGGGGTCCAACGTTGTCGCACGTAGCCGTCCGGTTACATGCCTTGAACCAAGTCGATTTATTGTCGTCGACAGCTCCGGTGAGAATGAAACTCAGCATGAACGACACAAGCAATTGTATCTTCATATTTAGGGAGCTAGGGAGGCGTAGTAAGAAGTGTTTTTTGTAGGAAGAAGCTATAAAGAACTGACGATTAGATCGGAGGAGTAGTAGTATGTAGTAGATAATAGTATGCAACTGAAGTGAAGTAGGAATAGTGATATGCGTGTCACTCTCGTAATACCAAAGCATAATGGAAGTATAGTGTCAAAACCCATTACATACCTGCAGACAACAGTGAGTATAAACCCTATATATGATCAAAACCCTGCATGCATTTTCGATGCCGCGATGGCCTAAGGCCCAATGTGAAAGGAAAAAAATAGAAATACTTCGTACTCTGATATAGTGCAGGAGCTCGCCCTCAACAATGGCGTTGCGGAGCTCGAGTTCTACATCGCAGTAACAGACTTTGTACAGAAGGGAAGAGAAAGAGAAAGAAGATGAAGAAAGACGGGAAGTTTGTTATTATATTCATATGTATTTCTTTCACACAGTATGTGTATTTATACACTTGATTGCTGTAACTAATTTTATAACAAACAAAGATAATCCCAGCCACTCATTCAATGATTAATTTTCAGCGACTCATTTTCATTTAACCGTATCATTTGTTCTCCCTTAAAGAAACTTGTCCTCAAGCAGCCATTAACGCAACATAGAACTCAGGGTACTTCTGCTCTATGACATCTGCGAATTCCCACGTAGCCTCAGATTCTGAAAATCCCTCCCACTGAATTAAGAACTGTACAGCTGCCGCATTCTGTCTTCTTACAGTCTGTCGATCAATCACAGCCTGAGGCAACAAAGTCGCAACATCAGACCTTCCTTGCATCCAACTAGGGATATGAACTGCACTAGGCAAATTCTTCTTAAAAATCTTCAATGGAGATACATGGAAGACGTTGTGTATCTTGGTTGCATGAGGCATTTCAATTTTCTAAGCCACCTTGCCCACCACATCAATCACCCGAAATGGCCCATAAAACTTAGCTGCTAGCTTCTGATTACCACGCCTCTGAACGCCTGACGATGAGGTTGCAACTTCAGCCACACCCAATCCCCAATTTGAAATGACCACTCAGACCTGCGTTGATCAACTTGTACTTTTATTCGTTGATGTGCTTTCATGAGCTGTTTTTTTAGTAATGCAACCATAGGTTCCCTTCTTTGCACTGTCCTATCGACTCCATCCATTGTAGTTTCTCCAGGTAGGTACGGTAGATGCAACGGTGGAGTTTGGTTGTATACCGCTTCATAGGGAGTCAGTTGGATGGATGTATGGAATGAGGTGTTATACCACCATTCTGCAAGAGGCAACCAGATTACCCACTCCTTGGGTTTATCACTCCTCATACACCTAAAGTATGCTTCAATGCATCTATTGACCACCTCCGTTTGGCCATCAGACTGTAGATGATAGGCTGATGATAACCGCAGTTCTGTCCCTTGAATTGTGAAGAGGGCTTGCCAGAATTGACTGAGAAAAATGGCGTCCCTATCAGTCACTATACTCCTTGGCCAACCATGCAATTTGAACACATTATAAAAGCATACTTGGGCTACCTCTACAGCTGAAAAAGTATGAGCCAAAGCTATGAAATGAGCATACTTGCTGAGCCGATCAACAACCACAAATATAACTTCTTTACCCTGAGACTTTGGAATCCCTGTAATGAAATCCATCGATATATCCATCCAAACCTCACTCGGGATTTCCAACGGCTGAAGTTTTCTTGGGTAGGCCGCATTGTCATACTTATTAGCCTGACACACAGGAAAATTTCTGATGAAATTACTGATATGCTTAGTCTTTCCCTTCCATGTAAACAACGTTTCTACTCTCCTCGTGGTGGCATCTCTCCCTGAATGGCCACCCTCAGCCGAGCTACGCATCCACTGCATTATACGACCACGTACCACATGATTAGGGCCTATCAATATTTTTCCCTTCTTCCTGATCAGACCATCCTATAAACTGTATTGTCCCATCCGCATCTGTTGACTCAGTTGTACCCACAGGTCAGCTATATGAGAATCAGCCTGATAGCTAGCCTTTTATTCCCTCCATCAAGTCTGATTGTATTTCAGACAGTGACAGACTCAATAAGGCGCTCCCTTCCACCCTCGATAACGGATCAGCAGCTGAGTTTTCCCTCCCAGCCCTATATTGAATTTCATAATCAAAACCCCTGAGTTTTGATAACCAGAATTGTTGAAAAGGTGTTGAAATTTTCTGCTGTAGGAGCCATTTGAGGCTTTTCTGATCAGTCTTGACTATAAACGCTTGACCACTCAAATATTGTTCCCATTTCTGTACTGCAAACACAATAGGCATTAATTCCTTCTCGTACACAGACAGTTTTCTCCATTTTGGCCCCAACGTTCTGCTGATGAATGCCAATGGATGGCCATCCCGTACCAAGACTGCTCCAATACCCTCATTGGAAGCATCAGTTTCCACTACAAACTTCATTAAAAAGTCAGGTACTGTTAATACTGGAGCAGAACACTAGGACGACTTTAGTAAATCAAATGCTTCCGCAGCCTGATCAGTCCAATCAAAACCCCCTTTTTTCAATAGCTGAGTTAAAGGTTGACTGATGAGAGCATAATTCCTGACGAATTTTCCGTAATACCCCGCTAAACCCAGAAAACTCCTAAGTTCTTTGACGTTCTTAGGCACAGGCCAATTGGAGACTGCGGAAATCTTACTTGGATCAGTCTCTAACCTTTTGCCTGATATAAAATGCCCCAAATATTCCACCTTAGTGATGGCAAACGCACACTTGCTTGGTTTAGCATACAAAAAATGACGGCGCATCAAGGTAAATACCTCCTTGAGATGGATTATATGAGATTCCAAAGATGGGCTGTATACCAGGATGTCATCAAAGAAAACTAGCACACATTTCCTTAAAAGGGGTCTAAAAATTTCGTTCATCCAATTTTGGAATGATGCAGGAGCGTTAGTAAGGCCGAATGGTATTACCAGAAATTCATAATGACCGTTATGCGTCTTAAATGCCATCTTGAATACATCCTTATCACACACACGCAGCTGATGGTAACCAGCTCTCAAATCAAGCTTTGAAAACACCAATGCCCCCGCTAATTCATCCACTAGCTCATCCATGACCGGAATGGGAAACTTGTCTTTGATGGTGCATTTGTTTAAACCCCTGTAATCTACACACAATCGCCATGACCAGTCCTTCTTACCCACTAACACTATTGGAGACGCAAACGAACTAGAACTAGGCAGAATTATACCTCGTTCTAGAATTTCCTCAATTAGCTGTTTAATGATATCTCTCCTCTTAAGGGGATATCTATACGGCCTGATATTTATTGGTTGCATCTAGACCTGTCAAACGGGTCGGGCGGGCGGGTTTCAGGTTCGGTCATTTCGGGTTCGGGTAAAATACAGGTCGGGTGTATTTCGGGTTTGAAAAATACGGGTTTTATACGGGTCGGGTTTATACGGGTTTCGGGTCGGGTTTCGGGTCAAATACGGGTTATTAACGCAATTTGAAAACAATAATTTTCTTTACTTTTTTATCATAAATACAATTTTATTCTTAATTTTTTTAATCATCTCATTTAATATATGATATTAGTGTGAATAAACATGTTTTATTTAATATATTTTTTTAATATAAATTGTTATTTTATTTTTATAGGAAGTACAAATATATATGAAGAAGTTTGACTCGATTTATTGAATTTTTTTTTCTCATTATAATAAGCATGTGATAAAAATATGATTTTAAAGATATATATAAATATTATTTCTTAAAACTTTGAAAATAAAAAAATATTTCTTAGTGTTTTTGAGAAACTTTTGTGTATAATAGCAATATTTTTTTAATTTATCTATTTTCGGGCGGGTTTTGACCCAATATATTCGGGTTTTATCGGGTCGGGTCACTTTCGGGTTTCGATCATTTTCGGGCGGATTTTTTCGGGTTTTTTTTCGGGCGGTTTCGGGTCGGGTTTTCGGGTCGGGTCAGTTTTTGACAGGTCTAGTGGCATCCCTTCCAACAATGGTATCCTGTGATCAAAGACTCCTCTTGAAAGAGGCAACTTAGTAGGCTCCTCTAACAAACTTTTGAACTGCATTAGGATAGGTCGCACCTTTGGTGCATGACCTACCAGCTTGTCCAACTCCAAGCCCTTGCACTCCAACTCCTCACTACCAGCCACCTGCAAACAGAAAAGGTGGGACGCATTTGAAAGTAATTTTAAGGATGGTTCCTCCACCAGTGTATGGAGCTTTTGCGCCTTCATTCCTCTTAGTACTAGGTTCATTCCTCCTACTTGGAACTCCATTTTGAGCTGTTGGAAATCCCACTTAATAACACCCAATGTGCTAAGCCACTGAACCCCTAATACCATATCACATCCACCCAAGGGAATTATTAGCATATCCGCAGCAAATTGGTTGTTCAATAACCGCCACTCAAACCTCTTAGCAACCAATTGATAAGGTAAATGATTGCCATCAGCCACCGCACTGCTTGTGGAGGAATTTTATCAAGTTTACAGCCTACCTTGGTAGCTACATTATAGTCCAGAAAATTGTGTGTGCTACCCGAATCAATGAGGATATGAAGAGGCTTTTTCCCATAGTAGCCCGTCACTCTCATGGCTTGGAATCTTTGGCTTCCAGATAATGCATTAACAGAAATGTGGGGCTCGTCATTACTGGACACAACCAAGTCCGTGTCTCCTTCCTCCAAGACAACCAACTCTTCCTCCGATTCATCCTCACATCCTGGAACCTCGACTACAAACAGCTGAGTTTGTTTGAATTTACATTTGTGGTTCCTGTCATACGGTTCATTACAAAACTAACATTCGCCGCATTTATGCTTTTTAGCTCGTTCAGCTGCGCTCAAAAACTTGGTAGGTCTAGCAGCTGTTGACGGAATGTTGTTACTTACTCCCGGCGTTGGTAATAGCCCCTTCGCCCATGGCTTAACCGGACTACTCACAACACGAGAAACATTACTAGCTACCTTAGGCTGATATCTAGTAGCAGCAATGGTCTCTTCCTGTAATCTAGCATACTCCACCGCTTCAGCTAGCGTTTGAGGCTTAAAAGCTCTCACAAACTATTTTAAGCTAAGTTTCAGACCACCTATAAAGCTATCCAGAAAGTACTGATCAGGTAAGAGTGCATTCCTCTAAATAATTAAGGCTCGCAGATTTTCAAATGCATCGAGATAATCTTCGATCGACCCTAACTGACTCAATTTATTGAATTCCTCTACCACGTTTCCCCCAATTTCCTCCTTACTCATCCCAAGTTACAGGGGTTCTAACAGCAATGTAGCTTTTAAATCACGACTCCGCTCTACCAATCATATACATACTCGCTAAATCAACTCTTTGATTTGCTTCAATTTTGCATAGATTGAAGTATTTTATACACTTTTTCATCCACATCCTTGGATTTTTACCATCAAACACAGGAAAATTCAACTTTCGGATTGAACGAAACAGGATGTTTGTTACCTTGATTTCCATGTTCCGGAGTTGCGTCTTCTCTGTCCTTGAGCATCTTGAGGATCTTCCCTAGTAATAACGAGTTTTCCGTTAACGAATTGGCTTGTTGCTCAAGTCTCTGCTCCACTGATGCTATACGATTCTCCATTATTGTTTACAATTGCTTAACAGTATGGTGTTTAGGCGCCAGAATGATAGTGCTCTGATACCAATGATATAGTGCAGGAGCTCGCCCTCAACAATGGCGTTGTGGAGCTCGAGTTCTACGTCGCAGTAACAGACTTTGTACAGAAGGGAAGAGAAAGAGATAGAAGATGAAGAGAGGCGGGAAGTTTGTTATTGTATTCATATGTATTTCTTTCACACAGTATGTGTATTTATACACTTAATTGCTGTAACTAATTTTGTAACAAACAAGGATAATCCCAGCCACTCATTCAATGATTAATTTTCAGCCACTCATTTTCATTTAACCGTATCATACTCATTAATTGAGAAGGCTATTGTTATTTGATGAAAATAGAGTTTCAAATGTATACTATTAGACAAAAATACATTAGGTCCAATACAAAAATATATTGTAATCAATATCAAAATATTACTGTATGTGTTCCTCTAGGTAATCCTCCCTGACTAGTTGAAACTGAGACCATGCTAAACACCATACCCGCACTCTCTATACTAGCATTACCTCCTCGCAGCATACGTATCCCCAAGTTTCTTGGGGATACCCGCACTCTCTCGGCGTTGGGCCTCCCCAGAACGGGAAACACAAGGGTCCAACGCAACCGCATGTAACCGTCCGGTTACATGCGCTGAACCATGTCGCGTTGTCAGCAACACCCATGGCGACAATGGCCACGAGCCACAAAAAATAGACTTGAATTCGTAGGTTGTTATTGATCACTCTGTTAATTGTATATGATGAAGAAGTTGGGAGGAAGAAATTTTTTTTCTTTGTAATGTCTTGTGTAATGCATGAGAATATATATGAGTTGATAATGGGTGTTAATTAAGGTCATTGTCATTAAGTGAACTATGAATTGGCTTATCGAGTGATTATATGCATGGTGATGATGATGTTAAAGACATCCAATTATGGATTGATGTTTAAGTGCACAATGAACATGCATGATGGTAGAGTTCGAGATATTAGGGGCTGCATATCAGACATTCTGTTTATAGCTTGATTAAGAAGAGCAATGAATTGCTCCATGAAACGCACCACCTAGATTTATTACGACTACTTTTCTATTACAGTATGGGGTTAGAACTTTGTTTCTCGTACCTTGGGTTTGTTTTGATTCTAATTGGTATCGGGTTAATACTTGATCAATGTCAATAATCTTCAAAAATAATGTCATTTAAAATATTAATTTTTTAACAATTTAATTAATTGAATGTATATTATGCTTTAATCAAATATGGGGTATATTTTTTCATAACATTTCAAACAAGTACCTTTGTTTTTGTTAAATTGATTCTCATAGGTAACTATTTAAAAAATAATTTTTTTTCGCAAACAAATACAAGGTAACCCTAATTACGTAACCCTATTATGAATGTGGACTAAGATATAAAAAGGAAGGGGTGGTAGTGCACATCTAATCTAATAGGTTAGTAATAGTAATAATAATAGTTAGTTAGACGTAGTTATGAACTAGGTTCTTAGATTAGTAAGTTATTATACTTACGTAATAAGTTGGGTTCGGGAAACAGGTTAAACATTATACGGGTATAAGAATGGTTTATCGAAATGGACTAAACTAAATGGGTTAACCAATTATATATGCTCTTAATTTTGTATTGTATTGTGATTACTGTAGACTTGTAGTCTTCCTAGCTGTTAGAATTCTAACTATATCGTAATTCTAGTGTATAAATACGGCTAATTCATATCAATGAGAATTCACAATTCATTCCATAAAAAATAGATTCTTTACATACAGTACTTCAGAATTCAGAATTCAAAGATATACAGGTATAGTACGAGGTTTATGATGTTTTGGAGGACGATTTACGTCTAGACAAAAACATAAAGAACCTCGGAAACAATGACCTTCATAATAAAGCTAGTTGCTGAAAAAAAAATAGTAATACTCCGTACTCATTAATTGAGAAGAGTATTGTTTTTTGATAAAAATAGAGTACCAAATTTATACTATTAGACAAAAATACATTAGCCAATACAAAAATATATTGAATTATTAGTACAAAAATATATTAGGGTTGGTATTACGATTTGTGCTCCCCTAGGTAATCCTCCGTGACTAGTTGAATAACACCCTCAATGCTATCAATTGGGAGCACCCTAAACACCATCCTTGCACTCTCTATACTAGCACTACCAACCTCGCAGCATACCCGCACTCTCTCGGCCTTGGGCCTCCCCAGAACGGGAAACCCAACGGTCCAACCCGACCGCATGTAACCGTCTGGTTACATGCACTGCACCATGTCGCGTTGTCCGCAACAGTCATACCGACAACGGCCATGAGCCAGAAGAAACATACTTACTTGAATTCCTTCATTGATCATTCTGTTAGTTGTAGTTGAAGAAGGAATTTTTTGCGTTGTGATCGAGGAAGTGTGAGAATATTAGATTGTGTTAATTGGATTGCGTTGGGGTTATAACTTTATTCCTCGTGACTTGTATTTATTTCGATTTTAGTTGGTATCAGGTTAATACTTACACTAGTGTTAATAATCTTCAAAAAAAATGTCGTAGGCCCTAAAACCAGCGCCTAAGGTAAGAAACGTGTCCTAGACAAGTTCTATAATCACTCTTTTAGCCCGATGGGTATTCGAGCGAGGGGACGTAATAAAATATAAATGGACCTCAATTCGAACTCTCGATCGATAGAGACAGTTTCTCAACGCACCTGTATGTTCTCAACCATTTAATCAAGGTCCGAATTTAATTAAAATGGGATTAACCATCGTCAATATCTTTCCTTTTCTTTGAATTCCTTATTTTCTCGGTTTAGTTTACACTAGTGTGATTCCCGTGAAAAAATTCACGGGTTGTCCATTTTTATTGATATTTAAAGATATCAGTAAGATAAGATTGTTTTTAAATTACGCAAAAGAATGTGACCATCAATATGTGGGTTAATAGGTGTACGAAAGATTGAACAACATAATCGTTTAAAGGATAATTTTGTTGTTAGAATAAGACAATTTATTCTTTATTTCATACTTTACTGATTATATAAAGTACAATTAAATCTACCCATTCATTCAAAATTGAAAGAGTAAAATATTTAAATATATCATTTAACCCTGAATATCGTTTGATTATTGTGATATAGTACTCATGCATGTATTAATTACTTCGTATTAATTATATTGAAATCTTATATACAATATATACTCCGTAAGAATTACGGAGTAATGTATTTAGGAACGTGCTAAATCATACACGCGGATTACTACGTTGTACACGAATATTCCGTATTTACCCTTGTCACTTCTTCCACCCACTACATTCAATTTTAGGGCAAAAAACAAAAAAAATCAAGATCTAACTCCTTCCAACTTCAACCAAGTCAGCCACCAAGTCCACCACCACCCTCGAGCCAACCACACTTTCATGTCCCCACGTCGATTACTCTCCCCCGTCCAATGCCCACCCTCACCAGCCACCCTCGCCTACCCCACTCTTGTCACCGCTCTCTCCCCTGTTGGATAACAACCCCCGACCCCTCCCACCACGTCGATCACCTCTGTCCATGTCGACCTGTCCTTTACCGCCACCCATCATCCACCACCTATGTTTGTCGTCTCCATAAGATCGACAAACCCAATTGAAAAACATATGAAAAAAACTGAATTTGAAAAATAAAAAACACATCTAATATAATCAAATCTGAAAGTAGAATTAATAAATTCAAATTGTTGTGGTTGATTTACTAATTTAGATTTATAATTGATGAATTTAAATAATAAATTCACATTATTGTTGTTGATTTAATAATTTAGATTTATAATTGATGAATTTGCTCAAAAGATGATTAGGTTTAGGGTAAAGATTTGTGATTTTTTTAAGGGTTTTTCTACGTTGTACCCTCCTGTTTTTCCGTTTTCTACCATGTACCCCTCCTATTTTCAAAACCCTCACTAATACCTCTGTAGTAGATTAATTTCATAAAATGTGACCTAATCACAATTATTCGTCTAATGCTCCGTTAATTAGATGACATGACAGTGACTCTAGGCTATGACATAACCAGTTTTGACAATCTTGACTTGTATTCCCTCCATTTTCCCCAACTTTTTCTCCATTCCATTACTTTTTCCCATTTTTCTCATTTTATATGTCAACTTCTTATTCTTTTTTACCTAATTGATTTTCCTCCCCTTTCACCCCAACTTATTCTTTAGCTTAAAATAATAATATTTTACTGATTTCTAACAAAATTAATTTAATCGCATTAACAAACAAAGCATTAATGTTGCACTTAAAATAAAGATTAAAATAATTATGATAAAATGAAGAAAAAAATCATAAATTATGCATGCAAAATTAGAATTACAGAAAACATAGGAGACGGAGATGGAAATTAATAAGGATTTTTGAGTAGAATAATTGTAATTAGGTCACGTTTAATGAAATTAATCAACTACAGGGGTATAAGTGAGGGTTTAGAAAACAGGAGGGGTATACGGTAGAAAACGGAAAAATAGAAGGGTACAACATAGAAAAACCCTTTTTTTAACTGCACATGTGAAAAGGGTAGGATTGGAAAATATTTGACAAAATGTGTACAACGAAGTAAAAGGCGTGTGTAACACCTCGTTACTTTCCGAGTCATTTATAGGGCATTATTTTTCTATTCCATTTAAATCGGGTTTTTAGTTGGAAAAATATTTTCAAATGTCGTTATAAAATTTTAAGTATTTTGGGCCTTCTAATTATAAATCGGTTTTGATTTTCGTAAAGTGAAACGTTATTTTATAAAATCGACTTTGTATCGGGTTGAAATTTGGGTCAAACACAAATAAGAAAAAAAAATAAAAAAAATTCTAATAACCTATTTAAAAACCCCACCCGTACATTCATTCTACCCATCACCAAAACACACCCCTGCTTCACAACTCGCTCATCCTTCGTCGGTTTTCGATTTTGATCAATTGTTCGGGGCTGTAAATTGGTCTTATCCTCATCGACATCAACTCGTTTTACTTTCTCCTTCATCAAATTGTAAGTCCCGACTTATTTATCTATTTGTATTATTGTAGAAAAATCAATTCTTTTCCTTTTTATCTATAAACCGAGTTTTGTAAGTGGTTTTTATAACTTACTAATTTTATGGGGATTGTTTGAATAATAATTGGGGGTGAGTTTATTTTCTTTTAAGTATCGATTTGTGATGGAAAGAAGCGTATATGTTGATATTTGGGTAATTTGAGTGAGCGTAGTAATTTGGTTGAGGCGTAGTATTTTGCCCATGGACATTAGTTCTCTATTGGTAATTTACTTAGGAAGAGAATTGCAAAGGTTCTTTGATGGTGCAATGATGATGCAGTGGTGATGATATGATGATGCAATGATGATGATGTGATGATGCAAGGTATATAATTTAGAGTTGATGTTGGTGTACTGTTGTTAATTTTGTTAGAATTGAATACGGTTGATTTCTTCATCGCGTGGAGTTTAATTTATTTATCGACGTATCCGATTTTTGGTCAAGTAATTTGGATCGAGTGATATTTTACATTAGCTTAGTGTCTTGAGGTTGAGTGGTTTCGGTAGTATAGATGGGTATTATATAGGTTGGACCGTTTTAATTAGTTATTGAATTACATTTATATTATTGTAGCTTGTGGGTTCGATGAGAAAGAGTTTTTGGACTAATAATAGCTAAGTTTTGTCCGTCTTGAGAGGTAAGGACGTTTTATTCTTTTTCACTTTTAAGTAAAGAGCATGTTTGGATCAAAATATATTTTTTATAACGGTTTCTTGAATTATTTCGTCGATCATAATGATTTTCATAATACTCGTAATGTTTGGATATTGAATTTTGTGACACAAGTCACACATTCGTTATTGGTTTTGTTTTGGTAAAATTTTGTTAACTTATAACAGACTCTGGGAGCTCTGTTGGTCTAGAGAGTCTAGACGGTTTTAAGGTGCGTCTAAGACATTCCTTGGACTTTGTCCCGAAACTATTTTTTGAGTGAGGATTGTCTGGCCCTCACTCGCTAGGGAGTTAGACTTTTTCCTTTGGCAGTTTCATCCTACTGACTGTCCAAATGTGAGAGGTGCGCACTATTATGAGTCTAGCTAAGCACAGGTGGTTACCTCTAGACCGTGCAAGGGTAGGACCTTGGCACACAGGTTGCGAAAAATATATATTTTGGTTGGTTTGGATTTGACTACTATTTTTATGGTATTCTGGTATTTAAACGATGATTTTAACTCCGATTTCAGTTTGTTATTATTATTTGTTTCACGATTTGTTATATTATTATACTTTTACTCAGCTTTGTTGACGTCCTTTTGTTTTGGGTCGTTCCTCCGCTGGAACCTGTACCTATTTGTATTTTTGGGTACAGCTGATAGACACACTTGATTTGCTGCATGGGTGCATTCTGGTATCGGGTGATGCTGAGCGAGGAAGGACTTTTATAATTTAACTTTGACTACAAACTATTTACATTATTATTGGATTTATTGGTTTGCTATTGTTTTAAATCATTTTGGATTTTGTGAAACTTAAGACTTCCGCTGCAATATTTTCGTTTAATTAGCTATCAAATTTCTATTTTATTTATTTATTTATTATTTATCTTTTTCCTTGCACTTGGCTCCGTAAGCTAAGTGCGGAGTAACAGCTTTGAGTTTTCCATTTTTGGTTTACTATTTTGGTTGCGAAAATTTAGGGCTGTTACAGCGTGTACAACAAAATGTGTACAAATTGTATACCTTCCCTAGAATAGATCACATGCAATTGCATAGTTGTTAAATTAATGGTATAATATGTAACACCCCTGATTTTATAAATTAAATTAAATTAAAGTTATATTCGTATTTTTATTTTATTTACGATTCAACTCGTAATTTTTAAAATTTTTATAAAACGAATTTATCGTTTAATCGTTTCAAACTCCTAAAATTCAATGTGACTCGGAAACTTTTCTAATATTTAAAACATATTTTTATTTTTGTTTCGATTCATTTTATACATTTAATTTGATTCTTATCGAAAGTCTATTTCGACGATTTAAATTCTAAATTCTTTTTATTTATTTATGTTTAAGCTCGAATTTTCTATTTGCTTGGGCTACCTCTACAGCTGAAAAAGTATGAGCCAAAGCTATGAAATGAGCATACTTGCTGAGCCGATCAACAACCACAAATATAACTTCTTTACCCTGAGACTTTGGAAGCCCTGTAATGAAATCCATCGATATATCCATCCAAACCTCACTCGGGATTTCCAACGGCTGAAGTTTTCTTGGGTAGGCCGCATTGTCATACTTATTAGCCTGACACACAGGAAAATTTCTGATGAAATTACTGATATGCTTAGTCTTTCCCTTCCATGTAAACAACGTTTCTACTCTCCTCGTGGTGGCATCTCTCCCTGAATGGCCACCCTCAGCCGAGCTACGCATCCACTGCATTATATGACCACGTACCACATGATTAGGGCCTATCAATATTTTTCCCTTCTTCCTGATCAGACCATCCTATAAACTGTATTGTCCCATCCGCATCTGTTGACTCAGTTGTACCCACAGGTCAGCTATATGAGAATCAGCCTGATAGCTAGCCTTTTATTCCCTCCATCAAGTCTGATTGTATTTCAGACAGTGACAGACTCAATAAGGCGCTCCCTTCCACCCTCGATAACGGATCAGCAGCTGAGTTTTCCCTCCCAGCCCTATATTGAATTTCATAATCAAAACCCCTGAGTTTTGATAACCAGAATTGTTGAAAAGGTGTTGAAATTTTCTGCTGTAGGAGCCATTTGAGGCTTTTCTGATCAGTCTTGACTATAAACGCTTGACCACTCAAATATTGTTCCCATTTCTGTACTGCAAACACAATAGCCATTAATTCCTTCTCGTACACAGACAGTTTTCTCCATTTTGGCCCCAACGTTCTGCTGATGAATGCCAATGGATGGCCATCCCGTACCAAGACTGCTCCAATACCCTCATTGGAAGCATCAGTTTCCACTACAAACTTCTTTAAAAAGTCAGGTACTGTTAATACTGGTGCAGAACACTAGGACGACTTTAGTAAATCAAATGCTTCCGCAGCCTGATCAGTCCAATCAAAACCCCCTTTTTTCAATAGCTGAGTTAAAGGTTGACTGATGAGAGCATAATTCCTGACGAATTTTCCGTAATACCCCGCTAAACCCAGAAAACTCCTAAGTTCTTTGACGTTCTTAGGCACAGGCCAATTGGAAACTGCGGAAATCTTACTTGGATCAGTCTCTAACCTTTTGCCTGATATAAAATGCCCCAAATATTCCACCTTAGTGATGGCAAACGCACACTTGCTTGGTTTAGCATACAAAAAATGACGACGCATCAAGGTAAAGACCTCCTTGAGATGGATTATATGAGATTCCAAAGATGGGCTGTATACCAGGATGTCATCAAAGAAAACTAGCACACATTTCCTTAAAAGGGGTCTAAAAATTTCGTTCATCCAATTTTGGAATGATGCAGGAGCGTTAGTAAGGCCGAATGGTATTACCAGAAATTCATAATGACCGTTATGCGTCTTAAATGCCATCTTGAATACATCCTTATCACACACACGCAGCTGATGGTAACCAGCTCTCAAATCAAGCTTTGAAAACACCAATGCCCCCGCTAATTCATTCACTAGCTCATCCATGACCGGAATGGGAAACTTGTCTTTGATGGTGCATTTGTTTAAACCCCTGTAATCTACACACAATCGCCATGACCAGTCCTTCTTACCCACTAACACCATTGGAGACGCAAACGAACTAGAACTAGGCAGAATTATACCTCGTTCTAGAATTTCCTCAATTAGCTGTTCAATGATATCTCTCCTCTTAAGGGGATATCTATACGGCCTGATATTGATTGGTTGCATCTAGACCTGTCAAACGGGTCGGGCGGGCGGGTTTCAGGTTCGGTCATTTCGGGTTCGGGTAAAATACAGGTCGGGTGTATTTCGGGTTTGAAAAATACGGGTTTTATACGGGTCGGGTTTATACGGGTTTCGGGTCGGATTTCGGGTCAAATACGGGTTATTAACGCAATTTGAAAACAATAATTTTCTTTACTTTTTTATCATAAATACAATTTTATTCTTAATTTTTTTAATCATCTCATTTAATATATGATATTAGTGTGAATAAACATGTTTTATTTAATATATTTTTTAATATAAATTGTTATTTTATTTTTATAGGAAGTACAAATATATATGACGAAGTTTGACTCGATTTATTGAATTTTTTTTTTCTCATTATAATAAGCATGTGATAAAAATATGATTTTAAAGATATATATAAATATTATTTCTTAAAACTTTGAAAATAAAAAAATATTTCTTAGTGTTTTTGAGAAACTTTTGTGTATAATAGCAATATTTTTTTAATTTATCTATTTTCGGGCGGGTAACGGGTTCGGGCGGGTTTTGACCCAATATATTCGGGTTTTATCGGGTCGGGTCACTTTCGGGTTTCGGTCATTTTTGGGCGGGTTTTTTCGGGTTTTTTTCGGGCGGTTTCGGGTCGGGTTTTAGGGTCGGGTCAGTTTTTGACAGGTCTAGTTGCATCCCTTCCAACAATGGTATCCTGTGATCAAAGACTCCTCTTGAAAGAGGCAACTTAGTAGGCTCCTCTAACAAACTTTTGAACTGCATTAGGATAGGTCGCACCTTTGGTGCATGACCTACCAGCTCGTCCAACTCCAAGCCCTTGCACTCCAACTCCTCACTACCAGCCACTTGCAAACAGAAAAGGTGGGACGCATTTGAAAGTAATTTTAAGGATGGTTCCTCCACCAGTGTATGGAGCTTTTGCGCCTTCATTCCTCTTAGTACTAGGTTCATTCCTCCTACTTGGAACTCCATTTTGAGCTGTTGGAAATCCCACTTAATAACACCCAATGTGCTAAGCCACTGAACCCCTAATACCATATCACATCCACCCAAGGGAATTATTAGCATATCCGCAGCAAATTGGTTGTTCAATAACCGCCACTCAAACCTCTTAGCAACCAATTGATAAGGTAAATGATTGCCATCAGCCACTGCACTGCTTGTGGAGGAATTTTATCAAGTTTACAGCCTACCTTGGTAGCTACATTATAGTCCAGAAAATTGTGTGTGCTACCCGAATCAATGAGGATATGAAGAGGCTTTTTCCAATAGTAGCCCGTCACTCTCATGGCTTGGAATCTTTGGCTTCCAGATAATGCATTAACAGAAATGTGGGGCTCGTCATTACTGGACACAACCAAGTCCGTGTCTCCTTCCTCCAAGACAACCAACTCTTCCTCCGATTCATCCTCACATCCTGGAACCTCGACTACAAACAGCTGAGTTTGTTTGAATTTAAATTTGTGGTTCCTGTCATACGGTTCATTACAAAACTAACATTCGCCGCATTTCTGCTTTTTAGCTCGTTCAGCTGCGCTCAAAAACTTGGTAGGTCTAGCAGCTGTTGACGGAATGTTGTTACTTACTCCCGGCGTTGGTAATAGCCCCTTCGCCCATGGCTTAACCGGACTACTCACAACACGAGAAACATTACTAGCTACCTTAGGCTGATATCTAGTAGCAGCAATGGTCTCTTCCTGTAATCTAGCATACTCCACCGCTTCAGCTAGCGTTTGAGGCTTAAAAGCTCTCACAAACGATTTTAAGCTAGGTTTCAGACCACCTATAAAGCTATCCAGAAAGTACTCATCAGGTAAGAGTGCATTCCTCTGAATAATTAAGGCTCGCAGATTTTCAAATGCATCGAGATAATCTTCGATCGACCCTAACTGACTCAATTTATTGAATTCCTCTACCACGTTTCCCCCAATTTCCTCCTTAAACCTCGCACACAAATCGACGATAAACTCATCCCAAGTTACTGGGGTTCTAACAGCAATGTAGCTTTTAAATCACGACTCCGCTCTACCAATCATATACATACTCGCTAAATCAACTCTTTGATTTGCTTCAATTTTGCATAGATTGAAGTATTTTATACACTTTTCCATCCACATCCTTGGATTTTTACCATCAAACACAGGAAAATTCAACTTTCGGATTGAACGAAACAGGATGTTTGTTACCTTGATTTCCATGTTCCGGAGTTGCGTCTTCTCTGTCCTTGAGCATCTTGAGGATCTTCCCTAGTAATAACGAGTTTTCCGTTAACGAATTGGCTTGTTGCTCAAGTCTCTGCTCCACTGATGCTATACGATTCTCCATTATTGTTTACAATTGCTTAACAGTATGGTGTTTAGGCGCCAGAATGATAGTGCTCTGATACCAATGATATAGTGCAGGAGCTCGCCCTCAACAATGGCGTTGCGGAGCTCGAGTTCTACGTCGCAGTAACAGACTTTGTACAGAAGGGAAGAGAAAGAGATAGAAGATGAAGAGAGGCGGGAAGTTTGTTATTGTATTCATATGTATTTCTTTCACACAGTATGTGTATTTATACACTTAATTGCTGTAACTAATTTTGTAACAAACAAGGATAATCCCAGCCACTCATTCAATGATTAATTTTCAGCCACTCATTTTCATTTAACCGTATCATACTCATTAATTGAGAAGGCTATTGTTATTTGATGAAAATAGAGTATCAAATGTATACTATTAGACAAAAATACATTAGGTCCAATACAAAAATATATTGTAATCAATATCAAAATATTACTGTATGTGTTCCTCTAGGTAATCCTCCCTGACTAGTTGAAACTGAGAGCATGCTAAACACCATACCCGCACTCTCTATACTAGCATTACCTCCTCGCAGCATACGTATCCCCAAGTTTCTTGGGGATACCCGCACTCTCTCGGCGTTGGGCCTCCCCAGAACGGGAAACGCAAGGGTCCAACGCAACCGCATGTAACCGTCCGGTTACATGCGATGAACCATGTCGCGTTGTCAGCAACAGCCATGGCGACAATGGCCACGAGCCACAAAAAATAGACTTGAATTCGTAGGTTGTTATTGATCACTCTGTTAATTGTATATGATGAAGATGTTGGGAGGAAGAAATTTTTTTTTGTTTGTAATGTCTTGTGTAATGCATGAGAATATATATGAGTTGATAATGGGTGTTAATTAAGGTCATTGTCATTAAGTGAACTATGAATTGGCTTATCGAGTGATTATATGCATGGTGATGATGATGTTAAAGACATCCAATTATGGATTGATGTTTAAGTACACAATGAACATGCATGATGGTAGAGTTCGAGATATTAGGGGCTGCATATCAGACATTCTGTTTATAGCTTGATTAAGAAGAGCAATGAATTGCTCCATGAAACGCACCACCTAGATTTATTACGACTACTTTTCTATTACAGTATGGGGTTAGAACTTTGTTTCTCGTATCTTGGGTTTGTTTTGATTCTAATTGGTATCGGGTTAATACTTGATCAATGTCAATAATCTTCAAAAATAATGTCATTTAAAATATTAATTTTTTAACAATTTAATTAATTGAATGTATATTATGCTTTAATCAAATATGGGGTATATTTTTTCATAACATTTCAAACAAGTACCTTTGTTTTTGTTAAATTGATTCTCATAGGTAACTATTTAAAAAATAATTTTTTTTCGCAAACAAATACAAGGTAACCCTAATTACGTAACCCTATTATGAATGTGGACTAAGATATAAAAAGGAAGGGGTGGTAGTGCACATCTAATCTAATAGGTTAGTAATAGTAATAATAATAGTTAGTTAGACGTAGTTATGAACTAGGTTCTTAGATTAGTAAGTTATTATACTTACGTAATAAGTTGGGTTCGGGAAACAGGTTAAACATTATACGGGTATAAGAATGGTTTATCGAAATGGACTAAACTAAATGGGTTAACCAATTATATATGCTCTTAATTTTGTATTGTATTGTGATTACTGTAGACTTGTAGTCTTCCTAGCTGTTAGAATTCTAACTATATCGTAATTCTAGTGTATAAATACGGCTAATTCATATCAATGAGAATTCACAATTCATTCCATAAAAAATAGATTCTTTACATACAGTACTTCAGAATTCAGAATTCAAAGATATACAGGTATAGTACGAGGCTTATGATGTTTTGGAGGACGATTTACGTCTAGACAAAAACATAAAGAACCTCGGAAACAATGACCTTCATAATAAAGCTAGTTGCTGATAAAAAAATAGTAATACTCCGTACTCATTAATTGAGAAGAGTATTGTTTTTCGATAAAAATAGAGTACCAAATTTATACTATTAGACAAAAATACATTAGCCAATACAAAAATATATTGAATTATTAGTACAAAAATATATTAGGGTTGGTATTACGATTTGTGCTCCCCTAGGTAATCCTCCGTGACTAGTTGAATAACACCCTCAATGCTATCAATTGGGAGCACCCTAAACACCATCCTTGCACTCTCTATACTAGCACTACCAACCTCGCAGCATACCCGCACTCTCTCGGCCTTGGGCCTCCCCAGAACGGGAAACCCAACGGTCCAACCCGACCGCATGTAACCGTCTGGTTACATGCACTGCACCATGTCGCGTTGTCCGCAACAGTCATACCGACAACGGCCATGAGCCAGAAGAAACATACTTACTTGAATTCCTTCATTGATCATTCTGTTAGTTGTAGTTGAAGAAGGAATTTTTTGCGTTGTGATCGAGGAAGTGTGAGAATATTAGATTGTGTTAATTGGATTGCGTTGGGGTTATAACTTTATTCCTCGTGACTTGTGTTTATTTCGATTTTAGTTGGTATCAGGTTAATACTTACACTAGTGTTAATAATCTTCAAAAAAAATGTCGTAGGCCCTAAAACCAGCGCCTAAGGTAAGAAACGTGTCCTAGACAAGTTCGATAATCACTCTTCTAGCCCGATGGGTATTCGAGTGAGGGGACGTAATAAAATATAAATGGACCTCAATTCGAACTCTCGATCGATAGAGACAGTTTCTCAACGCACCTGTATGTTCTCAACCATTTAATCAAGGTCCGAATTTAATTAAAATGGGATTAACCGTCGTCAATATCTTTCCTTTTCTTTGAATTCCTTATTTTCTCGGTTTAGTTTACACTAGTGTGATTCCCGTGAAAAAATTCACGGGTTGTCCATTTTTATTGATATTTAAAGATATCAGTAAGATAAGATTGTTTTTAAATTACGCAAAAGAATGTGACCATCAATATGTGGGTTAATAGGTGTACGAAAGATTGAACAACATAATCGTTTAAAGGATAATTTTGTTGTTAGAATAAGACAATTTATTCTTTATTTCATACTTTACTGATTATATAAAGTACAATTAAATCTACCCATTCATTCAAAATTGAAAGAGTAAAATATTTAAATATATCATTTAACCCTGAATATCGTTTGATTATTGTGATATAGTACTCATGCATGTATTAATTACTTCGTATTAATTATATTGAAATCTTATATACAATATATACTCCGTAAGAATCACGGAGTAATGTATTTAGGAACGTGCTAAATCATACACGCGGATTACTACGTTGTACACGAATATTCCGTATTTACCCTTGTCACTTCTTCCACCCACTACATTCAATTTTAGGGCAAAAAACAAAAAAAAATCAAGATCTAACTCCTTCCAACTTCAACCAAGTCAGCCACCAAGTCCACCACCACCCTCGAGCCAACCACACTTTCATGTCCCCACGTCGATTACTCTCCCCCGTCCAATGCCCACCCTCACCAGCCACCCTTGCCTACCCCACTCTTGTCACCGCTCTCTCCCCTGCTGGATAACAACCCCCGACCCCTCCCACCACGTCGATCACCTCGGTCCATGTCGACCTATCCTTTACCGCCACCCATCATCCACCACCTATGTTTGTCGTCTCCATAAGATCGACAAACCCAATTGAAAAACATATGAAAAAAACTGAATTTGAAAAATAAAAAACACATCTAATATAATCAAATCTGAAAGTAGAATTAATAAATTCAAATTGTTGTTGTTGATTTACTAATTTAGATTTATAATTGATGAATTTAAATAATAAATTCACATTATTGTTGTTGATTTAATAATTTAGATTTATAATTGATGAATTTGTTCAAAAGATGATTAGGTTTAGGGTAAAGATTTGTGATTTTTTTAAGGGTTTTTCTACGTTGTACCCTCCTGTTTTTCCGTTTTCTACCATGTACCCCTCCTATTTTCAAAACCCTCACTAATACCTCTGTAGTAGATTAATTTCATAAAATGTGACCTAATCACAATTATTCGTCTAATGCTCCGTTAATTAGATGACATGACAGTGACTCTAGGCTATGACATAACCAGTTTTGACAACCTTGACTTGTATTCCCTCCATTTTCCCCGACTTTTTCTCCATTCCATTACTTTTTCCCATTTTTCTCATTTTATATGTCAACTTCTTATTCTTTTTTACCTAATTGATTTTCCTCCCCTTTCACCCCAACTTATTCTTTAGCTTAAAATAATAATATTTTACTGATTTCTAACAAAATTAATTTAATCGCATTAACAAACAAAGCATTAATGTTGCACTTAAAATAAAGATTAAAATAATTATGATAAAATGAAGAAAAAAATCATAAATTATGCATGCAAAATTAGAATTAGAGAAAATATAGGAGACGGAGATGGAAATTAATAAGGATTTTTGAGTAGAATAATTGTAATTTGGTCACGTTTAATGAAATTAATCAACTACAGGGGTATAAGTGAGGGTTTAGAAAACAGGAGGGGTATACGGTAGAAAACGGAAAAATAGAAGGGTACAACATAGAAAAACCCTTTTTTTAACTGCACATGTGAAAAGGGTAGGATTGGAAAATATTTGACAAAATGTGTACAACGAAGTAAAAGGCGTGTGTAACACCCCGTTACTTTCCGAGTCATTTATAGGGCATTATTTTTCTATTCCATTTAAATCGGGTTTTTAGTTGGAAAAATATTTTCAAATGTCGTTATAAAATTTTAAGTATTTTGAGCCTTCTAATTATAAATCGGTTTTGATTTTCGTAAAGTGAAACGTTATTTTATAAAATCGACTTTGTATCGGGTTGAAATTTGGGTCAAACACAAATAAGAAAAAAATAATAAAAAAATTCTAATAACCTATTTAAAAACCCCACCCGTACATTCATTCTACCCATCACCAAAACACACCCCTGCTTCACAACTCGCTCATCCTTCGTCGGTTTTCGATTTTGATCAATTGTTCGGGGCTGTAAATTGGTCTTATCCTCATCGACATCAACTCGTTTTACTTTCTCCTTCATCAAATTGTAAGTCCCGACTTATTTATCTATTTGTATTATTGTAGAAAAATCAATTCTTTTCCTTTTTATCTATAAACCGAGTTTTGTAAGTGGTTTTTATAAGTTACTAATTTTATGGGGATTGTTTGAATAATAATTGGGGGTGAGTTTATTTTCTTTTAAGTATCGATTTGTGATGGAAAGAAGCGTATATGTTGATATTTGGGTAATTTGAGTGAGCGTAGTAATTTGGTTGAGGCGTAGTATTTTGCCCATGGACATTAGTTCTCTATTGGTAATTTACTTAGGAAGAGAATTGCAAAGGTTCTTTGATGGTGCAATGATGATGCAGTGGTGATGATATGATGATGCAATGATGATGATGTGATGATGCAAGGTATATAATTTAGAGTTGATGTTGGTGTACTGTTGTTAATTTTGTTAGAATTGAATACGGTTGATTTCTCCATCGCGTGGAGTTTAATTTATTTATCGACGTATCCGATTTTTGGTCAAGTAATTTGGATCGAGTGATATTTTACATTAGCTTAGTGTCTTGAGGTTGAGTGGTTTCGGTAGTATAGATGGGTATTATATAGGTTGGACCGTTTTAATTAGTTATTGAATTACATTTATATTATTGTAGCTTGTGGGTTCGAGGAGAAAGAGTTTTTGGACTAATAATAGCTGAGTTTTGTCCGTCTTGAGAGGTAAGGACGTTTTATTCTTTTTCACTTTTAAGTAAAGAGCATGTTCGGATCAAAATATATTTTTTATAACGGTTTCTTGAATTATTTCGTCGATCATAATGATTTTCATAATACTCGTAATGTTTGGATATTGAATTTTGTGACACAAGTCACACATTCGTTATTGGTTTTGTTTTGGTAAAATTTTGGTAACTTTTAACAGACTCTGGGAGCTCTGTTGGTCTAGAGAGTCTAGACGGTTTTAAGGTGCGTCTAAGACATTCCTTGGACTTTGTCCCGAAACTATTTTTTGAGTGAGGATTGTCCGGCCCTCACTCGCTAGGGAGTTAGACTTTTTCCTTTGGCAGTTTCATCCTACTAACTGTCCAAATGTGAGAGGTGCGCACTATTATGAGTCTAGCTAAGCACAAGTGGTTACCTCTAGACCGTGCAAGGGTAGGACCTTGGCACACAGGTTGCGAAAAATATATATTTTGGTTGGTTTGGATTTGACTACTATTTTTATGGTATTCTGGTATTTAAACGATGATTTTAACTCCGATTTCAGTTTGTTATTATTATTTGTTTCACGATTTGTTATATTATTATACTTTTACTCAGCTTTGCTGACGTCCTTTTGTTTTGGGTCGTTCCTCCGCTGGAACCTATACCTATTTGTATTTTTGGGTACAGCTGATAGACACACTTGATTTGCTGCATGGGTGCATTCTGGTATCGGGTGATGCTGAGCGAGGAAGGACTTTTATAATTTAACTTTGACTACAAACTATTTACATTATTATTGGATTTATTGGTTTGCTATTGTTTTAAATCATTTTGGATTTTGTGAGACTTAAGACTTCCGCTGCAACATTTTCGTTTAATTAGCTATCAAATTTCTATTTTATTTATTTATTTATTATTTATCTTTTTCCTTGCACTTGGCTCCGTAAGATAAGTGCGGAGTAACAGCTTTGAGTTTTCCATTTTTGGTTTACTATTTTGGTTGCGAAAATTTAGGGCTGTTACAGCATGTACAACAAAATGTGTACAAATTGTATACCTTCCCTAGAATAGATCACATGCAATTGCATAGTTGTTAAATTAATGGTATAATATGTAACACCCCTGATTTTATAAATTAAATTAAATTAAAGTTATATTCGTATTTTTATTTTATTTACGATTCAACTCGTAATTTTTAAAATTTTTATAAAACGAATTTATCATTTAATCGTTTCAAACTCCTAAAATTCAATGTGACTCGGAAACTTTTCTTATATTTAAAACATATTTTTATTTTTGTTTCGATTCATTTTATACATTTAATTTGATTCTTATCGAAAGTCTATTTCGACGATTTAAATTCTAAATTCTTTTTATTTATTTATGTTTAAGCTCGAATTTTCTATTTTTCGGCTCGAAGCTCATTTATTTTAATTTTCGTCAAAACATTTATTATCTTTCCTCGAAAAATCGATTTAATTTACTTCATCGAAGATTAATTATTTATCGGGAAATATTATTTCATCGTCTAACTATTTACTTCTATAAACCTCGTTTTCGACCCGAATAATTATTTTTTTTTTGGAAAAATGTAAATGTATTATATTAATCACGCAAACTGTCATCCAAAATACATACAACCCCAAATTCTTTCTACATCAAGTTTAGAATAGCTGGATATGCCTAATAGATTTCACACTTTGCCTTTTGCTACTTAATCGGTCCTGCATATCATTCTTCACCCTCCTCATAACCGCCTCCGGTCGCGTAACACTGAATTCCTGCCTACTCCTATTTCTTTCCTCCCATATCCCATAAACCGTAGCAAGGAATACTGCAAAGCATACATGCCTCCATCCCATCGATTTGTGCCTCCAAGAGCTAAACCATCGTAGCACATCAGAACTGGGTAAAACAATGTCCACCCATTTTTCCATAATTTTCTTACATCGAAGACTGAACTCACAATGGAAGAACACATGGTTAATGGATTCAGGTACTCTGCCACACAGGTAGTAGTTTATTTGGTTAGTGACTCCAAATCGCAGCAACCTGTCAAGGGTGAGCAACCTGTTACTCGCATACAGCCACCCAAGGCCATTCTCGTCCAAACCACAGGCCACCAATTCATTTTTATCTCTACACCTCGTAGCCAATAATTATTTATATCTAGAGAAACGTTTATTTACTAATTTTATTAGTCAACCCAATTTTTTTTATTAATTCGTTTTTAAATTCGATTTGTGGGTCAGTCAACTCATCGTTACGGAATTTGTGTCCTACCAAATTCATTTAACTAACTAGTGTTCCATTCTATTCTTAATTCAATTCACCTCCCCTATTTCTTTTTGTTCCACACTAATTCCTTCCCCTTCCTCCACCGCTTCATGACCTTTTTAATCAACTTATCCCACTTATCACTTATTCATATTCATTCCCGTGTTTTCTTTTCTTCCTCCACCGTTTCATTCATCCCCTCTTGCTCTCATTATTTTTCTAATTCCTCTGCTTCCTTCTTCCCTTTCGTTCGTCTTTTTGTTCTACTGCAATTCGCTGTTGATGCTGTTTCGTTCCTCTGTCTTCGTGCTGTTGCCATGTCGAGTGGAGCATATTTGGAAGGCTAGCGATTTCACGTCATGAAGGTTAAGACGTGCTAGTGAAGATTTTGAAACTCAGACTATGCAAGTAGACAAGTACAAGATCGATTCGAATATTGACTCAAGGTAACTTTAGGACGTTACTCGATTTTATATTGTATGTTTGAGTAGTAGTATGTAGTAAATATTTTAATTCGATTTTCTAATTTTAGCTATTTATTATTTGCTAATTACTATTTTTAAATCGTGTGCCTTAAATATTTTACAAGTTTTCGATATCGTGAGTAATTTAATTATTTATGATTGTTGTAATATTTTGTTAGTTATCTTGACACTAGTAACTAAATATTATTGATTTCATTTTTTCCTCTTATTTTGTTAATTTATAGTTTTAACTCTAAATCGTATTTTTATATTATATAAGCGAAATTTGTAAACTCATTTAATAAATTAATTTTCGTTTTACGAATTATACTAATAAATGAGAAAATAATCGATTTTGTTTTAAATATATTTTTAGTCGAGACTATTTTCACTAATAATTTCTTATTTGTTTACAATTGACTATTTTTTGTAAAATCCGTATTATTTATTAATAAAAGCTGTTTGTTAAAAATAATTTGAAATCATTATAAATTCATTTCATTTATAAAACTCGTCACTCAATTAATTTTGATATCGTGTTCATAAAACAACTCTTTTCTAAAATTTATAGTTATAACTCGATTTCCTAATTATTTATAAAATACTATATATTGACTTATTATATTTTAATTATATTTTGAGTAACGAATTTAGAAATGTATTAAAGTTACGATAACGACGATAATAATAAAATGTTGATTTCGTCGGAAATGCTATTTTTATATATTTCACTTATTTTAATAATTTAAGTATTTCTATAAAACTATTTCTATTTTAAGTAAGTTTCTATTTATTGAAAGTTTCCCTTTTAATATAAAGTGTTTATTCCTTTTATCCTCATAATGATTATATCTTTTGAATATCGATAATGGTTGTTTTGGAGTTATGGAATAAAGACTAGTGTGGGTTAGAGTAATATAATCTGGGGTTTACGGTTTTGCCATCAACTATAAGGCTAGTGTATCATGAATCGGTACATTGGTTGTTGAACCGGGTGACAGGTATCCCGGGAATTGCGTACATTTTGACCTTAAGCTTAGGCCTCGCAGTAAGTCGCCGTCATAAGTTGAACTGGGTCACATGTAATCCCAGGAGGGGTGTGCATTGTCTTAAACTAGGGTCACACATTTATAAGTCGCCGTCCTATTATGGCTGAGTAGCCTAGTTAGGGACCGAAGTTTGATTTGTTTGAACTAAGTTCTCGAAGCTAGTTATTAGTATTCTCCGGGTGAAAGTCTAACCTTCTACACTGAATATTTCCATAACGCCATTTTGAATATTTTCATTATTATCGATACATTTTGGTTTGCAGGTTGGCAAATATTTGAAGTTTTCTTCTGAAAACTTGTCCTGATTTTATTGTTCCAATATTTTAATTTTTCTCCGAAAGCTTATTTTTATTATATCATTTCAATGTTTTCCATTTTAATTATTTTGGTATAGTAATACTATTATTTTTCGATATGATATAATATGGCTGGGAGAACGTCCGAGTTACTCCCCACTGACGTGGCTGTTATGTTTATAACACGACAGATATTTGCTGCTGGGTTTTGGGTGTGAGTTAGCGAGTAGCGTGGATCCTACTCTTTCTTTATTCATGTAATTTATGGATTTGTATAACCCGTTTGGAGAATTTGCTTTTAGCTCTTTTGTAAAAAGAGGCATTTGTATTGACTTACAATTTCTTGTAATAAGATATAGTTTGTCACTGTTTTAATCCCAACTCTACAGTATTTCCGCCACTGTATTGCGTTAGAATTTCAAGGGGATTACATAATATAATAATCTATAATTAAAATTAAAATGTTAATAATTTAATACAGAGTATAACTTAGTGCTTAACATAAAAACGAAGAGGTTTATAAAGAGAAAAATGACTTATTGTTTTAGTTAATATTTTTAATTATTTACTCTTTTAATTAAACAAAGTCAAATAATATTTAAATAAATATTTGGAATTTTTTTAATATACTTTTCAATTTTTGTAATTTATCATAAAAAATAATTTGTATACTGAGAATTTTATAAACTAGTTGGAAAGCCCGTGCGATGCACGGACCGATTTTTAGTGACAATGATAATGACACCAAGTTAGAGAATTGCATAAATTTGTGGGACTACGCAACAGTAGAAACTAAGTATAGTTAAAACTCTTAATATATCTCTTTAAGACAATACTCGGTAAATATTTGGGTTGATAGTTGATATCTAAAAGCCAATAATGATTTTAACTTATAATATGATCATCCTCTTATGATAGTTTTGTACTTCCTCCTTCCTTCTATCTTCTTCCATATTCTATTTTCGTTTGTCTTTTTATCTTCTTCTCATCGCAAATATTTTTTATTTGGTTCAACAGTATTACTATGTTAACCCACATTTTACTTATAACTACAATTATAGAAGAGAGAAATATTTAATTTATACGTTAGTCTTTCAATGACATTATTCTTTCAATGTGGGATAATTTTACTAACTTTTATAGTCTTAAAAGTTCTTTAAATTTTGTCGATATTTAAGCAAGAATTATATAATGAAAATTCGTTGCCCTATTATATAATTTTTCGATGTGAGATAGAGTTTTTTTTCTAAGACTCAAAAGATGTTTGGTTAATATCTATGGACGAATGATTTCTCTTTTATTATATAGAATTTAATCAGCTCATCATATTTTTTTGATGTGTCATAATTTTACTTATTTTTATAGTCTTAAGAGATTAAGGATCAAAAATATTTTTTGTTGATATCTACGAACGAATGATTATTCTTATTTATAATATTGAAATTTATCACCTTAATATAATTTTTCGATATGAGATGATTTTAAATTACTATTTCTATATCTAATAGATTCATTATTTTTTCGAGCAAATAATATGAAATTCATAACTTAATACTTCCTCTAACACTTTTATAACTTCCCACTAAATATTTTTCGATGTGGAAAATTTCACACACGTTTACAGTCTTAAGAGTTTTTTTTAAAACTCAAAAGTGAAATTTTTAGTTAAGTCCTAAGAGTTTTTCTAAAACTCAAAAGATATTTGGTTTATATCTATGAAATTCATGACTTTGTAATAATTTCAGAATTTTTTTAAGACACAAAAAGTATGGGATAATTATACGTAAATAAGCTTGTGGTCTTAAGAAATTTTTTTAAGAACCAAAAGAGTTTGTTTTTCCATCTATGTTTTATATATATATAATAAGGTCTAGGGTAAAATTAAGGTCCTAAGTCCTATTGTTAGTCATTGGATTAACTTTAGATCAAGGGTTGAGATTAGCTTTGCAATTAAGTAATTAAGAGAGTAGATTTGGCATTAAATGAATCCATTAAATAGAGTGAGTAAGAGAGTAGATTCTACTCATCAATCCATTAATTCTATTTCAAATATTGAATACGAAATTTGAATCATTCTTTAAATAAAAGCGTCTTCATCAATAGTTCCGTAAAACTTAATTATGAATAATAGTGTCTTCTTCAAATATTGAATACGAAATTTTTTCTAACAAAATATCCATCTGTACGCTTGAAACTTTAATTCAATTACTACATAACTTCAGCTCTCACTTTCTGAAATTTTAGAACTCGTCTCCCACATACTTTCATCTTTAGTTCATAATGTCGAATACTACAGTATTTATAATTTCAAGAAACTCACTTTATAACTTCAACTCATTCACTTTAGAACTTCAAAGCACAACAATTACAACTTTATATATATAACTGCTAGAAAGTTGAACATTATTTCTCTGTAAAAACATACAACGACATGCTTGGACTTTAATTCAAATTCTTTACAACTGCAACTCTCAATTCATGAAACTTCAACTCTAAGCTTCCAAGACTTCAAAACACGTACACTTACATATTCAGTGCATGCATGACTTTCAATATTTAAATAACAGTTTGTTTGGAACTTTAATTCAGCTGCAATACAACTTCAGTACATTATATTTACAACATCATAGTTAACTGGTGTACATTCAAAACAATCTACCACACGCTTGCAACTTCAGTTCGAAAACTTTACAACTTCAACTTTCTGTTTCTGAAACTTCAACATCACGCCCCTTTGATTTGTAGAACATAACTTTGTAACTTTAAGTCATTCACTTTACAACTTCAGTGCACAACGTCTACAACTTCAGTGCACAACGTCTACAACTTCATTATTAAATTCCAATTTCACAATCTACCACACGTTTGTCATCATATTGTATGTCACTTTTCCTGTTACCTGTTCATCAATTCAATTCCAAATCATCGTAATTACGATCAAATTCATCAATTCAACCAAATTTTTGATATGAAATCACCAACCAAATCAAATTCAACCGGTTTTTAATTTTCATATGAAATCATACAAATCGATCGCTTACGATCAAATTCAACCAGTTGTTTTGATATGAAATCGTTAAATCAAATCAATTGCTTACGATTAAATTCAACCAGTTTATTGATATGAAATCAAACAAATCGATCACTTACGATCAACAAGTTTTTTTTATATGAAATCATCAAACAAATCAATTCAATTGATTATGACCCAAATTCGTATACCCAGAAAAACTCAGAAAACAGACCCAAAAATTAAACCCTAATTTCCCTAATTAAACTCGCAACAATTAAACCCTAATTTCCCTAATTTCGCAACAATTATACCCAAATTGTGAACAATTAAACCTAATTTCGCAAACCCTAATTTCGTATACCCAGAAAAACTTAGAAAACAGACCCAAAAATTAAACCCTAATTTCCCTAATTAAACTCGCAAATTAAAATTTAACCCCTAATTTCGCAATTAAACTCCAAATTAAAAAAATTGCTTAGAGAAAGAACAGACCTTGAGCCACGAAATTAGAGAAAGAACAGACCTTAAAAAAACTTGGTGAGGAAGTTGATAAATCTCGGTTTAATTTTGCTAACTAAAAAATTAAACTACGAACTTCGTCAAATTAAAAAACAAATCGCAAGATTATACAACAAAACTTTGATTAGAGAAAGAAAAGATGTCTACCTGCGAAAAGAGGACAAATTGATCGAGAACTAACAGTTAAAACGAGCGGATGAATATTGCTGATGATGAATGTACTTGAGCAAACAAACAAATTGATCCGGATGATGAATGATGAATGTTGCTGATGATGAATGTCCGAGCGGATGAATGTTGCTGATGGAGTAGTGGAGTGGGAAGTGAGCGGGAGTATGGTTTAATTGTGTTGGGAAAGGAAGTGAGGTAATGGAGGTCGGAATATTGAGGTAATGAAGGTGGGAAGAAAACGAGGAGTATTTCTGATGAACTTTTTTTTTTTTTTTTTTTAAAATGATATCTTACTTCAATCTCAGCCATCCATCTTGAATTCATCCAATGGCTTATAATAAGCCTTATGGACTTATAAGAGGAGAAGAGACTTATATGATCCCCTCTATATATATATATATATATATATATATATATATATATATATATATATATATATATATATATATATATATATATATATATATATATATATATATATATTCAATCACTGAAGTATACTTTTGGACAAATGATTACCTAAAACCAATGATTTCTTTTATTTATGATATCTCATCATAATTTTTCGATGTGTGATAATTTTACTCAAATTTATAATTTTAAGAACTCTTTTTAGGACTCAAAAGATTTCTGATTGATATTTAAAGACGATGATTACTTTTATTTATATAATAGAATTTCATCACTTTTTTGTAATTTTTCGACGTGGGATGATTTTAATTAGGTTTATAGTCTTCAAAAGTTCTTTTAGGACTCAAAAGATTTCTAGTTGATATCTAAAAACAAATGATTGCTCTTACTATGTATTTATATCGTAGAAATTTTATCACCTTATTATAATTTCTCGATGTGGGATAGTTTTACTTAAATTTATAGTTTTAAGAGCTTTTATATGACAAATTTTTTTAATATCTAAAAACGAATGATGTCTCTTATTTGTGATATAGAATTTCATCACCTCATCATGATTTTTCTATATGCGATAATTCTACTTTGGTTTATCGTCTTAAAAACTCTTTTTAGAACTCAGATTTGTTTTAATATCTAAACACGAATGATTTGTCTTTTCGATCAACTTACAGTCCTAAGAGCATTTTTAAGACACAAATTATTTTTAGTTGATATCCAATGAAAAATAATTATTATTTATAATATAGAATTTCATCACATCATCATAATTTTTCGATGTGAGATAACGTTAGGATAATAATAATAATAATAATAATAATAATAATAATAATAATAATAATAATAATAATAATAATAATAATAATAATAATAATAATAATAATAATAATAATAATAATAATAATAATAATAATAATAATAATAATAATAATAATAATAATAATAATAATAATAATAATAATAATAATAATAATAATAATAACAATAATAATAATAATAATAATAATAATAATAATAATATAATAATAATAATAATAATATTATAATAATAATAATAATAATAATAATAATAATAAATGATTTTTTTTATCTAACTTAAGAACGAGCAATTACTCGTATTTATATAATAAAATTCAATCACCTTATTTTAATTATTTTATGTGCGAAGTTATAGTTTCAAATACTTATGTAAGACTCAAAAAACCTTTTTCTGATATCTAAGAACGAATGATTTATCTTATTTATAATATAAAATTTCATCACCTCATAATTTTTTGATATAGAATAAATTTGACTTAAATTTAGATATAGTCTTGAGAACTCTTGTAATAATTTTACTTGAGTTTATAGTCTTAAGAGGTTGTTAAGACTCAATTGAGTGTGGGAAGATATCTAATAATGAATTATTAGTTTTTTGATGTGAGATAATTTTAACTATCTTTATACGTAATAAAGATATCTTTATACGTAATAAACTAATCACTTTTTAGAGCAAATAATGTGAAACAAATAATAAGACGATGTGGGATAACTTTCACAAATAATAAGATGAAATTATAATAAGACGATGAAATTCTATTACGGAACATATAAATAAAAGTCTGTCAATCATTACTTTCACAAATTTATGCAATCCTCTGACTTGGTGTCATTATCATTTTTACTAAAAATAGACCCGTACATCGCACGGGCTTTCCATCTAGTACTAGAATACGTTGTGATATAACTGATTAACGTGTTTAATCATTAGTCGTTCTCGTGATATACCTTACTCGGTATTCTGCTTAAAGTGCGTCTTTTCCACATTAATAGAAGCGCTTGGCATCGTGCGACTCAGAAGTCAGGCGCACGCCCCTGTGCGTACTGGTCCGGAGGCATGCCATTGCCGGTGTTTGGACTAATGAAGGACCGGACCACTGCTCTTTAAGTAAACCTGCACAAACACAGAAAGACACACAGAGACATACGCTTGAACTGGTGCGCCCCAGGACTCAGGCGCATGGCCCTATGCGCCTGTGTCTGAGTGTTCAGGTTCAGATGCGGTTCCTGGGTTCGTTTGAGTGTTTGATTAGTGTTGGTTGTTTACATGATTTCGTGTTAAGTGATTTAGCATGCGATTAAGGTCACAAAAGTGATAAATCATATGAAAGCGGTAAAGTACGAGACATAAGTGTGGACGTCCGTCTGCACCGCCCGGCGCCCCGCGCACGCCCGCGCAGGACTGACTTGGTTTTTCAACGTGTGGCGGCGGCCACCTAAGTGGCCCCCTCCCGGTCGGGGGCCGGTCCGATCTCGCGTACGGGGCGATGTGTCGGACCTCGATTCGGATGATGATCCGGACATATACTAGACGGGTACGGGCACCCGTGTTTCCGTTTGGAATCGATCGAGTGGTGGTTGTAAATGTTTAAAGGCTGATTTTTTTGGTAAGGCGACCTTTTTAGTGAACTGAATTCGTTGCCGATTTGTGGAGTCGCCACCGAGTCAATTATGGGGACTCGTAAACCACTCAAGTCAACTTTGATCCTTTGCCGGCTCAAAGTTGAGTGGCACGGGACCTAAAGATAAAGACTTGTACCCTTAAGCACTCCATGCCTGGAATGACTCACGTTGCCAATGGTTTCTGAAATCCGTAAACCGTCGTTTCTGAGTAAGGGGTGAGGGTACGTATTGGGAAGCCAACATCCGATAGTTGTCAACACCCAATCCCGCCCCGCACTATAGCGGCCTCTACTAATCAATCGGTGGGCTGATAACCTAGTTCTTTTGTTGTGGTAGAAACACTGTAACATCCGCTGTTTAAACCCTATACCTTTTGCTACGTCGGTTGTTTAAAGACAAGTAAGTTTTGTCGTCAAATTAGTTATTTTTACGTTCTTTGCATGCGATTTCACATGAGAAGCAGACTATGAAAAGATGCACGTAGGAGAGTAGAGAGTACTAGTATGATACGTATTAGCAAATCAGTTTTAACACGATAATACCGATACTAGTCGTTCTCGTGGTACACCTTACCTGGTATTCTGCTTAAGATGCATGAGTTCGATATTAAAAGAGATTCACCAAACCTAGTGAGGCTAGCACCGGGACTAATACGGAACCCGACCATCGCTTTGTTCAATTTAAGTTGATTTACGTTTTGAATTCCGTGTTAGGTGATTTAGCATGCGATTATATGGTTATAAAAGCAATAAATCATACGAAAGACTGTAAATGCGAACTTAAATAAATCACGTTGTGAGGAGTTGCACCCTCGGAGTATACACTAAACGGGAGACGATGCATAGATAGTTTGAGAACGGATCTCGGAATTACTCGGGTCTATTTAGTGTGTTTTAGTGTTTGCGGTTGAAGTTGGGACGTTACGTATTTTAGTGAGTGCTTGCGGACCTAGTGTCCGCATCTAGTGTTGTCGTAGAGTGCATAATAAAAGAAAGTACAAATATGGAAAGTTTTGTTTAGATGGCAACCTAGTGACGAGTGACTCCTAGCTTGACCAGTGACTCCGGCAGAGCTCCGTTACCGTCAATCCTTCCTGAGGCTACTCCGGCAGAGCTTCGTTACTATGGACTGTTTCTGCGGCTAACCCGGCAGAACTTCGTTACTAGACTTGAGCTAGTCGAACACAGGCACCTCGATATCGAGTGGGGTGCTCGAAGGTGAGGAGTAGCGTCGATGTCACTTTTTTATCGGAACTACGATCGAGTGGGTCGTTTGCCTCGGGTGTCAGAGTGCGTGCCCTTAGCGAGAGTGTAGGGGGAGAAGAGAAGAATGAAAATTGTGTGTCGAATGAATGAGGTGATGTAACACCCCCATTTACCTGGAAGCCTTATCAAGACATTTCCATGTAAATAAAGTTGTTACCATCTCGGTATAACCCGAGGTAGTAGTCCATTACAATACAATTCAGAAACCAATCATTTAAAACTAAATAATGAATTATTACAATCTCGTATCTACAGGGTGCAGTGGCACAGTTATAGCAGCGGAAGCACAACTTAAAAAGATTATAAAATACATATAAACGTGTTCAGTGATAGCGCAGACCCGTCCCGTACAGTCAACCCGAATACAATCATCACATATCATCAACCTGCACACTAGCTCTGCTCCCCGAAAGACCGAAGATGTCAAATGGATCGTCGCAGGTCCCCAAATAAAATAGGGTGACAATAGACAGAGAGTACGGTTAGAACATGCTAACATTATAACACAAGTACGTAATATAAAATATCCAGTCTCAACCGTCTCAGTACAATCATCGGTACCAATCAATAATCTCATCTCAACATTCTCAGTACCATCCCGGTACCAATCAATAATCTCATCCCAACTCTTCTGGCAGGCCCTTTCATTCCGAGTGTGCACACCCCCCGCAGGTTCAACAACCTGCGAGGAGAAATCAGGGAGGGGACCGTGATCAAGGGTCCCGGCTAGGTCTAAAGCTAGCCTCACCAACTCCAATATATCAATATTCATCAATTATTCCACCATCATTATTCAACATCGTTCTCATCAGCACGATATCACATCGTACTCGTAACTCCTACATGCATCATAACATTAACGTATTCTAAGTAAGAAAAACCTTACCTTTACAAGCGTGTCACAAGTACAATCAAGCGGGTTAAAAGACCTCCTCTAAAACATTCATCACCTACAATCAATTGGTATTAACATATAAGTACTACTTAGATTGATCACGCTCTAAGCCGTTACTAACATTAAAGACTTAATCTTAAATTCCAATTTTACAGCATTGTACTGTCTTGTTATAAAATTCATAATTAAATAACTACTACTTCAATTAACACGAGACCAAATGTGTTAGAACCGTGATCGTCTTGTCTACCATTTATCTTTTATGACTTTTATCTAAATATCATCTTAACATTGACTTATAACCTGATCTCTACAGACTGACTGAATTCGTCGCATAAAAACTATTGATGAGTTACTAATACTAGACTAATCCTTTTAACTTCATTCCAACTTCTATTATCAACTAGACTCAATGAATTTAATTTTGGCTGAAATTCAAACTCAATTATGATATATAAATTCGTTTTAACACCCATTACTATATAGCATTACTGAATCAGTGAATTATAAACGACGGTTCACAAATAAATTCTCTAGAAGAAACGACTTTGAGTCTGATTACGAAATTCGACAGGCATAAACTAGACTTGAAATAAATTAGGGTTTGTTCTTTGACCTTCTCCCAATTCGAAACATAAATATGTATATCAATGAACACAAGACAGTACTACGAATCTGAGAATTTCAGTAACTATTTCCTAATTAATGTCTTTAATATAATCTTCCTCCTAATTTGTATTGGGAATGGTAAGCACGACTAAACCCTAATTATACTCTTAAACATCGTTAAAATAAAGTTAAGAAACTTACATGACTCAATCATATAAATGAATTGCTAGGATACGATTTGGGATTGAATCCTCTTCTCCTCTTCTCTCTTCCTATTTCTCTCTTCTCCTTTCTCTTCTTGAGTGTGCATTGTGAGTGAAGGTAGTTTAGGGTTTGCTCCATTGTGATTAGGGTGGTTATACGTGGGTCTAATTAATATTCGGAGTATTTGATTAAAAGTGGGTTAAAAACCTGGATTGGCCAATTTCAATCTGTTTTGCTGGTTTATTCCTCTATAAAGTCATAACTCAATGGGTTTGGGTTGCCACCGCCAACTCGGGTGTTAATAATGAGTCACAAGGCAGGTATTACAATCTACCCTCTTTAAAAGAAACTTCGTCCCCGAAGTTCATCTCTCGCTACGGAGCGACTAACTATATCAACTAGATAGACCAATTAATCAATATCTAATTGACCGATCAATCAATTACCACACTAACATAATTGACGTAACAGTTGTAAGGAGGACGAGTTATTACAATCTACCCACCTTGCAAAGAGCTTCGTCCCAAAGCTCAGGATCCCATCATTCATGACACCTCTCGACTAACGGTGCCGCCCACCATTCAAACTTAATGGAATACATCACATGACTCCTCGTATAAGTAACTGTTGTATCAGCATCACGCATTGCTAACTAACTACTCACACACTTATGATTAACGACCACCATTTATACTTACTACACGAGGAATGACACGATCATTGAGTACACATATCATAAGAAGCAACGGGTATTACATCCTACCCTCCTTATAAGGAACTTCGCCCCGAAGTTCACTGATCTTAGTCCTACTCTACCCAAACCATCTAGTATATTACGACACCATCTTGACACTAATGACTACACTCCTCGATCTTATTATATAATGCGCTATTCAATCATCATAAGACACCACTGTAAAATTTTCATACAAATAAACGCATAGGCCTTGGCTAAAGAGGTGAGTAGCTTAGTAATATCTGTAATCAACTCATGCGATCCATCATTTGATTTTCAACATATTTCTCATATATATAGCATCACTCCGTCATTACATGACATCAACTCTTTTGACATCAAGACTAACACAACAACTCATTCATGTTTCATCTAGATTTCGCAACTTACTCACTCATCAACATAAATTTTTGCATTTATTAACGATTAACAACATAATTTCTCTTCTCTTTACTAATAACTACAGGAATCATTACTTAGATTGATCTCATGATTCAACATAAGTACCAAAAGATTCTTGCATACCCATTTTCATATATCATGCTTCACATAATTTAAGAAGACCACTCATTAGTACTATTGTGTTTATCTTCATTATTCATGTCATGACTCAATTTGCATATCGACATGCCACATACAATGCACTTGTGTCTTTACATAATTGCTTGAACTTTCACTCCGCAACACTCTTAAATATTTGGACACTGGGATTATCAAGCATATAAGACAGTTAGTTCACTTTAAGACAGTTTGATCTCGATCTATATTATGATAACTCGTGGACACAATTGTATCTTTAACAGGTTTGGAGTCACAAGCAGACACATATATATACTGAGTGAAAGCTTGAGCAGTCAATATAATCATCATGGCAAGACAACAACACAACTGGACACTCTTAGATAACCACGTTAACAACTTCAAACCTTGAGACGATTAGCAGGTGACATTCATTCCTTGTAATTGCAACAACCAACAAGATAACTCATTTATTCCTTCTAATTGCAACCCTAACAAACGACTTAAGACCAACAATCAACCTGTAGACATTATAGACATTCATTCCTCTACGCATACGTTACTCATCGACCAACAAGTAAGGACAGGAAACTCATCAGAGATGTATAGAATTAATTAAGACTAGCATTTGACTTGTTCACCAGACATGTCCAAAATCTATACATTATTAAACCAAAATCTGAAAATTGATGTCATGTTTAACTGTACATAAGCTGAGTATTCGGTTCATTGTCCGATGACTCGACCTTTCCTGACTTCTCATTGGGACGAATTACACCTATTGGACACGTGTACCGAGGTTCTTTATCACATAAGCGACTCATGACCATGACAAATTTATCAGACAACAATACATTTGATCCATAAGATGCACCTTTAGGCAATTATGCAACATGAACTAGTATAACCTCTCGTGACCCGAATTTACTCCGAATTCATAATTAACATATAAGAGTAACTCTATTATGCCATATAATAAGTTAGACACTTTCACATTAGTGCATTCACTTGAAAAAAACGAAACAATTATCATTAAGTAGAATTAGACGTTTTCAGAACATTGCAGTCATGATAGGAAAAAAAATCACAATTAAATCATTGTACTCAAAATAGTGTAAAATCAGTGGGGTTAGATTCAAAAGATAGCCCTCTACAACTTTCTAGTTAAAATTATTATCAATTTCCAAATGTAACGGTGATTTGCAAAATCGTTCTCATGAGCTGGCAAATTTTGACCTTGGAAAGTTTCGATTGGTAAAACAAGTTTCAAATCATATTTTGAGCAAATCAAATTCCAATATTATCCAAACTCTTCAAAATGATGACGACCTTGGTAAAAGTTCCCAATGATAATTTAATCTCTAAGTTTTATAATAGAAAACTTGACCACCAGCAAATAGGTTGAAGTACATACTTAGATTTAGATCCTTAAATTTTACACTAAAGAACTAGACATGAAATAAACGTGAGTCTCTTTTCAAACTTTTCTGAAATAGACATTGTAAATAGGTGGAACAATTCAGTACCATATTGTTCATGTTAGCGAAGGTGTTTTAAGTTGTTCTAACGACACGATTAGCAAAATGTTAGTTTAGGTAATCAAAACAGAACTCAATAAACACATTATTCCGAATAGATGAAGTGTTGTAAATGTGCAAGTCATTAACTTAACATGACTTTTTATAAATACTCATTTAAACCATCAAGAATAGAAATCAATAACAAGTTACGACTCAGAACCTATAAAATTGACAGGGAAACACATAAACTTGAAACGAAACACCAATGTTCAAGTGCATGTCATTAACAAAAATTCACATTAATGAATACGACACCACACATATATCATTTTAATAACACGTACTTAAATTAAATTAATAAACAGAATTCGGTTTCACACATTATCTCGTCAATCACATTGTATTAATTATGGTGAAATAGAAATGACGCATTTATATATACATGTTGCTCCTTATAATACAAACAGCTCGACATAATTCCCAATACCACATATGCTTTCAAGAATCGATTAATAGACAAGTTCATTTATGTCATTACGAGTAAAGGATGAGGACCAATAAGAAGTACTCAAATTGATATAAAGCAAGTAACTCACATTAACTCAAAATCGACCTCAAGTGTTCTTACAATATTCGACTCTTAATCTCGTTAACTCGTACTTGATTAACAAGCGACAAGCTCCATTAACACATCACGACACGACACCATTTAAACTTGTAGATACCGGTATCATTAACATGAAGGCAGATTGTACATTATATTGGCAAGGAAACATATGATACTCGAACCAAAATGTAATTATCCAGGTACTTTTGAATAACATTTACATTACTACACACTTAAACCACATAAATTATCAACCTTCTTGACATTAGACGATACCCCTACCACATTAGTCATCGAGCCCTTCAAATAGCATGAAACCGTACTAGTACACTACATAGACGAGACAATATCCAGAGTACCTCTATCAACACCCCGTTCACATAACACGAAGGTAGTACTACCTTACTACATCATCAAGACCAACACCGGGTATCATAAAATCAACTAATCATAACCCGTCTATCGCGTACGACACTACCACGTACAAACAAGTTGACATTGTATCTAATTTTACTATCAACCCTGGCTATGACCTGTCTCCCACCCAAGGATGATTGACTCCTACCGCGACCTTATGTGCTGTAACATATTCCTCATATGGCCTCGTACTAATTACTATAACATGTTAATACCATAAGTACGTACTAGTCACATCTCAGCTTATACAGTTCGATCACTACACTACATACGTCAAACAACGCAACCAATTATCGCAGGCAGTCATCACAAAACATTCATTGCATCACAATGTATCCCTTCCTAATATATACCCCATCTCATTTCTCACACGCGGTTACCGGGTCAAGACCAGGAGGGCCGGGGTTGGTATAAGGATGTCTCCTCAACCGAGTTTTAGAGGGGCTCCTAATGGTCAATCACCGGGGTTCATTTTATTTTTCCTAGGTTCATTTATTCAGGCTCCAAGATCGATCGCTCTGATACCACTTTGTAACACCCCCATTTACCTGGAACCCTTATCAAGACATTTCCAAGTAAATAAAGTTGTTACCATCTCGGTATAACCCGAGGTAGTAGTCCATTGCAATACAATTCAGAAACCAATCATTTAAAACTAAATAATGAATTATTACAATCTCGTATCTACAGGGTGCAGTGGCACAATTATAGCAGCGGAAGCACAACTTAAAAAGATTATAAAATACATATAAACGTGTTCAGTGATAGCGCAGACCCGTCCCGTACAGTCAACCCGAATACAATCATCACACATCATCAGCCTGCACACTAGCACTGCTCCCCAAAAGACCGAAGATGTCAAATGGATCGTCGCAGGTCCCCAAATAAAATAGGGTGACAATAGACAGAGAGTACGGTTAGAACATGCTAACATTACTACACAAGTACGTAAGATAAAATATCCAGTCTCAACCGTCTCAGTACCATCATCGGTACCAATCAACAATATCATCTCCACATCTCAGTACCATCACGGTACCAATCAATAATCTCATCTCAACATTCTCAGTACAATCCCGGTACCAATCAATAATCTCATCTCAACTCTTCTGGCAGACCCTTTCATTCCGAGTGTGCACACCCCCCGCAGGTTCAACAACCTGCGAGGAGAAATCAGGGAGGGGACCGTGATCAAGGGTCCCGGCTAGGTCTAAAGCTAGCCTCACCAACTCCAATATATCAATATTCATCAATCATTCCACCATCATTATTCAACGTCGTTCTCATCAGCACGATATCACATCGTACTCGTAACTCCTACATGCATCATAACATTAACGTATTCTAAGTAAGGAAAACCTTACCTTTACAAGCGTGTCACAAGTACAATCAAGCGGGTTAAAAGACCTCCTCTAAAATATTCATCACCTACAATCAATTGGTATTAACATATAAGTACTACTTAGATTGATCACGCTCTAAGCCGTTACTAACATTAAAGACTTAATCTTAAATTCCAATTTTATAGCATTGTACTTTCTTGTTATAAAATTCATAATTAAATAACTACTACTTCAATTAACACGAGACCAAATGTGTTAGAACCGTGATCGTCTTGTCTACCATTTATCTTTTATGACTTTTATCTAAATATCATCTTAACATTGACTTATAACCTGATCTCTACAGACTGACTGAATTCGTCGCATAAAAACTATTGATGAGTTACTAATACTAGACTAATCCTTTTAACTTCATTCCAACTTCTATTATCAACTAGACTCAATGAATTTAATGTTGGCTGAAATTCAAACTCAATTATGATATATAAATTCGTTTTAACACCCATTACTATATAGCATTACTGAATCAGTGAATTATAAACGACGGTTCACAAATAAATTCTCTAGAAAAAACGACTTTGAATCTGATTACGAAATTTGACAGGCATAAACTAGACTTGAAATAAATTAGGGTTTGTTCTTTGACCTTCTCCCAATTCAAAAAATAAACACGTATATCAATGAACACAAGACAGTACTACGAATCTGAGAATTTCAGTAACTATTTCCTAATTAATGTCTTTAATATAATCTTCCTCCTAATTTGTATTGGGAATGGTAAGCACGACTAAACCCTAATTATACTCTTAAACATCGTTAAAATGAATTTAAGGAACTTACATGACTCAATCATATAAATGAATTGCTAGGATACGATTTGGGATTGAATCCTCTTCTCCTCTTCTCTCTTCCTATTTCTCTCTTCTCCTTTCTCTTCTTGAGTGTGCATTGTGAGTGAAGGTAGTTTAGGGTTTGCTCCATTGTGATTAGGGTGGTTATACGTGGGTCTAAGTAATATTCGGAGTATTTCATTAAAAGTGGGTTAAAAACCTGGATTGGCCAATTTCAATCTGTTTTGCTGGTTTATTCCTCTATAAAGTCATAACTCAATGGGTTTGGGTTGCCACCGCCAACTCGGGTGTTAATAATGAGTCACAAGGCAGGTATTACAATCTACCCTCCTTAAAAGAAACTTTGTCCCCGAAGTTCATCTCTCGCTACGGAGCGACTAACTATATCAATCAGATAGACCAATTAATCATTATCTAATTGACCGATCAATCAATTACCACACTAACATAATTGACGTAACAGTTGTAAGGAGGACGAGTTATTAATGGTGAGGGGGGGTATTATTAGATGTTTTCGGCCTCGTCGCCCATATGGACGCCTGAGCTGAGGCGCACCAAGACTCAGGCGCCTGGGTTGAGGTGTGGGGAGTCTAAGGCGCGTGAGGCGGGGCGGTTGGAGTTTTGAAGATACGATTTTGATACTTTCCAAAACCGTGAGGCGGGTGTATAATTCATATCTTAGAGCTTAAGGCTTCCCCATCTTGACCTAGCTCCGTGGCTTAAGTGGGCCTCGGGTGTGCATCCCGAGGTTCGCTTGGCTCGGTGCTGACTCGGTTCGAGTTTCGAGACCGACTCGGGGTCCTGGTGTCAGAATTGACTCTAATTAGTGTCTATGCGACCATAACAACACGACTAAGGCTGCCATCATGTTATTTTAACTTGCCCGAGTAATTTATTTGATCCGTTCTATAGAAAAGCTACCTAAAACATCACGAACCCGCGTCGCGTTGCAGTCCTATCGTCATCGGGTGTTTTTTAGGCACCTCTGCAGCCACCAGGTCCAAATCTAGGTGTCTACAGAAGCCCCCACTTTGACTGAGGCATGGGCAAGGCGAAAGTCAAAGTATAGCCGCCCAGGTCAATCGAAGATTACGACCTAGTGGCTGTCCGGTCGGGTCGTTTTAAGTCCATTGGACTGCGTGTTGAGGCTCGCCAGCCAAGGCCTAGAGATCGTACCTAACATGTTTGCTTGCATGGGCCCGGGTCGTTGCTTGACACCTCTTTCTCGATTCTTCACGCGCGCGCTTTGTCTTCTTCGGTTTATTTAAAAGTTTGCTTAATTTTGAATGTTTTCGTGTGTAGGTGACGCGTTAAGCGTGGATGTGAAGAATGTTCACATGTGTTGACTTTTATTTGAACAAATATTTTTGGGATGCTTGTGAACCCTTGATGAAATAAAACGTTCGAGGGCGTCAGTCTCCACTCGAGCGGTCGTCTTCGGGATGCTTGTGACCCCTTGGGCGAAATAGAGCTAAGCAGAAATATTCGAGGGCGTTAGTCTCCACACGAACACTTCTCTTTAGGATGCCTCTGACCCCTAGGACAAAACAAAATGATATATGCTACTCGAGGGCGTCAGTCTCCACTCGAGTAGCTATCTTCCGGGATGCCCCTAGGACAAAACAAAATGATATAAAACTATTCGAGGGTATCAGTCTCCGCTTGAATAGCTGTCTTTCGGGATGCTTCTGACCCCTAGGACAAAATAAGTCAAGATAAACTACTCGAGGACGTCGGTCTCCACTCGAATAACTGTCTTTCGGGATGCCTCTAACCCCTAGGACAAAACGATAAAGAATGCTCGAGAGCGCCAGTCTCCACTCGAACACTCGTATTTGGGATGCCTCTGACCCCTAGGACGAAAGGATAAAGAATGCTCGAGAGTGTTAGTCTCCACTCGAACACTCGTCTTTGGGATGCCTCTGACCCCCTAGGACGAAACAAACTACTCGAGGGCGTCAGTCTCCACTCGAGTTGCTGTCATTCGGGATGCCTCTAATCCCTAAGACAAAATAAACTATTCGGGGGCGTCAGTCTCCACTCGAATGAAAAATATTGTGGAGGTATCAGACCCCTTCGAGAGCGTTGGTATCTACTCGAATCAAATTGTTGTGGAGGTTTCAGACTTCTTCGAGGGCGTTGGTATCCACTCGAATCAAATTGCTGTGGAGGTTTCAAACTCCTTCGAGGGCGTTGATATCCACTCGAATCAAAATGTTGTGGAGGTTTCAGACTCCCTCATGGGCATTGGTATCCACTCGAATCAAAATGTTGTGGAGGTTTCAGACTCCTTCGCGTCTCGGATAACTAAGACCCGCTTGGCGAAAAAATTGTTATTTGCTTATTTGTTTTAGTTAAATTTTTTTTGTTTTGCGGGTTTGTCTTATTTTGTTCGGGTTTGTTCTTGCTTTGTCTTGGTTTGTTATGTATTTTAGATTTGTTCAGAGTTTGCTTTGATTGGTTCGGTTTAGGTTGCTTTATTGCGTGCTCGGTTTTGTTGCTTTAGTAGTTTCGGGCCTTTTGCTTAAGTATTTATTAGTGTCTTAGTTTTGATTTAATCCCTTGTGGGTGGTTGCATTAAGTTAGATTTATCCCTCCCGGGTGGCTGCGTTAGATATATCCCTCTCGGGTGGCTGCGTTTAGATTTATCCCTCTTGGGTAGCTGCGTTTAGATTTATCCCTCTCGGGTGGCTTCGTTAGATTTATCCCTCTCGGGTGGCTGTGTTAGATTTATCCCTCTCGGGTGGCTGCGTTTAGATTTATCCCTCTCGGGTGGCTGCGTTAGATTTATCCCTCTCGGGTGGCCGCGTTAGATTTATCCCTCTCGGGTGGCTGCGTTAGATTTATCCCTCTCGGGTAACTTTGAGAAACTCTTTCCACCAACTTTCTTTACTATTATGGTACACCTTGTTGTTCATCTCGTTGCTGAAGCTAAAATTGGTGGCCCGGTGCATTACCGATGGATGTACCCTATTGAGAGGTAATAATGTTTCCTTTATTTAGTTTTCATTAGTGGTGTATCATAAAACGAAACACGCCTAATAAGCTAATTATTTTAGGTATTTATCTACACTCAAGTCATATGTAGGCAATAAAGCACGTCCTGAAGGATCGATTGCAGAAACTTATCTAATTCAAGAGTGTATAACATTTTGCTCTCGTTACTTGGTAGAAGGTGATGACATTAGGGATTCCTCAAATAGAAACAATGCACAGTGTACCTATGGTTATGAAAATAGTGGAGAATCATGTCTTTTTCCATCGGTTGGTCAACCGTATGGACGAGTTGAAGGTTTTATGATGGATGAGAAGGCAAGGGTACAAGCACATCGATACGTTTTGTTCAATTGTGATTGCAAAGATATTGAATCTTTAAGAGAGTATGAAATTTAATTTCGCATCTTCGTCTCTAACTTTGATGATGTTTATATATATTTTATAACTAACATGAATAATTGATGTAGGGAACATGTATCTTTCCTCAAGAGAATACATAGACGTAATCGTTTAACTCAAATTGTCCAAGATCGAATGCACAACGAAGAATTTGTCGAATGGTTGAAAACATTTGTGAGTATTTACTAAAACACATAGTTTCATAAAAAAAGAAAAATATATATTGTACTTACATTGAATTGAACATTGTTTTCTCATGTTCAATTTGTTAGGTTAATGATCCTGACAACAAGAATGACATAAGAATCACAGATGATGTTAAGACACTTGCACTTGGTCCATTTCCCATGGCCAGAAGATTTCAAGTGTTTGATATGAAAAATGGTTATAGATTTTGTACTAAAGAATTTGAGAAAAATAAGACTACACAAAATAGTGGGGTGAAGGTTGTAGCAAAGACACAAAGTTATGTTAGCTCTAAGGATACAAATCCGATTCTCAGAGATGTTATATATTATGAGATCTTAACTGATATCATTGAGTTAAATTTTTACAGTAAATTTTCGATACCTATGTTTAGGTGTGATTGGGTTAATGTTCATAGTGCGAGTGGTTTAAAGAAAGACAAGTTGGGATTTACTCTTGTTAATTTTTCTCATCTTATGTATAATCTCAATCGAGTAAGCGATTAGCCATTTGAGTTCGCTTCTCAAGTTGATCAAGTTATATATGTGCAAGATGGAACAAATCACGATTGGTTTATTCCAAAGTCGATAAAGCCTAGAGGTACTTTCGATTTAGGAGATGATCAATGGAAAGTTGATTCAGAGATTGAAGAACACCGTTTGACATCCGTAGAAGATGCTTTCGACATGGATATTGACTTGTCTGGTGTGGAAGGAACATACGTGGATGATACATGAGCAATTGTTTTATATTTTTTGGTTACATTTTAGCAGTGATGTTGGTTTGGTATTGTATTAGAATATTAGTAATATTACTAATTTATTTGGATGTTTCCCTCATCGTGGTACGCTTTATCTTTCTTTTTAGAATATAAATTTTTAGTCTCTATGTTTTATCTTACGGAGTAATTGTCGATGCAAGGTTATTTCTCATAAAGCCATGCAAATTTTCAGATTGTATGTCATTTCCACTAAAAGGTAATTTATCTCTCAAATGGTTGATGGTGCTGTGTTCTTTGTTGTTGAATTGATTATCATATATGCATTCAGGTTATGAAAGCAATCTGTGAAACTTTCATTTTATGAATTTTATCCCCTTACTTTTGTGGAACTACTGATAGACTAATATGATGTTTTTATGTTATCATTTCATAAATCATGACAAAAATGAGACGTTTGACAAAAATCAGATTGCAAGATGATGCTTCTTTCAATCTTGATGGAGATGGTAATGCAGATACTTTTTCAACTTTGACACCTGGTGAGGAGCATAATATAAACTCATCAGTCACTAATGGAGGTGATAACACAAGAGATGTGTTAGATGAAGTAATACAAAAATCAGATTCGACTGAGGATAATCCTAATGAAACAGATACTGATACGGTTGAACGTTTAGGTATGTAATTGAACTTTTTTGCCTTGTTACCTAATGTTGGTCCTGTAGAAATTTGATACGATTAATGCTAATGATATTTTCTTGGTTGATAGTGAGACGTAGAGGACCGACTATTTTAACTGATATTTGGAATCAACCGGTTGATGTACGAACGGTCGTTCATTTCAATAAGGAAGGTCAGCCTTATGGCGATGGATCTGTCGCTTTGTCTAGTTTCATTGGTACAATGGGGAGAAATCCTGAATTAGCACCACAAGGCTATTCCGATTGGAGGCTTGTACCGCAGGAGTACAAAGTTAGATGTATGACTGAGATAAAATTATAAAAGAAAGTTATATTTACGATAAATGTTTTATTAATCTTCGCAACATTTAACAAACAAAGTGTTCGATGTATTAGATAGTACATTCGTATAATATCAAATCTTTTTTATTTTTGTATGTAGTTGCGATTTACATTCCCACATAAAGGGGAATATTATATTCTTAAGGCATTAGGAAAGGTGGTTAAGGATTTTAGCTAGAGGAGAACTAAAAGCTACGTACTATGAGCCAAACAAACGAAATTGATCAACCTTGGTTAATGCGAAGCCTTCACGTGTTCCTATGGATCAATGGTTGAAGTTGATTTCTTACTGGGATCAAGACAAGACAAAGGTGTTTGATATTTATATTTATTAGGACTAGTATTGTTATATTATTGTAAAATTTAATAAATAATTAACAAAGCTATACCTATATATATGCACAGAGACGTGAAGCAATTAATAGGATCAATCAAAAAAATCAAACTATGCCTCACTGCGCAGGGAGACAAAGTTTTGCTCAATTAAGAGCTAAAAGGGTGATACTCTTTTTCATAATTTTTTAATATCTGTGCTCTGTTATTGTTTCCTTTCTATTATTTTTCTGTGCAGTAAATAATCTAATGTTTTATATTCTTTATCTAGACGGTTAATGGTGTTGAGCCCAGCCGCGCTCAAATTTTCATTGAGACTCACAAGGATAGAAAAACAAGAGAGAAGAAGAAAATTGATGAAAATTCGGCAAAAGCAGTTGTAAGTTATTATATTATTGCACATTTATTTAATGTGGAGTTCAATACCATTACAATTCGACACTTTAAAAGCAAAAAAAGTAGTAGCGCTTATCCTTCTATTTTTTTATTCTCGTCGTCACTATTTCAATGATTATTTCAAACATTTTTTATATACATTAGGAATTAATGAAACAAAAATTACAAGAGTTACCCAATCAAATAGAGCAAATGGATGGAAAGATAGCTTGGAAAGGAGATATATTTGATCAAGTAATAGGAAAAGAAGAACGACGTGGACGTGTGCGCGGAGTTGGTGGAGGCTTGTGTGCTTTCAAACTGTGGGGTAATTCTGGGGTACAACCATTGTCAGACTTTGTGGAAAACAATGTCGCCTCCAACGAGTTAATGAACAAGTTTCGTGATGAGATGAACTTCATGCAACAGAAACATACTGAAGAATTGAAGATGGTACAAGCAAAGAGTGATGCGGAGGTAAATAAGGTATTGGAAAAGCAAAATCAACTAGAGAATGTATTCCATGAATTGTTGGCCCTCTTTAAAGGTAGAACATCAAAAGAATATTCAAAATATGATCAGAGTAATACGGTATGTTCTTATTTCAATTTTTTATATAATTGGTTTGTACTTAGTACACAATATGTTACAAATATGATATTATACTGAACTGAACTAGATAATGGACTCACGACATATAATATTCGGTGTGCTTTTCAATTGTTCGTACAGGATGATTATAGCAACTCAAGCGGCTGATTTGTGACATTTTGTTATATGTGCCAAGGAACATACATGAACCAGTGAGTGTGTATATACATACATACATAAATCTATTTCATTTATTTACTTGCTCGTGGAAAATGACTAAAAATTCGGTATAACTTGGTATATACATGATATTTGTTATTGCAGTTTTTTCGAGGTGCAGCTACTCTATGTAATTTGGAATAGATGGTTTGAAGCTTTGCTTTGGGATTGAAGACCTAGTTAATTTTTTTAGGTTCTAAAAGGATTGTTTGCACTTATTTTGGACCTATTTTTATTAATTTAATTTAGTCGATGTTGGATACATATAATATTAGGATTTTATGAGTCATATATAAGTATCATGTTTTTTCGCTTGTCCTTTCTTTTTATTTTCGCATCGTATTTGAGAGATAGAAATGATATTTCGTATCGAATGAAATCGATACCAATTTACTATGTCGTTGCAATTGTATTACATATCGTGTCGAATGCAATTGTTACGATTGTTTGTAATACTTATTGCGTCGAATACTATTGATAACATTGTAAAAGGAATGACATTATAGTACTTGCTTATCGTGTCGAACACAATTACAACAATTGCCACTAAATGACGTTTTATTGTACTTATTGTGTCGAATACAATCGCTACAATTCTCATTAGTGGGAAAATCAAAACATTTACCGCATCAATAATAATCGACACTAAAATCGCCACTAAACCTCATCTTCTTTCGCGTCACTTTTAAGAACCTAACCCAGCGAATAGATTATTCGACACGAAAGGCTACGGCAACGCCGCCTACTTCAACGAATACACAATCGATGGGGAAACCTATCGCGTCGAATAGAATCGCCACAAATTACCAAAATAATCGCCGCGAAAGGGTGATTTCGTTGTAGGATCTCAGCTCTTGTACTTCCTTGTTGTTTCGAGCTATGTTTGATTGTTATCGATAAATGGCATTGTATCGAGTCGTAAGCGAGAAATATATGTTTTAAATCAAGCGATTGTCGAGGCGCATTATAAAGGAAGAAAAGTTTATTTCTTTTTATTGATAGTAATGAGCGGGCTATGCGCCCGAGGTATTATTTTCGGTGAGGTGGAGGACAGATCCCCTCGCACCTCTTGACTCGAAGTAAAAACAAAATACATTTGTTATACTATTAGTTCTAGGCCCTAAGATGAACTAGACTTTGACTCGGACACGGATTTTACTCGTCTTGGCAGGTGCTCGCAGGTTGTCGGGGTTTTCCTCGATATTCAGAACATTCTCCTCTACAGGGTCGAGGTGGGAACAATCGATGGTGTCGTCAAAGATGGCATGGACACTAAAGGGGTTTGTGGTATTTTTTGGTTTCTCGGGTGGAGGGAGAGGAATCGTCCCTTTTTCTATCATATCTTGTATGGTATGCTTGAGCCGAAAAAAAGATTCAGTATCACGGCCATTGCCACTATGGAAATGGCAATATTTATTAGCATCCCATGCCCTTTTCTTCTTGTTTGCGGGTGGGTCTATATTTGGACCTATTGGCTCGAGCTTTCCTTGCTCAGTAAGCCTTTTTAAGGCTTCAGTGTACGTGATGCCTAGCTTGGAAAATGTCCTATGGGTGGAATTTTTCCTCCCTCTAGTGGTTGGTTCAACAAGGTGGACTTCCTCGGCTTTGTTATTTCCGGATGTTCCATAAGACCGGGTTCCCGTGGAAGTGGTTGGTCCCTGATAGCCTTTCCCCATTATCTTGGAGAATACTCCCTTTTTCATATCGTCCTCTAGGTGTATTCCTAAGGTGGATAGTTCCTTGAAGGGATGGATGTTTTGGTATCTAAGGTGGGATGCGTAAGCGGTTCTGAGGTTATCGACAAATTTCTCTACTAAGGTGGCCTCGTCAGGGCGAGTTACTAATTGGGTGTTGACCTTTCTCCACCTAATCAGAAATTCGGAGAAGCCTTCCTTCTCGTTTTGGGAAAGGACTTTGAGGCTTCTAATGGTGACTTGCGTTTCAGAATTATCCGCAAATTATTTTGCGAATTCTATGGAAATATCGTCCCATGTGGATATCTTTTTGGGATCGAGCGAATAAAACCAAGATCGGGGTGTGTCCCCTAAAGAGTATGGGAATATCCGAGCGAAAAGGTTGGGCTTAACCCCCTTAATGGCCATGTAATCCTTAAAGGCCCGGATGTGGTTGAGGGGGTCCTCCGTTCCTTTGATTTTCGGTATGTCGGCTAAGAAAAGGTTTCCAGTAGCTGATCGTTCACCATTTCAAACTTCCTATGGGTCGCACCTTCCAGACTTAGTAAAAGACGAAGAAAATGTTTTTTATTATTTAAGCCTAGGCCCTAGGATGAACTAGACTCTAACTAAGACCGATCATACGTGCCTTTAGAAGAACCTCCGTTGGTTGGACTCTCGGTGCTCACGTGGGTCGCCCTCTTGATGGGCTTGGTACCTGGAGCTATTCCTCCTTCGAAGACACCCTACGGGGACATAGACCCCTTTATCGATCAGATCTTGCACTTCATGCTTGAGTTCGGTGCACACTTGGGTCTCATGCCCCCGACCTTCGCAATCTAGTGGAGTCGCCAAACTGTGGACGTCCATTCGCAACGCCCGGTACCCCGCGCGCGCCCGCGCGGGACTAACCCGGTTTTCAATGTATAGCGGCGGCCACCCACGTGGCCCCCTCCTGGTCGAGGGCCGGTCCAATCTCGCGTACAGGGCAATGTTTCGGACCTCGATTCGGATGACGATCCGGACTTTTACTCGACGGGTGCGGGCACCCGTGTTTCCGTTGGGATTGTTTTGGTAAAAATTTACCGGGTTACGAATTAATTTGCGGGTTAAAGTGATCGGGCTAACGTTTCACGAAACAACGAAATGAATCGAATCAACGAATGAACAAACGATAAAAGAAAAAGAGAAGACACGGAAATTGGTGACACGGAAACCCGATGTGGGAAAAACCGCGGGGGGAGTCGAAATCCCGCCAAATGTCTACTATGAACGAAGAAAATGAACAAAGAATACAAGTATTGATTTCGGGTTATCGGAGACTATATTTTGCTTAATTCGCTTTTTGTTTAGTAGAGTTGAAGTGTACTGTAGAGTTGTTGATGCCCTCGTTTTTTATGCCGTTGTGCTTTATATCCCCCTTTCCCTTCTTAGCCGTTGCTTTCCCCTCTTTCCTCCTCATTTCTCTCCTGCTCTGGTGGCATTTTCCTAGATTTTAGGAAGTAGTTGCTTGACCGGGTCATGTGCTTAGGGTTGGATGGTTTCGAGCAGTTGGGCTGTCTTCGGCCCATTTAGTATTTGATGATTTCCTTGGCCCAATTCTGTTGTTGGGTTTTACTTCGTTGACTCGTTGACTTTCCTTGTATCGATCTCGTGACTCGTACGACTTCGGACTGAGTGACTCTTTTGACCCTCTGACTTTTTTTACTTTGACCTTTTGACTTGGAGAGTTCCACGTCATTCCGAAGGGTGCGGATTTATCCCAAACAATTCCCCCCAAATTTCCGACTAAGTTCATATTAGGCGGGAATTTCCATTTGTTTACGGTTATGGTGACGATTTTCTTCCACAGAGTTTGTCTTAGAGTCTGCTAATTCTCGTTTTTCTAACTGACTCTTCTCCTCCCTCATGATGACTTCCCCCCTACCCTCATAATTGCCCACACTTCCCCGTACTCCCTCTCTCTCTTTATTCCACTTGTTCCACTCCCCTTCCCATTTACTCCTACTCCCTCTACCTTCCTTACAACCCAAACCTCCTTTTCTTTCAAAAATTCAAACCATCTTTTCCCTTTGTCCTCCGCCGTTCGCCGTTGTTGTACACCATGCTTTCTGCTTATTCAGGTGATTTTCTTCGTTCTTGTCCGTTATTTTAGTTTCAACCATGGCTCCCAAATCAACTCGAGGTAAGTCGTCTGCCCCTTCTTCATCGATGCCGTTGATGAACTTTTCCCCTTCTTCAATCTTGGGCAAGAGACATTCTTGCGATTCTAGCTTCTCTGACGGGGATCTCCCCCTCGTCAGAGAGATCTTGGTTTCGGGGAAGAAGTTGTGGTCCACCTCCCTTCTCCGGGACAACAAGCCGACTTTATTTGTCCCTGATGGATCTGCATGTATGCATATCCATTCCTTCTGGGTCTTCGCTTCCCCTTTCCTCCTCTAGTCCAGGAACTTTTAACCCTCCATAGATTGGCTCCTTGTCAACTAGCTCCTCACACCTGGAGGGTGCTTCTGTCTTTCTGCGCTCTAAATCACCGTCATCAGAAGGGCTTCTCGTTGCTTGACGTCTGCTCCGTATTCCAGGTGAGACCCCTGGGATGCGGACAGGTGACCATGCGGGTAAAAGACAAGAATTTCCCCGGTATAATTTTCCCTCCCAATCCTCCTGATGCGGAGTGGTTTAGGGATTTTATATTTTTGAAGGCCGATTCCCTTTCTCCTCCTTCCTGTGATTACCTATTCTCTGAGTGGGGGACTGTCACAGGTACTTGTCGAGTTCTCAGCTTTGTAGTTTTCTCGCCTACTTATGGTTCTTATTGACCTCGTGTTGTAGGTCTCCAGCAACTGGAAGAAGTAACGCCGCTCCTTGATTTCGCGGCTAAACTTTTCGATTTGACCTCCGAACAACTCTCCTTCAACAACTTGTTTATCCCCTCTGCCAACGGTACCTGTCCTTCCTTTGCTGCCACGATGTCTTCTGGTGAGGGTCGTTTTTACTAAGTAAACTCATGTTTTGCTTTCTCTTTGTCAATTTCTGCGGAACTTTAGACTGTGCATTTGTTCCCCTTAGGTAGTGCGAGAGCTCCCCTGACCTTAGATCGGATCAGGAGGAGAAGCATGTCTACCCGCTCTTCCTCCAGAAAGGGCTCTGCTTCCTCCCCTGCTCCGTCAACTAGCTCAAAGAGGAAGCGTAGCTCCTCTCCTCCTGCACAGGTTGACTCTGAGGGGAATCCTCATGTGATTCACGTCCCTGATTCTCCTCAGCCTTCTGCTCCTCACTCTGCTGGATATGGTCCTGATGAAGTCACCATGACCTTCCTCCCTAGGAATTTTGGGACTATCAGGCACTTGGAGGACCTGTCAGTCCTGGACCAGTTCCTCTTTCCTGGTTCTGAGGCTATAATGGCCAGAGAACCCTTGATTGAATCGGCGGCCCACATTGCTGCCCATGGCTTCGAGGTAATTTCTGCTTTTCTAGCTTCGAGTTATTTTCCATTTAAACTGTGCTGCTGACTGTTGTGATGCTGTTCAGGTTCTCCAGATGGCTATTTATGTGAAAGCCGGCATATCTCGTCTTAGGGATCTGGGGAGTCAACTTCAGTCGGATAATGCTCGACTGATGGAGGAGGCTGGCCAATCCAAGGAGAGGGTTATGAGGCTGGAGGAGGAGGCCAATCAGGCTAAGGAGGAGGCCAATAAGCTGAGGGGGGAACTGGAGCAGGTTAAGGGGCAACTCGCTGAGGAGGGAAAGCAGAAGGAGGCTGCTGAGGGGGTGAAGGGTGAGCTTGCTAAGGCTCAGGACGCCAACTCCGATCTCCAGGAGAAGGTGGCGGCACTTCAGGAGAACATGGTTGGGGCTCTCAGCTGGTCTGCTTTGAGCACCGAGATCCAAATGGTTACCGCCTACACCAAGGGGAAGCACACGAACTGGGACCTAGCTGCTCCGGAGAAGAGGATGTAGGCGGAATTCCCCAATGGCTTTGACCTGGAGATGCTGGCTGTGGAGGGAGAGGAAGTGGTGGAGAAGTCAGTTTCCTCTCCTCCCATTGCTCAAGAGATGCCTGGACCCGTGGTGGCCGCTGATGATGCTGCGGTGGTGGAGCCCCTTGCCTCCCTTCCTCCTGAGGATAATGTCTAGGCTGTTCAGCCCATTACCTTTTGTTGTCTGTGGCCCTGTGCGGTCAAAAATATTCTGTTAAAAATTTGTTGTGTTCTGAATTTTTTCTTCTGCTCAAGGGAGCAGAGTACCTGAATTTTTTCTGCTCAAGGGAGCAGAATCATTTTGAACTTATTTTGTGGTACTTGTTTACTTTACTCTGTGGTGTTCGTTTTGTTTGTTTTGTTTGTATGCATGCCTTTGTCCGTATGGTCGACCCATGATGATTGGTGGCCTGGGGTCTTGTTTTGCCCACTCAGTCAGAGGTGCCACGCTTTGCGTGGGTGCTGAGTGACGCAGGGGACTTGTAATGCCCTGGTTGTAGGCACTCAGCACAAGACGCACGCCTTCTGTGGAAGTTATACGCTCCACCAGATCAGACATCAATTTAAGTTAAAAGAATTTTGGTAAAAACTGCTACATTGCAAAAAATGCCGTATGAGAGATAATCATATTTCGGAAAGAGTGTGGAGGGGGGAAGAGATTCAATTTTAATGGTACAAAAAGGAAGAATAAAATGAAAACATGTGAAGAGGAAATTTAAGAAAATTGGATCTTTAGAATTTCACAAAAAAGGTTTCAAATTTCTGGATTTAAAAATGGCAAGGATCTAATTAACTCTTTTTAGTTTCATAAAAGTTAAATTACATTCTGAGGTACACATAACCAAAAATGAGCTAAGTTTCAAAAGATGAAGGAAATCTTGCAAACTTTATAAATAGGGAGTACTTTTGAAAGGTAGAGTATATTAAAAGGATGAGAGGTGAGTTTGAACCTAGTTTCTGGTGGAGGCGTATCTGGCAGATTTGGATGCCCCTGCTCTGGCGACAATGGCCTCTGTTTCTGGTGATTTTTATTTAGAAAAAGTATTTTTTTAAGTGTACTATGTTCCAAGGTTTTTGGATGATCTCTCCCTCCATGGTCATAAGTCGATATGCTCCATTTCCAACTACCTTCTCCACTTGGTAGGGCCCTTCCCAGTTATAAGCGAACTTCCCCGCCTGTTGGTTTCTGGTGTTCTGGAATACCTTCCTGAGGACCAAATCTCCTTCCTGCAGGACTCTGACTTTAACATTCTTGTTGTAGCTTCTGGCGACTGTCTGCCTGTAGGAGGCCATTCTGATCTGGGCATCAGTTCTGAGTTCGTCTATGGTGTCTAAACTGCTTGCCATCTCAACTTGGTTTCTTTCTTCTGTTGTGCAACCATATCTGTGAGTGGGTACCCTCACCTCTGCAGGAATGACCGCCTCAACACCAAAAACCAAGCTAAAAGGTGTCTGCCCAGTAGCCACCTTAGGTGTGGTTCTGTCGGACCACAGTACCAAGGAGAGTTCTTCTGCCCATCTGCCCCCTGCTTCCTCCAGCCTTCTTTTCAGGTTGTCCATCACAATTTTGTTGCTAGACTCTGCTTGACCGTTGGATTGCGGATTTCTGGGGGTGGATTTGTTGAGGGCGATGTTCCACCTGGCACAATAGGCTTCGATTTTATTGCCAATAAATTGGGACCCATTGTCGCAGATGATCTCTGAGGGAACTCCGAAGCTGCAGATAATGTTACGCTTAATAAAGGATATAACCTGCTTCTCAGTCACCTGAGGGAACGCCTCTGCTTCTATCCACTTGGAGAAGTAGTCGGTCATTGCGAGCATGAAGACTTTGTTTCCTGGTGCTCTTGGCAATTTGCCCATAATATCCATTCCCCACTTCATGAAGGGCCAAGGAGAGATAATTGGATGTAGTGGTTCTGCTGGCTGGTGATTGACCGGTGCGTGTCTTTGGCAGGCGTCGCATTTTTTTAACATACTCTTTGGCGTCCCTACGCATTGTTGGCCAATAGTAACCTTGGCGAAGTGCTTTGTTGGATAGACTCTTGCCCCCTGCATGATTTCCACATTCCCCGCTGTGGAGATCATGCATTACCATCTTTGCCTCTTCCTGGCTTAGACACCTCAGGTATGGCCCCGCGGTTGATCTTTTAAATACTATACCGTCGATAAGAGTATATCTGGATGCTTTCATTCTGAAACTTCGGGCTTCTCTTTTGTCTGCTGGCAGGATATCATCTTGTAGCCAGTCTTTGTAGGGTTTTCTCCAGTCGGAGATTTCCTCCTGCTCTGTTGTGGTGCTGTAGACCCTTGCTTCCTGAAACCACTGCAGCCCTTGATCTGGTGGACTTCCTTATGATGTTTCCTGCTCCTGCGCACCCCTCCGGATTGCTGGCTCCAGCACATGGACGATGGGTATAGTGGATACTTCTCCTGTTTTGAAGGTTGCTCCCAGAGTTGCTAAGGCGTCTGCTTCCACATTTTGCTCTCTCAGAACTTGATTTATTGAGAACTTTGTGAACCTCAGGGAGAGGTCTTTCGCCACTTCAAGGTAAGCCATCATCTTTGCGTCTTTGGCTGCGTACGAACCGTTCATGTGGTTGACTACCAATTGGGAGTCACCATACACTTCCAGTTGCTTGATTTTAAGGTCTAGGGACAAATGGAGACCCAGGATCAAAGCTTCATATTCTGCTTCATTGTTCGTTGTTCGGAACTCGCATCGGACTGCTTGAACTATGAGATCTCCCTGAGGTGACCTAAGCACCAAGCCTGCTCCGGATCCTCTCATGTTTGAGGCGCCATCTACATTGAGTTTCCACACTTGCTCGTCCCTGTTTTCTTCCAGGAGGATGACATCTTTCTCAGCTTGTGTCTGCAGTGCTGGACTGAAGTCGGAAATGAAATCTGTTAATGCTTGAGATTTGATTGATGTTCTGGGGACAAACCTCAAATCAAAGCCACTCAAGTGCATAGACCATTTCGCCATCCTACCTGACAACTCAGATTTTCTCGTAATAATTTTTAGCGGTTAATTTGTTATTACAGATATAACGTGTGACTCAAAATAGGGACGCAGTTTATATGATGCGGTAACGAGTGCAAGTACAAGTTTTTCAAGGGACGTGTACCTGGTCTCTGCAGGAAGCAGAGACTTACTAACATAGTAGACGGGATGTTGTGCTCCCTCATGCTCCCTTATCAGTACTGCACTGACCGCCACCTCAGTCACTGACAAATAAAGGGAAGAGCGGCTCTCCAGGTTCTGGTTTTGACAGGAGTGGTGGGGTGCTCAGGTAGTGTTTCAACTCTTTGAATGCCTTTTCATGCTCTTCCGTTCAGTCGAATCTCTGGGCCATCCTCAGGACATCATAGAATAGACGGCATCTGTCTGAGGATCTGGAGATGAACCGGTTCAGGGCGGCAATTCTTCCGGTCAGCTGCTGCACATCTTTTGGTTTCTGTGGAGACTCCAGTTGCAGAATGGCTTTGATCTGCTCTGTGCTGGCTTCGATTCCACTCTGGGTGACCATGTACCCTAGAAATTTTCCACAGGATACTCCGAATGTGCACTTTGAAGGATTCAACTTCATCTTGTACTCCCTCAAGGTATTAAAAGCATCCTCCAGATGTGCCGTGTGCTGTGAGGCTTGCTTGGATTTGACGACCATATCATCAATATACACCTCCATGGTGTTGCCAATTTTCTTTTTGAACATCATGTTGACCAATCTTTGGTAGGTGGACCCTGCATTTTTCAGACCAAAAGGCATAACATTGTAACAATAGATACCTCTCTCAGACCTAAACGCAGTTTTCTCCTGATCTGACGGATGCATCTTGATTTGGTTGTATCCACTCCATGCATCGAGGAAGGTCAGCATCTCATGGCCTGCTGTGGCATCTACCATGGCATCTATGTGTGGTAGGGGGAATGGGTCCTTCGGACATGCCTTGTTCAGATCGGTGAAGTCGACGCACACTCTCCATTTGCCGTTTTTCTTCGGGACTACTACCACGTTGGACAGCCATTCTGGGTACTTGACTTCTCTGATTTTTCCGGCAGCCAGCAGGTTATCTACCTTCTGGTTTATGACTTGGTTCCTCTCTGGAGCAAACTTCCTCCTCTTCTACTGGATTGGTTTGTAGCTTGGGTCCACGCTTAACCTGTGAGTTATGATACTCGGATCTATTCCTACCATATCATCATGAGACCACGCAAAACAATCCATGTTAGTTTTCAATAGTTCAATAAGGTTTGTCGGATATTACCTGTGCATTCTGAACCGATTAGCACTTTTTGCTCTGGGTGCTGTTTGTCTAAGTTGACTTCATCTATCTCCGCCTGAGGGGGTTCTAGATACTCCTGCAGAGGTAGGTGAAGGCTCTGTAGTTGCTATGCTGGGGGACTGGCCGTCTTCTTCAGCGCCACTCTGTAGCAGTCTTTGGCGTTTCTCTGGTCACCACTGATCTTCTGCAGTCCCCAGGGGTGTGGGGAATTTCAAGCATTGGTGGTAGGTGGACGTGATTGCTTTCATCTCATGTATCCACGGTCTCCCCAAGATCACATTGTAAGTGGACGGACCATCAATAACTAGATACCACACTTGCTTGTTTACTCCTCCAGCATAGGTGGGGATCGTGATTTCTCCCAGGGAATATTTGGTTTCCCCGCTGAATCCTATAAGGGGGACCGCTCTTTTGCTCAGGTCCTCCTCACTGAATCCCATGTTCTGCAAGGTTTCCAACATGATAAGGTTGACAGAACTCCCGGTGTCTACTAGTATCTTCCTTACGGTGCAGTTCCCTATGGAGAGCGTGATGATTAGGGCATCGTGGTGGGATTCTGGAGATGATTCCGCATCAGATTCATCAAAGGTGACGGCTGGGAGGTCTGAGCAGCTGATCCTGCAGGAATGTTCTGGCTTGTCTCCTCTGGAGTGGGAAGCGTGTCTTTTAGCTGCTGAACAGGTTAGACCGCTTAATTCTGATCCTCCCGTGATTACATTGACAATTCGGGTGCATAGGGGTGGAGGCGAAGGTAGCGCTTGCTCTGTAGCATTTACTCTGCTGGAGCTTCTAGATACCAGATGATCTAAGTTTCCCTGATCATACTGGTACTTCACTTCTTTCCTGAGGAGGACACACTCTTCAGTGTTATGCCCTATATCATCATGGAACTCACACCTCTTGCTGGTGTCCCTACAGTCGTTGGTGTACTCCTGTCTCCTGGGCCATCTGACTTTACGTCCCAACTCCTTTAGGGCCCTGAGCAGACCAGTCAGGTTAGTGGAGAACCCGTACTCGCTTATTTTAGGTGGGAGTCCTGGGCTCTCCTTCCAGTCTTTCTCTTCAGAGATCTTGTGAACACTTCTGTCGTACGGCTTGGATCTTTCGCCTCTCCTCTCTGCTGGTGCCTTCCTGGAAACATGCTCAGAACCATAGGTAGCCCTTCTGGGGCCTGAATCCTCCTCTAGTCTGATGGCTGCCAATGCTTTGGTTTGCACATCCTCGAATGTAGCACAAGGATATTTGGTGAGATCTTTGTAAAGATCTGAATCCTGGAGGAGCCCTTGACGGAAGGCCTCGATGGCGGTGGCTACGTCACATCTGGGGATAGTTACTTTCTCCTTGTTGAATCTGTCCAGGAAATCTCGCGTACACTCTTCGAATCTCTGCACCACCCGGTACAAATCACTAGTTTGCTTTTCCGGCTTTCTGCTACTGGCGAATTGTTGGTTGAAAGCATTAACCAGATCAGCAAAGGAGGCGACGCTTCTGTTCGGCAGACCAACGAACCAATGAAGGGCTGCTTCTGAGAGGGTGGAGCCGAACCCTTTGCACATGCAAGCTTCCTTCAGAGGCCCTGTGGCGGTTATCACCATCATTTTCTGCTTGTATTGGTTGATATGATCCAGGGGATCTGCAGTGCCATCATAGAGCGTCATGGCTGGTGGCATAAAGCCCTTGGGCACAGCAACACAGGCCAGGTCGTCTGTGAAGGGTGAGTCTGCATAGCTGTCTCTGGCTGCTCTCTCCAGGGGGCGCGGCATTCCAGGAATTTTGTTGATCAGTTCCCTCAGCTCCTTCAATTCTTGGGACTGCTGGTCTGCAGCGCTGTTGGTCCCTGTAAGAGGGTTAGAAGCAGGGGGAGAAAACTGAAAGGTGTACTTCCTGTTTGGAGTCCCCCGAGGTGCAGACTGTTTGGAGGAGGCGGCGAAGGGAATGCAACTGTTTCAGGCCTGGGTTGCCACTCTGGTGCCTGCTGGTTGGGAGTAGGCGCCGCCCACGCCCCTCCAGAGGGTTGGCTGCTAGACAGGGGATACACTCCTAGTGATTGCGTTGGTTGCCATCTTAGCGTCTGATGGATCGGGGTACCTGCAAGAGATAATGTGTTAGTCTCTCGGTTTTCAATGCCGGAGAAGAGATTACCTGAGACGCGCGATCTGTCGGGTGTGGGCCCATAGGTCAGGTAGCCTAGCCCCTGTGGCGCAATGGTTTGGACGGGTGGTGATAGCTCCAGATCTAGCCTAGTGACCACCTCCTGAGGAATCGTCCTTGATGCTTGCCCACTGACGGCGGGTTCTCTGTGGAAGCTTGGTTCTCCCCCAGATATCATAGGCAGGATCTCTGGCGGTGGCTGAATTGGAGCAGATGATGGCCTTGATGCCGCTTTTATCTGAGCCCTGATGTCCCGGTTATCTTTCTGCAAGGTCTTCACCGCTTGCTGCAGAGTATTGATCCCCTGAAGTATTTCCATCACAGGATCTGGGGCTGACGGAATCCTGAGCGCATCTCCAAACAACCCGCCATGAGCCGGTGTCTTAGATGACGCACCCTCCTTACTGGTTCTGAAGGGGTTGAGCGTTTTTGATGTCGGGGGCCCTTGAGGTGGTCTGGAGGTTGTCGGTGTAGGTCCTGCCGTCAGACTGACAGGGTTCGCCTGAGTGGATGGTGTGATGGGCTGGCTTGCTGCCCCTGAGGATGGTGTCCCTCCAGCAGACTGGGTGGAGGCATCTTGGCTACTGACAAGGTTTTGATCGGATCCAGACATGACGGTAGGTTGAATCACTGCAGAAGTTTGGCTAGCAAATGATCACTTTGCCCCACGGTGGGCGCCAAATTGTTTTGGTAAAAATTTACCGGGTTACGAATTAATTTGCGGGTTAAAGTGATCGGGCTAACGTTTCACGAAACAACGAAATGAATCGAATCAACGAATGAACAAACGATAAAAGAAAACGAGAAGACACAGAAATTGGTGACGCGGAAACCCGATGTGGGAAAAACCGCGGGGGGAGTCGAAATCCCGCCAAATGTCTACTATGAACGGAGAAAATGAACAAAGAATACAAGTATTGATTTCGGGTTATCGGAGACTATATTTTGCTTAATTCGCTTTTTGTTTAGTAGAGTTGAAGTGTACTGTAGAGTTGTTGATGCCCTCGTTTTTTATGCCGTTGTGCTTTATATCCCCCTTTCCCTTCTTAGCCGTTGCTTTCCCCTCTTTCCTCCTCATTTCTCTCCTGCTCTGGTGGCATTTTCCTAGATTTTAGGAAGTAGTTGCTTGACCGGGTCATGTGCTTAGGGTTGGATGGTTTCGAGCAGTTGGGCTGTCTTCGGCCCATTTAGTATTTGATGATTTCCTTGGCCCAATTCTGTTGTTGGGTTTTACTTCGTTAACTCGTTGACTTTCCTTGTATCGATCTCGTGACTCGTACGACTTCGGACTGAGTGACTCTTTTGACCCTCTGACTTTTTTTACTTTGACCTTTTGACTTGGAGAGTTCCACGTCATTCCGAAGGGTGCGGATTTATCCCAAACAGGGATCAATCGAGTCGTGGTTGTAAATGTTTAAAGGCCGATATGTTTGGTAAGGTGACCTTTTTAGTGAACTGAATTCGTTGCCAATTTGTGGAGTCGCCACCGAGTTAATTATGGGGACTCGGAAACCGTTCAAGTCAACTTTGATCCTTAGCCGGCTCAAAGATGAGGGGCACGAGACCTAAAGATAAAGACTTGTACCCTTAAGCACTCCATGCCTGGAATGACTCTCATTGCCAATGGTTTCGGACATCCGGAAACCGTCGATTCTGAGTAAGGGGTTTGGTTACTTATTGGGAAGCCAACGTCCGATGGACATCGACACCCAATCCTGCCCGCACTATAGCGGTCTCTACTAATCAATCGGTGGGCTGATAACTTTATTTCTTTCGTTGTGGCATAAGTACTGTAACATCCATTGTTTTCACCCTATACCTTTCGCTATGTCGGTTGTTTAAGGACAAGTAAGTTTTGTCGTCGAAGTAGTTGTGTTTACATTCTTTGCATGCGATTTCACGTGACAATAAAGCAGGCCATGAAAAGATGCACATAGGAGAGTAGAGAGTACTAGTATTATACGTATTAGCAAGTTAGTTTTAACGCGGTAATACAGATATTAGTCGTTCTCGTGGTATACCTTACCCGGTATTCTGCTTAAGATGCGTCGGTTTGGTATTAATAGGGATGCGTCGATCCATACATGACGAGCACCGGGACTAATACGGAACCCGACCATCATTTTGTTCAATTTTAGTTGATTTACGTTTTGAATTCCGTGTTAGGTGATTTAGCATGCGATTATAAGGTCATAAAAGCAATAAATCATACGAAAAACTGTAAATGCGAATATAAGTAAATCACATAGTGATGAGTTTCACCCTCGGAGTATACACTAAACGGGACACGATGCATAGATAGTCGAGAACGCATCTCGGAGTTTACTCGAGTCTACTTAGAGTATTTTAGTGTTTGTGGTTGAATTTGTGACGTTACGTATTTTAGTACGTGTAGTGGATCTAGTGTCCACGTTTGAATTATCGTAGTGCATAATAAAGGTACAAAAATGTAAAGTTTTGTTTACATGACAACCTAGTGACGACTCGCTTTTGACAGGCGGATCCTCCTAGCTTGCCCAGTGAATTCGGCAGAGTTCCGTTACCGTCGGCCCTTCCTGCGGCTATTCCGGCAGAGCTCCGCTACTAGTGGCTGGTTCTGCGGCTAACCCGGCAGAATTCCGCTACTAGACTATGAATGGCTAGTCGAATGCAGGCACCTCGGGATCGAATGGAGTGCACAAAGGTGAAGAGTAGCGTCGATGTCGCTTTATTGGAACTACGATCGAGTGGATCCTTTGCCTCGGGTGTCGGAGTGCGAGCCCTTAGCAAGAAACTCTTTACGAGTGAAGAGGGAAGAGAGAATTGAATTATGTCGAAATGAGGGGGTGGAAGGGGTATTTATAGGTGTTTTCGGCCCTCGTCACCGGGATAAGTCCAAGCGCACCAGAACTCAGGCGCCTGGGTTTAGGCGTGTGAAAGCTCAGGCGCGTAAGGTGAGGCGTTCGGGATTCTGAAGATACGATTTTGATACTTTCCAAAACCGAAAGGCGAGCGTATCATACCATGCTTAGGGGTTAATTTTCCCCCATTTTGACCTAGCGTCGTGGTGTTTAGTGGGCCTCGGGTGTGCATCCCAAGGTGCACTTGGCGTGGTGCTGACTCGGTTCGAGTCTCGGTGTCGGAATTGACTCTAATTAGTTTTTATGCGACCGTAATGACACGTCTAAGGCTGCCTTGATGTTAGTTTAATTTTTCCGAGTAATTTGTTTGATCCGTTCTACAGAAACACTATCTAAAACATCGCGAACCCGCGTCGCGTTGCAGTCCGATCGTCATCGGGTGTTTGTTGGGCACCCCTGCAGCCACCAGGTCCAAATCTGGGTATCTATACTTTTATTTTTCATTTTACGGTTTCAGTTTTGTAGTCACACACTTTAGGTTGTATAGTCAAACGGTTGATGTTGTATAGTCACACTCATTATATTGTAGAATCACACAAATTCTTGCAGTGATTAGTGTATGTAATCATCTTTGCTAATGATGATTTTAGGATAACTAAGTATAATTTAGTTGTATAGTCACAGAGATTAGGTTGTATAGTCACACAGTTTAAGTTGTATAGTCACACTCGTTATGTTTCAGTATGTTGTATATTTACACTCATTATGTTGTAGGATCACACTGATTATGTTGTATAGTCACATAGTTGAAGTTGTATAGTCATACTCGTTATGTTGTAGGATCACAGTCATTATGTTGTAGGATCACACCGTTTATGTTGTATAGTCACACAGTTAAAGTTGTATAGTCAAACTCATTATGCTGTACAATCACGCAACTGTACAGTCATTGTAGTCACATATTCAGTTGTATAGTCATATTCATTGTGTGATTTAGATTGATTGTGTGTTTTGTCGCAGCGAAATGGCTGGTAGAAAGAGGAATGTTGGTAAAAGGGGCGGTGGGAAGAAGTAGGTCGTGGAAGATACAGCGGTCGACCACATAATTGGACAACGTATTGCTGCACACATACCGGAGACCATCGTTAAGCTCTTGAGTGTTTGTATGGGATAAAATATTTGCTTTAGGATGGACGTACTATATGTAAAGGATGTTTGGTGGGTTAAAATGTTTTTATGTTTGACATACTATATGTAAGGGATGGATTTTTTCTAATGTAAAAATATTTTCATCGTTATTTTCTGGTTTCATAATTAATCACATGAGGTCTATAGCAAAATCACTTATCCTTTCACCTTTAAAACCACGCAGCTGTGCACCAATTGGTTTGTAGCCAAAAGTGGTCGTATTCGTATAGTCACATTCGCTTTGTTGTATAGTCACACTCTCTATGTTGTATAGTCACACTCCTAATATTGTATAACCGGGACAAATTTTGGTTTTCATTTTATTTGTAGAGTCACACTCACCATGCAGTAGAATCACACTCATTATGTTGTAGAATCACACTCATTTTGTGCGTAATGTCAAACGTCAACATAATGAGTGTGACTATACAGCATAATGAGTGTGACTATACAACTGAAAGTGTGTGACCTTGCAATTCTACAAGAACATTACGCACAAAATGAGCTGTTCTTTTTTTTAATTAAATGTTTTTACAGTCAATCAAAATAGTATTTCTAACTAGAACGTATATTAATTAGAATGTTTTTTTGTTGTATGAATGAAGTTGGAAGATGAAGTTGTTCTTTTTTTTGGATGAACGAATCTTGAAGATGAAGAAATTCTTCTTTTTTGTTGGATGAATCGAAGTCGCTCATTTTACGTCTAACAATCACCTATTGTAATATTTGCGATAGGAGAGTAGAACATTTCAGTAATTTTCCGAATTTTTAAAATACGTCTTACAAACATGAAATCAACTATAAAAGAAACCAACATGAATGAAGGTTGAATGTTTAATGAATGTTTAAATACTTTTGTATGTGATTAATACTTTCGCTTTTGTATGTGATTAATACTTTCGTTTTTTTAGAATGTCGTTACCGAGGAAAGTCACAGTCATCCATTCATCCATATTCAACTTTCATTTTTTTTTGGATAATGATGATGAATAATTTTATAAATACCAAAAAAAATAAGTATGAAAAATAAAACAAGCATGAAGATGAAGATGATTAAACGAATGATACCTTAATCCCAAGGTATTCTACAGCTGCGTGATTCTATAACATAACGAGTGTGACTATACAGCGTAATGAGTGTGACTATACAACTGAATATATGACTACAATGAGTGTACAGCTGCGTGATTATACAACATAATGAGTGTGACTATACAGCATAATGAGTGTGACTATACAACTGAAAGTGTGTGACCTTCTTGCAATTCTGCAAGAACATTACGCATGATGAAGATGATGATAGGATGAAGATGAAGATGTTCATCAAACTTCCATCATTCATCAAGCTTGAAGATGAAGATGTTCTTATTTTTTTGTTAATTAGATGAATGAAGCTTGAAGATGAAGAATTTTTTTTTTGTTGAATGAATGAATTTTGAAGATGAGGATGTTTTTCTGTTAAATGAATGAATGGATCTTGAAAATGATGATACTTTTTTTTTGTTCGATAGATGAAGATGAAGATGAAGATGAGAGAGCATCAAGTTGATGTTTTTTTTGTTCGATAGATGAAGATGAAGATGAGAGAACATCAAGTTGTAAGGAGTGAGAGTAATTGTAAGAAGTGGAAGTTTGATTGAGGGGAGGGTTGCTTCTCTCTCTCCACTGCTGCTGTGTCAGTTTACTGACATCTTCTTTTCTCCTTTTTTTTTACACATCATCCATCTAAGTCATCTATTCAACTCAAGATCAAGGGCCAACAACACAACTTCTCAACTTCCCAATCCACCACCAACTCCCTTGATCCCATATATATATATATATATATATATATATATATATATATGTTTTGGTAAAAAATTTACCGGATCTACGATTTCGGTTGCGGGTTAAAGCGATCGTCCTATAACTACGGGTTGGCGAAACGATATCGAACCTAGTAAACGGAGAACAACGAAAGAAAGAAAATGACACACAAAGTTTTGATGACGCGAAAACCCGATGTGGGAAAAACCGCGGGAGGATTCAGTATCCCGCCAATATTCTACTATGAACGGGAAAGAGTGAAGAAAAGGAATACAAATACAAGTAATGTTGCTATAGTTGTGACTAAAATTGATTGTGATTGTTTATCGTGATGTATGCTTGGGTGTGTTTGGATGATGATTCGTTGAGGATGAGTTGAGTAAGGTTGAATGTGGGTTGAATGACCTTCCTCTTTCCTTCTCCTTGCCTTTTATACTGTTATTGAGCTCTGCTTCTGCTGGCCTTGCTGGTTCTAGGAGAAGGCGTAATCCGTCCTCTCTCTCAGAAATTACTTCTGTAGAAAGTGGACCTCTAGTGACAGACATTCTTGAGTCTACCTCTTATTCTGCCCCCAGGAGTGGTGCTCAAATTTCCTGAAGGCTTTGGTACGTCCAAGTCTGCAGAGGATATGACTTTCCTGGATCAGATGCTGCTCCCTGGTCCCAGGTCTGTGCTAGAAAAGGGTTCTCTTAAGGAGTTGGGCTTGGTTCGCAGGTTGTCGGCGGAGGAGTCTGGATGCTCTTTCTGATGTGGAGGCGGATGATTTTGAAGGAGTCCGTTGATTCCCCCGTTGCTGATCAGGAGGCTGATGGGCAAGAGAGTGTGGATCAGGAGGACGTCGTTGATGATCCTTTGAGAGGTTTTGTTACTGTTCAGCAGAGACCCGGGTTCCTGCAGGAGGATCTGCTACAGTTCCGCCTCCACCAGAGGAGAATGTCCAGGCTGTGGACCAAGTTCTGCTGGAGTGACGCTACTCCTCCTTTGTTGAACTCTGTTTTCGACTTGTGAACCCTACGTGGTGTAAACTTCTGACTTGTTAGTGTTTACAAGAAAAATTTCTGTAATGACTTTGCCCTTGCTCAGGAGAGCGAAGTGTGTTAGTATTTTGTGGCAATTCGTGCCTTAACTTTCGTTGTGTGAAATCGAAGTAGCTTTCATAATGTCGATGTGCGGCTGTATGTTATGCCTGAATTCGATTGTAATCGTTTGTTGTAGTTTTGTCTTACTACCTTCTGTTGTATGCATGCCTTATGTTTGTATGGTCGACCTTTGATATGGTGGTGGCCTGGGATTTAGTTCGCCCACTCAGTCGGAGGTGCCACGCTTTGCGTGGGTGCTAAGTGGCGCAGGAGACTGTAATGTCCCGGTTGTAGGCACTTAGTCACAAGACACACGCCTTCTGTAGAAATTATACACCCCACCAGATTGGTCACCAGTTTTGGTTGAAAAAGCTGACGAAAGATTGTAAAGATGCAATGTTTGAAGGTACATGCGGGAGGAAATCAAACTTTTGAAAATATGTGAAGGAAGAAAATCCAATTTTGAATACATATGAAAAGATAATCGACTTTTGAAAACGCATGAAAAGAAAATTAAATCTTGAAGACATGTGACAAGAAAATTAAATTTTGATGACAGAAAGGAGAGAGACAAACTCTAAAGGCATACTTGAAGATAAAATATCTGACTTTAAAAAATCACGAAAAAGAAAGCAAAACAGATAGAAGGACAAAAGGAAAGTTTAAATATATGTTTGCAAGTTTTGATAAGATGAAACCTGGGTTCTGGTGGAGGTGTATCTGGCAGAATAGATGCCATGTTTCTGGCGACAGTGGCCCATATTTCTAGCGGCAGCGGCCCATGTTTCTGGTGACGTTGACCCATTTTCTGGTGACGTTGTTCCTGACGGTAGTGGCCTGTGTGGTTCTGTCAGACCATAGCCCCAAGGGGAGTTCCTCAGCCCATCTGCCCCCTGCCTCCTCCAGGATGTAAATGTCTTTCTCCGCCTGGGACTGCAGTGCTGGGCTGAAGTCGGATACAAAGTCTGCTAGCGCCTGGGACTTGATTGCTGTTCTAGGGACGAATCGACATAGTATACTGGATGTTGTACTCCTTCCTGCTCACGTATCAATACCGCCGCTGACTGCTACCTCGGTTACTGATAGATACAGGAAGAGTGGTTCTCCAGGCTCATAGGTAGCTCTGCTGGATCATAAGTAGCTCTTCTGGGACCTGAATCCTCCTCCAGCCTGATGACTGCCAATGCTTTTGTTTGCACCTCCTCAAATGTGGTGCATGGATACCTGGTGAGGTCCTTGTACAGCTCTGAATCCTGGTGGAGTCCCTGGCGGAAGGCTTCTATAGCGGTTGCTATGTCACATCTGGGGATGGTCACCTTCTCTTTAATGAATCTGCTAAGGAAATCACGCGTGGATTCTTCGAACTCCTGCACTACCCGGTATAGATCGCTGGTTTGCTTCTCCGGTTTTCTGCTGGTGGCAAACTGCTGGTTGAAAGCATTAACCAAGTCCGCAAAGGAAGTGATACTCCGGTTGGGCAGACTAACGAACCACTGCAGAGCTGCTCCTGACAAGGTGGAGCCAAATCCCTTGCACATGCATGCCTCCTTCAGAGGTCCTGCTGCAGTCACCACCATCATCTTCTGCTTATACTGATTAATGTGATCCAACGGGTCTGCGGTACCGTTATAGAGTGTCATGGCAGGTGGCACGAATCCCTTGGGTACAGCGACGCAGGCTAGATCGTCAGTGAAGGGCGAATCTGCGTAGCTGTCTCTAGCTGCTCTCTCCAGGGGGCGTGGCATTCCAGGAATCTTGTTGATCAGGTCTCTCAATTCCTTCAGTTCCTGGCGATACTGATCTGCTGTGCTGACTGCTCCTGCAAGAGGGTTAGAGACAGGAGAAGAAAAGATGAGAGGTGTACCTCCCGACCATGCTCCTCCAGGGTACTGGTAACTAGAAGGATTAGGCAACGGTGTCGCGTTGATTGTGGACCCAGATTGCCACCATGTTGCTTGCTGGAATGGGACTCCTGCTGACCAGACTCCTCCTGGATACAGGTTGTTGACGGGGGTCGTTGTGCCGGTTGGGGCTCCTGGCTGCCATCCTGACTCCTGTTGGATGGGGATGGCTGCTGATCTTTCTCCTCCAGAGGGCTGATTGCTGGACAAGGTGGTCATCCCTGGTGGGGTTACAGATTGCCATCTGGGCGCCTGATGAATAGGGGTACCTGTAAGAGACAGTGAGTTAGTTCCTTTATTTTCGATGCTAGAGAGGGAATTACCTGTGATGTAAGATCTGTCGGATGTGGGGACGTAAGACAGGTAGCCTAGCCCTCGAGGCTCAATGACTGGATCTGGTGGAGCCAATCCTAGCTCCAGTCTGGTGACCAATTCTGAGGGAATCTCCCTGGTGGTCCGTCTGCTGACTGTTGATTCCATGCGGGTGCTGGGCTCTCCTCTAGGCATCAGGGACAGCATCTCTGGTGACGGCTGGACCGATGCAACTGGAGTCTTGTCTGCTGCTGAGATCCGAGCCCTGATGTCTTGGTTGTCCTTCTGCAGAGTTTCCACCGCCTGCTGCAGAGCGTTGATCCCTTGGAGCACATCCTTCAGGGGGTCTGATGAGGCTGAGATTCTGGAGAAGTCATTAAGTGACCCTCCTTGAACCGCTGTTTTGGATGAAGCGCCTTCTCTGCTGGTCCTGAAGGGATTAGACATTTTCGACACCTTAGGCACGTGAGGTGGTCTTGAGGCTACTGGTACGTGTCCTGCTGCCAGGCTGGTAGAGACTGCCTGGGTAAGGGGTGCAAAGATTGATCCTGATGCCCCTAGGGGAGATTCTCCTCTAGTGGGCTGAATTGATGCTCCTAGACTGCTGGAGGAACTTCCATCGGATCCGGACATGACGATAGGAGATTGCTTCACTGTAGGATCTGGCTTATAGGAAATGATCACTAATCCCCACAGACGGCGCCAATTTGTTTTGGTAAAAAATTTACCGGATCTACGATTTCGGTTGCGGGTTAAAGCGATCGTCCTATAACTACGGGTTGGCGAAACGATATCGAACCTAGTAAACGGAGAACAACGAAAGAAAGAAAATGACACACAAAGTTTTGATGACGCGGAAACCCGATGTGGGAAAAACCGCGGGGGGATTCGGTATCCCGCCAATATTCTACTATGAACGGGAAAGAGTGAAGAAAAGGAATACAAATACAAGTAATGTTGCTATAGTTGTGACTAAAATTGATTGTGATTGTTTATCGTGATGTATGCTTGGGTGTGTTTGGATGATGATTCGTTGAGGATGAGTTGAGTAAGGTTGAATGTGGGTTGAATGACCTTCCTCTTTCCTTCTCCTTGCCTTTTATACTGTTATTGAGCTTGGGACCGTTATCCTCCTTAATTGTCCATAATCTTTGCATTCATTCCTTTTTTATTGCCCTTGACCTTTTCTTCCTAGCCGTTGCATTTACTCCCCCAGCAGTTACATTCTTCTCCTCCTTTCTCTCCTGGTCAGCAGGAGTCATTCCTTGAATATAGGAGGGTTGTTCTTTGACCACTTCTGCTATCTTTCTGTTGGATAAGGGTGGGTTGCAATGCTCCATTGGGCTAGTTGGTTGTTTTGCCCTAGTTCGGCCCATTGCCTCGTTTGCTTTGTAGTTTTTGGTTGGCCCATTATCGTATGCGACCCGGGATATTTAATCGACTCGTTGACTCTCGGTTATGTTGACTTCCGACTTTTCAGTCTTTGACTTTCGATTTTCGACTATTGACTTTCGTCTCTTGACCTTTGACCCTTTGACTGTCCACTCGTAGCATGCCACGTTGCATTCCGAAAGTGCAAATTTTTGGCCCAAACAATATATATATATATATATATATCCCTTATTGGAATGAATAAACAACTCTTTGACTCTTCTCCCTCTCTTATGTCTTTCTGATTTTCTTTCTACTTCCTTCATCTCTTAATTTCAAAATACGTTATTAGCACCAATCTTTAACCCTAATTTTATTTCTTTTTTACTTTTACGAGTAAGGTATCATAATTTCATATGATAAACAACTTCGTCTCTAATTCTATTTTATTTACTTTTACGAGTAAGGTATCAAAATTTGTAACGATAACCGACTTCGTAATTCGTTCGCGCTCGCAATCATATGATCGCCGACTTCTTTTGGTGTGGTGATTTATTAACATCCGTACACGAGTCCCTAACTCTAATTTTATTTTTACTTTTCCGGATAATCGTGATTCACATACACATTCTGTTCTGGTATGGAAACAATGGACCCAAAACGGATTTGGATCTTGGATTTAATCTTGATTTATTCTTGGCCTTGTCTTGACCTTCCAGCCTCACCTTCTTCTCCTCTAGTGGTCGGACCTTCCCGGCGGAGGGGGCCTGCCACCTGCACACAGGGAGCACACAGAGCCTCTGAGGTGTCCGAGGGAACCCTCTCCGATGCCTAAGTCAACCCGTGAATGCACTTGACAAACCTTACTCGTGAGGAGTAAGGTGGCGTTTTCTAGAGTAAGATTCTAGTGAGAGAAAATCAATTACCTCCCTCTTTGGGAAGAAAATGAGTATTTATAGTTTCGTACAAGAGAGAAAAGAGAGAGAGAGAGAGAGAGAGAGAGAGAGAGAGAGAGATAGAGAGAAAGAGAGGAAATAAGGATGCCACACGTGGGAACATTTCATCCACACATTTCCTCTTTACCTTCGGCATGACCAAGAGGGCTCCTATTATTCGACCCTGTCTCGTCAGGGGGACGCTCCTTGACGCCTGGAGGGCAGGGGGGAAACACCTCCCTCTTCCTGCAGTGACCACAGTAGCCCGTTCCTGATGGGCGAAGGGCTGTAGGGGATGGCCTGCTAGACGCCCTGTGTGGCAGGCTTCCTAGGATTCGGGTCGGGTCAGCCCCGAACCTGATTGACGGGCGACCCGGAGCAGGCGACCAACCCCCCATAAATTGGCCCTCGTCGGCTGGGGTGGAGCAGGGCTCCCTTCGGCTGACGATCTTCGATCAGCATGGTGGGAGGTTGACTTTTAATCTTTCTTTGCATTTATTGTTACGTGCGTTCCCTAGGAAGAATATCTTTAATTGCCTGGGGCATGCAAAGAGCCGGGAGGCTCCTCCTCATGATTACTCCTTGTAGAGAAACACTTCGAGCCGTGTACCCGGCTAACACTTGTCCCCCTCTGCGAGGGTGGTTAATGTATCATTTAATGCGTAATACTCTCCCTTTTCCTATAAAGGGTTGAGCTCAATCCAACTCTTCTTCACAAATTCCTGATTGCTCTTCTTCGTTACTTCTTCTTTCATAATGTCTTGGGTAAGAGATAAGATTCTCCGACGAGGGGTTTTCGCCACCGCCTTACGCTACAGGAGCCGCAGATGGCTTAAGTACCCTAGACAAGTGCACTCAATCATCCGCTGCAGCAGGCGAACCTACCTCAGATCTCTTCGTGCTCCTGGGACAGGCGCCCTATCGAAGCCTATCAGACGTCCAAGGAAGGCCTTTTCCCCTGCAAGGCCGAAGCCTAAATATTGTACGCAGGCAGGAGGCTGTTCCTATAAAGGGTGTCACCGGTGCTTTACCTGGTTGCAGCCAGAGAACATTGACCCCGACCTTCCTGATTCGGGCCCTTCCTCTCCTGCGCCAAAGAAGCTGAGGGATGATTTTGGCTACCCTGAAGGCACCAGGGTGGCTAAATTTGGTGAGGACTGGGACCTGAGTTACTGTGGCTCAGGGAACAGCAACTGTCGGGGCTATTCGTCTGCCCGTGACGCTCCGGGAAGCGAGGAGGAGGAACCTTACGACTCAATGAATGCCTCAGGCAGCTGGGATTAGGGGTCTGATGACGGAGGTTGCAGCAGCCTTAGGGACTACTCCTTCCCAAGCTCTGATGAGGATTAGTTCCTGCTTATTCCTCCTGATTGGCAGAGCTGGACCCTAGGCTTCTTTTGTCTGTAATTGTCTAAGGATTTTTACTTATTTTCCTCTTTTTGAATTCCATCCCCTGACTTGTAACTCTGGCCTTTTGGGCCTTTTCTTAATGAAGAAGTTGATGGGCTTTTTTCTTCTTCTTTTTAACTGTTTCTTGGGTGGCGTATTACAATCATTTCCCGCTGTCTTTTGTACGTGTTTTCAAGAATCTTGGGAAGTGGTGGATGGGTAGGTTGAAACGTATTACACGTAAGGGTTTTATGGGGAAGGTACCTGATAGGATGGCCTTTTAGGAGAGACTTCTCATCTCCCTTCCCCTATAAAAGATCTTCTACTCCCACTAATCCCCTTTTTCATATTTTCAAACCATCGCAAAAACCTCCTCTCTCTTTGTACTCTCCATCTCGCCGAGTATTCAGACTGAGGGACTTCTCCGGCACCTTCCTCCGGCAGCCTTGACTAGGTTAGAACCTTAATCTCAGATTTCCTCGCCTTTCAGTTATTCTTGCTTTTTAGTTTTCCTTTACATCATGACTTATCACCGTCGCCGGATCTTGCCCTTTACTGATCCATCTGTTGAGAGGTCAGAGGAGGATGTGGATGAAGTTGACACCGACCTCCCCTCCTCCTCTGCTGGTCTGAGGGTTACGGTGGCCAGAGGGCCGCCCTCAAAATACATTGGGGGTGCCAACTCTCCTGACCCTGCCCCAGTTGAGGTCGTCGACTCGGACCATGAGGCGTTAGAGGTTGACCCCTCCACTATTGCCGGTGATCTTGTGCCCAAGGTGCCGGGGCGCGTTTACTATCTGGACAGGGTGAAGTATAAGATTCCCCTGCACACGTATCCCGAGCTTGGGCCGCGGGAGATGATACTGGTGAAAAATGCCGCCGAGGCTATCGCTAATTTCTACAATTTCGGGGCTGGGTACACAGTTATAATCCCTGAGGAGAAGGATACTGTGTGCAACCCTCCGGATAACTACGTGGACGTTTATCATAAATGCTTGGAGTTTGGTCTGCGCTTTACCCTTCACCCCTTCTTTGAAGTGGCCTTCAAGCGCATGAACGTCGCCATCGCACAGTTGACAGCCATATCTGTCAGGTCATTGGTGGTTTTTGCCTGGGTTGCCTGTTTCTTGGGGACCATCCTTCAATAGATGCCCTTAGGTTCATGGTAGGCTTGCAGATGGGAGCCTCTTCAGAGGAGGCTTCGCGATACTTCTCCATTCTCAGGCAGAAGAATTACTCAATAGTTTGGCCGGCTATGAATAGCCTGAAGCACTGGAAACACAATTTTCTATACGTTCACAGCGAAAGGGGCTGGAATATCCCTCGGCACTTTAGGAACCATGTCCATACTCGCTTGGAAACTCGCGAGGAATATCAACCTGAACTCAGTAGGAAGGCTTTAGAGGTCAAGCTGAGCAAGAGGGAGGACTCCCTAATTACTCAATTTGGTTATGCAAAGGATGGAAAGGGTGTGTTCGGCCCTACTAGCTAGCTCCCCCCTGTCGATCTTATAACGACCGATGAGTTTTTGACCCCCGTGGGGTTAAACCGTGGCCTCTCTCCAGGTAGTTCTGGGGTTTAGCACTGACGAACTCCTTTCAGGGTGTCTTATTGTGTACTCACTTAGTGAATTTTTCTGGCTTTTGCAGATCTTTGTACTCATTATTGGACGAAGAGGCAGTTGAAGGCTATTGGACTAGGTAAGGATTTTGTGCCTCTTACTGCTCGTCCTGCCGTTCCCCCTGGATTTAAGAAGGAAACCCTTATGGGTAATGTGAAGAGTATCACAGCGAGGAGGACAAAGCTTCCTCCTCCTCCCAGGCCAGTTTCCAAACGCCCTGCGCTTTTAACCCCTACTCCCAGGGCGCCTGAGGGAGGAGCTGCATCGGAAGCCACCCCTTCGCCAGTTGTCAGGCGCGTGAGTACTTCTCCTCGAGTTCATCTGATAAACATCATTTTAGTCCTTATTTTACCCACATTTATTTACTTATTCGGGTCGATTTTGTGTGCTTAATCGTTATTATAGCTCAATTTAGGTTATTATACAATATCAAGTGTTAATTATCGTCTTAGTAATAATTATCGTAATAAATGTTATTATCCGAGAATTTGGTTTGCTTTGTTCGTTTGTACTTTGTAGGTAGCGTTTCGGGGTTAACCAAGTGAAGACGAGAGATGAAGCGGAACTTAGCGAGATGAAACGAGTAAACCGAGTCAAGGTCAACTTTGACCTTGACCCAAATGCTCTTAATGCCCGTCACCCACTCACTCTTTTCCCTTCATTCTGGTATCAACAATCCTCATCATAAGTCAGAACTCCCCAAACTCCACACACCTTCATTTCATCATAATCCGTCATCATCAATAGATCATCATCACCACCATCCTCCCTCCATTATCAACAATTAAACCATCACCTCCATTAATTGGCCACCATGGATCGTCACCGAGCTCCAACCTACCATTTCAGACCACAGCCACACCACCGTCATCAACCTACAGCAGCTCCGTCGCCGTCGCATCCATTCCGATCTTTCCCTCGCGCGCCACCGTGATTAGAACGCCAAACTCCGGCGCACCAGCTCGCCTCGCCTTCCACTGTCGACACCTCCAGGCGCCGCCCATTATCTGCACGGAATCACCGAGCTTCTGCTCAACTCGCGACCAACCTCGTCGCAACTCTTAACTCCGACCACCGGAGACCAGACCAGCACCACGACCACGCGCAGCCTTTACCTCCAGCCATGGGCGGATTTAGCCTTAGGCTACTTGGGCTATAGCCCAAGTAGTTTTCAAACTAAGAAAAAATTATGTCCATGTATTACATATAGATGACAGTAGTGTAGTTGGCAGATGTGGTAACAGTGTGTCTGAATGTTGATGTTCAACTCCCATGTGGTGCATTTTAGTAATTTTTTGTTTTCTCCATTGCTTTTTATCAAGTAGCGATCCATATCTTTCACTTTAAATAAATTACTATTATTGCTTACTCCTTTTATTTCAAATAAAAATATTATATCACGGGTAAGAATTGAAATTTGCTCTTACTCTAAATAAAATTATAACGTGTTAGATTGGTCAATCGGTGTTATCCATACTCATCTCAATTTTTTAAAAGAAAATTTATTATACTTGTTTCATTAGGTTGTATAAAGAATAAATTGAGAATGTCGACATTAAATAAATGCACTACATTTAGGAAATGATAATAAAAAAATTTAATTTTATAATACAAAGTAGCATTTAATTTTCTGCTTTTATAATATTTTCTCTAGCTCTTTTATAACTTCTCACTTCATTATTCTATTCCTTTCTAAATGAATATTTAGTGGGAACTTATAAAAGAGTTAGAGGAAGTATCCAACTTGTTCTAATGTACTACCTCCGTATCTATATGTTCGTCCACTTTCAATATAATACTCCACCCATATATTAAAAATAGTGGACAAATATATAGATACAGAGGGAGTATTTTATACTCCCTCCCCTCCACAATGATGTTCTCATTTGTAAATGGCACACGGAATAAGGAAGGAGTAATGAAATGTGGTAAATTGTTTGGTGGGGTTCAAGATGTCAAACCAGAAAAAGTAGCCAATAGGAAGAGAGTATAATGGATTAATAAGGAAAGTTTTAAAATGCGAAAATCTAGTGGAGGGGAGGGATTAGTACATGTTCCTCACATATTACAAAAATGAACTCAATTTGTTAGGATTGACAAAAAAAAAATCGCAAAAATTTTTTAGCCCTAGATGGTTTTGAATCCTGGATCCGCCCCTGCCTCCAGCGTCGACTCACCTCCGACCTCCTCCGGCGAAGCATCTCCGTCCTGGTCTTGGTTCCATTGAATTGGATTCAATTGATTGAATTGGAAATAATTGAATTGGGTTGCAATTGACTGATTTGCCCTTCATTAATGAGGTGGCATTTGTGACGTTCTTTGACTTTTTTTACTAAGAAGACTGAAAGCAGAGAGGGGGGGGAGATAAGTATAAAAGACCAAAACCCTCAATTTGCAAGGGGGGTGCCGCACTGTAGTCATTAGGAATAGAGTAGAGTAGCGGTAGCTTGCAGCCTTGCATCCTTTCCTTTTCTCTTGGGATATTTTATTTTCACTTAGTCTTAATCTAGTTTTTATTGGGTTTAATTAGTTTGATTAATCTTCTACTTCATACTCTTCTTCATTTATGCAATTCTCCATTTCAAAATTGATATTTTCTTCTCTCTTTTCATTATTGTTTATCTTTATTGTTTACTATTAGTTTTAGAGTATTTTATTGCTTAATTAGTCTAAAGTTTTCATTTTTACTATTTATTCATGTTTATTATTATGATTAGAATAGTGGGTAGTTTTAAGATGAAAAATTTTCATTTTTACTATTCATCCTTATTTTCTCTTTTTCTTTCTCTCCTCTCTCTTGTAGGAAACTATAAATACTCATTTACTTCCCACAAGAGGGAGGTAATTGATTTCCTCTCACTAAAATCACACTCTAGAAAACGTCACCTTACTTCTCACGAGTAAGGTTTGTTAAGTGCATTCACGGGTTGACTTAGGCATCGGAGAGGGTTCCCTCGGACACCTCCGAGGTCTTGTGCGCTCCTTGTGTGCAGGTGACAGGCCCCCTCCGGCCTCCGCCAGGAATGTCCGAACACTAGAGGAGAGGAAGGTGAGGTTGGAAGGTCAAGACAAGGTCAACAATAAATCAAGATTTAATCAAAGTTCCAAATCGGTTTTGGGTCCATTGTTTCCATACCAGAACAGTGACCATTTGGGTCTATATAACAATTATTTACTATATATATATATATATATATATATAAAGTAAATTAATTTTTATATACACACAAATAGTTACTATATGTACACCAATTAATCAACAATGGAACATAAATTAAAATAACTGTTACTATATATACACTAAAAACTCATTATATACGCTATTAAATTCACCATATATATATACACTTAAGAACTCAATATATATAATAAAATTATTGTTATATATACACGCAAATGGTTACTATGTACACCAATTAATCAACATATATATATATATATATATATACATACATACACTGAAATAATTGTCATATGTACTTAATTATATGATTATTTGATATAGTAGAATTGTTATATACGCAAAAACAGTTACTATGTACACTGAAATTGTTTTTATATACACCAATTTAATTTTAATATAAACAAAAATAAGTAAAGTATATATAAAAAAATGTATTTTTTTTCGGAAACAAAAAATGGTTTTTTTTCGAAAAAAAATGTGTTTTTTTTTCGGAAAAAAAAATTCTCTTTTTTTCGGGGATAAAATTTTTTTTATTTTCAGCGAAAAAAAAATATTTTTTTTCAAATTTTTTTTACGAAAAATAATATTTCGGGATTTTTTTTATATTTAGAATTTAATCTTAGCCTTTAATTTGATTTTAATTTAATGGTTGAGATTTGGTCCCAACGGTATATGTGTGTGTGTTTTGAAATTCAAACAACTATTTTTTAAATTTTGAATACAATGGTCGTCTTTAAAATTTGAAAAGAACGACTCTTTATCAAAGCCAGATCCCAATGGCCATTTATAAATTTTGAATACAACAACGGCCGTTTTTAAAATTTGAATCTGATGAGTGTTTTCCAAACAAATCCCAATGGCTATTTTAAAATTTTGAATACAACGGTCGTTTTTAAAATTTGAACATAACGACTCTTTTTCAAAGCCAGATCCCAATGGCTATTTTAAAATTTTGAATACAACGGTTGTTTTTAAAATTTGAATAAAATGACTTTTTTTCAAAGCTAGATCCCAATGACTATTTTTAATTTTGAATACAGCTGTCATTTTTAAAATTTGAATCTAACGACTGTTTTTCAAAGCCAGATCCCAATGGCTATTTTAAATTTTGAATACAACGGTCGTTTAAAATTTGATTACAACGACTATTTTTCAAAGCCAGATCCCAATAGCTATTTTTAAATTTTGAATACAACGATCGTTTTTAAAATTTGAATCTAACAACTATTTTTCAAAGCCAGATGTCAATGGCTATTTTTAAAATTTTGAATACAATGATCGTTTTTAAAATTTGAATACATGACTCTTTTCCAAAGCAAGATCTCAACTGCTAGTTTTTCTCCTTCCTCTATAAGTAGAATTCAAATCGAGTCTTTAATCAAAACACACATTTCATAATCAAATTGCATTTATTTCCAACTCTCCAAATATGCCTAGAACTATGACCAATGTCGAATGTGTTAGATACTATCAATTCAAAATTGATCGAATTATTTTTGAAACTCATACATTATTTGATCGTTTGATCAACATTGTAACACCTAATACCATATATATGGGGTTTGATACGAAAATAACCATGCATCATTGTCTATTATAAATAGAGTTCTTACCAATTATTTTGTCTTTGCTTCAATCCCAGTTCTCACTGAACCACCTCTGGGCTAAGCCAACGAGGGTTGTTGGGAAGATTTCGCACCAAGCTGCATCCTCTGTGTCGTACATTCCCATGTGGCTTTTGTTGGCCGCCAGGTGGTCCTCCGGGACGGTGGTCCCATCGAACTGCACCCTTTGATCTTTGAGATCGAATAACTCTGGACATCCAGATGCAAGGGTGTCTTTGTCGGCCTACCCAAGACCTTGAGTTGGGCTCTCTCGGAGCGATTGTCCCAGGCTTCCTGATTCTCTCGCTGGCTCGAACCACCGGAGTGCGGTGATACTGCTGGGAAGATCTGTTCTGTTTACTTACGACCTCAAACTACCTCTCTGGGGACTGATGCCGAGGTCTTAAGCGCTTACTCAGGACCGTCGGCTCCAGCCGATTTTTAAGACCTTCTCTCAGATCCTTCTACCCTTTATCGAGGTGATGAGTTTGCTTGGCTCGAATTCATGGCTGGCACTCCGCCTACGTAGGTTCTGTCCAGGGTTGCTGACCCTTGGCTTTAGGCCTAGTGAGCCGAGGTTGCATGCTTTTCGACAAACCCTTCGCCTTGGGTTGCGTTTCCATAAGAGTTAACCGGTTGAACACCCCGACTGCTTTTGGCCTGAGGCGATTCGAGAGAGGCAGCCTCCCTGGGTTTGAGGCGGTCTTTAAAGCCTTTGAGATATGGATCCTCTCTCGGCGGACATGGTAGACTCCACTGTGTGCACTGCGCACGCTTCTCCTTGGGCTTCGGTTCCGTTGGGGTGATGCGCAACCGTTTCTTGGCCTGTATGTAGCCCATGGGATCCATCTTCGCCTTCCTTTGGATTCTCCTCGCGGATGTCCGCCTCGTTCCACTGGCCGTTGTTGAGTTTGGGAACTCCAGACGTCAGGGGGTCGTCGCAATGCCTCCTACCAAATCCTCAGGAGTGACGTCTTTGTTTAACATAGCCGAGAATAAAATGTCGACTTGCACTGCCTGTACGGGCGTGATTTCCGGATCTACCCCACACTCTGCCCCCACTTTTGTCTTTGAGGCTCCCGCGTCTCTGCTTGGTGTGCCTTGAGTAGCGGCCTGCCCGCCGCCACGGGGGGCAACGGTTGGCGCGCTGACTCGGGGCATAGAGATCAGCATTCCGTATCGAGGGACGAGGGCCTGCCCCGCCTAGTCTTCAATTGTTCCTCGATATCCGGCATTGTGACTTTTTGTTCTTTTTTGGAGATCTTTTTTATTTAATCCCCACAGACGACGCCAGATTGTTTGGGTAACAAACAATCGGAGCTAAATGGATTTAGACCTATATCGTTCATGGGCTTGGATCTTCGATTCACTCAAGCTTTACTCCTTCTCTCCACTAGTCGGATGGACTTCCTTGGATGGACACATGAGACAAACAGGGCCTAGGAGTTTTCCGAGGGAAACCTCTTCGATGCCTAAGTCAGTCCTTTTATGCCTTTAGAAACCTTAGTCGTGAGGAGTAAGGTGACATTTTTCTAGAGAGAGATTGTAATACCCCGAGTTAAAGAGTATATATATTGGATATGGTGCTCAGAGGAGCGTGCATTGGATATGGTTTAAGAGGCTTGAATGAGTGCTTAAAGAGATTGATAGTACTACTCATGTCGACAAAGTGCACTTTCTTTTATGGTTGTCCATGCAAAAGAACTCTGCAGTTAAGTGTGCTTGGCTGAGAGTAGTCTAAGGATGGGTGACCTCCCCGGAAAGTTCCGGGATGTGCATGAGTGAGGTCAAAATGCGCTGGAAAAGACCCGTGTTGATTTGGGAGGCCAGTACACGACCTGTGGAGCGCCATAAGTGATACCACAGTCCACAAGTGGTCGCTGAGAAGTTACAAATGGTATCAGAGCAACCCGGCAACAGTGTGGTGATCATGTGGTCAGAAGTACCATGCTCATCAACCTAGATGGGGTGGATCCTGGGGCTTGGCTGTGGTCAGCTTCTGGGAGCAACGAGGACGTTGCTTTCTTAAGTGGGGGTGATTGTAATACCCCGAGTTTAAGAGTATATATATTGGATATGGTGCTCAGATGAGCGTGCATTGGATATGGCTTAAGAGGCTCGAATGAGTGCTTAAAGGGATTGATAGTACTACTTATGTCAACAAAGTGCACTTTCTTTTCTTGTTGTCCATGCAAAAGAACTCTGCAGTTAAGCGTGCTAGGCTGAGAGTAGTCTAAGGATGGGTGACCTCCTGGGAAAGTTCCGGGATGCGCATGAGTGAGGTCAAAATGCGCTGGAAAAGACTCATGTTGATTTGTGGGCCAGTACATGACCTGTTGAACACCGTAAGTGATACCACTGCCCACAAGTGGTGGCGAGGGTGTTACACAGATTGAGTAAGTATAAATTCATTACCCTTTACATTGTAGAGTTAAGGGGTATTTATAGGTTGTGATTAGAGAGAGAGAGAGAGAGAGCGTAAGAGAGAAGGAGATTAACACGTACTCCCTCTTACCTTAGGCGATGGTCGGAGAGCTTACTTCGGGATGCACCTTTGTAGTCGAGGAAGAGCATGTCCATGGCTGTGCGGCCCTCTCATTAATCTGAGGGACCGCCCCTCAGAGCTGAGGGTCCTGAGGTGTTCCATGCTAGAAGGGTCCGGAGGTCGGCCGGGTCGAGCCTTGGTACCGAACGAGGGTTCGGGGTGTTTCTGGCCGGAGGGATCCGGGGTCGGCTAAGGCAGTTTAGCCCGAGACCCTTGGGACTGAGCCGAGGGTAGAGGTGGCAATCGGATGGGGCGGGTCGGGTTCGAGTCGAGCTGTCTCGGGTTCGGATTACCAAACTATCGGATTTTTTCGGCTCATTTGAATTAGCGGGTCGATTCGGATTCGGTCGGGTAGTTTCGAGTCATGATACTGTATGGGTATCGGGTTAGAACGGCTAAGTCTTGGTCGGGTTCCGGTAGTTTTAGGAACGGGTTCGTTCGGATAATATGTCATGTAGTAGTAGTTTATGTCAAATGGACACGAAATTCAAATTAATCTTAACCGAGTTAGCCCTATATCAAATAAAATACTTTGTATACACATATAATTAATTGGTAGTTTCGTATAACTCCATATAAGTAAACTTTATATATTTTATACACAAAATCTTGGGAGAGACGGTCTCTCAATAATTTATGACAATCATACGAGCCGCCTGTTAGTTACTACGTATACTAAACATGAGAATCCCACGTTCACCCCATGTTCCCATGTTTGTATATTTAACTTCCAATTTGGATGTTATCAATGAAATGAAGTACGAATCTATTTTACTCGTACTCCGTATATAGGAATTCACTATGGGTCACCTGATTGGTTATATCGGTTACCTATTTTTTGGATAATTTTTTTATTATTTGAGTTGGATTTGGATCGGGTATTTTCGGCTACGTATATTTTGGGTAATTTTTGGTTATTCGAGTCTGATTTGGATCGGGTATTTTCTTGTCGAGTTTAACCGAATCGGTTGTTACCGAATTCGGAATCTATCGGTTATCGGATATAATCAGGTATTGGATTGAGTCAGATCAAACCAGGTCGGTTTCGGTCACTAAGACATTTTAGTATTCTCGATTGTCGAACGGGTCCGATCTCGGGTGAGTCGGATCGGTTTTGTCGAGTCGGATCGGGTTTTGCCAGGTCTAGCCGAGGGTACTGGGACGCCCTTCGCCGGCGGGGCTTGTCCAAGGATAAGGGTCGATAAATGACATGGCAAGATTACCGACCCCATCATTATAATGTGTGGACGTCCGTCCACACCACCGCCCGGCGCCCCGCGCGTGCCCGCGCGGGACAGGCCCGGTTTTCAACGTGTGGCGACGGCCACCCACGCGGCCCCCTCCCTGCCGGGGGCCGGTCCGATCTCACATACGGGGCGAAGTGTCGGACCTCGATTTGGATGACGATCCGGACTTGTACTAGACGGGTGTGGGGCACCCGTGTTTCCGTTTGGGAATCGATCGAGTCGTGGTTGTAAATGTTTAAAGGCCTTTTTGTTTGGTAAGGCGACCTTTTTAGTGAACTAAAGTTGTTGTGATTTGTGGAGTCGCCACCGAGTCAAATTATGGGGACTCGAAAACCGTTCAAGTTAACTTTGATCCTTTGCCGGCTCAAAGTTGAGTGGCACGGGACCTAAAGATAAAGACTTGTACCCTTAAGCACTCCATACCTGGAATGACTCTCGTTGCCAATGGTTTCGAATATCCGGAAACGTTTGATTCTGAGTAAGGGGTGAGGGTACGTGTTGGGAAGTTCACAAAGAACACCCAACCCCGCCCGCACTATAGCGGCCTCTACTAATCAATCGGTGGGCTGATATCCTAGTTCTTTTGTTGTGGTGGAAATACTGTAACATCCATTATTTTAACCTATACCTTTTGCTATGTCGGTAGTTTAAGGACAAGTAAGCTTTGTCGTCAAAGTAAATGTGTTTACATTATTTGCATGCGATTTCACGTGACAAGCAGACCATGAAAAGATGCACGTAGGAGAATAGAGAGTACTGGTATTATACGTATTACGCAAATCAATTTTAACGTGATAGTATGGATATTAGTGATTCTCGTGGTATACCTTACCCGGTATTCTGCTTAAGATGCGTCGGTTCGGTAATCGGTATTAATAGGGATGCGTCGAACCTAGTAAGGTGAGCACCGGGACTAATATGGAACCCGACCATCACTTGTTCAGTTTTAGTTGTTTTACGTTTTGAATTTCGTGTTAGATGATTTAGCATGCGATTATAGGGTCAGAAAAGCAAAAAATCATACAAAAAACTGTAAATGCAAATGTAAGTAAATCAAATTGTGAGGAGTTGCAACCTCGGAGTATACACTAAACGGGACTCGATGCATAGATAGTTTTAAGAACGGATCTCGGAATTACTCGGGTCTATTTAATGTGTTTTAGTATTTGTGATTGAAGTTGGGACGTTATGTATTTTAGTAGATGTTTGTGGGCCTAATGCCAACATCTATTGTTATCGTAGTGCATAATAATAGAAAGTGCAAATATGGAAAGTTTTGTTTAGATGACAACCTAGTGACGACTCTATCAATAGGCGGATCCTCCTAGCTTGATCAGTGACTCCGGCAGAGCTCCGTTACCGTTTGACCTTCCCGCGGCTACTCCGGCAGAGTTTCGTTGCTAAGAACTAGTTCTGCGGCTAATCCGGCAGAACCTGGGTACTAGTTTTGAGCTAGTCGATCACAGGCACCTCGGTATCGAGTGGAGTGCTCGAAGGTGAGGAGTAGCATCGATTTCGCTTTTATTTTATTTATCGGGACTACGATCGAGTGGATCGTTTGCCTCGGGTGTCGGAGTGCGAGCCCTTAGCGAGAGTTGAGAGGGAGAAGAGAGAGTTGAGTTGTGTGTTCAAATGAGGGCGTGAAGGGGGGTAGTTATAGGTGTTTTCGGCCATCATCGCCCATATAGGCGCGTGAGCTGGGGCGCACCAGGTCTCAGGCGCCTGGGCTCAGGCGTGGGGATTCTTAGGCACGTGAGGCGGGACGGTTGGAGTTTTGAAGATACGATTTTGATACTTTCCAAAACCGAGAGACGGGTGCATGATTCATAACTTAGGGCCTAAGTCTTCCGGTGTTTACCCTAGCGCCGTGGGTTTAATCGGCCTCGGGTGTTTATCCCGAGGTTCACTTGGCATAGTGTTGACTCGGTTCGAGTTTCGGGACCGACTCGGGGTCCCGGTGTCGGAATTGACTCTAATTAGTGTCTATGCGATCGTAACGACGCGACTAAGGCTGCCATCATGTTAGTTTATTTTGCCCGAATAATTTATTTGATCCGTTCTATAGAAAAACTATCTAAAACACCGCGAACCCGCGTCGCGTTGCAGTCCTATCGTCATCGGGTGTTTGTTGGGCACTTCTGCAGCCACCATGTCCAAATCTGGGTGTCTACAGAAGCCCCCACTTTGACTGAGGCTTGGACAAGGCGAAAGTCAAAGTATAGCCGCCCAGGTTAATCGAAGATTACAACCTAGTGGCTGTCCGGCCGGGTCGTTTTAAGTCCGTTAGACTGCGCGTTGGGGCTCGCCAGACAAGGTTTAGGAGTCATACCTGATGTCTTCGCTTGTGGTTGCTTGCTTAGGCCCGGGCCTTTACTTGTTGTCTCGTTCTTGATTCTTTGCGCGCGCGCTTTGTCTTCTTCGATTTATTTAAGGTTTTGTTTAATTTTAAGCGTTGTTATGCGTTAGGTGTAAATGTATTTGCTTTTATTTGGGATGCTTATGAACCCTTGATGATACAGAACGTTCGAGGGCGTTAGTCTCCACTCGAGCGGTCGTCCTTGGGATGCTTATGACCCCTAGGACGAAAAGTGTTGTGCCTCCGGGATAACTCTGACTCTCGGGCAAAATAAAGTGATATAAAACTATCCGAGGGCGTTAGTCTCCATTCGGATAGCTGTCTTTCGGGATGCCTCTGACCCCTAGGACAAAAGATGTCGTTGCTGTGCCTCCAGGATCACTAAGATCCCTTGGGCAAAACTCCTCGAGGGCGTTAGTCTCCACTCGAACAGCTGTCTTTCGGGATGCATCTGACCCCTAGGACAAAATTGTTGTTGTTGTGCCTTCGGGATCACTAAGACCCCTTGGGAAAAACTCCTCGAGGGCGTTAGTCTCCACTCGAGTAGTTGTCTTTCGGGATGCATCTGACCCCAAGGACATAATTGTTGTTGTTGTGCCTCTGGGATCACTAATATCCCTTGGGCAAAACTCCTCGAGGGCGTTAGTCTCCACTCGAGTAGCTGTCTTTCGGGATGCATCTGACCCCTAGGACATAATTGCTGTTACTGTGCCTCTGGGATCACTAAGATCCCTTGGGCAAAACTCCTCGAGGGCGTTAGTCTCCACTCGAGTAGCTGTCTTTCGAGATGCATCTGACCCCTAGGACATAATTGATGTTGCTATGCCTCCGGGATCACTAAGATCCCCTGTGCAAAACTCCTCGAGGGCGTTAGTCTCCACTCGAGCAGTTGTCTTTCGGGATGCATCTGACCCCTAGGACATAATTGATGTTTGTTTATTTGTTTCAGTAAAATGCTGGTGTTGTGAGTTTGTGTTAGCTAATTTTGCTTCGCAGGCTTGTCTTATTTTGTTCGGGTTTGTTCTTGCTTTTGTTTTGATCTTGGTTTCAAGTTTGCTCAGAGTTTGCTTATGTTAATCTTGGTTGTTCTTTGTTACGCGTCCGGATGCAGCGTTAAGTGCTTGTTTTATTAGTAGAGAGTGCATTATTGATATTAATCAGTAGTTGTCCCATTATTGTTGTTTTGCTTGTCTTAGTAGGTGCATGTGTATTTTTCTTGAGTTGCATTTGTTTGGTTTTGTCTTGGTTTGTTATGTATTTGAGTTGGTTCAGAGTTTGCTTGGTTTAATTTGGTTCAAAATTGTTTCGTTATGCGTTCGAGTGCAGCGCTTAGGTTAAATGTGGTTCTTATTGTTTGTTTCATTATTGAGAATGTATTACCGGCGTCGATTAATAATTATTCCGTTTATTGTAACTTTGTTTGTTTTAAAGGGTGTGTGTATTGACCCTTGAGTTTGGTTGTTTTGTTTTGTTTTAGTCTGCACCAAGCTATTTAGGCGCGCATTCGTCTGCGGCTAGTATTGAGGCACCCAGCCCCCAGCGCACCAGGACCCGAGCGCGTGAACTGGGCGTTCGGATTTTCGTGATCCGGGTCTGATTAAGTAAACGGAGATTTGGGGTTTATTTCTCAAAAATCAAACGCGCCGACTTCTTCGCCCCAAACTCGACTTCTTCGATTTTTCTTGCCGAATTTCGTTTCGATTCCGCTTTTTACGACAATGTCGACTCCAGGTTAGTGTTCTTTACTTGTTTTTTTGTAGGTTTTGCTTGATTGAATTGATTATGAGTTTGTTTGTTGAAAACCCTAGAGAATCGATTTGGGTGTTTTTGTTTTACTATGTTTCGATGCTTGTGCTTGATTTTATTGTTAAATTAGGGTCGATTAAAGCTTGTTGAGGTAGTTGTAAGCTTGATATGGATGTTCGAGGTGTGACAATGGTTCCGTAGGAAAATGTGTTAGGAAAGCTAGGGTTAAGGACCGTTTTCCGTTTATCCTCGTATTCATTTTACGTGAATTTGCTTAAATGATGCTTGTGAGGATGTGGGTAGCTCCATTGTCGATTGCTAGGGCTAGGATGACCTATAGGACCCTCCGTGGGATTTTGTGTGTCTTAAGACGGACCAAAAGGTGTCGTAATGATGCCGGATTTTCCCGAAACCACTTCTATTGTGATCAGGATCGAAAATGCTTGCTAGCGGCTCTTTCGGAATTTTGATATCCTTATCCTAAATTTTGACCCTATTTTTACCTGTTTAAGCTGATTTAGCCTGACTAGGGTTATGTTTTGTTGTGTTTCTTTTGTTTTAGGTTTCGCAGCTAGAGGTAATACCGAGCGTTCCGAGGGAACCTTCTCGGTTGGTCCTAGTGCTAGTGCGGAGGTGGCTGGGGCGAGTTCACAGACTCTCCAAGGGATCCGTAGGAGACACAGGAGTATCTCGTATCAGCGGCGCGACCCTGAGACTATCAACGAGGCTAAGTTTGATAGAGTGAAGAAACGCAAACTGCCGGCAACAGTGGTTAGAAGGGCTCATCTTCCGGTTCCGGTACCGGAGAATGAGGAGGTTGTCTACGAGGATCCCGAGTGGGCTCGGAACTGGGACGGTCACCAGCTGATTTTCACCTTGATCGTCATATTTCTATCCGTATTTTGCGAGGCTTGGTGAGTGTCCTATTCGTGCTTATCTGGTTATGACTCGGATTTTGCTATTGTTATTATTTTTGCTCGGGTTAGGCTAGATTTGTTTTGTTCATCCTAATATTGTTTCGGTTTGCAGCCCCAGGTCCGATGAGGACTTTCTCGGGCTTTACTACGTGCCTTGACGTCTACCATTGACGGTAAAAGGGATTATCGAGAGGACCACCTTAGGTCCCGTGGTCGGGCAATGGGTTATGCTGGTGGGTTGCCAGACTAAATGCAACCTTATGGTGATCCAGGCGATGATAGATCGGTTCTACGACACTACCTCGACCTTCCATATGTCTTTTGGGGAGGTCGGGATGACCCTAGAGGACTTCGGGATGATTAGCGGTCTGCCCTGGGGTCCGGCCAGAATTAGGTGGGCTACTGAGGGTCCTAGTCTAGATAGTGATGAGGTGCGGGGCCTCATCGGGGATTGTTTGCCGTGTGAGGCATATAATACGCCTCATGCTATAGTGTGCTCGTATATCACCGACCACTTCGAGCGAGTGGCGGTGCTAGAGGGTCGGGAACCCAACACGCCGGAGCAGGATGCCCGGTTGTGGTTGTGGTACTTCCTAGGGTCGACCCACTTCTCGGACAAGGGTGAGAGGTTTAGTACTAGGATTTTGCCTTTCCTAGCTGGGGGCTATGATTGGGTGACTGCGGTTTTCGCGGAGATGACTCGCTGCTTGCAAGTTATAGTGAGGCCGCTGGTGATAGGGACGGGTTCAGCTGTGCCCATCGTGGGTCCGGGCCTTATACTAGAGGTTAGTTGCTTTTCTTGCTCTTGTGTTTTGAGTTCTACTTAGTTTTCGGCTTGGATTGCTGAGGTTGTTTTGGGATTTCGCGGGCTTGGATCTATTCCTATTTCCCGCGCTTGGCACCTAAGACGGTGAAGGTGCACCCGAAGAGATTCCCGGCGGGAATCGAGTGAAGGCTGGCTCAGCCTAAGAGCAAAACCAGCCATTACCCGGTGGAGAATGCGCTGGTTAACAAACTAGGCATTGAGGATGTAAGTTTTCTCCTATAGTTTATTTGCTTAATAGCCCCCAAGGCTTGGGATTTCATTAGGATGCTGGTTTTGTTTGTGTAGTTTGTGGCCCGTCCTTGGGCTAATTACGAGGGCGTGCCGGAGTATGTGGTTGCGGAGCTGAGGCCGCGGAGTTATAGGAGGATGCTTCTTCCTGCGTTGATTTGTCCTGTCTGGTACCTGGGCGAACGGTTGGTGCGTCAGTGCCTGTATGACGACTTCAGGGTGCCGGTTGATCCTCCCCGGACCATGTTCAGACCACCGACCGCCGCATAGATCCTAGAGAATAGGGACGGAAAAGGAGGCGATACACTCTTGGTGCCTGGTGCCTCCTACTTATCTCACGTCACCCGACGGCTGGCTTGGTACCACCTCGTGGTAAGGTTTTGATTTTGGCTCTAAGGTTTGCTTTGCGGTTTAATTTTTTTACTGTTTTCTGACCGACCAATCTGTTGCCTTTTCAGTTGGCCGATCCGGCTGACGAAATCGAGCCCCCAGATTTTCCCATGACTCTGCTCAGGGTGGATGCAGCTGGGATACCCTTTACTGAGCCCCTCCCCCCGTGTTCTGCTGAGGAGATGGATGCCGGGATAGAGTGGCGTGACCGGGTCTACCGGGTGAGTTTTGACTTCTTGGTCTTTGTTTGGGCTCTTAAGGGTGTAGGGTCGATTTGCCTAACTTCTATGGTTTCTTCTTTCAGGTTTCGTCGGCTTGTCATCAGAAGTTGTGGCAGGCCGCCAATTGCTTCCGTGCCTATGCCTCGAGGGTCTCCCGTGACACTTCGGGACCTCGATCAGTAAGTTTACATGGCTGAGGTGGTTTTCCTAGGCTGCCTTGTTATCCTAATGTTTCGAGTGTATTTGTGGGATGTCCCGGATATGGTGGGACAGCTAGAGACTCGGGTGACCGAGCTCGAGGTGAAAGATGCCGAGTCGCAGAGGCTCTTGCAATCTCAGGCTGACGAGATTGCCTTTCTTAAGGAGCAGCTGGCTCGGTCTCGGAGTGAGACTTCTACACAAGGGGAGGCCAGGCATCGGGTTGAGAGGGAAGTTGAGGCTGAGGATGAGGAGGTGGGAGGAATCCCCGAGACAGCTACCCTAGACATGCTGTCGGGGATGGATGGCAATGCGTCTCCTCTTATAGACCTGGAGGACCTAAATTTCGATGACAACATTTGTGAGGTCGTGATAGCTGTTGGTGCGGCTTCTAGGGGTCCTTCCTAGTCTCAGTTTATGTATAAATTTGTATATTTTGTATATTTGTTTTAAATTCTTAGTGTTTGAACTAGTTGGATTAGTCTTGCACCTTTTTTGTTTGGTTAATCGTGCAGTTGGCTTGACAAGTAATCACTTTTGCGTTCGTTTTCTTGCGGTTTGACCTAGTTTAGGGTGCGTTAGTGTTGCATGAGAGTATGAAAACAGTTCCTTTCGGATGTTTTGAAATGCATTAGTTTGAGCCGGGAATTGGATCAGGTAGTACGTCGATTAAAACGTTTTGACTCGAGGTGTAAAATAATAACGTGTTTTGACCGAGTGTATTTAGGAAATGAGTGTAGTTTTTCACAACTTTTGAAAAAAGTTAGACCACTTTTTGCATACTCATAAAATTGCCTTTACAGAATAAGGAGTTGTCGAGTGTGAGAGAAAGGTTAAGGATTGTGGAGGTGACCGTACTACAGAATAAGGAGGCTATGCAGGCTAATGTTGCTAAGTGCACGACCGAAGACGATGTTACCGATCCTAGTGTTCGTCAATTCATCTACACGGGCCGAGACCGACAAGACCCATTTTGAAAATGTGAGTGAGGAGGGGAAGTGAAATTGGCTGGGGTCGCTTTTGGCTAGGGAGGTGAAAGTTTGCGTTAGGAGGGTCAATGGTGAGAGACCCAAGCAAACACACCCGAATGGCAAGGGAAAGGAAAAGTTGGACCGGTAGAGCCAAGCTGTTTAGTACTATGTTGTATTAATTGATATTATGTGGCGTATTAGTACTAATTCTTGTAGAGTTTTAACACGTTGTTGCTTTTCGGGATGTCCGGGTTCCAGACGCTTGATGTAAATGGCCTCGACAAAGGCTTGATTTAACTTTTTTTTTTTTTATTTTATTAATGAGAAGCACATTTTTTTTATATATATTTTATTGGTGCCTCGCGACTCCATTCTTCATTTTGCCCGGAGCTCCCTTTCGGGTTTTCACTCCGTTCTCGGCGCACCCTTTTTTTTTTCGTTTTTTCGTTTTTTTTTGTTTTTTTTGTTTTTTTATTTAACGATGACTCGCAACTCGTTTCTTCATTTTGCCCGGGGCGCCCTTTCGGGTTTTCACCCCGTCCTCGGCTCGTCGTTTGTGCTTCATCATTTTAACTCACTCATTTACCGGGTCGTGGGAGAAATCCCGATTTACTCGTGAATCGACTGATCGACTTGTAGACACCCACATTTTGACCGCCAGGTGTCTATAGTAGGTCCCACCAAACACCCAATGATGATAGGACGCAAACGTGCTTTAATGGGCTCGGATATGGGCTCGAAATCATGGACATTTGGTTTAGGCTTATTACGGAGTACAAATCTTACAAAACGGACCTCAAATTCAGGCCCAGTGGGTCGATTCGAGTTAAATAAGACTAATTTGGGTCGATTCCGACACCGGGGGTAAAACCGTCTTTTAGCGACCGAGTCAAACCCGGTCAAAGATATTTTTTCCCGAGTCACGCGGTCTGGCCGTGTCATTACACGTCCAATTCGGACTGAAACACTACAAAAATCAGCCTTCAAATAATATTAAACAAATCCGTTTAAGGATGGAATTCGATCTCAAGTAGGAATTCTATCCGGAAACCGAAACAAAGTATCACACGAGCTCAGATACTCGGCTGAAACAGCCGAAATACCTCCCCACCAGCCGAGATTCTTGGCTTATTCACCAAGAAATGAGAAGTTTATTTCCTTACGAACTCTCGTGTTTCCTATCCAAACCGGTGTTTCTTGTCACACAAGCAAGACCACCTCGATTCCTATAAATAGGACCTCATATTCAACACAAAAAAATACACTCCAAAAACCGACACCTTAACTCATCCACATCATCTCGACGCTCCCGTGCCTAAGCCACCGTCCGACGAGCCCTATACCGAGAACACAAAGCATGTAGGTTGAGGGTGTAAATCAAACCCGACTCTTTTCCTTTCTCTCTCTCCCTATCTCACGTTTTTTTTATTACCTTTTTCGTCCGTCTTTTTATTTATTTATTTCGGGTCATCGGTCGTCTCATATTTATTACGGGTCGTTCGTCGCATCATATTTATTTTCGTTAATAAAAAATTTTTTATAACGTTCTTAAAATACGATATCGATTCTCTAATCGTATATCGTATCTACAAGAACTAAATTAAATTTATTCTCGTTGATGCTAACAAAATTTTTACCTTTTTTATGTACAAAATTCGATGATTTTAAAACGCGGAGGGAATTAACATATTTCTCGTTCAAAGTTCTTTTTTTTTACGTTTTCGTTCAAAACAAACTTTTTTTAAAACTTTTTCTAAAATCATTCTAACTATTTGATATTGATTCCATAATCAATTATCGGATACGACGAGTATCGAAAATATAAATCGAGTATAAATTAATCCATATTTGTACGCGATTTATAAAAATTAACGACTTTTCGACAAATAAAAAAATCCGACAGGCTACCACGCGGGTCGCGCGCCGGACAGGCGACCCGCGCGGCAGCCGGTTCACGGCCTCCCCCCCCTTTTTTTTTTTTCTTCGTTTTCTATTTTTAATTCTTCTCGAACATTATATTAAAATGCGACCTTCGCGACATATTTCAATAAATTCTTTTTTCGACCTCGATCAACACGTGTTAATCAATCACGTGCCATAAATATTTTCCAAAATCATGCATCTTATTTATTTATGTCTTTTATTCAATTTATTCATCATTACTAACTCGTTTTCTCGTGTTTGTAGCTTTTTATTTGTTTTTATCGTTTTATTAGACTAAAACGAATTCACATGCTAAAATAACTTTGACGTTATTAGTTTAATATGCATTAAACGACTTAGCAACCCATTTTATTTTTCTCTCACATGTCTAGGGAAAATAATGTTTGCATATCATTCAACCGTCGAACTAACCCGTGTACACCAAAAACGAACGATATCTTAGTAAAGGCCGCTAAGTGCGGGCGGGGTTGGGTGTTCTTAGTGAACTTCCCAACACGTATCCTCACCCCTTACTCAGAACCATGGTTTCTGGATGTCCGAATCCATTGGCTACGAGAGTCATTCAATATACGATTAACCGCCCAGTCGGCATCGGTATCGATATGCAAAGGGACGAGCCCAATAAACTCTGACATCGGAAATGGGCCGTATTTTGTATACGGCCCACTACGACATAGAGTGGGCTCGAACGGTTCCGAATAACCACAAAATTCGGTGGCGACTCCTACTTCGATTTAAATTTCAATTTGACCATCTCATATGGAGATTCATTCGCCTCCCCAAACCCGCGCGTGGCCGCGTCGGGGTGGACCTATGTCATGTCCACAATTTTGCGACTCCGCTGGGGATCAACTGATGAGTCACTTACCATCGGCATCCCTAGGGTGAGACTCGAAAAGAAATCGTTCGAATAGTAATGTACACGTTTTAGTTCAATGGGCCATGCATAACCCAATCTTTCCCGGGCCGGTTACTTGTGACCGACGTCCCACTATACCACGGTGCATTCCTACATGGGTGCGCTAAAGACATCGACGGTGGAACTCGTTTAGGTTTTGCGGCATGTCCTAAGACCCACTCGGCTTAGGGAGTCCGTCCTCAGTACGAGAAAGCCATCGTTGTTGGTATAGACCCTATTAGACCGACCGAGACTTAGACTAAGAGCATACATGGCGTCGTTATACTGTTTCCGTGACTACATGCTACTTGGTCTGTGTCTCATCCTTTTTCTAAAAAAAAAAACCGTGTTTTCAAAAAAAAAAAACTTGCATCTTTTTTTCGAAAACTATCCATTTTTCAAACCCGGAAAGCTGCCGAATTTAGGACTTATGATTTTGACTCAAAATAGCCTATTTTTAGCCAGTATGCTGTCCAAACTTTTCAAAAAAATTCAAAACTCGGCCCGATAAACCATTTTTTTTTTCGATTTTCAAAAAAAATCGGGCCTTCCAATCCGACTTTGCTCGGGCTTTTCAAATTCAAATCTTCTTTTCAAACCTTATTCTTCTTAGGACTTCCCGTATTTAGCAGTGTCGGGTTTTGTCATAAGTAGCAAGAGTCTATAGCGTCGAAACTCCGTCGATCTTACATCACGGGTTTCCCTCCCATCCCAAGTCCGCCTTATTAGTCAAGGCACGGCCCACCTACGTAGGACAAACTCCTACAAAGGGAAGCCCACTTACACAATCGAGTCCAAAGTCTGGGGATTAGCTCACACGCAGGTCTTTCTTCACACGGGACTAGGCCCATTATGCCAAAATCCTAAAGAAAGCCCACCGTCCATGAGTCACCCGTCTAAGAGTCGGTCTTCACCCCCACTCGGGGGCTACCCTTTAGCGTAGCGATCAATCACGGTTACTCTAAAGGTCAGGTCTTACACGTGTTGTCTCACGTATCCCACTTTCGAGTCACTTAGGTGTCACACCATCTGAGTCATGTCTAAGCCCTTAGTCTCACTTGGGGGCTATTCTCCGACGGAGCGATTAATCACAGTCACTCCGAGAATCATACCCCGCACATTTGTCTTAGGAGAGTCTAACCCGAGTCAAACTGGAGTCGTCTCTTCTCCCGCGCTATTTCCTATGCCTTGGTGTATTTGAGTTCCGAAGCAACTTTCCTGATTACGCGGTATTCTTACAGACAGGCCGCCCTTCACCCGAACCATGACTAAGGACTCCATTGATCAACTAACCGCCTCGTTGGCCAAGATCCAAGATCAACTGAACCAGATAAGGGAAGACCAAACCGCCATTGCCACCCGTTTGAGTGCCTTGGAACAAAGGACTCCTAAGGTCGGGAATGAGACTACTGGACCCATAGCTGAACTGGCCAACGCAGTCCGCAAGCTAGAGGAACAGGTCCACCTGTCGACCAACAATTCAATCCATACGGAAAATGCTCGTTCCTATTCACCTTTGACCGACGAGCTGCCCGCTAACCTCAACCTGACGGGCCTACCAATGTTCGACGGGATTGAAGACCCGGTATTACATATCCGGGCTTTCAAAGAATTCATGGCCATCAAAGGAGTGAAATCAACCATGTTCAAGCACCTGTTTGCTTCCTCCCTCGAGAAGCACCCGAAAGCCTGGTACTACAGGCTTGACTCCAAGAAGTACAAGACTTGGGATGACGTGGCAACGGAATTCGCTCGGAATTATGCCGATAATACCGAGATCCAGACCACGATGCGTACTTTAGAAGTCATGGCCCAAGAGCCCAAGGAAGGTTTCACTAAGTACCTTCAAAGGTGGAGGGCCGAGAGTGTGAAGTTGGTAGACAAGCCCAACGAGAAGACACTAGTGGAGGCGTTCATCAACAACCTCCTACCTTCCTACCGCATCCATCTTAGGTATGCCGGCATTTCCAACTTTGGAGTGCTTACCGAAATGGGCATTAGGATTGAAGATGATCTTCGACATAATGAAGATTTGGGTGAAGCTTCTACTGAAGGCTATATTGGACATCAACTCGAGTCCTCAGAAGCCGACGACAAATGACAACATTATCCGAGAGTCTAGATTTGGTTCAAGTCCTAGTCTGAGTCCGAGTCTAGGATCACTATTTTCTGTCAAAGTCAGAGTCATTTGCATTCTGTCCTCTTTTCACATTTCAATAAAATCAGCTTTTCTATTTTCTCATATATTTCCTTATGTGTTTCCGAGAACATGATGAACACCATCATACACTGTGAGCACATGCACGTGACTATTATAGGCACATCTATAACGACTGCAGGAAATCGAGACCCGTGTTTTCCTTTTACCTGTTCCATGTCTGACATAGAAAGCCGCATAACCACCCTTAGTAGGAGCGATATCGAATCCTATGACAAATCTAGGTAGTCTCATAGTTTGGGTCCAAGACGGGAGGCAAGCCCATTTCCCACAATAAACACCCATCAGATAAGATCAACCGGTCCCTACCTTTGGTATCAGTCCAACCAAAATTCAAAAAACCCATGACCGGGGCTGAGAGGTCAACCAAAATTCAAAAAACCCATGACCGGGGCTGAAAGGTCAACCAAAATTCAAGAAACCCATAACTGGGGCTGAGAGGTCAACCAAAATTCAAGAAACCCATGACCGGGGCTGAGAGGTCAACCAACATTCAAAAAAAAAAAAACATGACCGGGGCTAAGAGGTCAACCAGCAAAAATTCAAAAAACCCATGACCGTGGTCAACGGTCAACTCAAGTGAAAATCCTTTGACCGGGGTACGGTCAAATTCAAAATTATCAATACCATCCAATAGGGGAGTGACAATCAAGCTGGTCAGCTAACACCACATTTAGCCTTCCCACATTACAACCCTCAAGACCTTCTCGAGACCTAGGCTAGAGACAGCCCGGAATTTCGAGGATTCAAGCTCCATAGGATACCCTAACCATTAGGGCCAGACATGGAAATCAGATCCCGCATTATCAAACCTACCCCGATCGAAGTTCAAGTCATTATTACTCGACTTCCCCCTTTCCTACCACATTACAATACCTTACCCTCGAAGCCTTAGCTCCACAAAATCGAGCTCCAGATTTCGAACCATCAAAGCCACTTACTTCCTAGCACCACGTTTCCAAAAACATCTAAACCAGTTACCAACCCCAAACACGGGAATTCAACTTGCGGTCAGCATAGAACATGCCCAAATAGTTCACACCACCCCTGGGGGCTACCCCGGAAAATGCTCACAGTCACAGGATCAACATCCTAACCATTCTAGCCCTTTGATCAAGACATCATCGGTAATGCACCTAGCCTACACCATCACTATGGCTAGTTACACACCAAGCCCTAATAAACTAGGCACCATAATACATCTTTCAACACTGAACTACGGCTTGGCTTGATTTCACTACACGTGAATACGTAGGCAGCCTTTCAACAAAGGCACAACCACCCACATTGACACAAATTCAAAAAGCATCATCATTCCGGTCACGACACTGTCATGTTCTCAACAGCTAGCTTTGTTGTCCCGGGGGCTTCTCTTAGGCAGAAGTTCTCAATCCATTCACATAATCCAATATACCTTCAAAATCTAGCCTCCTTTCTTAAGTGAGTCCTAGTACTCGGCCCAGTCGAAGGCAAGAATCTGTCAGAGGCTCGACGCAACACCCACTTTGGGAATGTGCCCTAAAAAACAAAAATCCAAAAGAACACCAGTCTACGGCATCGCTACCACAAAGCCCTGTCGTACGGAAACAATCCCGTTCCAAGGATTCGACCATGTTGTCACTCGCCTAGGCTACAAAATAGCGCAACTTAAGAGTCTTGTCATCTTAGGTGGCCCATCCCCTACCGAGTCACGGTCCAACTCTTAGGGAGTCCAGTCGGGTCTGTCAACTCGTCCGGTCACGTCCAGAGTCGAGTCTGTCGGTATATCTCCCTCTTCACCTAGGCATACAGGCCTAATAAGAGGATTCTAGGAGTCCGTGTCAGAATCTAATCAGGAATCAAGTCATCCCAAACATTCCTTTTCTTCCAAATTTTTCAAAATTTCCACCATTTTAAAAAAAAAATCGGTTTTTTTTTTTCAAAAAAATCACCCAAAAAATCATTTTCACCCCCAGCACGAGTCGATGTTTTATCTGTATGTTGCATGCAAAGCAGACAGGTATCCCAAGACTCCTGGAGAATTCTCAAAGTTCTCAGTGAAAATTCAAGCAACATTTTCGCTAAGGAATCGGATGTATCAGTAAGAGGTACATCCGCAGCTTCTAATAGGAGCTCCCGCGCAATTTCAAAATGGAAATTGTCTGCAACCAGACAAATCCAAGACTTTTTTAGTAGAAAGTCCCCGCGCCATTATCAACATCTATCCAGGTATGATTTCTATCCTATGGCTGGCGAGCCCTTCACGCAAGTCTAATGGACTCTAAACGACCCGATCGGAAGTCTGCCAGGTCTTAATCCTCGATTGGCCTAGTAGCTACTCTGACTTTCGCCTTGTCCAAGCCTCAGTCAGAGTGGGGGCTCTGTAGACACCCACATTTTGACCGCCAGGTGTCTATAGTAGGTCCCACCAAACACCCAATGATGATAGGACGCAAACGTGCTTTAATGGGCTCGGATATGGGCTCGAAATCATGGACATTTGGTTTAGGCTTATTACGGAGTACAAATCTTACAAAACGGACCTCAAATTCAGGCCCAGTGGGTCGATTCGAGTTAAATAAGACTAATTTGGGTCGATTCCGACACCGGGGGTAAAACCGTCTTTTAGCGACCGAGTCAAACCCGGTCAAAGATATTTTTTCCCGAGTCACGCGGTCTGGCCGTGTCATTACACGTCCAATTCGGACTGAAACACTACAAAAATCAGCCTTCAAATAATATTAAACAAATCCGTTTAAGGATGGAATTCGATCTCAAGTAGGAATTCTATCCGGAAACCGAAACAAAGTATCACACGAGCTCAGATACTCGGCTGAAACAGCCGAAATACCTCCCCACCAGCCGAGATTCTTGGCTTATTCACCAAGAAATGAGAAGTTTTTTTCCTTACGAACTCTCGTGTTTCCTATCCAAACCGGTGTTTCTTGTCACACAAGCAAGACCACCTCGATTCCTATAAATAGGACCTCATATTCAACACAAAAAAATACATTCATTATCGATCAACACACTACAACTTTTCAGCAACTCATACACAATTATTATAGCAAAAATAGTCTCAAAATCCACATCCGAAGGAATACCGAAAAATTGTCCAAAAGCCGACGAAACCGTCCCATCCTACCCGGCCGAATCCGCGCCTACATACACACAAAAAAAACACTCCAAAAACCGACACCTTAACTCATCCACATCATCTCGACGCTCCCGTGCCTAAGCCACCGTCCGACGAGCCCTATACCGAGAACACAAAGCATGTAGGTTGAGGGTGTAAATCAAACCCGACTCTTTTCCTTTCTCTCTCTCCCTATCTCACGTTTTTTTTTATTACCTTTTTCGTCCGTCTTTTTATTTATTTATTTCGGGTCATCGGTCGTCTCATATTTATTACGGGTCGTTCGTCGCATCATATTTATTTTCGTTAATAAAAACTTTTTTATAACGTTCTTAAAATACGATATCGATTCTCTAATCGTATATCGTATCTACAAGAACTAAATTAAATTTATTCTCGTTGATGCTAACAAAATTTTTACCTTTTTTATGTACAAAATTCGATGATTTTAAAACGCGGAGGGAATTAACATATTTCTCGTTCAAAGTTCTTTTTTTTTACGTTTTCGTTCAAAACAAACTTTTTTTAAAACTTTTTCTAAAATCATTCTAACTATTTGATATTGATTCCATAATCAATTATCGGATACGACGAGTATCGAAAATATAAATCGAGTATAAATTAATCCATATTTGTACGCGATTTATAAAAATTAATGACTTTTCGACAAATAAAAAAATCCGACAGGCTACCACGCGGGTCGCTCGCCGGTCAGGCGACCCGCGCGGCAGCCGGTTCACGGCCTCCCCCTTTTTTTTTTGTTTTCTTCGTTTTCTATTTTTAATTCTTCTCGAACATTATATTAAAATGCGACCTTCGCGACATATTTCAATAAATTCTTTTTTCGACCTCGATCAACACGTGTTAATCAATCACGTGCCATAAATATTTTCCAAAATCATGCATCTTATTTATTTATGTCTTTTATTCAATTTATTCATCGTTACTAACTCGTTTTCTCGTGTTTGTAGCTTTTTATTTGTTTTTATCGTTTTATTAGACTAAAACGAATTCACATGCTAAAATAACTTTGACGTTATTAGTTTAATATGCATTAAACGACTTAGCAACCCATTTTATTTTTCTCTCACATGTCTAGGGAAAATAATGTATGCATATCATTCAACCGTCGAACTAACCCGTGTACACCAAAAACGAACGATATCTTAGTAAAGGCCGCTAAGTGCGGGCGGGGTTGGGTGTTCTTAGTGAACTTCCCAACACGTATCCTCACCCCTTACTCAGAACCATGGTTTCCGGATGTCCGAATCCATTGGCTACGAGAGTCATTCAATATACGATTAACCGCCCAGTCGGCATCGGTATCGATATGCAAAGGGACGAGCCCAATAAACTCTGACATCGGAAATGGGCCGTATTTTGTATACGGCCCACTACGACATAGAGTGGGCTCGAACGGTTCCGAATAACCACAAAATTCGGTGGCGACTCCTACTTCGATTTAAATTTCAATTTGACCATCTCATATGGAGATTCATTCGCCTCCCCAAACCCGCGCGTGGCCGCGTCGGGGTGGACCTATGTCATGTCCACACGACTGTTTTGTTTATTTTTTTTGGTTGTACCCGGGGAAGGGTTGCCTACGTATTCGCGTTTAGACGGAATCAAACCATGTTCGTAGTTCATTAGATGTGAGTGATTTTTCTATAGACTTGTTATGCCAAATATCGATTTAGAGTGTATCCTCCGTAGTTAAGGAACTAAGGCGAAGTGATTGGGTGTGACCTCTTGAAAGTAAGCATTACCGAGATACCGTGTTTGGGTCGGGGTAACTGGCTTGGATGGTTTTGGATTGTGGAGCTAGGTAATGAGTGGTTTCGATAGGCCAACATCTGGAGCTTGATTTTTGTGGAGTTAGGGCTATGGGCTAAGGTTTCTTAATGTGGTAGGAAAGGGGAAACTGAGTAAAAATGACTCAGACTTCAATCGGGTGGGATGTAAATTACGTGGGGATCTGATTTCCATGTCTGGCCCTAACGGTTGGGATTATCCTATTGAGCTTGAATCCTCAAAATTCCGGACTGTCTCCTAACAAGTGTCTCGGGAAGGTCTTAAGGGTTGTAATGTAGGGAGACTAGTATTTGGGTGCTAGTTGACTGGTCTGTTCATTTTACTCTTTATTCGGAATCGTATTTGAAATCGAATTGGATGATTGGGTTTTGACAATTGAGTTCGGTCTTGATCATTGAATTGGGCCGGCTTGGTTTGGCCTTGGTTTCGCTTTATTCCTTCGGCCCCTTTTGGCCATTTTAGACTTTTGGTTTGGCTAGCACCTATGGTGGGTTGGTTGGTCATTGTTGGAGGGATGTTTATTGTGGGAAATGGGTTTGCCTTCCGTCTTTGATCACAAGCTAAAAGACTATCTAGATTTGTCATAGGATTCAGGGGTGCTCGTTCTAAGGGATGGTTATGTGGCTTTCTACACCAGACATGGGATAGGTAAAAAGAGATCACGTGATCTCGGTTCTTGTAATTTCTCGTTGTTTTGAGGTTTGTTTGATTGTTATCGATAAATGGCATAGTATCGAGTCCTAAGCGAGAAAGTGTGTTATTAAATCAAGTGATTGTCAAGGCGCATTATAAAGGAAGAAAAGCTAGTTTCTTTTTATTGATAGTAATAAACGGGCTACATGCCCGAGACATTGTTTTTTTATGGAGGTGGAGGACAGGTCCCCTCGCACCTCCTGAATTGATGTAAAAACAAAAGATATTTGTTATACTATTAGGCCTAGGCCCTAAGACGAACTAGACTCTAACTCGGACACAGATTTACTCATCTCGGCGGATGCCCTTGGGTTGTCAGGATCTTCCTTAATATTCTGGACATTCTCCTTTATAGGGTCAAGGTGGGAGCAATCAATGGCGTTGCCGAAGACTGCATGAATGCTAAAAGGGTTTGTGATGTTGTTTGGTTTCTCGGGTGGAGGTAGAGGGATGGTCCTATTTTCGATCATATCTTGTGTGGCATGTTTGAGTCGATAGCAGGACTCGGTATCGTGCCCGTTACCTTGGTGATATAGGCAATAAGCATTAGGGGTCCAACTTTTGCTTCGTTTGTCGACTGGTGGGACTGGAGTGGGACCCAAAGGTGTGAGTAATCCTTGATCGACTAGGCACTTAAGAACTTCGATGTAAGATGGTTTGATTGGGGTAAACTTTCTCGGTGACCTTCCTACTTTCTGGGATGTGGTCTCGTAAGGTATTGGTGTTCCTTCCGTATCGACTTTAGGAAGCTTTGACCGGGTGGAGTATGGGGATACTATATCCCGGGTAGGTTTTTGGGCGTGGTAATCATTCGAATTGAGGTTAGCCTCGCTTTTGGTGTCTCTACTCTCAAAGAAATTGAGGCGGCTATCGATGTAACGGACGGATAAAGTCAAACGGGTTACTGAAGCATGGATGTTGTAAACCAATTTGGCTAGGGCATTGACATCGTTGCGGATGCTTTTGATGGCGCTTGAATCTACCAACATTTTGGGAAGTGATTCTAGTGGGAAAGGATTAAAAGGTCAGATCGGATCCACCGGATGACTTAGAGACTCGAGGAATGCTCTTAACTGAGCGACGCGGAAATGAGACTGTAGACACCCGCATTTTGACTGCCAGGTGTCTATGGCAGTTTCCAAAAAATCACCCGATGATGATCGGACGCTAACGTGTTTCTACGCGCTCGGATACGGGCTCAAATCCATTAATCGTTGGCTAACACACTTACGGAGTACAAATCTCACCAAACAGACCTCAAATCCAGGCCCAGTGGATCATTCCGAGTCAAACAAGACTAATTTGGGTCGAAACCGACACCGGGAATAAAACCGACTTTTAGCGACCGGATTAAAACCCGGTCAAAGCCGTTTCCGAGTAGCTCACCCACGGTCCGCCTCCAAACGGGCCATCAAATCAAGTCCGTCAAGGCACAAAACCCTAGACACCAAGGTGCCCTAGCTTTGCCTATATAAGCAACCTCATGCAACACAATTACACAATTTCTCACAACCCTAAAAAACCCTAGTACACTCTAGGACAATCATCTTACACATCTACACATCACAAAAAAAAACCCTAGCATCCTACACACATACTACGTTTTTACCAACCCTAGAAAAACCCTAGGAAAACCGACTTTAGCAAACCCTAAACCTAGTTCTAGGGATTCAATCCGAGCCACCACAACTTAGCCTCCATACACCTCGAAGACTCCCGTGTTAAAGCCGCGTTTACGAGTCCGTACCGAGACTGAAACATGTAGGTTGAGGGTGACAAACCCCTTTTTCTTTCCTTTTCCCTCTTTTCTCATTTTTTTGCATTATTATTACTACTATATATTATTATTACTACTATATATTATTATTACTATTACGTACTACTACTATATATTATTATTATTACTATATATTATTATTACTACTATATTTTATTATTACGTATTATTATTATTATTATTAATATTACGTATTATTATGCATTATAATTCTTATTACGTATTATTATTACTATTATTATTATTATTATTATTATTATTATTATTATTACCGTATTATTATTATTATTATTATTATTATTATTATTATTACCGTATTATTATTATTATTATTATTAATATTATTACGTATTATCGTTATTATTACTACGCATTATTATTATTATTATTTCGTATTATTATTATTAGTGTTACGGTTATTTTATCATTATTATTGCGCATTCATCATTCTTCCTCGTTTTTTCGTTTTTTTATTATTTTTGTCATTGCATCATAATATCTATAATATCTTTAGTATTAAAATATTAAAATACTCATTGATTTGTGTCGAGTAAGAAGGATATCGGGATAAGAAAACACGAACATACAAGTGTACTGCACACAGCGTTGACGGTCGCTTATCCCGGTATCCCGATTATTTGATTATTGAGATGAGTCAACTTAAACAAGATTCCGTTATTACTTCTCGTTATCATCATCAATTTTGCATTCATCAATTTTCTAAAGTCAATTTTTAATAAGGGTCGAAACCCGTTGACACGGATCCGACATCACAATCCCTAGGGATTTATTTCGATGTCGGAAAAGTCGAGGGAATCAAGTTTTTTTACTATTCAAGTAAAGCGTCGATTTTAGATTCGATACCAATTCCATAATTGGATATCGAATCTAACAATCAAGTCATATGAATTAATTAACGTGATTTATTCATATCACGATAATTAATTCAAAGCGACTAAAATTAATCCATCCTTTTTATTTTTCACTCTAAATACCCCATATCGATTCAATAATCGAATATGGGATAGGATGAGTATTCAATTTTAGAATCGGGTATAAATTGAACAATATTTATATTCGGTTCAACAAAATTCGCGATTTATAAAAAACCAAGTCGAACATAAATTGTGCAATATTTATGTCCGATTATCAAAAATCAAAAGCAATTTCAAAGTCAACAATTAAATAGCAAACGAACCAAGTTCGTACAGGTGCCACTCGACCGAGTGCCTTAGTCACTCGATCGAGTGACACCCTAAAATCGAGTCAGAAAGCTAATTATGACACCCACTCGATCGAGTCTCACAGTGACTCGGTCGAGTGGCCATGTACTCGACCGAGTTAGTCAATAACTCGACCGAGTACGGTCTTTGACGCAAAACAGAATCATTTTTTTTGGTTCCACTCGATCGAGTCCATCGACCACTCGATCGAGAGTGGCCTCATAACGACTCAAACACGAGTCGTACATTATTCTATTTTTCAAACTCGATAGTATTTTACGACTTAGGTCAACATGTGCATAATTAATCACGTGTATACTATCTTTTCAAATCATGCATCCTCATATTTGCATCTTTTCAATTCAATTCAATACTTGCAAACCGTTATTATTCGTTATATCGCTATATCGTTACTAACGCGTTTTCTGTTTCTTTTGTCAATTTAATCATTATTCGTTTATTATACTAAATGAACCCGCATGCTAAAATACAACTTTGACGTTAATTTTAGTTGCATTAAATTGACATAGAAACCCACTTTTCAATTTCATTCGCATGTTTAGGGAAAGTAAATCTTTGCATATCATTTTTCCCGTTTTACTAGCACGCGTATTAGAAAGTCATTCGAATTCTTAGTAGAGGCCGCTAATGTGCGGGCGGGGTTGGGTGTCCTTTGTGGGCTTCCCAACACGTACCCTCACCCCTTACTCAGAACCTCGGTTTCCGGATGCCCGAAACCGTTGGCGCACGAGAGTCATTCAATATACGATTAACCGCTCAAGTCGGCATCTATATCGATATGCAAAGGGACGAGCCCGATAAACTCTGACATCGGAAATGGGCCGTATTTTGTATACGGCCCACTACGACATAGAGTGGGCTCGAACGGTTCCGAATAACCATAAAATTCGGTGGCGACTCCACATAGACCTAAATTTCAATTCGATCCTTCTCATATGGAGATTCATTCGCCTACCCAAACCCGCGCGTGGCCGCGTCGGGGTGGACCTATGTCATGTCCACAATTTGGCGACTCCGCTGGGGATTAACTGATGCGTGACTTACCATCGGCATCCTCAGGGTGAGACTCGAATAGAAATCGTTTGACAAATACAATACGCGTGTTAGTTCTACGGTTCATGCATAACCCATATTTTCCCGGGCCGGTACTCGTGACCGACGTCCCACTATACCGTTGATGTACTCCAATATGGATATGTCAAAAGGTGTCCATAGTCGATTCGAGTGGGTTTCGCGGCATGTTCTAAGATCAACTCGACTTAGGAAGTCCGTCCCGATCAACGTCTAGACTATGTACACTGGTATAGACCCCCTATAGACCGACCGAGACTTAGTATAGAGCATACATGGCGTCGTTATAATGCTTGTGTGACTACGTGCTACTTGGTTTCCGAGTCGTTTTCAAAAAACCGTCAACTTTTCAAAATTGCATCCTTTTCAAACTATTCGATTTCAAAACCCGGGACACATACCGAATTTAGGACTTATGATTTTACTCAAAATAGCCTATTTTCTAGCCGATATGCTGCCCAAATCAAAACTCGAACTTTCAAAATCCGTGGCCCAATGACTTTTCGTCCTCTTTTTCGAAAATTTGGGCCATTCACCGAGTTCACTCGGTCCCTTTTTCAAAAATCATCAATTTTCAAAACCTTCCACTTCTAGGACTTCCCGTATTTAGCAGTGTCGGGTCGAGTCTTAAGTTGTCAAGGTCTTTGGCGTCGAAACTCCGTCGATCTTACATCACGAGTTTCTTCCCTATCCCAGTCTGCCTTATTAGACTAAGGCAAGGCCCACCTACGTAGGACATACTCCTACAAAGGAAGGCCCGTCTACACACTCGAGTCTAAAAGTCTGGGGATGTCTCACGTGGACCTTCCTTCGAGCAGGACTCGGCCCACATAGCCGAATCCTAAGGGAGGCCCACCTTTCACAAGTCACCCGTCTAGGTGTCTTTTCCGAGTCAACCTTTTACAAGGCATAGCCCTATAACAAAAGGTTCACGGTCCTTACGTCTAAGGGTCACTCGTCCGACACTCGAGTCTTAACAAAATCTTCAAACCCACTCGGGGGCTACCCCTTAGCAGAGCGATCAATCACGATTGCTCTAAGGGTCATGTCTTACACGTGTCTCACGTACCCCACTTTCGAGTCACTTAAGATGCCACACCATCTAAGTCCTTAGTCTCACATCGGGGGCTATTCTCCGACGGAGTGACTAATCACAGTCACTCCGAGAATCGTACCCTACACATTTGTCTTAGGGGAGTCTAATCCGAGTCAAACTGGGGCCGTCCCTCCTCTTGCGCTATTTCCAATGCCTTGGTGAGTCTGAGTTCCGAAGCAACCTCTCTGATTACGTGGTGTTCTTACAGACAGGCCACCCGAAACCAGACGCCAACGCAAAATGGACGATTTGAAAAATGCTCTGGCCAAGATTGAGACCCAACTAGCTGCCATCCAGGCTAACCAAGCAACGATAGTCACCCGCCTAAGTGCCGTGGAAAAGATGGCCCCAGTTGAGGGATATGAGCCCACTGGGCCCATAGCTGAGCTAATCAGTGTTGTTCGTAGGCTCGAAGAGCAAGTCCACTTATCGACGAACAACTCGATCCATACCGAAAATGCTCGTACTTATTCACCTCTGAATGACGAACTACCTGCTAACCTCAACCTTACGGGAATTCCAATGTTTGAGGGTACTGAAGACCCGGTCCATCACATCCGGGCTTTCAAAGATTTCATGGCGGTCAAGGGGGTAAAGTCCACCATGTTTAAGCACTTATTCCCTTCCTCCCTCAAGAAGCACCCCAAAGCCTGGTACTACAGGCTCGATTCTAAGAAATACCCGACTTGGGACGACGTGGCAACGGAGTTCGCTCGGAACTACGCCGATAATATCGAGATCCAGACTACAATGCGTACTCTAAAAATCATGGCCTAAGAGCCCAAAGAAGGGTTCACTAAATATCTTCAAAGATGGAGGGCCGAGAGTGTAAAGTTGGTAAACAAGCCCAACGAGAAGACACTAGTGGAGGCGTTCATGAACAACCTCCTACCTCCTTACCGCGTCCATCTTAGATATGCCGGCATTTCAAACTTTGCTGTACTTACCGAAATGGGCGTTAGGATTGAAGACGATCTTCGACACAATGAAGATCTGGGCAAAGTCTCTACTGAAGGCTATACTGGACATCAACTCGAGTCCTTAGAAGCCGACGACTAATGACAACATCATCCAAGAGTCCGGATTTGATTTAAGTCCGAGTCTGAGTCTGAGTCTAGAGTCAAAGTCAAAGTCAGAGTCAGAGTCAACTGTATTCTGTCCTCTTTTTCAAAATTCAATAAAATCAGCTTTCAATATTCTTTCTCATATACACTTTCCTTATGTGTTTCCGAGAACATGATGAACACCATCATACACTGTGAGCACACGCACGTGACTATTATAGGCACATCTATAATGACTGCAGGAAACCGAGCCCGTGTTTTCCTTTTACCTATTCCATGTCTGGTATAGAAAAGCCACATAACTACCATTAGCAGGAGCATATCGAATCCTATGACAAATCTGGGTAGTCTTCTAGTTTGGGTCTAAGACGGGAGGCAAGCCCATTTCCCACAACAAACACCCATCCGATAAGATCAACCGATCCCTACCTTTGGTGTTAGTCTGACCAAAATCAAAAAAAACCCATGACCGGGGCTGAGAGGTCAACCAAAATCCAAAAACCCATGACCGGGGCTGAGAGGTCAACCAAAATCCAAAAACCCATGACCGGGGCTGAGAGGTCAATCAAAAGTAAAAAAAAAAAAGAAAAAAAAAGGGCCAAAGCAAAAAAAAAAAGGGCCATCAAAAAAACTGGACACAAAAAAAAAAATCGAAAATCCATGAAAAAAAAAAAGCAAAAGGCCAAAACAAAAAAAAGCAGGCCATCATCAAAAAAATTCAGAATACCCATGACCGTGGTCAACGGTCCATTCAAGTGAAAGCCCCACGACCAGGGTACGGTCAAAATTATCAAAACCCATGACCGCTGCTAAGAGGTCAATCAAAAATCAAATACCCATGACCGTGGTCAACGGTCAACTCAAGTGAAAATCCTTTGACCGGGGTACGGTCAAATTCAAAATTATCCATGCCATCCAATAGGGGAGTGACAATCAAGCTGGTCAGATAACACCACACTCAGCCTTCCCACATTACAACCCTCAAGACCTCCCCGAGACCCAGGCTAGAGACAGCCCGGAATTTTGAGGATTCAAGCCCCATAGGATACCCCTAACCACTAGGGCCAGACATGGAAAGCAGATCCCGCATTATCAAACCGGCTCTCGAAGCCTTAGCTCCACAGAACCGAGCTCCAGATTTCGAGTCATCAAGGCCATTTACTTCATTATCAAACCGGCTCTCGAAGCCTTAGCTCCACAGAACCGAGCTCCAGATTTCGAGTCGTCAAGGCCATTTACTTCCTAGCACCACATCCCCAAATACATCAAATCCCGAGAACAAAACTCGTTAAAATCCCGAGAACAAAACTCGTTAAAATTTCATCCAAACCAGTTACCAACCCCGAACACGGGAACTCAACTTGCAGTCAGCATAGAACATGCCCAAATAGTTCACACCACCTCTGCGGGGCTACCCCGGAGAACGCTCACAGTCACAGGATTAATATCCTAACCATTCAAGCCCTTTGATCAAGACATCAATGGGAATGCACCTAGCCTACACTGTCATTATGGCTAGTTACACACAAAGTCCTATTAGACTAGGCACCATATATATCTTTCAACCCACTGAACTACGGCTTGGTTTGATTTCACCACACGTGAATACGTAGGCAGCCTTTCAACAGAGGCACAACCACCCACATTGACACACATTCAAAAAGCGTCATTATTCCGGTCACGACACCATCGTGTTCTCAATAGCTAGCTTTGTTGTCCCGGGGGCTTCTCTTAGACAGAAGACCTCCATCCACTCACAAAATCCAGATGAATCCAACAAAAAATCTAGCCTTCTTTCTGTAGTGTGTCCTAGTACTCGGCTCAGTCGAAGACAAAAATCTGTCAGGACTCGAGGCAATACCCACTTTGGAAATGTATCCTAAAATAGGAAATCCAGAAGGGCACCAGACTAAAACAGTCTCATTACGGACTACTGCGGTCCCCCTATAGCATATCTATCCCATTTCGATGTACGACCGTGTTGCCACTCGCCTAGGTTACGGGATACCGCAACTTGAGAGTCTTGTTAGGCGGCCCACTACCCTACCGAGTCACGGTCCAACCCTTAGAGAGTCCAGTCCGTGTCAGTCAACTCGTCCTGTCCAGAGTCGAGTCTGTCGGTAGGTCCCTCTCTTCAAACTCCATTTTGAGATTTGCAAAATTTAGCCATTTGAAAAAAGATCTTTTTCGACAAGGTCAGATTTCAGTCTATTTATACTGCGAATTTATTTTCTATCCCTTTTGAAAACCTAGCCCGTGAATGCTTTCAGAATTTCAAAAATTCAACTTTCAAAAATCATTGTCCCCAGCACGAGTCATTTTACTACCTACGTGTTGCATGCATTCTATGTGACTTATACAGGTACGACTCAAACAGGGACATGCAAGTCATCAAATCTCCCCAGCGGCATTTTCCGGATATCACGGGATGGGCCAACACACAGGCACACCCAGGGCTTACGCGACAAGCCCAAATTCCCCACGGAGTACAATCATCAAGCTCAGGTATGATTTCTGTCTTGCGGCTGGCGAGCCCTTCACGCGAGTCCAACGGACTATAAACGACCCGACCGGAAGTCTACCAGGTCTTAACGGGCTTGGTAGCTACTCTGACTTTAGCCCTGTCCAAGCCTCAGTCAGAGTGGGGGCTCTGTAGACACCCGTATTTTGACTGCCAGGTGTCTATGGCAGTTTCCAAAAAATCACCCGATGATGATCGGACGCTAACGTGTTTCTACGCGCTCGGATACGGGCTCAAATCCATTAATCGTTGGCTAACACACTTACGGAGTACAAATCTCACCAAACAGACCTCAAATCCAGGCCCAGTGGATCATTCCGAGTCAAACAAGACTAATTTGGGTCGAAACCGACACCGGGAATAAAACCGACTTTTAGCGACCGGATTAAAACCCGGTCAAAGCCGTTTCCGAGTAGCTCACCCACGGTCCGCCTCCAAACGGGCCATCAAATCAAGTCCGTCAAGGCACAAAACCCTAGACACCAAGGTGCCCTAGCTTTGCCTATATAAGCAACCTCATGCAACACAATTACACAATTTCTCACAACCCTAAAAAACCCTAGTACACTCTAGGACAATCATCTTACACATCTACACATCACAAAAAAAAACCCTAGCATCCTACACACATACTACGTTTTTACCAACCCTAGAAAAACCCTAGGAAAACCGACTTTAGCAAACCCTAAACCTAGTTCTAGGGATTCAATCCGAGCCACCACAACTTAGCCTCCATACACCTCGAAGACTCCCGTGTTAAAGCCGCGTTTACGAGTCCGTACCGAGACTGAAACATGTAGGTTGAGGGTGACAAACCCCTTTTTCTTTCCTTTTCCCTCTTTTCTCATTTTTTTGCATTATTATTACTACTATATATTATTATTACTACTATATATTATTATTACTATTACGTACTACTACTATATATTATTATTATTACTATATATTATTATTACGACTATATTTTATTATTACGTATTATTATTATTATTATTAATATTACGTATTATTATGCATTATAATTCTTATTACGTATTATTATTACTATTATTATTATTATTATTATTATTATTATTATTACCGTATTATTATTATTATTATTATTATTATTATTATTATTACCGTATTATTATTATTATTATTAATATTATTACGTATTATCGTTATTATTACTACGCATTATTATTATTATTTCGTATTATTATTATTAGTGTTACGGTTATTTTATCATTATTATTGCGCATTCATCATTCTTCCTCGTTTTTTCGTTTTTTTATTATTTTTGTCATTGCATCATAATATCTATAATATCTTTAGTATTAAAATATTAAAATACTCATTGATTTGTGTCGAGTAAGAAGGATATCGGGATAAGAAAACACGAACATACAAGTGTACTGCACACAGCGTTGACGGTCGCTTATCCCGGTATCCCGATTATTTGATTATTGAGATGAGTCAACTTAAACAAGATTCCGTTATTACTTCTCGTTATCATCATCAATTTTGCATTCATCAATTTTCTAAAGTCAATTTTTAATAAGGGTCGAAACCCGTTGACACGGATCCGACATCACAATCCCTAGGGATTTATTTCGATGTCGGAAAAGTCGAGGGAATCAAGTTTTTTTACTATTCAAGTAAAGCGTCGATTTTAGATTCGATACCAATTCCATAATTGGATATCGAATCTAACAATCAAGTCATATGAATTAATTAACGTGATTTATTCATATCACGATAATTAATTCAAAGCGACTAAAATTAATCCATCCTTTTTATTTTTCACTCTAAATACCCCATATCGATTCAATAATCGAATATGGGATAGGATGAGTATTCAATTTTAGAATCGGGTATAAATTGAACAATATTTATATTCGGTTCAACAAAATTCGCGATTTATAAAAAACCAAGTCGAACATAAATTGTGCAATATTTATGTCCGATTATCAAAAATCAAAAGCAATTTCAAAGTCAACAATTAAATAGCAAACGAACCAAGTTCGTACAGGTGCCACTCGACCGAGTGCCTTAGTCACTCGATCGAGCGACACCCTAAAATCGAGTCAGAAAGCTAATTATGACACCCACTCGATCGAGTCTCACAGTGACTCGGTCGAGTGGCCATGTACTCGACCGAGTTAGTCAATAACTCGACCGAGTACGGTCTTTGACGCAAAACAGAATCATTTTTTTTGGTTCCACTCGATCGAGTCCATCGACCACTCGATCGAGAGTGGCCTCATAACGACTCAAACACGAGTCGTACATTATTCTATTTTTCAAACTCGATAGTATTTTACGACTTAGGTCAACATGTGCATAATTAATCACGTGTATACTATCTTTTCAAATCATGCATCCTCATATTTGCATCTTTTCAATTCAATTCAATACTTGCAAACCGTTATTATTCGTTATATCGCTATATCGTTACTAACGCGTTTTCTGTTTCTTTTGTCAATTTAATCATTATTCGTTTATTATACTAAATGAACCCGCATGCTAAAATACAACTTTGACGTTAATTTTAGTTGCATTAAATTGACATAGAAACCCACTTTTCAATTTCATTCGCATGTTTAGGGAAAGTAAATCTTTGCATATCATTTTTCCCGTTTTACTAGCACGCGTATTAGAAAGTCATTCGAATTCTTAGTAGAGGCCGCTAATGTGCGGGCGGGGTTGGGTGTCCTTTGTGGGCTTCCCAACACGTACCCTCACCCCTTACTCAGAACCTCGGTTTCCGGATGGCCGAAACCGTTGGCGCACGAGAGTCATTCAATATACGATTAACCGCTCAAGTCGGCATCTATATCGATATGCAAAGGGACGAGCCCGATAAACTCTGACATCGGAAATGGGCCGTATTTTGTATACGGCCCACTACGACATAGAGTGGGCTCGAACGGTTCCGAATAACCATAAAATTCGGTGGCGACTCCACATAGACCTAAATTTCAATTCGATCCTTCTCATATGGAGATTCATTCGCCTACCCAAACCCGCGCGTGGCCGCGTCGGGGTGGACCTATGTCATGTCCACAATTTGGCGACTCCGCTGAGGATTAACTGATGCGTGACTTACCATCGGCATCCTCAGGGTGAGACTCGAATAGAAATCGTTTGACAAATACAATACGCGTGTTAGTTCTACGGTTCATGCATAACCCATATTTTCCCGGGCCGGTACTCGTGACCGACGTCCCACTATACCGTTGATGTACTCCAATATGGATATGTCAAAAGGTGTCCATAGTCGATTCGAGTGGGTTTCGCGGCATGTTCTAAGATCAACTCGACTTAGGAAGTCCGTCCCGATCAACGTCTAGACTATGTACACTGGTATAGACCCCCTATAGACCGACCGAGACTTAGTATAGAGCATACATGGCGTCGTTATAATGCTTGTGTGACTACGTGCTACTTGGTTTCCGAGTCGTTTTCAAAAAACCGTCAACTTTTCAAAATTGCATCCTTTTCAAACTATTCGATTTCAAAACCCGGGACACATACCGAATTTAGGACTTATGATTTTACTCAAAATAGCCTATTTTCTAGCCGATATGCTGCCCAAATCAAAACTCGAACTTTCAAAATCCGTGGCCCAATGACTTTTCGTCCTCTTTTTCGAAAATTTGGGCCATTCACCGAGTTCACTCGGTCCCTTTTTCAAAAATCATCAATTTTCAAAACCTTCCACTTCTAGGACTTCCCGTATTTAGCAGTGTCGGGTCGAGTCTTAAGTTGTCAAGGTCTTTGGCGTCGAAACTCCGTCGATCTTACATCACGAGTTTCTTCCCTATCCCAGTCTGCCTTATTAGACTAAGGCAAGGCCCACCTACGTAGGACATACTCCTACAAAGGAAGGCCCGTCTACACACTCGAGTCTAAAAGTCTGGGGATGTCTCACGTGGACCTTCCTTCGAGCAGGACTCGGCCCACATAGCCGAATCCTAAGGGAGGCCCACCTTTCACAAGTCACCCGTCTAGGTGTCTTTTCCGAGTCAACCTTTTACAAGGCATAGCCCTATAACAAAAGGTTCACGGTCCTTACGTCTAAGGGTCACTCGTCCGACACTCGAGTCTTAACAAAATCTTCAAACCCACTCGGGGGCTACCCCTTAGCAGAGCGATCAATCACGATTGCTCTAAGGGTCATGTCTTACACGTGTCTCACGTACCCCACTTTCGAGTCACTTAAGATGCCACACCATCTAAGTCCTTAGTCTCACATCGGGGGCTATTCTCCGACGGAGTGACTAATCACAGTCACTCCGAGAATCGTACCCTACACATTTGTCTTAGGGGAGTCTAATCCGAGTCAAACTGGGGCCGTCCCTCCTCTTGCGCTATTTCCAATGCCTTGGTGAGTCTGAGTTCCGAAGCAACCTCTCTGATTACGTGGTGTTCTTACAGACAGGCCACCCGAAACCAGACGCCAACGCAAAATGGACGATTTGAAAAATGCTCTGGCCAAGATTGAGACCCAACTAGCTGCCATCCAGGCTAACCAAGCAACGATAGTCACCCGCCTAAGTGCCGTGGAAAAGATGGCCCCAGTTGAGGGATATGAGCCCACTGGGCCCATAGCTGAGCTAATCAGTGTTGTTCGTAGGCTCGAAGAGCAAGTCCACTTATCGACGAACAACTCGATCCATACCGAAAATGCTCGTACTTATTCACCTCTGAATGACGAACTACCTGCTAACCTCAACCTTACGGGAATTCCAATGTTTGAGGGTACTGAAGACCCGGTCCATCACATCCGGGCTTTCAAAGATTTCATGGCGGTCAAGGGGGTAAAGTCCACCATGTTTAAGCACTTATTCCCTTCCTCCCTCAAGAAGCACCCCAAAGCCTGGTACTACAGGCTCGATTCTAAGAAATACCCGACTTGGGACGACGTGGCAACGGAGTTCGCTCGGAACTACGCCGATAATATCGAGATCCAGACTACAATGCGTACTCTAAAAATCATGGCCTAAGAGCCCAAAGAAGGGTTCACTAAATATCTTCAAAGATGGAGGGCCGAGAGTGTAAAGTTGGTAAACAAGCCCAACGAGAAGACACTAGTGGAGGCGTTCATGAACAACCTCCTACCTCCTTACCGCGTCCATCTTAGATATGCCGGCATTTCAAACTTTGCTGTACTTACCGAAATGGGCGTTAGGATTGAAGACGATCTTCGACACAATGAAGATCTGGGCAAAGTCTCTACTGAAGGCTATACTGGACATCAACTCGAGTCCTTAGAAGCCGACGACTAATGACAACATCATCCAAGAGTCCGGATTTGATTTAAGTCCGAGTCTGAGTCTGAGTCTAGAGTCAAAGTCAAAGTCAGAGTCAGAGTCAACTGTATTCTGTCCTCTTTTTCAAAATTCAATAAAATCAGCTTTCAATATTCTTTCTCATATACACTTTCCTTATGTGTTTCCGAGAACATGATGAACACCATCATACACTGTGAGCACACGCACGTGACTATTATAGGCACATCTATAATGACTGCAGGAAACCGAGCCCGTGTTTTCCTTTTACCTATTCCATGTCTGGTATAGAAAAGCCACATAACTACCATTAGCAGGAGCATATCGAATCCTATGACAAATCTGGGTAGTCTTCTAGTTTGGGTCTAAGACGGGAGGCAAGCCCATTTCCCACAACAAACACCCATCCGATAAGATCAACCGATCCCTACCTTTGGTGTTAGTCTGACCAAAATCAAAAAAAACCCATGACCGGGGCTGAGAGGTCAACCAAAATCCAAAAACCCATGACCGGGGCTGAGAGGTCAACCAAAATCCAAAAACCCATGACCGGGGCTGAGAGGTCAATCAAAAGTAAAAAAAAAAAAGAAAAAAAAAGGGCCAAAGCAAAAAAAAAAAGGGCCATCAAAAAAACTGGACACAAAAAAAAAAATCGAAAATCCATGAAAAAAAAAAAGCAAAAGGCCAAAACAAAAAAAAGCAGGCCATCATCAAAAAAATTCAGAATACCCATGACCGTGGTCAACGGTCCATTCAAGTGAAAGCCCCACGACCAGGGTACGGTCAAAATTATCAAAACCCATGACCGCTGCTAAGAGGTCAATCAAAAATCAAATACCCATGACCGTGGTCAACGGTCAACTCAAGTGAAAATCCTTTGACCGGGGTACGGTCAAATTCAAAATTATCCATGCCATCCAATAGGGGAGTGACAATCAAGCTGGTCAGATAACACCACACTCAGCCTTCCCACATTACAACCCTCAAGACCTCCCCGAGACCCAGGCTAGAGACAGCCCGGAATTTTGAGGATTCAAGCCCCATAGGATACCCCTAACCACTAGGGCCAGACATGGAAAGCAGATCCCGCATTATCAAACCGGCTCTCGAAGCCTTAGCTCCACAGAACCGAGCTCCAGATTTCGAGTCATCAAGGCCATTTACTTCATTATCAAACCGGCTCTCGAAGCCTTAGCTCCACAGAACCGAGCTCCAGATTTCGAGTCGTCAAGGCCATTTACTTCCTAGCACCACATCCCCAAATACATCAAATCCCGAGAACAAAACTCGTTAAAATCCCGAGAACAAAACTCGTTAAAATTTCATCCAAACCAGTTACCAACCCCGAACACGGGAACTCAACTTGCAGTCAGCATAGAACATGCCCAAATAGTTCACACCACCTCTGCGGGGCTACCCCGGAGAACGCTCACAGTCACAGGATTAATATCCTAACCATTCAAGCCCTTTGATCAAGACATCAATGGGAATGCACCTAGCCTACACTGTCATTATGGCTAGTTACACACAAAGTCCTATTAGACTAGGCACCATATATATCTTTCAACCCACTGAACTACGGCTTGGTTTGATTTCACCACACGTGAATACGTAGGCAGCCTTTCAACAGAGGCACAACCACCCACATTGACACACATTCAAAAAGCGTCATTATTCCGGTCACGACACCATCGTGTTCTCAATAGCTAGCTTTGTTGTCCCGGGGGCTTCTCTTAGACAGAAGACCTCCATCCACTCACAAAATCCAGATGAATCCAACAAAAAATCTAGCCTTCTTTCTGTAGTGTGTCCTAGTACTCGGCTCAGTCGAAGACAAAAATCTGTCAGGACTCGAGGCAATACCCACTTTGGAAATGTATCCTAAAATAGGAAATCCAGAAGGGCACCAGACTAAAACAGTCTCATTACGGACTACTGCGGTCCCCCTATAGCATATCTATCCCATTTCGATGTACGACCGTGTTGCCACTCGCCTAGGTTACGGGATACCGCAACTTGAGAGTCTTGTTAGGCGGCCCACTACCCTACCGAGTCACGGTCCAACCCTTAGAGAGTCCAGTCCGTGTCAGTCAACTCGTCCTGTCCAGAGTCGAGTCTGTCGGTAGGTCCCTCTCTTCAAACTCCATTTTGAGATTTGCAAAATTTAGCCATTTGAAAAAAGATCTTTTTCGACAAGGTCAGATTTCAGTCTATTTATACTGCGAATTTATTTTCTATCCCTTTTGAAAACCTAGCCCGTGAATGCTTTCAGAATTTCAAAAATTCAACTTTCAAAAATCATTGTCCCCAGCACGAGTCATTTTACTACCTACGTGTTGCATGCATTCTATGTGACTTATACAGGTACGACTCAAACAGGGACATGCAAGTCATCAAATCTCCCCAGCGGCATTTTCCGGATATCACGGGATGGGCCAACACACAGGCACACCCAGGGCTTACGCGACAAGCCCAAATTCCCCACGGAGTACAATCATCAAGCTCAGGTATGATTTCTGTCTTGCGGCTGGCGAGCCCTTCACGCGAGTCCAACGGACTATAAACGACCCGACCGGAAGTCTACCAGGTCTTAACGGGCTTGGTAGCTACTCTGACTTTAGCCCTGTCCAAGCCTCAGTCAGAGTGGGGGCTCTGTAGACACCCGTATTTTGACTGCCAGGTGTCTATGGCAGTTTCCAAAAAATCACCCGATGATGATCGGACGCTAACGTGTTTCTACGCGCTCGGATACGGGCTCAAATCCATTAATCGTTGGCTAACACACTTACGGAGTACAAATCTCACCAAACAGACCTCAAATCCAGGCCCAGTGGATCATTCCGAGTCAAACAAGACTAATTTGGGTCGAAACCGACACCGGGAATAAAACCGACTTTTAGCGACCGGATTAAAACCCGGTCAAAGCCGTTTCCGAGTAGCTCACCCACGGTCCGCCTCCAAACGGGCCATCAAATCAAGTCCGTCAAGGCACAAAACCCTAGACACCAAGGTGCCCTAGCTTTGCCTATATAAGCAACCTCATGCAACACAATTACACAATTTCTCACAACCCTAAAAAACCCTAGTACACTCTAGGACAATCATCTTACACATCTACACATCACAAAAAAAAACCCTAGCATCCTACACACATACTACGTTTTTACCAACCCTAGAAAAACCCTAGGAAAACCGACTTTAGCAAACCCTAAACCTAGTTCTAGGGATTCAATCCGAGCCACCACAACTTAGCCTCCATACACCTCGAAGACTCCCGTGTTAAAGCCGCGTTTACGAGTCCGTACCGAGACTGAAACATGTAGGTTGAGGGTGACAAACCCCTTTTTCTTTCCTTTTCCCTCTTTTCTCATTTTTTTGCATTATTATTACTACTATATATTATTATTACTACTATATATTATTATTACTATTACGTACTACTACTATATATTATTATTATTACTATATATTATTATTACGACTATATTTTATTATTACGTATTATTATTATTATTATTAATATTACGTATTATTATGCATTATAATTCTTATTACGTATTATTATTACTATTATTATTATTATTATTATTATTATTATTATTATTATTATTATTATTACCGTATTATTATTATTATTATTATTATTATTATTATTATTATTATTATTATTACCGTATTATTATTATTATTATTATTAATATTATTACGTATTATCGTTATTATTACTACGCATTATTATTATTATTATTTCGTATTATTATTATTAGTGTTACGGTTATTTTATCATTATTATTGCGCATTCATCATTCTTCCTCGTTTTTTCGATTTTTTATTATTTTAGTCATTGCATCATAATATCTATAATATCTTTAGTATTAAAATATTAAAATACTCATTGATTTGTGTCGAGTAAGAAGGATATCGGGATAAGAAAACACGAACATACAAGTGTACTGCACACAGCGTTGACGGTCGCTTATCCCGGTATCCCGATTATTTGATTATTGAGATGAGTCAACTTAAACAAGATTCCGTTATTACTTCTCGTTATCATCATCAATTTTGCATTCATCAATTTTCTAAAGTCAATTTTTAATAAGGGTCGAAACCCGTTGACACAGATCCGACATCACAATCCCTAGGGATTTATTTCGATGTCGGAAAAGTCGAGGGAATCAAGTTTTTTTACTATTCAAGTAAAGCGTCGATTTTAGATTCGATACCAATTCCATAATTGGATATCGAATCTAACAATCAAGTCATATGAATTAATTAACGTGATTTATTCATATCACGATAATTAATTCAAAGCGACTAAAATTAATCCATCCTTTTTATTTTTCACTCTAAATACCCCATATCGATTCAATAATCGAATATGGGATAGGATGAGTATTCAATTTTAGAATCGGGTATAAATTGAACAATATTTATATTCGGTTCAACAAAATTCGCGATTTATAAAAAACCAAGTCGAACATAAATTGTGCAATATTTATGTCCGATTATCAAAAATCAAAAGCAATTTCAAAGTCAACAATTAAATAGCAAACGAACCAAGTTCGTACAGGTGCCACTCGACCGAGTGCCTTAGTCACTCGATCGAGCGACACCCTAAAATCGAGTCAGAAAGCTAATTATGACACCCACTCGATCGAGTCTCACAGTGACTCGGTCGAGTGGCCATGTACTCGACCGAGTTAGTCAATAACTCGACCGAGTACGGTCTTTGACGCAAAACAGAATCATTTTTTTTGGTTCCACTCGATCGAGTCCATCGACCACTCGATCGAGAGTGGCCTCATAACGACTCAAACACGAGTCGTACATTATTCTATTTTTCAAACTCGATAGTATTTTACGACTTAGGTCAACATGTGCATAATTAATCACGTGTATACTATCTTTTCAAATCATGCATCCTCATATTTGCATCTTTTCAATTCAATTCAATACTTGCAAACCGTTATTATTCGTTATATCGCTATATCGTTACTAACGCGTTTTCTGTTTCTTTTGTCAATTTAATCATTATTCGTTTATTATACTAAATGAACCCGCATGCTAAAATACAACTTTGACGTTAATTTTAGTTGCATTAAATTGACATAGAAACCCACTTTTCAATTTCATTCGCATGTTTAGGGAAAGTAAATCTTTGCATATCATTTTTCCCGTTTTACTAGCACGCGTATTAGAAAGTCATTCGAATTCTTAGTAGAGGCCGCTAATGTGCGGGCGGGGTTGGGTGTCCTTTGTGGGCTTCCCAACACGTACCCTCACCCCTTACTCAGAACCTCGGTTTCCGGATGCCCGAAACCGTTGGCGCACGAGAGTCATTCAATATACGATTAACCGCTCAAGTCGGCATCTATATCGATATGCAAAGGGACGAGCCCGATAAACTCTGACATCGGAAATGGGTCGTATTTTGTATACGGCCCACTACGACATAGAGTGGGCTCGAACGGTTCCGAATAACCATAAAATTCGGTGGCGACTCCACATAGACCTAAATTTCAATTCGATCCTTCTCATATGGAGATTCATTCGCCTACCCAAACCCGCGCGTGGCCGCGTCGGGGTGGACCTATGTCATGTCCACAGAGACCCTTCACTCGCATGTGTGCGGTCACTGGCTTAGGGACTTGATATGGGTTAAGTCGTCTCACCCAATCAAGATAAACCTAATGCTACTAACAAGAAGATAGCGGCAAGCAAGGTATCGAATCCACAGATAAACAGTCAATTTTAGTCTATTAGCTATGGCGATTCTAAAATGCTTTAAACGGTTGATTCATTGAAAATATATAAAAGACTACTAAAAGAGGATAATAAAAATCGAATCTAACAATGAGATGAAAACTAAGGTCACGGGTTAACGATAGATGTTCAACAATTATGCGACAATAATAATAAAAACATAAACATGCTAGTCGGCTATAACACGTTCTCTCGAACCATGTCAACCTAGGAAGGATCTAACGGGCTCTCGCAACTTATTAGACTACCTACCAAATCGCGCGTGATCTAATCCTAATTCGGCTTTCGCACGAGAACTAGAATTTCCCAAACAGATTAACATGTTGTCGCCTTTAACAAATTAATCGACAAATAAAGCACGCGAAAATGGTACTAGCATAATTATACATTTAGTATCGAAGTAGCATAATCGTATAGTAATCCATCGATCCCCCTCGACCCTAGCGAGAAAATTAGCTACATATGATGATCACGAAACAACAAATCGCATACATGTAATTCATAATAAAAATTGAAGCAAATAAATCTAACAATAAACGAACGGAAATCTAACGAACTAAACGGAGCAACAAATTGAAAATAGAGAAAATTACGACGAACTAAGTAATTTACGATGAAGATTGAAACGTAAAACTGAAAATTACATAAAACAAATTTACCGAAATCGAATCCGAGAGAAAACCGAGTGCTAGAATCCTAAGAGTCACGAGCTTCTAAAAAAAAATCTAAGTATGAAAAGTGATGATAAGCTACATAATACAAATCCTTAGTTATACAAAATAGGCGAAAATGAATTGGGTGTGCATGCCGGCCGGCTGGCAGGCCGCCTGCCACATGCAGGGGCCGACACACACCTAAAATTGAAGCTCAAATCGTCCTTGTGTCATGCCGGCCGGCCAGCAGGCCGCCTGTCACATGCAGGCTGGCGCGCACAACACTAATAGAAGAAGTAATGGGCCGCTTTCCATGGCCCAATGAGTCGACCCTTCTCGTTTCTTCTTCGCCTAGACGTCCTAAAGCACGGGTTTTGTCTCGAGATCGTTCTTCTAACCAGATATGAGTGTAAATGCACATGAAGACCTGAAATCGTGTAGAATCTACAAAAACACTCACTCAAAGCAAAATGTTAGAAGAAATGGCTCTAAAGAGCACGTTCCGACCATAAAAGACAACGGAATCGAGGGAATAAAGCTATATAAACACGACACATCAAACTCCCCCGAACCGAACCCTTGCTTGTCCTCAAGCAAGACCCGTAAGAAAACAACTAATATAATACCGAAACAGCTCAAAGCAAATAATAGGCAACCAAATACTCAAGTCCATCATAGCAAACATCGAACCAAGTCTAAGAAACGAATTCCAAGACGGGAAATAGGAAAAATAATTCATCAACAAATGCACAACTTCACCAAGCATAATATGTAGAAACCACATTTTCAACCAAAACTCTGCATAGGCTACTCACGGAGCCACTCATCGCTCAATTAGGAAGGGTGTGTATATGTGAAATAAATATGTGAAAACGCTCAACTACTCCAACTCATGGAAATATGCCCGCAATCTAGTATGGTATCGACTTTTAAATTTTTACAAAACATTCTAAGATCACATAGGGAGACAAGGATGGTGATAACAAGGTAGAAGATGGAAATCGATATGGTCATGTGAGGTTAAGGCCAAGCTAGTGAACTAACTAGTGCGATAATGCTCAACTCAAAAATTCTTCCACTTCCATAAACAAAACATACAAGTCACCAATCAACGAGAACGAGTCCGGGGTCAAAAGAGGGCGCTCAAATTTCATCAAGTAAACGGAAAATAAAAGTAACGAGAATAACAAAATTTTTTTGTTTTGATTTTTTCTCTTTTTTTTTCCTTTTTCAATTATTTTTCGATTTTTTTCTTCTTTTTGATTTTTTTGATTTTTTTTTCTTTTTGATTTTTTTTTGAAGCTTGATGAAATTAGAAGCAAATATAAACAATAACCAAAATTGACCCGGACAAGATCTACAAACTCCCTCGAAACAGAGTCAACCACATCCAATCATCTATCAAAAATCTCCATATTCACACAATAACGAGCATAGAACGCACTAGGTGACCTACTTCATCAAGCTTGGCTAGGTAGGCAAATTTGATTTTGTAGTTCATTTTGTGAATTCTTTAACATTTTAGCCAAGGAGAAAATGGATAGAAATAGATGAAAATGAAAATGTCCCAAAAATGATCACTAGGCAAGTTAGTCAAAATAAAGGGGCAAACACCATACTTATGCGTATTGACATAGCATATTCCACGAGGAGACCTACAACACAACCTAAGTGGTAGCCAGGTATGAATGTACTGGCTACAGGAGGCTCTAAATCTCACCAATTTTGTAACTAAAGCCCAAATGCAAGGTCGGTCTAAATGAGAATCACAAATTATGGCTCAGTTGGTTGCATACTTGTCGATTAATTATTATTCCACATAACAAAGGTCAAATGAATGCCAATTAGGAACGAGTAGGTAGCCTAACGAGTGCAAAGTATCATCATTGCTGCATAATCGGTATCATAGACAACACTAATACTCACGGAAATAAAACTAGAAATACTAAAAACTCCCCCGCGCTAGACTCGACATTGTCCTCAATGTCCATATCATACAAACTCAAAATTGGTGGGGGACACAAATAAAAACCGAGGATAGAGAAAAGACATACCAAATAGGCACACGAAGGTGTAGCGGAATCAGCAATCCGCTACTGATCATCATCATCATCATCACCGAAATCATCATCCTCCATATCATCATCTGCAGCAGTCCCGGAACCAGATGCACCACCCGTATACCACCCACCTCCCTGATAATCACTAGCGGCTCCAAAAGCAGGGCCCGTCGGGGCACTGAAATAGTCAGTGTGAAGATGGAAGCCGCCATGAATCGAAGGGTCAGTATAACCACCCACGGGCCACGAAAAGTACGAGGGGTAAGGGCCCTGTGGTGGCACAGCCGCACGCCTAGCATAGTCATCATATACGGGATACATCCCGAGGCACTGATCAGCATATAACCTGTCTAGACGAGCGTGAGTGGCCGCGGTGTCGGCAAGAGTCTCCGTGCGAAGAGTATCCAAGTCTGACCTGGAAGAACCGGCACCCAGCTCCATGCAATCAGATCGGGATGGAGGGGAGCATACTGAGGTGGTGTAGGGGGCTGCTCAAAAGTAGTGGTGGTGGTGGGCTCGGAAGCAGGCTGAGATGGATTGGGTTCAGGGGCAGGCTGGGAAGTACTAGGCTCGCTCGTCGAGCGACGAGTATAGGTAACAGCATGCGATGAAGGAAGAGAGCTAGGGGCAGCGACGGGTAATAAATAATTAGGCTAATCAGCCTAAAGTGTCAAAACTGACCCGACTTGCAAAATAATAGTCGTCTGCTGATGAATAAGCCAAGCCCAACGATTCTGATTCCTAGAAGAAATCCAGTTAAGAGAAGCCAAATATCGGAGGCTAAGGGTAATCTCGCCCTGAACCGGATCATGATCCGCTTCACGAAAAGCGGTCAACCGAAGAGCTAATTGCGTGACTAACCCGCCTATATAAATAGGAACATCGGCAACGGCCGTAGCTATTCTCCTAAACTGAAGGACGAGGTGATAGGCAATATTAATATGCCACACCTTCGACTTACGCCGCAAATACGAGCCCAAAATAGACACCTCCTCGGTGCGCACATTATGTGGCTCCTTCCTAGCAAAAATCGTCCATCCCATAAACCTCTGCCAAACCTTTATCACCAGATTATGAATATTATTTGAACTCATATGCCCCGCGGTAGTGTATGGGGCATTAGCAATACATTCCCAAAAATCACCCACCCTAAAATTAGCATGCTCGGGTGGTGTACGGTCATCATAATTCTTAAGGTCAAAACAATCCCTAAACTGCTTCAGACTCAGCCCAAAACTAGTATTCAGTAAACGGAACTCAACAGAAATATCACCAGACTGTCTATTCTTATGTACCTCAAATGAACTCAGAAATTCCAACGTAAGCTGGGTATATGTATTACGACGCATCGTAAAAAAAGTACCCATACTAACACCTTTAAACAATAGTTCCAAAGCAGAATCTAAGCCTAAAGTTCGCATAGCATCACGATCGATAAAACGAGTTGGAACAATAGACCGCTTTCTCAAATTTTGAAACCGTACCTTTTGGTCAATAGTGGTAAAATCACACCTGGAAAAACCGGATCAGGATCAACGTCGGGCTGAGCATGGTCGTTTCTGGTGCGCTTGTTCCGAGGAGGCATTGCAAATCTGAGAGTAGCAGCAAACTTGGGGAAAGAATGGGGAAATTTGAGGAGTGAGAGTGAAGATGGGGAAGATGAATGCTGGGAAATTGGGGTTTGGGGGATGAGAGAAAGAAGAGAGAGGCGAGAAAGGTGAAGGAATGAATGAAATGAGGGAAAAAATGGGTTTGGGGGTATGTTGTGCGGCCCGGCCGGTCTGGACCGGCGGCCGGCTGGCCAGCCTGACGCACATCCCCTTTATTTTCGATTATTTAAATCAAATAGTCGTGTCACAGCTCGCCGGTCAGGACCGGCGGCCTGCTAGCCAGCCAGACCCTCTTTTCCTTCATTTTTTCGAGATTTTTGCTCCAATATCCTCTAATTTCCCATGTACCTCGGCCCCTGAAGTCAATAAGGGGCCTAGGGGCAGGCTGAGACGCACAAATGACCCTATTAGAACTCAAATTCATCTCGTGCCTCGGCCCCTAAAGTCGACAGGCCCCCTAGGCCTAGGCTGAGGTGACCTGCTATATTATCACAAGCACGGTGAATTTTCCTCCTTTTTTTTCTAATATCTTCAATTAAAGTCATTTATGATGATTCTGCGCATCTCCAAAAACATTAGTCCCTCCTCTCGTCCTCACTAAAACATCTAAATAAATAAAAAAAATGAGAATGAGGAAAATTATTTACATACTCGGGCTGCCTCCCGGTAGCGCTGGTTTATAGTCCCGCACGACTTGATGAGAATAAGGTTTTAGTGGGATGAGGGAACGGGATGAAGTCGTATGACTTCAATCGCTCCAACTTGAGCACCTTCATGATATAACTTCAATCGTTGACCATTCACCTTGAATCGTTCACCCGAATCATTCTCGACTTCAATCGAGCCAAATTTACTCACATGGGTGACAAAAAAAGGTCCTGACCAACGAGATTTCAACTTTCCGGGAAACAACCGGAGTCTAGAGTTAAACAATAATACCTTATCCCCCACATTGAACTCACGGGGAAGGATATGCTTGTCATGCCACCGCTTGGTGCGCTCCTTATAAACTCGAGCACTATCATAGGCACCAAGACGGAATTCTTCTAACTCATTCAATTGCACGAGTCTCTTCTCCCCACTCAAATGTGGATCCAAGTTAAGCTCCTTAATCGCCCACCAAGCCTTGTACTCAAGCTCGACCGGTAAATGGCATGACTTGCCATAGACCAATCGGTAAGGCGAAGTACCGATAGGCGTTTTAAAGGTGGTACGATAAGCCCATAGTGTATCATCTAGCTTATAGCTCCAATCCTTCCGAGCTTTTGAAACGACCTTCTGGAGAATAAACTTGATTTCCCTATTGGATACCTCAACTTCCCCACTCGTTTGAGGGTGCTAGGCAAGACCGGTACGGTGAGAGACACCGTACTTAGCAAGTAAAGCATCAAGTCACTTCTCATGAAAATGGCTTCCACCATCACTAATAATCGTCCTCGGAACACCAAAGCGGGGAAAAATAGTCTTTTTAAACAAACAAATTACCGTTCTAGCATCATTAGCAGGAGATGCTACCGCCTCCACCAAAATATATCGGTTGCCCTTGGATGACGGGAACGGGCCTTGATAGTCTACACCCCAGACATCAAAAATTTCTACTTCGAGAATCCCATTTTGAGGCATCTCATGCCTCCTAGAAATATTACCGGTCCTTTGACATGCATCACAGAACATAATAAAAGCTTGGGCATCCCGGAATAAAGTTGGCCAAAAAAAACCGACTGGAGAACCTTAGCCGTGGTTTGGCTCGGTCCATGATGACCACCATATGGTGATGAATGACAACTCTCTAGAACTCCTTGAACTTCCCACTGAGGGACACATCGACGGAAAATACCATCGGCACACTCCTTAAATAAATAAGGGTCATCCCAGAAAAATTGTCGAACATCATGTTGAAATTTTTTCTTTTGTTGATGAGAGAGATCGGAGGGTAATACCTTGCCAACTAAATAATTAGCATAATCCGCATACCAAGGTCCTTCGCTTTCACCGGTAGTTAAGGCCATGAGAGAATCATCGTGAAAAGAATCATCTATGGGAATGACAACTCCTTCCTCCTCAACTCTAAGCCTCGATAAATGATCCGCAACGCCATTTTCCGCTCCTTTCTTATCCCGGATCGATAAATCAAACTCTTGGAGGAGGAGGATCCATCGAAGTAATCGGGGCTTCACTTCTTTCTTAGCAAGGAGGTACTTGAGAGCCGCATGATCGGTGAAAACAATGACTTCCGATCCAACCAAGTAGGTTCCGAACTTTTCCAAAGCATACACTATAGCTAGCAATTCCTTCTCGGTAGTTGCATAGTTAACTTGAGCATTATCAAGTGTTTTACTAGCATAGTATATAGCATGCAAGACTTTGTCCTTTCTTTGGCCCAAAACCGCTCCCACAGCATAATCACTCGCGTCACACATTATCTCGAATGGCAAATTCCAATCCGGTGACTGAATAATCAGAGCCGATATAAGGGCCTGCTTAATCCTGTTAAAAGCTTTCACACACTCATCAGTAAAATCGAAAGGGGCATCCGTTAGGAGCAATTGTGTAAGTGGCTTAGCAATTTTGGAAAATTCCTTGATAAAGCGGCGATAAAATCCTGCATGACCAAGGAAACCTCTCACTCCCTTCACATTAACCGGCAAGGGCAATTGCTCAATCACTTGCACTTTTGCTTTATCCACCTGAATGCCCTTTTCGGAGACCACATGACCCAAAACTACACCCTCAGTGACCATAAAATGGCACTTTTCCCAATTCAAGACCAAACTGACCTCGACACATCGGTTTAAAATGGTATCCAAGTTAGCTAAACAAGCTGAAAAACTCATACCATACACACTAAAGTCGTGCATAAATACTTCCATAATGGACTCGATGTAGTCGGAAAAGATGCTCATCATGCATCTTTGAAAGGTAGCGGGTGCGTTACATAGCCTGAATGGCATCCTGCGATATGCGAAAGTGCCATAGGGACAAGTAAACGTGTTCTTTTCTTGGTCGGCGGGGTGTATCGAGATTTGGAAAAATCCCGAATATCCATCTAAATAGCAAAAATACTTGTGAGAAGCTAGTCTCTCAAGCATTTGGTCGATAAAGGGCAATGGGAAATGGTCTTTAAGTGTAGCGGTGTTCAACTTTCTATAGTCTATGCACATTCTCCATCCCGTCATAATTCGTGTCGGGATTAGGTCATTCTTCTCATTCGGGACCACATTAGTCCCTCCCTTCTTGGGTACAACTTGTACCGGACTCACCCATTTTGAATCGGGAACCGCATAAATAATTCCCGCATCCAATAATTTCATAACTTCCCTTTTAACAACCTCTTGCATATTCGGGTTCAACTTACGTTGACCCTGGACACAAGGACGATGACCTTCCTCAAGATTAATTCTATGCATACAGAAATCGGGACTAAATCCCTTCAAGTCATCAAGACTATACCCCAAAGCTTTCCTATTTTTCTTCAAAACAACTAACAAATCAGAAAGTTGTTGCTCAGTTAAATCAGCACTTACAATCACGGGGAAGCTCTTGGTATCGTCTAAAAAGGCATATTTTAGGTGAGACGGAAGTGGCTTACACTCCGGAACGGATATGTCAATAGAAAATGAGGTGTGTACGATGTTGGTTACATCGACACCTTGCTCCTCCGTGAGCATCCTTCCTTCCAAAGCAGCTTCCAAGGCATCAATGACAGCAGAGTCAACGGAAGCATCACCTGCACACGCTTCCAAATATTTCAAAGCCTCTAAGGGGTCCCGTATAAGGGACGCCTCCATAGAATCATGAACTAAAACATCCACAACATCAATCATGCAACAAGAATCCGTTACCATCGGGTTCTTAAGTGTACTATCTAAGCAGAAAACAATGGTGTCTCCACCCACTTCCAAGGTCAATTTACCGTTCTTGACATCAATCACCGCGACGGCGGTGTGCAAAAATGGCCTTCCCAAAATTATGGGAATTTGGGTGTCCTCGGCCATGTCAAGGACGATAAAATCAACCGGGATAAAAAAATTTCCAACTCTAACGGGCACGTCTTCTAAAACTCCCAAAGGGCGTTTTATGGAACGATCCGCCATCTGCAAAGTGACACTAGTACACTTAAGGGGACCCATATTAAGTTTTTCACAAATGGAGTAAGGCATGACACTTACACTAGCACCTAAATCACATAAAGCCTTATCAATCGATAAGGTGCCTATAGTGCAAGGAATCGAAAAACTACCGGGGTTCTTTAGCTTTGGTGGGGCCTTGTTCTGTAAAAATGCACTACACTCTGCAGTAAGAGCAACGGTTTCTACCTCACCAATGCTTCTCTTCCGAGTCAAGATGTCCTTCATAAACTTGGTGTAAGACGGGACCTGCATAATGAGCTCGGTAAATGGGACTGTAACCTGCAAATTCTTCACAACCTCCATGAACTTGCCAAACTGGGTAGTCTCTTTCCGAATCTTCAATCGACCCGGGAATGGTACTTGAATTGTTGGACTAGTCGGGGTGGGAACGGGAGTAGTGGGTGGTGGAACTTTATCTTCACTTGGAGTTTCCACAATAACGTCCTCATTGACATCTTCCACTAGAACCTCCTCCTTCTCGGCCGGTGTATCATCTTTAGGCATCGACGGACCCTCATAGTGTGTGCCACTACGAAGAGTGATCGCATTAGCCGTATCATGTTGTTGATCACCTTGAGAAGGGAGTTTACCTTGTTGACGCGTTGCTTGTGACGCGGCAAGGTGTCCCACTTGGTTCTCCAAATTCTTGATGGCATTATCCTTAGCTTGATCATTTTTTTGCATTTGTACCATCATAGAGTCCTGGGTCTTGGCCATCATCTGCATCATATTACGAAGCTCAGCCATTTCATTAGAACTCGAAGAAGAAGAAGAATTACCTTGAGCTTGTGCTGAGGATTGGCCAAACTTCTGCTGACTAGTACCGAAATTCTGGTGAGAATTCCCGAAGTTCTGATTAGTATTGCCAAAATTTTGTTGATGTTGACCCGAGTGAGGTCGCTGCTGAAAATTTCCCTGATTTTGGAAATTCTTTTGATTGCCGAAAATCTGCTGGTTCTGCTGGTTCTGAAAATTCCCTTGATTATGGAATTGCTGCTGATTCTGAAAATTCCCTTGATTCTGGAAATTCTGCTGATTCAGGAGATGCTACTTTGGTGGGGGTACATAAACTGGTGTAATAGGCGGGTTCAAGACATTAGTACTCCTGTAAGACAAAAGAGATGCATCATAGCCCGGTTGGTTCATATACGGATAACGTGGGCGCATAGATAGGAATGCATTCACCTGTTCTATGGAGCCTAGGCAATCCTGAGCTTGGTGGTCCGCGGCACCACACCGCATACATGCATACTCTTACATGGCATGTACTTGATACATGCCTCCTCCCCCTTGAGAATTCGACACTTCAAATGCATCAAATCACTTAGCCAAAGCGGCTAATTGAACGGCCACGGGATTAGAGGACCCACTTTCACCGGAATTTGATCGAGTATTACCACGTGGTTTGCCCCATCGGGAGTGGTGAGATGCCATCTCTTCTATTGTTTGCCAAGCCTTATCATCATCCACGTTACATTGGAATCGCCCATTACATGCCGAATCAAGTGTACTCCTGCAATCATCATACAACCCGTTATAAAATTGGTTACAAAGAAACCAAACCTGAAAACCATGGTGCGGGCATTCCTTCACAAGCTTCTTGAACCGCTCCCACGCTTCATGAATATTCTCATTCGGAGTTTGACTAAAATTGGTGATTTGACTCCGGAGCATGTTCGTCTTTTGTGGAGGGTAATAGTGCTTGTAGAAGGCAATGGCAAGAGAATTCCAATCGGTGATCCCCTCGGTGACTTTATCAAGGTCCGTTATCCACTCCCTAGCGGAATCCCGTAGTGAGAACATGAAGAGCATCTCCATGACTTCTTCTTGAGTTACCCCGTCCGGAAGCGGAATCGTGGAACAATAATCAGTAAAAATCCTCATATGGTTGTGAGGATCCTCCTTAGGGTCACCACCAAATTGATTCTTCTCCACCAAGGTGATAAAGGCGGGTCGAATCTCAAATGTACCTTGAGTGGCAGTTGGTCGTTTAACCAACATAGGAAGAGCAGTTTGCTCGGGCTCCGAATGACTAGAAAGCTTCGGCATTTTTATGATCGGAGGAGGTGGTAAAATGATCTCGGACTGAGATTGATGTTCCTCTTCAAAGGACTGATTCTCAGCTACAAATTCAGTATGAATAGCTTCCAAAGTTGCAAGATCAGGAGCTGCGGAAATCTCTCTCCAAAATTGTCGTCGCCTACGAAAGGTTTTCTCGGGTTCAGGATCGAACGAAGTAAGCTCTGATGACCGGAAAGACCTGGGCATAAGCAAAACTACAATAGGAAAGTGAGATCAATCTCAAGGAGTTTTAATTCCTTGAGACGAAAGAGAGCATAAAAGAAACAAGCTAAAAAAACAAGAAAAATCGTTTCCCCGGCAACGGCGCCAAATTTGATATGGGTTAAGTCGTCTCACCCAATCAAGATAAACCTAATGCTACTAACAAGAAGATAGCTGCAAGCAAGGTATCGAATCCACAGGGAAACAGTCAATTTTCGTCTATTAGCTATGGCGATTCTAAAATCCTCTAAACGGTTGATTAATTGAAAATATATAAAAGACTACTAATAGACGATAATAAAAATCGAATCTAACAATGAGATGAAAACTAAGGTCACGGGTTCACGATAGATGTTCAACAATTATGCGACAATAATAATAAACACATAAACATGCTAGTCGTCTATAACACGTTCTCTCGAACCGTGTCAACCTAGGAAGGATCTAACGGGCTCTCGCAACTTATTAGACTCCCTACCAAATCGCGCGTGATCTAATCCTAATTCGGCTTTCGCACGAGAACTAGAATTTCCCAAACAGATTAACATGTTGTGGCCTTTAACAAATTAATCGACAAATAAAGTACGCGAAAATGGTACTAGCATAATTATACATTTAATATCGAAGTAGCATAATCGTATAGTAATCCATCGATCCCCCTCGACCCTAGCGAGAAAAGTAGCTACGCATGATGATCATGAAACAACAAATCGCATACATGTAATTCATAATAAAAAAATGAAGCAAATAAATCTAACGATAAACGAACGGAAATCTAACGAACTAAACAGAGCAACAAATTGCAAATAGAGAAAATTACGACGAACTAAGTAATTTACGATGAAGATTGAAACGTAAAACTGAAAATTGCATAAAACAAATTTACCGAAATCGAATCCGAGAGAAAACCGAGTGCTAGAATCCTAAGAGTCACGAGCTTCTAAAGAAAAAAATCTAAGTATGAAAAGTGATGATAAGCTACATAATACAATTCCTTAGTTATACAAAATAGGCGAAAATGAACTGGGTGTGCATGCCGGCCGGCTGGCAGGCCGCTTGCCACATGCAGGGGCCGTCGCACACTTAAAATTGAAGCTCAAATCGTCCTTGTGTCATGCCGGCCGGCCAGCAGGCCCTCTGTCACATGCAGGCTGGCGCACAAAACACTAATAGAAGAAGTAATGGGCCGCTTTCCATGGCCCAATGAGTCGACCCTTCTCGTTTCTTCTTCGCCTAGATGTCCTAAAGCACGGGTTTTGTCTCGAGATCGTTCTTCTAACCAGATATGAGTGTAAATGCACATAAAGACCTGAAATCGTGTAGAATCTACAAAAACACTCACTCAAAGCAAAATGTTAGAAGAAACGGCTCTAAAGAGCGCGTTCCGACCATAAAAGACAACGGAATCGAGGGAATAAAGCTATATAAACACGACACATTAGGACTCGGGTGCTTTAGACTCTTGGTGTGTTCGGCGAGTACGCCTAAGGAACTTTAGATCTCTGTGACGAGACGATTTGACACAAACATTGGGGGTGAGGCTTAAAAAGGACTTCTCGATACGAGACGACCCAAAATGAATGTCCTCGAGTAGAGGCGATCCAAGTAACTAACACGGACAGCCAAACACACGGTTGTACGACGTAAGGAATTGATCGCGATCCCGGCTCAGGATCAAAGAATTTTGATATATATTTTTTTTTAAAACGACGGATACTCGCAGAGGAAAGTCTCTTTTTTTTTAAAGGTGATTTTGTAAAATCAGGGTGACAATCGCTTGGTAACATCGTTGGTGATGCGAAAATGAATGTTGCTATGCGTGTGTCGGGAATCCGATGATAGCAAAAGTTTAAACGTTTTCTTTTTTTTTTTTAAAAGAACACGGTCCCTAGGGGGACTGGTTTTGAAAATAACAAAGTGATGTTTTTATCGAGACTACTATTAATTAGCTAGTTCGATAGTGGGTGGTGTTTGAAAGGGCGTGGTTAAATCCTTATGAAATAACTTAGGTGATGAGTAGTCCCTTTTTGACTTTTAGAAAAGGCTCCTTTTTTTTAGAAAACGTTAACGACCCACGTTCTTTGATTTAACTAGTGTTTGGCGGTGGGTGATGTGTCGTGAAAAAGTGTTTCAAGGATGTGACCGTTTCGTATTCCTTGACTACATTAATTGAAGTTTCGGTTGTGTTAACGATGTGTGTGTAAAAAAACATATTATTTTTCGAAAACAAAATGTGACCGTTTGGTGTGCCTTGATCCCATTAATTGAGGTCTCGGTAGAAATAACGGTATTTTTTGTTTTGACAGACTTCACTTTTAACCGTGAGACGACGTTTTGAAAACGTGTTTTGTTTTGAGAATGTTGAGTGTAAATTTTGCCATGGTGACGGCGTCTGAAGGTGTATGTTTTTTTTTTTGAAATCGTGACTTGACCGGAGTATTGGCGTTTCAGAAATCGTTTTGAAAAAAGAGGTATTTTCGAAAACGGAATTGGGTGTGGTTGAATATGTTGGCGTGGTTGAATCTGAATTTTAGTATTTTATTTGGTTGGATTGTTCAAACACGCTACACATAACTAGGAATGCATACATTCATGCAGGATGCAGACTCGAGTAGGTTTAAGGTAGGCTACCGCTCACGAATAGTCTTTACTTAGGTATTAAAAAAGGTCTTGGGAGACGAGTGTCATACCGTCCGCTCGGAACTATCCGCTTATTATTCCCGCGGGTTACGCGTTAGGCGGCCGGAGCGTCAATCGAGGATCTCTCCGCGTGTCCCTAGAGATCTTACAGCGAAGAGGTCGATTGGTCCTGATATTAGTTTGGGTGGGCTTTTTAGGGCCAAAACCTATAGTGACCACAACTAGGAACTAAGACATGAGCTTCACCGACCTCGTTCAAGTTACACCACCACTGGAAACTTGTTTTCAAATCCCCATCGGAGTCGCCAAACTGTGGACGTCCGTCCGCACCACCCGGCGCCCCGCACGTACCCGCGCGGGACAGACCCGGTTTTAAACGTGAGGCGGCGGCCACCCACGCGGCCCCCTTTCTGCCGGGGGCCGGTCCGATCTCGCATACGCGGCGAAGTGTCGGACCTCGATTTGGATGACGATCCGGACTTGTACTAGACGGGTGTGGGGCACCCGTGTTTCCGTTTGGGAATAGATCGAGTCGTGGTTGTAAATGTTTAAAGGCCGTTTTGTTTGGTAAGGCGACCTTTTTAGTGAACTGAAGTTGTCGTGATTTGTGGAGTCGCCACCGAGTCAAATTATGGGGACTCGGAAACCGTTCAAGTCAACTTTGATCCCTTGCCGGCTCAAAGTTAAGTGGCACGGGACCTAAAGATAAAGACTTGTACCCTTAAGCACTCCATGCCTGGAATGACTCTCGTTGCCAATGGTTTCGGACATCCGTAAACCTTTGATTCTGAGTAAGGGGTGAGGGTACGTGTTGGGAAGTTCACAAAGAACACCCAACCCCGCCCGCACTATAGCGGCCTCTACTAATCAATCGGTGGGCTGATATCCTAGTTCTTTTGTTGTGGTGGAAATACTTTAACATCCATTATTTTAACCCTATACCTTTTGCTATGTCGGTAGTTTAAGGACAAGTAAGCTTTGTCGTCAAAGTAAATGTGTTTACATTCTTTGCATGCGATTTCACGTGACAAGCATGCCATGAAAAGATGCACGTAGGAGAATAGAGAGTACTAGTATTATACGTATTACGCAAATCAATTTCAACGTGATAGTACGGATATTAGTGATTCTCGTGGTATACCTTACCCGGTATTCTGCTTAAGATGCGTCGGTTCGGTAATCGGTATTAATAGGGATGCGTCGAACCTAGTAAGGTGAGCACCGGGACTAATACGGAACCCGACCATCACTTGTTCAGTTTTAGTTGTTTTACATTTTGAATTCCGTGTTAGGTGATTTAGCATGCGATTATAGGGTCATAAAAGCAATAAATCATACAAAAAACTGTAAATGCGAATTAAGTAAATCACATTGTGAGGAGTTGCACCCTCGGAATATACACTAAACGGGACCCATGCATAGATAGTTTTAAGAACGGATCTCGGAATTACTCGAGTCTATTTAATGTGTTTTATTATTTGTGATTGAAGTTAGGACGTTATTTATTTAGTAGATGTTTGTGGGCCTAGTGCCCACATCTATTGTTATCGTAGTGCATAATAATAGAAAGTGCAAATATGGAAAGTTTTGTTTAGATGACAACCTAGTGACGACTCTATCAACAGGCGGATCCTCCTAGCTTGACCAGTGACTCCGGCAGAGCTCCGTTGGCGTTTGACCTTCCCGCGGCTACTCCGACAGAGTTTCGTTGCTTAGGACTAGTTCTGCGGCTAATCCGGCAGAACCTGGGTACTAGTTTTGAGCTAGTCGATCACAGGCACCTCGGTATCGAGTGGAGTGCTCGAAGGTGAGGAGTAGCATCGATTTTGCTTTTATTTTATTTATCGGAACTACGATCGAGTGGATCGTTTGCCTCGGGTGTCGGAGTGCGAGCCCTTAGGGGGAGTTAAAAGGGAGAAGAGAGAGTTGAGTTGTGTGTTCAAATGAGGGCGTGAAGGGGAGTATTTATAGGTGTTTTCGGCCATCGTCGCCCATATAGGCGTGTGAGCTGAGACGCACCAGGTCTCAGGCGCCTGGGCTCAGGCGTGGGGATTCTTAGGCGCATGAGGCGGGGCGGTTAGAGTTTTGAAGATACGATTTTGATACTTTCCAAAATCGAAAGATGGGTGCATGATTCATAACTTAGGGCCTAAGTCTTCCGGTGTTTACCCTAGCGCCGTGGGTTTAATGTGCCTCGGGTGTTTATCCCGAGGTTCACTTAGCGCGGTGTTGACTCGGTTCGAGTTTCGGGACCGACTCGGGGTCCCGGTGTCGGAATTGACTCTAATTAGTGTCTATGCGATCGTAACGACGCGAATAAGGCTACCATCATGTTAGTTTATTTTGCCCGAATAATTTATTCGATCCGTTCTATTGAAAAACTATCTAAAACACCGCGAACCCGCGTCGCGTTGCAGTCCTATCGTCATCGGGTGTTTGTTGGGCACTTCTGCAGCCACCGTGTCCAAATCTGGGTGTCTACATAATGTTATTTATTATTTAATATTAATCATTAATAATATTAATAATAATAATTATTATTATTATTATTATTATATTATTCACAAATTATAGTATACAACCGTTGTACCATGCGACAGAACTTAAAACTAGGAATTTATGGTAAACAGTTATCACTTTATGTTATTTAGTGACCACTTTAAGTTAAATAGTGACCACTTTTTAATAAGAAAAAGTGGAAACTATTTATCTGAAAGTGGTAACTAACTAACCTAAAATGATCGCTTGTTATTATAAATTGCAAATTTTTACTATAGTCGCATGGCACAACGGTTGTACACACTAATTATTGATTATTATTATTAGGGTTATTTAACGACAATAATACCAGCTATAGCGCGCCTTTCCAAAATAATATCAATTTTAATAAATCTGAGAATAATACGTATTACTGGAGTAGTTAAACAAAAATAATATAGGTGACCGGTTACCGGTAGAACCCTTCCACCTTTCTTCTGACCTTTAATTTTATTTAACGACAATAATATCAACTATAGGGTATCTTCCCAAAATAATATTAATTTTAAAAAAATCTTAGAGTAATACGTAATATTGGGAGTAGTTAAACCACAGTAGTATAGGTGACCGGTTACCGGTAGAACCCGCCCACCTTCCTTTTTCGCCTTTAATTTATTTCATATTACTTCACTCCCTTTCACTTACGTAGTGTACGAAGCACTAAACGTCATTAATGTCATTCGTCTTCCTCTTCCTTAAACATCACTAAATCTAGCTAACAACAAAATCAACACGTTAATCTAAACGAAACCTATTGTAGACACCCAGATTTGGACCTGGTGGCTGCAGAAGCGTCCAGCAAACACCCAATGACGATCGGACTGCAACGCGACGCTATTTTGCGATGTTTCAGATAATTTTTCCAAAGAACGGATCAAATAATTACTCAAAAAAGTTAAATTAACATCAAGGCAGCCTTAGCCGTGTCATTACGGTCGCATAGACACTAATTAGAGTCAATTCCGACATCGGGACTCCGAATCGGTTCCGAAACACGAACCGAGACAGCACCGCGCCAAGCGAACCTCGGGATGCACACCCGAGGCCCACTCGGCGCAACGGCGTTAGGTCAAAGAAGAGAAAGCTTAGTCTCCAAGTCACGTATAATACGCACAACTCTCGATTTTGGAAAGTATCAAAATCGTATCTTCAAATTTTCGAGCGCCTCACCTCGCGCGTCTCAGTTTTCACACGCCCAAACCCAGGCGCCTGAGTTCTGGTGCGCCTGGATTAAGGCGTCCATCCTGGTGACGAGAGGCGAAAACGACTATAAATACCCCTTCCACCCCCTTCATTCGACACAACACAACATCTTCCCTTCTCTCTTTACTCGTTAAGAGTTTCTCGCTTGGGCTCACACTCCGACACCCAAAGCAAACGATCCACTTGATCGTAGTCCCGATAAGAGAACTCGACGCTACTCCTCACCTTCGAGCACCCCACTCGATCCCGAGGTCTCTATGTTCTACTAGCTACTCCGAGTCTAGCAACGGAGTTCTGACGGATTAGCCGCAGGACCGGTAAATAGTAACGGAGTTCTGCCGGATTAGCCGCAGGAGAGGTCAACGGTAACGGAACTCTGCCGAAATCACCAGGCAAGCAAGGAGGATCCGCCTTTTGAAGCTGAATCATCACTAGGTTGTCATCTAAACAAAACTTTACATTTATGTACTCTTACTATGCACTACGATAATGTCAAACGTGGACACTAGGTCCACAACACTAACTAAAGCACGTAACGTCCCAATTTCAACCGTAAACACTAAAACACTCTAAATAGACCCGAGTAGTTCCATGATCCGTTCTCAACTATCAATGCCTCGTGCCCCATTTAGCGTATACTCCAAGGGTGCAACTCCTCACTATGTGATTTACTTACATTCGTATTTACAACTTTTGTATGATTTATTGCTTTTATGACCTTATAATCGCATGATAAATCACCTAGCACGGAAATCAAAACGTAAACAAGATAAAACTGAACAAAGCGATGATCAGGTTCCGTATTAGTTCGGTGTTCACCTTACACGGTTCGACGCATCCCTATTAATACCGAGCCGACGCATCTTAAGCAGAATACCAGGTAAGGTATACCACGAGAATGACTAATATACATACTACCACGTTAAAACTGATTTGTTAATACGTATAATATTTAGTACTCTCTTCTCTCCTACGTGCATCTTTTCATGGCATGCTTGTCACGTGAAATCCCATGCAAAGAATGTAAACACAACTACTTCGACGACACAGCTTATTTGTCCTTAAACAACCGACAAAGCAAGGGAATAGGGTTTAAAACAATGGATGTTACCGTACTTCCGCCGCAACAAAGGAACAAAGTTATCAGCCCACCGATTGATTAGTAGAGGCCGCTATTGTGCGGGCGGGATTGGGAGTCGATGTCTAGCGGACATTGGCTTCCCATTACGTACCCTCACCCCTTACTCAGAATCGGTGATTTCTGGATGTCCGAAACCATTGACAATGAGAGTCATTCCAGGCATGGAGTGCTTAAGGGTACAAGTCTTTATCTTTAGGTCTCGTGCCACTCAACTTTGGGTCGATTAGGGATCAAAGTTGACTTCAACGGTTTCCGAGTCCCCAAAATTGACTCGGTGGCGACTCCACAAATCGGAAATGAATTCAATTCACTAAAAAGGTCGCCTTACCAAACATATTGACCTTTAAACATTAACAACCACGACTCGATCGACCCCAAACGGAAACACGGGTGCATGTGCCCATCCAGTACAAGTCTGGGTCATCATCCGAATCGAGGTCCGAGACCTTTGCCCCGTACGTGAGATCGGATCGGCCCCCGACCGGGAGGGGGCCGCATGGGTGGCCGCCGCGACGAAAACCAGGTCAGACCCGCGCGGGCGTGCTGATAAGTGTGTTTTGTAGTGTTTATTTCACGTGTTTGGTCCCGCTTTCTTTTGTGAAATCGCTCTTTAGAGCGGTTTCGAGGCTAATTACGCTTCTTCTATCTTGTTTTGGGTTCCTAATGCTCATCATGGAGAAGTGGAACGATTTTGTCTCGTTTCCGATGCATATGGAGCCAAAGAAGAGAAACGACGATGATTCGGTGACTTAGACTCGATCCCGAGTCCCTTGGAGCCCATTTGAGAATATCCCGAGCACCGAGCATCGATAAGAACCCTTGGAAGAGAAAATAAGGACCCATCACGGATGGAAAGGACCCATCACGGCCGGGATGAAAAGACAAGAAGATACGAGCTACTGGAGGGTGGTCCCGACCGTGACCACCACCATCACGGCCGGGACGGGACCCATCCCGACCATGACCACCCCCATCACGGCCGGGATGGGCCCATCTCGCACTCCGCTTCATTCTTTCATTTCTTTCACTTATGGAACCCTATATATACCTTCCTCTTGTAATTTTTGAAGCACAAAACCCTAGATAGAGAACTCATATCTTTAGCTTAGTTTCTCCTTAATCCTTCCTTAATCTTCCTTTAATCTTAGCTTAATCTTAGTAGTTACTCTTGTATTATTGGAATTCTTGAAGATTCTATCAAGATTGACAACCTTGGTGGATCTATTTGGGTTTTCTTTATATACACGTTTCAATCTTTTCATCTCCTTTCTAGTTTGGTATAATCTCTCTTCCCTTTTTTCTCTTAATCTTTTATTGTTAGTTAGGTTTCAATCTTTATCTTTTGTTTATTGTTCATCATTGTTGTTCTTCATTATGAATGTTTTTGTTCTTATGATTATTTCTCTTGTTTATGTTAGTTTTAATTTAAACATGTGTGAGTAGATTCTTGTGGGGTTAGTAGGGGGATTAGGTATTGATTATGGGTGATTAGGGTTGATTGTGGGTAAAGGTTGAATCTTTGTTGCTAGTCACTTGTTATGCAAGTCATGTGTTTGATGAAATGTTTGTTAGGGTGGTAGTGACCAATACTACTCTTACTAGTTTCCTCCTTGTTGTATGTTTGATTGGTGGTTGAATTCTCTTGTTTTGGGTAACTTCTTGCATGAGTTTTCGGGTTTGTTTTTGTCGCGAGAGCGCGGACTTACCTTAGTGACTAGGTGACACCTTTGTCCTCAATTTCCCCGTAGCCTAATGCACCTATGAACCCGACCTAACTCTACTCTTTCCCCTTATTGATTTCTTCATCTTCTTAGTAATTGTTCTTCTTGTTTATTGTTTGAATTTAGCTTTAGTTGAATCACTTAGTTCATGTCATCCCTAGTTCATTCATAATCATAGCTTTCTTTCCTTTCATTGTCTTAGTTTGTTTATCCTTGTCTCTTAGCCTAGTGATCTTGTTAGTAATCAATTCTTGTTAATTCTCCTCCCTTTGTGTTATTGTGACTTAGTCTTGTGTTGTAGGCAAACTCTAGTCTAGACCGTTTTTCGTCCTTGTGGTTCGACCCGAGTTCCCTAGCTACTAGTTAGGATTAGTTGGTTTTACTTGGTGTCGGGATCCACGACAAATTAGAGGTGATCATGGGCCGGGTTTGGGCCGGGCTTCACCATAAAATTACAGCCCATCTAGCGGGTCGGGTCGGGCTAGGCCCCCCCAAACGGGCCAATTTGTAAGGCCCAAGCCCAACCCGTTCGGGCTTTTCCGGGCTTGCGGGCTTTTCGGGCCCAATCGGGTCACAACGATTGTTCGGGATTAAGTTAAAAATTTTTTACGTCACCTTAAAAAAAATATTTATTACCACAAATTAACCGACATTTAATCGAGTGTTTTGCTCGCAGTCGACCCGACTAATAAACAAACCCTTTTTTTACTAAAACTTACTCGAAATTAATCAGACAACTAGAGTACATAATGATATATTAATACTCCGTTTTGGTGTTGGACAATTTTTCGTATCATTATGTGTCACACTAACATATCACAGTACAAATACACACACGCGCACACGCACACACATATATACGGTATTAGTGTCCGTGTATAATAACTATGAACACATAAAAAACATAAACTTCCATACAAAAATTGCACGACTTTTTTTTGTTAAAAAAAATTGTGATAAAAAACACATGAATTTCCACATAAAAGAAGTTTAAAAGTTTAAAAACATAAATCATGTTATATTTTTTTTTAAAAATTCGGGCCGGGCCGGGCCAAAATTCGGGCTTTAAGGTCGGCCCATACCCGGCCCAAAATTTGTATCGGGCTAAGATCGGGTCGGGCTTCGGGCTTTTTTGGGCCAACACGATGGCCCAAGCCCTTGAAAAAATCGGGCCGGGTCGGGTTGGGCCGTCGGGCTTGGGCCATTTGATCAGCTCTACAACAAATCCCACCATCAATTTGGCGTCGTTGCCGGGGACGGTGCATAATTAGACTTTGTTTGCTTATTTGCTTGACTTAGTTACCGTTTTGTGTTCTTCTTTTATCCATTTTGCATATTTTGTTGTTTTTGTCCTCATTTTTATTTTGTGTTCTTCTTCTTTGTTTTCCTTTGCTTTTTGTGTGTGTGTGAAGTTTATTTCTTTCTTGTCTAGTGCTCAAAAAGCACTAGACTTCTCACGTTTGCTCCTAGTCTACAGTTTATGCCTAGAGGTGGTGACCATCCTCTTCTTTACAACTCAGAGCCGGAAAGGTTATTTCGAAACCTCCGAAAACGGACGGTTGCAAGATTGAGAGGTTCCCAACCGGGTACAAGCCAAGATTTCGAGCCAAATATGTATGGAAATCGGGTCCAAAGGATTTCTTTTTCCTGTTTCTTTTACCCCTACGGGGCTAAGAGAATCAGACTCATTTTTGTCACTTTTTACTCCAATATTGCTTGGAGTCAACAAACTTTGTTTTGGCATAGATGAAAACCGTGTTTCATCAAAGATAGCATCTCTTGATTCAATGACGGTATGAACCGACACTGCATCGTTAGGTTCTATTACATAGAATCTATAAGCCTTGGAATGCACGGCATATCCAATAAAAATACAATCAATGCCTCTTTCTCCCAATGTTTTAATTTTGGGATCAGGTAGTCTTACGACAGCCCGACATCCCCAAACTCGAAGATAATTCAAGTTTGGTTTCTTTCTATACCATAATTCGTAAGGAGTATCCTTATTTTGTTTGTTCGGTACTCTATTTAATAAATAGCAAGCCGTTAACATGGCTTCTCCCCAAAAACCTTCACTCAATCCCGAGGAAGATAACATGGAATTAACCATTTCTTTAAGAGTTCGATTCTTCCTTTCTGCTATACCGTTTTGTTGGGGAGTATACGGAGCAGTCACCTCATGTATAATACCACATGACCCGAAATAGACAGTATCGTAATATTCACCTCCCCTGTCTGTTCGCATCTTCTTTATTAGAGAAGATTGTTGTAACTCAACTTCATTCTTGAAAAGAATGAACTTACTCATTGCCTCATCTTTAGAATATAGCAAGAATATATAGCAAAAACGAGAGTAATCATCAATGAAAGTTACTACATATTTCTTATTTCCCAAAGATGGTGAAGAATGAAAGTCACATAAATCGCTATGAATAAGTTCCAATAACATAGATGATCTTTTTACACCTGGAAAAGGTTGTCTAGTTATTTTCGTCAGCATGCATGTATTGCATTTATTTTGAGTCACAACAAGAGGAGGTATTAAAGCATTTTTAGCCATAAACATCATACGTCTAAAATGAACATGGCCTAAACGAGCATGCCAAAGCGTAGATACATCAATATCAGAACATGCTATAGCATTAACTTTATTCAAACTATTAATATTCATACTATTAGAAATAGTATGATCAATGTTTAGCATAAACATGCCATTACATAAGTATCCAAATCCCATAAATAAACCACACTTTGAAAGTACATATCTATCAGATTCAATAACCTGTTTAAATCCACATCTAGATAATTGACCACTAGAAACCAGATTCTTGCAAATAATGGGAACATGTAAAACATCCTTTAAACACACAGATTTTCCGGAACTAAAGACCAACACGACCTCGCCACTTCCTAGAACTGGAGCACTTGACTCGTTTCCCATAAAGATTATGGTCCCTTCATCCGCGGGCACATATTTCTTGAACCATCCACGATCTTTACAAACGTGTTTGGTAGCTCCCGAGTCAATCCACCAAGCAATGTCATCATTCTGCATAAAATATGCTTCAGAAATATATGGTATATAATTTCCATTAGAAATAACATTACTGGAAAGATTATCACCTTGGTTTGATGGACCTTGGTCTTTAGACCCTTGTCCAGCATTCCCCTTTCCTGCTCCTTTCTTTGCAAACTTACAGTCACGTTTAAAGTGACCAGTTTTACCACATATCCAACATCCCTTCTTGGATGTCTTAATAGAATTGTCATTGGATTCGTCGTTGTTGGAATGTGAGCGCATCTTGCCCTTCTTATCACAATTAGAACTTTCACCATGTTCCATCATATTCACAGACATTGTCTTTTCTGTGTCCTTGGTTTTTACAGACTCATGCGCCCTAAGAGACTCCTCTATGCCCAAACTTTTACCAAGATCAACAAGAGACATATCCTCTTTCTTATGCTTCAGAATGTGTTTAAAGTCCTTCCATTGTGGTGGAAGTTTATCAATTATACTAGACACTAAAATGCATTCTGACATCTCCATTTTGTGTTGGACGAATTGCCCCAAAATACGCAAAAGTTCATTATTTTGTTCCATGACAGATCGAGAATCAGACATCTTATAATTCATGAAATTTCCAACCAGAAACTTTTTACTAGATGCATCTTCATCTATGTATTTAGACTCCAACTGATCCCATAAATCTTTTGCATTTTCAACATTCTGATATACATCAAAAAGAGAATCAGACATACCATTCAGGATGTGTCCTCTGCAAATATAATCATCATTATTCCATTTGCTCCTTCTCCTTATTTCCTCTATAGTGCTGTTTTCATCCACTTCAGGGCAGGGAGTACTTAGCACATAAACCACCTTGAGACTCGTCAACAGAAAATGCATCTTCTTCTGCCATCTCCTGAAATCGACTCCTTCAAACTTTTCCAGTTTGTTCACTTTCATCATTTCCTTTGCATTCGCCATCAGTGATGAATTTTCGAAAAAAATTGTTCTATTAGATTGTTATGTGCGAATAAGGAAAGTAACGAAAAACCAACACCGATTCGACTTAGTACTTTCCTAATAGAACAATTCGACCCTTATTTCAGTGCAGGGTTGTACCGAATTTTCTACTGAGATAAGACGGTGTTCCTCTGAATTTGCACAGAAAACAGAGATATAACTATGTAGTATTTTGTGCAGATTTTTGTTCTAGTTTGCGGATTTGATCAAACCTCTATGATATAGAGTTTGAAGGAGAAGGGATACGAGTTTGAAGAGTTGTGACTCTTCATGAATTCCCACCAAAATCTGTTCAACAGATTTTGGTGTACCGTATGAACCTGGTACCGTGAATTCGCAATTAATTATATATAAGCGTACACTCCGTACTTCCCCCGAACCTATATTATATTATATTGAATTCACACATCCGTAAACCAAACCCGAGTACGCTAAAATGAAACGGTATTTACACTTAAATCACCAACAGGTCCGTCACGACCGGGAAGGATCCCAGCAGCCCCCTTCGCCTTCTTTTCTTCATTTAAGCCCCACCCCACCACTTTATACCCCCACCCAACCTCCCTACTCACCTTTGCCACTATCATTTCATCCCTACACTTCAATTATACACCTTCATCTCATCTTCTCATCACTATCCACCGAGTTTCGCCTTAAATCTCAACCTCATTTAACCAATGCAAGCCCGATACTTCAACCATGCCATTACATTTAGGAAGAGGAGGAATATAGATGACGAGAACGAGCAAAGTGCCGAGAATGATCATTGAGACGATGGAGATTGTTGAGTTGCTAACCGTTTGGTAGGCACGACTCTCTTTTATTTTCCGTCCTTTATTTGCTTAGCCTTTCTTTGTTTATTCCCCTTCCTTTTATGCTTATAGTGTCGTGGTGGCCCTCGGGGCCCTTTGGTTATTGCTCCCGATTCTTGATGACGTGACTACATCGAGAATCCATTGAAAAATTCAAATTGTCAAGTTCTTTTCACTTTTTCTTTATTTTTATTCCCCTTTTGGTCGGAATTGGGCGAAATCGGGGCTAGGTGACTTGATTACACCTAGCCCTCCCCTCCCATTTCCTTTTATTTTCTTCTTTTTATTTCTTCCCCCATCCATATCTTTTCTCGTCTCGGTCCTAAGTGACTTGATTACACCTAGGCCCGACACATTCTACACTTTCTTCACTTTGATTTTTGATTTTTAGCTTTATTTTCCCTTTTTCTCTTCTTTTTAGTGTCTCCACACACTACCGTCGAGAATGAGGACATTGCTCAGATTAAGTGTGGGGGAGCGATATCTTAGTCTAGTTTAGTTTTATTTTCGTAGTATTTTCGAAATATTTTTAAAATTCCTAAAAATTTGAAAATTTTCATAAAAACAAAAAAGATTTTCTTTTGTGTCTTTGTGTCGTATATTTGTTGTGTTGTGTGTGTTTTGCCTCCCCATTTCCTTGTAGGTTGCTTGATCGCCATGAGTTTCGGAAAGCTCTTGACATCTTGTAATATCCTTCTATCTCTTTCTCCTTTTCCCATTTCTGTGTTTGGAGGAGATTTTGTGGTGGTGTATGCTCGGGTGGAGCTTTTTGGAGTTTGTGGATTGATGTGGTTGCTTGCTTGGAAAGTTTGGGGTGGTGTTTGTTTATTTTTTGTGTGTGTTTGTTTTATGTTGTTTTGTTTGTTTGTCTCATTTTCTTTCGTCTTTATTTTGTCTTGTATAGTTTATGAGTCTAGTGTAGAAAATGTTTTCGAAAACCCGGTTTTAAGGCTAGTGCGCAAATGTCTACTTTCCCTTATTAGTGATATAAATCGATTCTTGGACTTTAGTCTAGTAGAATGACTTTAAATCAATAGTTTCGTTGGTTCTTTACCTTGTGTCCACCTAGTCTACTAGGGATTTACTTCGGGATTTGCATTTTGACCACCCTGACCACCCACGGAGTGAAAAGGCCTTGGTTTCCGAGTCCTGTCTCTTAGGTGACCGTGTTCAAAATTGTCTGATTAGTCCAAGTTTCCACCTTTTTGTGAGTTTAAAGGAAAGGCGCCCCCGACATATCCATTCCCCTACCTTCTACACATATCTCGCAAATAATTTGCATTTTATTGAGGTTTCTAACTTGGTTGTAATGATTGCCTACAATACAAAATTTAGCCAAAAGGGCAAACCAAGGCAAAAGAAAGAAAAGAAAGAAGAAAAATAAAAGGCACAACAAATCAAAAAAAAAATATAAAAGGAGAAAAAGAAATGGCATGCAAATCAAAAGAAAAATATGAAAGAAGAAAAATGTCAAGAAAATCATTTCACAAAAAAATCTTACCCCTCAAAAATAAGCCTTTCACCGATTGTTATCGTGAAGAGCCTACCAAAGGACCGAGTCCCTAGGAAGGATGATAGCGGTAATGGTCGGTATTCTCTCACCTTGAAACCATATCCACCTTTTTACTTGGACTAGTTAGGCTATTTTTTAGCATAGGACGACCCTCTTGGCTTGCCACTAAAAGAGGCGGGGTTTCACTTTACCTACAGTGTCGACTAACTCCATGGTTAATCCTTTTTCCATCTTGCCTATCGTCCCGTAGTACGTTTTTAGAAGGTCAAGAGGACCTAGGTAAGTTACCAACGTTTTTATTGCTTTGTTGTCATACTATTAGGATTTTGTCCATTTCGGTTTGTATTATTAGCTTGGGAACGTTGTCACTTGCCTTGAGTCCTTAACCGGTGCTTCTTTCACCGCTTTGTTGAGGGAAGCGGTATTTGTTTCTTCTTGGATGCAACCGATTGTCCGTTTGTTTGTTTGTTTGTTTGTTTGTTTGTTTGTTTGTTTGTGTGTTTCCGTGTTCGGTTGTATCCATAGTTTTGTCGCAAGATCTCACTTACCTTGCGGAGAGCACTTTTCCTCTAAGTGTTCTCGCGTGAGTTGAAAGGGCGTATGGTGCGCTAATACCCGCTCGGTTAGTAGTCTAGTTTCTATTAGTTAGACGTTAGTTCGTGCTTACTCGAGGGGGAGTAAGGGTTAAGTGTGGGGGTGTTGATAAGTGTGTTTTGTAGTGTTTATTTCACGTGTTTGGTCCCACTTTCTTTTGTGAAATCGCTCTTTAGAGCGGTTTCGAGGCTACTTATGCTTCTTCTAGCTTGTTTTAGGTTCCTAATGCTCATCATGGAGAAGTGGAACGATTCCGTCTCGTTTCTGATGCATATGGAGCCAAAGAAGAGAAGCGACGATGATTCGGTGACTTAGACTCGATCCTGAGTCCCTTGGAGCCCATTTGAGAATATCCCGAGCACCGAGCATCGATAAGAAGCTTTGGAAGAGCAAATAAGAACCCATCACGGTTGGGAAGGACCCATCACGGTCGGGATGAAAAGACGAGAAGATACGAGCTCCTGGAGGGTGGTCCCGACCGTGACCACCACCATCACGCCCGGGACGGGACCCATCCCAACCTTGACAACCCCCATCACGGCCGCGATGGGCCCAGCTCGCACTCCGCTTCATTCTTTCAATTCTTTCACTTATGGAACCATATATATACCTTCCTCTTGTAATTTTTGAAGCACAAAACCCTAGATAGAGAACTCATATCTTTGGCTTAGTTTCTCCTTAATCTTCCTTTAATCTTAGCTTAATCTTAGTAGTTACTCTTGTATTATTGAAATTCTTGAAGATTCTATCAAGATTGACAACCTTGGTGGATGTATTTGGGTTTTCTTTATATACACGTTTCAATCTTTTCATCTCCTTTCTAGTTTGGTATAATCTCTCTTCCCTTTTTTCTCTTAATCTTTTATTGTTAGTTAGGTTTCAATCTTTATCTTTTGTTTATTGTTCATCCTTGTTGTTCTTCATTATGAATGTTTTTGTTCTTATGATTATTTCTCTTGTTTATGTTAGTTTTAATTTAAACATGTGTGAGTAGATTCTTGTGGGGTTAGTAGGGGGATTAGGTGTTGATTATGGGTGATTAGGGTTGATTGTGGGTAAAGGTTGAATCTTTGTTGCTAGTCACTTGTTATGCATGTCATGTGTTTGATGAAATGTTTGTTAGGGTGGTAGTGACCAATACTACTCTTACTAGTTTCCTCCTTCTTGTTGTATGTTTGATTGGTGGTTGAATTCTCTTGTTTTGGGTAACTTCTTGCATGAGTTTTCGGGTTTGTTTTTGTCGCGAGAGCGCGGACTTACCTTAGTGACTAGGTGACACCTTTGTCCTCAATTTCCCCGTAGCCTAATTCACCTATGAACCCGACCTAACTCTACTCTTTCCCCTTATTGATTTCTTCATCTTCTTAGTAATTGTTCTTCTTGTTTATTGTTTGAATTTAGCTTTAGTTGAATCACTGAGTTCATGTCATCCCTAGTTCATTCATAACCACAGCTTTCTTTCCTTTCATTGTCTTAGTTTGTTTATCCTTGTTTCTTAGCCTAGTGATCGTGTTAGTAATCAATTCTTGTTAATTCTCCTCCCTTTGGGTTATTGTGACTTAGTCTTGTGTTGTAGGCAAACTCTAGTCTAGACCATTTTCCGTCCTTGTGGTTCGACCCGACTTCCTAGCTACTAGCCTACTAGTTAGGATTAATTGGTTTTACTTGGTGTCGGGATCCACGACAAATCCCACCATCACGAGCGCGGGGCGCCTGGGGGTGCGGACGGACGTCCACACCTATAGAAAGAAAAACAACTGAATAAATTAGAACACCTTGAGAGAATCGGAATTTTTGTTGAGCTCAATTTCAATCTCCATAATAGTAGTACCCGCACTAAACTTGAACCTGACCTAACCCCCGAACTGAAGACCCGACTTTGAATCGTAACCCAAATTTACCCGAGCTAACCCGAAACTGACCTGATTATTATTATAGAAAACGAGTCGATATCCCTAAAAAGTTGAAAATAGCAAACCCGAAAATGACCCGAACCCGAAATGATCTGAATCGACCCGATTATTATAACTCGTAAGTGGCCCGACCTGAAGCTAACCTGACCCAAACCCGATCCGGTTAATCCGTTATCTAAGTCTAGGGAGAAGGATGGAATATAAGTAGCCGGTTAAATATTAATAAGGTTACTTGATATAGCAAATTATAAAATCACTTTTACTACTCTGGTTTAACTACTCAAAAAATACGTATCATTCTCAGATTTATTGAAATTAGTATTATTTTGGGAAGATGCCCTATAGTTTGTATTATTTTCGTTAAATAACCTTTATTATTATTATTATTACTAATGATAATAATAATAATAATAATAATAATAATAATAATAATAATAATAATAATAATAATAATAATAATAATAACCTGGTTCTGCATGTTCTACATGTTCTGCCTGTTCTCGAGTTTTTGTTGGGGACATTTTTGGAGATCATGTTGTGCCGTGTGCTAGTACCGTTGGGATTAAGCATAGACATAACCTGGTTCGCGACACCATTTTGGACATCTGCTTCTGATCTGGTATTTCGGCCGGTAAGGAGGTGGATGTCGGTTTGATTGATGGGCACGACAAGCCCCTACGCCCGGCGGATTTGCTTCTTTATTCCTGGGATAATGGGCGTGATGTGTGTGTCGATCTGACGGGGTCGTCCCCATTGACTCAGTCTGCGATGGCTGATTTTCTGCCTGGTCGTGCGGTCGTTGATGCTGCTCAGCGTAAGTGCGCCAAGTATGGAGATTTGTGCACCAAGACGGGTTATGGGTTCCTGCCTTTCTCCTTCTCTTCACTTGGGGAGCTTGATGCAGAGACTGTTGCGTTGCTCAAGCGGATTCAAAAATTTTCTATCTCTCAAGACGCGGGGGCACGTGCAGCTGCTTTTATTTTTACTAGACTTAGCTTTGCTATTGCTAAGGGAGTGGGTGCCCAGATAGTATCTCGGCTACCCACTAACTTCTTGTAATTTGTTTCGTTCTTAATACAAGTTTCGGTGTTTTAAAAAAAAAATTAATAATAATAATAATAATAATAATAATAATAATAATTTATTATTAATTCTTAATTATTTTAAGTTTAGTTTAGCTCAGACTCATTCAGTTAAGTTCAGTTAAGTATAGATATTTTTAATTTAAATAAAGAATATAGGAATTTGTATAGAAAAAATCTATTAAATAAAGAATATAGAAATTTGTATAGAGAAAAATAATCCTATCCCATATAAGACTAAAAAAATTACGAGTATCATTATATAAACCGTATATTATCACCCCATAAGGCAAATAAAATTGAACCGAGATCGCGTGGAACAAATAGTCAATTTTGTTTGATACTCTTTCCTTTTCACTAAGATTTCTTCTTTTTCATTTTGGATATTTTCTCTAAGATCTTCATTTTTTCTTTTCGATACAAATTATAATGGGTAATATCATCTCATGTTTTACCTCAATCAATCACAACCATATATTTTCATTCCCTAAGACTTTGTGCCCAAAAGCACAAAGAAGAAGGTAGTGGAAAGAAGGGAGTAATATTTGGGGTGGTTGACTGGTTGCACAAGTCACAGCTACGTAAACTTGGCAACCAGGTTACCGGATCGGATCAGTTTCGGGTCGGATTATTTTCGGGTTATAAGAATCAGGTTGACTTCAGGTCAGGTTAGATCATTTCAAGTTCGGTTATTTTCTGGTTTGCTATTTCCAATTTCTTTTGGAGATATCGACTCGTTTTCTATAATAATAGTCCGATTAATTTTGGGTTAGCTCGAGTCAATTTGGGGTACGAGTCAAAATCGGTCCTCAGTTTGGGTATCAGGTCGATTCATGTTGGCTTATTCGGGTTGGATCAATTTTATGAGGTCTATAATAAGTGTTCCCTCCATTTCAATAAAGTTTCCACCTAAAAAATGGTACTCTCTCTGAGTTTCTATTATTGTCTAGTGGCTTAAAAAAGAAGAAGCAAGGGAGAGAAATGAGAGAGTAAATATGAACCATACATTGATGACCTAAAAAGGAAAGTGGGACAAAAATCAAACTCAACTCAAAAAGAAAAATGGGACAAAAATAGGAACTCGGAGGGAGTACATTTGTAGAGAGGGAGTAAACTAGATAGACCACTTAGGTAAGAAAGAAAAAGTGATACCAAAAAAGAAAATGAAAGTTATCAAATAAATTTACAAAAAAGTGAAAACTTTCATTCAACAGAAATTCTTGTTTAAGACGGAGATATTCGTCATAAACATAAGACGGGTCAAATATCATACCACATGTATAAATAAGACAAAAGTGTTGCTAGTATCAACACAATGTGCTTTTGTTTTTTTCAACCTACTTGACCCGTTATAACCTTGTGACAGGTATCCATCACAAGAGAGACCTATTATTAGTTGAAATGGAGGGAGTACTGAACAAACCCATTTGTTAGTTAGTCGTCCACTTGAGCTCAATTTTCAACGTTGGCTGGCTTACAAGTTACTCCCTCCGATTCATTGGATTTGCAACGTATTCCGTTTTTGGCAAATTCATCAGCTTTGCAACATTTCCATTTTGGGTCATATTTTTCTTATGAAATGACTAACTTACCCTTCACTTTTCATTACTATATTCCAAAATATTCAGTCTAATATTATTATATTACTTAATCTTACATGACATCACTATTGTGGTCCACCAATTCACTTTCTTTATTTTTTTTGTGAATAGTAAATGTTGCGATTCCAATAAATCGGAGGGAGTACAACTTTACAAGTCTCACACTTCCAAAAAAAAAAAGGGGGATGTGCTATCCTACGCGGAAATTATTGTGTTGTACACCCAAATATTGTATTTGTCCCTCCCATTTCTCACCTCCCTCCTACCATTCGAGAGAGAAAAGAACAAAAAAAAAATCAGGAAAAAGGAAACCCACGAGCTCAACCCTAAACCCCCATCCCCAAAGCCCTAACCTCACCCAACCTAGCACCCATCCGACCTACCACCATCACAATTGACATTCGATGGCGACCACATGCAGTCGACCCAACACTGGCAACCACCTGCACCACTCCTGAATTTTGACCCCACGCCAGCCCAACTCAACCCCGCTCGACTCCCCTCAGCCTACAACCACCCCTTCCCAGTTCCCAGCCCTACTCCGTCGACAAGTCTCCCTACGTCGACCACCCTGCACCGTTCATCTTCAGTTCCATGGACTGCCCAACAATTAAAAAATGAAATAATGTCGATTCTCTAACTAGAAAAGTATTCCGGAGTATAATTCAATTACTAATCAGAAATTGACGAGATAATTAATAAAACGAAAAAATTAGTTCTTCCATATCTGAAATGAGATCAATAATCGTAGAATTTGTGGGTTAATGGTTTAGGGTTGGAGAAAGATGATAGGAAGAAGCTTTTTTGGAGGATGGATAAACACCGAAAAACTAATGACAAAATGTGTATGACTTAGTAAATTTCAGATATGATTTAGCAATTCCGAAAAATAATTGTAAATGGGAATGGCGAGAGAAAGTGAAAATTTATTAGCAATAAAAAGAAGCAATGAGAATTTGAAGTGCATGAAAGTGCCAAACTTGAGTGGAAATTTCCACCTTGCAATTGCATTGGATGACCTCTGTGGAAGTAAATTATGTTGACCCCTTTTTCTTCTTCTTCTTCTTCTTCTTCTTTTAAAACACAACTCTCACTTCTTCCTTCACTAATTCTGTTCATCCTCAATCATTCTTCTATTCTTTTTCACATGGAACGAAAAATAATTGGCATGTCAACCACAGTTCAAATCTTTGTCGTGAGTCAGAAATTACTCTCATAGCTTGGATTATACTGTATATGGTGAAGATTGAAGCTTTTTGAGGCGAATCCATTCTTTTTATGATTTTTTTGTTTGTTACCAATTTCCTGTATGTTATGCATTTTAAATAATGTTTGATTGGTTGATTGGTTGGTTGATTGATTGATTATACACAAACCCTTTAGACATGCTGTAATCTCTGTGGCAAGAGAGTCGTTTTTCTGGAGCAGTTATGGAAGCACATAAACCATGTGGTTCTAGCTGCTTGTTAGATTTGCCAGATGATATTCTTGCTATTATCGGAAGCTCACTTTCACCAAGGGACATTTGCAATCTCAGCCTATGTTGTACAAGTCTTAGTGTCCTTGGGGCATTTGACAAGATTTGGCTCGCTCAATGTGAAGCCCTTGGGGTTGTTTCCTCTAGGGATCTTGCTGATTGGCGAAGGGTGGTTTTATCTTACAAGGCCCTTTGTAGATTTCTAACTAGTGTAGTAAAACCCTTGGTTGGTATTTGGGTTCATCAAAACCCGGAGCTCGGAAATGTCGTTTATGTCATGCCTGGTTTTGCTTCAGTAGTTGGATGTCGGATTATCCCACAAGAATTAGGCCCTTTAGGGGTGGAGGATGGTCCTATTTTATGGGCACCCGTGTTTGAGGTAATAAGTGATAATAATGGCGCATCTGCATTTGTTTTACATGGACGGGATAAGGATCAAGACTGTATCTATACTGGCAGTGTTAAGTCGGTTGAGAAGACTTGTAATGCGTTGTTGCTTGAAGTCGAGCCTAAGAAGGATTTTAATAGGGTGCACATTGTTCATGAGGGAAACCTTGAATTATGCCATTCTGATGAGGAAATGAGTAGGAAAGTTTTTAAATCGGATAACCAAAGATCCAAGACTCAGAGGGTTGTTGATCGAAATTCAGAGACAGTCCCATTCAGTAAGTTGTCATTTGGAGATAGGAGGAAATTGCTTGAAATAGTTACTAGTCGTGTACGTATGCGAGTTTCTGACTCGACTTGTGCCCCACTTTTTCCTTGTTTGAGAGGTGATGAAGATAAATTTCGGAAAGATTTAGCTGAGTTATCTGAGCGCCGAGCAATGTTGATTAAAATGCATACGTTTGGTGGAGGCCACATTGATTGGACAGGCAGGGCAGCTAGTCATGAACTGCCCTCTCCCTCAAACCAGATAGATTTGAGTGAAATAAGGAAGATTCTTGATCGTTCTAGTGGATTCCGCCTTTCCATTAGTGGAGATGATACTCGAACACATTGTGCAAGAAGGAAAAGGCTTGGTGACTATGTCAGGGATAGCATTAAGCAAATGCTTAAGAAATCCAGTTCATTGAATAATGGCCGGGGAACTATGAAGAACAGTTCATCAAGCGGGGAAAATAAACAAGCTCAACTTCATGATTTTTTGAGCTCAGGAGATACAATTGGACTAACGTTACAGGCGTCGACCATGAAGTTATCTTCTTATCGAGCATGGCCAAATATGCATGACAATCGGTTTGCTTTGTACAAGTTGCCTGTCGGAGTACCAACCGTGGGCCAAGAATATGCTGGTTTGTGGGGAGGAACTTTCGGGTGGCCTCCTGGGAAGCCAAACGAAGATAAGCCTGGAAAGGCGTTGTTCTTTGTTGTACTTTCGTACCATGAAGAGTCACCAGGCGAAAGACTTCTTATAGCAACCAAAATATTAGAAGGAACCCATTACGTTCTCCATCCTAATGGTTCGGCTATGTTTATTGTTAATGTTGACGAGCCTTCAGTTGAGCCATTCCCTTGGAACTCAGGAGAAGATTCGATGGCCGTTGATGTTAAGGAAGCATTTTGTGGGCAAGGGATCACCCATGGTTATGGGTTTAGATATCCGGGCTCAAAGCCAGGATCACTTTTTGTCCTCGAAAATGGAGTTCTTGCTTTCTTGTGGAAAGAAACCAGGTCTGTCTTGACATTAAAGAGGCTTAACTTGGAAGTACTTTTGAAGAAGGGTGAAAGGGTGCCTGCTCTACCTCCCATTGCTAACTTTTCGTATTTGACCAAGTCATACTCAAATGTGTTTGCAGGCTTTGCAAATATGACAACTTCCCTATCTTCACCGAGGTAGGCAACTCGTAATCTAAGTCCTCTCGTTAATTAAGATTTATAATGCTATAAATGATGGTTCGGAATAGTAACAAATTGATCGGACAAACCTTTTAGATCAATGCTTACTCAATATCTTTGCTCAAGGTTGGATAAACTGTTTAGATTTGAAAACTCCTCCTCCTCCTCCAAAAACACACTCTTAAGAAAAAGAATTCAAGAAAAGAAGTATGTACCTACCTAGATTTATGCTTATTGAGAATGTTTTTCTTTTCACTGCGGAAAATGATCACGCTTCTTACCAAAGGACCGACTTTGTAATTTTAGGAGTAAGGCTCTGTAAATTTGATCCCCCTTAACTTGCCAAAGTTATCGTAGGCATTGAGAGTATTAGGATAACGTTGTTATTGTTGTCAATGTCTTGAGAAAGCAGCACAGTATCCAGTCTTGTTGAGATTGATCGATCTAATAGTCATGTGTGATGCCAGAATTGATTTGTTTTTGCTTTAACAATGATGGATGTGTAACAGTCCGTATTGGATCATTGTTGGCGTAGTTATGATCGATTTTGTCAACTCCAATAACAATAGCCTCAAGTCTTGTTTTGTACTGTACTAGTGTACTCCCGTAACATTTTGGCTGAAAATGCTGGTTTTCGTGCTTATAAAAATGTTGAAACTTGTTTTTGTCTTACTAGCTTTTTGAGATAGTATTTGAACATTGTAGGCGTACATTCGATCATCTTTAGCTTATAAAATCTTTTCTTTTATTGATGGAAAGACAATTAGCTTCAACTTGTGGTTTTTACAATGGCATATATTGGGTAATTTTTGCTATTGGTCATCAGTAAACAGCGTCGCTGTATTTTTAAGCACTGACGTTAGACTAACAGAGTTGAACCCCTGCTAGGAGCCTAAGACTGCCGCATTCGGAAACCATCGACTGTTATATACTCTGTATCTTGAATTGAGAGTTCCTCTTACTCCATCCCGTCATCTGTTTACCTATTCCGGTTTAGGGCGTTGTAATCATTTGTTTGACCTTTGTATTTTGGGAATGCTGTTTATGAGTAATTTAATTACCCACCTACATTTTATTCCACATGTCAATCCAATAACAAGACCTACAAATGATCCCTTCCTCCCTTATTGGTCTTTGTGCCAAAACCAAATGTAGACAAATTAGTGTGACGAAGGAGTACTAATAAACTGAAAATTATTTGCGTTCTTGATCTTTGGGTGTTGGATAATTCTTCAGCTGTCTGATTTGTGATGTGAAGTCAATTTTTTGAGGGGCTTCTTCTACGTACAGAAAATGACCTGCAAATTACGGTGTGTGGATTGGGCAGCGGGACCTGGCATTGTCTATATATATGGATATACCACCCGGACATGCCGTGATGGCCGACATGAATGCATTGCATTGCATGTCAAAACGACGGGAACATGTATTTTGAGGGAATTATATGATGGATTAGGTCTGAAACTCTAAAATGGTGTCCTACGACTGCCTCATCTCACATCCCTTTAGGTCTATATGGCGGGAAAGAAAACGAGATACAGACCCACAATGTGTAGCTTGCATTTTGTGTCCGATATTCCAATGTATCAATGCTATCTAACATCACTAATTTTTACTGCATTTTCTGGCCATACTGAGTTTGCCTCTCTTGTTTCTTGTTTTACGCTTCCAGGAGGAATAATTCCTAGGGAGAGTCCTGCGAGAGCAAGAGCGAGAGCGAGAGATATGCGCTGCTTATGTTATGTTGTTTATACACAGTGACGGACATTCCACAATCCACATATAAAACGGAAGAGGTCCATGTATACATACATAGTTATTCTATCATTTCTGTTACTTATTCCAACACACTGATGAAGTAAATGATCCTATATTTTTTTCTTACCCTACCATGCATGCAATGCATGATTATAACTTTGGATTTGGCTGTAAGGTTTATTTATAGCATTGATAAATTAGGTGTATGTTCCCAGCAACTTCTGATCAATCTCTGAGTTGGAGATAGGCGACGCCACGGTGCCAAATGACAACTACTCCGTATAAGGTTTGGCTAGTTTCGTTGTTTTATGCGGATATTACTCAGAACTACCAAGCTAGAGTAGTCAACATGATCCATGCGGATCTCCCGTCCCATTTTGTGTCCCACTCTGTGTGTCACACCATACACTGAATGACACATCAACAAGTGTATGATATTTGTTACTTATTTTATTTGTTGAGTAAGCGAGGTGTCATCCAGTGTATGGTGTGGCACACGGAATGAGACACAAAAATGGGACGGGTGATCCGCTCTGCAACATGATGGGTCATCTTAAATGTCATGAACGAATGCAAATCTTGAAGTTATTGATAAAAGATCATAAAAATCTTGATCCTAGTCTTGATAGTCTAGGAGTTAAGCTTGAGGAATTTTGATGACTTATCAAATGAGCATCAATGACGTGATGGAGGAAAACAAAAGAGATGCCAAAGACATCATTTATTTGGTCAAGAAAATAGCACACTACCAGGTGAGAATCGAACCTCCAACCTCACGGCCAGAGTAGAGGAGCTCTTAATACTTGAACTTACTTCCTCCTTCTATTGAGAGACGTTTGAAAGAAAGACAAGGATGACATCCTCTATATACTAATTTTCTATTATGTACTAGTTGAGAAATCACTAAAAAAAAAATTGGACATGTGTTGTGCTGTTAATGTAAATTTTTCCACCTAAATTAAAGTATACTAAGGGCTTGCCTGGGATAAGAGTAATACATTAAGGGGTAATAGAGGTTGAAATGTGAAGAAAATGGCGGTGAGGGGTGATTAGTGGTGGCGATTTATAGTGCAAAGGGAAGGGTAGGGAGAGTAATTATTACTCCCATATGGAGGTAATGCATTACTCCCCCTCTCCCCCTAAGTAATGCATTACCCCCATATGGGGGTAATTATTACTCTCTCTCCTTCCCTTTGCACTATAAAACTCCATCACTATCCACCACATTTCTTCATTTTCAACCCCCATTACCCTTAATGTATTACCCTCATCCCAAGCAAGCCCTAAGGGTTAAAGCTATCCAAAATCTATCAAATCAATAAATCAACAATTTCTCTCCGGCGTTTCCTGTGAGAGCGTTACCCTAGGCGTTGTCCGAGTTTTTTCCTTCTGAATCAAGGCTATGATCTCCTCCGAGAGTGCGTTACGTTGATAATTTCAACACTAACACGACGAGTGCATTGGGCGAGGCTTCCAGGTAGAAGGGTAAGGAGAAAGTTGAGTGGGAGTTGTTCGACCCGAGTGTTACGGGGGCCCGGAAGATGATCCGCAAAAAATTCTGGTGGGGAAAATATGGGCATCAAAGTCCATTAACGCGAAGGCTACGATCGAAACAATGATAAGATTATGGAACCCTAAAGGTAAGATACTCGGTAATCTACTTGATCCTAAAGAACGAGTTTTGATGATGAACATGATCGAGGGCGAGTCCTCGAAGGCCAACCATGGCACTTCAATAAGTATATATGGTGTTTTGATGAGTGTGTTTGACGGGTAAGATGATGGAAACTCCGTTATTCCATGTCTCATTGTGGATTAGGGTTTATGCATTTTACAAATATTCTATTACTAAACGATAGAGTATATAAAAGTGATACGAATTGCATTTTTTTTTTCAATTTTTTTTTTATAATTTACCATGTTAATGTTAATAACTTTTTAATTGTTATTTTAAATACTCCCTTCGTATCTATATTTTCATCCACTTTGTTTAATATATGTGGATAAGTATTATATTAGAAGTGGACGAACATATAGATACGGAGGGGAGTATAATAAATTAACGGGGCGGATCTCAAATCTAAATTAATACGGAGGGGAGTCATTTCAAATTTGGGTCAAATGTGTCACGGGTCAAAAAATATGGCTCTTGTTCCTAAAATAAATGGGTCAAGCAGTCGAGTCAAAATTTAACAGGTTTACGGGAAAGAAGGGTGATGGGTAATCAAAATTCAAACCCTAGGGGATGAGGTAACGAAGGTAGAAGAGTTTGGGGAATGAGTAGAACGGGAGAGGGAAAGAGAGTAGAAAAAAAGTTTAAACAACCAAGAACAAAATGAATGATAGAAGTTGTTTCCCTTTCCCTCTTCTGTAAATCAATATTGGAACTGAGTCGATAAGTGTTTGGTTGAGCTGATAGGAACTGGTTGAGCTGATAAAAGCTGAGCTGGTCTGAAATTAGGCTGAAAAGAACAGGACCAAGTGTTCTTGTGATGGATATCAGAGATTCAGAGGCAAACTAGGATCTAGGGAGCCCCAACTTATTTATCTTTATCTATTCAAATGATTATTATTCGACCGGTCATTCGTCTCAACTTTAGGACGACAGATGTTTCTCTCAAGTATCTGTAATCTGTCTATCTTGATGTATTCATTTGGGTCGTTGGCGTTTCAGCTGGATCGTCGGCGCTTTAATACGTGAATTTACCTTATTGCCCTTGTATAATAATTCTTAATATAATTAATTGGTTTGGTTTATAAATCTAATCTTACGTTTCGGAGTATTAATTTGACACGTAAATTGAACGGTTTATGTGACACGTTTCCCCATGGACCTCGGAAATATTTTTGTAATAAAGAATAATATAATTGATTGGTTATTTATTTTAGTCTAATTTCCTGTTTTAGAGTTTAAATTTGTCCCATAAAAACCGTTTTTCAAGGAATCGGCTGAACTAGTCCAATCAAGTAAGGTTTTTGTTTTTATATCTAGTAATTGATTAATTGATTAAGTCGATTTATAATTTTGTAATTAGTTTGTTTATGTCGTACTCGTGTAATTAGTTTGTTTATAATTGATTAAGTCGATTAATTGATGCAATTGGTTTGTAATTGTTTAAGTCGATTTATATCTCGTAATTGATTAAAAAATCCAAAAATCTCGGAAATAATATGCGTGAACCGTCGGCAAAACGTGGCATTTTCACGTTTTACCGATCGGTAAAACGTGAAAAACTCACGTTTTACCGATCGGCAAAACGTGAAAATGCCACGTTTTACACGTTTTACCGATCGATGCCGCGTTTTACCGATCGGTAAAACGTGAGTTTTTCACGTTTTACCGATCGGTAAAACGTGGCATTTTCACGTTTTGCCGATCGGTAAAACGTGGCATTTTCACGTTTTGGCATTTTTTTAATGTGCTCGTAATATTTCCTATTTTAGAGAATACGTTTGATTTAAGTATAAAACACGTTATTAATTTTTATAATGTCACATTAATAATTATTATATTAAAGAAAACACGTAATTAATTTTTATAATGCCAATGAAGTAAGGTTTTTGTGATTAATTGATTAGGTGGATTTATAATTTTGTAATTAGTTTGTAGGTCGATTAATTTCATTAATTGATTTGGATGCTCGCTATGTTAGTTCGATTTGTTGTTTGCGGCATGATTAGAGATTAGTTTACGGATTGTAGGTAGAATTTGTCGGAGTAATCCAAAAAATTCGGAAATAGAATTATTTACTTTTTTACGTTTTTTCTTATTTACTCGTAATATTCCATATTTTATGGAATACGTTTGATTTAAGTATAAAAGTTGCGGAGAGGACGGTTTTAGAAAAAACAAAAAACCATCACATTATCGAGTAATTAGTAATGTTAGTATAATTAGTAAAATAATCTAAATGTAATTATTAATGTTAATGAGTTAAGTTAAAGAAGGGACAAATGCGTCAATTCACGTTATAAAGCGCCGACGATCCAGCTGAAATGTCGACGACAAGGAATAACTCTTATCTTAGCGTGGGAGTTCCGTGAATTTTCAACCGAGAAAGTGAGAAGATAGTCCAGAAAGTACCAAAATGAACAGGCATTCACCCAAGTCTACCGCCAGGTCGACGAACTTACCATCTCTGCTCACTCTCTTCCTCTTCCTCAGCACCGCCGCCACCACTCTTCTCGCCGCACACTCGCCGTCGCCGGCCACCGTGTGCGTCGTCGGAAGTGGAATCTCCGGCGCATCTGTATCTTACTTCCTCCGAAAATACTCGCCGCCATCGCCGCTTCTTATTGGTGCAATTCGAGTCTTTGAACGAAATGACGTCGTTGGCGGCCGTATGGCCACCGTCACGATTGCCGGCGATACCTTCGAAGCCGGTGCTTCCATTATCCACCCTAGAAACTTCCACACCTCCAATTTTACGGTTAATTTGAAGCTCAAGAAACGGTTTGGCAATGGTGATGATGATGAGTCGTTAGGGGTCTGGGATGGTGAGAGGTTTGTTTTTAAAACGCTGCGTTTAGATTCCAAGTTTCGGTTTATTAATAAGGTTACTGCATTGGTTAATCAAGTTAAGGTTTTCTGGCGGTATGGAGTTTCTTTGTTCAAAATGCAAGCTTTTGTTGAGGTATTTAATCTTATTTCATTTCAGTTGAAGTTAAATTAAATTGAGTTGCTTAGTTTTAAGAAACTGGAGGATATTTCACCATTTTTAATGTTGTTATTCTTAGGGGGTGAAATTAAGTTGCGTTTGCGGTCCACAAGCTCTCGAAATGGGCCAATCCGAGGGTAGTCTGAGCTCAGCAAAACTTGGATTAGAAGAGCTCATACTTGTTATTAATTTTTTCGATAATCATTTGTTATCTTTAAGTCGAACTAAATGGATTATGTTATTCGGATGAGTATTTTTGGAGAAACAAACAATGAATTGAAATGATCTCTATCTGAACCAGAGCCAAGCTTCCTATTGAACACAATTTGGACGTGAGTTTAGATTTCAAGTTAAAAACTCGAATCGTCTTGTTGTTGAATGCGTAAGTGGAGTTTTTGTATAATGTGAATGTAGGAGAGCATTTTGTTTTTGATCAAGTATACATCCACCGTTGGATGGGGTGAGAAGTAACCATTCTGAGGGTGTGAAAATCCTAAAGCTCACCACCCTATTTGACCATAGGACGTGTTGTTGTGAAATTGTGAATGTTGTTGTATAGCAGATTGGAACAATTAATCGTGTGATGCCTTTAATAATCTAACATAATTTTAGTCCGTGACTGGCTAATCGGTACCCCAGAGGGTCACTTAATCATTATTTAGAGGATTATACATTTATTTCTGTTGTCTATGGTTTGCCACAGACATATTTAATCTATAATCTGTGTTGAAAAAGTAGTTGAGGACTACTTGGATGATTTTTTTTTTGGTTTATGAACGACATTATCTGCTAGAATTCATTGACATCTTTTCTGTGTTTGATAATAATTTAATGAAAGTTGCTGCATTCCTTGATGGTAAAATGTGCAGGTTACTCTAAATAATTTCATGAAGTACTATGAGGGCCATGATACTAGGCCCGTCTTTCACAAAGCTGAAGAGATGCTTAAATGGTCAGGTTTATATGACCTCACCACCCGGACTTTAGAAGAGGAATTGGTTGATGCTGGCTTGTCTCCTTTACTTATAAAAGAGCTTGTCACTGTGAGAAGCAACACCTTTTTATTTATAATCTGTCGAAAGAATTCTGGTCTATCGTTGTTTTTTTAATAAGTTCAAAACTTTTAGTCCAAGCTAGAATTACCTGCCACTTTGTCTATTTAACTTCCTCTATTCAACTCCAAGTCCTTTTTGTACCAAGTGAAAAGATTCTTCAAAATTCTTTCCAATATATAAGAAAGTGGGTATATAATGAGTTTTTCTATGGGTTATCCCTCTACTTTCCACTTTTCTATGTGGTACCCTTGCCTTTTTCAAATTACAAGTCGTACCCTGAATGAATAATTAACATATTACTCAACCCAATTTGATGCCCCAACTCATACCAAGCCAATGAATTCCCACCTCGTTTCACCCCCGTGATTTGGAGCGCTTGTTTGGTGATGATGTGATATCTTTTGGTGGTAATGGTAATATGGGACTGGTGGCATGTCTTGTGGTGTGGTTGTGATGGTGATTTTCAGGATAGTTAATAGTTATACATAGTGATGTAAGGTGGTGGTATTTTGGGAGGGGGCGGTAAAAGCGGTGTAGGGGTTGTGCAGAGAGCTATTAGTGGGATTATGATGATGATGTGCAGCGGTGGTGGGGATTGTGGCACGTCTGGTAGTGAGGTTGTGATGATGTGGGATGGTGGTAGGTGTCTTGATTTGAGGCGGTGGTAGATTTGACGGTGGAGTGGTGGAAAAAAGGGGGTAGTGGTTGTGTTGAAGGGTGATGGAAATGGAGTGTGTTGAGTAGAGGATGCAAACGGAAGAGTTGGGGTTAATGAAAGTTAATTAGGGAATAACCTTTACACATCATCAATTAGGAAAACTTAATTGTCAAATTATAATATTTGGTTATAATATAGAGTAAGTAACAATGCTTAGGGGTACAACTTGTAATCCGAAAAGAGAAATGTACACGGTAGAAAATCGATAGTTGAGGAGTATCACATAGAAAAAAACCCAAATATTTCGTATAATAATGTGCGATCTTGTTTGCTGCGTCTTTATTAATATATTAGGAATATCAAACTCTTATTATTTTTACTAATACGTAATGAAAGATATTAATGACGTAAAATGTGCATTGACATACATGTAATGGTCAACGAGACACTTGGAGTTGAATGAAGTATAATTCATTGAAAACTTATTCTCTTCTAGAACCATTGAAGTAGTTGATGTTGAAACCATCATTTTTGATGTTCTATATTGACTGCATTTTGAAGAAGGGAAAGGTGAGCAATTTTTACAAGGTGGTTAAAGATGGACACTTATTGAAGTAGATAACCCGTAGATACAAGCTGATACATACTCATACATGTTGTGTTTGACCATGGGTGACTGATATGATAATTTATGACGAGTTGAGCATGTCAAAATAAAAACCGAATGCTGACAGATATGGCTAGATAAATTTCTTTAGGAGTTGTGGGTATTGTTCAGGTTATCACACGGATCAACTACGGTCAGAGTACTAGCATGAGTGGACTGGCTGGAGGTGTTTCTTTAGCTGGTTCTGGTGGTGGGTTATGGGCCGTCGAAGGTGGTAATTGGCAAATGGCTGCAGGACTTATTAATAGCTCAGATGTTGAATTGCATCTAAGTGAGGAAATACTTTCTGTCTCTCATGTCGGAACTCATTATGAGCTTAATTCAAGCAAGGGAAATAGCTATGACTGTCAAGTGACGGTTTTTGCTACACCATTAGATGAATTAGATGTCAAATTTGACCCACTAATATCTGTTCCAGAGAGGAAGATGCAGCACACTTACACCACCTTTATTAGGGGTTTGTTGAATCCTGTGAGTACCTTTTCCCCGATCAACAGTTTTTTCATGAAGCTGTTTTTTTTGGAAACCCCAAAGCGGGGTTACTCCATTTTATTCAAATCCATGGACGTCAAATGTCAATTCCAAGTGGGGTTACTCCATTTCATTCATTTCATGAAGCTTCTTGTGCTTTTGTTTAGTTCTTTCCTTTTTATGTATTTTGAGTTCTTGTATTTGCTTGATATTCCACTTTGTAAAGGCATATTTTGGCTTGAGAAAAGTAGAAGACATTCCAGACCTGGTTGGCACACTCGAGGATCCCAATATCCCTTTTTCATGTATATCTGTCCTGAAGAAACATAAGGATGGCAAGATGACGTACAAGATGTTCTCTAGGAAGCCTCTAGATGATACAATACTTAATCAAATATTCAGGTATGAAATTCACTCCATTCATTATTTTATTTGCTTCTTACAATTTCCTTTAGCACTAAACTCTTTCTGCTGTTTATCATCTGAGTTTAGTACTGTAAAACATATACTCTACTTCTTTTGCTTAAAAGAACGCATTAATAAACCACAGCAATGCCATACCCATGGCCACAAGTACATGAAGGTATACGAAGATTTGTAGGAATATAGCCCACCAGCATATTGGTCCATTTTTCATCCACTAATAGTTACTCATACTAAAACTGGTCCCTTATATTTTCCTCGATCATTGTGCTAAAAGTAAAGCTAAACAAATGACGGCGACAAATGGAATATCTTGTCACTAGCATCATCTATTAGGAAAATCATGTTTTTCAATGGTTGCTGTCAGTTTTTCACATATCTCAGCCAATGAAATGCTTTTATTGCTATCAATGCAGCTTTAAAAAGGAGATTATTCGGATAGACTGGGCAGCATACCCACATTACCACGCACCCGAGGTATTTGCACCTTTTGTATTGGATGATCGACATTTGTATTACGTGAATGCTTTCGAGAGTGCAGCTAGTGCAATGGAAACAGGGGCGGTTTCAGCTGAGAATATAGCACGTCTAATACTCTCTAGACTCTCGAACAACTCCGCTTATATTTCAAGCTGGTCAAACACGAAGATATCTGTTTTTGGCAATGATACTCGCCAAACTGATATGCACTCTGATTTGTAACCTATTTTATCTGATTGTCACTTGGTTTATTTACGCTGTAAATATTGTTATTTTGGCTCCATCTTGAAGTACTCATTTTCATGAGTTGCCTTCTGTAAGTTATACTCCGTATGTTGCAGTGTAATTTATGCATTCAATAAGTTTTTTTTGACAGGGAAATACATATATAAAAAGTTTTACATCTTGTTGCCAGATTATTAGCACTTTTTAATGGTAGTTGCCAGATTATTAGCACTTTTTCCGGGGGAGTGCTGTTTTTCGTCGTTGGCATTTCAGCCACGTCGTCGGCGCTTTTTAATGTAAAAGACGATCTTGCCCTTACCTTAATTAGATTAGTTAACTAATGTTATGTAATTTTAGAAGTTAGATTAGTTATTGAAACTCGTTAATGAAACGATTTTTAATTTTTCAAACCGTTCCGTTATTATCTTGTCCTTGTTATATATCCACTCAAACTCCACTCACCATATTTAATTTTATTTTCTTTCACTTAAAAAAAAAGTCTTTTCTTTAGAGAAACCCGACTTTTCTAGAAATTAGGTTGTCGGCGGTTTTTAATGTGAAAAGACAACAACGTCCTTCCCTAATTTCATTCACTAACTTTGTTAATGAAATTAAAAAATTTAATCATGTTAATGAAACTCGATAATAAAACGATTTTTTTTTTTCTGAAAACCGTCATTTTATTATGTTACGGATTATGTTATATTATATATCCTCCCCATCCACAACAACACTAATATTATTAATAATATTAAAATTGTATTAATAGGCGATTTTAGGGGTTTTAGAATCAAATATAGATAATATTTTAGTAAGGTTTATCAACAATGTTCAATTGGTTCATTGGTTAAGAGGTTCATTTGTGTTTGAGAGGTTGTGGGTTCGAGCCTTGGTGGTTCGAAGCATTGGAATGGATTGAAATGGGGTGTAAATGTGTAATCCATGAAGGATTGAAATTAGATACTCATATTTGTGTATGGTTGTTTGGTTAGAGAGTGAAATGGATTGTATCCGTAGTAAGGTGGAATGAAATTGGAAATTTGAGATTGGAGTAGGGGATGAGATTGATGGAGTTAGAATTCATTGAGTATCTAAAACTCCATTCCTAAATGCTCCAACCAAATCGGAATTGATTCATTGAATCCATTCCATTCCAAAACCTCTAACCAAACACCCCAGAAAGTATGAAAAAATAATACTAGAGGTTTATTTAATAAGCATAGGGTGCGGTAAATAGGATTTGCGAAATCGATGGAGCAGAGGCGAGGGACACTTGTCCTATCCATACTGACTGATACTATTGCAACCTAGAGTAGCATCCATCTTTTTACAGGTGGTGTCTTTATGACTAACCGACTCTGTGATGAAACCACAAACGTAATAATAACGTATGTACTAATAAGGAAACACTCCTTAACTTCTCATTTCATTTCTTTATTTTTTGACAAATTTTTAAACTAAAATAGCACAATTACTTTACTACTCCCTCCAAATCACTATAATGTTTTCAATTGGTTTTGGCACATGGATTAAGGTTAGAAAATGAAATTAAATGTTGGGTGAAATGCCTTTAAGTCACATCACAATTAAATATGATTTTTTTTTGAAAACACAATTAAATATGAATATTATATAATGGTGGAGTTGAGTTATGGTGGCACTATAGTAAATTGGGTAGTATCTAAGGGTAAAATTTATAGCAAATGGGGTAAGCTTTAAAATGGAAAAATCCTAATAGATTTTCCTTTTATGAAAAGTGGGAAAATCATAGTGTGGACATGACATAGGTCCACGCCCGGCGCGGTCAGCCGCGGGTTTTGGTAGGCGGATGTTCTCGTGTGAGATTGATCTCGAATTGAAATTTAAATCGAAGTTGGAATCGCCCCCGAACTTTGTGGGAGTTCGGACCCGTTCGAACTCACTCTATACTTAAGCGTATTGCGCACAAAGCACGACTTGCCTTATAGTACTAGAGCTTGTGGGATTCATCCCTTTGCATAACGATACCGATGTCGAATTATCGAGTATCGTATATCGAATGACTCTCGTTCGCCAATGGTTTGGGTCATCTGGAAATCGAAGGTTCTGAGTAAGGGGTGATGGTACGTGTTGGGAAGCCCACGAAGGACACCCAACCCCTCCCGCACATAGCGGCCTGTACTAAGATATCGATTGGTGTTCGTGTACACGCGTTAGTAAGATGGTAAAATGTATGACAACCATTGTTTTATGCTAAACATGCGAATTTACGTGTTTACTACGTCGTTTAATGCATCTAGAATATGTCAAAATTGTTTTAGCATGCGATGTTCATTTAAAAATAGTAAATGCCAAACAACGGAAATAAATAACTTGAAAATAGGTTACAAGTTACATGGGCGGAATACAACTAGGATTTCACAATACGACAAGCAATAAAAATATCGAGTTAGAAACGGTAAACGTAAACTATAAACGAACTCATAAATAGAAAAACGTAAGCTGAAATCGTAAACCAAATAATTGGACAGACTCTAATCAGATACGTATTGCGTTACGTATTGACCGGAGGACAGAGGTTCGGACGCACGAACGGGTGCGGCCTGGAACTCAGGCGCCTGAGGTAAGGCGGCTTGATGTTCAAGCGCCTAAGGTGGGGCGGCCTGATGTTCAGGCGCCTGACCCTGGGCGCCCAGACAGGCAACGCTCGGGACAAAAGCGTGATGCTAGCTTGATCCCGAAGTCTCGATATCTCGTCCAGACACATACTAGCGAAAACTGACCATCTCGATCCGTCGTATACCGAGTTCGACTAAGGAGTCGTCGATATAAGACTTCACGTAATAAGACGTTCGCTCAAAGTTGTAAAAGAATAAAAATAAATGTGAAATGTGGATTTCAAAAGGAGACGCGTGATAGATTAACGCGCGTCGACTAACGCAAGTATTATTCCCTAAGCGAAATGTGCATCGTTGTGGATTATATCGGAAGTCTACGATATCTCACTTTAGCCATAATGAGGTACTTGTCCTTAACCGTCTTAATTTATGATAGATCACCTGTATTGACTTAATACGAATATCGGAGCCCTCCGTATCACAATGTCGTTATCGGGTCGCGTAGACCGTACGACTCTCGGATAGACATCATGAGGTTTCGTATTACTTCGATTACCATTAGGTCTTTACGCGCGACATTCGATTACGGAATCGACATCAGGTACTTAGAGCGATATTTGAAAATGATATCGAAAACGCTCGATAATGAATTACTGCGATCGCGTTATAACCCGAAGGGTCAGGCGCACGCCATAAGGCGCCCTGACCCTCAGGCGCCTGGGGTAGCGCGCCTCAAAATTGGGACGCCACCTCCGGTGCGGCTTGTTTGGGGGTTATACGGACTTTAAGAAGCGTTAATTATCGAATGTGTTCGATCGGAAATTTTGATTTGTCGTCACAAACATTAGGCCCTTTGCGTTTCAGCGTTGATAAGCAGATCGTATACCTACCAAAAATAACCAACTATGGTCCAACTAAAAATATAGTCAGGAAAGTCGGGATCGATTCCTCAGGGAGACAACAAATTCTACTCACAATTAAAGTCTAAGTAACCAAATCGGGGGTTTTTATGCTTGTGTTTAATTAATCTAAAAGTAGTGAAGGAAGAGAATTAAAGGAGAAGAAATAACTAGAATAAATAAGACGAATTTATAATTAGTGAAGGAAGACAAGTAAAAAGAAGAATAACTAAAGCAAATAAGATGAGTAAGCACAAATTTATAAGGAGAGAAAGACTAGGATTGTCGGTTCACCACGAATCTCATATGGTCACGGTCTAGGTCACAGGTCTGTTGCAGATATTGGTCCAAGCGGTAGTGAAAACGTCCTTCCGGTCCGCTATTCACCCTATCATGCGTCTAAAGGCTTCCGATCTTATTAGGGCATACCAATGTGTTGTAGCAGATCTAACTTTTACCATGCTTCCAATCTTAGGTTCAGGTTTACCGAATTCAATTAATCAATCATGCGCATTAACTGACTAATCGCGATTATATGCTACAATTGACAACTCAGACACAATATCATTGACAGATCTATAACTTATTTAGCGACCACATTCAATTCGAAGATCCTCTAAATCCTAAAGAAGGAAATTAGCTACTCATAATTAAATCAAGAACAACAATGGCGAGAAACGATTAAGAACAATCAAGAATAATATTGCAACAAGCATAAACAAAGATTAAGAACAATCAAGAACGAAGAAGAAGGAAGAAGGAAGAAAGATTATATTAAATTACCAAAAGGAATGAAGGCGATTCAAGTGTTGCAATCTTACATAAACCAAATTTTTTAGAGAGAAATTAAACTAGAAGCAAAAGTAATTCTAAGAGAGATTAAGAGCAAAAGTCTAAGGAGAAGTATTTTCTAAAGTGGTTGAAACTACCTTTATATACAATTAGAAAGAGTTAAAACTGATTAAGGAAAATGCTTGCTCAACACAAAATTTGTTTGCGGCCCAGAAAATAGTTTAATAGTCGGTCGACTAATATTGACTCATTTGATCTTTTGCAACCCCTCAAAATGAAAAAAAATTGGTCTCGACCACCCTCCTAAACTTAATTAGTTACCTCTTATCAAGCATGGACACCCCTTCATAATCTTGGTCGACCATGTCTTTCAACTTTGTCATCTATTTGGCTATCCCTACAAATTTGGTTGCTTCTGCAACCACCCCTTCTAAAACTTTGCCGCCTCATGTTTGACCGCCTTTATCAACTTTGTTGTTGGTACAATCACACTTTTTTAAATTTGTCGCCTACGCGACCAACTATGTAACTGGTTTTTGCCCTCACATGGACATTCCCTTATAAAGTTTAAACTTTACTGCCCTCTGTGCAACCCCTTTTAAGCTTTAATACCCTCTTGGCCACCCCTTATGAAATTTATTAGCCTTTAGCGGTATCAGAATTTTTTTATCCGAGCCTTTAAAAGAAAAAAAACAAAATATCTTTCTTTTATTACTCATTCTTTTGTTCAAAAAAAGGTCGATACTTTGACGAAGCCTCTTTCTTGTGACCGGTTTCACATGCTACTCTCCAAAACCGGACTTGCTCCTAGGCCGTCCATTTTGCGGGGGAATGATAGAGTTTATTAGTTGTACTTGATAGGGTTTTATCTTTTGTATCATAGTGTCTATCTAATTGTATTTAGGTGGCTTAACATTACTTGTATTGGGTAGATAGTCTACTTCTCTTGCTATATATGTAACACATTGTCAACAATAATAACTATGCAATTCACAACTATATATCTAATTGTCTTTAGGTAGCTTAACATTACTTATATTTGGTAGATAGTCTACTTCTCTTACTATATATGTAACACATTGTATAACTATACAATTCACAACAATATTATCTCCCTCATAATTCTATCATATGCAGGGCCGGCCAATCATATCACGAGGCCCTGTTCAAAATTTTCATTTGGGACCTCATATTAATAGAACCAAAAATCAAGACAACATAAATTTAATGAATAACAAAGATAGAAAATCAAATTGGTGTGTTTATAAAAAAAATATATGGCATATAATATTGTTAATTCATTATTCACTCTCTAGTCGAAAAAAATATAGAACAATCTTCAATTATACGGAGTATATCATAATCAACGGAACCGAAAATTAATCAACAAGTATTTCGTTCTTTTGATGAAATGCAAGATGACCACTAACAATCAATGTAATTAAAGATTTGTTTTTTTTTGGAGAAATTAAAGATTTGTTAATGGAATTATAAGTTGAATTTGATTAAAGATAAAAGTGCATAATGATACGTACTTCTATCAAATCTTTATTTTTTTTATAAGTATTGTACAGAGTATAATTTTTATGGGGAAGTTAAATTAAAGATGGAAGGTAATCAAGTAATCTAGGGAATTGTTTGATTAATTAATGTTAACTTGGGCATTAAATATTTCTCCTTATTCTTCTAGTCCTCTCTCATCTAGTTTAATGAACAATTAAAAAGATTGGACTCAAACAATGTCTTTTCTAGTAAACAATGGAATTTGGGGCCCTCTACTTCTTGGGCCCCAGTTCGTCGAACTGAATTGCACAATGCTTGGGCCAGCCCTGATCATATGCAACATATTAAAGTGTCGTCTATAATGGCCAAAACATGACTTTTTCTTACGGGAAGTCATATAAGAAGAACCAATAATGTTTTACATTTGAATTCCTCAAATATATTGAGTAGGGTATTGATCTAGCTATAGCGATAATTTTTTACTATATTTGTTTTCTGAAGGAGTTATGTCTATTGTCCTACGGATTAACCCGCTTAAGTCTGTGTATCTGATATGCCTTGCTAGAGGTCGATGTTGGATTGACATGTAAATGAGTTACATGTCTGGTAGTCTTAAGTGGGCCCATTGGGTCACAGACTATGTGTACGAGATATATTAGTATATATCGATATATTAAATATATCGGGTCAGTAGTAATACGGACCTAGCAGCGTTGTTGGGTTATGGTAATTAGAGTTATGGTAATAATCTAATTATGGTAATTAGAGTTATTGTAATAACCTAATTCCACCTTATCATCTTTAATATGAGGTTCATATGATGAACCATTATAGAGAATTAAGAGTATTAACTCATCATATACTCCCTCCGAGTTCCTATTATTATCCCACTTTCCTTTTTGGGCTGAGTTTGATTTTTGGCCCACTTTTCTTTTTAAGCCTTCAATGTGTGGTTCACAATTACTCTCCAATTTTTCTCTCTTCCTTCTTTTTTGAACCACTCGTTTCTCCTTCCTTATTTTCCACCCCAAAACTTTTTGAGACAATAATAAGAACTCGAAGGGAGTATACTCTTCTTGTAAAGAGTTATAAGAGAGATCTAGAGAGAAGTTGTGAGACGGTCTCACAAACCTTTTTACTAGCATATACGTCGCAGTTCCGTACCCGTGTGTATATCAAAGGAGGCATCACGCTTGGGGTGCTTTATTCTGTCCGTGGGAGTTATTTATTCAGTCCGTGGAGATTATATATATATATATATATATATATATATATATATATATATATATAGTAAGGCTCTTATGAGTCCTTTACTCTTTGTGACTCCCTAAGTCCTCAGAATGGATGGACAAGATGCATCCATTAAAAAAAAAAAGAAGGAAGATTTACGTTCCTAAAATAACTCACAAGAATTTAGGAAACAATAACTTCCTATCATTCACGTTCAATTTTCATTCCACGTTCATTCACACCTAAAAAAAAAAAAACTCTGATTCATTCACGCTCATTCATCGATTTTGAACTCGAATTTCTGCTACAATGGATTCAATGACCGCATCATCGTCTTCAACGGTTGATAAGCAACTAATCGAGTATAACAATGGCGAGTTTCAGTGTTTCATTCACATTTTTATTTGTTTTTTCTTCATGGATTTCAATAGTCATATTGCTTTCAATTTGCGTTTTCATATCAATGTTTTATCGCGTCGAATTGCCTTTTTTTTACGTCGATCTTCATGTTTATAGTGCTTTCATTGTCATTTCGTATCACAGTTTCGTATCAATTTGCGTTTTTTTGATGTCATTTTGATATCTCGATCTCTATAGATTACAGGTCTTTATGCTTTTTATTAAGATTTTCCCTGATATCCATTGATTCTATTTTTTTGATTTCAGTTAACGCAGATTCGTCGTTGAAGTAACATGCCTTCTGAGTTAAAGTAACACTTAATTGCAATTACAGTAACACAAATGAACGTTCAGGAAAAGGGTTTTTATGATATGCTAGCGTAACGTATTGTAGACGTTAGGGTAACACCACTTATGAATTACAGTAACACATTATTTGCATTGATGTAACGCTGTTTGATTTTGTGCAGGTAGTTGCGCCAGAGATGCGAACGCACAAGACAGCACTGGAAAATGTGGAATTTAATTCGTTTGATTAATTATGGATTAATATTATGGTTCATTGATATAATTGTTTCACCGATATTATTGTTTTGCTTTATGTTGAAGCATACATGGCATTGAAGTAACACAAGTAATGAATTACAGTAATACCTAATTTTAATCAGAGTAACACAAAAATGTAACACTAAAAAAGGGTTTTTGGCGCTGACGTTGGAGTAACATCTTTTTAGAGTTAAAGTAACGCAACTTAGGAGTTACAGTAACACTTATGCCCATGGGCCTGACTTTTCTTAATTTTTGGCAGGAAGCATTGGTAAAGAGCCGAATGCACAGGAATGGTGCAGAGATGTGGGCGAGGTTTTCAAGAAGACACAGAGGAAGACGAGGATGAACAAATCTTTTGATAATACTCGTGTTCTTTGACATTACAAGAATTTTTTCTTTTTTCCTGGTTTACACGAAAAACTAATGTTGTACACATTTTTGCAATTAACACTATATTTATTTAATAAATGTGTTTTTGGTTAGAGTAACATCTCATGTGCGTTGAAGTAACACTATTAATTTGTTACAGTAACAGAAAAAATGCATTGTAGTAACTGAGGACAACAGTGTTGTTCATTCATTGAAAGAGTACCAATATTGGTGATTGCAATATCATTGTACTAACGACATTAATTACTTAAAGTAACATAATTTGTTCATTGAAGTAACACACACAGTGCTTCGGTGTAACACACAGATTGTGAGACAAAAGAAAATTGTGTTAATTTCAATAATCCCCATAGTAACACCAACAGTGAATTAGAGTAACAGGTGCAGCTGGTCATTGTAACAGAGTTTCACAGCTTCAATGTATTGGTGATAGTCAAAATACCAATGTAATTAGACAGGTAACTAAAGAATAGAGACCATTAAATCGTAGTTACAAAAGAGATGACATGATTAAGTAAACACGCTATTTTTTTCGGCCCTTTGTTGGCTTGCTCTTGGGACTGTCGATGATTTTTTGTCTAGTGTTCTCATACTTGGCTACGTTTTCCAACAATTGCGATCGCACAGTGTTCCTGTCTGCCAATAGAAGTGTGGAGTAACATAAGAAGCAGATTAGAGTAACAAATGTACACAATTGAGGGTTTACAAGGATTCAAAGTATCACGAAGATGAGAATTAAAGTAACACCTCTTATGCATTACAGTAACACATGGTTGTCTTTGAAATAACACCGTACATCAAACACAGTAACGAAGCACCCCTTACAGTAACACATCAAGTTTATTACAGTAACACCGTATGTGCATTAAAGTAACATTCGATATATGTTCGTCTGTAGTTGACTTCAATTACACGAAACAGATGAAAACCCAGATAGCAAAACAGTCTTCAGTGAAAAAAATTAATTATATGGCACAGACGCAGCAAAATTAATGAATTAATAATTTGATTATATGTTCCGATTTGCAGTAATTGTTCTCGCTATTTTTCCTTATCCTTTGGTTTTGCCACTTATACGTACAATTGCATGTTGTTGATTTATGACCAAGGTCTGTCCTTTTGTCAATTGCATATGACCTAATTGTATCATCAAAAGTGGATTAGAGAACGGATTTTTTTATGTTGACTAATATGATTAGTACAAAACATTCTGCTGAGTTACGTAGCTGGTGTAATATTTGCATGTAAATTGTTATGATGCGACGGGATTTGGGATTATCGATTACGATTATAGTATCTTAATTTGTCGAATTTAAACTAAAATTGACTCTTAAAATTAATTTAAATGTAATATTGATTATATTTTAATATAATTTTGCCCTAAATTGACTTACTATAATCTCAAATTTCTTTGTTGAAGATGAGACTAATTAGATTAACCAAAATTCGATTGAAATTAGGAACGTAAAATTATTAGAATTTATTGTTAACAATGAGCGAGAACTAATAAGATTAGGACAAGACTCGTTTAATTATAGTTAAGACGGACGAAAAGAGACCAACCCAGTTGGCACGAGTATGACTCGGTGGACACGAGTGTGACTCGATCGATCGGCACAGGTATGTCCCGGTTGAGACGGGATGACCAGAGCGGCAAAGGTTTGACCAAGACGACACAATATTTACTCGGATGACATGGTGTCAGATCGGGCGACGATTTTAAGAAAAGTCATTTTCTTGCGTTTGTGTGTTGATTATGAATCAAACATAGATTATATTTTTCGAATCAATGAAAAATTAGTTTTATAAATCGGATAAATAATGTTATGCATTTTAATTATCATATTATCATAAATATACCGGAAAAGACTTTTTCGAGTCCTAATTGATTTTGATGAATTGTTCATCTATATGACGATTATAAGTTGCAAATCGACTGTGAATCGAGTTTTGTATATCCGTTCAATTTTCCTGAGTGGGGAATTGTTCTTCATAGTTTGAAAAATGAAAGATATTGGTGAAATTGTTCAAACTAAATAGCAATTACGAATTGTGATATGATTATGAATCAAAATATGAGATATTTTAACTTGTTTTATGCACAATTCACTAATAACAATTGAATAATTATGTCATATGATGCATTAATTTTATTGTTTAGACTTCTGCCTTGTGTGCCTAGAACTGATAGGTCGCCTTGTAAGTTGACCTAGCAGCATGTTTAGGACCCATAATGTATTTAATCCCTTGCACAAATGTTAAGTATTGTCTCTCTAGAATTGACCACTACAACAATTTCATATCATTATTGGTTGAAGTGACTGCCTAAGCAGTGCTTTACTGATGTGTGTGGACTGAGTAGGTTAGCAACGGTTACCCACGGGTTCAGCCTGGTTTGCTTAACATTGCTATCAAGTCGAACTTGGGCTTTGAGGCAAATAGTTGGTGTCATATAATGACTAATTCCGACGAACCAGGAATTACATAGAGATGTAATTGAAAAGTTTGTTGTCTATCTTTACTTTTGGAGCTTGAGCAGTGAGCCCAAGTTCACTTGAGCGACAAAAGGTTTAGGATCTTGGAATATTATGCGAACTTGATGGTAGTTTGCATGATTTTATCTTAAAATTGTTTATGATTATTAATATTAATTATCGTTTTACTTTGCATATACATGTAGTTGTAATTTAGTTACCGTTATCACATTTATCAAATATGAGTTTGAATTGTTCAACCTCGTCGATTGGTATCTTGAGGATTGTTCTCAAAATTAGAGATACAGATTTTGTCATTGTGAAGGATAATTCCGACAAAATATAACCAATGCTAATGTACAGTATGGACTGCATGATTAGAGTCATGAAGATGATCATAAGTACCAAAATCAATTGTTTCAATAAAAGAGAACAGTTCCCATTAAGTGAGAAAATGTTAAAGATGATTCAATTAATTCATGATGATGAATGATTATCTTGATAATCAGGAAATTTTGGATGCTTCTTTCTAAAGAAATTAGGAATTGAAATCATTTCAATTAGTCTTAAGTTTAGGTCACTTTATTATTATGAATAAAACATGTGACTTAATAAGGTTTCTCACCTCTTAGCATGAGATGTTAGAAGACAATTGAACATGTATCAAGATGGCAAATAATAATAATGATCTATGAGTTCATTAAGAAAATTGCTTGAGATAATGAATAAAAGATGTCGGTTAAAGTAAGGGAAGTACAATCGTTGTCATACCCAAACTTGTTGCCAAATTTAGATTAGGTACGATTTTATTAGTCATTAATGTAATGACAAATATATGACATTGGTATATAGTTTCTAGAAATGTCTAGAAAATCTGCAAATCAATTATTGAAATATTACTTCTGGTGTGTATGTTACTAGAGTAATTGTTATTTTCATTCTACTGTTTTGGTATAAGATACCAAATGCAACTATTACATTGTGGATGTGATGGCTCAAAGAGGATGAAATAATGGTATATAAGTGAATATTTTATGATTGAAATGGACAAACGTTGTTACTTCATATATAAAAGGAAAAGCACTTAATTTTACCATAAAGCTGAATACTTGAATTGAATAATTGTTATTCTTGTACTAGTCATAAGCAAGAATATTGATTCTGTTTCATGTATGGGCATGAAAAGTTTTAATAAAAGTAGAACAATTGTTGTTCTATACCTTGCAAGAATATGGGGTACAATAAGGCTAATATGATTTTTGGGCTCTACGTTCCTAATAAGAGTGATTGCTTGTATTTGTAACATAACAACCAAAAGGTTCAACTCCCTCGACCCGAGTTTTACCCATCATGGCATTGTCCTTAATCCATGAAACAAGAAACATAAGTAAAAGTTTCATAATGATGAAATTACAAACCTTATTGATAAGGATCAACTGAGGTAAATGGATCTTGTTTAGATGGATAAATAACATTAGAAATGACTCCTTTTAATTGTAGTGGGAGGGTACTTAGACTTGTTGGATCACACATATACAAATATGTGTGGGTTTAACTAGTGATGTTGCAAAAATGGGTAACACGTATGGTTTTGTTCATTTGATGAAAATACAAGATCAACTTGATAAGTTGGTACGAGTCTTTCGATATGATTGAAACAGGAAGGAATTGAACTAACAGATTGTTATCATCTTAGGAGTAGTGAAAAGTGTTTCAAACTACATCGAACCATATTTGATATGATTTGGTCTATGATGAGTCATATGCAGATTTTATTAACACTTTAGAAGCTTATGCACTCTAGAAGTCTTTGTACAATGTTGATTAAATTGTCCATGTAAGTCGGAGAATAGACACCATATGAGATATGGATTGAAAATGTTCTAAAATAGTCTTTTCTTAATTATCCAGTCTTAAAGTTTAGAGAAAGTCGTTTTCTAGAACTTAGACTCAATTATGACATGTGTTTTATTAGGGGTATTATGTTAATTCTACAAACCATTCAAAGAACAAAACTGTTTTGTTGCTGGAGTGGTATGTTTCTTTTAAGGAGATCTGATTTCTAATAGAAATAGTGGGAGTAGAATTGCACCTTGAAATGTTCAAGATTAACAGAAATTCTCTACAACTATTGAAGAGGATATTGATGCATTCATGAAAAGTCATGATCATCTTAGCTGTAAAATATTACCCTGCATAGGTTTGACCTATGATGAAACAATAATGGGCAAAGACTCCAAGAGTCACATGAAGTCATAAATCTAATAGATTCCATATACCATAACTACCAAGTATAGACTTTGGTTAAATGGGTCTTATAGTGAAGAATGGTCTTCAATATAAAGATGATGTGGATTGATATAAGAGTATCTATGAAGCATAGTTGGTAGTTAAGGATTGATCTCATAGTAATGACTATGGAAAAACCCTTTTTACAACATTATGCTTTAGTCTATTAAGATTGATTTAACATTTTGAATGTCATCACTCATTATGATGAGTTTTGGAAATATATATGTGAAATACATTTTTTGAAAGGGATGCAATATGATGTGTGTGCAACACATCGTATGAATTTCATATATTATTAAAATTGCGAGGCAAATGTGAATATTCCGATTTGATTGGAGCATGGAGCAAGTGTTTTCGTTCTCAATGTGGTAATTCAAAGATGTTTGTTCCTTTGAGACGAAGAGAGACAAAGTGTGTACAAGAGGGTAGTGAGAGTGAGTTTATCGTTATGATTTGGTATGTAAGTGACATACTTCTCTAACTAAACAATATTTGGTTGCGTTAGTCTATGAGACTTCGCAAGAAATGTGTTTACTATGTGCTCGTGTGACAAGTAGATACTTATCTGGTGAGTGTCACCAGACTGCAATCTAAGGATTATTCTTATGTGCTTGAGAAGCAAAAGAGAATTATTTAAGAGGTGTGCATGATGTGATAAGCAAATTGTTGTAAACAAGTTACGAACAACGCATATTTCCAAATAGACAAAGATGACATGAGATTGTAATCTAAGTATATTTTGTTTTGGATGAGATGTTGTGTGTTGGAACGGTTCCAAATGACAACTTTGTGGCTAGTATTATGACTAGAATGAGTGTTCTATTACTTTTGAATCAAAGAGAGAAACGTTTGATTACGAATCAAGCACACACTCAACTTTAAAGTTTACGAAGCAATTATCGCTTATGAAACTAACAGTTTACCTTAATTGAGAGAAGGTAGATTGGTCATATTCTTGTAAATAACCGATACAATTGTTGTATGTCCCGAAACCTCCTCTACATCAAAATCATATTGTTATGATTTGTATAAGACGCATGAGCGAGTGGTCTTAGTACTTTTAGAGCTGTTTAGTTTAGTGAGAGTTATTTCGTTAATTGATATATGTATGAAATATTGTCATTCGGTTAATTTAACTGAGTTTTATCCCTTAATAATTTACATTGATGAAATAGATCACTAAGGCCCTGTTCTTTTCGGCTGAAACAGGGCTGAGCTGAGCTGAGCTGGTCTGATAAGAGCTGAGCTGGTCTGATAGGAGCTGAACTGGACTGATAGAAGCTGAGCTGAATTAAAAGAAGCTGAAACTAATAACTAATTATATAAATTATCTAATAATATTTTAAAAAAATGAGAAAAAATTATAACACTAAATAAGAATAATAATAATAATAACAATAAAATAATAATAACAACAATAATAATTAATTAATTATAATAGTATTAATAATAATAATAATTAATTAATTAATAATACTCCAGTAATGATAACAACAACAACAACATATTATGTATATATCTTTGATTACGTGATATGCAAAATTTTAAATTTTCTTATTCTTAAATCTTAATACAATAGAAATAATATTCATATGCTATATTGTGTGTGTGAGTTGTAAATATTTGAATGTAATATCTATTTCAAGACCTCAAAATATTATGGAGTACATAATAAAATAAATAATTATTATAATAACAATGATGATTAAAAAAAATAGAAAATAATAATAATAACAGTGACGATGATGATGACGACAACGACAATGACGATAATAATAATTTGTTATTATTATTATTATTAATATTATTATTATTATTAACATTAAGAGATACAAGTAATAAAAGCAGCAGCAATAACAACAACAACATTATTATTATTATTATTATTATTATTATTATTATTATTATTATTATTATTATTATTATTATTATTATTATTATTATTATTATTATTATTATTATTATTATTATTATTATTTTCATTATTATTAATTTTTTATGAAAATAAATCTGCATTAATATCGAAATGCAATAACAACAACAACAACAACAATAACTTATTGTAATTTGTTTCGGTCTTAATGCAACTTCCGTTTCATATAAATAAATAAATATTATTATTATTATTATTATTATTATATATTATATACGGAGTATTTATTATTATTATTATTATTATTATTATTATTATTATTATTATTATTATTATTGAAGTATTATTTTAGGAGCTGAAAATATTGGAGCTGGGCTGAAAATATTAGGGCTGAGCAGAGTTGAGCTTATAGGAGCTGGGCTGAGCTGATACGAGCTGGGCTGAGCTGATAGAAGCTGAGCTGGTCTGAAACGAGCTGAAAATAAGCTGAAAAGAACAGGACCTAAGTACGTGACTTAGTCTTGGAACTTTATTTGGATTATGTAATTATTTTGTCTCTAGTCCACTACAAGAAAGAATCCAATTAGCTACCAAACACGCGTGACGAAAACTGTCAGTTGCTCCTATAGCGACCGAAAAAAACTCGGGCGACAGATATCCGTTGCTAGACGAAGGGGGTAAGTGGTTAAAAAAAAAATACGCTATAGCGACAGATATCTGCTGCCAAGAGGAAATATGCGCGACAGATATCTGTCGCTAAAAGAAACCCGGGCGACAGATATCTGTCGCTAAAGGGAAGCGAGTAGCGACAGATAACGGTCGCAAAACAAACCTCAGCGACTGAAATAAAAAAGCCGGGCGACAGATATCTTTAGCTATAGGCGAGCAAATTTTTTTAAGTTTTGCAGCACCCCCTCCCCTCCTCCGATTACACTTCCCATTTCACTCACTCTCTCTCTAGATTTCGTCTCCCTTCTCTCTAACCTCGCCCCCCCCTCCTCCTTTCCTCTTCATTCCTTCATTCTTCTCTCATTTTCCTTTAGTAAGGTATGTTTATCTATCTATATTTAGTTTTAATTATTTGTTAATTTTTGTTTTTATTGATTTAAATAAATTAGTTATTGGGTTAGATAGTTTTTTTAGTGTAATCTTGTTGTTGACGGAATATTTAGTGTAGTTAGCATGTTAACTGCCCATAGGTTTCCCAATTTGAAATAGGTAGATTGTTAGTATAAATTTAGAATTTATGGTTGAGTATTTGAATGAATTGGGTTGTTTTAATGTGTTAGAAAATTGAAAGCGAAAATACAATTATGCCAATTTAGTGATGCAATTATGGATGGATTAGGTGCAAATAGTACTATGTTTAGGTGAATTGAGAATTTTACAAAATATGTGAGTAGTGTATATTAGTAAATTACTTTAGAGGAAATAATTTGTATGTGGTTATTGTCTCAATTTTTTTAGATAAAAAATGAAGAGATTTGAACGAAAATGGATGTATGAGAAAAGATTGGATAAGAGACAATGTCCCACAACTCAATTTTTAGAGGGTGTTCATAGTTTTCTAGAGTTTGCTAAAAACCACCCCGAATACACGTCAGACGGTAGATATAGATGTCCTTGTGTGAAATGTAAGAACCTATGATTCTTGGAGATTATTTTGATTAAGGAACATATTATCTCAAATGGGTTTTATCCAAATTATTATAGTTGGATTTGTCATGGTGAGATGTCTGTTGTTGAGGAATCTAAGGTGGAACAGAATGAGGGGGGTTTGAGAGGAATGATAGTTGATGTAGTTGAGTGCAATCTGCTAAATGATGAGAGCATGTACACTAATGACGATGATCAACCAACCCCACAAGAGCCAAACCCACGAGCGAAAGCGTTTTTTGATATGTTAGACGCTTCGGAGAAGCCGTTATATGGAGGGTGTGATGTGACATTGTTAGAAGTCGCGTCTATGGTAGTGACCCTTAAATGTGAGTATAACCTACCGTTTGGGTGCGTAGATAGTGTCGCTGCATTGATTGAGAAACTCATCCCAAAAGACAACATTATGACCAAAACATTCTACAATACCAAAAAAGTAGTTAAAGGTCTTGAACTTCCGCATCAAAAGATCGATGCTTGTCCCGATGGCTGCATGCTCTTTTGGAAGGACGATGTCCTACTTGAGGAATGTAAGAAATGTGGTAAGGGTAGATACAAAAGTGTAGATGAGAATATTGTTTTGAGGGGTAGGAAGGGAAAGAGTATTGCAAGGGATAAAAAACCTATACCACTTAGTCGACTTACCTACTTTCCCATCGCCCCTAAGCTTCAAAAATTATACACCAGAACCATTGCCGAACAAATGAGGTGGCATAAAGAAGAAACTCGTGTATTGGGGAAGATGTGTCATCCTAGTGATGGGGACGAGTGGAAACGCTTTGATAGGATTTACCCTAACTTTGCTGAGGAACCCTGTAACGTGAGACTTGGGTTGTGTACCGATGGGTTTGCCCCTTTCGGTCAGTTCGGCAAGTCGTACTCATGCTAGCCTGTCATGATCACACCTTATTATAACCTACCTCATTGGTTGTGTTTGAAGCAGCCTTTCATCTTCCTATCTCTTATTGTCCCTGGACCCAAAAACCCGAAAAATCATTTGGATGTTTATTTGCAACCTGTTATTGAGGAATTGAAACAATTGTGGGAAGTACGGGTGGAAACTTATGATGTCTCTTTGAGACAAAACTTTCAGTTGAAAGCAGCTCTGTTGTGGACTATAAACGACTTCCCCTGTATGGTATGTTGAGTGGTTGGTCTACGGCGGGCCAAAAAGCTTGTCCTTGTTGCATGAGTGAGAGTAAAGCGTTCTACCTAAGAAATTCAAGCAAAATTAGTTGGTTTGATTGTCATAGACAGTTCCTACTCGAGGGTCATCCTTATAGGAAAAACAAGAAAGCTATATTTTAATCTTAGTATAGTTTTAATAATCTATATTATTTCAATAGTAATAATCTATATTGCTAGTAGTGTGTAGTTGATTATGTTGTTAATTTCAAACTTTCTATCTTCGTCAGCAGATATGACGCTGGACAGACGCTTTAGAGCTGGTAGTGGGAGCAGGAAGAGCCAGCAGGGGCAGGAGGACGAGCAGCTGAACGAGAACCAGATGGTCACAGGGAACCAGCAGGCAATAGAGGAGCAACAACCCCCCCTCCCCCCTCCATTACCACCTCAGGGGCTTAGATATCGGGAGCGGGACGGGCGCCTTATTCTGAGCCCTGATAACACATGGTAAACTTCAATCATATTAGGAACTTCATTATTGTGAACCGGTTAATTATAAGGTTGTCAAATACTTTTACACTTCAATCTTATTTCATATTTTGGTGTAGGTTTCGGCACCGCAAAGTGGTGACCGGTGGCACCGATAGTTTCCTGCAGGACTTGACGACCTACTGCACAAGTTGGACCAAGGTGCCTACATGGCAGCAGAAGAAGTTGTAACACCTCGTTATTTTCCGAGTCAATTATAAAGCTTAACTTTTCTTCGATTTTGGTCGCAAAAAATTTAGGGCTGTTACAGAAGTGGTTCAATAATTTCAAGGTGCACAATTTTTTTGGGTTTACATTAGTGGATCCCTATTACTGTTTACGGATTACTAATTTAATAACAACAAACTATCTTGCAGTTGAAACACTGGTGGGAGACCAGCCTCGAGGTGGCTGCATGGGACCACCACATGGAGGTCGTAGCCGATCGGTACACGGACGACATGTTCAAGATAGCGAATGAGGGGAAGGCTGAGAAATACCTTAGAGGTTGATTACTGATCAATTCAATTAGTGTTCGTACTTGAATACAAAGTTATATATATCTTCGCTTACTGATCTCTTCATATGAATTGTAGGTGCCGCACTTGAACAGTTCCATAAAGCCTGCTCTGACCCCAAGTTTGTTAAGAGATCCCTCCAAGTGAAGAAAAACAAGAGGCGGGAAGGAGACCCTGAGGCGGAAGTGGAGCCCAACTTCTACGGTGGGTCGCAGTCGATGCACCAGCGGGCTATGGAGGTAAGTATTTCCTTTCCTTAGATTTTTATTTTGGATTCTTATTTTTGATGTTTTCATTAAAAATATTAATGAGAAATCTACATGTACTGTTAACAGTTAAAGAAGAAAACAGGAGAACTCCCCGTAGCTGCGCAACTGTTTCTTGACACAAAGAGCAAGGTGGATTGCAAGGGTCAAAGGGGCTTCATTTAGGAAAGGGACCAAGAAATTTGGGTGAGTTTCTAACATAAGGCTTCTTTACATTGTTCTTTAGATTGTGACTTTGTCGATGAATTCTCATCTAATCATCAAATCAATTTCTTTTAGGATGCATATATTGAGACCACTTCCACGGACGACGCTGAAGGTAGGGATCCGAACGAGGTATGGTTCAGTGTCGTGCAAGGGTACCGCAAGGGAGCGGTGTACGGTACGGGGAACGCTCACACCCTATATTGGACACCACCCAACGCTCGGAGGGGGCATTCGACCTCGACAAAGTACGTACCGTCCGTCGTTGTTGAGATGAAGTTGGAACTGCAAGATAAGAGGGCGCAACGGACTACTTTGGCTGAGAGGGCGAGGGAGTAGGATGAGAGGTTGAAGGCGTAGGATGAGCGTATCGAGCGACATGATGAGGTCAGCAGGCAAATAGTAGAAGAGATATCCCGCCTAAGGAGCATGCAGCCGCAGAACTGCAACTCCGGTCTCATTCCACAACGCCGAGACCCTAGAGACCCCTTCAACGGGGGTGGTAGTGGCGCTTTCGCTAGTTTTCCCATTCATTGAGCATGTAGACTAAGAAACACAACATGTAGTTTATGAATGTTGATTGAAAATAGTTTGTAACATTACTCTTAATTTAGTTTATTCATGTACTTTTAGTTACCTTAGTTGGCAATTATGGAAATGTGAAGTCGACATTTATGTGGCCGATACTGCATGGTGCTTAGAACGTAATTGTCATTGCTGTATTGTTTTTCTGTTTGCGGATTTTGGCTAGAAATAAAACAAAATTGAATCAACCAAATACTGATCTTGTAGCGACTGATATTTGTCGCTAAAATGGTCAAATAGCGACAGATAGCGGTCGCTAATGTAGACGCCCAACGTCCCAGCACCATCATGTAATCCCCCTTAGCGACAAATTACTGTCGCTAAAATGACTCCATTAGCGACAGATATCTGTCGCTAAGTGACCCTCTTAGCGACAGATTTCAGTCGCTAGACTTAGCGACAGATATCTGTCGCCCGATTTTTGTAGCGACAGTTATCTGTCGCCCGTCTCCTTTTCAAGCGACTACCAGGTGCTACAGATTCGCAGCGACTGTGTTCTGTCGTACGTCTTTTTTTGCGACTGTTGATGGTAGCTGCTATCAGTCGCCCGTCACGTATTTTTTTGTAGTGGTCAGGGTATGGTGCTGAGACATTTGAATAACCTAAAATGACTAGTGTGTGAGTTGGCTGATGACTAAATTTCTTGAGTCATAGGTATTGAGATACTAAACCAGGCACATGGGTGTACGTTAAGAATATGCATTAGACAGACCCGCCGAAAAGGATTTTACTAAGATTTTGCTTAGTGTCAGTAAAGTTCTTTGCAAGTTATGAACTTGTATGGTCTTTAGACCTGAGTCTAGCTTTGAATATTCGATCTGTACATGTGATGTGTATGCTTTGATACTATTACTCATCAACTGTGAAAGGGGGTTATGGATGGTTATTGGGCATGCATAGTTCATGTGATAGTATGTAGTTAAATAAGAGGGGATTTGGTCTTCCTTTATTGAGGGGAATTAATTGTTTCTTGGTCACTCGAAGAGTGTGACTTGTGCGAATGCGCGGCCGCGCTCAGATGAGATGAATGTCATACATCTGCTCTTTTAACAAGTCAACTCAAAGATTCGAGTAAAAGATTGAGATATGTGAGGATGACACTTCTTCTTACCTCATTCTCAATTGGAGACAATAGTAGCAAAAAGACTTAACGTCGTTCCTTAAAGGACATGTACAAGTGGGAGACTGAAGAAGTTATGTATCTGATATGCCTTGCTAGAGGTCGATGTTGGATTGACATGTAAATGAGTTACGTGTCTGGTAGTCTTAAGTGAGTCCATCGGGTCACACACAATATGTACAGGATATATTTGTATATATCGATATATTAAATATATCGGGTCAGTAGTAATACGGACCTAGCTGCGTTGTTGAGTTATGGTAATTAGAGTTATGGTAATAATCTAATTACGGTAATTAGAGTTATTGTAATAATCTAATTCCACCTTCTCATTTTCTATATATAAGGATTTTCATATGATGAACCATTATATGGATAATATTTATTCTTCTTGTAAAGAGTTATAAGTGAGATCTAGAGAGAAGTTGTGAGACGGTCTCACAAACCCTTTTACTAGCATATATGTCGCAGTTTCGTACCCGTGTGGATACAAAATGAGGCATCACGCTTGGGGTGCTTTATTCTGTCTGTGGGAGTTATTTATTTAGTCTGTGGAGATTATATATATACTTCTGGGTTTATTCTTATATTCTTATTAATACGATGTTCCGCTGCAAATAAGGTATAATTGTTATCCCTCTACTTTTATCTTTTCGGTTAATACTTGTAACAGTTCTTTGGGTTTAAGGGTTGTAACCCTACAATTTCCTCTTTAAGGAAGAGAATTAAAGGAGAAGAAATAACTAGAATAAATAAGACGAATTTATAATTAGTGAAGGAAGACAAGTAAAAAGAAGAATAACTAAAGCAAATAAGATGAGTAAGCACAAATTTATAAGGAGAGAAAGACTAGGATTGTCGGTTCACCACGAATCTCATATGGTCACGGTCTAGGTCACAGGTCTGTTGCAGATATTGGTCCAAGCGGTAGTGAAAACGTCCTTCCGGTCCGCTATTCACCCTATCATGCGTCTAAAGGCTTCCGATCTTATTAGGGCATACCAATGTGTTGTAGCAGATCTAACTTTTACCATGCTTCCAATCTTAGGTTCAGGTTTACCGAATTCAATTAATCAATCATGCGCATTAACTGACTAATCGCGATTATATGCTACAATTGACAACTCAGACACAGTATCATTGACAGATCTATAACTTATTTAGCGACCACATTCAATTCGAAGATCCTCTAAATCCTAAAGAAGGAAATTAGCTACTCATAATTAAATCAAGAACAACAATGGCGAGAAACGATTAAGAACAATCAAGAATAATATTGCAACAAGCATAAACAAAGATTAAGAACAATCAAGAACGAAGAAGAAGGAAGAAGGAAGAAAGATTATATTAAATTACCAAAAGGAATGAAGGCGATTCAAGTGTTGCAATCTTACATAAACCAAATTTTTTAGAGAGAAATTAAACTAGAAGCAAAAGTAATTCTAAGAGAGATTAAGAGCAAAAGTCTAAGGAGAAGTATTTTCTAAAGTGGTTGAAACTACCTTTATATACAATTAGAAAGAGTTAAAACTGATTAAGGAAAATGCTTGCTCAACACAAAATTTGTTTGCGGCCCAGAAAATAGTTTAATAGTCGGTCGACTAATATTGACTCATTTGATCTTTTGCAACCCCTCAAAATGAAAAAAAATTGGTCTCGACCACCCTCCTAAACTTAATTAGTTACCTCTTATCAAGCATGGACACCCCTTCATAATCTTGGTCGACCATGTCTTTCAACTTTGTCATCTATTTGGCTATCCCTACAAATTTGGTTGCTTCTGCAACCACCCCTTCTAAAACTTTGCCGCCTCATGTTTGACCGCCTTTATCAACTTTGTTGTTGGTACAATCACACTTTTTTAAATTTGTCGCCTACGCGACCAACTATGTAACTGGTTTTTGCCCTCACATGGACATTCCCTTATAAAGTTTAAACTTTACTGCCCTCTGTGCAACCCCTTTTAAGCTTTAATACCCTCTTGGCCACCCCTTATGAAATTTATTAGCCTTTAGCGGTATCAGAATTTTTTTATCCGAGCCTTTAAAAGAAAAAAAACAAAATATCTTTCTTTTATTACTCATTCTTTTGTTCAAAAAAAGGTCGATACTTTGACGAAGCCTCTTTCTTGTGACCGGTTTCACATGCTACTCTCCAAAACCGGACTTGCTCCTAGGCCGTCCATTTTGCGGGGGAATGATAGAGTTTATTAGTTGTACTTGATAGGGTTTTATCTTTTGTATCATAGTGTCTATCTAATTGTATTTAGGTGGCTTAACATTACTTGTATTGGGTAGATAGTCTACTTCTCTTGCTATATATGTAACACATTGTCAACAATAATAACTATGCAATTCACAACTATATATCTAATTGTCTTTAGGTAGCTTAACATTACTTATATTTGGTAGATAGTCTACTTCTCTTACTATATATGTAACACATTGTATAACTATACAATTCACAACAATATTATCTCCCTCATAATTCTATCATATGCAGGGCCGGCCAATCATATCACGAGGCCCTGTTCAAAATTTTCATTTGGGACCTCATATTAATAGAACCAAAAATCAAGACAACATAAATTTAATGAATAACAAAGATAGAAAATCAAATTGGTGTGTTTATAAAAAAAATATATGGCATATAATATTGTTAATTCATTATTCACTCTCTAGTCGAAAAAAATATAGAACAATCTTCAATTATACGGAGTATATCATAATCAACGGAACCGAAAATTAATCAACAAGTATTTCGTTCTTTTGATGAAATGCAAGATGACCACTAACAATCAATGTAATTAAAGATTTGTTTTTTTTTGGAGAAATTAAAGATTTGTTAATGGAATTATAAGTTGAATTTGATTAAAGATAAAAGTGCATAATGATACGTACTTCTATCAAATCTTTATTTTTTTTATAAGTATTGTACAGAGTATAATTTTTATGGGGAAGTTAAATTAAAGATGGAAGGTAATCAAGTAATCTAGGGAATTGTTTGATTAATTAATGTTAACTTGGGCATTAAATATTTCTCCTTATTCTTCTAGTCCTCTCTCATCTAGTTTAATGAACAATTAAAAAGATTGGACTCAAACAATGTCTTTTCTAGTAAACAATGGAATTTGGGGCCCTCTACTTCTTGGGCCCCAGTTCGTCGAACTGAATTGCACAATGCTTGGGCCAGCCCTGATCATATGCAACATATTAAAGTGTCGTCTATAATGGCCAAAACATGACTTTTTCTTACGGGAAGTCATATAAGAAGAACCAATAATGTTTTACATTTGAATTCCTCAAATATATTGAGTAGGGTATTGATCTAGCTATAGCGATAATTTTTTACTATATTTGTTTTCTGAAGGAGTTATGTCTATTGTCCTACGGATTAACCCGCTTAAGTCTGTGTATCTGATATGCCTTGCTAGAGGTCGATGTTGGATTGACATGTAAATGAGTTACATGTCTGGTAGTCTTAAGTGGGCCCATTGGGTCACAGACTATGTGTACGAGATATATTAGTATATATCGATATATTAAATATATCGGGTCAGTAGTAATACGGACCTAGCAGCGTTGTTGGGTTATGGTAATTAGAGTTATGGTAATAATCTAATTATGGTAATTAGAGTTATTGTAATAACCTAATTCCACCTTATCATCTTTAATATGAGGTTCATATGATGAACCATTATAGAGAATTAAGAGTATTAACTCATCATATACTCCCTCCGAGTTCCTATTATTATCCCACTTTCCTTTTTGGGCTGAGTTTGATTTTTGGCCCACTTTTCTTTTTAAGCCTTCAATGTGTGGTTCACAATTACTCTCCAATTTTTCTCTCTTCCTTCTTTTTTGAACCACTCGTTTCTCCTTCCTTATTTTCCACCCCAAAACTTTTTGAGACAATAATAAGAACTCGAAGGGAGTATACTCTTCTTGTAAAGAGTTATAAGAGAGATCTAGAGAGAAGTTGTGAGACGGTCTCACAAACCTTTTTACTAGCATATACGTCGCAGTTCCGTACCCGTGTGTATATCAAAGGAGGCATCACGCTTGGGGTGCTTTATTCTGTCCGTGGGAGTTATTTATTCAGTCCGTGGAGATTATATATATATATATATATATATATATATATAGTAAGGCTCTTATGAGTCCTTTACTCTTTGTGACTCCCTAAGTCCTCAGAATGGATGGACAAGATGCATCCATTAAAAAAAAAAAGAAGGAAGATTTACGTTCCTAAAATAACTCACAAGAATTTAGGAAACAATAACTTCCTATCATTCACGTTCAATTTTCATTCCACGTTCATTCACACCTAAAAAAAAAAAAACTCTGATTCATTCACGCTCATTCATCGATTTTGAACTCGAATTTCTGCTACAATGGATTCAATGACCGCATCATCGTCTTCAACGGTTGATAAGCAACTAATCGAGTATAACAATGGCGAGTTTCAGTGTTTCATTCACATTTTTATTTGTTTTTTCTTCATGGATTTCAATAGTCATATTGCTTTCAATTTGCGTTTTCATATCAATGTTTTATCGCGTCGAATTGCCTTTTTTTTACGTCGATCTTCATGTTTATAGTGCTTTCATTGTCATTTCGTATCACAGTTTCGTATCAATTTGCGTTTTTTTGATGTCATTTTGATATCTCGATCTCTATAGATTACAGGTCTTTATGCTTTTTATTAAGATTTTCCCTGATATCCATTGATTCTATTTTTTTGATTTCAGTTAACGCAGATTCGTCGTTGAAGTAACATGCCTTCTGAGTTAAAGTAACACTTAATTGCAATTACAGTAACACAAATGAACGTTCAGGAAAAGGGTTTTTATGATATGCTAGCGTAACGTATTGTAGACGTTAGGGTAACACCACTTATGAATTACAGTAACACATTATTTGCATTGATGTAACGCTGTTTGATTTTGTGCAGGTAGTTGCGCCAGAGATGCGAACGCACAAGACAGCACTGGAAAATGTGGAATTTAATTCGTTTGATTAATTATGGATTAATATTATGGTTCATTGATATAATTGTTTCACCGATATTATTGTTTTGCTTTATGTTGAAGCATACATGGCATTGAAGTAACACAAGTAATGAATTACAGTAATACCTAATTTTAATCAGAGTAACACAAAAATGTAACACTAAAAAAGGGTTTTTGGCGCTGACGTTGGAGTAACATCTTTTTAGAGTTAAAGTAACGCAACTTAGGAGTTACAGTAACACTTATGCCCATGGGCCTGACTTTTCTTAATTTTTGGCAGGAAGCATTGGTAAAGAGCCGAATGCACAGGAATGGTGCAGAGATGTGGGCGAGGTTTTCAAGAAGACACAGAGGAAGACGAGGATGAACAAATCTTTTGATAATACTCGTGTTCTTTGACATTACAAGAATTTTTTCTTTTTTCCTGGTTTACACGAAAAACTAATGTTGTACACATTTTTGCAATTAACACTATATTTATTTAATAAATGTGTTTTTGGTTAGAGTAACATCTCATGTGCGTTGAAGTAACACTATTAATTTGTTACAGTAACAGAAAAAATGCATTGTAGTAACTGAGGACAACAGTGTTGTTCATTCATTGAAAGAGTACCAATATTGGTGATTGCAATATCATTGTACTAACGACATTAATTACTTAAAGTAACATAATTTGTTCATTGAAGTAACACACACAGTGCTTCGGTGTAACACACAGATTGTGAGACAAAAGAAAATTGTGTTAATTTCAATAATCCCCATAGTAACACCAACAGTGAATTAGAGTAACAGGTGCAGCTGGTCATTGTAACAGAGTTTCACAGCTTCAATGTATTGGTGATAGTCAAAATACCAATGTAATTAGACAGGTAACTAAAGAATAGAGACCATTAAATCGTAGTTACAAAAGAGATGACATGATTAAGTAAACACGCTATTTTTTTCGGCCCTTTGTTGGCTTGCTCTTGGGACTGTCGATGATTTTTTGTCTAGTGTTCTCATACTTGGCTACGTTTTCCAACAATTGCGATCGCACAGTGTTCCTGTCTGCCAATAGAAGTGTGGAGTAACATAAGAAGCAGATTAGAGTAACAAATGTACACAATTGAGGGTTTACAAGGATTCAAAGTATCACGAAGATGAGAATTAAAGTAACACCTCTTATGCATTACAGTAACACATGGTTGTCTTTGAAATAACACCGTACATCAAACACAGTAACGAAGCACCCCTTACAGTAACACATCAAGTTTATTACAGTAACACCGTATGTGCATTAAAGTAACATTCGATATATGTTCGTCTGTAGTTGACTTCAATTACACGAAACAGATGAAAACCCAGATAGCAAAACAGTCTTCAGTGAAAAAAATTAATTATATGGCACAGACGCAGCAAAATTAATGAATTAATAATTTGATTATATGTTCCGATTTGCAGTAATTGTTCTCGCTATTTTTCCTTATCCTTTGGTTTTGCCACTTATACGTACAATTGCATGTTGTTGATTTATGACCAAGGTCTGTCCTTTTGTCAATTGCATATGACCTAATTGTATCATCAAAAGTGGATTAGAGAACGGATTTTTTTATGTTGACTAATATGATTAGTACAAAACATTCTGCTGAGTTACGTAGCTGGTGTAATATTTGCATGTAAATTGTTATGATGCGACGGGATTTGGGATTATCGATTACGATTATAGTATCTTAATTTGTCGAATTTAAACTAAAATTGACTCTTAAAATTAATTTAAATGTAATATTGATTATATTTTAATATAATTTTGCCCTAAATTGACTTACTATAATCTCAAATTTCTTTGTTGAAGATGAGACTAATTAGATTAACCAAAATTCGATTGAAATTAGGAACGTAAAATTATTAGAATTTATTGTTAACAATGAGCGAGAACTAATAAGATTAGGACAAGACTCGTTTAATTATAGTTAAGACGGACGAAAAGAGACCAACCCAGTTGGCACGAGTATGACTCGGTGGACACGAGTGTGACTCGATCGATCGGCACAGGTATGTCCCGGTTGAGACGGGATGACCAGAGCGGCAAAGGTTTGACCAAGACGACACAATATTTACTCGGATGACATGGTGTCAGATCGGGCGACGATTTTAAGAAAAGTCATTTTCTTGCGTTTGTGTGTTGATTATGAATCAAACATAGATTATATTTTTCGAATCAATGAAAAATTAGTTTTATAAATCGGATAAATAATGTTATGCATTTTAATTATCATATTATCATAAATATACCGGAAAAGACTTTTTCGAGTCCTAATTGATTTTGATGAATTGTTCATCTATATGACGATTATAAGTTGCAAATCGACTGTGAATCGAGTTTTGTATATCCGTTCAATTTTCCTGAGTGGGGAATTGTTCTTCATAGTTTGAAAAATGAAAGATATTGGTGAAATTGTTCAAACTAAATAGCAATTACGAATTGTGATATGATTATGAATCAAAATATGAGATATTTTAACTTGTTTTATGCACAATTCACTAATAACAATTGAATAATTATGTCATATGACGCATTAATTTTATTGTTTAGACTTCTGCCTTGTGTGCCTAGAACTGATAGGTCGCCTTGTAAGTTGACCTAGCAGCATGTTTAGGACCCATAATGTATTTAATCCCTTGCACAAATGTTAAGTATTGTCTCTCTAGAATTGACCACTACAACAATTTCATATCATTATTGGTTGAAGTGACTGCCTAAGCAGTGCTTTACTGATGTGTGTGGACTGAGTAGGTTAGCAACGGTTACCCACGGGTTCAGCCTGGTTTGCTTAACATTGCTATCAAGTCGAACTTGGGCTTTGAGGCAAATAGTTGGTGTCATATAATGACTAATTCCGACGAACCAGGAATTACATAGAGATGTAATTGAAAAGTTTGTTGTCTATCTTTACTTTTGGAGCTTGAGCAGTGAGCCCAAGTTCACTTGAGCGACAAAAGGTTTAGGATCTTGGAATATTATGCGAACTTGATGGTAGTTTGCATGATTTTATCTTAAAATTGTTTATGATTATTAATATTAATTATCGTTTTACTTTGCATATACATGTAGTTGTAATTTAGTTACCGTTATCACATTTATCAAATATGAGTTTGAATTGTTCAACCTCGTCGATTGGTATCTTGAGGATTGTTCTCAAAATTAGAGATACAGATTTTGTCATTGTGAAGGATAATTCCGACAAAATATAACCAATGCTAATGTACAGTATGGACTGCATGATTAGAGTCATGAAGATGATCATAAGTACCAAAATCAATTGTTTCAATAAAAGAGAACAGTTCCCATTAAGTGAGAAAATGTTAAAGATGATTCAATTAATTCATGATGATGAATGATTATCTTGATAATCAGGAAATTTTGGATGCTTCTTTCTAAAGAAATTAGGAATTGAAATCATTTCAATTAGTCTTAAGTTTAGGTCACTTTATTATTATGAATAAAACATGTGACTTAATAAGGTTTCTCACCTCTTAGCATGAGATGTTAGAAGACAATTGAACATGTATCAAGATGGCAAATAATAATAATGATCTATGAGTTCATTAAGAAAATTGCTTGAGATAATGAATAAAAGATGTCGGTTAAAGTAAGGGAAGTACAATCGTTGTCATACCCAAACTTGTTGCCAAATTTAGATTAGGTACGATTTTATTAGTCATTAATGTAATGACAAATATATGACATTGGTATATAGTTTCTAGAAATGTCTAGAAAATCTGCAAATCAATTATTGAAATATTACTTCTGGTGTGTATGTTACTAGAGTAATTGTTATTTTCATTCTACTGTTTTGGTATAAGATACCAAATGCAACTATTACATTGTGGATGTGATGGCTCAAAGAGGATGAAATAATGGTATATAAGTGAATATTTTATGATTGAAATGGACAAACGTTGTTACTTCATATATAAAAGGAAAAGCACTTAATTTTACCATAAAGCTGAATACTTGAATTGAATAATTGTTATTCTTGTACTAGTCATAAGCAAGAATATTGATTCTGTTTCATGTATGGGCATGAAAAGTTTTAATAAAAGTAGAACAATTGTTGTTCTATACCTTGCAAGAATATGGGGTACAATAAGGCTAATATGATTTTTGGGCTCTACGTTCCTAATAAGAGTGATTGCTTGTATTTGTAACATAACAACCAAAAGGTTCAACTCCCTCGACCCGAGTTTTACCCATCATGGCATTGTCCTTAATCCATGAAACAAGAAACATAAGTAAAAGTTTCATAATGATGAAATTACAAACCTTATTGATAAGGATCAACTGAGGTAAATGGATCTTGTTTAGATGGATAAATAACATTAGAAATGACTCCTTTTAATTGTAGTGGGAGGGTACTTAGACTTGTTGGATCACACATATACAAATATGTGTGGGTTTAACTAGTGATGTTGCAAAAATGGGTAACACGTATGGTTTTGTTCATTTGATGAAAATACAAGATCAACTTGATAAGTTGGTACGAGTCTTTCGATATGATTGAAACAGGAAGGAATTGAACTAACAGATTGTTATCATCTTAGGAGTAGTGAAAAGTGTTTCAAACTACATCGAACCATATTTGATATGATTTGGTCTATGATGAGTCATATGCAGATTTTATTAACACTTTAGAAGCTTATGCACTCTAGAAGTCTTTGTACAATGTTGATTAAATTGTCCATGTAAGTCGGAGAATAGACACCATATGAGATATGGATTGAAAATGTTCTAAAATAGTCTTTTCTTAATTATCCAGTCTTAAAGTTTAGAGAAAGTCGTTTTCTAGAACTTAGACTCAATTATGACATGTGTTTTATTAGGGGTATTATGTTAATTCTACAAACCATTCAAAGAACAAAACTGTTTTGTTGCTGGAGTGGTATGTTTCTTTTAAGGAGATCTGATTTCTAATAGAAATAGTGGGAGTAGAATTGCACCTTGAAATGTTCAAGATTAACAGAAATTCTCTACAACTATTGAAGAGGATATTGATGCATTCATGAAAAGTCATGATCATCTTAGCTGTAAAATATTACCCTGCATAGGTTTGACCTATGATGAAACAATAATGGGCAAAGACTCCAAGAGTCACATGAAGTCATAAATCTAATAGATTCCATATACCATAACTACCAAGTATAGACTTTGGTTAAATGGGTCTTATAGTGAAGAATGGTCTTCAATATAAAGATGATGTGGATTGATATAAGAGTATCTATGAAGCATAGTTGGTAGTTAAGGATTGATCTCATAGTAATGACTATGGAAAAACCCTTTTTACAACATTATGCTTTAGTCTATTAAGATTGATTTAACATTTTGAATGTCATCACTCATTATGATGAGTTTTGGAAATATATATGTGAAATACATTTTTTGAAAGGGATGCAATATGATGTGTGTGCAACACATCGTATGAATTTCATATATTATTAAAATTGCGAGGCAAATGTGAATATTCCGATTTGATTGGAGCATGGAGCAAGTGTTTTCGTTCTCAATGTGGTAATTCAAAGATGTTTGTTCCTTTGAGACGAAGAGAGACAAAGTGTGTACAAGAGGGTAGTGAGAGTGAGTTTATCGTTATGATTTGGTATGTAAGTGACATACTTCTCTAACTAAACAATATTTGGTTGCGTTAGTCTATGAGACTTCGCAAGAAATGTGTTTACTATGTGCTCGTGTGACAAGTAGATACTTATCTGGTGAGTGTCACCAGACTGCAATCTAAGGATTATTCTTATGTGCTTGAGAAGCAAAAGAGAATTATTTAAGAGGTGTGCATGATGTGATAAGCAAATTGTTGTAAACAAGTTACGAACAACGCATATTTCCAAATAGACAAAGATGACATGAGATTGTAATCTAAGTATATTTTGTTTTGGATGAGATGTTGTGTGTTGGAACGGTTCCAAATGACAACTTTGTGGCTAGTATTATGACTAGAATGAGTGTTCTATTACTTTTGAATCAAAGAGAGAAACGTTTGATTACGAATCAAGCACACACTCAACTTTAAAGTTTACGAAGCAATTATCGCTTATGAAACTAACAGTTTACCTTAATTGAGAGAAGGTAGATTGGTCATATTCTTGTAAATAACCGATACAATTGTTGTATGTCCCGAAACCTCCTCTACATCAAAATCATATTGTTATGATTTGTATAAGACGCATGAGCGAGTGGTCTTAGTACTTTTAGAGCTGTTTAGTTTAGTGAGAGTTATTTCGTTAATTGATATATGTATGAAATATTGTCATTCGGTTAATTTAACTGAGTTTTATCCCTTAATAATTTACATTGATGAAATAGATCACTAAGGCCCTGTTCTTTTCGGCTGAAACAGGGCTGAGCTGAGCTGAGCTGGTCTGATAAGAGCTGAGCTGGTCTGATAGGAGCTGAACTGGACTGATAGAAGCTGAGCTGAATTAAAAGAAGCTGAAACTAATAACTAATTATATAAATTATCTAATAATATTTTAAAAAAATGAGAAAAAATTATAACACTAAATAAGAATAATAATAATAATAATAATAACAATAAAATAATAATAACAACAATAATAATTAATTAATTATAATAGTATTAATAATAATAATAATTAATTAATTAATAATACTCCAGTAATGATAACAACAACAACAACATATTATGTATATATCTTTGATTACGTGATATGCAAAATTTTAAATTTTCTTATTCTTAAATCTTAATACAATAGAAATAATATTCATATGCTATATTGTGTGTGTGAGTTGTAAATATTTGAATGTAATATCTATTTCAAGACCTCAAAATATTATGGAGTACATAATAAAATAAATAATTATTATAATAACAATGATGATTAAAAAAAATAGAAAATAATAATAATAACAGTGACGATGATGATGACGACAACGACAATGACGATAATAATAATTTGTTATTATTATTATTATTAATATTATTATTATTATTAACATTAAGAGATACAAGTAATAAAAGCAGCAGCAATAACAACAACAACATTATTATTATTATTATTATTATTATTATTATTATTATTATTATTATTATTATTATTATTATTATTATTATTATTATTATTATTATTATTATTATTTTCATTATTATTAATTTTTTATGAAAATAAATCTGCATTAATATCGAAATGCAATAACAACAACAACAACAACAATAACTTATTGTAATTTGTTTCGGTCTTAATGCAACTTCCGTTTCATATAAATAAATAAATATTATTATTATTATTATTATTATTATTATTATATATTATATACGGAGTATTTATTATTATTATTATTATTATTATTATTATTGAAGTATTATTTTAGGAGCTGAAAATATTGGAGCTGGGCTGAAAATATTAGGGCTGAGCAGAGTTGAGCTTATAGGAGCTGGGCTGAGCTGATACGAGCTGGGCTGAGCTGATAGAAGCTGAGCTGGTCTGAAACGAGCTGAAAATAAGCTGAAAAGAACAGGACCTAAGTACGTGACTTAGTCTTGGAACTTTATTTGGATTATGTAATTATTTTGTCTCTAGTCCACTACAAGAAAGAATCCAATTAGCTACCAAACACGCGTGACGAAAACTGTCAGTTGCTCCTATAGCGACCGAAAAAAACTCGGGCGACAGATATCCGTTGCTAGACGAAGGGGGTAAGTGGTTAAAAAAAAAATACGCTATAGCGACAGATATCTGCTGCCAAGAGGAAATATGCGCGACAGATATCTGTCGCTAAAAGAAACCCGGGCGACAGATATCTGTCGCTAAAGGGAAGCGAGTAGCGACAGATAACGGTCGCAAAACAAACCTCAGCGACTGAAATAAAAAAGCCGGGCGACAGATATCTTTAGCTATAGGCGAGCAAATTTTTTTAAGTTTTGCAGCACCCCCTCCCCTCCTCCGATTACACTTCCCATTTCACTCACTCTCTCTCTAGATTTCGTCTCCCTTCTCTCTAACCTCGCCCCCCCCCTCCTCCTTTCCTCTTCATTCCTTCATTCTTCTCTCATTTTCCTTTAGTAAGGTATGTTTATCTATCTATATTTAGTTTTAATTATTTGTTAATTTTTGTTTTTATTGATTTAAATAAATTAGTTATTGGGTTAGATAGTTTTTTTAGTGTAATCTTGTTGTTGACGGAATATTTAGTGTAGTTAGCATGTTAACTGCCCATAGGTTTCCCAATTTGAAATAGGTAGATTGTTAGTATAAATTTAGAATTTATGGTTGAGTATTTGAATGAATTGGGTTGTTTTAATGTGTTAGAAAATTGAAAGCGAAAATACAATTATGCCAATTTAGTGATGCAATTATGGATGGATTAGGTGCAAATAGTACTATGTTTAGGTGAATTGAGAATTTTACAAAATATGTGAGTAGTGTATATTAGTAAATTACTTTAGAGGAAATAATTTGTATGTGGTTATTGTCTCAATTTTTTTAGATAAAAAATGAAGAGATTTGAACGAAAATGGATGTATGAGAAAAGATTGGATAAGAGACAATGTCCCACAACTCAATTTTTAGAGGGTGTTCATAGTTTTCTAGAGTTTGCTAAAAACCACCCCGAATACACGTCAGACGGTAGATATAGATGTCCTTGTGTGAAATGTAAGAACCTATGATTCTTGGAGATTATTTTGATTAAGGAACATATTATCTCAAATGGGTTTTATCCAAATTATTATAGTTGGATTTGTCATGGTGAGATGTCTGTTGTTGAGGAATCTAAGGTGGAACAGAATGAGGGGGGTTTGAGAGGAATGATAGTTGATGTAGTTGAGTGCAATCTGCTAAATGATGAGAGCATGTACACTAATGACGATGATCAACCAACCCCACAAGAGCCAAACCCACGAGCGAAAGCGTTTTTTGATATGTTAGACGCTTCGGAGAAGCCGTTATATGGAGGGTGTGATGTGACATTGTTAGAAGTCGCGTCTATGGTAGTGACCCTTAAATGTGAGTATAACCTACCGTTTGGGTGCGTAGATAGTGTCGCTGCATTGATTGAGAAACTCATCCCAAAAGACAACATTATGACCAAAACATTCTACAATACCAAAAAAGTAGTTAAAGGTCTTGAACTTCCGCATCAAAAGATCGATGCTTGTCCCGATGGCTGCATGCTCTTTTGGAAGGACGATGTCCTACTTGAGGAATGTAAGAAATGTGGTAAGGGTAGATACAAAAGTGTAGATGAGAATATTGTTTTGAGGGGTAGGAAGGGAAAGAGTATTGCAAGGGATAAAAAACCTATACCACTTAGTCGACTTACCTACTTTCCCATCGCCCCTAAGCTTCAAAAATTATACACCAGAACCATTGCCGAACAAATGAGGTGGCATAAAGAAGAAACTCGTGTATTGGGGAAGATGTGTCATCCTAGTGATGGGGACGAGTGGAAACGCTTTGATAGGATTTACCCTAACTTTGCTGAGGAACCCTGTAACGTGAGACTTGGGTTGTGTACCGATGGGTTTGCCCCTTTCGGTCAGTTCGGCAAGTCGTACTCATGCTAGCCTGTCATGATCACACCTTATTATAACCTACCTCATTGGTTGTGTTTGAAGCAGCCTTTCATCTTCCTATCTCTTATTGTCCCTGGACCCAAAAACCCGAAAAATCATTTGGATGTTTATTTGCAACCTGTTATTGAGGAATTGAAACAATTGTGGGAAGTACGGGTGGAAACTTATGATGTCTCTTTGAGACAAAACTTTCAGTTGAAAGCAGCTCTGTTGTGGACTATAAACGACTTCCCCTGTATGGTATGTTGAGTGGTTGGTCTACGGCGGGCCAAAAAGCTTGTCCTTGTTGCATGAGTGAGAGTAAAGCGTTCTACCTAAGAAATTCAAGCAAAATTAGTTGGTTTGATTGTCATAGACAGTTCCTACTCGAGGGTCATCCTTATAGGAAAAACAAGAAAGCTATATTTTAATCTTAGTATAGTTTTAATAATCTATATTATTTCAATAGTAATAATCTATATTGCTAGTAGTGTGTAGTTGATTATGTTGTTAATTTCAAACTTTCTATCTTCGTCAGCAGATATGACGCTGGACAGACGCTTTAGAGCTGGTAGTGGGAGCAGGAAGAGCCAGCAGGGGCAGGAGGACGAGCAGCTGAACGAGAACCAGATGGTCACAGGGAACCAGCAGGCAATAGAGGAGCAACAACCCCCCCTCCCCCCTCCATTACCACCTCAGGGGCTTAGATATCGGGAGCGGGACGGGCGCCTTATTCTGAGCCCTGATAACACATGGTAAACTTCAATCATATTAGGAACTTCATTATTGTGAACCGGTTAATTATAAGGTTGTCAAATACTTTTACACTTCAATCTTATTTCATATTTTGGTGTAGGTTTCGGCACCGCAAAGTGGTGACCGGTGGCACCGATAGTTTCCTGCAGGACTTGACGACCTACTGCACAAGTTGGACCAAGGTGCCTACATGGCAGCAGAAGAAGTTGTAACACCTCGTTATTTTCCGAGTCAATTATAAAGCTTAACTTTTCTTCGATTTTGGTCGCAAAAAATTTAGGGCTGTTACAGAAGTGGTTCAATAATTTCAAGGTGCACAATTTTTTTGGGTTTACATTAGTGGATCCCTATTACTGTTTACGGATTACTAATTTAATAACAACAAACTATCTTGCAGTTGAAACACTGGTGGGAGACCAGCCTCGAGGTGGCTGCATGGGACCACCACATGGAGGTCGTAGCCGATCGGTACACGGACGACATGTTCAAGATAGCGAATGAGGGGAAGGCTGAGAAATACCTTAGAGGTTGATTACTGATCAATTCAATTAGTGTTCGTACTTGAATACAAAGTTATATATATCTTCGCTTACTGATCTCTTCATATGAATTGTAGGTGCCGCACTTGAACAGTTCCATAAAGCCTGCTCTGACCCCAAGTTTGTTAAGAGATCCCTCCAAGTGAAGAAAAACAAGAGGCGGGAAGGAGACCCTGAGGCGGAAGTGGAGCCCAACTTCTACGGTGGGTCGCAGTCGATGCACCAGCGGGCTATGGAGGTAAGTATTTCCTTTCCTTAGATTTTTATTTTGGATTCTTATTTTTGATGTTTTCATTAAAAATATTAATGAGAAATCTACATGTACTGTTAACAGTTAAAGAAGAAAACAGGAGAACTCCCCGTAGCTGCGCAACTGTTTCTTGACACAAAGAGCAAGGTGGATTGCAAGGGTCAAAGGGGCTTCATTTAGGAAAGGGACCAAGAAATTTGGGTGAGTTTCTAACATAAGGCTTCTTTACATTGTTCTTTAGATTGTGACTTTGTCGATGAATTCTCATCTAATCATCAAATCAATTTCTTTTAGGATGCATATATTGAGACCACTTCCACGGACGACGCTGAAGGTAGGGATCCGAACGAGGTATGGTTCAGTGTCGTGCAAGGGTACCGCAAGGGAGCGGTGTACGGTACGGGGAACGCTCACACCCTATATTGGACACCACCCAACGCTCGGAGGGGGCATTCGACCTCGACAAAGTACGTACCGTCCGTCGTTGTTGAGATGAAGTTGGAACTGCAAGATAAGAGGGCGCAACGGACTACTTTGGCTGAGAGGGCGAGGGAGTAGGATGAGAGGTTGAAGGCGTAGGATGAGCGTATCGAGCGACATGATGAGGTCAGCAGGCAAATAGTAGAAGAGATATCCCGCCTAAGGAGCATGCAGCCGCAGAACTGCAACTCCGGTCTCATTCCACAACGCCGAGACCCTAGAGACCCCTTCAACGGGGGTGGTAGTGGCGCTTTCGCTAGTTTTCCCATTCATTGAGCATGTAGACTAAGAAACACAACATGTAGTTTATGAATGTTGATTGAAAATAGTTTGTAACATTACTCTTAATTTAGTTTATTCATGTACTTTTAGTTACCTTAGTTGGCAATTATGGAAATGTGAAGTCGACATTTATGTGGCCGATACTGCATGGTGCTTAGAACGTAATTGTCATTGCTGGATTGTTTTTCTGTTTGCGGATTTTGGCTAGAAATAAAACAAAATTGAATCAACCAAATACTGATCTTGTAGCGACTGATATTTGTCGCTAAAATGGTCAAATAGCGACAGATAGCGGTCGCTAATGTAGACGCCCAACGTCCCAGCACCATCATGTAATCCCCCTTAGCGACAAATTACTGTCGCTAAAATGACTCCATTAGCGACAGATATCTGTCGCTAAGTGACCCTCTTAGCGACAGATTTCAGTCGCTAGACTTAGCGACAGATATCTGTCGCCCGATTTTTGTAGCGACAGTTATCTGTCGCCCGTCTCCTTTTCAAGCGACTACCAGGTGCTACAGATTCGCAGCGACTGTGTTCTGTCGTACGTCTTTTTTTGCGACTGTTGATGGTAGCTGCTATCAGTCGCCCGTCACGTATTTTTTTGTAGTGGTCAGGGTATGGTGCTGAGACATTTGAATAACCTAAAATGACTAGTGTGTGAGTTGGCTGATGACTAAATTTCTTGAGTCATAGGTATTGAGATACTAAACCAGGCACATGGGTGTACGTTAAGAATATGCATTAGACAGACCCGCCGAAAAGGATTTTACTAAGATTTTGCTTAGTGTCAGTAAAGTTCTTTGCAAGTTATGAACTTGTATGGTCTTTAGACCTGAGTCTAGCTTTGACTATTCGATCTGTACATGTGATGTGTATGCTTTGATACTATTACTCATCAACTGTGAAAGGGGGTTATGGATGGTTATTGGGCATGCATAGTTCATGTGATAGTATGTAGTTAAATAAGAGGGGATTTGGTCTTCCTTTATTGAGGGGAATTAATTGTTTCTTGGTCACTCGAAGAGTGTGACTTGTGCGAATGCGCGGCCGCGCTCAGATGAGATGAATGTCATACATCTGCTCTTTTAACAAGTCAACTCAAAGATTCGAGTAAAAGATTGAGATATGTGAGGATGACACTTCTTCTTACCTCATTCTCAATTGGAGACAATAGTAGCAAAAAGACTTAACGTCGTTCCTTAAAGGACATGTACAAGTGGGAGACTGAAGAAGTTATGTATCTGATATGCCTTGCTAGAGGTCGATGTTGGATTGACATGTAAATGAGTTACGTGTCTGGTAGTCTTAAGTGGGTCCATCGGGTCACACACAATATGTACAGGATATATTTGTATATATCGATATATTAAATATATCGGGTCAGTAGTAATACGGACCTAGCTGCGTTGTTGAGTTATGGTAATTAGAGTTATGGTAATAATCTAATTACGGTAATTAGAGTTATTGTAATAATCTAATTCCACCTTCTCATTTTCTATATATAAGGATTTTCATATGATGAACCATTATATGGATAATATTTATTCTTCTTGTAAAGAGTTATAAGTGAGATCTAGAGAGAAGTTGTGAGACGGTCTCACAAACCCTTTTACTAGCATATATGTCGCAGTTTCGTACCCGTGTGGATACAAAATGAGGCATCACGCTTGGGGTGCTTTATTCTGTCTGTGGGAGTTATTTATTTAGTCTGTGGAGATTATATATATACTTCTGGGTTTATTCTTATATTCTTATTAATACGATGTTCCGCTGCAAATAAGGTATAATTGTTATCCCTCTACTTTTATCTTTTCGGTTAATACTTGTAACAGTTCTTTGGGTTTAAGGGTTGTAACCCTACAATTTCCTCTTTAGTTTTAGATGGGTACTTCAGATCTATTGATTTGTGTTACAAAATTTTGCAAGTATTTTTTAGATACGAGTATAGAAATACACTATTCTATTTAAATTCGCTTGTAGTTCTGTAGTGTAATTTCAGACAATTTAGTAAATTCTTATGCATTGACAAGGTAAGTGACACTATTTATCTTCCCCGTTTCATGTTGAGGGTAAGGTCCACAATGACAACTTAAACGGCCTCAGAACGGAGAACGATATCACGAGAAATTCCTATAGAACTCCACGTCTAAAAAGGAAGCTCGCTAATAACAAAGTAACAGTTGAATGCACAAGTTCAGCGTCTAAGGGTTCCCATTATGGTAAGACTGTCAATGCTAACTTGTCAACGAAGGAAACCAGAGACATGTAGGACAAACTTCCCTTTTCACAGTGCCTAAACTGAAAGTTTCAAAGAAGGCAAATGTAAGTTCCATTTGAAACTGGAGCTTGAAACCCAGAAGCCTAAGTGGCAAGCAACCAAGCGGACATGATGTTTTTAGGACATTGGTTCTAGATTTAATGCAAGTTGCTTCTCCTGCACTTCGGTGTTTGTTATCTTAAACCCTCCGCAATTCTTGCTGCAAAATTTTGGCGACTCGATATACTGGTTGTAACTTGTGAGCGCATAGCTCTTTTGAAGACTTCTATAAAAAAAAGGAGATAGTTCCGGTAAAGCCGAATGGTTGTTCTAGGCCATGATGGCTTATTCCTTCTTACTTTTCATGTACTAGTTCTGGTAAAATGGCGGACTGGAAATTGTTAACGTTATTTTTTTGGTAAAGTGTAAGTATATTATAGAGCAAAAGTTACATCTTTGTGTCATTTACATAGGTTGCCTCACAAGGCTAGACATGAATTGAGTATCCTTATCACCAAGGTTCTGTCTTTGTCTAGAGCTATAGAATTGACAGAGCTCTTTACAAATATTTGCACCTAATTTTCAGGCCTTATAATCTGATGTTGTTCCCTTGAGTCCAGATGTGGTAAATTACAGCATTGAATGCTCCATTTTCTGATAGCTCTCTACAACTTTGTTCCTCTAATTCTGTTCCTCCATTCATTACTGATGTCATGTCTTTCCTGAAATCTGAACTCCCTAGCCACAACTGCAAGCACTCTTTTGATGTATAGTTTCTGTTTCTGCTGCACAGATGCAGCATTTATCATCTGCTACAATCTAAAATATGAAGAGTTTATCCATAACTTGTTAGCAATATAGTAGTATAAAGAAGGAACGAGCTTATCTGGTTGTGCGTGACAAAGTCACTGTCCTAAAGTTGAATTTGTCTCGTACACTACACACATCTTTTCTCGACAATCAACTCCCAGGAGTACACAACCATTGCAGCTTCGGTGTAGACGGAACTGCAAATTGAACACTACCAAGAACGTTGCCAAGTAACCTCAGAAATATTGAAGAGAGAAAGTGAAGAGAGAAGACAAGAGATGAGTTGTGTGTTGTAAGTGAATGTAGAAGGGGGTTTATATAGCAAGCTTTGAGGAGAAACCAAAGCTTGAATTAATGGTGTAACAAAAAACGAGAAGAGTAGGTGCATGAACAAACCAGATGCATCTCCAACATTGATAGAATATTTAAGAAGGCTCTAGAATTTATTGGAACTTGTGCCAAATTCCTGTAGCAAAAAAAAAACGTAAAAGTGGGCTGAAACCCGCAGCGAGCACATATGTGGTTCAAGGCCAAACCCACATATTTCCATAAACATCAAGTCTTCCTCCTATTTTTCCAACGTGGGATAACACCACAAAGGAAGCTAAAAACAACCAAGCTTTGTCAATGTGGGATAAGTCTCATTTTTCCTTATTTTCTCAATGTGGTACAACAGGTAAGGAAGCTTCTTTTGAAGCATATAACCGAGCCACTAAATGGCGATGTAGGATACTTATCAAACAATCCCCCACATGCTACAAAAGAAGATTTCAAAGGATACAGAAGATAGTTGGCAACGGGGATTTAGCGTTAAGATGTTAATGTCTTTCGGACTTGAATTAACACCCAGTGAATACAATTTCCCTCAAACCGTCATCTTAGGTGGAATCTTTCACCTTGAACCATAGATGAAGTTCGTGAGAGGTCGTTGCTCACTTACTTAACCCCAAATCAAGGCAAGTGTTCGCGACTACGCTCATTTCTCTATGAACGCAAATTGGTCATTATGTTTTACTTGGACTTGTCCAAGTGCCCCCACATTTTCCTTGTACTTCATGAGTGCTCTAGAGGTCCCAAGCCAAAGGCTCCTCATAGGGGGGTGGGCAAAGCCTCCCACACTCACATAGGCAAGTTCATCAAATTTGACTGTCACGCAAACCACCCACGAATGAACTATGAACTTGTTAAGACCTATGAGCTCAACCTTACATACAAACACACAATGCTACGAAAAACAACAATTTTATTCATAGGAATGGTCCGTAGCATTACAATCCGAGATCCATGTGACCTCGTTTGACCACATTGAACTTAGCGGTACTAAGTTAGGTATCCATCACATTTCACTCTTTCACTGGCTTTAAACTCATTCCTTGTGTTGTTTCCAGCACCATCTTTCTACCAAGGCCTTTCGTGAGAGGATCCGCAATGTTCCTCTCATTACGTACGTATTCTACTGATATCTGTAGACACCCACATTTTGACCGCAAGGTGTCTATAGCAGTTTCCGACAAACACCCGATGATGATCGGACGCAAACGTGCTTTAAATACTCAGAAACGGGCTCAAAATCATTGGCATTTGGCTTGGGCTCATTATGGAGTACGTATCTCACAAAACCAACCTCAAAATCAGGCCCAGCAGGTCGTTTCGAGTCAAATAAGACTAATTTGGGTCAATTCCGACACCAGGGGTAAAACCGTCTTTTAACGACCGAGTCAAAACCCGTCAAAAATATTCCCGAGGTACGTGAGTCAGCCGTGACACCTCACACGGCTGATTCGAACTCTAATCCTACGAAAAAATCAGCTACATAAAATATTAAACAAATCCGTTTAAGGATGGAATTCGATCTCAAGTAGGAATCCTATCCGAAAACCGATTCAAACACCCGACCGAGTGCAAACACTCGGCCGAGCAGCCCTCTACCAGCCTGTTCCCTTTCTTCCTTCACAAGAAAGCGGAATCCTCATTCCTTTCGAATTCTTACGTTTCCTATCTTAAACGGTAGTTCAAACTCTCCTAGCCAAGGTCGGGAACTCCCTATAAATAGCCCCTTGCACACACACTTTTCAAAAAATCTACAACATCAATTATTATCATACACTCATAACATCAAATATAGAAATCGACATCCGTACACACACATTCATACAAGCATAAAAACTAGGCACCGAGGAACCAATATCTCGTCCAAAACGCGAAGGAAATCCGGCCCTATACCCGACACCCTTCACGACCAAACCGAACCACCATAACTCACCGACATCTACTCGACGCTCTTGTCCCCAAGCCACGTCCCGACGAGCCCCGATCCGAGTAAACAGAAGCATGTAGGTTGAGGGTGTAACAAAACCCGATTTCTCTTTTTCTTCTCTTCTCCTCCTCGTCCGTCTTATTTTTTATGGGTCGGTCGTCACTTTTTTTATTTTTTTTTCTAATATCGATATTATTAAAAACTATTTTCATATATCGAACATTATTAAAAATATGGTATCGATTCTCTATAATCGAATATTGTATCAAAAAGAATTATATTAAAATCTCGACGATGTTAAAAATCGTTACATCTTTTTTTTTCGTTCAAACTTCTTTTTACAAAACTTTTTTTTATTCATTCCGAATACTCGATATCGATTTCATAATCGAATATCGGGTACGACGAATATCGAAAACATAAAATCGAATACAAATTAATTCATATTTTGTACGCGATTTATCAAAATTAGCAATTTTGAACAAAAAAAAATAAAATCGGACAGACCCATACGCGAGTCGCGCCACTCCCAGGCGACTCGCGCACGGGCCTAAAACCCGAGTCTTTTTCTAGCTTTTTCGTTCGTTTTATTTTATTATTCTACGAAACGATTTCTAAAATTTATAAAACTATTCCGAGTATTCGATATTGATTTCGTAGTCAACTATCGAATATAACGAATATCGAAAATATTAGGCCGAGCACAAATTATGCGATATTGGTACGTGATTTAATAAAAGCATCGAACTTTCAAAAATCGGTCCCGAAAACAGACCGGGACGCGAGTCGCGCGCGTCCCGGGCGAGCCGCGCGGCCGACTGAAAACGCGGCTCGTTTCTCGTTTTTTTATTATTTTTCGAACTTCGTTTTTATACAAAACAGCGTTTTTAGCAATATTTTTCAGATTTCGATTAATATTTATTTTCTCGATCTCGTATATTTATTTTATCTGCTATATTATTTTTACAAATCGATACTAACTCGTTTGTTTATCCTTTGTAGCAAATTCATATCTTTTTCATCATTTGTTTTATTATACTAAAACGAATCTCACATGCTAAATTCAACTTTGACGTTAAATTTTCATGCATTAAATCGACTTAGCAACCCATTCAATTCCTCGCATGTTTAGGAAAACAATGTTTGCATATCATTCATCGTATTACTAGCGCGCGTATTAAAAAATCATTCGATATCCTAGTAGAGGCCGCTAATGTGCGGGCGGGGTTGGGTGTTCTTAGTGAAGTTCCCAACACGTACCCTCACCCCTTACTCAAAACCGTGGTTTCCGGATGTCCGAAACCATTGGCAACGAGAGTCATTCAATATACGATTAACCGATCAAGTCGGCATCGGTATCGAACTGCAAAGGGACGAGCCCAATAAACTCTGACATCGGAAATGGGCCGTATTTTGTATACGGCCCACTACGACATAGAGTGGGCTCGAACGGTTTCGAATAACCATAAAATTCGGTGGCGACTCCAACTTCGATTTAAATTTCAATTTGACCATCTCATATGGAGATTCATTCGCCTCCCCAAACCCGCGCGTGGCCGCGTCGGGGTGGACCTATGTCATGTCCACAATTTGGCGACTCCGCTGGGGATTAGCTGATGCGTTACTGACCTTCAGCATCCTCAGGGTGAGACTCGAATAGAAATCGTTTGACTAGTACAATACGCGTTTTAGTTTTACGGTTCATGCATAACCCCATATTTTTCCGGGCCGGTACTGGTGACCGACGTCCCACTATACTATCGATGTAGTCCAAATTGGATATGTCGAAGGTGTCCATTAGCCGATTCGTATGGGTTTTACGGCATGTTCTAAGCTCAACTCGACTTAGGAAGTCCACCCCGATTCTCGATAGGCTGTGTACACTGGTATAGACCCCTTCAGACTGACCGAGACTTAGAATTAGAGCATACATGGCGTCGTTATACCGTTTCCATGACTACGTGCTACCTGATTTACAAGTCGTTTTCCAAAAACCGTCTTTTTCAAAATAGCATCCTTTTCAAAATATCCAATTTCAAAACCCGGGACATATACCGAATTTAGGATCCACGATTTTACTCAAAATAGCCTATTTTTAGCCGGTATTACGCCCATTTCAAAACTCGAAAATATTTTCGAAACTTTTTTCAAAACTGTCCCCGGTCCGCCTTTCCGTTTTCTTTCTCGAAAAAGGGCCGGCTCTCCCCGATTTTACTCGGGCTTTCAAAAAATCAATTTCAAAACCTTCCTTTTAGGACTTCCCGTATTTAGCAGTGTCGGGTCGTGTCATAAGTCGTCAAGGTCTTCTAGCGTCGAAACTCCGTCGATCTTATATCACGGGTTTCCTCCCTATCCCAGTCCGCCTTATTAGACTAAGGCAAGGCCCACCTACGTAGGACATACTCCTACAAGGGTCGGCCCGTCTACACAATCAAGTCTAGAAGTCTGGGGAATGTCTCACGTGAACCTCCTTTCAAACAGGGCCCAGCCCACACAGCTGGATCCTAAAGGAGGCCCACCTGTCACGAGTCATCCGTCTAGATGTCTTTTCCGAGTCATTTCCTCTCTAGTTTCCCTTGTCCTTGCTCGGGATGTACTTTAGTTCTATGATTTGGGCTAGTTGCTGATTACGCGGTGTTCTTACAGACAGACCACCTCACACCCGAACCATGACTAAGGACTCAATTGATCAACTGAACGCCTCGTTGGCCAAGATCCAAGAACAACTCGACCAAATCAGGGGTGACCAGATCGCCATTGTTACCCGGGTTAGCGCCATAGAGCAGGATAGGCCGAGTGATGAAGACGAAACTAAGGGCCCATTAGCCGAATTGACTAGCGCGGTCCTCAAGCTACAAGAGCAGGGCCACTTGTCGACCCGCAACTCGATCCATACGGAGAATGCTCGAACCTATTCTCCCCTGACCGACCAACTGCCTGCCAATCTCAACTTGACAGGCCTCCCGATGTTCGACGGAACCGAAGACCCGGTATTACATATCCGGGCCTTCAAAGAGTTTATGGCCCTAAAAGGAGTCAAGTCAGACATGTTCAAGCATTTGTTTGCTTCCTCGCTAGAGAAGCACCCGAAAGCTTGGTTTTATAAGCTCGACTCCAAAAAGTACAAGTCTTGGGACGACGTAGCAACGGAATTCGCTCGGAACTACGCCGACAATGCGGAAATCCAGACAACCATGCGTACTCTCGAGGTCATGGCCCAAGAGCCAAAGGAGGGTTTTACCAAATACCTCCAAAGGTGGAGGGCCGAAAGTGTCAAGCTGGTCGACAAGCCCAGCGAAAAGGTACTAGTGGAGGCCTTCGTGAAAAATCTCCTCCCATCTTACCGGATCCATCTCCGGTACGCTATCATACCCAATTTCGCCACCTTAACTGAGATGGGTACAAGAATCGAAGACGATTTAAGGTTAGAGAGCCTTACTAAGGCCTCCACAAAAAGTTATCAAGGAGCCAGTTCATCTTCTGGCAAGCCCGCAACTACAAATGCGGCCCGAAGCATCTTCGACGAGGTCAATCTGCTAGATACCTCGACCAAAAAGAGTACTCCGACCCGAGTATTCACGGACATAGGGACTACTTATGCCGACGCCTTACAAAGGCTATCTTCTAAAGGCCTGATCCAACCTATAGGCCCAATGCTAGAGGTCTCTGTCGAGAAGCGATCCAAAAGCTACAACGCTCAGGCCTATTGCCGCTATCACCAGGGCAACGGGCATGACACCGAAAAATGCTAGAAGTTAAAGCATCTCATTCAAGATCTGATCGAGAGTGGGAAGATACCATTACCCAGTGATAAGCCTAGTAACAAAAACAACCCTCTTGCTACTCACACCATTTTTACACGAGAAATAGTCGACTGTACTCATCTCATTTCCCCTTTCATTCCCCAAATCAACGGGATATGGAATGACGATGAGGACGATGTTTACATGGCTAAGGGGGAGACTGTCCCCATCACTGCCGAAGAAATCAGAAAGGCCAAAACTAAGGCCTTGGCCGGTACGCATGTCATCACGGCCGGACCTTCGACCCGGGATCCGTCACTGAACCATCCAAGACGGAATCCGCACCTGAAGCACCAAACACCGACACGGCCCTAGTCAAGCAACTAAAGAGGGTCCGAACTGACCTTACCATATGGCAGCTTCTGGTTAGTTCTCAAGAACATCGGGCAGCACTTACTAAGGCTCTCGATGAAATCAAGGTAGACTCGTCGGTTACCCCCACTGAAATGGTAGCCACCATCCTGCCTCACCTCAAGGGCAAGCCCAAAGGAGAAGGCCCACTTATCACCTTCTCTGAATCTGATCTGCCACCATTTGGGGCCACCCACAACCTGGCCCTATATATCACGGTGATTTGTCGAGGCAAGTATCTACCCATGACCCTAATCGATGACGGGTCAGCTGTGAACATCCTTCCCTTAAGGACTCCAAAGGCTCTCGGCATTACCGAGACTGACTATCTTCCTAATGCACAAACTATCCAGGCTTTCGACGGAAGCCCAAAATCTGTTGCTGGGGCCGTTAAGCTAACCATCATAACTAGCCCGATTGAAAAAGAGCTCGAATTCCAAGTGATCGATGTCACTTCATCTTTCAATCTGCTACTTGGAAGGCCTTGGATCCATGCGGTTAAAGCCGTATCCTCCACTCTTCACAGAAAGGTCAAGCTACCTTTACAAGACGGGGTCATCACCCTCGAAGCTACCCCAATAGCCGTGTCAAGCTGCAACACGGCTGGTTCAATCGACCTGCAAGGATTCAATTTCGTGGGAATGATCGATGAAGAGTATCTCTTTAGGCCCTACTTCACAACCAGCATCGACAAAATGCTGCAAAACTTGGGTTACTTACCGGGGGCTACTTCAAGGCCTGGTCTCCCTGCTGGCAAGATCATCGATGTTTTAAGCGATGAAGATTCGAAATTCGGTTTGGGGTACGCCTTAACCCCAGAAAATGTGGCCCGGGCCAGCATCCAAAAGGCCTGCAATATTCTCAAGGGTACCTACTTGGACCCTTACAGCCCAAGACTGAGCGATCACTTTGTCACTCCGGTATTCGGAGCTGTCCAGACGGGTCTCTATCAACCCACTATAACCTATCCTGAGGTCAATTTCATCCCAGATGATATCTTTGCTCTCATCCAGGCCGAATCAAAGGAGGATTCGAACCAAGCCGAGCCCATGCTGGGGCTCTTGTTCAGGGACAGCAAGATAATCCCGACCCCTAAGGAGGAATTAGTCAACCTGATCCTCCATAGCAGCAAGTTCGATCCAACCAAGCTGATCTCTGAAGTAGGTGCTGACACTGGAAAAAGGGCTTGGAGAAAGACAATCAAGTGGACCGACAGCGAGGGCCGAGTCTACAAGCTCAGTACCGGCGAAGGAGACATGCAGGGCGACGAGTCCGAATCCGAGTCCGAGTCAGAGTCAGAGTCAGAGTCTGAGTCTAGGTCTAGAAAGTCCAGTACTAGGGTCGAGTCTGTAACCCCTTTTCCTTTAGCTGTACCTCAGGGAGTCTCGGAATCTGTCCCGAGAGCACTCCCCATACCGCCTCTGACCAGCGATCAGATGGCAGCTCTCTTTGAGCTATTTTCAAAGCTCTCTATCAATAATAACGATAACCGTTCTGCTTACGACTTGTCTTATTTTCAAAATGTTTTCAAAAACTTTATTTGCAATGACATTGAGAAACCCGACGAACAGGTACCACTACCTCCGCATCTAGTCGAGCAACTCGAACAAAGGGAATCCCGAGATCCGGTCATTGAAGAAACTGACTCCATCAATGTAGGAACCCCTTTAGAGCCTCAGATGCTTAAGTTAGGTTTATCCCTAGACCCCGAGGAGAAACAACAATTCACAGATCTCCTCCATGAATTCAAAGACGTCTTCGCATGGTCCTACAAGGACATGCCGGGAATAGACCGGGAGATAGCCGAACACCGTATACCCATCAAAGACGGGTGTAAGCCGGTAAAGCAAAAACTCCGAAGAATGAGGCCCGAATGGTCTCTCAAAGTCAAAGAAGAAGTCGACAAACAATTCAAAGCGGGCTTTATCCAAGTGTCTGAATATCCAGACTGGGTCGCAAATATCGTACCGGTACCCAAGAAAGACGGAAAGGTACGAGTTTGTGTAGATTTCCGGGACCTTAATAAGGCCAGCCCGAAAGACGATTTCCCGTTGCCACACATCGACATACTGGTGGACAACACGGCCGACCATGCCCTTCTATCCTTTATGGACGGGTATGCCGGATACAATCAGATCAAAATGGCAAAAGAAGACATGAGTAAGACCACCTTCACTACACCTTGGGGGACTTACTGTTACACTGTTATGCCATTTGGGCTTATCAACGCCGGTGCCACTTATCAACGGACCGCCACTACCTTACTGCATGACATGATGCATAAGAAAGTAGAAGTCTACGTGGACGATATGATCGTTAAGTCCAAAGAACGAAACGGGCATATTCCAGCCCTTAGGAAGTTCTTCACCCGACTGCGCAAGTACAATATGAGGTTAAACCCTCAAAAATGCAGTTTCGGGGTAACATCGGGCAAATTACTGGGCCATATCGTCAGCCAGTGCGGCATCGAGGTTGACCCAGCCAAAATCAAGGCCATTACCAAGATGCGGCCGCCTAAAACCGAAAAGGAGATTAGGGGGTTTCTCGGGAAAGTCCAATATATCAGCAGGTTCATTTCGAAGCTAACCATGGTATGTGAACCCATTTTCAAAAAACTGAAGATAGGAGAACGGGTACTATGGGACGACAAATGTCAAGCAACTTTCGATAAGATCAAAGATATTCTGTCATCTCCGCCGGTATTAATGCCTCCTCAGCACGGTCTGCCTCTGTCATTATACTTGACAACGACCGAGACAGCCATGGGGGCTATGCTAGCCCAGACAGTCGACTCAGAAGAACGAGCCATTTACTACATCAGTAAAAAGTTCCTAGAGTACGAATGCAAATACACGATGCTCGAAAAGACGTGTCTAGCTCTAGTTTGGGCCACTAAAAAGCTCCGACACTATATGCTTAGCCACGAAGTGCACGTACTATCGAGAATGGATCCAATCAAGTATTTGTTCGAAAAGCCCATCTTCAATGGCAGAATATCTAGATGGACTTTAATGCTAGCTGAGTTCGACCTCAAGTTCGTACCATTAAAAGCCATCAAGGGCCGGGTAGTAGTCGAGTTCCTCGCCGATAGTCCGGTATCTGAAGAGGGACATACCGATACTTGGGCCTTCCCTGACGAAGATATATTCCATACCGACACAGAGACATGAGATCTATATTTTGACGGGGCACCCAACTTTCGAGGATTTGGTGTCGGGATTTTACTAATCTCACCATAAGGGGAGCACACCCCGTTATCCATCAAGTTAGATTTCGATGTGACTAATAACGCAGCCGAATACGAAGCATGCATTCATGGGTTGCAAGCCGCCGCTGATTTAGGAGTAACAAACCTCCGGGTCCACGGTGACTCCTCATTAGTTATTAATCAAGCACTCCAGAAATGGAAAACTCGGAACGCAAATCTCGTAGCTTACCAAGCACGAGTAAGGGTTCTCGAAAAGCAGTTTCAAAAGGTGGAGTACATTTATCTACCCCGAGAAGAAAACCAGTTTGCAGATGCCCTATCCAAATTAGCATCTTTACTGAATATCCCGGAACACCTGACCAGCATGCCGATTTGCGTCGAAAGACGGTCTGAGCCGGCATATATCAACGCTATCCAAGACATCGAAATTACCGACCCAGAACCTTGGTACCAGGCTGTTCTTACCTACTTGACGTCGGGAGAATATCCTCCGGGATCTGAAAACCGGGCCAAGAAAGCCCTACGAAGATGGGCCACTCAGTTCATCCGCACGGACGATGGACAGTTGTACAAAAAGACGGCACAGGGGGCTTTACTCCTATGCATCGATAAAACACAGGCCGAAAAGGTCATGGTCGAGGTGCACGATGGTGAGAACGGCGCGCATATGAATGCCCATATGCTAGCTCGAAAAATCGTCAGACTCGGGTACTATTGGAATAGCATGGAAACCGACTGTCAGTTATATGTCAAGCACTGTCACAACTGTCAGATTTTCGGCAACGTCCAGCATATGCCGTCATCCCTGTTATATACTATGACATCACCATGGCTATTTTCAACATGGGGAATTAATATAATCGGGAAAGTGAACCCTTCCGGGACGGGAGGTCACTGCTTTATTCTAGTGGCTATTGACTATTTCACTAAATGGGTCGAAGCCGAGTCATATCGTGTCTTGAACGCCAAGCACGTTGCAAAATTTATCCAAGATAAAATTATATGTCGATACGGGATCCCGCACGAATTCATTAGTGATCACGAGACCCATTTCCAAGCCGAAACCGCTACTTTGCTAGCAATATATAAGATTCAAAGGCATACATCTTCGCCTTACCGTCCCCAAACCAATGGAGCGGTAGAGGCAGCAAATAAAACAATTGTCACCATACTTAAAAAGATGGCTGATAATTACCGGGATTGGCCCGATAAAATCCTTTTCGCCTTATGGGGATACCGGACCTCAATCTGCACTGCAACCGGGGCAACTCCATACTATCTGACGTATGGGATGGAGGCGGTCCAGCCGGTCGAGCTTGAGGTACCATCTCTAAGGATTCTACTCGAAAGTCAAGTACCTGAAGCAGATTGGGTTCAAACCCGATACGACTCATTGATTCTTTTGGACGAACGATGATCCCGAGCCCTCAACAATATCCAGATATATCAAAAAAGGATAAAACGGGCTTTCAACAAAAGGGTTAGGCCCAGAAATATCAAAGAGGGCGATCTAGTCCTAAAATCTGTCCGGGCTTTGCTACCAGTCGACCCAAGAGGAAAATTCAAACCTAATTCGGCCGGACCGTATTTAGTGAAGAAGGTTTTATCAGGAGGAGCAGTAATGCTGACAGACTTGGATGGGAACGAATTTGTCAACCCGACCAACTTGGACCAGTTGAAGCGCTACTACCCCTAACCTTATCTCAATGTCATTTGCTAAAAGTTTATTTTATTTTTTTTTACAAAACTTTCAAAAATTAAGCAAGTCAATGAGTTAGGATTACTGATCCTACTGTCGCACATCTCGAACTAATAGTCTTGATGTATTTCGAAAATTGCAAAAATCTATGTCTGAACTACGGTCGGTTTGATTCCACTAATCGTGGATACGTAGGCAACCCCTCAAAAGGGTGCAACCACTGCAATAACGAAAAGACAGGAACGGTTTTCACTAATATGTCTTTTATTATTTCAAAAAAAATGCCTCACGCAAAAATAAACAACAAAAGTCACACAAAAATAGTAGTAATACTTAAATAATAAAATTTAGGAGACTACTCGTACATTTTTCCCTTCCCCTTATCTTTCGGGTCACGCGGATCCCGAGGCCGACGAGGTGGGGGCGAACGTTCCCTAATCACAAGTGGAACTTCCTTTACTCGAACCCGCTTCTTCGACTTCGGTTTCTCCTGCACCGGTTCGATTCGAGCTTGTACGTGCTCGGGAAGTCTATCCCGAGGTCCAAGTCGGTCCTTAGCTGCCAGTCTTGGACCGAGTCTCCTTTCTAAGTCCGTCTGGGGAATTACCTTCCCCCATGTACCTTTAGTGCTGGACCCTTTAGTCAAAGTCTTAGCCTTCCCTTTCTGGCCTGACATCAGTCGGACCATTGTAGCTGGGGTGTCGCCGTCATCAAAGAAACCTCGATTATCTTTAGCCTGTTCTCGGCGCAGCAAGTCAAAGGCTTCATCAGTCTTTAAAGCAGCACGGGCTTTAGCAGAATCTGCTTGGGTCCACTTCGTATAAGAATCTGATACCCAGATCGAGGGAGAAGCTTTAGAAAACGGGCCAAGTGTGCCGGGTATACCATCTTTGCGCCCAAGTGTCACACATCACGTCCGTTAGCTGAGTAGATTCACTCACAACCGCCTAGATTTCGGCTGATCGGGATAAAGATGAATCGTCTGCCTAAAAGATAGGATCAGTTGATAACGGGCCCTATCTCGCAATTCTAACAAGGTCCAGACGTAAATGGGCCACCAAGGTACGGTCCAACGGATCAGTGGGCCTCCATGGAAAGACAATAGCTCGTCCCAGAATTTTTGGGTAGTTGATGGTAGGGATTTGTCGTGGAATCACAACCGTCAATAATAAACCGGCTATTCCTATGGTAGATAGGGTAAGTCGGGTCGAATCCACGGGGACGGTAATGTAAAGCCTAGACTAAGGTTGCCTAAATACGAGACTAAGTCAACGGACTATGCTAAACAAGAATGATAGGAAGGGAGAAGAACTAGACTATGACTAAGGTGACGATGGAAACAAACAAGGAAAACGGGCTAGGATTAGGTCGGGGTCAAAGGGGAACGGAGCGGTCGATGGAGAACTAGAGCGAAGGAGGTAGTAGGGTAATCTAGGTGTGGTCCGGGCTCTCGCAACTTAGACCGACCTAGAGGTTCCACCTAGAACCCATCTCGGCGACACACATGACAAACGGGGTTACTAGCACGCTATAGTGGCCTAGGTCGCATCCGGGCTCTCGCTACTTAGACCGATCTAGGGGTCGTTCTCACCGGGCTCTCGCTACGTAGTGAGGGAACCAAATCCACAAACAAACTATCACCTACAAGAGAAAAGCAAGAAAAACAAGCATATGCATCTACTAGTCATTCAAGCATTTCAACAAACATGTGATATGCATCAAACCAAGAGGAAACCCAAATCTTCCACCAACAACTCCAACAATCCCTTAATCATCCAATTAACACCCTAATCACCTTACTAACCCTAGCAAGAACACTACTCTAACATAATCAAACCACAACTAACAAAAAACAAGAGAAATCAACATAAGAAACAAAACAAACATAAACAAACTAGTGAAAATGATGAACAAGAACTAAAGATGAGAACTTGGATGATTAAACATGAAAGATTAAAGGAAAAGAGGAAGGAAAGATTATACCAACTACAAGGGATGAAAAGGAGAACACTTGTATAGAAGAAAACCCAAATAATTCCACCAAGGTTGTCAATCTTGGATGGATTCTTCAAGAGATCCAATAATACAAGATTAAACTAAGATTAACTACTAATTACCGACTAATCTACACTAATCTAATCTAATCTAACCTAAAGTAGTCTAGGGTTTAAGGTCTAATGAAGTGCATAAGCTTTACATAACAAGGGAAGGGTGTATATATAGGGTTTAAGAATGGAAGGAGGTGAAAGGAAGTAGGCGCGGATGAGCTGCAGCCCATCCCGGCCGGGAAGGGGTGGTCCCGGTCGGGACGGTGTCGGTCCCGGTCGGAAAGCCATGCTCCCGGTCGGAATGGGCCCTGGACAGGAGCCACCTCTTTTGTGCACCTCAACCGGGACCGGTTGAGGCCATACCCGTCGGGGATGAGTCTTGTAGGCCTCCAATATGAACTTTTTGGTCCCTCCTTGGTTCTCATGGGCTTCTCACCGATTCTCGGGACTCGGGATCGGGTCTCGGAGGCTCGGGATTGGGTCCCAAGGTCTCGGGGTCGACTCTAAGGCATCAAGTCATCGTTCCTTAGTTTCGTTGGCTTCAAAATGTGTATGTATTGAGTCGGAATTGCTCCAACTCTTCCAAATCGGTCTCGGGAACCTGAATCGAACTAAAGGAAGCATAAGAAACCCATAAACCGCTCCCAAGGAGCGATTCCACAAGGAAAATGGGACTAACACACAGTAAAATAGACACTACAAACTACACTTATCAACTCCCCCACACTTAGCCCTTACTCGCCCTCGAGTAAGCACATACTAACTACTATACTAGCCGAATGGGTATTAGCGCACCCTACGCCCTTTCAACTCACGCAAATGCACTTTGAGGAAAAGTGCACCCCGCAAGGCAAGTGGGGTCTTGCGACAAAACTGTGGATGCAACCGGACACAAGACACAAAAACAAACAAGCACATAAACAAACAAACAAACAAGCAAACAAACACAAGGTTGCATCCAAAAGAAAAGAAAATACCGCTTCCCTCAAACAAGCGGTGAATGAAACACCGGTTTAGGACTCAAGGCAAGTGACAACGTTCCCAAGCTAGCAATACAAACCAAGGTGAACTAAACCCTAATAGTATGACGACAAAGCAACAAAAACGTTGGTAACTTACCTAGGTCCTCCTAACTTTCTAAAAACGTACTACGGGATGATCGGCGGAGTTGAAAAGGGATGAACCACGGTGTTAGTCGACACTGTACGTAAGTGAGACCCCGCCCCCTTTAGCAATGAGCCAAGAGGGTCGTCCCATGCCCGAAACCGCCCAACTAATCCAAGTAAAAAGGTGGAAATAAATGCAAAATGAGGGACGACCGACCATTGCCGCTATCATCCTTCCTAGGGACTCGGTCCTTTGGTAGGCTCTTCACGGCAAAAGTCGGAAAAAGGCTTATTTTTGTGGGGTTAGGATCTTTTTGTGAAACGATTTTCTTTTGGCATTTTCTCTTTTCATTTGCATATTTGCTTTGTTTGTTGCCATGCCACTTCTTTTTATTCTTTTCTATTTTTCTTTTGGCTTTTGTGCCTTTTTTTTTTCTTCATTTTTTTTCTTTCTTTCATTTTTCTTTCTTTTTCTTTTCTTGCCCTTTTGGCTTGATTTGACTTTTTGGCATTTCTTTGACAATTGAGAAAGAGAGAAATCAACAAATTGCATTTTATTTGTGTGGAATGTGTAGGAGGTAGGTGAATGGGTGAGTCGGGGAGCGTCCTTCCCTTCAAACCCACAAAAAGGGGAAAACTTGGACTAATCAAACGATCCTAAACACGGTCACCTAAGGGACGAGACTCGGTAACCAAGGCCTTTTCACACCGTGGGTGGTCATAATGGTCAAAGGTGCAAATCCCGCAGTAAATTCCTAGTAAGCTAGGTGGACTCAAGGTAAAGGACCAACGAACTCATTGATTCAGGGTCATTCTACTAGATTAAAGTCCAAAACTCGATTTATACAACTAGGAAGGGAAAATAGACACTCACACACTAGCCTCTAAACCGGGTTTTCGAAAACGGTTTACGCACAAGACACACAACACAACACAAAACAAAGACACGATGAAAATGAACGAAAGAAAAAGAAGAAAACGCAACAAAACAAAAACAAAACAAAACGAACACATAAACAACACAAACACCACCCCGATCATCCAAACAAGCCACCAAATCAACCACAAGTATGTACAAGCTCCACCCGAGCACACCTCAACACAACCTTCTCCAAACATCACAAGGGATAAAGAGGGAAAGAGGGTTAGAAGATGTTACTGGATGTCTTCAAAGCCTTCCAAACAACGGTGATTAAGCAACCTATAAGGAAAAAGGAGGCAAACACGCACAACAACACAAATATACAAGACACAAAGACACCAAAAGGAAAACACAAAAGAGGAAAATCTTTTTGATTTTGTGAAATTTTCTCAAATTTTTAGGGTTTTTTCAAGATTTTTCGATAAATTAGGAAAATAAAACTAGCTATGATAGAATATCACTCCCCCACACTTAAACCGAGCAATGTCCTCATATGCTCAACCGTAGTGTGCGGAGAGACAAAAGAAAAGAAAAGAAACTACGAAAATAAAGCTAAAAATCAAGGATAAAAATGAAGAAATGGTAAAAGGTGTCTGGCCGGGGTGTAATCAAGTCACCATGGGCCGAGACAAGAAAAAGGTATGGATGGGGGAAGAAAATAAAAAGAAGGAAATAAAAGGAAATGGGAGGGGAGGGCTAGGTGTAATCAAGTCACCTAGCCTGGATTCCGCCTAAATCCGACTAAATCCTCAAAAAGAAAGAGTGAAAAAAACTTGTAAAATTTGGATTTTGAAATGACTCTCGATGTAGTCACATCATCGAGAGTCGGGAGCAACAAGTACCGAGGCCTCGAAGGCCACCATGACATCAAGACACAAAAGTGTACAAGGGGAAGGGAATAAACAAAGGAAAACAAGCAACAACAAAAATAGAAAAGAAAGGATAGTTGTCGTACCATAGGTTAGCAACTCACTCTCTCCATCGTCTCATAGATCAATATAGGCACTTGCTTGTCTTCATCATTGCTATCCCGCTTCAAGCTTGATAGAACCGCATGGTAGAGGTAGTAATGGTGCGAGGGGGTGGGATTTGATGTGAATATCGGTCTAAAGTGAGGAGGAAATGAGGTTAAGGTATGTAAATGAGGTACATGGGTGGTATGATATGAGAAAGGAAGGTAGGGAGGTTAGGTGGGGGTATACAATGGTTGGGTGGGCTTAAATGTCGAAGAAGAAGCACCAAAAAGGAGTAGGGGATGATCCCGGTCGGGATGGATGATCCCGGTCGGGTTGATAAACCCTTCCCGGTCGGGAAGCCTCCTTCCCAATCGGGATGACACTCCAGTGGACTCGATTTTTGGCACCCTCATCCCGATCGGGACGGCCCCATCCCGGTCGGGACGACACACCCTTCCCGGTCGGGAAGGGTCTTCATGACTCCCATGACCCCAAAAACCGACTCCCTTACTCACGATCCAAGCTCTATCACTAACCACTCCTTTCTAGGAGTCACCTTCACTCCACCTATCACAATAAACTCAAAGTACACATCAAATTCACTCCCTCACATCGCTCATCAATAATCCAAATAACAAGAATATCACAAAACAAAAGAGTCCTAGAAACAAAAATCACAAATACAAGCACAAGTACTCTAAAGAAGAGGAAGGGGGTATATACAACATGACGGTTCTTTAGGAACTCCGTCAAACCGAGGATGGTGGACTCTTCTTCAACCGTAGCCCTCAAGGGAATGGAGGAGCAAGTCGAACGCGCTACCGACATCATAATGAAGGCCTAAGAAGCGCTCGAGCCTAGCTAACCTCCACGGCCTCCAAGGAGGAGGCAAGAAGTAGGAATCCCAAGACCCATCGTCATCATTCATGTCATCTCCGGGGTCTATCCATCCTACAAGCCTAACCGACCTCTTCTTCCCTAAGCATCGCCTCCAATCACAAGCAAGCTTCATTTCCAAGAAACAAGGCACAAAAAGCGGCTTTGGCCTCATTTCCTTGTTGCACACCCCCACACTTTCCTCAAGTTGTGGTTCCCCATCTTCATCACTCGGCCCCACATCATCTTGGAGGAGAGGATCGAAACTTCTACCGGCGGTTTCAATCTCTTCCAAACCATCTCTCGATGCACTAGCAAGGGGCTCTTGGTGCTTAGTCACATTATCGCACAAGGGCAACTCGAGGCTATCAATCTCACCTAACAACCTCACGAATTCTACCAACCCATCCAACTCACTATCGTCCTCCAATTCTTCACCAACGATGCCTTCACCAAGGGTCATATCCTCATTCGTCTCTTTTTGGGTAGACGATTGAGGTTCTTCAAAGCAAATTTCTCTTTCAAAGGGAACTACATCAGCGGCTTCGTGATTAGGTTGCTCCTCTCTCTCAAGTGGGCACCCTCCATCTAAATGTGATGCTCGGGATAAAGACATTACGGTTTGAACCGATAATGCATTTAATTGAGCATTCCTCGCCTCGTTTCCCCTTCGAATTGGGCCATTAATTCCTCTTGTTCTTTTTGCAATTGAATGGTCGTTTCTTGGATGCTCCTTTGCATTTGAAGCATAGATTGAAACACCTCTGTGTCGGGTAATTAGTGATCACTGGGGTCTTTTAAAGCTCCTTGAAAATCTTGATGATGCCCAAAGGGTGGGGCATCATATTGTTGGTAGCAAGGTTGGGGTGATTGGTAGTATTGTGGGTCATGGGGTTCATATTGTGGTTGGGGTGGAGGGTAATATGGTGGGTTTTGGGAATATTGGCTTCCATATGGTGAATCTTGATTGAACATGGTGGGTTCACAATCATAACTCGAGTAATAGCCACCATGATCGTAGGAGTGATAGTCATTCACTTGTTGGTAGCCATATCCATATTCTTGAGGATCATACCCGTCTTGATTACCCCAAGAAGCTTGATTATGGTAGGGGGACGTCATGTCATAGCTTTGGTTCAAAGAAGAAGAGGGGTAGCTCATATCGCCTTCCATGTGTGGGGAGTTTACATCAAACCCCATGCTCGCTCGAAAATCGTAGCTCATACCCGGTTGGAAACCACTCATTCTAGCAACCGTCCGTTAAAGCGGCTCTAAGTTGCGAGAAGAAGATAGTCACCACCTCTAAGCATAAACTGTAGACTAAGAACAAACGTGAGAAGTCTAGTGCTTTTTGGGCACTAGACGAGAGAGAAATAAACCACACACACAAGAAGCAAATTAACAAAAAGAAAAAAAAAGAAAAACACAAACACAAAGACAAAGTCAAGTAACTAGGAAAACAAAGTCCAAACTAGCACCGTCCCCGGCAACGGCGCCAAATTGATGGTAGGGATTTGTCGTGGAATCCCAACCGTCAATAATAAACCGGCTATTCCTATGGTAGATAGGGTAAGTCGGGTCGAATCCACGGGGACTGTAATGTAAAGCCTAGACTAAGGTCGCCTAAATACGAGACTAGGTCAACGGACTACGCTAAACAAGAATGATAGGAAGGGAGAAGAACTAGACTATGACTAAGGTGACGATGGAAACAAACAAGGAAAACGGGCTAGGATTAGGTCGGGGTCAAAGGGGTAACGGAGCGGTCGATGGAGAACTAGAGCGAAGGAGGTAGTAGGGTAATCTAGGTGTGATCCGGGCTCTCGCAACTTAGACCGACCTAGAGGTTCCACCTAGAACCCATCTCGGCGACACACATGACAAACGGGGTTACTAGCACGCTATAGTGGCCTAGGTCGCATCCGGGCTCTCGCTACTTAGACCGATCTAGGGGTCGTCCTCACCGGGCTCTCGCTACGTAGTGAGGGAACCGAACCCACAAACAAACTATCACCCACAAGAGAAAAGCAAGAAAAACAAGCATATGCATCTACTAGTCATTCAAGCATTTCAACAAACATGTGATATGCATCAAACGAAGAGGAAACCCAAATCTTCCACCAACAACTCCAACAATCCCTTAATCATCCAATTAACACCCTAATCACCTTACTAACCCTAGCAAGAACACTACTCTAACATAATCAAACCACAACTAACAAAAAACAAGAGAAATCAACATAAGAAACAAAACAAACATAAACAAACTAGTGAAAATGATGAACAAGAACTAAAGATGAGAACTTGGATGATTAAACATGAAAGATTAAAGGAAAAGAGGTAGGAAAGATTATACCAACTACAAGGGATGAAAAGGAGAACACTTGTATAGAAGAAAACCCAAATAATTCCACCAAGGTTGTCAATCTTGGATGGATTCTTCAAGAGATCCAATAATACAAGATTAAACTAAGATTAACTACTAATTACCGACTAATCTACACTAATCTAATCTAATTTAACCTAAAGTAGTCTAGGGTTTAAGGTCTAATGAAGTGCATAAGCTTTACATAACAAGGGAAGGGTGTATATATAGGGTTTAAGAATGGAAGGAGGTGAAAGGAAGTAGGCGCGGGTGAGCTGCAGCCCATCCCGGCCGGGAAGGGGTGGTCCCGGTCGGGACGGGGTCGGTCCCGGTCGGGAAGCCATTCTCCCGGTCGGAATGGGCCCTGGACAGGAGCCACCTCTTTTGTGCACCTCAACCGGGACCGGTTGAGGCCATACCCGTCGGGGATGAGTCTTGTAGGCCTCCAATATGAACTTTTTGGTCCCTCCTTGGTTCTCATGGGTTTCTCACCGATTCTCGGGACTCGGGATCGGGTCTCGGAGGCTCGGGATTGGGTCCCAAGGTCTCGGGGTCGACTCCAAGGCATCAAGTCATCGTTCCTTAGTTTCGTTGGCTCCAAAATGTGTATGTATTGAGTCGGAATTGCTCCAACTCTTCCAAATCGGTCTCGGGAACCTGAAACGAACTAAAGGAAGCATAAGAAACCCATAAACCGCTCCCAAGGAGCGATTCCACAAGGAAAATGGGACTAAAACACAGTAAAATAGACACTACAAACTATACTTATCAGTAGTAAGGCGAGAAAAGTCAACAGTCCGTCTTCTCGTCATCACTTGGTTCGGAGGATATCGGCTTACATCTAGAGGAGGATCCAAGATCGATAGCCTCTCAAAAAGCCATAGGTGAAAAATCAAAATCACGAGAAGTCAAAGTCGAAAAAAAAAATAAAAAAAAAATCGCAAAAATCGAAAAAACCGAGAAAAATGGGAAAATCGACAAAAACCGCGAGAAGATCGAAGACCGAAAAAAAAAACGGAAGTTGAAAAAATCAAAAAATTGCAAAAATAAAAAAAATCAGCCTACCTGTAGAAGACGGGTGCTACCGGTCAGCCTGATCGATGGATCCCTCTTACGATTATCTAAGCCCTGGATAATCTCCCCAGTAATCAGCTAAGCTGGGCTATGCTCTATCTCCATTTGATCCGCTACGGCGAGAAGTCTAACATGGCCCATACAAAATAGCCAATATGGCCTTCAAAAGCATAGACATGAAGCATGCAAAAAGTAAAGGCCCTACGGCTATATACCGGCCTGGCCCGAACGTCATTTGGATTCATAAATTTTTCAGCCAGGTCGATCAAGGAGACTGTATTTCCTTCCAGCATGCGGGACACCTCCATATGAGAAAGCCCTAAAAATTCTCTTAATTTCCTCCTGGGATCATGAACTAAAAAGGGGATAGCAGGACGAAGAATGGGGTTCCACCCTCCTACAGCAGCTATTTCCTCAGGAAGGGGACAGATTTCGCCCCGAGGAAACCTAAAAACATGATAAGTATCATCCCAATAGGACATGCAAGCATCCAAAAAGTGACGATCCACTTGCATCTGACGGATTGTGGATAGCTGGGTGACGCCATTCTGATTCAAAATAACTTTGTCAGCATCTCTGAAAATTCGGGACCAATCCTGCAACATTCCAACTAATCGATCAATACCCATGATGAGTTTCTGAAAAGAAGAAATAAGTTTCTCAAGGCTTGTTTTTTTTCTTTGAAGGGAGAAGAGGATTGTGTGAATTATGAATTATTGTGAGCAGGGAGAAGGGTATTTATAGCATGAAACCAAATTCTCCTCCTCACTTTGGGATTCCTAATCCCAAGGGATTTAGCATACATGCCTTTTTCCTAGGATCTAGTTAAGTCATCCCGAGCATTCCTATTCCTTCTCAGAGTCAAAATACCTTATTTTCAAAAATTCTTCCAAATTCAAAATTTCAAAAAATCCTCTTCAATTTTTTATTCCCCAGCACGAGTCATTTCTCCTAAAAATGTGTTACATGCAAACTTTGCATAATTCATTATACAGGACGACTCAAGCAAAACCGTGCAATCAACTCCCCAGCGGCATAGACTTATACGACAAGTCTGATTCCCCACGGAGTATCATCATCAATTCAGGTACATTTCTAGTCTCCGGCCGGCGGGCCCTCCACGCAGGTCTAATGGACCTTAAACGACCCGACCGGAAGTCCGCCAGGTCTAATCTTTGATTTGCCTGGTAGCTACTCTGACTTTCGCCTTGTCCAAGCCTCAGTCAGAGTGGGGGCTCTGTAGACACCCACATTTTGACCGCCAGGTCTCTATAGCAGTTTCCGACAAACACCCGATGATGATCGGACGCAAACGTGCTTTAAATACTCAGAAACGGGCTCAAAATCATTGGCATTTGGCTTGGGCTCATTATGGAGTACGTATCTCACAAAACCAACCTCAAAATCAGGCCCAGCGGGTCATTTCGAGTCAAATAAGACTAATTTGGGTCAATTTCGACACAAGGGGTAAAACCGTCTTTTAACGACCGAGTCAAAACCCGTCAAAAATATTCCCGAGGTACGTGAGTCAGCCGTGACACCTCACACGGCTGATTCGAACTCTAATCCTACGAAAAATCAGCTACATAAAATATTAAACAAATCCGTTTAAGGATGGAATTCGATCTCAAGTAGGAATCCTATCCGAAAACCGATTCAAACACCCGACCGAGTGCAAACACTCGGCCGAGCAGCCCTCTACCAGCCGGTTCCCTTTCTTCCTTCACAAGAAACCGGAATCCTCATTCCTTTCGAATTCTTACGTTTCCTATCTTAAACGGTAGTTCAAACTCTCCTAGCCAAGGTCGGGAACTCCCTATAAATAGCCCCTTGCACACACACTTTTCAATAAATCTACAACATCAATTATTCTCATACACTCATAACATCAAATATAGAAATCGACATCCGTACACACACATTCATACAAGCATAAAAACTAGGCACCGAGGAACCAATATCTCGTCCAAAACCCGAAGGAAATCCGGCCCTATAGCCGACACCCTTCACGACCAAACCGAACCACCATAACTCACCGACATCTACTCGACGCTCTTGTGCCCAAGCCACGTCCCGACGAGCCCCGATCCGAGTAAAAAGAAGCATGTAGGTTGTGGGTGTAACAAAACCCGATTTCTCTTTTTCTTCTCTTCTCCTCCTCGTCCGTCTTATTTTTTATGGGTCGGTCGTCACTTTTTTTATTTTATTTTCTAATATCGATATTATTAAAAACTATTTTCATATATCGAACATTCTTAAAAATATGATATCGATTCTCTATAATCGAATATTGTATCAAAAAGAATTATATTAAAATCTCGACGATGTTAAAAATCGTTACATCTTTTTTTTTCGTTCAAAAAAAAAAAAAATAGTAATAGTAATAAACGTAATAATAATAATAATAATAATAATAATAATAATAATAATAAGCGTAATAATAATAATAATAATAAACGAAAAAACGGAAAAGAGAGGAAGAAGAGAAGAAGAAAGAGGTTTGTCACCCTCAACCTACATGTTCTTGTCTCGGAATAAGGCTCGTAACGCGGCTACAACACGGGAGTCTTCGAGGTGTATGGAGGCTAAGTTGTGGTGGCTCGGGTTGAATTCCTAAAACTAGGTTTAGGGTTTGCTAGTGTCGATTTTCCTAGGGTTTGTCTAGGGTTTGTAAAGGATGTAGTGTAGGATTGCTCTTAGAATGTATTAAGGTTGTAAAGGTTGTAAAAGATTGTCAAAAGTTGTGCATGGAGGGTTGCTTATATAGAAAAAATTAGGGCACCCGGTTTAGGGCTACTCGACCGGGTAGAGGGCCAACTCGGTCGAGTGGCCCGTGATGCTAGCCGTCGGGCTTGAAACAAGCCCACTCGATCGAGTGGGTGGGTCACTCGATCGAGTGGCCCAACTGGATCGCGCAGGTCCGTTGACTTTGGACCGTGACTTTGACTTTGATGTGTTTTGTGTTTGACTTTGGACTTTTGATGATTGATGGCTGTTTTTGTGTGTCTCGGAAACGACTTTGACCGGGGTTGACCCAATCGTGAAAAGTCGGTTTTAATTCCGGTGACGGTTTCGGCCCAAATTAGTCTTGTTTGACTCAGAATGATCCACTGGGCCTGGATTTGAGGTCCGTTTGGTGAGATTTGTACTCCGTAAGTGTGTTAGCCAGCGATTAATGGATTTGAGCCCGTATCCGAGCGCGTAGAAACATGTTAGCGTCCGATCATCATCGGGTGATTTTTGGGAACTGCCATAGACACCTGGCAGTCAAAATGCGGGTGTCTACAGAGCCCCCACTCTGACTGAGGCTTGGACAGGGCGAAAGTCAGAGTAGCTACCAAGCCCGTTTAGACCTGGTAGACTTCCGTTCGGGTCGTTTATAGTCCATTAGACTTGCGTGAAGGGCTCGCCAGCCATAAGGCAGAAGCCATACCTGTGCTTGATGATAGTGTTCCCGTGGGGAATTTGGACCTGTAGCGTAAGTCCTGGGTGCGCCTGTGTGTTGGCCCATCCCGTGTCATCCTGGGGAAATGTTGCTGGGGAGATTTGATTGGCTTGCATGCCTTGCTGGAGTCGTACCTGTATAAGTTACACAAAATGCATGCAACACGTAGGTAGTAAAAATGACTCGTGCTGGGGAAAATGACCTTTCGAATTTTCGAAAATTTGACATTTTGAAATTTTGAAATTTTGAAATTTTTGAAATTGACTCTAAAGAAATTAGGAAAGTTCGGGATGATTATTTCCACACTAGTATCGAGACTAGGCTTGTGGCTTGATTCCGTTTGCAATTAGGAAACTTTCCTAAAAGTGATATGGATAGGGTGTGCAAAGCTAATGCTATATATAGCCCTCTATGCCCTCGGTTTTCTTCATAATTCCTATCACAAAGAAATTCTCCTTATTTCCCCTAAGGCAAAAAGAAAGTCTCTTTATCCTTTTAAGAAATCCAACATGGGAATCGATAGGTTGAGCGCTATGTTGCAAGCATGGTCCCGACAGTTTAGGGATGCCGACAGGGTGGTTTTGAACCAGACGGGTATAACTCAGCTGTACCCGTTCCGTCAGATGGTGGTCGATCGTTACTTCTTGGATGCTTGCTTGGCTTACTGGGATGACATATATCATGTCTTTGCTTTCCCTCGGGGTGAGATCTGCCCTCTACCTGAAGATATTGCAGCTATAGGAGGATGGAACCCGATGCTTCGGCCTGCCGTCCCGTATTCAGTCTATGACCCAAAGAGGAAGCTGAGGGAATTTCTGGGGCTATCCCATAACGAAGTGTCCCGTATGATGGAAGGTGGCAATATTTCTCTGATCGACTTGGCCGAGAAATTCATGAACTCGCATGATGTCCGGGTGAGGTCAGCCCACAGCCGTAGGGCCTTTTCTTTCTGCATGCTCCATGTTTACGCTTTTGAAGGTCACATGGACTGGTTATCTTGCATGGGTAATGCCCGTCTCATAACCGTGGTGGATTTGATGGAGACGGAACATAGCACGGCTTGGCTAATTACGGGCGAAATCATCCAAGGATTGGATAATCGTAAAAGGGATCAGTCCGTTCGTCTCACTGGAAGCACCCGTTTGTTGCAAGTAAGTCGGATTTTTATTTGATTCCTCGATTTTTGAATTTTTTTTCGGGAACTCGGCTACTGCAGTGGGCACTCGATCGAGTCACCCCGGCACTCGATCGAGTGCCTTCGTAAAAAGGCTTCCTGTTTGCTTCCAGTGACGCCACTCGATCGAGTCACCTTGGCACTCGATCGAGTGTTGTCTGTTTCGCCTCGAGATCTAATGCTTCTGTTTTCTCTTTTTTTTTTTTTTTTTTTTCAGATTTGGCTTTATGAGAGGCTATCGGTGATAGATCCTCCGCTTGATGCCAGTACCTACCGTCATAACCAGCTGATGACGAGACGACGGGCCATCGATTTTTCTCGCTTGATTAGCCAGAAGTATTGGGATGAGGTGCTATCAATCCATGGTGGGCGGTTGATTCGATGGGTCGTGCCATGGTGGCCCATCCCGGCTTGGTCAGGTTTGGACCCGAGAGAGAGGGCCCGTTACCAAGTGATCTTGTCCTTCAACCAGACGGTTCATCTCTACCCGGATCGCATACTAAGGCAGTATGGATGAACTCAGCGGATACCAGAAATAGAGGCCATTGTGAGTGATCCTACCCAATTGATGGATGTGATGTGCGACACGTGGATGCAAAGATGGTATACCCGGCACACTTGGCCTATTTCCAAATCTTGGCATTCGATTTGGGTTTCAGACTCATATACCAAGTGGACTAAAGCAGGTGATGCTAAAGCCCGAGCTGCTTTGAAGGTTGATGAAGCCTTTGACCTGCTGAGGAGAGAACAGGCTAAAGACAACAGGGGGTTCTTTGATAAGGGAGACACTCCAGCTGCCCTAGTTCGTCTAATGTCAGGGCAAAAGAAGAAGGCTAAGACTCAAGCTAAAGGGTCCGGTGCTAAAGGTGCTCGGGGGAAAGTGAGCCCCCAGACAGACTTGGAAAGGAGACTGGGCCCTAGACTAGCCGTGCAGGACCGACTTGGCCCACGGGCTAGACTACCCGAGCATGTCCGGGCCCGACTTGGGCCAAAGACTGTGATTGAAGACCCGTCGTCAAAGAAGCGGGCCCGTGCTAAGGAGGTTCCCCTTGTGATTAGGGAACGCTCATCCCCACCTCGACGACCTCGGGCTCCACACGACCCGAAGGATAAGGGAAAGGGGAAGATGCCCGGATATTAGTCTCCGTATTTTATTATTTGAATATTACTATTTATATTTATTCTTTTTGGTGTGATTTTTGTGTATGCCGTGTTTGGCGTTTTTTTTTTTTTTTTTTTTTTTGTAATTCCCGAGTTTATCGAGATATTAATAAAAGACATATTATTTGAAACCGTTCCCGTCTTTTCGATATTGCAGTGGTTGTACCCTTTTGAGGGGTTGCCTACGTATCTACAATTAGCGGAATCAAACCAGACGTAGTTCAAAATTTGATTTGATTGATTTTTGCAATTTTCGAAATACATCAAGATTATTAATTCGAGATGTGCGACGGTAGAATAAATAATTCTAACTTATTGACTTGTCTAAGATTTTGAAAATTTATAAAAAGACTAAGTTTTATAAATTTTGCAAATGACATTGAGGTTGGGGTTTATGGGTAGTAGCGCTTCAGCTGGTCCAAGTTGGCCGGGTTGACGAACTCGTTACCGTCCAGGTCCGTTAGCATCACCGCTCCTCCCGATAGGATTTTCTTGACTAAGTATGGCCCAGCCCAATTGGGTTTGAATTTTCCCCTTGGGTCAACCGGTAGTAAGGCACGAACCGATTTTAGGACCAAATCTTCTTCTTTGATCTTCCTGGGCCTAACTCTTTTGTTGAAAGCCCGTTGGATTCTTTTTTGATATACTTGAATGTTGTTGAGGGCCCGGGACCGCCGCTCGTCCAAGAGGACTAGCGAATCGTACCGGGCTTGGACCCAATCTGCTTCGGGTACCTGGCTTTCAAGCAAAATCCTTAGGGATGGTACTTCTAGCTCGACCGGTTGGACTGCTTCCATTCCATATGTCAGGTAATATGGAGTTGCTCCGGTTGCGGTGCGGATCGAAGTTCGGTACCCCCATAAGGCAAAAGGTATCTTGTCGGGCCAGTCCCGATAATTCTCAGCCATCTTTTTTAGTATGGTGACAATTGTTTTGTTGGCCGCTTCTACCGCTCCATTTGTTTGTGGTCGGTAAGGTGAAAATGTATGCCTCTGAATTTTGTACTTTGCCAGTAATGCGGTAGTTTCAGCTTGGAAATGGGTCCCGTGGTCACTGATAAATTCATGCGGGATCCCGTATCGGCATATAATCTTATTTTGGATAAATTTGGCCACGTGCTTGGCGTTCAAGACACGGTATGATTCGGCTTCTACCCACTTGGTGAAGTAGTCGATGGCCACCAAAATGAAGCAATGTCCTCCCGTCCCGGAGGGGTGCATTTTCCCAATTATGTCAATACCCCATGTCGAAAATGGCCATGGTGATGTCATGGTATATAATAGGGAAGATGGCATATGTTGTACATTACCCAAGATCTGACAGTTATGGCAGTGCTTGACGTATAACTGACAGTCTGTCTCCATGGTGTTCCAGTAGTACCCGAGCCTCATGATTTTACGGGATAGCATATGGACGTTCATATGCGGGCCGTTTTCACCGTCGTGGACCTCGGCCATGACTTTTTTGGCTTGTACCTTGTCAATGCATAGGAGGAGAGCCCCCTGTGCCGTCTTTTTATACAATTGCCCGTCATCCGTACGAACAAATTGGGTTGCTAATCTTCGTAGGGCCTTTTTGGCCCGATTTTCAGCTCCCGCGGGATATTTTCCCGTTGTCAGGTATGTTAAGACGGTTTGATACCAAGGTTCTGGGTCAGTTATCTCGATATCTTGAATGACATGGATGTAGGCCGGCTCTGACCGCCTTTCAACACAGATTGGCATGCTTGTCAGGTGATCCGGGATGTTCAGTAAAGATGCTAATTTGGAAAGTGCATCTGCAAACTGATTTTCCTCTCGGGGTAGGTAAATATACTCGACTTTCTGGAATTGTTTCTCTAGAACCCGTACTCGTGCTTGGTAAGCCACGAGATTGGCGTTCCGAGTTTTCCATTTTTGGAGCGCTTGATTGATGACCAATGATGAATCACCGTGGACCCGGAGGTTTGTTACCCCTAAATCAGCGGCGGCTTGCAACCCGTGAATGCATGCTTCGTATTCGGCTGCGTTGTTGGTCACGTCGAAATCCAATTTGATGGATAAGGGAGTGTGTTCCCCTCGGGGTGAGATTAGTAGAATTCCGACCCCAAATCCTCGGAAGTTGGATGCTCCATCGAAATAAAGATCCCATGTCTCGGTATCAGTATGGAATATGTCTTCATTAGGAAAGGCCCATGTGTCAGTGTGGCCTTCTTCGGATATTGGGCTGTCAGCGAGGAACTCGGCGACTACCCGGCCTTTGATGGCCTTTAATGGTACAAATTTGAGGTCGAACTCGGATAACATTAAAGTCCATCTTGACATCCTGCCATTGAGGATGGGCTTCTCGAATAAGTACTTGATAGGATCCATTTTGGATAATACATGTACCTCGTGACTGAGCATGTAATGTCTGAGCTTTTTAGTGGCCCAAACCAAGGCTAGACACGTTTTCTCGAGCATGGTGTACTTGCATTCGTACTCAAGGAATTTTTTACTGATGTAGTAAATAGCCCGTTCTTCTGAATCGACTGTATGGGCCAGCATAGCCCCCATGGCTGTCTCGGTTGTTGTTAGATATAACGACAAAGGCAAACCGTGTTGAGGTGGCATTAATACCGGCGGAGCAGACAGAATCTCCTTGATTTTGTCAAAAGCCGCTTGATATTTGTCGTCCCATAGCACCCGTTCCCCGATCTTCAGTTTCTTGAAAATGGGTTCACATACCAAGGTTAGCTTCGAAATGAACCGGCTGATATACTGGACTTTCCCGAGAAACCCCCTTATTTCCTTTTCGGTCTTGGGTGGCTGCATCTCGGCGATGGCTTTGATTTTAGCTGGGTCGACCTCGATGCCGCGTTGGCTAACGATATGGCCCAGTAATTTGCCTGACGTTACCCCAAAACTGCATTTTTGTGGGTTTAGTCTCATGTTGTATTTTCGCAGCCTGGTAAAGAATTTTCTTAGGGCCGTGATGTGCCCGCTTCGATCTTTAGACTTAACGATCATATCGTCCACATAGACCTCCACCTCCTTATGCATCATGTCGTGTAATAAGGTGGTGGCGGTCCGTTGATAAGTGGCTCCCGCATTAATCAGCCCAAATGGCATGACAGTGTAACAGTAAGTACCCCAAGGTGTGATGAAGATAGTCTTACTCATATCCTCTTCTGCCATTTTAATTTGATTGTATCCGGCATACCCGTCCATGAATGATAGAAGGGCATGGTCGACCGTATTGTCCACCAAAATGTCGATGTGTGGTAACGGAAAATCGTCTTTTGGGCTGGCCTTGTTTAGGTCCCGGAAGTCTACGCATACTCGCACCTTGCCGTCCTTCTTGGGTACCGGCACGATGTTTGCAACCCAGTCTGGATATTCAGACACTTGTATAAAACCCGCTTTGAATTGTTTATCGACCTCTTCCTTGACTTTAAGAGACCATTCGGGCTTCATTCTTCTGAGTTTTTGTTTAACCAGTTTGCACCCATCTTTGATGGGTATTTGGTGTTCTGCTATTTCTCGATCTATTCCTGGCATGTCCTTGTAGGACCATGCAAAGACGTCTTTAAATTCTAGGAGGAGGTCCGTGAACTATTGTCTCTCCTCTGGATCTAAAGATTGGCCCAACTTAAGCATCTGGGGCTCTAAAGTGGTTCCCACGTTGATGGACTCGGTTTCTTCGATTACCGGATCTCGGGATTCCCTTTGCTCGAGCTGCTCGACCAGATGTTGTGGTAGAGGTACCTGTTCGTCGGGTTTCTCAATGTCATTGCATATAAAATTTTAGAAATTGAGAAAATTTTGGAAATAAGACAAGTCATAAGCAGAACGGTGTTCGTTATTATTATTGATGGTAAATTTTGAAAATAGCTCGAATAGAGCTGCCATCTGATCGTTGGTCGGTGGCGGGATAGGAAGAGGTCTTGGGACAGACCCCGAGACCTCGGTGGCTAGGGGAAGAGGGATTACAGACTCGACTCCAGCACCAGACCCTCTAAACCTGGACTCAGACTCCGACTCAGACTCAGACTCAGACTCGGACTCAGACTCGGTATCCGGCATGTCTCCTTCGCCGGCGGTTAGCTTGTAGACCCGTCCTTGACTGTCGGTCCATTTTATAGTCTTCCTCCAAGCCCTCGTCTCGGTGTTGGCATTTACCTCGGTGATGAGCTTGGTTGGGTCGAACCGATCGCTGCGGAGGATCAAGTTGACCAAGTCGTCTTTCGGAGCAGGGACGGTCTTGTCTTCTCCAAATAAAAGCCCCAGCACGGGCTCAGAGTCGTTTTCCTTTTTCTCGGACTCATCCTGGATAACGGTGAATATGTCATCGGGGATGTAGTTGCATTCCCGAGCCGTTTTGGTCTCGGGATATGCGATGGTGGGTCGGTAGAGGCCCACTTGGATGGCTCCGAAGACTGGAGTGACAAATTTAATTGCAGAGGCCCGGACCACATTCTCCGAGCTTATAGTATATCCCAATCCGAGTTGGGATTCTGCATTGTCCAGGACCTCAATGATCTTCCCCGCCGGAAGATATGGTCTTGAGGTAGCTCCGGGTAGGTAACCCAGATTTTGTAGCATCGTGTCGATGCTAGGGGCGAAGTAGGGCTTGAAAAGATATTCTTCTTCAATCATACCCACGAAATCGAAACCTCGTGGTTCGGCCCGGTTTGTGGCGTTGCAGCTTGCCACGGTCATTGGGGTCGCCTCCAGTGTGATGATACCGTCTTTGAGGGGCATCTTGACTTTTCGGTGGAGGGTAGATGTCACGGCCTTGACTGCGTGAATCCAAGGCCTTCCTAACAAGAGGTTGAATGATGAGGTGACATCTATCACCTGGAATTCTAGCTCCTTTTCGATTGGGCCCGTTATGATCTTCAGTTTAACGGCCCCGGCGACTGGTTTTGGGCTTCCATCGAAAGCCTGGATAGTTTGTGCCGTCGGGAGATAGTCGGCATCAGTGATGCCGAGGGCCCTAGCGGTCCTTAGGGGTAGGACGTTCACGGCTGATCCACCGTCGATAAGGGTCATCGGGATATACTTACCCTTGCAGATGACCGTGATATATAGGGCTAGATTGTGATTGGGCCCAAATGGAGGTAGATCAGCTTCGGAGAAGGTTATGAGTGGGCCTTCGTTCTTGGATTTGCCCTTGAGGTAAGGCATGATAGTAGCTACCATTTCAGCGGGGGTAGCTTCTGAATCAACCTTGATTTCATCGAGAGCCTTAGTCAGTGCTTCTCGATGAGCCTGTGAGCTAACCAGTAGTTGCCATATGGTTAAGTCAGCTCGAACCCTCTTCATCTGTTTGACCAAAGCCGCGTCATTGCCTGGTTCCTCGGGGGTTGGTTCCGTCCTGGCAGGTTCAGTGACGGATGTTGAAGTGGCACGCCCAGCAGTGGCGAGGTGGTTGGTGGCTAAAGCCTTGGATTTGGCTTTTCGGACCTCTTCGAGGGTGATGGGGACAGCTTCCCCCTTGGCCAAATATACATCGTCCTCGTCATCGAACCATATCCCATTGATTTGTGGGATAAAAGGAGAAATGAGGTGAGAACAATCAATTACCTCCCCCGTGAATATGGCATGGGCGCTGAACGGGTTTTCTTTGTTGCTCGGCTTGTCTCCGGGCAACGGGATTTTCCCGCTCTCGATAAGATCTTGGATTAAATGCTTTAATTTCCAACATTTTTCAGTATCATGTCCGTTGCCCCGGTGATACTGACAGTAGGCTTGAGCATTGTAGTATTTGGGCCTCCTCTCTGCTGGAGGCTCTGGAGTTGGGCCTATTGGTTGAATCAGACCCTTTGAAGATAGCCTTTGTAAGGCATAAGTATAGGTAGTCCCTATATCTGTGAATACCCGATTTGGTGTATTCTTCTTGGATGAGGTGTCGAGCAGATTTACCTCATCAAAGATGCTGCGGGTTGCAGCTGCAGGTGTGGGCTTGTTTGTAGATGAGCTAGCCCCTTGATAGCCCTTGGTAGAGGCCTTAGTCAGGCTCTCTAACCTTAGATCATCCTCTATCCTTGTGCCCATTTCAGTAAGTACAGCAAAGTTTGGGATAATAGCATACCGGAGATGGACCCGGTAGGATGGGAGTAGATTTTTGACGAAGGCTTCCACTAGAGCCTTCTCGCCGGGCTTGTCGACCAGCTTCACACTCTCGGCCCTCCACCTTTGCAGATATTTTGTGAACCCTTCTTTGGGCTCTTGGGCCATTACCTCCAGAGTACGCATTGTAGTCTGGATTTCAGTGTTATCGGCGTAGTTCCGAGCAAATTCGGTCGCCACATCATCCCAAGTCTTGTATTTCTTGGGGTCGAGCCTGTAGAACCAGGCCTTAGGGTGTTTCTCCAAGGAAGAAGGGAACAAGTGCTTGAACATAGTTGACTTCACCCCCTTTACTGCCATGAAGTCCTTGAAAGCCCGGATGTGGTGGACCGGGTCTTCGGTACCCTCAAACATAGGAAGTCCCGTTAAGTTGAGGTTAGCAGGAAGCTCGTTATCTAAAGGTGAATAAATACGAGCATTCTCGGTGTGGATCGAGTTGTTCGTCGATAGGGAGACTTGTTCCTCGAGCCTACGAACAATACTGACCAGCTCGGCCATGGGCCCATTGGGCTCGGATCCTTCAAAAGGGGTCGTCTTCTCTACGGCACTAAGTCGGGTGGCTAACGTTGCTTGGTTAGCCTGGATGGAAGTTAGTTGAGTCTCGAGCTTGGCGAGAGCATCTTTCAATTCGTCCACCTTGCGTTGATGTCTAGTCACGGGTGGCCTGTCTGTAAGAACACCACGTAATCAGAAACTAGCCCAAAATCCCGAAATAGAAAGTACATCCCGAACAAGACTAAAAAGGGAAATGACTCGGAAAAGACCCCTAGACGGGTGACTTGCGAAAGGTGGGCCTTCCTTAGGATTTGGCGAGTGGGCCTAGTCCTGTTCGAAGGAAGGTTCACGTGAGACATCCCCAGACTTTAGGACTCGATTGTGTTAACGGACCCTCCTTTGTAGGAGTATGTCTTACGTAGGTGGGCCTTGCCTTAGTCTAATAAGGCGGACTGGGAAAGGGAAGAAACTCGTGATGTAAGATCGACAGAGTTTCGACGCTACGGACCTCGACAACTTAAGACACGACCCGACACTGCTAAATACGGGAAGTCCTAAAGAGAGGAAGGTTTTGAAAATTGATTGTTTTTTGAAAGAGGTCCGAGAAGACTCGGTTGAGGGCCCAATTTTCGGAAAAAACGAAAGTGGTATTGGGCCGCGGGTTTTGAAAGTGCGAAATGATTTTCGAGTTTTGAATCGGGCAGCATACCGTCTAGAAAATAGGCTATTTTGAGTTAAATCATAAGTCCTAAATTCGGTATGTGTCCCGGGTTTTGAAATTGAATAGTTTGAAAAAGATGCAATCTTTGAAAAAAGACGGTTTTTGAAAATGACTCGGAAACCAAGTAGCACGTAGTCACACAAGCATTATAACGACGCCATGTATGCTCTATACTAAGTCTCGGTCGGTCTATAAGGGGTCTATACCAGTGTACATAGTCTAGACGTTGATCGGGACGGACTTCCTAAGTCGAGTTGATCTTAGAACATGCCGTGAAACCCACTCGAATCGACTATGGACACCTTTCGACATATCCATATTGGAGTACATCGACGGTATAGTGGGACGTCGGTCGCGAGTACCGGCCCGGGAAAATATGGGTTATGCATGAACCGTAGAACTAACACGCGTATTGTATTTGTCAAACGATTTCTATTCGAGTCTCACCCTGAGGATGCCGATGGTAAGTCACGCATCAGTTAATCCCCAGCGGAGTCGCCAAATTGTGGACATGACATAGGTCCACCCCGACGCGGCCACGCGCGGGTTTGGGGAGGCGAATGAATCTCCATATGAGAATGGATCGAATTGAAATTTAGGTCTATGTGGAGTCGCCACCGAATTTTATGGTTATTCGGAACCGTTCGAGCCCACTCTATGTCGTAGTGGGCCGTATACAAAATACGGCCCATTTCCGATGTCAGAGTTTATTGGGCTCGTCCCTTTGCATATCGATATAGATGCCGACTTGAGCGGTTAATCGTATATTGAATGACTCCCGTGCGCCAACGGTTTCGGGCATCCGGAAACCGAGGTTCTGAGTAAGGGGTGAGGGTACGTGTTGGGAAGCCCACAAAGGACACCCAACCCCGCCCGCACTTTAGCGGCCTCTACTAAGAACTCGAATGACTTTCTAATACGCGTGCTAGTAAAACGGGAAAATGATATGCAAAGATTTATTTTCCCTAAACATGCGAATGGAATTGAAAGGGTTTCTAAGTCAATTTAATGCAACTAAAATTAACGTCAAAGTTGTATTTTAGCATGCGGGTTCATTTAGTATAATAAACGAATAATGATTAAATTGACAAAAGAAACAAAAAACGCGTTAGTAACGATATAGCGATATAACGAATAATAACGGTTTGCAAATATTGAATTGAATTGAAAAGATGCAAATATGAGGATGCATGATTTGAAAAGATAGTATACACGTGATTAATTATGCACATGTTGACCTAAGTCGTAAAATACTATCGAGTTTGAAAAATAGAATAATGTACGACTCGCGTTTTAGTCGTTATGAATTTACTCGATCGAGTGGTCGATGGACTCAATCGAGTGGGCCTGTAAAAAGCGATTCTGTTTTGCATTATGGACCGTACTCGGCCGAGTTATTGACCAACTCGGTCGAGTACATGGCCACTCGACCGAGTCACTGTGAGACTCGATCGAGTGGTGATCGTGATTAGCATTCTGACTTGATTTTGAGGTGCCACTCGACCGAGTGGGCTAGGCACTCGGTCGAGTGCCCTCTGTACGAATTAAGATTCGTTTGTAAAATCGTGTTTTATGTCGAAAATCATTTTAAATTGATTATTGAGATGTGATTAAATTTTCTCCGCGTTAATAATGTCATAATTCTAAAGAATTGTTTTGACAATTATTTAGCATCAACGAAAATTGCCCTAAATTGATTTAATGCGATTTAGAAAGATTGACTCTTTGATTAAATAATAAAAGAACTTGATTCCCTCGACTTCTCCGACATCGATAAATCCCTAGAGATCGTGATGTCGGATCCGTGTCAACGGGTTTCGACCCTTATTAAAATTGGTTTTAGAAAATTCGATGAATGCAATATTAGAGATGATAACGACGAGAAATAATGACGAATTCTTGTTTAAGTTGACTCATCTCAATAATCAAATAATCGGGGTACCGGGATAAGCGACCGTCAACGTTGTGTGCAGTACACTTGTATGTTCGTGTTTTCTTATCCCGATATCCCTCTTACTTGACACAAATCAATGAGTATTTTAATATTTTGATACTAACGATATTACCGATATTATGACGCAATAATGATAACGAGGTAAATAATAATAATAATAATAATAATAATCGTAATAATAATAATAATAATAATAATAATAATAAACGTAATAATAACAATAATAATAAACGTAATAATAATAATAATAAGCGTAATAATAATAATAATAATAATAATAATAATAATAATAATAATAATAATAATAATAAATGTAATAATAATAATTATTATAATAATAATAAGCGTAATAATAATAATAATAATAATAATAATAATAATAAACGTAATAATAATAATAATAATAATAATAATAAACGTAATAATAATAATAATAATAATAATAATAATAATAATAATAATAATAATAATAAGCGTAATAATAATAATAATAGTAATAAACGTAATAATAATAATAATAATAATAATAATAATAATAATAATAATAAGCGTAATAATAATAATAATAAACGAAAAAAACGGAAAAGAGAGGAAGAAGAGAAGAAGAAAGAGGTTTGTCACCCTCAACCTACATGTTCTTGTCTCGGAATAAGGCTCGTAACGCGGCTACAACACGGGAGTCTTCGAGGTGTATGGAGGCTAAGTTGTGGTGGCTCGAGTTGAATTCCTAAAACTAGGTTTAGGGTTTGCTAGTGTCGATTTTCCTAGGGTTTGTCTAGGGTTTGTAAAGGATGTAGTGTAGGATTGCTCTTAGAATATATTAGGGTTGTAAAGGTTGTAAAAGATTGTCAAAAGTTGTGCATGGAGGGTTGCTTATATAGAAAAAATTAGGGCACCCGGTTTAGGGCTACTCGACCGGGTAGAGGGCCAACTCGGTCGAGTGGCCCGTGATGCTAGCCGTCGGGCTTGAAACAAGCCCACTCGATCGAGTGGGTGGGTCACTCGATCGAGTGGCCCAACTGGATCGCGCAGGTCCGTTGACTTTGGACCGTGACTTTGACTTTGATGTGTTTTGTGTTTGACTTTGGACTTTTGATGATTGATGGCTATTTTTGTGTGTCTCGGAAACGACTTTGACCGGGGTTGACCCAATCGTGAAAAGTCGGTTTTAATTCCGGTGTCGGTTTCGGCCCAAATTAGTCTTGTTTGACTCGGAATGATCCACTGGGCCTGGATTTGAGGTCCGTTTGGTGAGATTTGTACTCCGTAAGTGTGTTAGCCAGCGATTAATGGATTTGAGCCCGTATCCGAGCGCGTAGAAACATGTTAGCGTCCGATCATCATCGGGTAATTTTTGGGAACTGCCATAGACACCTGGCAGTCAAAATGCGGGTGTCTACATCATCTTAGAAATAAAATTGCAATTCACATAAATGGAGTTTTTTTCTTACAAAGTTAATGACATTATATTATAAAATTTCTCAAATTATTTCATAATTTTTTTTTTGTCATTTTTGTTTTGAATTAATAACAATAATAGTTTGTGCATTTTATTATGAAATCTTTTTTTTTAACATTCTTATTTAGGAGTGAGTATATTTTGGAGGAAAAATTATAGCGAGTGGTATTGTTTTAGTATACTGAGGATGAGCGTAAGGTGCTCATTAACCTGGTAATAACGAGTCCTTGTAAATCTTTGGACACCATATGAACAAATTACAATATTATTATACAAATTCCCATAAATTTCTAGATATATAGAACAATCACAATGGATAATTCTTACTCTTGGTTTTGTCAAAAGAACTTTATTCAGAAAAGTTTGTCCATTGTAAAACCAAGTTTGTCCTTAAAACAAGAAGGATGACCAATCAGATAATTTTCTTATTTAATTTAATATAAAAAAAAAATTATTTAACTTTGTTTAAAGTTTTTCCATTGGGACATAAAGTTCTTGTAGTTAAGATAGTGTAAAACCAAGTGGCATAGGAAGAACTCTATGTTCAAAAAGATTACATATACACTTGGTGTATAAGGGATGTTATACACCACCACTCACAGCCTTCCACATGGTATAGGTGAGAATCTTTTTTAAATATTTAATTTCTTTAGATTTCATCATTGATTAACCCCTAATAAATAATTTTGTTTAATATTAATACTTTAATTAATTAAGTTTATATTTCAGTATTTTTTATATTTCATTTTTTGAACGGAGTATTTGTATAGTACATTTATATGGTACACCTTGTAGAATTATAAAGATTTTCGTATTTTTGGTACATGTACGTATATCTTCAGTATTTATTAGTATGAGTTTCGTGTATTTTTTTACGATTATTTTTCATATGATTTATTTTCTAGGCCAATATTTATACGCCTTGTATAATTATACATAATTTGGTATTTTTGGTACATTTACTTCTATTATTTGTTTGTTATATGTTTGGTGTATTTTTTTGTTTACGATTAATTTTTATACCATTTATTTTCTAGAACATTTTTAAATATGAAATATAATTTAAATTTAAGTACATTGTTATTAAGATACTCCACATTATTATGTATACATCATTCGGTTAATTTTCTTAAATTTGTTTATCGGTACTATACTCTAAAGTCTAAACAATGTAGTATTATTAGTGTTGTAAGGAGTATGATTTACTAAGATTATTTGTTGTATCCTACATCTAACATAACCGTTGTACTTAAATTTAGTTTCCGATACAATACATTGTTATTAAGATACATTATTATGTATACGTAATATATTCGAGAGACGTACACGTTTATGCGTCTTTTACCACATTTGTTATACGATATTATTAACTTATTATAATTTTGTTTTAATATATTATTATGTTAAAAAATATTTTTAGTATCTATGTATATACATATGTTATATCTTAATTTTGATATAATTTGTAATCCTTATTATTATATTCCATGTTACGGAGTATTTTATTATTTGCATATCAAATTAATTTTAATAGACAAAGCAATTAGGCAAATTAATTTTAATAGAAAAACAATTAGACAAAACATTTAAATAGTAAAGCATTTAATTACAATGCACACTTTGCCTTTTAATCGACGATATTGAAGACGTAAATCTTAGAAAATATCGTATTTTATTCCAACTCAATTTTTTTTTTGTATTCGAAATTATACTTAATAGTAAAATGTGAATAAAAGCATTATTGTTGTTGAGAAATATGGGAATATATGTAATTTATCAAAAAGAGGACGAACTATTACAATCCTCCATAAAGTTGAATTAAAAAAGTGTTTACATTTATTTTGGATGACGGAGCATCACTCTCATTTCAAATATCGTAGCGTATTTTTTTCTGCTAATATTGTAGACGTATTTTGGTCGTAATTTTTTGAATCGAGTAAATCAATTAATGTTGTTGGCTAGATGCAATTTACTAAAAAGTTGATTAACTTTTACAATTCTCCATAAAGAGTAATTAAGAAAGAGGTTTTAATCTGCTTTCAACAATTCGGCTAAGGTTAATTGACGAATAACTTAATCGTTCGATTGTCATTCGTTGTAACCAAAGCTCGTTTGACTAAAGTAATAACTTGTTAGGTTGACTGATCTACATATCTAGTCGCAAATTGTATCGTCATTCATTGTAATAATTTTATTCCATCTTATGTTATTTTTAATAATGAAATTAATTTTGGAGTTTATCACTAATTACCCCCTTTTATGTTACCCATTTTTCAAATTACCCCCAAGAAATGTTTCCGTTAAAATTACGCCCGTGAAGTTGTAAAAAAATTAGATTTTACCCCCAGGCGTCCTTCTCTCCTCTTTCCGGTGACTTATGCGCTTTTTCTTCCCGTTTTGCCCCTCCCCTTACTAACACACTCTCTCATCTCCTTAACCCTCTTTTACTCACTCAAACACACCCAACCCTACCAAAACCCCAAACCCCAATTTCAAGAACCCTAACCCTAATTCCCAAAATCGACCCAAAATCGAGCACGACGACCAATTTGCAGACAATCAATCCATTTCTTAAGGTAATTTCTCTTCCTTCCTCTTCCCATTTTCGACTCTTCTCTTTTCGTGGTTAGGGTTTTCGAAATCGAAATTTATCTCGATTTTCTGGGTTCATTAAAAACCATTCCCAATTTCTGGGTTTACATTTAGGATTAGGGCTGTTGTTTCCAATAAAAGTACGTGACTCGAATATCTGGGTTCATTAAAATCATTTCCAATTTCTGGGTTTATATTTAGGGTTTAGGGTTGTTGTATTCAATGGTAGTGATTCGAACTTCAATCTATGTAAATGTCGTTGTTTCTGAGTTGAGGAAAATTGCGAAAAGAGAAGAGTCGAAAATGGGAAGAGGAAGGAAGAGAAATTACCTTAAGAAATGGATCGATTGTCTGCAAATTGGTCGTCGTGCTCGATTTTGGGTCGATTTTGGGAATTAGGGTTAGGGTTCTTGAAATTGGGGGAATTTAGGGGAATTTGGGGGTTTTGGTAGAGTTGAGTGTGTTTGAGTGAGTAAAAGAGGGTTAAGGAGAGGAGGGAGTGTGTTAGTAAGGGGAGGGGCAAAACGGGAAGAAAAAGTGCATAAGTCACCGGAAAGAGGGGAGAAGGACGCCTGGGGGTAAAATCTAATTTTTTTACAACTTCACGGGGGTAATTTTAACGGAAACATTTCTTGGGGGTAATTTGAAAAATGGGTAACATAAAAGGGGATAATTAGTGATAAACTCTTAATTTTGATATAAAAACTTGAAGGAAAATCAATAATGTTAATGGGAAAATGCAATTTATTAAAAAGAGGTTCATCTAAATTCTCCATAAAAAGACGTTCTAATTTGAACAATTTGGCCAAAGTAAATTAGTCGAACACTCGGTTTTAAACGTAATGGGTGCCATTGTCGACCAAACTTACTCTGAAAATGTAATTCTAGACTGGAATGGGTGTCATTGCCATGTCATATATTTTTTAATTGTAATATAAGTGGGTACTTTACGATTTTGATTGATAGACTAGATTTGATTTTCTATCCACATAATTACCTGTAGACGGTAATGTACTTTACGTTATGGACTACTTATAAGATTTTGAATTACGACATTCTTATCGAGTAATTTTTCCGTCTATGCAACTATTTTATCTCACTCTTATATCTACAATAAAAAAGACTTTACCAATTACTAATGTCAATGAAATTCATCAAGATTTATAAGAGGTAATATAAGCAACTCGACTTCATATAAGAAAAATGAAGTACAATATTTTCTCGGAATAAAAAAAAATATAACTCCAATCAATATATATAATTAAAGGAAGCTTTTTTTTATTTTACAATCAATATTAGCTATATTATTATTTTATATTTTCAGTTCTTAATTCTAACCTGAGACGGATTTGGAGTGAAAGTAGAATTGTTTTTATAAACAACACAAGTCTACTAATTACTAATTATATTATGATAATTACTATACGCAACACGGGTAATATGTCATATTATATATAACAATAACAATAATGGATGGACTTAAAATTGATTGATTATGTAACCCGTAAAGATGATTATCATTATATTGAGTATATTGATTATTATTGATTATTATTAGTAATAGTATAAAATAATAAATTTTGATTGAAAGTAGAATTCATACTTTTAACCCTATAAGACGGATTTTTTTTATGTACATAATTTTTTAAATAACTTTAAACATGTCGAGTCAAAATACTGAATATAGTTCGGATTAAATATGGATCATGTTATATAGGTCCGAAAACGGGTTGGTCAGAATACGGATAGTTTCAAATGTCAAATTTTTTTACCTCTTTTTATTTATTTTAATACTACTTCGTATTATTTTTATACTCTTTAATTATGATGTTATATTTCAATTATTTAAACTAATATTCATCGCACGGACGTTATATTTCAATAAATTTTTAAAATTCTTTTATAATTAAAAGATAAAAAGTAAATTGAATATTAGTTTATATTTTTAATTAAAATATCGAGTCATAGATCAAGATTTATAGATCTTGACTCTTGACTTACGAAAAAACGAATTGGGCATGTCCGGTCAAGTTTTGTCTTATAGACGTTATAGTAACGTTGAGTACTAATTAATATGAGAACACAACTTATATTTAGACATAAAATTATATTTAAATAAAAGGATAATATATACGGAGTAATAATTAATTTTTCCCTCCATTTTTTTTATTAACTCACTATGAGTTTGGTACAAATTTTAAGAAAAAGTGAAAAAGTAAGAGGAAATTGGTGATATAGTGCATGTGATGAGAGAAAAATACTACCCCTCCCTACCACTAAGATCTTCACACTTCAATATTATATCTCTCATAAATGAATAAAAGTGGAAAGATCTTAGTGGTATGGAGGGAGTAATTAATAAATTTTCATACGAAGAAATGAGGCTAACTAAAAAAATTCCTAAAAGAAAATGGGACTAAATCAAAAGTGGAAAGATCTTAGTGGTATGGAGGGAGTAATTAATAAATTTCCATACGAAGAAATGAGGCTAACTAAAAAAATTTCTAAAAGCAAATGGGACTAAATCAAAAAAATGGTTATATATATATTGAATTGCTAATAGGTTAAAATTAGAGTTTTAACAAAATCTAGACATAAGAATAAATTGGCTAGAGTTGTGTTTTAGGCTTTGTAGTCTCTTCTTTACAACGGGTTAAACTGGTCGGGCCATGTCATGTCGCTAAATTAACAGGTAATTTAGGATTTGGGTAAAAAAAGTGGGTTCATGACCCAAAAAACAACAGATTGGGTGAGACGGGTTTGCAAGTCAGGTCGAATTTAAAGCGAGATGGTTACATGCATGCAAGCAAATATATTAGACGTAGTACAGTCAAATGGTTAACGTGTAAAAGACATAGGTAAACTCAATTTTCGCAGATAAGTTATCATGGTCTCGCGGACATATTAATATTGCTCATATGCGCAAGACCTGATATTTTGATAGTGTCATTTATTCACCCAAGTAACTAATGTAAACACTATAACTATCGAGTGGGCCGGATTAAATACTGGTCCCGTATCGGGTTATGGCCAGAATATCGGAAATAAATAATTTCGAACGCCTAATTTTTTACCGCTTTTTAAGCAAAAAAATTATTTTTGATACTATTAATTTAATACTATTAGTATTATTTTCTATAAATTTTATTTTTGACAAAAGAAAACGAGTATCGACATACGTGCATAAAGCAAACGTATACAAATGGTTGGAACGGAGGGAGTAAATTTTATATTTAAAAAGAATCAATTTTTTTTATTCTGTCTCACTTCTTGATTTCTCTCGGTGTCGTCCCCTTAAGATAAATATTGATAAGCGGTGTCAAATCTTTGAAATGACAATGGTTTGAAATAATCATAATCACTTCGTCGCATAACTAATACTCCCTCACTCTGTCTCACTAAAAGAGTAAGAGGTCACCCCACATTTTTAGTGAGAATTAAGGTACGTAGAAATGTGTAGTAGAAAATGAAATATGGAAAATAAGTGAGTTTAGAATCAATATAAACCACAAAAATCAGACAAAATAAGAATAAAACAAAAAGTAATTTTTAGAGAGACAACCCAAAAAGGAAAAAGTGACTTTTCTACAGACAGGGGAGTACTATTCTGTGTTAAAATTTGAGTTTTAGCAAAATCCAGACATAGAAATAGATGGCTAGAAATTGGCTTTTAGACTAAAGTTTTGTGGTCTCTTCTTTCCAACGAATTGGATAGGTCGGGCTAGATCATGACCCAAAGTCGGGTCATTTAGGATTCGGGTTAAACGAGTTGCGAGTAAAAAAATGGGCTTATGCCTCTAAAAATGTGTCAGGTGGGCCAGGTCAAATTTATAGCGTCGTTTGGTTGATGCGGTAAGTGCAGATTCATGGGAAATAGAATATCATCGGAAATAAGTTTTTTTCCTAATTCATGGGAAGTTATAAAAATTGTTTGGTTACCTATATGGGAACTTAATTAATGCGAAAATTACAAGTTACAAAGAGGGGGGGATTGGTAAGCAACTTCACTTCCACTTCCATGGGAGGTTCTACTTCTTCCATTCTTGCAAATTTGAGGCAACCAAACAAAACCCCATTTTTTTCAATTCATGGGAACTGCTATTTCCCATGATTTTCCAAGGGCAACCAAACGACCCCTTAATGCGTCAAATGCTTAGAGAACAAAAGACACGGATAGACCAAATGTTCCAAATGAGTTGTTACAGACATTAAAATTGCTAACAGTGACCAGATATTATGATGAGCATAGTTTGTTTTAGCCATGTAGCTAATGTACACACCAGACCTGTCACCGATCGGGGTATACGGGTCATGCTCAGAAATAGTTTCGAACACCTAATTTTGTTACGGCTTTTAAAGTAAAAAAATAGTATGTATTTTATTAGGGTCGAGTTTATGGGTCGAGTCGAATTTGACAGGTCTAACCGTCTAAGTGTAGCATCATAACCCCGTCTGCTACTTTTCATATAAAATACATGCAAACGTGGAGTGCTAATCCTCTAAAATGACAATTATTTGAAATAATCGTAAACATTCCATCGCAGTCATGATTATAAAAGGAAGTATTAAGATTGATTTAGTAACGTTATTGTTACACCCGTGCATCGCACGGGCATCAAAACTAATTACTATTATTCCAAACAAACTTTGTTGCTAAATACTTCGTATGACTTACAAAATATGTATCAGTAAATAACTCCTTCGTAAAATTTTATTTTTTTAAAAAAAATCAACAAATATAAACGTACCGAAGAAAAAAAAGAAGTTGATAAAAAAAATGAAAAATATTTTATTGTTTAAACCTAGATGATTAGGTGAGAATGAGATGAGAGGTAATTAAATGATGGAATCTTGAAAAAGGTAGATTCTTTAGGTAGGACATGTGGCACATTAGGGTTGGTGGTGTATGACCCCTTCATACACTAGGTGTATGTCTAATTGTCTATCCTCTTTCCTCTATGTTGAGCTCTTCAATTGATTGGGGTTGTTCTAACTTGATTTCATTTATGTTTGAACTTTGAATGTTGGTGCCCAGTTTATCTTATTGTGTTTTACAAGTTTTTGGATGTGTATTTTATCTGAAACTAGTGTTAATTTACCGCTGCTGATTTCAGAATGAGATTAAAGGGATTTGTGTAATTCAAATACTCTTTCCTATTCCCTCCGTCCCAATAAGTACTCTGATAACGAACTAATTCAACCAAAACCTTAAAGATGATGGTTGAGGCCGTTTATATTCTATTATACTCTTCGGACCAGAGCAGTTGCAATTCTTGATCAGGAGATAAACGTAAACCAGAGTATTCTATTGAGTAGTGACACTCTGCATAGCTACAACTCTATACATGTGATGAAATAGGAGTTTGGTTTTAATATCAGCTATGTGTTCATATTCGAAGGAACCATTTCACCCCCCCGAAACCCTCCAGATAACTGATCGAATGACTGCACCGGCACCTGCACCTGCACCTGCACTTGTGATCTCTCTTCCCTAACCTCGTTTATCCACAAGCTATAACTTGAGTTTTTGGCGACCACATCACACGAAACCTCCTTGTTCTCGATCATTTTTCTAGCATAACTCTCAAAAGCCTCAATACTCTGCCATAAGTGAGCCAAATTTGTCATGTTCCTCTCAACCCTCAGCTTCTCGACTAACTCCCTGGCCTCTTCCACTCGTGCCCAAAAGCATGAATCCTGAGTCAAGCTTGCAAATTGACTCCTCTTGCTGTCCCCTTCAACCACCTCTTTCTCCCTCCACCACTTGGAAAATATCTCATGCCTTCTTTCTCTTCCATTACTTAAATAATGTCCTTTCCTAAGGTGTTCTCCACTTCTGTAATACTCTGCAATGTCTAACGGCTCCACCAGGAGCTGATAGAAGTGGGATGCATTGATGAATTTCAAGCGTTTTTGAAAATCGTGAGGGAGCTCGTTGTTGTCAATCTTTATAATTATACTATCCCAAAAGTCGGCCAGCTTGATTCTGAACATGTTCACCTGATTGTCTCTTTTTGATGCCTGCCTTTGTTTGAAAGAGTCGTAGTATCCCAGTTGATTGTCTGATTTATCGCAACATGTTTTGTACCACTCTATTTGAGCTCTGTTCGGAGTTATCTTGGCTAGACGAATTGCTAGCCTAGCACTGATGATACTGGGTGGCACTCCGGTCTGCTTTGCCATCTTCAGACAGTTTTTCGCTTCTTCCAAAACTGATTCCTGCAACCATATATACGTGTCCTGAAACAAGCTGTCATATTTATGATGGAATGTTTTTGTCATACATTTTTGGCGCAAGATATGAGGAGGCCTGAGTTGCATCCACACTTCAAGCCCAATGGGCATTCGTGTGAGGGGGCGTGTAAGAGTGTACAAACATTTATGGGCCTCCAACCATCATCTTAAGGTTTTGGTTGAGTTGGTTCCATAACATGATGCTCCATTATCTTAGGACTTGTTCTTTCAGCTTCTTTTAAGTTCGGTTAGAAAATAGGAAAGATGAATGAAAAGGAAGAAGGTACCTGGGTTGCTGCTAATCCTGAAGACTCCAATGCAAGTGCCAATCCTTCTTCATAACTAGAGGGCGGCGTAGGAAGAATATTATTCCCTTGCGTAAGTCCTTTGTTCATTAAAATATGGAAAGATAATTTCTCCACACAACTCCCATACCTAAGATGATCCTCAAGACACGAACCCATGTCACTTGTAGCCATCATTAAATGCAGCAACTTAATCACAGACACTGAATTGTCCACGCAAATCGCACCATCATTTGAGCAGAGCAAATAATGACCAAAAGGCCAGAACACGTCTGGCCCATCAAAGTCGTCCCCATTTGTACCCTTTGTAACAGCCTCAGTGTAGGCTAATGCAAAACAGAACAACTGAGTCTTCATTTCTTGGGATACATGGAGGGGTGATTTAGTAGTAGTAAGCTGTGAGTTCATCGACGACTGAATATGGTGGAGAAAGAAAAAGAGTTGGTTGTCGATGGAGTGTAAGCGGGCAAAGAGAAGCCTGGGAATGATGTCGTGTTTGAGAACGACATGGCAGAAGTTTCCAGCCCATCTTTGTCGGAGGGATTTCGAGAGAGATTTGTTACCGAGAAGGGGTGAGCCAAAGGTGATGCAGAGAACTTGAACTTGTGGAGGTGTAGGGATGGTTTGGAGGTAAGAGAGTATCCATAGTGCGGTAAGTGATGCTAATGCTCCTCCTACTGAATGCCCTGTTATTATGATTGACTTATTGTTTTTCTCTAATAAGCTTTTCATCTGCATTATAAGAAAACAATTACATACAGCATAATGTAAGTCAGGTATTTTCTACAAGCTACTTCTTCCCTCCGTCTCCTTCATTTGTTTACTTTTGATTAAAATACTAAAGACCATCTTCTCTATATTCTATATGAGTTGACGCGAACAGTTATATACGTCGTAGAGTACTAAATGCTTGTGTACAAATTATACTCCTAAAACGCAATGCTATCTATTATCTAGGGGGTTCATTACTTTGTCACACTCGGTTACAGTGTGAGTTGACAAATATAATACTACACGTATAATATACTCCCTCTGTTCATTCATTTGTTTGCCTTTGATTAAAATATTAGATCTTTTTGCGAAACACAACCTTCAATAAAAGCTTTTTGTGAAACACCACCTTTAATAAAAAAGTTTGTGAAACACAACCTTTGAAAACTATTTTTTGCGAAACACTATATTTTCGCTGGAGTTTGAACAAAGTTGAAAAAAAAAAGCGGTGTTGACTCGACTTTTCCGGCAAGATCAAGCACGTGTCGTGTTTGCTTGGATGATAATCTTGAATGCTTGGATAATAATGGGGGATTCCAACAATATCCTCAACTTTGATGAAAGGATAGGTGCTAAGTTGAATTATAATGAAATAAAAGAGTGCAAACTTCATGATGAGAAAACTCAATAAGGATGAGTATGATAATATTGAGCAATCACGCTAGTTGCTCAACTGCTAATGTATGACATTCGAAGTAATCTGCATAAAGATCTGATCGAGAAACGTTCAATTGCAGGTGGTGGAGAAAGCTTCCGTTGCAGCAATTATATCACTAGATGAGGCGAGAAGATGCTTCTTAGCCCAAAAGGCTAAGGCCAACTTTATCAATCAGGCTGACGAAAACTCTCACTTCTTTCATTGTGCCATTAAAGGTAGGAGAAACTCTAATAAAGTTTTCTTCATCAAGAATATGAGGAGTGTCGATTGTAATAGTATGGAGAGCATTGAAGAGCCTTTTCTAGAATACTATGACAGCCTGCTTGGTGATAAATCGCAAATGGTTCCTGTCAACTTTCAAGTAGTTCGACGAGGGAAGTGCCTTACTCGAGAACAAGGCATCAGATTTTTAAGAGAAGTTGAAGAACAGGAGACTAAATTAGTACTACTCGTACTTGTTATGGAGGGAAAATGCAACAGAAAAAGAAGCAAACAAGACATGTGCCTGATCTCACTGGAAAAGTCGAGTCAACACCCTTTTTTTTTCAACTTTGTTCAAACTTCAGTGAAAATGTAGTGTTTTGCAAAAAAATATTTTTTAAAGGTCGTGTTTCACAAATTTTTTTTTATTAAAGGTGGTGTTTCACAAAAAAGTTTTATTAAAGGTTGTGTTTCGCAAAAAACTCAAAATATTATTCACAATGAATATAAAGGCAAAGAAATGAACGAGGCGGAGGGAGTACTACCATCCCACTAAGATGTTCCCACTTTTATTCCAATGTGAGGAATAAAATAATCAAATGAAAATATCTCTTCGGGATAGAGAGAGTATGACTTATGACTTATGACTTATGACATGGAGTAGCGACTTATGGGTTTTTTTATTCCAGTTTTGCCCTTCCCCCTGTTAATAGACTCTCCTCACTCTTCCTCTAACAAGCATACATTACGTCTTAAAGCGAAGACAACGTACGCAGTTGACCCATATTCGACCCAATTTGTCAGTTAATTACTCTTCTTTTGTTATATCAATTTCTTTTCGCAATTAGGGTTTTATTCTTACAAATTTTGAATTTCTGGGTTCATTAAAGACGATTCCCAATTTCTGGGTTTATATTAGCTCGTGATTGTTGTTGTCAATTGTAGTGTTTCTAATTTCTGGGTATATCAAATGTCGGGGTGCATTTCTGGGTAGTGTTAGTGGTAGTGTTTATGGGTTGAAAACACAGCATTTATGAGAAATTCCATAAAAATCAAAGTCTGAACTTGTTACTACAATCTAAAATTAATCACAAAAGAAGTTAAACTAATCTCCTCCGATCAACACCACTATTACCTTCCCTACAACTTACCAACTCGATTTTAACCAAAGGTAAACAAATGACGACTGAAAATCTAAAACACGATTATTACGAGTCGGAAACCAAGGAATCATTAACCCGATTAGAAGGAGAAACAGTAGGACAATCGAACTCACAACCACACTGAGGAGACTCAAAAAAAAAACCATCAACCGGAAAATTAGTCGAAGCAACGCCAACAGAAAACTCAAGTTCATCATCATTATGAACAACCACAACGATCTTCAGCCATAAAATCAACACCTTCACATTAACACCCTTCAAGCTGTACAATCGATTTTTAATCAATTTACCATAAATTGTGGTTTTGTCTCGAGTTCATACGATTCGATGTAGAATTTGCAGGTTTTGGGTAGATAGAGTTTGATTTCGCCGGTTTGCGGGTTGAATTCGTACCCGGTTACGCCTTTGGGTAGGAGACCGACTTGGAAATCGTAGCTTTGGAGGATGTCCTAGGCTGATAGGGAAACGGGGTTCGTGGTGAGGGTGGTTGTTGCGGTGGAGAAAGACAGGGAGAGGATGAAGAGAAGGGTTTTCTAGATTTTTGGGGATTTTTAGGTTTAATGATAATGTATGCCTTTTAGAGTGAGGAGAGAGTCGGTTAACAGGGGAAAGGGCAAAACTGGAATAAAAAACCCCTAAGTCGTTGGAAAGAAGAGAGAGGGGGGTGGGGGGGGGGGGGGGAAACCTAATTGTTTTGACAAGTTTAGTGGGTAAAATTTAGCGAAAAATTTTGTGGGTAATCTTGAAAAAATGTAACATAAAAGAGGGTTATTAGTGATTTACTCTTTTAAAAATGTATAAGTTTCTTGTTTGGAAAACAAATAAAGAATGTTGGTGTCCTTGTATATGTATAAAGGCGTAAGTTAGTAATAAATTCATGTCTCAAAAATGTTCATCAAGTATTCAATAAAATGAGTGATTGAGTGAATAATGAAATTTTCTTTTCTATACATTGACTTTTTTTCTTTTTGAAATCCCAACCAGGACTAATTTGTAATACTATCATTCAGATCAGCTTCAGCAAATAGTTCGAAGTTCGAAGGGAGTTGAGTTTCCAAAACTTTCCTACAAGGAAGTGAAGTAAAACCAAAATGAACTATACTATGAGCAAAGCAATTAACATTATGCTTAACAAAAGACCATCGATCAAACGCCATCAAAAGTCTCGCTACACTCTCAGATCTCCTTGCAAGTTGCGTACATCTCACTGTGGTCGTCCTTTCCCGGATCGTGTCAATGAGAGATTTAATGTCACTTTCCACTTTGACCAACCTATCGCCTCGTCGTCTCGCCTCACGTATCGCCTCGAGAACTACATCCGCTTCCACCTCGCCCACATCAACCCCTCCCAAACCCTCTACACTAGCACCCACTCGACCACCTGCAACTCATTTCTACACACTACTCTGATGCCCGTGTCACACCTCTCATTTATCCCAACGTCACATGCAATTGAGTTTAACCCACCCCAGTGATGGAACAACCAATCTCATAGCCTCTACGCCCTTCGTCATCCACCTCCGCTCGCCCCCCTCCCGCCATGCCCCTCAACCGCCACCTCCCTCATAAGCTCCTCCACTCGTATACACCCTTTCACTTCTCACCCTCCGTTGGTCAAAGACCCATTTGTTATGCTCCTCCCAAATAGCCCAACATACCATCATAAACTTGTCCATCTCCACTCCCTCCATATCTCGCCAAAGATGTTTCACCTCCCTCTCTCACCCATACATGCCAATCTTCGTTCTTTGTCTCCACCCACATCCCATCCTACAACCCTCTCAAGCACCCACACCCCTTAGTAAGGTGAAGACAAGACTCCACCTCACTACCACAAATAGGACAAAGAACATCGAAGGAATTAATGCGTTTAGCTAACATACCATTCGTGGGGATCACATCTCGACATAACTGCCAAAAAAATATCTTCACACGGGGAAGGACATTAGCACTCCAAATGCGTTTCCAGAGCCATTTCTCCTTCTCATACTCATCTGGTCCGGACTCCTCAACCCACCCATCCATCAGCACTCTATATGCCGTCCTCACAGAGTAGATGCTATTCCGCTCTAGATCCCAATACCATTCGTCAGGGAGACCCCGTACACCCGCATCTTAAAAAAAGTATCTCGGTCAATGGGGATGAACAACGTATCCAATTCCCACCTAGTCTCATTTGGGTCCATCAACTCCCTTACCGTCATATCACGATTAGCTTCCCCTCCCGCCGTCGAGGATTGAACCCGCCTACTACTCCCCCCACTAACCCAAGGATCTCGCCATCCTTCGTCATGGCACTGTCCCCAATCCTCAGTCATAGTCCTCGAAAGACCACACTTCTTGCCTCCCAAATGCCTCTCCAAGTGTAACTCAGATTTCGCCCTATCTCTGCTTCCACAAAGCTCGATTCCGGTAATACTTGGCCTTCATGACCCTGCCCATAAGAGTATTCCCATTCGTCATCAATCTCTAAGCCCGTTTCCGTGTAAGGGCAAATTGAACTTATGGTAGTCCTTAAAGCCTAAACCCCCAAGATGCTTATGCTTGCATAGATGCTTCCAAGCAACCCAAGGTATCTTCCTCTTACCATTCTCCGAGCCTCACCAAAATTTCGACACAAGCGACCGTAATTCATCATTAAAATTTCTCGGGAGTTTGAAGACACTAATGGCATAAGTATAGATTGATTGGGCTACCGCCTTTATCAACACCTCTCTATCGCCCTTCGAAAGTAACAATCCTCTTATTGTATATGAATGAATTTTAGAATATAATTATGAAATTTTTGTGATAAGAGCATGTACAATGGAGAGGATTTACCCTCCTCTTATGACTCTCTCTCCTCTAAGAGGAGGTCCTCTCCATTGTAGAATGGACATGGAACTATGGAAGGTCCTCTTATTAAGGGCTCGCTTGGGATGGGGGTAATTATTCCGGGGATAATGGAGCAAAAATGAACTAGAAATGAATGAGCTTGTTGCTTGGTTGTGACATTTTATGGTGTAAAATGGATATGAAGGGGGAATAATTACCCCATTTGAGGGTAATGCATTACTTGGGGGAGAGGGGAGTAATAATTCCCCAAAATAAGCTAGATTTCCTTAATTTTCTCCATTTCCGCTTAGCATCATCACCACTTCCCCTCACTTTTTAGTTCATTTTTGCTCTATTATCCCCGGAATAATTACCCCCATTATCCCAAGCGAGCCCTAAGAGGAAGTTGAGTACTTCCTCTAATTTTAGAGGAATTGAGTCTAGGCCCCTTGTGCATACAATCAAATATCATTGGTTATCTAAATAAAGAAGTTAAATAAAAGTAATATTAACCATACAATAATTAAAGTAAATACTCCCTCCGTCCCTAAAAGATTGTTCTATTTCCCTAATATATGTGAGGAATATTTTAATGAAACGAGACAATCTTAGTGGGACGGATGGAGTAATTAGAAAAGTAGTATAAAATGATGAAGATAGTGGAAAATGAGATGGATGAAGGAGATGATGATGTGTCAAAAAAATTAGAATGAAAGAGGAAAAAAAAAAAGAGAATGAAGTTGTTATCTCCATTGTACATGCTCTAATAGACTCAATTCATCATTATATGAAAAGGTGGACTAACTCGGAAAAATTAAATACTCTCTCCATTTGTTAATGTTCTGCTCATTTTCTACGTTGAGTCTTTTTTTTAATGTTCTACTCATTTCTATTATTTCCATATTAGTCTCTCACATCTTTATTTTTTAATACTTTCTATTATTGCCTTCTTGTATCAACTTCTCTCTTAATTTCATTCTTTATTCATTTTCTTTAAGAATCGTGGTAAATGAGTATAATATTAATAAATAGAGGGAGTAAAACTTTGCCTTTTCCAAGGGATCATCCCCGACTACTATGTAAAGCATTCCTTTTGTTTCGTATATAAAGGGGATATGTTTCTATTTTCCACAAGAATTAAGACGATATTAAAATAGTATTAAAAATACAATAATTAGGGATAAATTAGCACTTAATTATTCAAAATCTACCTAATGAGAGTATCACATAGGCATATTGTATAAATATGTTACTCCCTCCCATCCAAACAATTATTTACATCAATTCTTTACATTTCTCTTTTGCCAAAATTTTTTACCTTATAATGATCATATCTTTCCTTTATTTACACAAAATGTCACTAATTTTTCCTTACTAAGTTTGGTGTACCCATAAAATCATTTGATTTACCAATAATATCCTTACTTTTACTTTTCTTAAAAGTGGTGAAATATCTTGAATGGGTGGGAGTGAATTGTATAAAAAATGGACTAAAAAATAAATGAATCAATTGATTTTGAATGACTAAAAAAAGAATACGTATTCTTTGGATATGAACGGAGTGAGAAGTGAATATTGATTGAATTGCTTGCAAGTTGGAACCCATTGTTATTATGTTATTGAGTTGGCTAAAGGTGAATTGATAAATACGTAACTAAAGTGTACGGATTGATGTAATGATATCGACACATATAGCTAAAGGTGAATGGATGGATATCCGGCCTTTGTAAAGATCCTTTCTCTTATACTCCCTCCTTGTGAGTGTTTTTTTTTTTTTTCCTTTTCTAAGTCGAGTTTGATTTTTTTTTTTTTTTAATCTCTCCGTATCTATATGTTTGTCCACTCTGTTTTATATGTTTGTCCACTCTGTTTAATATATGTGAGTAGTATTATATTGAAAGTGGACGAACATATAGATACGGAGGGAGTACTTTTTTCTTTTTAGATCACCAATATGTGGTTCACTCATTTTTTCCTTCGTTATTTTTCACCCAAATGTAAATGGGTCAATCGTAGGAATTCAAATGAAGTAGTAAATGCAGATACGGTTGATCAATAATTGGGGATGACACACAAATTCTTACTTGTGAAGGTCATATCCGTCATAAATGTACGACGGATCAAATATCACTCATGTAAGTAGATAAGATAAAAACAAAATGCCTAAAAAATAATAATGTATTTTGTCATATAACCACGTGGACATGTTCATCCCAAGAATTACCTAGGATAATAAAGAATGTGGACTGTGGGGGGAGTATTTCGAGACAGTAATAAATGAAGTACACTAAAATCTATACGGAGTATGTGGCAATGAAATAAACTTGTACTAGTAGGATGGAGAATATGTCATTAATCAAAGGAAACAATCAATATAGAAGAGGAAATCAAAAGACCTGGGTTTGAAAAGATGAGGTAGCGTATACATCCAAGAAGAGCTGCAAAAGTCCGGCATGAACCATAACAGGCGGCTCTTCATCATCATCTTCCCCATGGGCATGGGCATGGGCATGGGCATGGCTGCCGAGGCCGGTAAAGAGACCATTATTGGCAGCATGTTGAAGGGGCACTAATAAATCCGACCCCCCATTTCTGAAATCCTTAACCCCACAAAATCCCACCATCCCTACCCCTATTCCTCCTCCATTTTCATTAATCACAAATCCCTCACTCATATTGGATTTGGAGTTCGCGCTCATGCACGCCTTCCATGACTCCACTATTATACTTGTTGAAGCCACCATGTTTGCCACCATTTCACTTGTTTCAAACCTGTCAATCGATTTCCTTAATCAGAATACAAACAATATTTTATTTATTTGATAATGCTCCCTATTACTTCAATCACAAATACAGATTGATGGATGTGAGACGCTGTATGTCCCAACACATTTATAAGTTGCTAAATAATCGTATTGCTAAATAATCACAAATACACATTAATCATTATGAGTCTGTGATTCCAATATAATAACGAGCTAGGGAAGTAAAAACAGGGGAATTTAATGCACTTACAATGAACCTTCAGTTTCCATTTTTTAATTTCGCTGGGTAGAAAATGGAGGAGTGTGAGTGTGTGACACTCTAATAATGTGGCCGGGAAGAGATGGGAGATGAGATGATGGTTGTTGACAATTTCGTCAACTTGTCTTTTGGGAGTGTTTTGATTATAACTGGAAATGAATGATGAGGGATATATACTGGGGGTCTTTGCACGGGGTCCATTGTTGTCATTATCAAAGTCTTTGGAGTTAGTGTTCAAGTTGTTAATCATTTTTATCATCCATTGTCAAAACACAAATTCTTTCCCATTCTTTGAAATAGTTATCCGTCACTTTCTTAGAAAGGTGATCATGGGTCGGATCGGTGCGGGTTCGAACCGAACCTAAACAATAAAAATGACTCATATGAACAGTTTGGGCCAAAAGAGTGGAGCTACGGAGTATTTTTTAAGTTCAAGCCCTGCCATAGCGAGTTAAAACGAGCTTTTCGGGCCCTAAAATTTAACGCTACCATAGGAAATAAATTTTTTAATACTTTCTCGGTTTTAATTTATCTTATCATTTGAATATAATACGCCACTCAATTAGTAAAAAGTGGGAAGATAAAAGAAAACTGGAGGAGGTATCATCGTTCAATAATTTAAATCTATGTATTTTTTTAACACTTTCGCTTTCCGTCGTCGGCGATTTTGTATGATATACCAATTTTACCCTTAGTAGAATTTTACCCTTGTCTCAACAAAAATGAAAGGAAGTACATGTCTACATCTCATAAAACTTTCCGATAAAAAAATTACCAATTCAACACATAAATCAAATAGGACGGAAATGAAAAATTACCGATTCAACATATAAATCAAATAGGAAGGAAATGAAATTTTCTGAGTGAATTCAACATAAATCGAAATTATCAGCAACCTAACATCAAACACAAAAATCAAACCTAACATCCACTTAATCAGCAAGCTAACTCCAACAAGGGGAGCGAAAGTGATAAACAACTATCCAAAATCGAGATAATTAGCTCTCGACCCTGGGCATAGACGTGAAATTTCAAAGCCAACGCTTGGGCATAGCTGTGACAGGTTAAACTCTACGCCTGGGCATAGCCATGGCAGGTTAAAGTCTACGCCTGGGCATAGCCTTGAAAAATTGAAGTCTACGCCTGGGCATAACCGTAAGATATCAACGCCTACGCCTGGGCATAGCCGTAAAACTTCAACGTCTACGCCTGGTCATAGCCGTTAAACTTCAACGCCTACGCCTGGGCATAGCCGTTAAGCTTCAACGCCTATTCCCGGGCATAACCATGTAGCTTCCGCGGTTGTCTTTCTTTTTCCGCGATAGTATGAAGTTACAACCGCGTAATAACAAGAGAAATTAAAACTAACCTCGTCAACGACGTCGTCTTCCGAATTTTTTTCGGTATACGTGATAAGTCGATATTTATGCGTATTTTTAACCCTTTAATATTATTATTTTTATGTCGTCTTTCGTAATATTTGAGTTAAAATGATTATTTTATATAAGTTGGGTTTATTATTAAACTTTTGATATTTTTGTGCTAAATTGAGTTTTTAATATATATTTTAATTAATTAGTAATAACCCACTTGGATTAAGATTGCGAGACTACTAAAATCGTATGTATTTTTGCGGGTGTGTCTTAAGACGACAATATCTCACTCATACGATGTCCGAATAATGCGATTCAAGATGCGATGGAAAGCTAAATTCGAGATGAACAACTTTGTTGAAGAGAGAAAAATCAAATTCCATCATCTAATGGGTCGAAATCAAGCTTGAAACCATCAGCTCATTATGGAAAAATAAGAAAAGAAAATCCGGTGTAAAAAAAGGAAAGAAGAAGATCAGTTAATTTAGGAAAGAATAAATTCACCGAAAGCAAATTAACACTATAAAAGAAGACATTAGGGCTTTAATGAGAAGGAAAGGAAGAGAACAAGGAGTAGGAGAACAAAACACACACATAAGGAGTAGGGCGAAGGCCTTGGCCTTCATGGCCAAGGTCGGTACAAATTCAACCAGATTTTAATGCGGGATGCGATCAATTCAACTCCTAATTTATCTAACAGTTGTATCTATCTTATTTATTATTTATCGTTTAATTTGTTATTTAGTTTAATCTTTCAGTTATTCGAACATGTAATGTATTGATTATTGTTGAGTTATAAGATTACGTTATTGTTTTAACGTTTAATTAGTACTTTGATATTCGTATAAAATTCACGATTTGACTGTTGTTTTCATGTTTATTAATTTAGCCTGATCACCTAGATTATTTACCTGAGTCGATTGTTAAATTAATAGTGTTTTAAATTAGGTTGCAGCTTACTGGTCTAATTTAACTACTAGAATTTTGTATGATAATTGAGTTATATTTAATTGTAGCTTTCTGGTTCTATATAATTCAATTGATTGGTGTTTTTAACGCGATTAAATTTATTGACTTGATACGTGCTTACATGGTTGAGTCGACATAATTTAGTTAGGATTAAACTTGCGTGGTTAACGGAGTTTAACGAGTAAGAAAGATAAAACTGTTAATTTACTTGCTTACAAGAGATTAAATAGTTACCGATCTATTTGAGTCTAATTAATTGGATCGATGATTAACCCGACTATATCACATATTGCATGTCTCGATTATTGTTATGATTAATTACTTATTTATTGTTATGTTTTTACTTTACTAGTTTTATTTCCAAAACAAACAAAACCCCCCTTTTCTATATATCTATACTATTAAATAATAAATTTCCTAAGATAATAACGTCAGTCTTTGTGGGATCGACCTATACTTACCCTATCTACCGTAGAGTTAGTAGTGTTTATAAATTTAATTTTGACTGCGGAAACGACACGCATCAAATGTTGGCGCCGTTGCCGGGGACTGATTGTTTACTGTCTTAGACGCTATCGTTTTTTTTATTATTAACCTTATTATTACTAGTATATTTTTCTTTTATTAGTTGAGTCGGCTTAAGTGCCTCCCTGAGTTTCGCAACCTTTGTAAGGGGATGTTAATAGTGTCGGTTGCCCAAAAAAATCTTTAATTTATTAATTTGATTATTATAGTTTTTTTTTTAATTACTTTTTTCCCCTATCGATGATATGTGTGTTTGTTTCCTCGTGCTACACTTCCTTGATCAGTGTTATATTTTGCAGATTGTAAAAAGACGTTTGAGTTGGTGTCAGGTTGATTATTTCGCTTGGAGCATGGGAAACAAGTGAACAATGATATTTTTGGCGTCCAAGTAACATGATATCACCAACTACCGAATAATTGGAATGGGCCAAGTCCCTCCACTCTCTTATTATATGCTTAATGTTTAAGTTCTCAATGTCTATTTTTGACATCGATAAGTGTGGGGGAGTGGTTAATTCTTACGGAAAAAAAATGGAAAAGTTAATTCTTTTGGAATTTTTTTTTTGGAAAATTTTAATAAATAGAGCTTATTGTTTAAAAAATCCTTTGTTTTTATTCGACTAACTAGAATAGGGAAGCCAACGACAAATTCTAATCCAATTTTTTTCTTTTTTCAAAAAAAAAAATAAAAAATAAAAAATATTAACTATCTTTAACTGCTACTAACTTAAAAATTTGTTTTTGTGTATGCATTTATTTTTCCTCCCGATTAGACTTGGATTAATTAATTTAGTAATAGATGGTATTTTAAGTCTCTTTTAAATTTAAGTTGCAAATAAATTATAAAGAATACCACTTGTTTTAGCTACCTTAACTATTTTTTTCGTTGACTCTAGAGGTACGAGCAGTAAGCCGGTCTTGTTTTAATTAATTTACTTTCGTAGGTGACTTCTAATTAGGGCTATAAGGAAGATTAGATGCCTCAAAAGTGATTGAATCGGTCTTGTGACTCGAGTTAGTAAATCCGAGGGGAACCTAGTCCTAACAGGATTGGGAGAATGCCTAATGCCTTGTCCGGAAGGGCGGGAGTCATTGGTTGAAAGCTCGCTATATGGGTCACTCGATCTTGGAAAAAAAATGAAAAAAAAAAGAATTGGAAGAAAAAAAAAATAAAGAAAAAAAAATCATACGTAAAAAAAAAAGACAAAAAAAAAGAGGAAAAAGAATAAGAGCGGAAAAAGAGAGACGAGGTGTCTAGTTTGCCTTATGTGCTCGGGAGGACGATCCTCGTACTGAACTGGTAATAGGAATGTACCGAAAGTAAATCCCCTTCCCCTAAGACCTTAAACTGCTGAAACCCGTCTTCTTGAGTCAATTTTTACCCAATTTTTTTGAAGTTAGTTAAATAAGTGGGAAAGATAATGAGTTTATTTCTAATTTAAATTTAGAAGCAATTTAAAATATTATATGTTGTTAAATTAATTAATTGAATAGTTTATAGTGGAGGAGAAATTTATGTATATATTACCTGCTAATCTAACTTGTAATTTGTTTCGTTAACTTTACTAATTTACTGACTTATAAAATATTTTTAATTTGTCGTCGGTTGTACCTACTTTGGTTGCTTTGAAATCAAGGAGGGTTAATGTTTTGGTTCTTCGTTTTAGCTCGTGAGTTCTAATTGTCGAGGACGACAATGGACTAAGTGTGGGGGAATTTGATAAGTCGATATTTATGCGTATTTTTAACCCTTTAATATTATTATTTTTATGTCGTCTTTCGTAATATTTGAGTTAAAATGATTATTTTATATAAGTTGGGTTTATTATTAAACTTTTGATATTTTTGGGCTAAATTGAGTTTTTAATATATATTTTAATTAATTAGTAATAACCCACTTGGATTAAGATTGCGAGACTACTAAAATCGTATGTATTTTTGCAGGTGTGTCTTAAGACGACAATATCTCACTCATACGATGTCCGAATAATGCGATTCAAGATGCGATGGAAAGCTAAATTCGAGATGAACAACTTTGTTGAAGAGAGAAAAATCAAATTCCATCATCTAATGGGTCGAAATCAAGCTTGAAACCATCAGCTCATTATGGAAAAATAAGAAAAGAAAATCCGGTGTAAAAAAAGGAAAGAAGAAGATCAGTTAATTTAGGAAAGAATAAATTCACCGAAAGCAAATTAACACTATAAAAGAAGACATTAGGGCTTTAATGAGGAGGAAAGGAAGAGAACAAGGAGTAGGCCTTGGCCTTGGCCTTCATGGCCAAGGTCGGTACAAATTCAACCAGATTTTAATGCGGGATGCGATCAATTCAACTCCTAATTTATCTAACGGTTGTATCTATCTTATTTATTATTTATCGTTTAATTAGTTATTTAGTTTAATCTTTCAGTTATTCGAACATGTAATGTATTGATTATTGTTGAGTTATGAGATTACGTTATTGTTTTAACGTTTAATTAGTACTTTGATATTCGTATAAAATTCACGATTTGACTGTTGTTTTCATGTTTATTAATTTAGCCTGATCACCTAGATTATTTACCTGAGTCGATTGTTAAATTAATAGTGTTTTAAATTAGGTTGCAGCTTACTGGTCTAATTTAACTACTAGAATTTTGTATGATAATTGAGTTATATTTAATTGCAGCTTTCTGGTTCTATATAATTCAATTGATTGGTGTTCTTAACGCGATTAAATTTATTGACTTGATACGTGCTTACATGGTTGAGTCGATATAATTTAGTTAGGATTAAACTTGTGTGGTTAACGGAGTTTAACGAGTAAGAAAGATAAAACTGTTAATTTACTTGCTTACAAGGGATTAAATAGTTACCGATCTATTTGAGTCTAATTAATTGGATCGATGATTAACCCGACTATATCACATATTGCATGTCTCGATTATTGTTATGTATAATTACTTATTTATTGTTGTTTTTTTACTTTACTAGTTTTATTTCCAAAACAAACAAAACCCCCCTTTTCTATATAGCTATACTATTAAATAATTAATTTCCTAAGATAATAACGTCAGTCTCTGTGGGATCGACCTCTACTTACCCTATCTACCGTAGAATTAGTAGTGTTTATAAATTTAATTTTGACTGCGGAAACGACACGCATCAATACGGCAAATTCAAATCAAAAGGGACATTGTTAACCGCGTTCGACATTCCGAACAATTGTCAACGAATATTGGAAAAATCAAAATATAAGTGTTTCGATGTTATTCCGATGATGATTAGGTTAATTTCAAATATAATAGTGTTGTTTTCGGACTTTGTAATTTCCTTAGGTGTTTCCGGACTTTGTAATTTCCTTAGGTTAAATAGTGGTAGGTTAAATAATAGTAATTAGGTAAATTTAATTAGTAATCAAACAAGGGGCGATGGTAATTTACTATCAAAATTGCCGATAATGTTAAGTAAATCGCCGACGACAATGAGTAGTCTCCTATTTAACCTGCTAATTAGACCGTGTACAACAGAGAAGACATTGTCATCCTCTTATTTATTCTTTCCCCTCTATTTTTTTGACACATGATACTTTCTTTCCTCTATTATATTTTTCATTCACTATCTACATCCTCTTTCTCTTCCTCTTCCTCTTCTCTTCAATTTTTCTCCCACACAATAGAGAGTATCATCTTAGATTACTTTTTATTTTATTTATTTTATTATTTTTATAATTGTATAATTAACATTGACTTATTTTATATTATTTTTGTAATTTACAAATTACTCCTACTATAGCTAATTTTCTTTAAAAAATGTGTTAATTAAATTTAAATTTAGTAACATAAAAATCATAATAAAATACATTAAATGAAAATACATGAAACATAACAGAAAAATTTGATACATATTTTAATTTATGTCTGAGCCTTCAAACATAGTCCACATGCTCGAGTGCTCGACCAAATCATTCTTTAAAGACGTGTATTTGTTTGTCATGTAAGTCTACCTAGGCGCGCTCCTCGTTAGGTAAATGAAGCTCAATCCTCACTTACGGTCACAAGGCCGCTCTAATACCAACTGTAACAACTCGGATTTTCGATGACTTAAATTAATAGATAATGCGGAAAGTTATCTAAGTCATTTAATTAAAATTATATCAGAGTGTAAATAAATCCGGATCAATACGGATCCTTACAATAAATGACTATTAATTACGTAGTCTTGATTCACCGGTACAGAATATAGATCGTATTTTTATACTAAATATATTATTAAAATCTCTCGCTCGATCCCCCCAACGTCTTATACCCGCAAAAAATAAAACAGAGGTCGGTGAGCGGAACATCAACCAAACCGTTCATCTAACATCACCTCATACAAATAAGACAATCATGTGATTAACCGATAATACGCTTCCAAAAATATTAAAGGATATCACGTAAAAAATAGTTTTCTTTAATTCAATTAACCAACATGTGAGGTGATGAAAATGGTAAAGTTTAGAATATGGGACATTGGCAGCAATTTGATATTAAAAGAATTTTTTTTTTCACGTAAACAAAGAATAAACACACGAGTTGTGGCTCCTAGTATCACCGCTACATCCTATTGGCTTGCATCTCACCAATAAAAGTAATCGTGTTACCGACTCATAGACCGAACCGATCTTATGAGGTTTACATCTCACCCATAAGCTCAATTGGGCCCGAACTTCAATTATATTATACGTTTATTCAAACGGGGCTCTGGGCAAAATGAAAGCCGATGAATACATTTTCTGCATCACCAAGAGAAAACCCACAGTTTTCAGAATCCTGTTCTGCCCCCGCTACCTAGGCGGTAATACTGATCAAGTACTTGTCTATACATGCGCACATACCCTACGCAGACTCTTGAACCGCAGCTCTGTAACACCCCTGATTTTATTAAATTAAATTAATGTTTTATTCGTATTTTATTTTGTCTACGATTTAACTTGTAATTTTTAAAATTATTATAAAATGAATTTATCGTTTAATCGTTTCAAACTCCTAAAATTCTATCTGTCTCGAAAACTCTCCTTATATTTAAAACATATTTTTATTTCTGTTTCGATTCATTTTATACATTTAATTTAATTCTTATCGAAAGCCTATTTCGGCGATTTAATTTCTAAATTCTTTTATTTAATTATATTTAAGCTCGAATTTGTATTTTCGACTCGAAGTTCATTATTTTTAAAGTTTCGTCAAAATATTTATTTCTTTTCCTCGAGAAATCAATTTAATTCATTCCATCGAAAAATTTATTATTTATCGGGAAATATTATTCCATCGTCTAATTATTTAATTCTATAAGCTTCGTTTTCGTCTCGAATACTTTATTTACTCATTTTATTTGACGGCCCGATTATATATTAATTTTATTAACTCGTTTTAAGTCGATTCGTGGGTCAGTGAACTTATCGTTACGGAATTTGTTTAATCCGTATTTCTAAACCGATTCATTTAATTGATTCATTCATTTTCCCTTCTTTTTTGACGTGTCCCCTTACTGATTCATACACCCCTTTTTCTTCTATTTATTTCCCACATTACTGACATTCATTCTCCTTCCTTTTCATTTTAATTCCACCGTTTCAATCCCTCATCATTCCTCCCCCTTCCTTTTTTTTCTTCATCCACCGCCTCCCTTATTTCTGTCACCCTCCTTCATCATCCTCGTTTAACCAGCCTTTTCTCCCTTTTCATGGCTGCTGTCCATTGTTTTCCTCTCCTCTTCTCCTTCCTCTTCACTGTTTCGACCTTTTTACTTGCTGCTGCTGCGTGTTCTGCCTTCATCCCTTCAGCATCTCCATACTCTGTTGTCGTCGTCATCCGCTACTGCTGCGTTGTCTCTGTCCTCGCTGTCTTGTTAAGCCCCTTCGTCTGTTGCGCTGCTATGGTGTCGAGTGCTTCTGTCCTGTTTTCAATTGGTCGATGTTTTGTGCCTTTGCTTGCTGCTGCTTAGTTCTCCTCCACGTTGTCGCTGTTGTTGAAGTTTGTCAAGGTACTCTCCTTCTTCTTCTTTGTCTCCTCCTTCTTTCCGTCCTGCCTCTGTCGATGCCTCTGCTTTTGCTCTGTTCGATCTCTTGTTCTCCTTCTTCGTTATGTTGCTTCTCTTTCCGATTCCTTTTGCTTTGTTTGTGCGTTGTTTTGTATTGAGTCTGATGCTCTTCTTTCCTTTCTTCTTTTCTTCCTCTTTGCTACTGATCTCTGCTGCTGTGTTCTGTTGTTGTTGCTGCTGTCGATATTTTGCTGCCCCTATGTCCGTCGATTACTGCTGTTATTCTTGTTTCGGTTGTCATCCTTATTGTTGTTACGTTTATTCTTCTGCCATTCGTTGCTGTCTTTTATCGACTAGATTCGTCGATTGGTGACCCTGTTTCTTCTTCCTTGTTCTGATGCTTATCCTCTCTATTTTTTTCCCCGCTGTTGATGACAGTACTAGTGTCGTTTCGCTGAGTTTTGTTCGGCTGTTGTATCGTAACGTTCTGCAGAAGTTACCTGTGTACTGTGATCCTTCTGTTCATCTTCTTCTTCTTCTTCTTCTTCTTCTTCTTCTTCTTCTTATTTATTGATTCTGCCGTTGCTATTCGGTTTCGTCGTACTGGTGCCGTACGCGTGTTACGATACTGCTCAATTGTTCCTGTTGTCGTCTTAATCTTGTTCCTGTTTTCGTGTTCTTTTCGCATTTTTTCTAGTGCGTGTTCGTCAGTTCCTATGTATATTATTATTATCGATTGATTTTGACTTGCAGTTTGGCAAGTGATTTAAGTTTTCGTTGAAAACTTATTTTCATTATATCTTTTAATGTTTTCTGTTTTTAAATATTTTGATATAATAATACTATTATTTTTTTCATATGATATAATATGGCTGAGAGAACGTCCGAGTTACTCCTCACTGACATGGCTGTTATGTTTATAACATGACAGATATTTGTGTGCTGCTGGGTTTTGGGTGTGAGCTATAGCGAGTAGCGTGGATCCTACTCTTTCATTATTCATGTAATTTATGGATTTGTATAACCCGTTGGTGAATTTTCTTTTTAGCCTTTTTGTAAAAAGAGGCCTTTGTATTGACTTATCATTTCTTTTAATAAGATATAGTTTGTCAGTGTGTTTTAATCTCAACTCTACAGTATTTCCGCCACTGTATTGCGTTAGAATTACTATGGGATTACAGTGCTCTCACTGCCGTAAGACGACTACCTTAAACACTAGGTCGACTCTTGGACCGCAACCTTCGAGTCTGCTTTTCATTACAAGTGCAGTCGAAACACCACATATGGTAGAATCCAACACAAGCTATTCATCCCAGACTCGCATCGTAAACCTCATATAAAAAGTCGCTCGTGAACAAGTAGTATCTTATTTGGTGACCTTTAATAATTTGCTGGACTCATTTGAAACAATCAAATCCTCCAATACTTACTTTCAGTGTGACAACATTATACTTTAATCCTCAAGTGTCACCCGAAACATTATATCACAAATATCGTATAACTCATTTTAAAATAGTAAATTCTTTAAATGAAGTTTTATATTAAAATAAAAATTAAGGTATAATAAAATATTATTCTAAAATTTGAAGTTTATTTTAAAATTTAAAGTTTCTGTAAAATATAAAAGTTTCTAAAAGAATATATAAATTAAGTCGTACTTGAAATTTGATGTGGAATCACTTTAATACTTATGAATGTTTTATAAAAATTTCAAAATAAAATAAATTTATTTACTATAAAAAATGTAATTTATAAGTTTTTGTCTATTTAAAAAGAACTAAATGATATATGATTAAAATAAAATATTTTGTAGGATACTAATTTATTTTATTAATATAATACTCCCTCCGTCCACTATTTATCGCCCCACTCCATTAAAATACTCCTCATATTGTAGACACCCGCATTTTGACTGCCAGGTGTCTATGGCAGTTTCCAAAAAGAACACCCGATGATGATCGGACGCTAACGTGTTTCTACACGCTCGGATACGGGCTCAAATCCATTAATCGCTGGCTAACACACTTACGAAGTACAAATCTCACAAAATCAACCTCGAATCCAGGCCCAGTGGATCATTCCGAGTCAAACAAGACTAATTTGGGACAAAACCGACACCGGAATTAAAACAGACTTTTTGCCATTGGGTCAACCCCGGTCGAAATCGTTTCCGAGACACACAAAACAACCCCTCACATCATCAAAAGTCCAAGTCAAACACAAACCCATCATCAAACACAAATCACGGTCCAAAGTAAACAGACTCACGCGACCCAGTTGGGCCACTCGATCGAGTGACCCACCCACTCGATCGAGTGGGCCTGTTTCGAGCGCGGCTGCAGGTTGAACGGGCCACTCGACCGAGTTGACCTCCTACTCGGTCAAGTAACCCTAAACCGGGTGCCCTAGCTTTTCCTATATATACACCCCATGCAACACACATGCAACCAACTTTCTTACAACCTCAAGAACCCTAATTTTACACACACAACCCTAAGCAAACCCTAGCAATTCTACACTAGCAAAAACCCTAAACCTAGTTTTAGGAATCAATCCCGAGCCACCACAACTTAACCTTCATCCACCTCGAAGACTCTTGTGAAAGCCACGGTTACGAGTTCGATCCGAGACAAGAACATGTAGGTTGAGGGTGTCAAAACCCTTTCTCTCCTTCCTCTCTTCCTCGCGTCTTTTTTGTTTTTTTTTATTATTTCGTTCATTGCATCATAATATCGATAATACTATTAATATCAAAGCATTAAAATACTTATTGATTTGTGTCGAACGTGAGTGATGGTGGGATAAGGAAAACCGCATATACAAGTGTACTGCACACGCGTCGTCGGTCGCTTATCCCATCACCCCGATCGTTTGATTATTGAAATAAGTTAACTTAAACAATAATTCGTTTTTATTTTTGTAGTCATCATCATCGATCTTGCATTCATCAATTTTTAAAATCAATTTTAATAAGGGTCGAAACCCGTTGACACGGATCCGACATCACAATCCCTAGGGATTTATTTTGATGTCGGAAAAGTCGAGGGAATCAAGTCCTTTAATTCAAGCAAAGAGTCGATTCTCTAGATTCGATACCAATTTCATAATTGGATGTCGAATATAGCAATCTAGTCACATAAATTAATTAACGCGATTCATCCATATCGCGATAATTAATTTAAGACGACTAAAATTAAATTATTTTCCTTTTATTTTCACTCTAGTATTCCATATCGATTCTATAATCGAATATGAGATACTACGAGTATTCAAATTTAGAATCAAATATAAATCCCGCAATATTTATATTCGATTCAACAAAATCGACAATTTATAAAATCCGAGTCGAACATAAATTGTGCAATATTTATGTCCGATTTGGTAGAATCGTCGAATTATCAAAAATCAAAAGCGATTTAAAAATCAATAATAAAATTGCAAGCGAACTCGTTTCGTACAGGTGCCACTCGACCGAGTGCCTTAGTCACTCGATCGAGTGACACCACAAAATCGAGTCAGAATGTCAATTACGACCTCCACTCGATCGAGTCTCACAGTGACTCGGTCGAGTGGCTATGTACTCGACCGAGTTGGTCAATAACTCGGCCGAGTACGGTCCAAAACGCAAAGCAGAATCTTTTTTTAAAACCCACCCGATCGAGTCCAGCGACCACTCGATCGAGTGACCTCATAACGAATAATACAACGAGTCGTACATTCTTCTTTTCAAAACTCTGTAGTAATTTGTGATTTAGGTCAACACGTGTTTAATTAATCGCGTGTATTACTACCTTTTCAAACCATACATCATCATATTTGCATCTCGTTTACATCATTCAACTCAATTCATAATTTGCACAAATCGTTATTATTCGTTATATCGTTACATCGTTACTAACGCGTTTGTTATTTCTTCTGTCAATTTAATTCTTGTTTGTTTATTGTACTAAATGAACCCACATGCTAAAATTCCACTTTGACGTAGAATTAATTGCATTAAATTGACTTAGAAACCCTTTTTTCAATTCCATTCACATGTTTAGGGAAAATAATCTTTGCATATCATTTTCCCGTTTTACTAACGCGCGTATTGGAAAGTCATTCGAATTCTTAGTAGAGGCCGCTAATGTGCGGACGGGGTTGGGTGTCCTTTGTGGGCTTCCCAACACGTACCCTCACCCCTTACTCAGAACCTCGGTTTCCGGATGCCCGAAACCGTTGGCGCACGAGAGTCATTCAATACACGATATCCGATAATGTCGGTATCGGTATCAAATGCAAAGGGACGAGCCCAATAAACTTTGACATCGGAAATGGGCCGTATTTTGTATACGGCCCACTACGACATAGAGTGGGCTCGAACGGTTCCGAATAACCATAAAATTCGGTGGCGACTCCACGTAGACCTAAATTTCAATTCGATCCATTCTCATATGGAGATTCATTCGCCTACCCAAACCTGCGCGTGGCCGCGTCGGGGTGGACCTATGTCATGTCCACAATTTGGCGACTCCGCTGGGGATTAACTGATGCGTGACTTACCATCGGCATCCTCAGGGTGAGACTCGAATAGAAATCGTTTGAGGAATACAATACACGTTTTAGTTCTACGGTTCATGCATAACCCATATTTTCCCGGGCCGGTACTCGCGACCGACGTCCCACTATACCGTTGATGTACTCCAATATGGATATGTCAAAAGGTGTCCATAGTCGATTCGAGTGGGTTTCGCGGCATGTTCTAAGATCAACTCGACTTAGGAAGTCCGTCCCGATCAACGTCTAGACTATGTACACTGGTATAGACCCCTTATAGACCGACCAAGACTTAGTATAGAGCATACATGACGTCGTTATAATGCTTGTGTGACTACGTGCTATTTGGTTTCCGAGTCGTTTTCAAAAACCGTCTTTTTTTCAAAGATTGCATCTTTTTTTTTCAAACTATTCAATTTCAAAACCCGGGACACATACCGAATTTAGGACTTTACTCAAAATAGCCTATTTTCTAAACGGTATGCTCGGAAATCATTTCGAACTTTGAAAACCCGCGGCCCAACACCACTTTCGTTTTTTCCGAAAAATTGGGCCCTCAACCGAGTTTTCTCGGACCCCTTTCAAAAACAATCAATTTTCAAAACCTTCCTCTCCTTAGGACTTCCCGTATTTAGCAGCGTCGGGTCGCGTCTTAAGTTGTCAAGGTCTTTAGCGTCGAAACTCTGTCGATCTTACATCAAGAGTTTCTTCCCTATCCCAGTCCGCCTTATTAGACTAAGGCCAGGCCCACCTACGTAGGACAAACCCCTACAATGGAGGGCCCATCAACACAATCGAGTCCATAAGTCTGGGGATGTCTCACGTGAACCTTCCTTCGAATAGGACTAGACCCACCCGCCGAATCCTAAGGAAGGCCCATATTTCACAGGTCGCCCGTCTAGGTGTCTTTTCCGAGTCATTTTCCCTTTTTAGTCTCGTTCGGGATGTACTTTCCATTCCGGGATTTTGGGCTAGTTTCTGATTACGTGGTGTTCTTACAGACAGGCCACCCATGACAAGACGCCACCGCAAGATGGACGAATTGAAAGACTCTCTCGCCAAGATCGAAACTCAACTGGCCGCCATCCAGGCCAACCAAACAGCTTTAGCCACCCGTGTGAGCGCCGTGGAGAAGGGGACTCCCCTTGATGGGTCCGGGACCACTGGGCCTATAGCTGAACTGATCAGCGCTGTTCGTAGGCTTGAAGAACAAGTTCACCTATCGACGAACAACTCGATCCATACCGAGAATGCTCGTTCTTACTCACCTTTGAACGACGATCTGCCGGCCAACCTCAACCTCACGAGAATTCCAATGTTTGAGGGTACTGAAGACCCGGTCCATCACATCCGGGCTTTCAAAGATTTCATGGCGGTTAAAGGGGTGAAGTCCACCATGTTTACACACTTATTCCCTTCTTCCCTCGAGAAGCATCCTAAGGCCTGGTTCTACAATCTTGATTCCAAGAAATACAAAACTTGGGACGATGTGGCTACCGAGTTTGCTCGGAATTACGCCGACAATACTGAAATCCAGACTACGATGCGTACTCTGGAAGTAATGGCCCAAGAGCCCAAAGAAGGGTTCACCAAGTATCTGCAAAGATGGCGGGCCGAGAGTGTGAAGATGGTCGATAAGCCCAGCGAAAAAGTGCTGGTGGAGGCCTTTGTCAAGAACCTCCTCCCATCCTACCGGGTCCATCTCCGGTATGCTATCATCTCCAATTTTGCCGCCCTTACTGAAATGAGCACCAGGATCGAGGATGACCTAAGGTTAGAGAACCTGACTAAGGCCTCTACCAAAGGCTATCAAGGGGCTAGTTCGTCTACAAACAAGCCCGCACCTGCAGCTGCAACCCGCAGCATCTTTGACGAGGTAAATCTGATCGACACCTCATCCAAAAAGAATACACCAAATCGGGTATTCACGGATATAGGGACTACCTATACTTACGCCTTACAAAGGCTGTCTTCAAAGGGCCTGATCCAACCTATAGGCCCAACTGCGGAGCCTCCAGTAGAGAAGAGGCCCAAAGCTTACAATGCCCAAGCTTACTGTCAGTATCACCGGGGTAACGGACATGATACTGAAAAATGTTGGAGACTAAAGCATCTGATCCAAGATCTTATCGAGAGCGGGAAGATCCCGTTGCCCGGAGACAAACCGAGCAAGAAAGAAAACTCGTTCAGTGCCCCTGCCATATTCACAGGGGAGGTAATCGATTGTTCTGACCTCATTTCTCCTTTTATCCCACAAATCAATGGGATATGGTTCGATGACGAGGACGACGTGTACCTAGTCAAAGGGGAAGCTGTCCCTATCACCCTTGAAGAGGTCCGAAAAGCCAAGACCAAGGCCTTGGCCCCCAACCACCTCGCCACTGCTGGGCGCGCCACTCCAACACCCGTCACTGAACCTGCCAGGACGGGGTCTACCCTCGAAGAGTCAAGCAACGACACGGCTCTAGTCCAACAACTGAAGAGGGTTCGAACTGATCTAACTATATGGCAACTATTAGTTAGTTCACAAGCACATCGAGAAGCACAAACTAAGGCTCTCGATGAAATCAAGGTTGATTCGCAAGCTACCCCAGCTGAAATGGTAGCTACAATCACGCCCTACCTCAAGGGCATGTCCCAGAACGAAGGCCCACTCATAACCTTCGCTGAATCTGATCTGCCATCATTTGGGCCCAATCACAATCTGGCCCTATACATCACGGTCATCTGCAAGGGTAAGTACCTCCCGATGACCCTTATCGACGATGGATCAGCCATGAACGTCCTACCTCTAAGGACTGCTAGGGCCCTCGGCATCACTGATGCCGACTATCTCCCGACAGCGCAAACTATTCAGGCTTTCGACGGAAGCCCAAAACCAGTCGCCGGGGCCGTTAAATTGAAGATCATAACGGGTCCAATCGAAAAGGAGATGGAATTCCAGGTGATAGATGTCACCTCATCATTCAACCTCTTGCTAGGAAGGCCTTGGATCCACGCAGTCAAGGCCGTAACATCTACTCTCCACCGAAAAGTCAAGATGCCCCTTAAAGACGGTGTCATCACACTGGAGGCGACCCCGATGACCGTGGCTAGCTGTAATGCCACAAACCGGGCCGAACCACGAGGATTCGACTTCGTGGGTATGATCGAAGAGGAATATCTCTACAAGCCTTACTTCGCCCCTAACATCGACACGATGCTACAAAATCTGGGTTACCTACCCGGAGCCACTTCAAGGTCGTACCTTCTGGCAGGAAAGATCATCGAGGTCCTAGACAATGGAGAGTCCCGACTCGGATTGGGATATACTATAAGCTTGGAGAATGTGGGCCAGGCCTATGCAATCAAATTTGTCACTCCAGTCTTCGGAGCCATTCAAGTGGGCCTCTACCAACCCACCATCACATATCCCGAGACCAAAACGGCTCGGGAATGCAACTATATCCCCGATGATATATTCACCATCATCCAAGCAGAGTCCGAGAAGGGTGAAAGTGACTCCGAGCCCGTGCTGGGGCTCTTATTTGGAGAAGACAAGACCGTCCCTGCTCCGAAGGACGATTTGGTCAACTTGATCCTCCGCAGCGATCGGTTCGACCCAACCAAGCTAATCACCGAGGTCGGTGCCAACACCGAGACAAGGGTTTGGAGGAAGACCATAAAATGGACCGACAGTCAAGGACGGGTCTACAAGCTGACCACCGGCGAGGGAGACATGCCGGATACCAAATCTGAGTCCGAGTTAGAGTCAGAGTCGGAGTCTGAGTCTGAGTCCAGGTTTAGAGGGTCTGGTGCTGGAGTCGAGCCTGTAACCCCTCTTCCCTTACCCACTGAGGTCTCGGGGCCTGTCCCAAGATCTCTCCCTATCCCGCCACTGACCAACGATCAGATGGCAGCTCTATTCGAGCTATTTTCCAAATTTACTATTAATAATAATATCGAACACCGTTCTGCTTACGACTTGTCTTATTTCCAAAATTTTCTTAATTTCAAAAATTTTATATGCAATGACATTGGGAAACCCGACGAACAGGTACCTTTGCCTCCGCATCTGGTCGAGCAGCTCGAACAAAGGGAATCCCGAGATCCGGTAATCGAAGAAACCGAGTCCATCAATGTGAGAACCAATTTAGAGCCCCAGATGCTTAAGTTGGGCCTATCCTTAGATCCAGAGGAGAGAAAACAATTCACAGACCTCCTCCAAGAATTCAAAGACGTCTTTGCATGGTCCTACAAGGACATGCCGGGTATAGATCGAGAAATAGTAGAACACCGAATACCCATCAAAGATGGGTGCAAACCGGTAAAACAGAAGCTCAGAAGAATGAAGCCCGAATGGTCTCTTAAAGTCAAGGAAGAGGTCGATAAACAATTCAAAGCGGGTTTTATACAAGTGTCTGAATATCCAGACTAGGTTGCAAACATCGTGCCGGTACCCAAGAAGGACGGCAAGGTGCGAGTATGCGTGGACTTCCGGGACCTAAACAAGGCCAGCCCAAAAGATGATTTTCCGTTGCCACACATTGACATATTGGTGGATAACACGGCCGATCATGCCTTCTATCATTCATGGATGGGTATGCCGGATACAATCAAATTAAAATGGCAGAGGAGGATTTGGGTAAGACCACCTTCATTACACCTTGGGGTACTTACTGTTACACCGTCATGCCATTTGGGCTCATCAACGCTGGAGCCACTTATCAACGAACCGCCACTACTTTGCTACACGAAATGATGCATAAGAAAGTGGAGGTCTATGTGGACGATATGATCGTTAAGTCTAAGGAACGAAGCGGGCACATTTCGGCCCTAAGAAAGTTCTTCACCCGACTACGTAAATACAACATGAGACTGAACCCACAAAAATGCAGCTTTGGGGTAACGTCGGGCAAATTACTAGGCCATATCGTTAGCCAACGCGGCATCGAAGTTGACCCAGCTAAAATTAAAGCCATCACCGAGATGCAGCCACCCAAGACCGAAAAGGAAATAAGGGGGTTTCTCGGGAAAGTCCAATACATCAGCCGGTTCATTTCAAAGCTAACCATGGTATGTGAACCCATTTTCAAGAAGCTAAAGATCGGGGAACGGGTGCTATGGGACGACAAATGTCAAGCAGGTTTCGATAAAATCAAGGAGATCCTGTCTGGTCCGCCGGTACTAATGCCACCTCAACACGGTTTGCCTTTGTCGTTATACCTAACGACGACCGAGACAGCCATGGGGGCTATGCTGGCCCAAACAGTTGAGTTAGAAGAACGGGCTATTTACTACATCAGTAAAAAGTTCCTCGAATATGAATGCAAGTACACAATGCTCGAGAAAACGTGCCTAGCCTTGGTTTGGGCCACTAAAAAGCTCAGACACTACATGCTCAGTCACGAGGTACATGTGTTATCCAAAATGGATCCTATCAAGTACCTATTCGAGAAGCCCATCCTCAATGGCAGGATGTCAAGATGGACTTTAATGTTATCTGAGTTCGACCTCAAGTTTGTACCATTAAAAGCCATCAAAGGCCGGGTAGTAGCCGAGTTCCTCGCTGACAGCCCGATATCCGAAGAAGGCCACACTGATACATGGGCCTTTCCTGATGAAGACATATTCCATACCGATACCGAGACATGGGATTTGTATTTTGACGGGGCATCCAACTTTCGAGGATTTGGGGTCGGAATTTTGTTAATCTCACCCCGAGGAGAACACACTCCCTTATCCATCAAGTTGGACTTCGACGTGACCAACAATGCAGCCGAATACGAAGCATGCATTCACGGGTTGCAAGCCGCCGCTGATTTAGGGGTAACAAGCCTCCGGGTCCACGGTGATTCATCATTGGTCATCAATCAAGCACTCCAGAAATGGAAAACTCGGAACGTCAATCTCGTGGCTTACCAAGCACGAGTACGGGTTTTAGAGAAACAATTCCAGAAAGTGGAGTATATCTACCTGCCCCGGGAGGAAAATCAGTTTGCAGATGCACTTTCCAAATTAGCATCTTTACTGAACATCCCGGATCACCTAACCAGCATGCCAATCTGTGTTGAAAGGCGGTCCGAGCCGGCATACATCCATGCCATTCAAGATATCGAGATAACTGACCCAAAACCTTGGTATCAAGCTGTCCTAACCTACCTGACAACGGGAGAATATCCCCCGGAAGCTGAAAATCGGGCCAAAAAGGCCTTGCGAAGACTGGCAACTCAATTTGTTCGTACTGATGACGGGTAATTGTACAAAAAGACAACACAGGGGGCTCTCCTCCTATGCATCGACAAAATACAGGCCGAAAAGGTCATGGCCGAGGTCCACGACGGTGAAAACGGTCCGCATATGAACGCCCATATGCTATCCCGTAAAATCATGAGGCTCGGGTATATGTCAAGCACTGCCATAATTGTCAGATCTTCGGTAATGTACAGCATATGCCATCTTCCCTATTATATACTATGACATCACCATGGCCATTTTCGACATGGGGAATTGACATAATTGGGAAAGTGTACCCTTCCGGGACGGGAGGACATTGCTTCATCTTGGTGGCCATCGACTACTTCACCAAATGGGTCGAAGCTGAGTCATACCGTGTCTTGAACGCCAAGCACGTGGCCAAATTCATCCAAAATAAGATCATATGCCGATACGGGATCCCGCACGAATTTATCAGTGATCACGGGACCCATTTCCAGGCTGAAACCACTGCATTACTGGCGAAATACAAAATTCAGAGGCATACATCTTCACCTTACCGACCCCAAACAAATGGAGCGGTAGAAGCGGCCAACAAAACAGTTGTCACCATACTAAAAAAGATGGCTGAGAACTATTGGGACTGGCCCGACAAGATACCTTTTGCCTTATGGGGGTACCGAACTTCGATTCGCACCGCAACCGGAGCAACTCCATATTACCCGACATATGGCATGGAAGCAGTCCAACCGGTCGAGCTAGAAGTACCATCCCTAAGGATTTTGATTGAAAGCCAGGTGCCCGAAGCAGATTGGGTCCAAGCCCGATACGATTTGCTAGTCCTTTTGGACGAACGGCGATCCCGGGCCCTCTATAATATTCAAGTATATCAAAAGAGAATCCAAAGGGCTTTCAACAAAAGGGTTAGGCCCAGGATAATCAAAGAAGGTGATTTGGTCCTAAAATCGGTCCGTGCCTTATTACCGGTTGACCCAAGGGGAAAGTTCAAACCCAATTGGGCTGGGCCATACTTAGTCAAGAAAATCCTATCAGGGGGAGCGGTGATGCTGACGGACCTGGACGGCAACGAGTTCGTCAACCCGACCAACTTGGACCAGCTGAAGCGATACTACCCATAAACCCCTATCTCAATGTCATTTGCAAAAATTTATAAAACTTTGTCTTTTTATGAATTTTCAAAATTTTAGACAAGTCAATAAGTTAGAATTAATTATTCTACCGTCGCACATCTCGAATTAATAATCTTGATGTATTTCGAAAATTGCAAAAAATCAATCAAATCAAATTTCGAACTACGTTTGGTTTGATTCTGCTAATTGTGGATACGTAGGCAACCCCTCAAAAGGGTACAACCACTGCAATAACGAAAAGACGGGAACGGTATTCAAATAATACGTCTTTTATTAATATCTCGATAAAATCGGGACAAAAAAAAACGCCGAAACGGTATACACAAAAAAACCGCACCAAAAAAAATAATAGTAATATTCAAATAATAAAATAAGGAGACTAATATCCGGGCATCTTCCCCTTTCCCTTGTCCTTCGGGTCGTGCGGAGCCCGAGGTCGCCGAGGTGGGGGCGAGCGTTCCCTAATCACAAGGGGAACCTCTTTAGCACGAACCCGCTTCTTTGACGACGGGTCTTCAATCACAGTCTTCGGTCCAAGTCGGGCCCACACATGCTCAGGCAATCTGTCTCGTGGGCGAAGTCGGTCCTGCACGGCCAGTCTGGGGCCAAGTCTCCTCTCCAAGTCCATCTGGGGGCTCACTTTCCCCCGAGCACCTTTAGCATCGGACCCTTCAGCTTGAGTCTTAGCATTCTTCTTTTGTCCGGACATTAGACGAACTAGGGTAGCCGGAGTGTCTCTCTCATCAAAGAACCCCCTGTTGTCCTTAGCTTTCTCCCTTCTCAGCAGGTCGAAGGCTTCATCAACCTTCAAAGCAGCTCGGGCCTTGGCATCACTTGCTTTGGTCCACTTCACATATGAGTCTGAAACCCAGATCGAATGCCGAGATTTGGAAACAGGCCAAGTGTGTCGGGTATACCATCTTTGCGCCCAAGTATCGCACATCACGTCAGTCAGTTGGGTAGGGTCACTCACAACTGCTTCGATTTCTAGTATCCGCTGAGTCCGTCCTTACTGCCTTAGTATGCGATCCGGGTAAAGATGAACCGTTTGTCTGAAGGACAAGATTACTTGATAACGGGCTCTGTCCCTTGGATCCAAGCCGGTCCAAACATAGACGGGCCACCACGGCACTACCCATCGAATTAGCCGACCACCGTGGATTGATAGCACCTCGTCCCAATATTTCTGGCTAATCAGGCGAGAGAAATCGATGGCCCGCCTCCTCGTCATTAATTGGTTATGGCGGTAATTACTAGCATCAAGTGGGGGATCTATCACCGATAGCCTCTCATAAAGCCAAATCTGAAAAAGAAAAGAAAAGCATTAGATCCCGAGACGAAGCAGACGACACTCGATCGAGTGCCAAGGTGACTCGATCGAGTGGCGTCACTGGAAGCAAATAGAAGGCTTTTTACGAAGGCACTCGATCGAGTGCCAGGGTGACTCGATCGAGTGCCCACTGCAGTAGCCAAATTCTCGAAAATTCAAAAAATCGAAAAATCAAGAAAAATAAAAATCCGACTTACTTGCAGCAAACGGGTGCTTTCGGTGAGACGGACGGACGGATCCCTCTTGCGGTTGTCCAAGCCTTGGATTATTTCACCCGTGATCAGCCAAGCCGGGCTATGCTCCGTCTCCATTAAATCAACCACGGTTAATAGACGGACATGACCCATACAAGACAATAAATCCATGTGACCCTCAAAGGCATATACATGGAGCATGCAAAAAGAAAAAGCCCTATAGCTATGGACTGATCTCACCCGGACGTCATGCGGGTTCATAAACTTCTCGGCTAGATCAATCAAGAAGACCGTGTTGTCATCCTGAGTCATTCGAGACACCTCGTTATGAGAAAGCCCTAAAAATTCTCGAAGCTTCCTCCTCCGGTCATGGATCGACTACGGGACGGCGGGCCGAAGCGTGGGGTTCCACCCTCCTATCGCAGCAATCTCTTCAGGTAAAGGGCAGACTTCGCCCCGAGGGAAAGCAAAGACATGATATATGTCATCCCAATAAGCCAAGCAAGCATCCAAGAAATAGCGGTCAACCACCATCTGACGGAACGGGTACAGCTGAGTTATGCCCGTCTGGTTCAAGACCACCCTATCAACATCCCTAAATTGACGGGACCATGCCTGCAACATAGCGCTCAACCTATCGATTCCCATGACTAATTTCTTATAGAGATAAAGAGACGTTCTTTTTATCTTAAGGGAAATAAAGAGATTTTCTTTTGATTTGTGATGGGAATTATGAAGAAATCAAGAGCAAGAGAGGGCTATATATAGCATTAGCCTTGCAAGCCTATTTCCATATCACTTTTAGGAAAAGTTTCCTAATTCCAAAACGGAATCAACCCGCAAGCCTAGTCCCGATACTAGCACGGAAATATTCATCCCGAACTTTCCTAATTTCTTTAGGAGTCAATTCTTTCAAAATTTCCAAATCTCAAAATTTCAAAAATTTCAAAACTTCAAATTTTCAAAAAATTCAAAATCATTTTCCCCAGCACGAGTCATTTTACTACCTACGTGTTGCATGTATTTTTTATGTAACTTATACAGGTACGACTCAAACAAAGACATGCAAACCACTAAATCTCCCCAGCATTTTCACGGGATAGGCCTACACACAGACGTACCCAGGACTTACGCGACAAGTCCAAATACCCCACAGAGTATTATCATCAGCACAGGTATGATCCCTATCTTATGGCTGGCGAGCCCTTCACGCGAGTCTAATGGACTATAAACGACCCGAACGGAAGTCTACCAGGTCTTAACGGGCTTGGTAGCTACTCTGACTTTCGCCCTGTCCAAGCCTCAGTCAGAGTGGGGGCTCTGTAGACACCCGCATTTTAACTGCCAGGTGTCTATGGCAGTTTCCAAAAAGAACACCCGATGATGATCGGACTCTAACGTGTTTCTACACGCACGGATACGGGCTCAAATCCATTAATCGCTGGCTAACACACTTACGAAGTACAAATCTCACAAAATCAACCTCGAATCCAGGCCCAGTGGATTATTCCGAGTCAAACAAGACTAATTTGGGCCAAAACCGACACCGGAATTAAAACCGACTTTTTGCGATTGAGTCAACCCCGGTCAAAATCGTTTTCGAGACACACAAAACAACCCCTCACATCATCAAAAGTCCAAGTCAAACACAAACCCATCATCAAACACAAATCACGGTCCAAAGTCAACAGACTCACGCGACCCAGTTGTGCCACTCGATTGAGTGACCCACCCACTCGATCGAGTGGGCCTGTTTCGAGCCCGGCTACAGGTTGAACGGGCCACTCGACCGAGTTGACCTCCTACTCGGTCGAGTAACCCTAAACCGGGTGCCCTATCTTTTCCTATATATACACCCCATGCAACACACATGCAACCAACTTTTTTACAACCTCAAGAACCCTAATTTTACACACACAACCCTAAGCAAACCCTAGCAATTCTACACTAGCAAAAACCCTAAACCTAGTTTTAGGAATCAATCCCGAGCCACCACAACTTAACCTTCATCCACCTCGAAGACTCTTGTGAAAGCCACGGTTACGAGTTCGATCCGAGACAAGAACATGTAGGTTGAGGGTGTCAAAACCCTTTCTCTCCTTCCTCTCTTCCTCGCGTCTTTTTTGTTTTTTTTATTATTTCTTTCATTGCATCATAATATTGATAATACTATTAATATCAAAGCATTAAAATACTTATTGATTTGTGTCGAACGTGAGTGATGGTGGGATAAGGAAAATCACATATACAAGTGTACTGCACACGCGTCGTCGGTCGCTTATCCCATCACCCCGATCGTTTGATTATTGAAATAAGTTAACTTAAACAATAATTCGTTTTTATTTTTGTAGTCATCATCATCGATCTTGCATTGATCAATTTTTAAAATCAATTTTAATAAGGGTCGAAACCCGTTGACACGGATCCGACATCACAATCCCTAGGGATTTATTTTGATGTCGGAAAAGTCGAGGGAATCAAGTCCTTTAATTCAAGCAAAGAGTCGATTCTCTAGATTCGATACCAATTTCATAATTGGATGTCGAATATAGCAATCTAGTCACATAAATTAATTAACGCGATTCATCCATATCGCGATAATTAATTTAAGACGACTAAAATTAAATTATTTTCCTTTTATTTTCACTCTAGTATTCCATATCGATTCTATAATCGAATATGAGATACTACGAGTATTCAAATTTAGAATCAAATATAAATCCCGCAATATTTATATTCGATTCAACAAAATCGATAATTTATAAAATCCGAGTCGAACATAAATTGTGCAATATTTATGTCCGATTTGGTAGAATCGTCGAATTATCAAAAATCAAAAGCGATTTAAAAATCAATAATAAAATTGCAATCGAACTCGTTTCGTACAGGTGCCACTCGACCGAGTGCCTTAGTCACTCGATCGAGTGACACCACAAAATCGAGTCAGAATGTCAATTACGACCTCCACTCGATCGAGTCTCACAGTGACTCGGTCGAGTGGCTATGTACTCGACCGAGTTGGTCAATAACTCGGCCGAGTACGGTCCAAAACGCAAAGCAGAATCTTTTTTTAAAACCCACCCGATCGAGTCCAGCGACCACTCGATCGAGTGACCTCATAACGAATAATACAATGAGTCGTACATTCTTCTTTTCAAAACTCTGTAGTAATTTGTGATTTAGGTCAACACGTGTTTAATTAATCGCGTGTATTACTACCTTTTCAAACCATACATCATCATATTTGCATCTCGTTTACATCATTCAACTCAATTCATAATTTGCACAAACCGTTATTATTCGTTATATCGTTACATCGTTACTAACGCGTTTGTTATTTCTTCTGTCAATTTAATTCTTGTTTGTTTATTGTACTAAATGAACTCACATGCTAAAATTCCACTTTGACGTAGAATTAATTGCATTAAATTGACTTAGAAACCCTTTTTCAATTCCATTCACATGTTTAGGGAAAATAATCTTTGCATATCATTTTCCCGTTTTACTAACGCGCGTATTGGAAAGTCATTCGAATTCTTAGTAGAGGCCGCTAATGTGCGGGCGGGGTTGGGTGTCCTTTGTGGGCTTCCCAACACGTACCCTCACCCCTTACTCAGAACCTCGGTTTCCGGATGCCCGAAACCGTTGGCGCACGAGAGTCATTCAATACACGATATCCGATAATGTCGGTATCGGTATCAAATGCAAAGGGACGAGCCCAATAAACTTTGACATCGGAAATGGGCCGTATTTTGTATACGGCCCACTACGACATAGAGTGGGCTCGAACGGTTCCGAATAACCATAAAATTCGGTGGCGACTCCACGTAGACTTAAATTTCAATTCGATCCATTCTCATATGGAGATTCATTCGCCTACCCAAACCCGCGCGTGGCCGCGTCGGGGTGGACCTATGTCATGTCCACACACATATATTCATGGAGTGGGGCGATAAATAATGGACGGAGGGAGTACATAATTAAGCATAAAAATACTAAAGTCGAATTAAAATATGAATAAAATCATAAACATAGAAATGATATATAAAGTCTATAATATAAATATATAATACGCATAATAAATACAAATAAATAAATAAAAGGGAATGATATAGGTATATATTAATTTAAAAATATAATTTAAATCATACTTAGTCGATTTACAACATTTGACGTAAAATCATTTTTTAGTATTTCTGAATGTCGTGTAAAAGTTTCGGAATAAAATAAATTCATTTATTATAGAAAACGTAATTATAAGTTTATGCCTTTATAAAAATATAAGAGATGAAAAAAAAAATCCATAAATAAATTATAAAAATACTAAAACCAAATTTAAACTTGAACAGACCATAAATAAGTAAAAAAAATCAACAAGAGGAACAAATAATATAAAATGGAGTTTATAAGTACAAGAACATAAATAACACATAAAAATACAAATAACACGAATTTAGAATAACGTAAAAAAAGTTTACTCTCTTTAGGTTCTTTTAACCACTTTATCAGTTTCTCGAATAAATAGAAATGTAAAGGTGATAAAGTAAATTTAACAAGTGATAATTTAGTTAAGTTGAATTTAGTCATAAATAAATATATAACATAAATAAAATATCACGTAACATTTTTATATACATAAGTAATTTATTCATACAAATAGGCCTAAATATTTAAATAAGCAATTTATTAAGTTAGTAACATAATATACTTATATATATAAAATGTTGTTAGAAGAAAAGTTTGGTTACCTTAATTGCTATTACGGAGTATTTATTAACGTTATTAATTAAGAATTAAAGATGGTCAGGTCAATAATGTTATTTACGTTAGGAAAGTCGTCTCCTTCCCCCTTTAAAGACATTCTCAGTCGAAATGATTTGACCCTTAATATAGTTCCAGAAAAATCATTCCGCCAAATACTGGGTAGCTCATGATTCCGATGCTCCAATTATAGAGAAGGACGAGGGAGTAAATATAGTATGTAGTGCAGAGTATGTAGTATAGTATAATAAGTAGTAGTACGTAATATAGTACTCCGTAGTAAGTAGTATGTAGGAGTAGTAGTATATGTACTACTTTGTAGTAGTAAGTAGTATTAATTAGTAGGAAGTATATGTAGTAATTAAGTTGTGAACTTTCCTCCCCTCCCCTTCCCCCTCCGGACCCTAAAAAAAGACTTCTCTCGGGGCTGCCATCTACCAATTTCGGTAGTAGTAAGCCCAAATTTTAATCTTTATAGTTAATTGTTAGTAGTTTCTTTAGAGTATAATAACTCTTGCCTCTCCTTTTTGGAGATTCGTCCCATCAATTGATGAGTTTGTTCCCATATTTTTTGTGAGTTTGTTTTCTCCTTTGGAGAGGTTCAAGAATTATGTGTAAGATCATTGGAGTAATGAAATTTCTACGCAGAGTGGTACAATTGAGTTCAGATCTCGGTCTACTATTTGTAAAAATAGAGAAAGTTCATCCTCTTGAAAACTATATCATCAGATCCATAGATTCCTTCGCGGAAGGCTGAGTTATTCAACAACGATATATAGAAGGCTATGCAGAAACGTGTTATTCGAATAGTGATCTCTGTCTCAAGGATATTCTTTATTTACTCTTTACAAATATGTATTCAGTTCAATTTAATATCCTTTGTAGATGTCTTATGATTTATTATTAATGAAATTGACCTGCACTTAAAAAAAATACTACTACTATTAGGATTTTAGTAATAGTATGTTAGGTGTTAGTTGTGCTAATAGTAGGAGTATATATAGATAGGCTAGGTGTAGGTTGGTTAGTATGAGTAGCTAGGTGAGTAGTGTGTAGGAATAGTTGACGTTGGAGGCTATTAGGAGTCTAACCTTTTCGAGTTTCGGTCCGTTTCTTGTACAAACGTCTTTCTTTATTTCTTAAAAAGTTGAAATATAAGATTACGAAATTAAAATAATGGAAACCGTAAAATTTTTTTTTAAAAAGGAATTTGTGAGACGCTAAGCAAAATAAACGATAAATAGACAATAGTTATAAGAAATCATTATTTTAAGAATTGGATAAATTATTATATTTTTACGAGACGAGAAAATGTCAAAACGACAGGTCATTTATTTAAAAATATTTTCGAGTTTTAAACTTTATTCAACGAAAGATAATTTTTTTTTAATAATTCGATAAATAAATTCTCATGGTTTTAATACGGAATAAATTTTTTTTTAACGAAAATAAAATACGGAGTATTTTATTTACGAAAATAATTTTTCAAGCGTTAAATTTGGTTTAAATAAATATTTAAAATTTTAACCATATTTGAAAAATACGGGGTGTTACAATGTACATTTTAGAAAGGACATTTTCATTCGCTTATTTCTTTTCTCCCCCTCTATTTTTTTGACACCTCATATTTTCTTTCCTCTACTACATTTTCCACTATCTACATCATCTTCTTCTTCTCTTCTTCAATTTTTCTCCCACAATAGAGTGAATCCTCTTACATTACAAAATGAAAGCAAAAAAAAATCATTTCCAATTTTTATAAAAGATAAAAAAATAAGAATGTTATTAGTAAGTATGCACAAGGGCAAAAAAGAGTTTTCCTCTAATATTAGAAGAACTCATGTTCCTCTTAAAGAAGAGATTGTAGAAGAGGATACTTTTCTCATTCAATATTCACAAGTATTTATAGTTACATTCTATGAGTTAATTTTGAGTATGAACACAATATTACAAGAGTTTAGGGAAATCATATCATAATTGATATGACACAATAATTAAGAGATATGGTATCCTAAAGTAGTGTTATTGTATTTACATAATCAAGGAAATGATTGATACTGATTGATTATGATAAAATCAATCCTTATCACGCTCCCTCAAAACGGTCGTCTAAGATGAGATACCAATTTTGTTAACCAATTCGGTGAAGATAGCTTGTGATAGTGGCTTCGTGAGGGTGTCAGCCTGTTGGTCGTTAGTGGAGATGTAGACAACACGTAACTTTCCACTTTGTACGTTTTCCCTCACAAAGTGATAATCCAAGGCAAGATGTTTCATTCTAGAATGGAAACGGGATTGGCGCTAAGATACCCGCATTGTCACAGTATATTACAGGTGCAGGGGAAAGATTACATCCAAGCTCTTTAAAGGAGATTCTCAATCCAAAGAATTTCAGCACTTGCATTTGCAACTTCCCGATATTCAGCGTCAGTTGATGAACGAGCAATATTTTGTTGTTTCTTGGATGTCCAAGATATTGGATTTTTACCTAATTACACTATGTATGCTGTTTTAGATATGTAGTCGTCTCTGTCTCGAGCCCAATCCGCATCGGAATAGGCATGTAAGGTGAGTGGCGAGTTTCGATGTATTGTGAGACCCACATTAGTAGTACCACGTAAATAACGGAGGAGCCGATGTAGTGATTGCATATGATCTTCAGTAGGGTGTTACATATATTGTGCTAGTTTATTAACCGCAAAGGCGATATTCGGTCTTGTGAGACTAAGGTATTGAAGACTTCCAACTAAAGCTCGATATTTAGTAGGATCTTTTATATATGAGCCATGTATAGTCAATGAAGGGTGAGTTGCGAGAGGGATTGCAACTGAGTGTGTGCTTCATCCATGTTTGTTTTGCTTAGAATTTCAGTAATGTATCTTGCTAGCTAAGGAAAATTCCCTTTGGATGAGGCATGACTTCCACCCCTAAAAAGTAGGATAAATCTCCAAGATCTTTAAGGGAGAATTGACCTGCAAGTTTCTTGAGAAACCCTCAAGGAATAAAGTTGCATTGCTTGTAACAATTGTATCATCAACATAAACTAATAAATAAACGGTGTTACCATTGGTGTGGAGTGTGAACAAGGATGAGTCGGTCATGGTCTTTTTGAACCCTAATTGAATTAAATGTTGTCGGAGCTCATTATACCACGCCCGTGGTGCTTGTTTTAACATGTAGAGAGCCTTATTTAATTTGCACACATGGGTAGGATACTTAGCATCGGTATAACCAGAAGGTTGAATCGTGTAAACATCATCTATAAGAGTGTCCTGAAGGAAAGCATTATTAATGTCGAGTTGACGCAAAGGCCAAGCTTGGCTCACTGCAAGAGAAAGAACAAGACGGACTGTGGCGGGCTTGACTACCGGGCTGAAAGTTTCACTGTAATCGACACCCGCTCTTTGATTGAACCCCCTGGCAACATAGCGTGCCTTGTATTTAGTAATGTTACCGGCTTTATCCTTCTTTATACGGAAAATCCATTTTCAACCCATTATATTTTGTAAAGGAGACGAAGGTACAAGATCCCAATTTTTATTTTAATGCAGTTATTTCCTCATCCATCGCTCTACGCCAAACAGGACTCTTTAGAGCTTGGGTAATGTTTTTAGGGACCTCAACTTCATGGACCTCGTCATTTAAGTTCAGGCAGTTGATTGGTTTTAGGATACTTTGTTGGAGGCGAGTGGACATGGAGGGATTTGTTGCCGGGAGAGAGGGGTTGGTGGGTGTTGTATTTAGAGGAGGTGGTGTAGGTAAGTTTGTAGATGGTGTTGTGGCAGGATGTGGAGGAGACACAGGAGAGATGATGACCAATGTTAATAGGGCCCATTCATCAATTAAAGGAAGAAGAGAAGTTGAGTTGGGATTTTTATCTTTGAATGGGAAGGTATTTTCAACAAAGTGGATATGCCGAGATGTGTAGATACGGTATGAATAAGGTTCTAGACAATAGTACCCGCTTTGAGTAGGTGAATAGCAGGTAAAAATGCAAAGTTTGGATTTTGAGTCTAGTTTATGAGTAGTATAAGGCTTCAACCATGGATAACATAGACATCCAAAGCTTCTTAGTTTGGAGTAATTTGGTTTAATACCGAACAATTTTGAATAGGGAGACTCATTACGTAGGGAGATCGGACGATTTATTAAGTAAAGCGCCGTGGAACAAGCATTTGTCAAGTATTTTAAGGGCATGTGCGCATGAGATAGAAGAGATAAGGTTGTTTTGACGATATGTCGATGTCGACGTTCGGAGTAAACGTTGTGTTGCGGAGTGTGTGGAGGGGTTGTGAGATGAGAGATCCCATCAATAGATAAATAGGTTTGGAGAGACTCATATTCACTGCCGTTATCAGAGTATAGAGTCTTGAGAGGGAGTTGGAAATATTTTTCAACAAGAGCTTTATAGCGGATAAAGATTTTATTGGTGTCGGATTTTTGTTTAAGATTGTATAACCATATATATTTAGTATAATGGTTGACAAAAATAATGTAGTATTTAAATCCATCATGAGTGTGTATTGGTGAAGTCCATAAATCAGTGTAAACATATTGAAGGGGAGCAGTAGACATGATAGTTGTGACAGAGAATGGTAGTTGGTGACTTTTATTGCAAGCCCATGAATTACAGTCTAAAGTAGAAATACTTGAAACATTAAGTTTAGTTTGTGAAATAAGATGCCGGAATATGTTTTGAGACGGATGCCCTAGACGATGATGCCAATCAAGGGAGCTAGTTTTGGTGCTTGCGTAGACTTTAGGTATGTTGGATTTGACTTCATAGATTCCGGAATTAACTGGTCCCTGGAAGAGAGGTACCCCCGTGTTGAGATCCTTCACAATAAAAGTGTTTGATGAGAAAGTGACAGAAACATTATTGTCTTGGCATAGTTGTGAAATAGAAATAATATTTTTTGACATGGCAGGGACAACTATGATGTTATTGATTTTTAGAGAAGAATATGAGAGAGAACCAAAGTGAGTAATTTTAAGACCCATACCATCACCCACGATCAACTCCTCAGTTCCATCATACGGAGCATGTAAAGATAGATTATTAAGGTCAGCCATGACATGGTGGGAAACTTCACTGTCAAGGAGCCATGTGGAATTTGAGGAAGAGCCACCAGGGTTTACCGTATTGGCTTAAGGAGTGACATGAGGACGAGGATTGCGCGGCGGAGTAATATTTGGAAATTCTCAAGTGAAGATAGGGCAATAAGCCACCACATGGCCTTGGTCCCGGAACCATTGACATTTGTCGAGAAAAGGGCGTAGTTTCTTCTTATTATTATTATTATTATTATTGGGATTTGGAAGGGTACTTGTGTAATTTGACCTGGTATTATTTCCATTATGGCGGGTCGAGTTTCGAGTGGAGAGGGCAAAAGCATTGGCGGGTAAGGAAGGATCAACCCGAGTTTGTTGAATAGAGAGTTCCTTGTTGATCAGTTTCTCATGTAATTCCTCAAAGGATATGGAAGAGTCCCTTGCATTGACTGATTCAATCACAGAGTTGTATGAATCATCAAGTCCAAAGAGTACTCGATCAATCAAATTCTCATGCTCAACTTTCTTGCCTAAAGTCGCAATTTGGTCAACACAAGTCTTGATTTCCTGCATGGATTCAGTGATGGTACGACTTCCTTTTCTGATGTGGGTCAATTGATCTTTCAGTTGTTTGATATGGCCACGACTCGGGGTTGGATAGATTTTTGCAAGAATGTCCCATATCTCTTTGGAGCTACGGGCTTGTGAGATTAGGGAATCAAATTTTGTTAGAGTGTATCATTTAAAGCACCAAAAAGGATCGGAGCTTGTCTTGACGAGTCCAAAAAGAGAAATCAGGGTTGATTTCTTCCTGACTATTGTTGATCACAACAGGAGTAGGACAGGGGAGTGACCCATCAATGAATTGAAATAGGTCATGGCCAACAAGGATGGCCTCTAGTTGCATTTTCCACGAAAGATAGTTGGTGGAAGTCAATTTGATGGTATTGTAAGTGTTAAGGGTAGTGAAGGGTCTTCCGGGGTTATTGGCATTTGGAAATTGGTGAGGGATGTTGTTTGGTTGAGCCATGCGAGATAAAATGGTTGATAAGAATGATGTAATGGATCAAAGTTCTGATACCATAGAGAAGATATTATAGAAGAGGATGCTTTTCTCATTCAATATTCACAAGTATTTATAGTTACATACTATGAGTTAATTTTGAGTATGAACACAATATTAAAAGAGTTTAGGGAAACACTTTTACTTGTTATCGTCCATAAAATTAATTAGCGTCGTCCGTATTTTAACCGTATTACCACTTTTACCCTTCACTTTATTAACTCTTCACCTTCCTCTTTATTCACCTTCTTCCTTATCCCATCCACCTTCTTCCTTTTACCTTCCTCCTCTACTTCAGTAAAAAAATTAAAATTTGAAAAACGGTTTCAAGCAATCTCACACCAATTAATTATGTCGTGTCATCTCAATTCCGAATCCAAGGTAAATAATTTCTTAATTTATGCACTTTAGGGCAAATCGATTTCTGTTTGTGGTCTTGCTTTACCTAAAGTAATCGATTTCTCTTTCTTAATTTCTGGACTTGCTTCGTAGCTAGAAATCGTTTACTAAATACGAATAATTTACTAAATTATTAATTCGTTCATTGGAGAAATATAAAATTCATTTATTAAATACGAATAAGTCAAATAAAATGGGCTAGTTTTCATGGCCAACTCAACACTAATCACTTTGATAAAGCATGAAAAAGATGAGTTACAACTCACGACGGAGCGTTAAATTTTTACTTCTTTTCCTGGGCAGAGGTGTGGGAGATCTACACCTCTACCCAGGAAGGGGCATAGAACTCCCACTTCTCTTTTTGGGTAGAGGCGTGGGAGATCTACACCTCTACCTAGGAAGTGGCATAGAACTGCCACTTCTCTTCCTGGGTAGGGGCGTGGGAGATCTACACCTCTACCTAGGAAGGGGCATAGAACTCCCACTTCTCTTCCTGGGCAAAGGCGTGGGAGATCTACATCTCCACCCAGGAAGGGGTGTGGTTCTCTCACGCATGTTCTTGGGGAGAGGCGTGGATACAGCGTAGTTATCATCGTCCAAATAAAACAATAAAACAACTCCATTGACAGCGTAGTTATCAGCGTAATTGAGTAGTTGAGTTAACGTAATTTTTTCGCATATATCCAATAAAACAAGTCGAATAATAACTACATTGACAACAATGAAAACTAACCTCGACAATGTCATCATCGTCTAAATTGTTCTCAGTATAGGGCAAATTCAAATCAAAAGGAATATTATTTTCCGCGTTCGACATGTTTCGAACAATTGTAGATCAATTAAATTTCAAAAGATAACCGTTTTGTTAATTCGAGAATTAATGTTTTTGTGGTCAGAGTTTTAATTTCAACTAGTTTAGGACCCGTGCCAAAGCACGGCGTCAAAAATTATTAGATTCTGATTGTATGGTTCAAATATGATTTTGTTAAAGCTTAGACCTTCAAATACCGTTTACAATCACCAAAAACCCTTAAAATAAAGCTAGTCTGTATATTGGTCAAAACACTAACATTGGTAAATGTACATTTATAATCTTGTTTAAAAAATAAACAAAAGACAAAGTGTTGTTTGTGACGGGAATATTCGTCATAAATGTATGAGAGGACAGGTATTTGGAGAAGAAGACAAAAAACCAAAAAAAACTTAAGAATGACTAAAGACGGGGTGTCATTCTATTTAAGTGGAGCATTAATTGACCCACTATAAACTTAAGACGGATAACCCGTCTTAAGAGAGACCGACTCCAAACAAAAAGAAAACAAACAAAAGGATACCACCAAATTTAGGAGCCTCCCATTATACTCCCAATTTCCTCAAACGGACCAAAAAAAAGTTGGGAGCCTTCATCCTTGCAAGTTGCAAGTCATAAATAAAAATTTCCCAGAAAACCTTACTCTACTATCACTTTCCCAATTTGATTTTAAAACCCTAGAATTGATATGCTAGTAAATCTTTTTCCCATAAATCCTTTCTACTATCACTTATTTCAATCAAATACTCATTTATTAAGACCATGAAGAATGTGAAGAACATGTACATCAAGAGCCAAAGTTGAAAAAGTTCAGACGGAAGGTATCGTGCAAATATAACTTAGTACCGTTTATTTCAAACTTAATTAAAGAAAGTGTGCGTACATAGCTAACATCGTCCATGATATTATTCAGGTGCTATACTACAATAATTGACTATAATCGATGGAGACAATCTAGGATCAATTTATGCGAAATCTTCTAGTAATCCAGTAGTAAGAGCTCCTGCCATCAAAACAAAAGTAAGTCAAGTTCAGAGCAACCTATATTTTAATTACATGTGATTCACATCTCCTTTCATTCTGTGGTTAGCAAATAGGTAGAGTTTATATGATTTGTAGTAGCGCAGCCTTACTTGTGTTGTTGAGCACGATATCCGCTTCCACTCTACACATTTGAAACTTGTCAACCTGATCGGTAATTGAAAACCTTGTTAGTCAATTGATTTCAGTCATATTAAATAGTAATTGTAATCGTTAACCATAAATATATATATATATATTAAGGTCACCATACCTCACGATAAATTTTGGAACACTTCTTTATACACTACGTTATCAGTGGTAGATCCTACGTTATGTTCCTTGTCGCAAATCAGAATCTTCAATCCTTTTCTGCTGGTAACACGTGAAACGGCAACATAAAATTGACCGTGTGTGAAAACTGGACGTGGGAGATACAACCCAACGTTGGAAAGCGATTGCCCTTGGCTTTTGTTTATGGTCATAGCAAAGGACACTGAGATAGGAAATTGCTTTCGACGTAGTTTCACCGGCAGCCTGGTAGTATCTGATGGACTTAGGAACATGCGAGGAATACAAACTTTTTCACCAATTCTAGTTCCTGAAATGAACTTTGCTTCTATTAGTCTTTCTCCAAGTCTTGTAACCACGAGCCTAGTTCCATTACATAAGCCTGCAAAGTGGTCAATATTTCTTAGAAGCATAATTGGCACTCCAACCTTCAGCTTTATCTCGTGGTTTGGGACCCCGGAACACCTAATATTGTTTAGGAATTCATCAGAATAGAGATCTTCATCAAACACCATGTCGCAATCTGTTTTGTCTACACTATCAGCACTTAGATACACTCTCATGTCCCCAGGGATTAAAGAAAGCACATAATCGTTCACCGATTCTACAATTTCATGCGTAGGGGCTAAAATTGCTCTCTCTTGAAAGTAGCTTGCATCCAACAGATGGTCAGGAACAGATGGGTAAGTGCTTTCCATAATGGCTGCAACTGGGTCTTTTGCTTCCGTTATCAGCAAGTCGTCAGGGATTTCTATGGTCGCTTCACCGTCGTTCGGCTCCCCTACTGTCCCGTCACCCACATTTAATGTCCATTTTGAGAATTCTTTAATTTCATCCAAATTAGACTCTGATGAGCTAGCTTGGAGTCTCATATTCTTTGTTAATCTAAGAACTCTACAAAATTGCCACAATGGTGAAGAGTTTATTGTTGCAAAAACGATATCTTCTCTACTACCGTTGGGGATGACGGGTAATATTTGACGAAAATCACCGCCAAAGACAATTACTTTCCCACCAATAAAAAAGAGTACCACACGAATATCATATCTAGTACGTGGAGAAACATTTATATGAAGTGAATGACTAATTAATTCAAAGTTTAGAACAATGCTTAGTAAATTTGAGTGGTGACATTCGTACTTCCGTATATCAAAAGTGCTAAATGGAGTAATTTGTAGTACAATTAAATTTTATTTAATAAGAAAGTGTATATCATCATCCAGCAGCTGCATGACATCGAGTTGCCCTAAGATTGATCATATCCATGCAACCTGTTGATAATTGACAGTCATAGGTTAGTGTACATTTTATATGTTTCTCTTTATATAGATTAATATGTATTCATGGCAATGATTGAATACCTTGGTAAAAGCTTTCGTGCGTCATCGATGTCTGGATTAAACATTATCTGGGAGGCATAATAAGAGTTGAATATGCCGTAGATACCTTTATCTACAACATCCGTCATGTGAATTGTATGTTGTTGGACATATTAATATCTACGCATTTATAAGATTGGAAATAAATTAAGGTTTATTATCGTACCTTTGAATAGTCGTAACATTGCAAACCTGAGCACAACCACAGATTGATGACCTTCATCTTCCTCAATATGACTTTTCATACTTCTTGCAAATTCACCATTTAGTGCGATAGTAATACTATCATTACTGCAAAAACGAATATACGTGTAAAATCTGGGGCAACATATATTATAGTACGGAGCACTTCATTGTGTATTATTTTACCTTGAGTTTTGTAATTCAATCCTCAATATATCCCCAGCATCTTCTATATTATTGCCGATAACTTTAAGAGGCAATTTACCCTTTAGAATACCTATAATGTCTTCAAATGAAATACATGTATTGAGTTTCACTTTGAGTTGAGTTGTATGGAGACAAAAGAAAATGCAACAATTTATTTAGTATCGTATGTATTTACCTATAAGAACATGTTCTGGCACATTCATAGTTAGAATGTCTTTGAAGGAGACAAATTGAAATCCATAGACTGGGGCAGAGATTCCATAGCAATGTTGCACAGTTGTGGTTTTTTTGAAGTCGATTTTGAGATTACTTTGGCAGGTCTTGTATGTGTTAAGGTCTTTGATTACATCAAAGTCGACAATGATACACAATTCCCCTTCGGTGAGATTATCACGAAAATCTGGAATTAGAGAAGTCGCAACGCTAGCATGCATTTTGTCACCCTGTATCACAATAACAATTTATTTTCAGATAGCATCTATATAAGATAAATTCAACAAAAATACATACTCGCACGCACCCTGCAGTCCATTAATACCATCTCTATACTCTTTGTCTCCTGAGGATTGATCCAAGAAGGGATGGTATATAGTCTTGTTACATTACACTTGATTTTCAAAACTCCACAATTAATTTTGGAGAGATCACCCATGACGTACATTTGATTTATTTGCAAGGGGTACTGTGCCGGGATTCTGTCTTCGAAAAATGTTCGAGTACTTCCTTTTTTTTTTGTGCTAGGTACTTCTCATTTCTTTCGGATATACATATCAATAAATCAGTTTGATAGAAATATATTGTGTCATATATTCAAATATTTAATAGTGGGAAGGGAATTTATGGTATATGACGCAAATGGGTAAGCAATTTCCATAATTTGGTACATTCTTACCTAATTTTATTGTGATATATTTGTTACTGAAGTAATTATAATCGGTATGACACAATCATATTTGCGGCATATGATAATCATATATGACACAATCATATACCTCAGAATTTCAGTATATTCTTAACTAATTTTTTTGGTGATATATTTGTTGTGGTTGATTATATATCTGTTTTTATATGGTATCTTCAACTAATTGATTGATTATATGGTATCTTCAACTACCAACTAATTGATTGTTTATATATGCAATTCATATTCCAATCGTACTCTTATTCTATCATTTTTATACATTCCGACGGCAGTAGACTATGTAATTTATTGTTTGGAGACAATGAAGTCCTTTATGTTAGATATTTGGTTTTGAATATGACTTGACGTCTATGTAGTAGCATTCGAAATCAGCGTTTTCGAAATGACATGGTTTCAAAAGCACTGATTTTATAATATGGTTTCATACTCCAAATAAAGTGTATGATTTTGCATTATGGGTTTATAATATGGTTTCAATAACATGGTATTCGAAATGACATAGTTTCATATTCCAACGATAGAGGTGGCGACGTAATAATATCCAAATGAAGTGTGTGGTTTTATATTATGGGTTTATAATATGGTTTCAACAACATGGTATTCGAAATAACATGGTTTCATATTCCAACGATAGAGGTGGCGACATAATAATATCCAAATGAAGTACTGATTTTATAAATTCAAAAACAAAGCTTATTATAATTGGGTTCCATGTAGCTGCTGGTAGTCGGATATCCCTTAAACCTTTTCCATTTTGACGACAATTTTTTTTGATGTAGATAGTTGGCCGTCGCCGGACATAACATCGTTGGTCTCGGGGTTGGGTTCTCCACCCTTTACTGGTGTTATTCCAATGTTGCTCGATGAGGTTTCTTCAGCTCCAAATCCAACCGATTCAGCATCCTATGAGATCAGGTAAAATGTCGAAAAGTTAAGCGAACGGTTTAATTACAATATACAGCATGTTGACCTTCGCGTTATTATTTATTAGACAGATGTATTACCTTGTCGATGCTGGAGTAATTCTTTTCAGAGTTTTCAGTGTACTCAATATTTGCTGGAGTCTGAATCATGAAATATACAGTGTATTGTTAATATTGTTAGTAGTTTTAGGAATGAAAAGAAGCTCGGAAGAAATAATGCTAAATGAAGTTGTAAGGATGCCTGACAAACGAAAGCAACTTGTACAACCTGAGAGTTGCCAATTTTAGCCAAATGTGTTTCGATCAAACTTGGATCTTCTGTTATTCTTGACACTGAATAAACTGACCAATTATTATCAAGATTGTAATCATCAATGCGTACTCTGAACAGGAACTGGCGACCCAATAATGTATCAAGTTCCTCGGGAAATAAGTCATCGTCACCGGCCTATTTAAAAAATTAACGAATACTTCGTATCACATTTAAATATGTAGCACGAATCACTTTACGTAAAGTACAAAGTTGTCAACAAATGAAGGACCTTGACCAAGACTTCTCGCAAGACAGCAGCCGATTTACCAAGCATCTGTGATACATCTCGATCCCACATAACGAAGGATGCGCATCCGGTATCGTCCATCACACGGTATGTAACTTTGTATCTGTATGCCATTAATTTACTATGTTATGCAAGATAATGAAATGATACAATGATAATGTTGTTACGTCACTATGTTGTTAGTCCCACTCAGAATGTAATTTACCTTGGAACAACGTACTTAACTGACTTGTTGCACCGCTCACAATAGAACATCCCTTCCTCTCCGATATCGACTTTACCATCACACACGCCACAAGAATTGTAAAACCAATTCCTTGATGCTTCGACGTGCAACGGAGTTGCAAGAACTGCGATATAACATGCCTGCCAGTTGAACATTCCATTTCAGTGAGATGGTCAGGTTTATATTATGAGGATATTAACGACCCTAATTGTTTTTCAAAGTTACCGTCTTAATTTCTGTAATATCTTCTATTTTTTTAATCACAGATTTCTTGGTGAATACGTCCTCCATTGAAGTTGAGCTGCTAGGTAGCTGTGTCAATTCCAGTGTTACTTCACCCTGCCCGACACTACAAATGAATTAAGTTAGATAGAGTGTGATTTTGGTTGTTTCACCAAAAAAATGTTATCCCATCAAAGCATTAACGTTAATAGAACATCGTAAACTTTCATCTCCGATGAGTATTTGCATTATGACTCTACTGTCTACAATTTGCATTATGTTAGAACACCTCACCTCGCCAGTATTTCCCTTGCTTCATCTATATCCGGATTAATAATGAGCCGCGAGGTGAAGAAAGAGTTGGATATGGAATAACCTCCTATAGAGTAACAAATATGCAGAGTTAAGTTAGGCGTGTGTAAATCTACATTTAAAATTAAATTTGATTTGTTATATGGAATAAGTTCAGCATAAAACCCCCAAATCTCTTCAGTTTAGCAAACTGTAGGACACCAATAATTGGTTTGTTACTTCCTTCCATGTGTTGCTGGAGTATCTTAGCGTAATTGCTCCAAAGGGCAATCTGCACTTTAGTTTTGCTGAAAATGCAATGGTGATATATATAAGTACAGTCATACAAATCACAAGTTGATATATGTGTGTGTGTGTGTATACCTCGAGTCGAGCAACTCAATCTTCATCATCTCTTTCTTGTCGTCCCGAATAAGCTCTATTGCACTTGTACCGTTTAGAAGGCCAATTATGTCTGATCACGTGAATAGCAGTAAGTTAGTTTAAATTTTTGAGCAATTTAAAAATTTAGTTAAGATTTAGCAAAAAAAAAGAAGACATTTACATAAAAGTTTGTTACCTATTAAAACATTTTCGGGAATATGTGTTGTTAAGATATCATTGAAGTCTACGAACTGAAATCCGTAAACAGGAATAGAAATCTCATCACATGGCTTCACAGAGGTCGTCCTGTAAAAATTGATCTTGAAATCACTTTTACAGGTCTTATACTTGTCGTTATTATGAGCGACGCCAAAGTTTGAGATAGTATACATCTCTCCTTCCTTCAGCAGGTTTTCAAATTGACGGATTAACACCGTCCTAATAGTTCCGTGGATCTTGTCTCCCTGGAAAAAAAGCTTCTTATTATACTAACGATTTTTATTATGCAGCTAGTAATTATCAAAGGGTTAGGCTATGCGGTTAGTAATGATCAAAGTAATGAAGCGATACCTTTTGGTCAATAAGAACCATTTCCAAGCTTTTGGGTTTCTCAGCGTTGTTCCACGAAGGGAGCGTATACAACCTAGTTACGCGACATTTAATCCTCCATGTTTCACGGCTTGGAGAGATGTCAGATATCATATTAAATTTCGATGTCATGGTTTGTTATTGGTTTGCAATGGATAGTTGTTCGGGTAGGAGATTTGGTGCATTTAAATACGGACGTATGACCTTGGTAATAATGTTAATTATGTAAATTACTCACTGACATATATCTCATATATGTATAAATTATAAATTTTTATGATTTTTTCTTTTTTATGGTTGGTTACTTTTGGTATAGATGGTAAATATGTAAACTTGGTAAAAATATACATGGTAATTATGTATACTTTTTCAATTGTGACGTTTTTATATACATGGTAAATATGTGAATTATCGATTGGAATATATCTCCTATATTTTTAAATTATATATCTCCTATATTTTTAAATTATATATATCTTGTATATTTTTAAATTACATATTTTTATGATTTTTTTATGTGGGTATGCAATCTTTTCAGTTATATGCTTGTTATATTGTTTCCATATATGCAGTGTACAAATATTTTATGCTAATGCATATATTTTTTGGTATATTATATACTACTCCCTCCTATTCACTCTTTTCCTCCCCAATTTTTTTTGGGTGGAAACCAAGGAGGGAGTATAATAATAATAAAGAGTGGAGATAAAGTAAAAGAGATGAATATAAAGTGGGGTATGAAGTGTAAAAGGTGGGGTATAAAGTGAAAAGGGGTTGGGTTTAGGTGTGGAGGAAAAGAATAAAGAATTGAATGAAGAATAAAGAATGATTAAAATTATTTCCAAAAAAGGAAAGTGGGAAGAAAACCAAACTAAGCTCAAAAAGGAAAGTGGGAGGAAAAGAGTGAATAGGAGGGAGTAATATATACCATGCATAGTGGAGTGATATGAATGGGTAGTTGGGCCCTTTTTTTATTTACGTAGGCTTTTGTATATACAATTAGTAATGGAGATTCAGCCCATGATTGTTTTGCACTTTGGCGGCAAAATTTTTAACAGGAACGCGACATGTGGCAATGCATCTTTTAGAGGTTCTTCTTTTAGTTATATAGTATGATTAGCTTAATAATTAAATAAGGTAAATTAGATTATTGTAGTTAGGTCAAATTTGGTTACTAAATTTGAAAGGGACAAATCAGTAATTTACTCGTAAATTATGGACGACGCTAAGTAAATTTATGGACGACAAGAAGTAGTCCCCTTAGGGAAATCATATCATAATTGATATGACACAATTATTAAGAGATATGGTATCCTAAAGTAGTATTATTGTATTTACATAATCAAGGAAATCATTGATACTGATTGATTATGATAAAATCAATTCTTATCACCTCTTACTAAGAGGATGCATAATGTACAACCTACAATAGAGAGGATCTCCTCTTAGAGGAGAGAGAATGCTAAGAGGAGGGCAAATCCTCTCTATTGTACATACTCTTATACTCCATCCTCCTCCTTAGACCTAGATAACGGATTATAATAATCTAGTTGGCTTCGACTCGGGTGAGATCATTTCGGGTTCGGGTCATTTTCGGGTTTGTTATTTTCAACTTTTTTAGGGACATCGATTCGTTTTCTATAATAATAGTCGGGTCAGTTTCGAGTTAGCTCTAGACAATTCAGGTTATGGGTCAAAATCGGGTTTTCAGTTCGGGTGTCGGATTGGATTCGGTTTGGCTTATTCGGGTCAGGTCAGTTTCGCCAGGTCTACTCCTCTTTAGTTCTCCTTCATCCTCTTTCTCCATCACCCTTCATCCTTCTTCTATTTTATTTCTATATGTTTCGTTTAGATTAACGTGTTAATTTTGGTGTAGGATTGTGTTGTTAGCTAGATTTTGTGAGATAGGAAGAGGAAGGCGAAAGATATTAATGACGTTTAGTGCTCCGTACACTGAGTAAGTGAAAATGAGTGAAGTAATATAAAATAAATTAAAGGCGAAAAAGGAAGGTGAACGGGTTCTACCGGTCGGTCACTTATACTACTATGATTTAACTGCTGCAATAATACGTATTATTCTCATATTTATTAAAATTGATATTATTTTGAGAAGACGCCTTATAGTTGGTATTATTGTCGTTAAATAAAATTAAAGGTGAAAAAGGAAGGTGAAAGGGTTCTATCGGTAACCGGTCACCTATACTACTCTAGTTTAACTGTTCCAATAACTAGTTTTGATCCCGCGCAAATTGCGCGGATGTATTAATAAAAAAATATGTTATATATTTAAATTAGAAATAATTTAATAAATACTCTGTATTAGAAAGAGTGTGAAAATTAATAGTTTTAAACATATATAGTACAGAGTAATATTCAAGACAATACAATCAGAACACTTATATCATGTTCAATTAATCTAACGTTATGATCGAGATATAGTATTCTTTCATATACACAATATAGTATTCCGTACTTATTTGAGCTCATTTTATCTGAAAAGATGCTTGTATACAAACCAACGAATAATTTTGCAATTCCTCATATCTATAAATTTAATAATATGTAATAATATTGTCAACGGTAGAACAAATGTTATAGTGATTATAAAATTATTCTATCCTACCTATTATATATCATATTCATTGAATTGAGCTATTACTTGTAAATTATTCAATAATTAGCTTAATACTGCATCTAAAATAATAATTGAGATGCTGTATTGGAGTCAATATTTTCAATATCATCAAAAGTGAACTTTCAAGCTTACAGACAAATAAAAAACAACAAAACGATACATGAAAGTTGTCTTTGAATAAATTAATAAATAACTAGTTAGTTACCCGTGAAGAACCTTCACGGGTTGTTCGCTTTTATTTATGTAGAGAGTTTATTGGATTAACAAATAAAATTAGGTTATTCGTTAATAGACTTTTAGTTACTTTAGGTGTTATTAGGTAAGCGAAAACATGAACAACATATAGTAAGTATGGTGCAATCTCTTCGACATTCTTTGATCATGCACTTTCTACTTCCTGTTGTGAGTGTTTTAACCGATTCATTAGATAAGAGGTGAGTATATGAACGAAGGGGGAGATGTCAACACGTGGTTAGATGTACCAAGTAATCATCGCAAAGGTAAATAATGATAGAAGAGTGATACCCGTGAAAAACTTTCACGGACTGCCAACTATTATTTTGATAAATATTGATTACAATCGAAGATAAATTTTAGATTAATAGTGTGTTACCCGTGAAAAATTTCACGGGTTGCCTATTTTTATTGACATTTAAAGATAACGGAAGTGAGATTGGTTTTTAAATTAGACGAAAGAATGTGATCATTAATATGTGGGTTAATAGTACGAAAGATCGAACAACATAACCGTTTAAAGGATAATTTGTTGCTGAAATAAGACAATTTATTTTTTATTTCATACTTTACTAATTATAATGTACTCCGTATAAAGTACAATTAAATCTACTCATAAACAAAATTAAAATAGTGAAATATATAGTTTGACCCGTCTTGAATATCGTTTGATTATAGTGAAATACTCCGTTAAAATGAATATTTTGACTTTGTTTGATTATAGTGAAATGTTACTCATGCATGTACTACTTACTTCGTATTAATTATACTGAAATCTTATTTACAATATATATATTTCGTAGGAGTTACGGAGAAATATATTTATATCTTCAATAAATCATAACTCCTCCGAGTCTGATTTATGTTTCTCTTTCCCTCTTGGGTGAGTCATTCTTTCTTTTTCTTTCCTGTCTAAGTCATAAATATGTGGCTCATATTCTTCCATTTATTTCCCTCTCTTTCTTCTTTATTTTTACACCATACATATCTAATATAAAAAATCTCCCTTATTTTTACACTCTTTTATTTTCCATTTGTAAAGAGTGTGATCATCAATATATCGTTTATCTAATATATCGAAAACATTTTTAATCTTACTAATAATACGTATCTATCTTTAATTCAAGAATATGGAGGGAAAATTGAAGACAGTAAACATTCTTCGATCCCGTTTATAACGCGTGTTTGACCCGAATCCCGACCTAAAACTCGTATAATTAATGTTTTAATGTGCGTTAATAAACTTGACCTGAAATCTTTTTAAACCCGACTCGTGTAAGTAATGTGGTTAATATGTGTTAATAACCCGCAAATACGATAATAACATGTATTTGACTCGAATCCCGTCTCAAAATCCGTATAAACCCGACCCGTATAGTTAATATTTTTAACATGCGTTAATAAATCATTTTCACACGAAAACCCTTTAAACCCGGCCTAGATATTGCTCAACAACAATCTTACCGCTACCCCTCAATTTTTCTTGCCATTAATGTTAATAGTGTAATACCCGTGAAAATTTATGGGATTGAAACGTTTATTTGGTAAACAGGACATAGTGTTAAACAATAGACAACAAACGTGAAAGAGAAGTAGAATGATATAAATCCTTTAATACATGTATTAATTTTTGATATATATGTAATTTGTGTTCAAATTCATATGTTTATATTAAAGTTGGAATCTTTTAAATACTTAATTAAATACAACACTATGGGTTATATATAACATTACCCTATTCATTGTTTAATGAAATAAGGAGAAAACTATTGACAATGTTTGTAAATTGCATACTCATAATACAACAAATAAGTAGTTTATTACATAAATAAATAGTCCTTTTATTATTACAACAAATAATAAAACTATTCATTTATAATTTTTTTACATAAATAATTACATTTATTATCGGGAAATAAAGTTTCCTTTTTCCCTCCATTTGGTTTTTTAAAAACCTCCATTTGGTTTTTAAAATTACAACAAATAAGTAGTCCATAAAAATTGTACATTGATTTTTAGAATAACGAAGAGACATTGATTTTTAGAATAAAAATTGCACATAAGTAGTCCATATTTTGGAATAATGAAGAGACATTGATTTTTTGTTCCCACTATGGAATGCGTTCAATGTTTCGGTTTATGTAAATATAAGCGGTAAGTTTTTATGCATCGTAGTTGCAAAGAATTAGTAGTCTCAATTAGCTCGTACAATTAATGCAATTTTTAGATTAGATGTATATGATACTATATATATTTGGACGTGATTAACACTTCTATACATTTCGATTTGTAGAATTAAAATTTCTCTCGAAATACAAAGAATAAATTTTACTTCTACACTGTCTTGAAAAAAAAAAGTGAAGCAATATACAATAGGTATACACAAAAAAATCTGGGCCCAAATAAAATTAAAACGGTACAAACTTAAAAAATATTCTAATGCGATTAATTACTATGTCTCGAGAATCAAACGCTATATTTGTCCCTAATATACACAAAAAAATTCTACTACGCGATTAATTAATTGCGAATTGCCTTTACCAACTAAATCCGATGTGAAATCCGAAGCAATTTACAATTGCTATACACAAAAAAAATCTTGGACCAAACAAAATTAAAACGGTACCAACTAAGAAACTATTCTAATGCGATTAATTACTATGTCTCGAGAATCAGCAAACGCTAAATTTTTCCTTAACATGCACAAAAAAATTCTACTACGCGATTAATTAATTGCGAATTGCCTTTACCAACTAAATCCGGTGGCAAATTTACTTTTTTTTTTAAAAAACTAAATATGCAATTAATTATTTGGTCTCGAAAATAAAAAGCCAATTACTTATTGGGATCGTCTTTTCTTAAAAAATTATTGGGATCGATGTTTTTTATCTACGTATTGGTCTACTTATTGGTCTCGAAAATAAAAAGTCAATTACTCGATGTTTTTTCTAAAAAATTTATTGGGATCGTCTTTTATTTAGTTAGAAGGGTTGTGTAATTGATTAACGAAAGTAATTAGGAGAGACTGCTTCGTGAATTGAAATTTGGGATTTTTTTTTGGTTTTTGTTTTTTTTTAATAAATTTATACACATCCTCGGTATGGGAAAAGACTACTGTATGTTTTTCCTACATTTTTTTCAATGACTAATGTCATGGATCAATGGATTGGGTTTGTGGGACACGTGGTGATTGATTTAATATATAGAAGATGTTTAATAGCCAATGAAATGAATTGTTCAATAAAATAAGGGGAAAACTATTGATGATGTTCGTAAATGACATATTCGTAATACTACTGTAAACGTACACCCATAAATTTACGGAGTAGTTATGCACTTTAGTTATATAAAAGTAATTTTCTCTATAATTTTTTTACATAAATAATTACATTTATTATCGAGAAATAAAGTCCCCTTTTTCCCCATTTAGTTTTTGAAATTACAACAAATAAGTGGCCCATTTAGTTTAAGTATACTTGTGAAATATAGAGAAATTAAGGTCTTGCAATTAATAAATATCTATAGTCCTAATTGAAATATGATGACTCAGGCTCGGGAACATAAAATCTGAGTGTGCACTACAAAAAAAAGACAAAAAATAATGTTAGATAGAGTACTTACATACATCAATGAAACAATTTTTTTCCCCACACTATGTATTAATTTTTTTAAAAAAAATTGCAATGTATTTAAAAATTTACAAATTTTGGGGAATCAAAATGCAAGTGATGGGAAATGATAAATTTATGGGGAAGGTTGAAGAATTAATTATATGTTGGTTATATAAAATGTATTATGCTATTAATCACTGTATATTTATTTTGATTATGTGAACCGTGTTATTTAATTGTTAGTTATTTTATACGGAGTGATTGCAATGTGTAATTCTAGTCTTCAAAATATTCATAATTCATACTCCCTATTCCCATTAATCTTTTGATCTTCTTGTCCGACTCTTGGTGTCAATAATAAAAAATATTTGACTGTAAATATCAAAGACTGTAAATATCAAAGAAAAAACTTATAATATGATACCAAACCTTTTGAATTCAATAGAGTAGAAGAATTAAAAAAATATATTTTAACAATGAAGTACAATATGAAATATAAGCACTTTAGATCATGTAACTTTCAAAGCACCTTAGTTCATGTAACTTTCAAGTATTAGTAAGGACATTTACTAATACTTGCGTTTTTTCGAGATTAGTATGCCATGTTTTTTCGTTTTCCATTGCAATATACCTAACCCTCTATTTTTCTTATACATTTGATATAAATGATTTTTTTTTTCATTTATGGTAGTGTATTTTTTCAAGGTTAGAAGTCTTGTTGCATACACTACCCATATTCATATTGTTTGGTGTGATATGTCTCCTTACTCATTCTTATTAGCCTTGTAAATTAAAATTACAGAAAGTTGAACTTATTTCAAAATAGAGAAACCAATTATACTTATTACAATGACATAATTGTAATAAAATATGGACACAGTTTTATTTCAAAATAAATCGATTAAATGGAAAAATCTTTCAGAATTAAATGGAGAAACCATTTAGTGAAATTTATAGAAAAACCTTCAAAGTTTATTTATTTCGAAATAGAGAAACCAGTTTCACGGGTTGTTTTGATGTAGTTTTATGTAATTTTAAATTATTATTTAGTTATCATCATAAGGTAATTAATTATTCAAATTGTCATTTTATTTTGAATTAAATAGAGAAAAAAATTCAGAAATTTACGTAAATGAACAATAAAATAGGAAAAGCATTAGAAATATTTATTATTTAAATTGTCATTTTATTTTTAATTAAATGGAGAAAAAATTCAAAAATTTACGTAAACGAATAAAATAGGAAATGTATTAGAAATTTACCTAAAAGTTTGAAACTTTAGTTAGATTAAACCTTGATTTCTCTTATATAAAAATATAGAAAAAATATTTCGTCATATTTCTCTATACAAAGTATTTCACAATTCTTCAAATATTTTACAAAAAAATAGAATAATATAGAATAATTTAAAAATATAGATTTTTTTTTAAAAACAACAAATGATATTTCATCATATATTATATACAAAGTATAAATAATAATTTCGACGATACCTTATAATTCTATTTCGATGATAAATAAAAATTATTACTTTACTATTTAAATTACGAAATTAAATAAAAATAATTTTTGTATACTTTTATACCAATATATTTTACAAAATGAATTATATTTACATTAATTAAGATATTTAAAAAATAAAATGCATTAATATAATAAACCATTAATTAAATTAAATACACCAATAATTAAATTAAATTAAAATTAAACCAATAAAATAATTACCTGCTGAAAGTAAGTAAATTGTGTGATCTTCATCCTATCCATCCGTACTTCCCAATCCAAACCCCAGGCACCAAGAACCTAAAAGAAGTGTATAAGAATTAGAATTGCAATCAAAAAGTAAAATTTATTAAAATAAAAGTAACAGCATTCAATTTGTTAAAAGTAATAGCACCCGATTTATTTAAAGCACTCGATTTATTAAAGCAGGCTACAGATTACCTGACTTTTCCAGTTATCTTCTACAAACCGTATGTCATGGTCATTGACATTAACACCTGAATCAATATAAGATGGAGAATTAGAGTTGAGAAACCGAAAGTATTACTTTCTAGTATTTTAAAAACGAAAGAAAAAAACCTACAATTCAGAAAACCTATATATTAGTTTCCAGTATTTTAAAACCGAAAGAAAAAAAAACGAAAAAGGAATTAATAAAATCAGAAAATTGGGGATGACTGCAGACATGGTGCCGAGATAACACAACATATAAATAGAGTGAGATGTAATTGAAACACAAATGAAGGCAACGAAGAGACGGATATTGATTCACTGTGCCGTATTTCCGAGATGAATCGTGATTAATGAGGTAGGGTTACGATGAGGATGAACAATTAAAGAAATTGAGAAAACCGGTGATGCATTCTCGAAAAGGATGAATCGACATTTACAACAGTGCTTCGTGAATTGGTGAACAACATCAATGAGGAAGCAATATCGGTGGAAGAAAATTGATGATGGGAAGATTAATTGGTAGTGGTGGTGATTGATTATGCCTCGTGAACTGATGCTGAGATTTAATGACCTGGTTTCAGTTAATTGTAAGTAACGTACTACATCCTTTTTCTGCATATTATCTACAAACTGATTTCTTGGATTAGTGGTTTGCTCATGTGGGATAGGTCCCGGTGGTCGCGGGCTCGATTCACGTTGTTGATGTTTTTGGATGAAATTTTGAGAAAAATTTGTAGATTGCATACAAACGTGTTCACACTGGGGGGTTACAAAATTGTATCAAAAATAGGGACTTATTTCGAAATGGAGGATCCTCATTGTGCCATGTCATTGTAAATGGTCTTTGCTTTAATATATAAGAGATTGTTGACAAAAAGAGTCATGGATGTTTGTTCGAGATTTTTCAAAACTCTAGGGTCAAGGTGTCAAGTCATTTTGAAAGTCTTCATCTATTGCTCCTAATGATCTTCGTTCAATCCTTCGAGAAGCTATATTAGGAGTAGCAATTCCTCGTTTGGTCTTTAGCTAGTCAACTTGTCATTTTTGGGGCTTCGTCCCTCTTATGTACCAAAAAAATATGGCAGTGACTCTATTTTGTTATCTTTATTTTTATTTTACTTGAACCCTAAATTATCGTATTTGTGCCGCGTGCAGTAAGCGTTTGATATATTTAGATATGAATCATGCCATAATATCATACTCCATATAAGAGGGACAATAGACCAGTTTCAATCTATCGCCGCTTTAAATTTTTATAAAACTCATCAATCTTCAGTGAAATTTATGAACATCTTCGTGGATTAAACAGATGGACTGGTCATGTAATGATCGGGTGACAATACAATTTCCGTCTTATTCACTTGTTTACCTTTTATATTATTTGCTAATAATATTTTAATAAAGGTAAACAAATGACTGAGACAGAGGGATCAGAGTATATTTAATTTCTTTAAAAAGTTAAATTAGCTAAGATATTTAGTTTTTTTTTTGAGGCAAAACGTGAGAAGTTTAAATGTGGCATACTGAACTACCTTTAATAACAGTAAATACATACTTTGATTTATTACGATTCAGATTAAAAATGTTAGACAGTTACACATATTGTTGTAGCTGATTATTAATGATACAATGATACCTTTGTAATTTTGTGAAGTTTTGATTTGATATACTTACATTACATCAAAAAAATCCGTAAAAATTTTCGGTACATCTTTCATACCATTTCGACCTTTATAATTGTATGCTCCTTTAATCGAAAATATAAAGTGGTTCGATGTGAGACATATTTTGATAAAAAAAAAACAGAGATTGGAAACGGATGGAGTAATCATATACGAGTACACAAAAACTATGGAGTAATCTTAGTAGCTAGAACTGCTCGATCATGGAGTATATGTGCCAAAAGATTTAGGTCAATTTGATACACACCGAATTAATTAGTACTATAAGTTATTTCTATTTTATGTTTATTTCTTAAGTTAATTACGTTGTTACCCTTTAGGTTACTTTATAAGCCTAATTTCTCATCTAGATGTAATCAACTAAGAATTTGATTAATTTGCAAATCTATTGTCATCATCTTCTTCTCTAAACCTTCATTTATCTTATTTATCTATAATCCCAGGTGGTCATCTCCACCCAAACTCATCCCATACAACCTATCGATTCCAGAAATCGAACAGTTGTAACACAATTCAAGCCCAAAATTTATCATTTGAATTGAAATTTTGATTTCATTTTCACGTTTTGAGTAACATATTCACGTTTTTCACATAAGGAAAAAAATTGCATAATTTTATCGTTGTTTATAAAAGGTACAAATATGTAATTAACGGAGACATTTTTCAGTAATAATTACTATATTAATAATGAATAATACGGAGTACCAAATTACGAGTATTATCCATATAGGCCAATTAATTTGGTATGAAAAATGATTTTATAACTAAAATACAAGGTGCTTCGTACCATTTGATTTTACAAATCGATATATGTCTATCTTAGGCTGATTTACATACATTACGTATTTGTGTCGTTGAACTTCTCAAACAAAGACGAATACGGTGTACAATTGTGTATTCTTTTGTCCCTAACATTTTATATAAATTTGAGAATATTGCAAGTTTAAATCCATAAAAAATACAATAAACGCTTTGTAATTGTAGCCCGAATTTTAACCAAGTTATCAATCGATTTTCGCTCTCCTACTATTGCATTTACTTCAAAAATCTTCTTCTTATATTAACTTTAGAGTTTTCGAGTCCTTGTGCGTGCTACCCAAATCTCTCGACCACCCCCTCGTCACCACGAGCTCATTGTCAGTTGTCTTCGTCACCAACTTCACTTTACTAAACTAAATTATTTTGTTTCATTAGACCTTATTATTAAACTCGTAAAAGAAATTTTCGAAAAAAATATATACTCTACATAATTTTTTTTGTAAAACAGTTTCATACCACACTGATTAACCTCGAAAAAAACCTTAATTTTCTCTTAGGTAAATAATCAAACAGATGGAGTCATTTACCACTACCGAACCGTCCACATCAGCTTCATTATTAACCACACCGGTTAAAAGACGCTCACTTGTGGGCCCCACCGTGACCACCCCCGACCGAGTCCACAACCGGATGAAAACCCGGATCCGAAACCAAAACATGGCTCTCTCTATATCCGACATCCGTCGAACAGCGACCCATCTCCGAAAACCCGATCCTGCGGCCCAGCAGCTCAAACGGGTCGGGTCATCGTTGACCAAGGTCAAGGGATCCGTGGCGTCACCTACATTATTGCCTAAAAAGTGTGTACAGTATTTTATTTCCCTCCTAATATATACCTTAGTTCTGTGTTTTTTCAATTTCTACGATAAACAAAATAAATTTGACTAACAATAGTTCGATAACTCATGTAAACGGGTCACAAAAATAACGATTTCTTTCCGTAAATTAATTATTTACTAGAACTTCGATTTGTTAAAAAATTATGGTCACTTTTAAAACTTGTATGGAGTAATAATACTCATGGTCAACCTTTTTTACTGAATAAAATTTGACCGACAATAATTCTTTGTTCCCAGCTCACAAAATTTTGTCGTTAGTAAGTGACATGATAGAATTCGCTCGTAACGATTTGCTGGGTACTCCAAGGAATCCGGTAACCATGGCTAATATATACGGTTTGATGTATTCTGATAGGTATGAAGTGTTATCCGAGTTCTTCGATGCAATGGTCAGTTCAATTCGTCTTCTCCGATTGAAAAGACTGCCTGCAACACTTACGAAGCTTAGTCGAAATATCGAGTCTTTGACAGACAGGTAATAATAATAATGAACTTAACTTCAATACAATGCAATGGTGGTCGAACTAAAATCGAGTTAATTAGTTGCTGTGATTTAAGGTTTGTTTTTAATGTAGGAGGTTCACATTGCATCACTTGAAGCAACTGAAGCACATAGTACCCGAAATCATTGACGTAAAGAAAATCCGAGTGCAAGATGAAGAAACGGGTTGTATGAAGGAGGACCTTCTCGTTTCATTACATCTTAATGCTGTGGAAACGGATAAAATCGTGAAGGGAAGTGGTGGATATTATCATTTAAAGCGGATCTTCCAGTCACGAATCATCGATCAGAGCGATGATGATGTGCCGGAGGCAGAACTCCCTGAGCTGTTCTACAAGCCCAAACATGATGAAGGCGAGTCGAGCATGAATCAATCCTCAGTCGTCTTACCTGCAACAACGACATTGACAGGTCCCACGTTTAAGAGACGGTTCTCATGTAAGGCGGCCGCAGTAGTTGATATTGACTCTACACCTCGAAAATTGGGTTCCACACCAGTAAGATTGATGTCTGCAACTCCTGCATTGCGAAAACCAAAGCGATCCCGTGTGACAGATGAATGTGGTTCAGATTTACCCGTCAAGTCAGCCAAACGTAGGGCTTTGAAATTTGATGAAAACAGTTTTGACAGCGAAGAACGACAGTCATGTCGGAATGGTGGTGATCTCATGACAGTACTTCCTGAGAAGTTGTTACATTCAGTAAGTAGCTTTCGTCATACTGTTTTTTTTTGCTTCGGCTTTGAAATAATGAAATGATTAAGAGGTGGTTGTTGCAGTTAATGGAGAAAGAGCAGAGGATGTTAGAAGAACAGGATCCAATTGTGTCAAAAACACGAAAGCGACAACAGTTGATGGCCAGTGTTCCTAAACTATTTGACATGATTCAGCTAATATTTCAGTCTGTCAGGCGAACGGTGATGACAAAAGACGAGCTTATTCACAAACTAATTACAGGCCATTTGGACATTGTTGATAAAGGTAAGGTCTCAAGTTATTCCTACTCCATCAGCAAAATGACTCACGTCGTCCACGATCTGTACGTCTTATAATATATTCGTAAACTATTTGTTTGCAGGAGAAGTCGTTGAGCAGCTTCGGCTTTTACAAGAAGTTGCTCCTGAATTCATTACTGAGCTGCCGTCTTTCAGTGGGGATACTCTACTGCGGTAGGTTCTTTATCAGTGAGACTGTCTTGTACAAGTCCTATCAAAATGGCTGAAACTGGATGCATTTTCGTTTACTTTTTGCAGCATAAACAAATCGTCGTGTGCTAAATCTGTACGAGCCAAACTTCAAGAAGCCATATGAGACTTGGAGGATCGGACCTGGTAGCTCGACTGTTAGAGACAGCAGATCGGATATCCTTTTTCTTAGATTAGTAAATGAATGATTAACATGGCCTGTCAGCTAATTTGCTTTCTGTAAATCTGAGTTTCTGTACATGTTTATCTGTGGTCTATTCGTAAAAATCAGTCGCTAAGGTAAATGAAATCGTCTTATTCTGATCTCATTTGTACTGATCATTTATTTCCAATATGGTTTTCAGTCAGAACAGTATATATAGTTGAATAGCGGTCTGGTAACGAGCTAGGTACGTTATCCCAATCCTGTGTTTTGATGGTGAAGCATGTAGCTACCTGGGAAGATGGCAAAACACTTCCTGCAAGTTATGTCTTTACACCAGGGAAAAGACCACGAGACAGTTGTTCCGACAGTCAAGTCACAGAGCTGCTGTGATCACGAACAAATAGTTCAGCAGATCGTCGAGCTGAGGCTGCACAACACTTTGCATTCTTCCAGGTTCATTTCTTTCTTTCGCTCGCTCCCTCTCTGTAAAACTATGCCTGCCTATGGAAGAAGTCTGAGAAATTTTCCTTGTTCACAAGTCTCAATAACTATGATAAAGAAAAGCGCCATCTCTGGAGGGATTCTACTAGACACTCTTGAGGAATGCATCCAGTATTGGCTCTCGAAACCTCTTAGATATCGGTATTCACTCATATCTGTATCCATTCTTACTTTCGTTTTAGAATTGTTTACGAATTGCAATCAAAATATTGTACTTGTAGAGCTGAAAAGTGAAGGACTTGGGGTTGAAGATGGGTATTTCGCGAATGAACGTACTCAGCCAAGAACCGGATTTGGTAGTGAATCATTTACCCTCCCTCCATGTATATCGAGTATCCTTTATTTTCTTCAGATCTTTTTTTTTTTAACTTGCATTGATCAATTCTCTACATATTATTAGCTATGGAAAGCTGAGAAGTATGGAGCATCGAGCAGTAACGAATGCTGTAAAATCTCAAACTGTACTCAATGCTTCGATACAAAGGGCTCCTTACGATTAGCAAAGCAGCCTTCATGGAGTAAAGCCTCGGAAAAAGAGAAATGCCATCACAGAAATGAGATTTGTTTCTATGTTGGTACCTACACGCCTCTGTTTGATGCAATATCTTACAGAAATGTCGTGTCTTCGACTGCAAAGACGTCACAGGTCACTGAGTCCTGTTTAACTTTGAAACTACCTAAGATCAAAGTTTGATGTATTGATATTTCAGGAACAGTTTTTATGTACTTCAGATTAAAACAGATGACTTCTATGATAAAACGTTGGTGTCTTGGTGATGATGTGAATTTTGTTGAACTTACACTTACGTAATCACGAATTCACGATCTTACAAAATTTCAACGAATTGTTAACGACTTACAACCGCTGTCTTTTACTGCACTTGGTACATTGTAGTGACACAAAGTTTACACAGAATTTAGAACTCTTTGCTCCTTGCATTTTCTCTAAGGCTCGAGTTATGCACTGTCTGTAGTTGCATCTATCTGCTGCTGCTGCCTCTTTATTACCGATATTTCATTCTGGTTGACAATGGATGGAGGCGATCCCTTTGGAATTTCTTCATCGTGTCCTTTGCCCCAAAGCAACAGGTAAAGTCCGATGATGATGGTAGCTCCTCCTATTATGCTGTCGACCACCATGAACGACTTTTTTTTTTATCACTCGACTATTGCTTCTTGTAATAATAATAATCAAATAAACAATTAACATTTTTTTGAGTTATCCATACATGGTTTCGAAGTTCATAACTGCCTGTATAGAGCTTTTCTCCAAGTATGAAATACGCAAAAACTACGACTAGTAGTGTTTGAAGGGGACAAAACATTGTCACAAATACCGGTCCCTTCTCTTTCGAACATTGTATAATCATCATGAAGTTTAAAGCAGAAGAAACCACTCCCTACAGTTTAACACCATTGATCGAGTAAATGTTTGCTCTAGCTAGTCCTGGTAAAAAAAAAGCGCGTTTTTATTTGAACTTACACCAAAGAGAATGGTAGCAATGTCGACAGATGATTTGGTAATCCACGCTTTTGACTGATGTCGTACTGCTACTGATGTGAAAACTGCAGATTGTGCTGCACCTATGAAGTTTGCCCATGTTGCTAATGACAATGGAGCTGGATACCTCTTCATTGTCGATCCCTGCAAGAGCGATCACGTGTTTATAAGTACAGGTTTCTTAAAGATTGATTCGCTTTATGTTCTTTCATTGTTTGATTTTATCAGTGCTGCAAAATATAATCTGAACTGTAATGTCATACAGTAAAATGGTCTATAACTTGAGCTAAATTATCGTGAGGAAAAAATATCAATAATGCCTTTGCAAACTACATTTACTCTAAAGAAGCTAATTCGTAGAGGGTACAGAATTTGGATACATGTCTCACGGTCCTACTATATAAAAAAAATCAATCAGGATGAATATTAGCTAAATTAGCAAGAAACTATGCTTATCCATAAAATTGGGATATCAATGTATACCTCGGGATGAATATTAGCAAAGTCGAGAATCCGAGAGTGAAAAATCCCCTTTAAATGAGACTAAAGCTTGTTCACAAAAATAACTCAAGCCCTTTTCTTTTCTTTGCTTGTTCACAGTAAACTCGAGTACTTTTATCCTGATATCTTTTTCCTTCTCCTTCTCTTTCAGATCAACTGGAGCTTCAAGGGTCGTTTTATTCTCCTCCAACTGTTTTGAGATTGCCTCCTTCTCATTGCTCAAAAGTACTTCTTCTCTTTTCTCTCCCCAAAACTTCCTGAGGCAAACATATCTTCATCAATAACTAACATTACATACATTTTTAACTCTACTTCCAAGAATTCCTAACCCTAAACAACCAAATTAACCACACAAAACCCTAAATTTCACCCAATTCATATAAACAAACCAAAATCAACATCACAATAACTAATTATAGAAATTAATCATAATAACTAAACATCTATAAAACAAGCTACAAACATTCATAAATCTTAACCTTAAAATCAATCCAAGCAAACCAAAATCTACTCCAATTAATCATAGAGAACCCTAATCGTAGATCAATAAAAAAAATTAACTAACCTTTAGGTTGCTCATTTTCCGAAAATTCCTTCTCCAAACCTGATTAAACATTTTGGTGATGGTGCCACCATAAAATATTTAGCGCATCAAATCTAACATAACCCTCTAAACTATCGATTTTTTGCCGAAATTAACAACAATATACACATCCAAAACACACTGAATCTCCACCGTTATATCGAGCATGTGAGATTCGTTTTAGTATAATAATAAAACAAACGATAAAAAAAATATGAATTTGCTACAAAGGATAAACAAACGAGTTAGTATCGGTTTGTGAAAAATAATATAGCAAATATAATAAATATACGAGATCGAAATCTGAAAATATTGCTAAAAGATGCGGTTTTGTATAAAAAACGAAGTTCGAAAAATAAATAATAAAAAAGGAAGGGGGTGTCGTGTGACAGCCGGCCGCGCGGCTCGCCCGGGATGCCGGCGGGTCGCGTGACGGCCTGTTTTTGAAATCGGTTTTTTGAAAATTCGATGCTTTTATTAAATTGCGTACAAATATCGCATAATTTGCACTCGATCTAATATTTTCGATATTCGTTATATTCGATAATTGACTACGAAATCAATATCAAACACTCCGAATAGTTTTAGAAAAGATATAAATTTTAGGAATCGTTTCGTAGAATATATAATAAAACGAACGAAAAAGCTAAAAAAAAGGGTTCGGGTTTCAGGCCCGTGCGCGAGTCGCCTGGGAGGGGCGCGACTCGCGTGCGGGCCTGTCCCGGTTCCGTTGTTGTTCGAAAATTGTTAATTTTGATAAATCGCGTACAAATACGAATTAATTTATACTCGATTTATATTTCCGATATTCGTCGTATCCAATATTCGATTATGAAATCGATATCGAATATTTGGAATGAATTTTATAAAAGGTTTTGTAAAATTGTTTGAAAAAAAGAGTTTGAACGAAAAAGATGTTAATTCTCTCCGCGTTTAAAATCGTTCTATTTTGTAAAAAAGATGTAACGATTTTCTTAGCATCGACGAGATTCGATTTAATTCCTTTAATACGATATTCAACTATAGAGTTGATATTATATTTTAGGAATGTTTGTTATATGAAAATAGTTTTAATAATATCGATATTAGAAATAATAAAAAGCGATGAACGACCCGTTAAAAAAAAAGAACGACGCACGACCCATAAGGAAAAAGACGGACGACGAGAAGGAGAAGAGAAGAAGAAAGAGAAATCGGGTTTGGTACACCCTCAACCTACATGCTTCTGTTTACTCGGATCGGGGCTCGTCGGGACGTGGCTTGGGCACAAAAGCGTCGAGTGGATGTCGGTGAGTTGTGATAGCTTGATTTGGACGTGAAGGGTGTCGGGTGTCGGGCCGGTTTCCTTCGGGTATAATATCGGTTTCTCGATGCTAAGTGTAGAAATTGATGTATGTGTGTATGAATGTTGATCGATGATCTGTGTGTGTTTTTGTATTGTGTGTGCAAGGGGCTATTTATAGGGAGTTCCCGACCTTGGCTAGGAGAGTTTGAACTACCGTTTAGGATAGGAAACGTAGGAATTTGAGAGGAATGAGAATTTCGCTTTCTTGTGAAGGAAGAAAGGGAACCGGCTGGTTGGTAGGCTACTCGGCCGAGTATTTGCACTCGGTCGGGTGTTTGATAAGGTTTTTGGATAGAATTTCTACTTGAGATCGAATTCTATTCTTAAACGGATTTGTTTAATATTTTGTGAAACTTATTTTTCGTAGGATTAGAGTATGAATCAGCCGTGTGAGGTGTCACGGCTGACTCACGTGTCTCGGGAAAATCTTTGACCGGGTTTTGACTCGGTCGCTAAAAGACGGTTTTACCCCTGGTGTCGGAATCGACCCAAATTAGTCTTATTTGACTCGAAACGGCCCACTGGGCCTGATTTTGAGGTTGGTTTTGTGAGATATGTACTCCATAATGAGCCCAAGCCAAATGCCAATGATTTTGAGCCCGTTTCTGAGTATTTAAAGCACGTTTGCGTCCGATCATTATCGGGTATTTGTCGGAAACTGCTATAGACACCTGGCAGTCAAAATGTGGGTGTCTACAGAGCCCCCACTCTGACTGAGGCTTGGACAGGGCGAAAGTCAGAGTAGTCACCAGGTCAATCAAAGATTAAAACCTGGCAGCTTCCGGTCGGGTCGTTTAAGGTCCATTAGACCTGCGTGGAGGGCCCGCCGGCCGGAGACTAGAAATGTACCTGAGTTGATGATGATAACTCCGTGGAGAATCGGACTTGTCGTATAAGTCTATACCGTTGGGGAGTTGTTTGCACGGTTTTGCTTGAGTCGTCCTGTATAATGATTTATGCAAAAATTTGCATGTAACACATTTTTTAGGAGAAATGACTCGCGCTGGGGAATAAAATTTTTGAAGAAGATTTTTTTGGATTTTTGGATGGAAGAATTTTGAAAGATTAAAGTATTTAGACTCCGAAAAGGAATAGGAATGCTCGGGATGACTTAGCTAGATCCTAGGATAAAGGCCTGTATGCTAAATCCCCTGGGATTAGGAATCCCAAAGTGAGGAGGAGATGAATTTGATTTCATGCTATAAATACCCTTCTCCATGCTCACAATTTATTCACAATTCACACAATTCTCTTCTCCCTTCAAAGAAAAAACAAGCCTTGAAAAACTTATTCCCTCTTTTTAGAAATTCATCATGGGTATCGATCGATTAGTCGGAATGTTGCAAGATTGGTCCCGATTTTTCAGCGATGCTGATAAAGTTATTTTAAACCAGAATGGCGTCACCCAGCTATCCACAATCCGCCAGATGCAAGTGGATCGTCACTTTTTGGATGCTTGCCTGTCCTACTGGGATGATACTTATCATGTTTTTAGGTTTCCTCGAGGCGAAATCTGTCCCATTCCTGAGGAAATAGCTGCTGTAGAAGGGTGGAATCCCGTTCTTCGCCCTGCCGTCCCGTTTTCAGTCCGTGATATAAGGAGAAAATTACGAGAATTCCTAGGGCTTTCTCACATGGAGGTATCTCGCATGACAGAAGGAGATACAGTCTCCTTGATCGACCTGGCTGAGAAATTTATGAACCTAGATGACGTCCGGGTCAGGCCGGTATATAGCCGTAGGGCCTTTACTTTTTGCATGCTCCATGTCTACGCTTCTGAAGGTCATATGGATTTGCTATCTTGTATGGGCCATGTCAGACTTCTTGCTGTAGCTGACCTGATGGAAACAGAGCACAGCCCAGCTTGGCTGATTACTAGGGAGATTATCCAGGGCTTAGATAATCGTAAGAGGGATCCGTCGATCAGGCTGACCGGTAGCACCCGTCTTCTGCAGGTAGGCTGATTTTTTCTCGATTTTCGCAATTTTTGTTTTTTTTTCAATTTCGGTCTTTGATTTTTTTCGCGGCTTCCACGGTTTTTCTCGATTTTCCCGTTTTTCTCGTTTTTTGCGTTTTTTTTTTTTTTTTTTACGACTTAGACTTTTCGCGATTTTGACTTTTCGTGATTTTGACTTTTCAGCTATGGCTTTTTGAGAGGCTATCGATTTTGGATCCTCCTCTAGATGTAAGCCGATATCGTCCGAACCAAGTGATGACGAGAAGACGGACTGTTGACTTTTCTCGCCTTACTACCCAAAAATTCTGGGACGAGCTGTTGTCTTTCCATGGAGGCCCATTGATCCGTTGGACCGTACCTTGGTGGCCCATTTACGTCTGGACCGGGTTAGAGTTGCGAGACAGGGCCCGTTATCAACTAATCCTATCTTTCAGGCAGACGATTCATCTTTATCCCGATCGCATACTTAGGCAATATGGTCGGGCCCAGAGAATCCCGGAAATCGAGGCAGTCGTGAGTGAATCTACTCAGCTAACGGACGTGATGTGTGATACTTGGGCGCAAAGATGGTATACCCGGCACACTTGGCCCGTTTCTAAAGCTTCTCCCTCGATCTGGGTATCAGATTCTTATACGAAGTGGACCCAGGCAGATTCTGCTAAAGCCCGTGCCGCTTTAAAGACTGATGAAGCCTTTGACTTGCTGCGCCGAGAACAGGCTAAGGATAATCGAGGTTTCTTTGATGATGGCGATACCCCGGCTACGATGGTCCGACTGATGTCAGGCCAGAAAGGGAAGACCAAGACTTCGACTAAAGGGTCAAGTACTAAAGGTACATGGGGGAAGATGAGCCCCCAGACGGACTTAGAAAGGAGACTTGGTCCAAGACTGGCAGCTAAGGACCGACTTGGTCCTCGGGATAGACTACCCGAGCACGTACGGGCTCGGATCGAACCGGTGCAAGGGACGGAGAAACCGAAGTCGAAGAAGCGGGTTCGAGTAAAGGAAGTTCCACTTGTGATTAGGGAACGTTCGCCCCCACCTCGTCGGCCTCGGGATCCGTGTGACCCAAAAGATAAGGGGAAGGGAAAAATGTACGAGTAGTCTCCTAAATTTTATTATTTAAGTATTACTACTATTTTTTTGTGTGATTTATTTTCGCGTGAGGCATTTTTTTTTTTTAAATAATAAAAGACATATTAGTGAAAACCGTTCCTGTCTTTTCGTTATTGCAGTGGTTGTACCCTTTTTGAAGGGTTGCCTACGTATCCACGATTAGTGGAATCAAACCAACCGTAGTTCAGATATAGATTTTTGAAATTTTCGAAATACATCAAGACTATTAGTTCGAGATGTGCGACAGTAGGATCAGTAATCCTAACTCATTGACTTGCTTAATTTTTGAAAATTTTATAAAAAGATAAACTTTTAGCAAGTGACATTGAGATAAGGTTTAGGGGTAATAACGCTTCAACTGGTCCAAGTTGGTTGGGTTGACGAATTCGTTCCCATCCAAGTCCGTCAACATTACGGCTCCTCCTGATAAAACCTTCTTTACTAGATATGGTCCGGCCCAATTAGGTTTGAATTTTCCCCTTGGGTCGACTGGTAGCAAGGCCCGGACAGATTTTAGGACTAGATCGCCCCTTTTGATATTTCTGGGCCTAACTCTTTCGTTGAAAGCCCGCTTTATCCTTTTTTGGTATATCTGGATATTGTTAAGGGCTCGAGATCGTCGTTCGTCCAAAAGAATCAACGAATCGTATCGGGCTTGGACCCAATCTGCTTCAGGTACTTGACTTTCGAGTAGAATCCTCAGGGATGGTACTTCGAGTTCGACCGGTTGGACCGCCTCCATCCCATATGTTAGATAGTATGGAGTTGCTCCGGTTGCGGTGCGGATTGATGTCCGGTACCCCCATAAGGCAAAAGGGATTTTGTCGGGCCAATCCCGGTAATTATCTGCCATCTTTTTGAGTATGGTGACAATCGTTTTATTGGCTGCCTCTACTGCTCCATTGGTTTGGGGACGGTAAGGCGAAGATGTATGCCTTTGAATCTTATATTTCGCTAGCAAAGTAGCGGTTTCGGCTTGGAAATGGTCCCGTGATGACTAATGAATTCATGCGAGATCCCTTATCGGCATATAATTTTATCTTGGATAAATTTTGCAACGTGCTTGGCGTTCAAGACACGATACGACTCGGCTTCAACCCATTTAGTAAAATAGTCAATAGCCACCAGAATGAAGCAGTGACCCCCTGTCCCGGAAGGGTTCACCTTTCCGATTATATCAATCCCCTACGTCGAAAATGGCCACGGTGATGTCATGGTATATAATAGGGATGACGGCATATGCTGGACGTTGCCGAAAATCTGACAGTTATGACAGTGCTTGACGTATAACTGGCAGTCGGTCTCCATGCTATTCCAATAGTACCCGAGTCTTGCAATTTTTCGAGCTAGCATATGGGCGTTCATATGTGGACCGTTCTCGCCATCGTGTACCTCGGCCATGACCTTTTCGGCCTGCGCTTTGTCGATGAATAGGAGTAAAGCCCCCTGTGCCGTCTTTTTGTATAACTGTCCATCGTCCGTGCGGATGAACTGAGTGGCCCATCTTCGTAGGGCTTTCTTGGCCCGGTTTTCAGATCCCGGAGGATATTCTCCCGACGTTAAGTAGGTGAGAATAGCCTGGTACCAAGGTTCTGGATCAGTTATTTCGATGTCTTGGATAGCATTGATATATGCCAGCTCGGATCGTCTTTCGACACAGATTGGCATGCTGGTCAGGTGTTCCGGGATATTCAGTAAAGATGCTAATTTGGATAGCGCATCTGCAAACTGGTTTTCTTCCCGAGGTAGATAAATGTACTCCACTTTTTGGAACTGTTTTTCGAGAACCCTTACTCGCGCTTGATAAGCTACAAGATTTGCGTTCCGAGTTTTCCATTTCTGGAGTGCTTGATTAATGACTAATGATGAGTCACCGTGGACCCGGAGGTTTGTTACTCCTAAATCAGTGGCGGCTTGCAACCCGTGAATGCATGCTTCGTATTCGGCTGCGTTATTAATCACGTCGAAATCTAACTTGATGGATAACGGGGTGTGCTCCCCTTGTGGTGAGATTAGTAAAATCCCGACACCAAATCCTCGAAAGTTGGACTCCCCGTCAAAATATAGATCCCATGTCTCCGTGTCGGTATGGAATATATCTTCGTCAGGGAAGGCCCAAGTATCGGTATGTCCCTCTTCAGATACCGGACTATCGGCGAGGAATTCGGCTACTACTCGGCCTTTGATGGCTTTTAACGGTATGAACTTGAGGTCGAACTCACCTAGCATTAAAGTCCATCTAGATATCCTGCCATTGAGGATGGGCTTCTCGAACAGATACTTGATTGGATCCATTCTTGATAGTACGTGCACTTCGTGACTAAGCATGTAATGTCGGAGCTTTTTAGTGGCCCAAACTAGAGCTAGACACGTCTTTTCGAGCATCGTATATTTGCATTCGTACTCTAGGAACTTTTTACTGATGTAGTAAATAGCTCGTTCTTCTGAGTCGACTGTTTGGGCTAGTATAGCCCCCATGGCTGTTTCGGTCGTTGTCAAATATAACGACAAAGGCAGACCGTGCTGAGGTGGCATTAATACCGGCGGAGATGACAGAATCTCTTTGATCTTATCGAAAGCTGCTTGACATTTGTCGTCCCACAGTACCCGTTCTCCTATCTTCAGTTTTTTGAAAATAGGCTCACATACCATGGTTAGCTTCGAAATGAACCTGCTGATATATTGGACTTTCCCGAGAAACCCCCTAATCTCCTTTTCGGTTTTAGGCGGCCGCATCTCGGTAATGGCCTTGATTTTGGCCCAGTAATTTGCCCGATGTTACCCCGAAACTGCATTTTTGAGGGTTTAACCTCATGTTGTACTTGCGTAGTCGGGTGAAGAACTTCCTAAGGGCCGGAATATGCCTGCTTCGTTCTTTGGACTTAACGATCATATCGTCCACGTAGACCTCTACTTCCTTATGCATCATGTCATGCAGTAAGGTAGTGGCGGTCCGTTGATAAGTGGCACCGGCGTTGATAAGCCCAAATGGCATAACAGTGTAACAGTAAGTCCCCCAAGGTGTAGTGAAGGTGGTCTTACTCATGTCTTCTTTTGCCATTTTGATCTGATTGTATCCGACATACCCGTCCATAAAGGATAGAAGAGCATGGTCAGCCGTGTTGTCCACCAGTATGTAGATGTGTGGCAACGGGAAATCGTCTTTCGGGCTGGCCTTATTAAGGTCCCGAAAATCTACACAAACTCGTACCTTTCCGTCTTTCTTGGGTACCGGTACGATATTTGCAACCCAGTCTGGATATTCAGACACTTGGATAAAGCCCGCTTTGAATTGTTTGTCAACTTCTTCTTTGACTTTGAGAGACCATTCGGGCCTCATTCTTCGGAGTTTTTGCTTTACCGGCTTACACCCGTCTTTGATAGGTATACGGTGTTCGGCTATTTCCCGATCTATTCCCGGCATGTCCTTGTAGGACCATGCAAAGACGTCTTTGAATTCATGGAGGAGTTTCGTGAATTGTTGCTTCTCCTCGGGGTCTAGGGACAAACCTAACTTAAGCATCTGAGGCTCTAAAGGGGTTCCTACATTGATGGAGTCAGTTTCTTCAATGACCGGATCTCGGGATTCCCTTTGCTCGAGCTGCTCGACTAGATGCGGAGGTAGTGGCACCTGTTCGTCGGGTTTCTCAATGTCATCGCAAATAAAGTTTTTGAAAACGTTTTGAAAATAAGACAAGTCGTAAGCAGAACGGTTATCGTTATTATTGACAGAGAATTTTGAAAATAGCTCAAAGAGAGCTGCCATCTGATCGTTTGTCAGAGGCGGTATGGGGAGTGCTCTCGGGACAGATTCCGAGACTCCCTGAGGTGCAACTAAAGGAAAAGGGGTTACAGACTCGACCCTAGTACTAGACCTTCTAGACCTAGACTCAGACTCCGACTCCGACTCTGACTCGGACTCGGATTCGGACTCGTCGCCTTGCATGTCTCCTTCGCCGGTACTGAGCTTGTAGACTCGACCCTCGCTGTCGGTCCACTTGATCGTCTTCCTCCAACCCCTCTTTCCAGTGTCAGCACCTACTTCAGAGATCAGCTTGGTTGGATCGAACTTGCTGCTATGGAGGATCAGGTTCACCAACTCCTCCTTAGGAGTCGGGATTATCTTGCTTTCCCCGAATAAGAGCCCCAACATGGGCTCGGTATGGTTCGAATCCTCTTTTGATTCAGCCTGGATGAGGGCAAAGATATCATCTGGGATGAAATTGACCTCAGGATAGGTTATAGTGGGCTGATAGAGACCCGTCTGGACAGTTTCGAATACCGGGGAGACAAAGTAATCGGTCAGTTTCGGGCTGTAAGGGTCCAAGTAGGTACCCTTGAGAATGTTGCAGGCCTTTTGGATGCCGGCCTGGACCACGTTTTCCGGGGTTAAGGCATACCCTAAACCGAATTTCGCGTCCTCATTGCTTAAGACGTCGATGACTTTGCCAGCCGGGAGACCGGGCCTTGAAGTAGCCCCTGGCAGGTAGCCCAAGTTTTGCAACATTGTGTCGATGCTGGTGGTGAAATAGGGCCCTGGCAGGTAGTTAGCCTCGGTAATGCCGAGAGCCTTTGCAGTCCTCAAAGGAAGGACATTTACAGCTGACCCGTCATCGATTAGGGTCATGGGTAGGTACTTGCCCCGGCAAATCACCGTAATATATAGGGCCAGGTTGTGGGTGGTCCCAAATGGTGGCAGATCGGATTCAGAGAAGGTGATAAGTGGGCCTTCTCCTTTGGACTTGCCCTTGAGGTGAGGCAGAATAGTGGCTACCATTTCAGTGGGGGTAACCAGTGAGTCTACCTTGATTTCATCGAGAGCCTTAGTAAGTGCTGCCCGATGTTCTTGAGAACTGACCAGAAGCTGCCATATGGTAAGATCGGTTCAGACCCTCTTCAGTTGCTTGACTAGGGCCGTGTCAGTGTCTGGTTCTTCAAGTATAGAGTCCGTCTTGGCGGGTTCAGTGACGGATTGTGGGGCCGAAGGTCCGGCCGTGATGACATGGGCGCCGGCTAGGGCCTTGGTTTTGGCCTTTCGGATCTCTTCGACAGTGATGGGGACGGTCTCCCCCTTAGCCAAGTAAACATCGTCTTCGACGTCATTCCATATCCCTTTGATTTGGGGAATGAAAGGGGAAATGAGATGAGTGCAATCGACTATTTCTCCAGTAAAAATGGCGTGAGTAGCAAGAGGGTTGTTTTTGTTACTGGGCTTATCGCTGGGTAGCGGTATCTTCCCACTCTCGATCAGATCTTGAATGAGATGTTTTAACTTCCAGCATTTTTCGGTGTCATGCCCGTTGCCTTGGTGATAGTGGCAATAGGCCTGAGCGTTGTAGCTTTTGGACCGTTTCTCGACAGGAACCTCCGGCATTGGGCCTATTGGTTGGATCAGGCCCTTAGAGGATAGCCTTTGTAAGGCGTCGGCATAAGTAGTCCCTATGTCAGTGAATACTTGGGCTGGAGAATTCTTTTTGGTTGAGGTGTCTAGCAAATTAACCTCGTCGAAGATGCTTCGGGCCGCACTTGTAGTTGCGGGCTTGCCTGAAGATGAACTGGCTCTTTGATAACCCTTTGTAGAGGCCTTGGTAAGGCTCTCTAACCTTAAATCGTCTTCGATTCTTGTACCCATCTCGGTTAAGGTGGCGAAATTGGGTATGATAGCGTACCGGAGATGGTTCCGGTAAGATGGGAGGAGGTTTTTCACAAAGGCCTCCACTAATACCTTTTCGCTGGGCTTGTCGACCAGCTTGACACTTTCGGCCCTCCACCTTTGGAGGTATTTGGTGAAACCCTCCTTTGGCTCTTGGGCCATGACCTCCAGAGTACGCATGGTCGTCTGGATCTCAGTATTGTCCGCATAGTTTCGGGCGAACTCCGTTGCGACATCGTCCCAAGTTTTGTATTTCTTGGAGTCAAGCCTGTAGTACCAGGCTTTCGGGTGTTTCTCGAGCGAGGAGGCAAACAAATGTTTGAACATGTTTGACTTAACCCCCTTAAGGGCCATAAATTCCTTGAAAGCCCGGATATGTAATACCGGGTCTTCAGTTCCGTCGAACATTGGGAGGCCCGTTAGGTTGAGATTGGCGGGCAATTCGTCGGTTAGAGGCGCATAAGTCCGAGCATTCTCTGTGTGAATCGAGTTGTGGGTCGACAAGCGGACCTGCTCTTGTAGCTTAAGGACTGCGCTAGTCAATTCGGCTAAAGGCCCATGAGTTTCATCTTCACCCCTCGGCCTGTCCTGCTCTATGGCGCTAACCCGGGTAACAATGGCGATCTGGTCGCCCCTGATTCGGTCGAGTTGTTCTTGGATCTTGGCCAATGAGGCGTTCAGTTGATCAATAGAGTCCTTAGTCATGGTTCGGGTGTGAGGTGGCCTGTCTGTAAGAACACCACGTAATCAGCGACTAGCCCAAATCATAGAACTAAAGTACATCCCGAGCAAAGAAAAGGGAAACTAGAGAGGAAATGACTCGGAAAAGACATCTAGACGGATGACTTGTGAGAGGTGGGCCTCCTTTAGGATCCAGCTGTGTGGGCTGAGCCCTGTTCGGAAGGAGGTTCACGTGAGACATTCCCCAAACTTCTAGAATCGATTGTGTAGACGGGCCGACCCTTGTAGGAGTATGTCCTACGTAGGTGGGCCTTGCCTTAGTCTAATAAGGCGGACTGGGATAGGGAGGAAATCCGTGATATAAGATCGACGGAGTTTCGACGCTAGAAGACCTTGACGATTTATGACACGACCCGACACTGCTAAATACGGGAAGTTCTAAGAAGAGGAAGGTTTTGAAATTGATTTTTGAAAGCCCGAGTAAATCGGGGAGAGGAGCCCGGCCCTTTTTTTTTCGAAAAAGAAAATGGAAAGGCGGACCGGGGAGGGTTTTTAAAGTTCGAAAATATTTTCGAGTTTTGAAATGGGTATAATACCGGCTAAAAATAGGCTATTTTGAGTAAAATCGTGGATCCTAAATTCGGTATACGTCCCGGATTTTGAAATTGGATATTTTGAAAAGGATGCAATTTTGAAAATGACGGTTTTTGAAAAAAGACTTGTGAATCAGGTAGCACGTAGTCATGGAAACAGTATAACGACGCCATGTATGCTCTAATTCTAAGTTTCGGTTAGTCTGAAAGGGTCTATACCATTGTACACAGCCTATCGAGAATCGGGGCGGACTTCCTAAGTCGAGTTGAGCTTAGAACATGCCGTAAAACCCATACGAATCGGCTAATGGACACCTTCGACATATCCAATTTGGACTACATCGATAGTATAGTGGGACGTCGGTCACCAGTACCGGCCCGGGAAAATATGGGGTTATGCATGAACCGTAAAACTAAAACGCGTATTGTACTAGTCAAACGATTTCTTTTCGAGTCTCACCCTGAGGATGCCGAAGGTCAGTAACGTATCAGCTATCCCCAGCGGAGTCGCCAAATTGTGGACATGACATAGGTCCACCCCGACGCGGCCACGCGCGGGTTTGGGGAGGCGAATGAATCTCCATATGAGATGGTCAAATTGAAATTTAAATCGAAGTAGGAGTCGCCACTGAATTTTATGGTTATTCGGAACCGCTCGAGCCCACTCTATGTCGTAGTGGGCCGTATACAAAATACGGCCCATTTCCGATGTCAGAGTTTATTGGGCTCGTCCCTTTGCATTTCGATACCGATGCCGACTTGATCGGTTAATCGTATATTGAATGAGTCTCGTTGCCAATGGATTCGGACATCCGGAAACCACGGTTCTGAGTAAGGGGTGAGGGTACGTGTTGGGAAGTTCACTAAGAACACCCAACCCCGCCCGCACATTAGCGGCCTCTACTAGGATATGGAATGATTTTTTAATACGCGCGTTAGTAATACGATGAATGATATGCAAACATTGTTTTCCTAAACATGCGAGGAATTGAATGGGTTGCCAAGCCGGTTTAATGCATGAAAAATTTAACGTCAAAGTTGAATTTAGCATGTGAGATTCGTTTTAGTATAATAATAAAACAAACGATAAAAAAAATATGAATTTGCTACAAAGGATAAACAAACGAGTTAGTATCGGTTTGTGAAAAATAAAATAGCAAATATAATAAATATACGAGATCGAAATCTGAAAATATTGCTAAAAGATGCGGTTTTGTATAAAAAACGAAGTTCGAAAAATAAATAAAAAAGGAAGGGGGTGTCGTGTGACAGCCGGCCGCGCGGCTCGCCCGGGATGCCGGCGGGTCGCGTGACGGCCTGTTTTTGAAATCGGTTTTTTGAAAATTCGATGCTTTTATTAAATTGCGTACAAATATCGCATAATTTGCACTCGATCTAATATTTTCGATATTCGTTATATTCGATAATTGACTACGAAATCAATATCAAACACTCCGAATAGTTTTAGAAAAGATATAAATTTTAGGAATCGTTTCGTAGAATATATAATAAAACGAACGAAAAAGCTAAAAAAAAGGGTTCGGGTTTCAGACCCGTGCGCGAGTCGCCTGGGAGGGGCGCGACTCGCGTGCGGGCCTGTCCCGGTTCCATTGTTGTTCGAAAATTGTTAATTTTGATAAATCGCGTACAAATACGAATTAATTTATACTCGATTTATGTTTTCGATATTCGTCGTATCCGATATTCGATTATGAAATCGATATCGAATATTTGGAATGAATTTTATAAAAGGTTTTTTAAAATTGTTTGAAAAAAAGAGTTTGAACGAAAAAGATGTTAATTCTCTCCGCGTTTAAAATCGTTGTATTTTGTAAAAAAGATGTAACGATTTTCTTAGCATCGACGAGATTCGATTTAATTCCTTTAATACGATATTCAACTATAGAGTTGATATTATATTTTAGGAATGTTTGTTATACGAAAATAGTTTTAATAATATCGATATTAGAAATAATAAAAAGCGATGAACGACCCGTAAAAAAAAAAGAACGACGCACGACCCATAAGGAAAAAGACGGACGACGAGAAGGAGAAGAGAAGAAGAAAGAGAAATCGGGTTTGGTACACCCTCAATCTACATGCTTCTGTTTACTCGGATCGGGGCTCGTCGGGACGTGGCTTGGGCACAAAAGCGTCGAGTGGATGTCGGTGAGTTGTGATAGCTTGATTTGGACGTGAAGGGTGTCGGGTGTCGGGCCGGTTTCCTTCGGGTATAATATCGGTTTCTCGATGCTAAGTGTAGAAATTGATGTATGTGTGTATGAATGTTGATCGATGATCTGTGTGTGTTTTTGTATTGTGTGTGCAAGAGGCTATTTATAGGGAGTTCCCGACCTTGGCTAGGAGAGTTTGAACTACCGTTTAGGATAGGAAACGTAGGAATTTGAGAGGAATGAGAATTCCGCTTTCTTGTGAAGGAAGAAAGGGAACCGGCTGGTTGGTAGGCTACTCGGCCGAGTATTTGCACTCGGTCGGGTGTTTGATACGGTTTTCGGATAGAATTCCTACTTGAGATCGAATTCTATCCTTAAACGTATTTGTTTAATATTTTGTGAAGCTGATTTTTCGTAGGATTGGAGTATGAATCAGCCGTGTGAGGTGTCACGGCTGAGTCACGTGTCTCGGGAAAATCTTTGACCGGGTTTTGACTCGGTCGCTAAAAGACGGTTTTACCTCTGGTGTCGGAATCGACCCAAATTAGTCTTATTTGACTCGAAACGATCCACTGGGCCTGATTTTAAGGTTGGTTTTGTGAGATATGTACTCCATAATGAGCCCAAGCCAAATGCCAATGATTTTGAGCCAATTTCCGAGTATTTAAAGCACGTTTGCGTCCGATCATCATCGGGTGTTTGTCGGAAACTGCTATAGACACCTGGCAGTCAAAATGTGGGTGTCTACACTTACACATACACATCAGCGTCAAGTCAGATCCACCTAGGATCCTCGTCATTTGCCTACGTGGATGAATGTGGTGCTTCCATTTTCTTTGACTTTAATATATAAAAGATACGTATTATTCTCAGATTTATTAAAATTGATATTATTTTGGAAAGACGCCCAATAGTTGATATTATTGTCGTTAAATAATCATAAATTTTTAGTTTGTTAGAAACTAGTATAGATCTCGCGCCTTAATGCACGGTATATTTAGAATTTTATATTTAGTTATTACTTATAAATATCTAATTGGAAACATATTAGCTTTTCACATTTTTAAGTTTACATTTTGATTTGAGAAAAATAATTTAAAATTTCAAAGATAATGAAGATAGTGGAGTAATCTCGTTTAATGTATATTTGAATAAATATATTTTTATGATTACAAAGCTAATGATAATATTTTATCATTTTTACCTGATTATTTAATTATTTTTTTTATTATCACCAAACCAACCGTCTCAAATCAAAAATACATTCTATTATGTATTTAGATTGGTTAGAAATTTTGTTAACAAATTAGAAGATACCCGTAACATAATAATCCAAATATTATTAGATTAAAAAATTTATTTTATTTATAAATTAAGGAAAAAAAATTGAAACTATTTTATATGGTTTTTCTATCATCAAATATTTAATATTTATTTACGTCAACATTTGAGCTCGATAGTTTGTAACACTTATAGTTTGTTAAAAAATATATCATATACGTCTATTTTCTTAATAGCACATACGTACTCCCTCCGAGTTCCTATTTTTGTCCCAAAGCTACTGGGTGATAAATAAGGAGTGAGTATATTATATTAATAAAAGTGATGGTGGATTGAGAAAGTAAGAGACATAAATATTGTATTAATTAAATGAGAAAAAGTGGATTGAAAAGGTATGAGAGAAGAATATTATATTAATTAATGAGAAGGTAAGATGACAGAGTTATGTGAAAAAGTTATTCCATAAAAGAAAAGTGGGACCAATATCAAACTTAACTCAAAAAGAAAAATAAAACGAAAATAGGAACTCGGAGGGAATACATATAAATTAAAAATTACTCCCTTTTAAAATATAAATTTTAAAATTTACTCCCTTTTGAAATATTTGTTAAAAATAACTCCCAAAATCTATAAAAAGTTCAAAAATTGCTCCCAAATTTATTTTTAGGACGAAAATGCCCTTGGCTAGAAGGCGAGGTGAAGTGTTATTGCATAAAAAAGTTGGGGGTATTTTCATCCAAAAATTATGTTTTGGAGTAATTTTTGAAGTTTTGATAGATTTTGAGAGTTATTTTTAACAAAAAATTCAAAAGGAAGTAAATTTTAAAATTGGTATTTTAAAAGGGAGTAATTTTTAATTTACTCATAATTTTATTTATTGAAGAATTTGTCTTCTTATTTTACATAAATATTACTTTCTATTGAATTTGGATATTCTAATTATTTGAGTTTAATATTTATTTGTTTCCTCATTGGAGTAACGGTGTTTTGGAGGAAAATTTTCATGAGAGCTTGACACCTCATCATGTGTTATTCTCTTAGTATTAAGAGGATTAACGACAAGCGACAATATCAACATACATATATCACTCTAAATGTGATGATAATGAATAACATGAATACATGAGTAGAAAACGTACATGTATTAGGTGTAATTTTGAGTAAATACGTATACGTCACGGAGATATTAATCATAAATATGAATGACAATATATGCTAAAGAATGCTATAATATTATCAATAAGTTTAAAAATTCATAAAAAAAATCACATATTTTTAATAAGTATGGGCCGGGCCGGGCCAAATTTTGGACCAAATCCGTGGCCTAGACCCAACCCAAAAACATTTTGGGACTTTTAGGGCCGACCCATGGGCTTTTTAGCCCATAATATAAGGCCCAAGCCCTTTACTTTTGTGAATCAAATCTTATCAATCAAGATATTCACTCATACGTATCATATAAAATCGTGTTATATTGATTTAATTTTTGGAAGCCCCATCGTTTCTTTATCTTCTCTAGAATCAATTGAATCGTATTCTGCTCTTGAGAAATATTGTAAATAAACTAGTATCGGTAAAGTACACGAGTCGAGTAGTGGTTTATACTCAAATGAACGATTGACCTCACACCGAAGGCTTAACGTCCTTCACTATCGTGGGCTTAACAACCGACACCCAAAGAGCTTAACATCTCTCAAACACCGATTGCTTAACATCACTCACAGAATCACGACTAAAGTTAGTTGTGAAAGTATTTAACTGTCAATATTTATACCTCTACCGAGGAAACTTTTAGAAACTTGACTTGTGAATTCTTCGCGACTTATGAGATGAGTGGTGGTGATGACACTACCATCTTTTTTCAGTTGCGTGAGACTCTTTATGTCTTGTCTCTTAGAGATTTTGGCGGATTGCTTGGCCTACCCACTTCTGTCTTAGAAAAACCTCGGGCGGGGTAGTCTAGAGAGGAAAGGTTTGCTCGTGGTCGGTTTTGGCAAAAGATTTCCCGCCAAAGGACTTTCCAAGGGGGTAAAATGCACTCATTCTCTATTCAGAACCCCACCCTAAAGTATTTGGCACGTATCATAGCTAACTCTTTTCTCTCGAGCTATGATATGCACCATAACTGTAGCGCAATCGCTGTACAGTTGCTTGAGGATGCGGTCCTGAACAGAGGCCTTTCCATTGATATGTCCGAGGCCCTAGCTACGAATTTTGCCCAAGTTGCGAAGGGCACCCGCAAGAAAATCTCTTGTGGTGGGGTACTTACAATGATAGCTAGAGCTTTGGACATTGATTTGAGCACCATGACACCAGTGATTGGAGTGGGGAAGTTTTTAGATGAGACTTACTGTCCTTTTCTGGTTTGACCCCACGATAGCTATAACAGTTTGTTTCTGTGCAAAATTACTGAGCTGAGAGCCATAGCAATGACCAATACCTAGTGGGTCAGGCTTGATATTGAAGAGAATTTCGAAATACCAAAGCGGTCCGGGGAGTATATTCGGGATCATACCCGAGGTAAGTTTTATCAAGTCAATTACCCCGAAGGACACCTAGACTTTGGGGACGACGATGTCGAAGTCGAGGACGTGACAGAGGAGGAACCGGACGTCCCAACCTTCCGGGATGAGGGTGAAAGAGCATTACCTTCTTCATCCCATGGACCCTCTTCCTCCCGTTAGTCTAAACCACATGCCTCTCAGTTTTTCAGCCCCGATTTCACTGACTTTACCCCACACAGACAGTCGACCTTTACTCAATCTACTCCCGGATTCCAAAAGGACGTGAACATGAGTCCTCCGCAACACTGCTCGTTCTTCGGATCAGAGGAATTTTATAACCAATGGGGGGAGGTTTATGATCGCACTCGTCAGACTTGGGAGAACTCTACCACTTCACTCAATTTGGCCCAAAGTGCCTATAATGTAGCTCAGGATGCGTGCGCTACTGCGCATAACTCGTACACGTACTCTAGGGACGGTTTTGAGTACGCCTGGGACAGCTACGAAATGGTTAGGGGCGCTGCAAGGGACGTCGAAGCAGCAAGGTTGGCGGCGGAGGAGAACCAACGAATGTTGCAACAACAGCAACACTACTTTGATCGATTCTTTGGTATGCCTCCGCCTGGGTCTTACTACCCACCACCTCGTCCCCCGGGTCTGATGTGAGTGGTTGAGTGTATTGGTGGTTAGTGTGGGGGAGTGTCGGTCGTGCTTGTCAGTTTATGGGGTGGTTGTCAGTAATTTTTGTGTCAGTCTCTACAGCGCCAGTTTCGGCATCTTGTTGATGATTGGTTATTTGTGATTGGTTATTTGTTGATTGGTAATTTATTTTTGGTGATTTGGTAAGTTGTCAAACCCCTCCGTGACCCTACTTGGGTCGTTACATACGTGAGGTTTTATTGCAGGTGCCTTAGAGAAGAAGGACCTGATTTTTAGCTCCCGTTCTTAGCTGACGTAATTGAACCAAGACCATCTGGAAAATCCAAAATATTATTCTCTTTTTCTTTATTTCATCCCGATTCGTGCAGAATCGGGGAAAGGTGACCTGATTACACCTACGCCCTTTTTCCCTTTCTCGGTTTTTTTTCTTTTTCCTTTTTCATTTTCATTTTGTTATCATTGTTTTTGGATTTTATGTTCTTCTTTTATTTTCATTTTCTTCTTTTATTTTAACTTTATTTCATTTTCTTTTCTTACTTCATTTTATTGTCTTATTTTATCCTTATTTTTCAATTTCTTCTTTGGCTAGGGTCTGTCTAGGTGACGTGATTACACCTAGGCCCGCCACTTCCTTTTCTTTATTTTATTTCTTTTCCTCCATTTCGTTTCTTTTATTTTCACTTCATTTTATTTTCTTTATTATATTTTAACTCACTTAATTTTGAAAAACACAAAAAAATTCAAAAAAGCATAAAAATTCAATTTTTTTTTCTCTTTTTCTACTTTTTCGATCTTTCCCCCTACTTGTGCATTGAGGACAATGCATAGTTTTAGTGTGTGTGTGTGGGGGGGGGGGGGGATCCTTTTATTTTTCATTCTTCCTTAAAAAAAAACCGAAAACCCGAAAAAGATTTTATTTTTCTCTTCTTTTAGTGTTATTTTTCTTCCCTTTTTAGTGTTACTTGTATTGCTTTGTTCTCTCATTCTTATAGGTACACCACCAACCATTTAACATATGAACTTGAGGTAGCAAAATTGAAGACAATTTGTTAATATCCTCTACCCTTGTTTTTCCCCTTTCTCTTATTCGCATGGGAGTTTGGGCATGTATGCTATTTGGAGGTTCACTTGGTGAACATTTTGGAATTGGTGTTTGTGATTGTATTGACTTGATGGAGATTGAAGTGCTTGGCTATACTTGTGTATTTGTTTTGCTCTTTTTGTTTTTGCTCTTTTTGTGTTCTTTTTCATTTTTGTATAGTTTGTCTAGGGAAAAGTTTTCGAAAACCCGATTTTGAGTTTAGACCGAGTGTTTATTACTCCCTTGTTATGAACCCTTTTTGATTGTTGGACATTGTTCTATTAGAATGACCTCGAACCAATGATTACATTGAATTTTTGCCATGTGTCCGTCTTTTCTACTAGGAGTCTACATCGGAATTTGCATTTGACCACTTTGATCACCCATGGAGTGATAAGGCCTTGGTTATCGTTTCCCGTTCTCTTAGGTGACCTTATTTGAGAAACCTTTTTTAGTCCAAATTTCCATCTTCTTGTGGGTTTGGAGGGGGTGCACACCCGACTTGCCTATTTACCTACCATTCATCCACATCCATAAATAAGTTTGCAAAAAAATATGCTTTACCTTGAATCTCAAATGTACCATCTAGCCAAATATGGGCTATTCAAAGCAAAAAGGAAAAAATGAAGAAAAAGGGCATGAAAAAAAAACCTCAAACCGAAATAATGGGGAAAGGAAAGAAAACCAAAAAGGAAATCAAAACCTCAAAAAACGTTCCCATATCCAAATAAACCCATGATTGCATTTTTGCCGCGAAATGCCTACAAGAGGACCGAGTCCCGAGGAAGGAAAATAGTGGTGATTAGTCAATCCTTACCATTTTGCAAACACTTGTTCGCTTTTTGTTTGGTCTATTTGGCTTTCTCGAGTTTGGGACGACCCTCTAGGCTTAGCTTAGGAGATGGGATAACAATTACCTCTAGTGCTTACTAACTCCATGGTTCTCACTTATCCACTCAATTTATCGTCCCGTTGTAGGCATCTCTAGTGGATTTAGATGGACCTTGGTAAATTTTCAATGTTTTTATTGTTTGATTGTCATCCTATTAGAATTTTGTCCATGTCAATTTGGGTGACTAACTTGGTAGTGTTCACGCTTATCTTGAGCTTAGAATCGGTGCTTTCCTCGCCGTTTTGATGAGGGACTCGGCAATTTATTTTCTCTTTGGATGCGACTATCTTTTTGTGTGTCGTCTTTGTTTTATTTATTTTTGTGTGTGTTAGTCGCATCCCCAATTTTGAGCAAAACCCGACTTGCCTTGCATGAAAGTACTCTACCTCATGGGTATCTCGATGTGAGTTGAAGGGACGGAGCGGGTCCGTTAATTGTCCCGTATCGACTTAGCGTAGTCTAGCTTAGTAGTAGTAGTTAATTTCTTTTTGGGTTTTTGCTCGAGGACGAGCAACGGTTTAGTGTGGGGGAATTGATGTGTATCAAATTTGGACCATTTTTCCTCCCATTTAGACCCGTTTTGCGACATTAGAGTGCGATTATTGCCTTATTTATAGTCTTTCTCGCATTAGTGTTTCTCTTTTACATTTTACGTGTTTTAGGTAGTTTTCTATCTATTTTGATAGGATTTTCGACCAAAAGCGTGTCCGAGCTTCTATGAGCACGAAAGAGAGGGACACCGTCCGAAGATCAATGCACAAAACTAAAGTTCAAGAAATCCGATCATCGACAAAGAAAGATACAAGAAACGAGGGCAGAAAACCATCGGGTGAAGTTTCACCCGATGAGTCACCATCGGGCGAAGTTTCGCCCGACGACATTTTTACCTCCTCGAGGATCTTTGAGAAACGTTCACCACCGGGCGAAACTTTCACCCATCGGGTGAAGTTTTGCCCGACGATAAAGGAGCTCTGAAATGCGCAAACTGGAGAGAGATTTTACCGGGTGAAACCACCGGGTGAAGTTTCACCCGGCGGTATTAGCTCGTGGATGACCTTTGATCACAGGGTAAAATTTCACCATATGAATATGCATTGGGCAAAGTCTCATTAATGAAGGAAGTTTGGATTTGGGCCTTAGTTTATGTGATTCATTAAGGGTTTAGTATATATAGTTAACCCTAGGTTTTCATCTAATTATACCTCATTTTAGATAGATCTCCATTTTTAGTAGCTTCCATTAGAAACTCCATTAGATCTAGAAAGCTTTATTAGTTTAGATTAATTTTACTCCACATTTTGAAATCAAACTTCTTCATTAGTCTAGATTTATTTGAAGGTTAAGCGGTTTTGCAAGGATTTGGTGACAAGATTCTTGTATTTCTTCTTCAAGCTTCATATTTATGTTAATCTTCATCTTCTTCTTTTGAGTTTTCTTCCATAGTTGGTACTTTCATTTCCTCTCCCTCCTTCTTAATTAGTTTCCTCTTTAATTTATTCTTACTCTATTGTTTGCCTTTGTTTTCTTTATGTTTAGATTGTTTAAACCTCCATTGTTGGTACCTTCTCATTTTCTCTCTCCTTTGTTTATTTCCTTCATTTTCCTTCATAGTATTTGTGTTCATTTCTTTATTTTGCCTTGTTGTTTATTTCCTTATTGGTAGTTGCTTTGGTAGTGTTTTCCTCTTTATTGTGTTAGATTACTTTTCATTCCCTTGATCAATATGCATTATGTTCCTCTTAGCCTCCTTGTTATTTACTTTGTTGTTCTTATTATGACTAGTAAGTAGATTTTTAGTTAGGGGGTTAGGAGAGGAGGAACCTTAGGTTTGGGTCTTGTTTTATGAGTATTATTGCATTTGTGGTGATTTGTCTTGTATGAGATTATTGTGTCTTGTTGACTTGGCGTGATCAACTCAGTTAGCTTGACTCACTCGAACCAATATGAGGAAATTCGGGATTTGGGTAATCTTGTCTTGAGACCGTAGCGTTCTCGTCGCGGAAGCGGGTTTAGGCTAGGTTGGGTATGGAAACCGAAAGGTGGCTCCTCCCTTTATTTACCTTGTGATGATTTTTGTGATTCTTGTACCCTTGTCTTTAGTTTCGACTCCCCGACTCCCCCTAACGCCTTTCTTATCATTGTTTCTCATTTCTAGTTATTTAATTCGTTTAATTAGTTTATTCTACCTTGCCTCAACCCCCCTTTTTAGACCCGCGCCAACCACAATTATTCCTAGACTTGACCGATTACAGTTCACTGCTTCCCTGAGGTTCGACCCCGACTTACCACTGCTTCCCTGAGACCCACTAGCATGTCGATTAAACTTGCGGATAGGTCCGTCAAGTACCCACTTGGGATACTTGAGGATGTACCCGTTCAAGTTGGTAAGTTCTTCATCCCCTCCGACTTTGTTGTCATGGATATGCCCGAAGACACTATTACCCCCATTATTCTAGGTCGACCTTTTATGGCTACCGGCGGTACTATAGTTGATGTTAAGAATGTAAAGTTGTCATTTAACATAGGGAACGAGTCGGTAGAGTTTTTCCTTTCTCAAGCTCTTAAACAACCAATGATTGAACAAACGTATTCCGTTGAAGTTATTGATAGTTTGGTTGAGTATAGCTTGATAGATGATGATAAGTAAGAAGAGGAACCATTTGGCTCTCCACCTTTTGAAGATGAGATCATACATGAAGAAAAGGTAGAACCACTACCGGTGGGTAAGAGTATGGTATCTTACCCTCCTAATCTTGAACTTAAACCGCTCCCCTCTTCCCTCAAATATGCTTTTCTTGAAGGAACTAATTATCCCGTTATCGTCAATGCCACACTTGATGGACCTCAATTGGAAAAACTTTTAATAGTTTTGAGAAAACACAAAAAGGCCATCGCGTATAGCATTGCCGACCTCCAAGGCATAAGCCAATGTTTGTATGCATAGGATCATCCTTGATGATGACCACCATCCTTCGGTTGAGGGACAACGTAGGTTGAACCCCACCTTGAAAGAGGTTGTCATGAAGGAAGTCCTCAAGTTGTATGAGGCTAACATTTTATACCCAATAACCGGAAGTAAGTGGGTTAGCCCCGTACAAGTCGTGCCGAAAAAAGGAGGAATGACGGTTGTGAAAGGAGAAAATGGAGAGTCAATTTCTACTAGGACTACTACTACCGGTTGGCGCATGTGTATAGACTATCGAAAATTGAGCACGACCACCATAAAAGACCATTTCTCCCTTCCCTTTATTGATCTAATGCTTGAACGATTAGCGCATCATTCTTATTTTTGTTTCCTTGATAGACATTCGAGATTTATTCAAATTCTCATTCACCCCGATGACCAAGAGAAGACTACTTTCACATGTCCCTATGACACTTATGCTTATAGAAGAATGCCATTTGGATGTGTAATGCGCCGGGAACGTTTCAAAGATGTATGATGGCTATTTTTTCCGATTTTATTGAAAAATCCATGGAAGTTTTTATGGATGACTTTAGTGTCCATGGTACATCTTTTGATTCTTGCCTTAATCATCTCGATCAAGTGTTAGCTCGATGTGAAGAGTATAGACTTGTTTTGAATTGGGAGAAATGTCATTTTATGGTTGAACAAGGTGTTGTCCTAGGACATATTGTTTCTAATAGAGGAGTTGAAGTTGATAAGGCTGAAGTTTCCGTGATTAAGAACTTGCCACCACCTAAAAATGTCAAAGGGTGAGGAGTTTTCTAGGTCACGTCGGCTTTTATAGGCGTTTCATTAAAGACTTTTCTAAGATTGTCAAGCCTTTAACTTATTTGCTTATGAAAGATGCACCTTTTATTTTTGATGACTCGTGTGTTGAGGCCTTTTGCAGGATAAAGACCGCTCTCACCACCACACCGATTATCAAAGCCCCCGATTGGAATCTTCCATTTGAGATCATGTGTGATGTCTCCAATTTTGCCGTTGGTGTTGTTCTAGGTCAACGGATTGACAAGAAGCTACGTGTGATATACTATGCAAGCAAGACCCTAGATGAAGCCCAATCGAGATATACAACAACCGAAAAAGAGATGCTTGCCGTTGTCTATGCCATGGAAAAAATCCAAACATACGTTACCGGTTCCAAAGTCATTATTCATACCGATCATGCGGCTATTCGTTACATCATGTCCAAAAAGGAGACTAAGTCCCGACTCTTTCAGTGGGTTCTTCTTCTACAAGAATTTGATATTGAGATTAGAGACAAAGTCGGATCGGAGAACTTGGTAGCGGACCACCTTACACTACAAGAGTTAAAATCTGGGGCGACTGAGCTTAGCTACCGTCATCTGTCGCTAAAAAGAGACGCGCAACTGTTAACAGTCGCTAAGCAACAGTCGCTACAGTTAGTCGCATCTAGCGACTGATTTCAGTCGCTAAAATCTACGCGCGACCGATTTCAGTCGCTATGGCGTCCCTTTAGCGACTGATTTCAGTCGCTGAGAGCGTCAGTTAGCGACTGAAATCAGTCGCTAACGGGTGTGACGTGGCGTCCTACAGCAACTGACGTCGGTCGCTAAATAAAAAATTTAGCTACTGATATCAGTCGCTGCCGTACCTGAAATAGGCCGATTGTATTTATTATTTTTCTAGCCAAAATCTGCACAATAAAACAAACCAACAGCCACAAAACGTCCTAAACACCATTCCAAACATTCCAAACATTGTTCAAAACGTTACACAAGCTTCACACTCCAAAATTGGCAACCAAGTAACCAAACGTCGTGAATACACTAAATTAAAAATGTTGTTACAAACTGTTTTCAACAAACATCCACAAACTGCAAACTGTTTTCAATCTACTTAGCTAACAGGGAAACTAGCTGAAGAACCACTACCACCCCCATTGAAGGGATCTCTAGGATCTGTGCGTCGGGGAATGGGGCCGGAGTTAAAGTTCTGCTGGTGCATGCTCCTAGGGCATTGTAGCTCTTCCAGAATTTGCAGGTTAACGGACTCCTGCATCTTCAGCCTCTCATCCTGCTCCTTCATCTTCTGCTCCATAGCCGCCCGATGCGCATTCTCCTCCCGCAGTTCCGACCTCATCTCAGCCATTTCAGATGGTACACACTCCGTCGAGGTCGCATGCCCCCCCGAGCATTAGGTGGTGTCCAGGGAATGAGCGTTCCCCGTACTGTACACCGCTCCCTTGCGGTATCCCTCCGCGACTCTGAACCAAATATCGCTCGGGTCCACACCTTCATTCTCGGGCGCTCTAGTGGCCTCCATATACGATCTCTGCAAGAAATTGGAGTCATGATTAGGTGGGTTGTGAAGAAAAAAAAGTAATTAAGCCTTATGTTTGAAACTTACCCAAATGTCGGCGTCCTTCTTCGTAGCGAATGATCGACCGGTGGTGTCGTTTCCCTTGGTCTTCGTGGCGAGAAATAACTGCACAGGCGGAGGGAATTCTCCGGTTTGCTTCTTCAACTGTTGACAGTACATGTAGATTTCTCATTTATAATGAAACCATTAAATAAGAATCCAAAATAAAAATCAAAGGTAAGGAAATACTAACATTCATCGCCCGCTGGTGCATCGACTGCGACCCACCGTAGTGGGTGCGCTCCGCCTCCACCTCGGGGTCCCCTCCCCGCCTCTTGTTCTTCTTCGCCTGGACGGATCTCTTAAGGAACTTCGGGTTGGAGCGGGCTTCTTTGAACTGTTGGATGGCGTCACCTACAATTTATACACTTTGAGATTAATAAGCATTTTGAAGATATATACAACTTTCTATTCAAGTACTAACACAAATTGAGTAATCAAACCTTTAAGGAATTTGTGCGCCTTGCCCTCGTTCGCCAACTTCCACATCATGTCTTTGTATCTTTCCTTCGCCACGTCCATGTATCGGTCTCTCGCAGCCACCTCAAGACCGTCGTTGTAATAGTGTTTGAACTGCAAGATCGTTTGTTGTCATTGTATTAGTAATCCGTAAACAATAACAGACAATTAATAAAACAAAAAAATTGGTGCACCTTGAAGTTGGCAAACCACTTTTCCCGTTGCCACTGAGGCACCTTGGTCCAACTAGTGCAATAAGTCTTCAATTCATTCATGAAACTGTCCTTGACACCAGTCAGCACCGCACGAGTCCGAAACCTACACCAAAGAGTGAAATAAGATGATGTCTCACAAAAAAAGGAAATATAATGTCTCACCATGTGTTCTCGGGGCTAATAATTAGGCGCCCGTTGTCTGTATATTGAAGCCCTGGATCCTGTTGCGGTTGTTCTGGTTGCTCATCGTTGTTCACCTCCTCTTCATTATCCTCTTTTTGATCCTCCTCCCGCCGGTTCTCTTCTTGGTCCTCCTGCTGTTGCTGCTCCCTGTTGCTGCTCAAACTATCATACCGCAGCCTGCTGCCCAACGTCATATCTGCAGACATATAATAGTAGAAAGTTAGAAATTGACATCATAATGTTGAAATAATTTGCCCAAAATATATAATGCAGATTACTATGTCGAAATAATATAACTTACTAAAACTATACCCTACTACTAAAACTATAATATAATCTACCCTCTGACGCGTATTCGGGATGGGTTTTAGCGAACTCAAGAAAACTACTAACACCCTCTAAAAATTCCGTTGTGGGATGTCGTCTCTTATCCAATATTTCCCCATACATCCATTTTCGTTCCTGTCTCTTCATTTTTTTATCTAAAAAAATTGAGACAATAACCACATACAAATTATTTCCTCTAAAGTAATTTACTAATATATATACACTACTCACATATTCTGTAAAATTCTCAATTCACCTAAACATAGTACTATTTGCACCCAATCCGTCCATAATTACATCACTAAATCGGCATAATTGTATTTCACTTCCAATTTCCTAACACATCAAAACAACCCGATTCATTCAACTACTTAACCACAAACCCTAATTTCATACTAACAATCTAACTATTTCAAATTAGGGAACCTATGGGCAATTAACATTCTAACTACACTAAATACTCCAACACTAACAACAACACTACACTATAAAAACATCTAACTCAATAACTAATCTATTTATATCAATAAATAAAAAAATTAACAAATAATTTAAATTAAGTATAGATAAAAAACATACCGCAACTAAAAAAATGGAGGAATGAAGAAGGAAGGAATGATAAGGGGGAGACGGGTTAGAGAGAAGGGAGAGAATTTGTAGAGAGAGAGAGAGAAATGACGTTTGTGAGAGGGGGAGAGGGGCTGCTCGCGACTTTAAAAAAATTCAGAAACCATAGCGACCGAAATTGTTCGCGCGTCTTTTTTTTGGTCGCTACGTAGCGACTGATTTCAGTCGCGCGTCTTTTTTTTAGCGACCGAAATCGGTTGCTACGAGGAGTCAATTTTTTAAATTTTGTCGCTTCGTCCAGCGACTTATATCGGTCGCGCGGGTTACTTTTCAGTCGCTAAATGAGCGACTGAAAGTTTCAGTCGCACGTGTGTGGTAGCTATGGGAAGTATTTCTTGTAGTGTTAGTAGACTAACGGTTAGTGAAAGCAACATTGAAGATGATGGTATACCCATCAATGAAGCTATGAGAGATGAGGCCTTGATGGCCATTGAAACCATTACATCTTGGTATGCCGATATCGTCAATTTCTTAATGTCTCATTATATTCCGGACGATTATTCGAAGCAAGAGAGGAAGAAACTATGTTATGAAGCCCGACGCTATTATGGGGATGAGCCCTATTTGTTTCGTCATTGTATAGATGGTATTTACCGACGATGTGTGACGGCCGATGAAGGATATAATATTGTGAAGCACCTTCACTCGACATCTTATGGTGAACACTTGGCCAACCAAAAGACAATTACCAAGGGACCACTCCTTATCGTCTTGTGTATGGTAAAGCTAGTCATTTATCGGTGGAATTAGAACACAAAGCGAAATGGGCAATCAAAGAGCTAAACTTCAATGAGAGTGTTGTAGGAAATAATCGCCTTCTCCAACTACATGAATTGGAAGAACTAAGACTCGAAGCCTACAAAAATTCGAAGATTTACAAGGAGCAAACTCGCCAATGGCACGATTCTCGAATACTTCGTAAGGACTTCTCCATTGGTCATAAGGTATTACTCTTCAACTCTCGTTTTAAGCTTTTCCCCGGTAAGTTGAAATCGAAATGGCCAGGTCCATTCGAAGTGACCAAGGTGCAACCATATGGATCGATAGAGATTTCTAGCTCGGAAACCGAAAAGTTCATGGTTAATGGCCAACGCTTGAAGATTTATCATCCCGGTCACGTTCGTGAGACCTTTGTTACCGTGAAGCTTGGTGAGCTCCCATTGGGGAGCGTTGTTTAACCCCCTCGCAAAATTGAAGTAGGTTTGGTGGTATCCTCAATAACCACCTTGTATATATGTATCATAATCTTTGAGTTTATTAGTTTTGTTAGCTTGAGAAGAATGGATGAACTTGGATTTCACCATGGAGCAATTATTTGGATGAAGATCAAGCTTTTGGAGGAGTTATGGAGCTTAATTTGAAGACCGCAAGCATGTTTGTGGGAGATATTGATTATGTAATGTGAGTCGAGTCGTTATTTGAAACTTTAGGTGATTATTGAAGAGCCATGGAATGGCAAGGCGGAAAAACGAAGTAAACAAGACCGCCGGGCGAAACTTGCCCGGTGAGACTATTGACCGGGCGAAACTTCGCCCTACGAAAAATTGCCAGATTTGCCAGGATTTACGAAGATACCGTCGGGCGAAATTTCGCCCGATGAGAATCTCACCGGGTGAAGTTTCACCCGGTGGGAAAAGTTGGCAGAATTGATTTTCACGATGAAACCCGTCGGGTGAAATTTCACCCGATGGTGCTTGACCGGGTGAAACTTCACCCGGCGACTTTGGCCGAATCACCTATACCTTATCAATTCCCTCCTTCCCTCCAAAACATTTACACCAAATTTTTACCAATCTACTTTAAAACTTTTCATTTCCCTCCTCAACTACCCTTATTTATATCACCTTTTACCTCACTCTTCATTCCACCTTTTCACCCATAGTAAAATCACCAAACCACCTTCCATACCCCAACCACATTCAAACCTCCATTCATAATTCTATTCCATCTTGAGTGATTATCTTTGGGTTCTTGAAGAAGGTGAAGGAAAGTTTTTGGGATTATTCTTGCAAGGTTATTATTATTATGGAGACAAGAGCAAAGTGAGCCGCTCGAAAGCAAGGTATGGCTTCGACTTCTACACTTTCTAAGTCTTCTAAGCCTAAATTTTACCTTGTCCTAATACCCCTTTAGCTCGAACCTTCTCTGAAAATACCTTTCAGAGTACTAGGTGGCCTCGTCCCTTCATAATGACCAATTTAGGAATCGTTGATGATATTAAATAGTTATCGTCAATGACCAAAACTAGCGGACTCCTTAGCCTCGCAGCTTCTACATATAAAGACTTGACTTGTGAGTTCCTAGGAACTTTTACCATTGACAATCCGATCACACCAAGAGCGTTTGAATTTAGACTATTCGGTAAACCCCATTGTTTGACTATTTCGGAGTTCGGCCATATGCTAGGCTTACCCTCATCGGGTACCGGACTTAGTAAACCTTCGAGCAATTTATAAGCTAGTGTTTCTAAAGGAGACCTTTGGAAGTGCATATCGTGTTGTCAATGGGTTATGAGCCTACTTCATCTTTTACCTCTGAAATCTGTAACCCCGCAATTTGCTATTTCTCTGAGAAGCTCTCACACTGCTTGTTACCCTCGATAATATTATTAATCTTGATGTGTTTGTCTTGCAATTAATTTGTGACTCTTTCCTTTGTAACCCTAACCCTTTAGACCTACCTGTGGACATGACATAGGTCCACCCCGACGCGGCCACGCGCGGGTTTGGGAGGCGAATGAATCTCCATATGAGAATGGATCGAATTGAAATTTAAATCGAAGTGGAGTCGCCACCGAACTTTGTGGGAGTTCGGGCCCGTTCGAACCAACTCTATGTCGTAGTGGGCCGTGTACAAAATACGGCCCATTTCTGATGTCAGAGTTTATTGGGTTCGTCCCTTTGCATTTGATACCGATACCGACATTATCGGATATCGTGTATTGAATGACTCTCGTGCGCCAACGGTTTCGGGCATCCGGAAACCGAGGTTCCGAGTAATGGGTGAGGGTACGTGTTGGGAAGCCCACAAAGGACACCCAACCCCGCCCGCACATTAGTGGCGTCTACTAGGATATCGAATGATTTTCTAATACGCGCGTTAGTAGTTCGGTTAAATGATATGCAAACGTTGTTTTCCCTAACCATGTGAAAAATTGAACGGGTTTCTAGGTCAATTTAATTCAACTAATTCTAACGTCAAAGTTAAATTTAGTATGCGGGTTCATTTTAGTACAATAAAATAAACAATAAATCAACAAGAAAATAACAAACTTGTTAGTAACGGTATAACGATAGTAACGGTTTGCGAATTATAGAATAATATAGAATGATATAGAATAATGTAAACGTGATGCATGGTTTTTTGAAAAAGTAGTAATATACGTGATTGATTTGACACGTGTTGACCTAAGTCATAAATAAAGTATTATCGAGACTAGAAAGGCGATGTGGGACTCACGGTTTTGACGTGATGAGGCCACTCGATCGAGTCCTAGACGGACTCGACCGAGTGGTCCTCGAAAAAAAGGCTTTTGTCCCGTATTTTAGACCCTACTCTATCGAATTATTGACCAACTCGACCGAGTACGCTGCCACTCGACCGAGTCATTGCGAGACTCGACCGAGCGGAGGTCGAAAAAATCATTCTGTCTCGGTTTTTGGGGTGCCACTCGACCGAGTGGGCTAGGCACTCGGTCGAGTGCCCCCTGTACGAACTAGGGTTCGCCTGCAATTTTGTTATTGATCCCGAAATTGCTTTTGATTTTGCTAAATCGATGATTCTGCCGAATTGGGCATAAATATTATATAATTTATGCTCGATTTGGATTTTGATAAATCGTTGATTTGTTGAATCGGGTATAAATATTATGGGATTTATACTCGATTCTAATTTTGAATACTCGTCGTATCCCATGTTCGATTATTGAATCGATATGAAATATTAGAGCGAGATAAAAAAAAAGAATTGTTATAAGTCTTTTTAAATTAATCAAAACGATATAAATTCCCTCCGCATTTATAGTGTCGTATTAATTCTTGCGAATTGTTCGACATCTATTTTAGCATCGACGAGAAATCGCGTTAATTAACTTTTTGACTAAATCGTTAGATTCGACATCCAATTATTGAATTGGTATCGAATCTAAAGATTGACACTTCTTAATTACGACGGAGTCGACTTGATTCCCTCGGCTTCCCGACATGGTAATAAATCCCTAGGGATTATGTGATGTCGGATTCGCGTCAACGGGTTTCGACCCTTAATAAAAAATAAAATAATTGTTTTGAAAAAATTTCAGAATTGACAAAGTATATGATTAATGATGATGCGAAAAATAGGAAAATTACGGTTGATTTTAACTTGTCTCAACAATCAAGCGATCGGGGTGTCGGGATAAGCGACCGACATCGCTGGGTGCAATACCCTTGTATAATCGGTTTTTCTTATCCCGTCATCACTCACGCTCGACACGAATTGACGAGTATTTTAGTATTTTATACTAGTAAATATTAACGATATTAGAATGATGACGACGATAATAAAAAAAATAAAAAAAAGGGATGACGACGACATGGATGACGCGCGAAGAATAAGGGAAGGGAAAGAAAGGGGTTTATTTGCACCCTCAACCTACATGTTCTTGTCTCGGACGGGACTCGTTAATTGCGGCTTGCACGTGAGTATCGAGATGTAAGTGGAGTTATGGTGATTAGGGTTTGGATCCTAGATGATAGGGTTAGGGTTTGAGTGTAGTATAGATTAGGGTAGAATAGGGTTTGATTAGGGTTGAAAATTGTGTAAATGTGTGTGCATGGGGATGTATATATAGGCAAGTCACCTATGCCCCGTCTAGGGTTACTCGACCGAGTGGGCTGACTCGATCGAGTGTGTCAGCTTGTACGAGAGGTCCGGGTTGTTTGGACCTCGGGTTGGATATTTTGTGTGTTTTGTATTTGGACTGGGCTTATGGCTGTTTTGTATGTCCCGGAAGCGGCTTTGACAAGGGTTTGACCCGATCACTAAAAGTCGGTTTTATTTCCGGTGTCGGTTTTGACCCAAATTAGTCTTGTTTGATTGGAAACGACCCACTGGGCCTGAATTTGAGGTTGGTTTTGTGAGATTTGTTCTCCGTAAATGCTTAAGCCAACAACTAATGGTTTCGAGCCCGTATCCGAGCGAGTAGAAACACGTTTGCGTCCGATCATCATCGTGTGTTTTTTGGAAACTACTATAGACACCTGGCGGTCAAAATGTGGGTGTCTACAGAGCCCTCACTCTGACTGAGGCTTGGACAAGGCGAAAGTCAGAGTAGCTACCAGGCCAATTAAGACCTGGCAGGCTTCCGATCGGGTCGTTTATAGTCCATTGGACTTGCGTGAAGGGCTCACCAGCCATAAGATAGAAGTCATACCTGAGCCGATGACGATAACTCCGTGGGGAATTTGGACTTGTCGTGTAAGTCCTGGGTGCGCCTGTGTGTGGGCCCATCCCGTGAAAAATGCCGCCTTTGGCCTTTCGCTGGGTAGATATGTAAATTGCGCGGTCTTTGAATTGTACCTCTATAAGTTACATAAAATTTGCATGCAACACGTAGGTGAAACAAATATGACTCGCGCTGGGGAAAATGATTTTTGCTGCATTTTGAAATCGAAGTCCTGAAAGCAACTTACGTGCTAGGAGATAGGTTTTCAAAATTGAAATTTGTAGAGAGGAAATTTGCAGTTTAAATAGACCAAAATTTGACCTTGTCGAAAAGGATTTTCTCAAATGGCTAAGTTTTGCAAATTTTAAAATGAGAATTTGAAGAGAGACATACCGACAGACTCGACTCTGGACGTGACCGGACGAGTTGACAGACACGACTGGACTCTCGAGGGGTTGGACCGTGACTCGGTAGGGGGTGGGCCACCAAACAAGACTCTTAAGTTGCGCTATTCCGTAGCCTAGGCGAGTGGCAACGTGCTCGAATCCTCGGAATGGGAAGGGTGTGCTATGGGGGGACTGCAATAGTCTGTAATAAGACTGTTTTTGCAGGACATAGCAGTGGCAATGTTGTAGACTAGTACTCTTCTGGATCTTTTTTTGGTTTTGGGGTATATTCCCAAAGTGGGTACTACTTCGATTCCTGACAGATTCTCGTCTTCGACTGAGCCGCGTACTAGGACACACTACGGAAAGGAGGCTAGATTTTGAAAGTCTTTGGATTATGTGAATGGATGGAGAACTTCTACCTAGAAGAAACCCCCAGGATGACAAAGCTAGCTGCTGAGAACATGACAGTGTCGTGACCGGAATGATGACGCTTTTTGAATGTGTGTCAATATGGGTGGTTGTACTTCTGTTGAAAAGCTGCCTACGTATTCACGTGTAGTGAAATCAAACCAAGCCGTAGTTCAGTGTGTTGAAAGATATGTTATGGTGCCTAGTCTAATAGGACTTTGTGTATAACTAGCCATATTGACGGTGTAGGCCAGGTGCATTCCTTATGACGTCTTGATCAAAGGGTTAGAATAGTTAGGATGTTGATCCTATGATTGTGAGCATTCTCCGGGGTAGCCCTCAGAGGTGGTGTGAACTATTTGGGCATGTTCTATGCCGACTTCAGGTTGAGTTCCTGTGTTTGGGGTTGGTAACTGGTTTGGATATTTTTGGAAAGGTGGAGCTAGGTCACAAGTGGCTTTGATGATTCGAAATCTGGAGCTCGATTTTGTGGAGCTAAGGCTTCGAGGATAAGGAATTGCAATGTGGTAGGAAAGGGGGAAGTCAAGTAAAAATGACTCGGACTTCGATTGGGCAGGTTTGATAGTGCGGGATCTGATTTCCATGTCTGGCCCTAATGGTTAGGGTGTACCCTATGGAGCTTGAATTCTCAAAATTTCGGGCTGTCTCTTAGCCTAGGTCTCGAGAAGGTCTTGAGGGTTGTAATATGGGAAGGTTAGATGTGGTGTTAGCTGACCAGCTTGATTATCTCTTCTTTGATGGTATGAATTTTGACCGTACCCTGGTCATGAGACTTTCACTTAAATAGACCATTGATCATGGTCAAGGGTTTTCTTTTTGATCATGGCCAGCTCTTTTCTTTTTGGCCTTCTGCTTTTTTCTTTTTTTCTTTTCTCTTTTTTTTGGCCTTTTAGTCCCGGTCATGGGTACTTCTTTTGCCTGCTTTTTATTTCGGCTTTTGCTTTTTCTTGGACTTTTGTTTTTTTTGTCCAGTTTTTTTTTTCGGTTGGTCAGACTAACACCTAAGGTAGGGATGGTCAGTCTTATTGGAGGGGTGTTTATTGTGGGAAATGGGCTTGCCTCCCGTCTTGAACCCAAACTAGGAGATTACCTAGATTTGTCATAGAATTCGATACCGCTCCTGCTAAGTGTAGTTTTGTGGCTTTCTATGTTAGACATGGAATAGGAAAAGGAAAACACGGGCACGGTTTTCTGCAGTCATTATAGATGTGCCTATAATAGTCACGTGCATGTTCTCACAGTGTATGACAGTGTTCATCATGTTCTCGGAAACACATAAGGAAAGTATATATGAGAAATGGGAAAGCGGATTTTATTGAATTTTGAAAAAAGAGGACAGAATACAACTGACTCTGACTCTGACTTTGACTTTGGAAGAAATAGCACATCCTAGACTCGGACTCAGACTCGGACTTAAATCCAATCAGGACTCTCGGATGGTGTTGTCAATTCAGCTTCTAAGGACTCAAGTTGATGTCCAGTATAGCCTCCCATAGACGCTTCACCCAGATCTTCATTTTGTCGAAGATCATCTTCAATCCTAGTGCCCATTTCAGTTAAAGTGGCGAAGTTGGGTATGATAGCATACCGGAGATGGGCCCGGTAGGAAGGGAGGAGGTTCTTCACAAAGGCCCTCACTAAAGTTTTTTCATTGGGCTTATCGATCTACTTCACAGTCTCGGCCCTCCATCTTTGAAGGTATTTAGTGAAACCTTCTTTGGGCTCTTGGGCCATGACTTCCAGAGTACGCATCGTAGTCTGGATCTCGGTATTATCAGCGTAATTCCGAGCGAATTCTGTTGCCACGTCATCCCAAGTCGGGTACTTCTTGGGATCGAGCCTGTAGTACCAGGCTTTCGGATGCTTCTTGAGGGAAGAGGCAAACAGGTGCTTAAACATGGTCGATTTCACTCCTTTGACGGCCATGAACTCCTTGAAAGCCCGGATGTGAAGTACCGGGTCTTCGGTTTCATCAAACATCGGCAAGCCCGTAAGGTTGAGGTTGTCGGGCAGTTCATCATTCAGGGGTGAATAGGCACGAGCATTCTTCGTGTGGATAGTGTTGTTAGTTGAGAAGTGGACTTGTTCTTCCAGTTTACGGACTGCGTTGACTAGTTCAGCCAAAGGCCCAGTAGTCTCAACCCCACCATTAGGAGTCCCTTGTTCTATGGCGCTCAACCGGGTAGCGATAGCTATCTGGTCAGACTTGATAGCCGTCAGTTGGGCCTCCATCTTAGCCAATGAGGCTGTCAAATTGTCCAAAGCTTCTTGCATCATGTGCTTATGTTTGGTTACCGGTGGCCTATCTGTAAGAATACCGCGTAATCAGGAAAGTTGCTTCGGAACTCAAATTCACCAAGGCATAGGAAGCAGCGCGGGAGGAGAGACGACTCCAGTTTGACTCGGGTTAGACTCTCCTAAGGCAAATGTGTAGGGTACGATTCTCGGAGTGACCGTGATTAATCGCTCCGTCGGAGAATAGCCCCCAGGTGAGACTAAGGACTCTGATAGGACTCAGATGGTGTGACATCTAAGTGACTCGAAAGTGAGGTACGTGAGACAACACGTGTAAGACATGGCCCTTAGAGCAACCGTGATTGATCGCTCTGCTGAAGGGTAGCCCCCAAGTGGGATCGATAATTTTGTTAAGACTCGAGTATCGGACGAGGGACCCTTAGACGTAAGGACCACGAACCTTTTGTTATAGGGCTATGCCTTGTAAAAGGTTGACTCGGAAAAGACACCTTGACGGGCGACTTGCGAAAGGTGGGCCTTCCTTAGGATTCAGCGGGTGGGCCGAGTCCTGTTCGAAGGAAGGTCCATGTGAGACATTCATCATACTTTAGAGTCGAGTGTGTAAACGGGCCTTCCTTTGTAGGAGTATGTCCTACGTAGGTGGGCCATGCCTTAGTCAAATAAGGCGGACTGGGATAGGGAGAAAACCCGTGATGTAAGATTGACAGAGTTTCGACGCTAGAGACTTCGATGACTTAAGACACGACCTGACAGTGCTAAATACGGGAAGTCCTAAGAAGAGGAAGGTTTTGAAAAGGATTTTTAAAAAAATCCGAAAAAACGGTGGAGGGACCCGATTTTCAGAAAATCGAAAAGAAAATATCGGGCCTCGGTTTTGAAAGTTCGAAAATGTTTTCGAGTTTTGAAATGGGCACAATACCGGCTAGAAATAGGCTATTTTGAGAAAAATCATAAGTCCTAAATTCGGTATACGTCCCGGGTTTTGAAATTGGATAGTTTGAAAAGATGCAATTTTTGAAAAAAAGACGGTTTTTGAAAACGACACGGAAACCAAGTAGCACATAGTCACGCAAGCATTATAACGACGCTATGTATGCTTTACACTAAGTCTCGGTCGGTCTATAAAGGGTCTATACCAGTGCACATAGTCTAGACATCGATCGGGACAGACTTTCTAAGTCGAATTGAGCTTAGAACATGTCGCGAAACCCACTCGAATCGACTATAGACACCTTTGACATATCCATATTGGAGTACATCACGGTATATTGGGACGTCGGTCGCGAGTACCGGCCCGGGAAAATATGGGGTTATGCATGAACCGTAAAACTAAAACGCGTATTGTACTAGTCAAACGATTTCTATTCGAGTGTCACCCTGAGGATGCCGATGGTAAGTCACGCATCAGTTAATCCCCAGCGGAGTCGCCAAATTGTGGACATGACATAGGTCCACCCCGATGCGGCCACGCGCGGGTTTTGGGAGGCGAATGAATCTCCATATGAGAATGGATCGAATTGAAATTTAAATCGAAGTGGAGTCGCCACCGAACTTTGTGGGAGTTCGAGCCCGTTCGAACCCACTCTATGTCGTAGCGGGCCGTGTACAAAATACGGCCCATTTCTGATGTCAGAGTTTATTGGGTTCGTCCCTTTGCATTTGATACCGATACCGACATTATCGGATATCGTGTATTGAATGACTCTCGTGCGCCAACGGTTTCGGGCATCCGGAAACCGAGGTTCCGAGTAAGGGGTGAGGGTACGTGTTGGGAAGCCCACAAAGGACACCCAACCCCGCCCGCACATTAGCGGCCTCTACTAGGATATCGAATGATTTTCTAATACGCGCGTTAGTAGTTCGGTTAAATGATATGCAAACGTTGTTTTCCCTAAACATGTGAGAAATTGAACGGGTTTCTAGGTCGATTTAATGCAACTATATCTAACGTCAAAGTTAAATTTAGCATACGGGTTCATTTTAGTACAATAAAATAAACAATAAATCAACAAGAAAATAACAAACTTGTTAGTAACAGTATAACGATAATAACGGTTTGCGAATTATAGAATAATATAGAATGATATCGAATAATGTAAACGTGATGCATGGTTTTTTGAAAAAGTAGTAATATACGTTATTGATTTGACACGTGTTGACCTAAGTCATAAAAAAAGTATTATCGAGACTAGAAAGGCGATGTGGGACTCACGGTTTTGACGTGATGAGGCCACTCGATCGAGTCATAGACGGACTCGACCGAGTGGTCCTCGAAAAAAGGCTTTTGTCCCGTATTTTAGACCCTACTCGATCGAATTATTGACCAACTCGACCGAGTACGCTGGCACTCGACCGAGTCATTGCGAGACACGACCGAGCGGAGGTCGAAAAAATCATTCTGTCTCGGTTTTTGGGGTGCCACTCGACCGAGTGGGCTATGCACTCGGTCGAGTGCCCCCTGTACGAACTAGGGTTCGCCTGCAATTTTGTTATTGATCCCGAAATTGCTTTTGATTTTGCTAAATCGATGATTCTGCCGAATCGGGCATAAATATTATATAATTTATGCTCGATTTGGATTTTGATAAATCGTTGATTTGTTGAATCGGGTATAAATATTATGGGATTTATACTCGATTCTAATTTTGAATACTCGTCGTCTTCCATGTTCAATTATTGAATCGATATGAAATATTAGAGCGAGATAAAAAAAAAAAAATGTTATAAGTCTTTTTAAATTAACCAAAACGATATAAATTCCCTCCGCATCTATAGTGTCGTATTAATTCTTGCGAATTGTTCGACATCTATTTTAGCATCGACGAGAAATCGCGTTAATTAACTTTTTGACTAAATCGTTAGATTCGACATCCAGTTATTGAATTGGTATCGAATCTAAAAGATTGACACTTCTTAATTACGATGGACTTGACTTGATTCCCTCGGCTTCCCGACATGGTAATAAATCCCTAGGGATTATGTGATGTCGGATCCGCGTCAACAGGTTTCGACCCTTAATAAAAAATAAAATAATTGTTTTGAAAAAATTTCAGAATTGACAAAGTATATGATTAATGATGATGCGAAAAATAGAAAAATTACGGTTGATTTTAACTTGTCTCAACAATCAAGCGATCGAGGTGTCGGGATAAGCGAGCGGCAACGCTGGGTGCAATACCCTTGTATATTCGGTTTTTCTTATCCCGTCATCACTCACGCTCGACACGAATTGACGAGTATTTTATTATTTTATACTAGTAAATATTAACGATATTAGAATGATGATGACGATAATAAAAAAAAATAAAAAAACGGGATGACGACGACAGGGACGACGCGCGAAGAAGAAGGGAAGGGAAATATAGGGGTTTTTTTGCACCCTCAACTTACATGTTCTTGTCTCAGACGGGACTCGTTAATTGCGACTTGCACGTGAGTATCGAGATGTAAGTGGAGTTATGGTGATTAGGGTTTGGATCTTAGATGCTAGGGTTAGGGTTTCAGTGTAGTATAGATTAGGGTAGAATAGGGTTTGATTAGGGTTGAATAATTGTGTAAATGTGTGTGCATGGGAATGTATATATAGGCAAGTCACCTATGCCCCGTTTAGGGTTACTCGACCGAGTGGGCTGAGCACTCGATCGAGTGGGTCAGCTGGTACGAGAGGTCCGGGTCGTTTGGACCTCGGGTTGGATATTTTGTGTGATTTGTATTTGGACTGGGCTTATGGCTGTTTTGTATGTCCCGGAAGCGGCTTTGACCGGGGTTTGACCCGATCACTAAAAGTCGGTTTTATTTCCGGTGTCGGTTTTGACCCAAATTAGTCTTGTTTGATTGGAAACGACCCACTCGGCCTGAATTTGAGGTTGGTTTTGTGAGATTTGTACTCCTCAAATGCTTAAGCCAACAACTAATGGTTTCGAGCCCGTATCCGAGCGCGTAGAAACACGTTTTCATCCGATCATCATCGGGTGTTTTTGGGAAATTGCTATAGACACCCGGAGGTCAAAATGTGGGTGTCTATAGAGCCCTCACTCAGACTGAGGCTTGGACAAGGCGAAAGTCAGAGTAGCTACCAGGTCAATTAAGACCTGGTAGGCTTCCGATCGGGTCGTTTATAGTCCATTAGACTTGCGTGAAGGGCTCGCCAGCCATAAGATAGAAGTCATACCAGAGCCGATGACGATAACTCCGTGGGGAATTTGGACTTGTCGTGTAAGTCCTGGGTGCGCCTGTGTGTGGGCCCATCCCGTGAAAAATGCCGCCTTGGGCCGTTCGCTGGGGAGATATGTAAATTGTGCGGTCTTTGAATTGTACCTGTATAAGTTACATAAAATTTGCATGCAACACGTAGTTTAAACAAATATGACTCGCACTGGGGAAAATGATTTTTGCTGCATTTTGAAATCGAAGTCCTGAAAGCAACTTACGTGCTAGGAGATAGGTTTTCAAAATTGAAATTTATAGAGAGGAAATTTGCAGTTTAAATAGACCAAAATTTGACCTTGTCGAAAAGGATTTTCTCAAATGGCTAAGTTTTGCAAATTTTAAAATGAGAATTTGAAGAGAGACATACCGACAGACTCGACTCTGGACGTGACCGGACGAGTTGACAGACACGACTGGACTCTCGAGGGGTTGGACCGTAACTCGGTAGGGGGTGGGCCACCAAACAAGACTCTTAAGTTGCTCTATTCCGTAGCCTAGGCGAGTGGCAACGTGGTCGAATCCTCGGAATGGGAAGGGTGTGCTATGGGGGGACTACAATAGTCTGTAATGAGACTGTTTTTGCAGGACTTAACAGTGGCAATGTTGTAGACTAGTACTCTTCTGGATCTTTTTTTGGTTTTGGGGTATATTCCCAAAGTGGGTACTACTTCGAGTCCTGACAGATTCTCGTCTTCGACTGAGCCGCGTACTAGGACACACTACGAAAAGGAGGCTAGATTTTGAAAGTCTTTGGATTATGTGAATGGATGGAGAACTTCTGCCTAGAAGAAACCCCCAGGATGACAAAGCTAGCTGCTAAGAACTTGACAGTGTCGTGACCGGAATGATGACGCTTTTTGAATGTGTGTCAATGTGGGTGGTTGTACTTCTGATGAAAAGCTGCCTACGTATTCACGTGTAGTGAAATCAAACCAAGCCGTAGTTCAGTGTGTTGAAACATATGTTATGGTGCCTAGTCTAATAGGACTTTGTGTATAACTAGCCATATTGACGGTGTAGGCCGGGTGCATTCCCAATGACGTCTTGATCAAAGCGTTAGAATAGTTAGGATGTTGATCCTGTGATTGTGAGCATTCTCCGGGGTAGCCCCCAGAGGTGGTGTGAACTATTTGGGCATGTTCTATGCCGACTGCAGGTTTAGTTCCCGTGTTTGGGGTTGGTAACTGGTTTGGATGTTTTTAGAAAGGTGGAGCTAGGTCGCAAGTGGCTTTGATGATTCAAAATCTGGAGCTCGATTTTGTGGAGCTAAAGCTTCGAGGATAAGGTATTGCAATGTGGTAGGAAAGGGGGAAGTCAAGTAAAAATGACTCAGACTTCGATTGAGCAGGTTTGATAGTGCGGGATCTGATTTCCATGTCTGGCCCTAATGGTTAGGGTGTACCCTATGGAGCTTGAATTCTCAAAATTTCGGGCTGTCTCTTAGCCTAGGTCTCGAGAAGGTCTTGAGGGTTGTAATGTGGGAAGGTTAGATGTGCTGTTAGCTGACCAGCTTGATTATCTCTTCCTTGATGGTATGAATTTTGACCGTACCCTGGTCATGAGACTTTCACTTGAATTGTCCGTTGATCATGGTCAAGGGTTTTCTTTTTGATCATGGCCAACTCTTTTCTTTTGGGCCTTCTGCTTTTTTCTTTTTTTTCATTTCTCTTTTTTTTTGGCCGTTTAGTCCCGGTCATGGGTGCTTCTTTTGCCTGCTTTTTATTTCGGCTTTTGCTTTTTCTTGGACTTTTGTTTTTTTGTCCAGTTTTTTTTTTCGGTTAGTCAGACTAACACCTAAGGTAGGGATGGTCAGTCTTATTGGAGGGGTGTTTATCGTGGGAAATGTGCTTTCCTCTCGTCTTGAACCCAAACTAGGAGATTACCTAGATTTGTCATAGAATTCGATACCGCTCCTGCTAAGTGTAGTTTTGTGGCTTTCTATGTTAGACATGGAACAGGTAAAGGAAAACACGGGCACGGTTTTCTGCAGTCATTATAGATGTGCCTATAATAGTCACGTGCATGTTCTCACAGTGTATGACAGTGTTCATCATGTTCTCGGAAACACATAAGGAAAGTATATATGAGAAATGGGAAAGCGGATTTTATTGAATTTTGAAAAAAGAGGACAGAATACAACTGACTCTGACTCTGACTCTGACTTTGACTTTGGAAGAAATAGCAAATCCTAGACTCGGACTCAGACTTGGACTTAAATCCAATTAGGACTCTCGGCTGGTGTTGTCAATTCAGCTTCTAAGGACTCAAATTGATGTCCAGTATATCCTATCATAGACGCTTCACCCAGATCTTCATTTTGTCGAAGATCATCTTCAATCCTAGTGCCCATTTCAGTTAAAGTGGCGAAGTTGGGTATGATAGCATACCGGAGATGGGCCCGGTAGGAAGGGAGGAGGTTCTTCACAAAGGCCCTCACTAAAGTTTTTTCATTGGGCTTATCGATCAACTTTACACTCTCGGCCCTCCATCTTTGAAGGTATTTAGTGAAACCTACTTTGGGCTCTTGGGCCATGACTTCCAGAGTACGCATCGTAGTCTGGATCTCGGTATTATCAGCGTAATTCCGAGCGAATTCTGTTGCCACGTCATCCCAAGTCGGGTACTTCTTGGAATCGAGCCTGTAGTACCAGGCTTTCGGATGCTTCTTGAGGGAAGAGGCAAACAGGTGCTTAAACATGGTCGATTTCACTCCTTTGACGGCCATGAACTCCTTGAAGGCCCGGATGTGAAGTACCGGGTCTTCGGTTTCATCAAACATCGGCAAGCCCGTAAGGTTGAGGTTGTCGGGCAGTTCATCATTCAGGGGTGAATAGGCACGAGCATTCTTCATGTGGATAGTGTTGTTAGTTGACAAGTGGACTTGTTCTTCCAGTTTACGGACTGCGTTGACTAGTTCCGCCAAAGGCCCAGTAGTCTCAACCCCACCATTAGGAGTCCCTTGTTCTATGGCGCTCAACCGGGTAGCGATAGCTATCTGGTCAGACTTGATAGCCGTCAGTTGGGCCTCCATCATAGCCAATGAGGCTGTCAAATTGTCCAAAGCTTCTTGCATCATGTGCTTATGTTTGGTTACCGGTGGCCTATCTGTAAGAATACCGCATAATCAGGAAAGTTGCTTCGGAACTCAAATTCACCAAGGCATAGGAAACAGCGCGGGAGGAGAGATGACTCCAGTTTGACTCGGGTTAGACTCTCCTAAGGCAAATGTGTAGGGTACGATTCTCGGAGTGACCGTGATTAATCGCTCCGTCGGAGAATAGCCCCCAGGTGAGACTAAGGACTTTGTTAGGACTCAGATGGTGTGACATCTAAGTGACTCGAAAGTGAGGTACGTGAGACAACACGTGTAAGACATGGCCCTTAGAGCAACCGTGATTGATCGCTCTGCTGAAGGGTAGCCCCCAAGTGGGATCGATAATTTTGTTAAGACTCGAGTATCGGACGAGTGACCCTTAGACGTAAGGACCACGAACCTTTTGTTATAGGGCTATGCCTTGTAAAAGGTTGACTCGGAAAAGACACCTTGACAGGCGACTTGAGAAAGGTGGGCCTTCCTTAGGATTCGGCGGGTGGGCCGAGTCATGTTCGAAGGAAGGTCCATGTGAGACATTCATCAGACTTTAGACTCGAGTGTGTAAACGGGCCTTCCTTTGTAGGAGTATGTCCTACGTAGGTGGGCCATGCCCTAGTCAAATAAGGCGGACTGGGATAGGGAGAAAACCCGTGATGTAATATCGACAGAGTTTCGACGCTAGAGACTTCGATGACTTAAGACACGACCCGACACCGCTAAATACGGGAAGTCATAAGAAGAGGAAGGTTTTAAAAAGGATTTTTAAAAAAATCCGAAAAAACGGTGGAGGGACCCGATTTTTCGAAAATCGAAAAGAAAATATCGGGCCTCGGTTTTGAAAGTTCGAAAATGTTTTCGAGTTTTGAAATGGGCACAATACAGGTTAGAAATAGGCTAATTTGAGTAAAATCATAAGTCCTAAATTCGGTATACGTCCCGGGTTTTGAAATTGGATAGTTTGAAAAGATGCAATTTTTGAAAAAAAGACGGTTTTTGAAAACGATACGGAAACCAAGTAGCACATAGTCACGCAAGCATTATAACAACGCCATGTATGCTCTATACTAAGTCTCGGTCGGTCTATAAAGGGTCTATACCAGTGTACATAGTCTAGACGTTGATCGGGACGGACTTTCTAAGTCGAGTTGAGCTTAGAAAATGCCGCGAAATCCACTCGAATCGACTATGGACACCTTTGACATATCCATATTGGAGTACATCACGGTATAGTGGGACGTCGGTCGCGAGTACCGGCTCGGGAAAATATGGGGTTACGCATGAACCGTAAAACTAAAACGCGTATTGTACTAGTCAAACGATTTCTATTCGAGTGTCACCCTGAGGATGCTGATGGTAAGTCACGCATCAGTTAATCCCCAGCGGAGTCGCCAAATTGTGGACATGACATAGGTCCACCCCGACGCGGCCACGCGCGGGTTTAGGGAGGCGAATGAATCTCCATATGAGAATGGATCGAATTGAAATTTAAATCGAAGTGGAGTCGCCACCGAACTTTGTGGGAGTTCGGGCCCGTTCGAACCCACTCTATGTCGTAGCGGGCCGTGTACAAAATACGGCCCATTTCTGATGTCAGAGTTTATTGGGTTCGTCCCTTTGCATTTGATACCGATACCGACATTATCGGATATCGTGTATTGAATGACTCTCGTGCGCCAACGGTGTCGGGCATCCGGAAACCGAGGTTCCGAGTAAGGGGTGAGGGTACGTGTTGGGAAGCCCACAAAGGACACCCAACCTCGCCCGCACATTAGCGGCCTCTACTAGGATATCGAATGATTTTCTAATACGCGCGTTAGTAGTTCGGTTAAATGATATGCAAACGTTGTTTTCCCTAAACATGTGAGAAATTGAACGGGTTTCTAGGTCGATTTAATGCAACTAGTTCTAACGTCAAAGTTAAATTTAGCATGCGGGTTCATTTTAGTACAATAAAATAAATAATAAATCAACAAGAAAATAACAAACTTGTTAGTAACGGTATAACGATAATAACGGTTTGCGAATTATAGAATAATATAGAATGATATCGAATAATGTAAACGTGATGCATGGTTTTTTGAAAAAGTAGTAATATACGTGATTGATTTGACACGTGTTGACCTAAGTCATAAAAAAAGTATTATCGAGACTAGAAAGGCGATGTGGGACTCACGGTTTTGACGTGATGAGGCCACTCGATCGAGTCATAAACGGACTCGACCGAGTGGTCCTCAAAAAAAGGCTTTTGTCCCGTATTTTAGACCCTACTCGATCGAATTATTGACCAACTCGACCGAGTACGCTGCCACTCGACCGAGTCATTGTGAGACTTGACCGAGCGGAAGTCGAAAAAATCATTCTGTCTCGGTTTTTGGGGTGCCACTCGACTGAGTGGGCTAGGCACTTGGTCGAGTGCCCCCTGTACGAACTAGGGTTCGCCTGCAATTTTGTTATTGATCCCGAAATTGCTTTTGATTTTGCTAAATCGATGATTCTGCCGAATCGGGCATAAATATTATATAATTTATGCTCGATTTGGATTTTAATAAATCGTTGATTTGTTGAATCGGGTATAAATATTATGGGATTTATACTCGATTCTAATTTTGAATACTCGTCGTATCTCATGTTCACTTATTGAATCGATATGAAATATTAGAGCGAGATAAAAAAAAAAAGAATTGTTATAAGTCTTTTTAAATTAACCAAAACGATATAAATTCCCTCCGCATTTATAGTGTCGTATTAATTCTTGCGAATTGTTCGACATCTATTTTAGCATCAACGAGAAATCGCGTTAATTAACTTTTTGACTAAATCGTTAAATTCGACATCCAGTTATTGAATTGGTATCGAATCTAAAAGATTGACACTTCTTAATTACGACGGACTCGACTTGATTCCCTCGGCTTCCCGACATGGTAATAAATCCCTAGGGATTATGTGATGTCGGATCCGCGTCAACAGGTTTCGACCCTTAATAAAAAAAAAATAATTGTTTTGAAAAAATTTCAAAATTGACAAAGTATATGATTAATGATGATGCGAAAAATAGGAAAATTACGGTTGATTTTAACTTGTCTCAACAATCAAGCGATCGGGGTGTCGGGATAAGCGACCGACATCGCTGGGTGCAATACCCTTGTATAATCGGTTTTTCTTATCCCGTCATCACTCACGCTCGACACGAATTGACGAGTATTTTAGTATTTTATACTAGTATATATTAACGATATTAGAATGATGATGACGATAATAAAAAAAATAAAAAAACGGGATGACGACGACAGGGACGACGCGCGAAGAAGAAGGGAAGGGAAAGAAAGGGTTTTTTTTTGCACCCTCAACCTACATGTTCTTGTCTCGGACGGGACTCGTTAATTGCGGCTTGCACGTGAGTATCGAGATGTAAGTGGAGTTATGGTGATTAGGGTTTGGATCTTAGATGCTAGGGTTAGGGTTTGAGTGTAGTATAGATTAGGGTAGAATAGGGTTTGATTAGGGTTGAATAATTGTGTAAATGTGTGTGCATGGGGATGTATATATAGGCAAGTCACCTATGCCCCGTCTAGGGTTACTCGACCGAGTGGGCTGAGCACTCGATCGAGTGAGTCAGCTGGTACGAGAGGTCCGGGTTCTTTGGACCTCGGGTTGGATATTTTGTGTGTTTTGTATTTGGACTGGGCTTATGGCTGTTTTGTATGTCCCGGAAGCGGCTTTGACCGGGGTTTGACCCGATCACTAAAAGTCGGTTTTATTTCGGTGTCGGTTTTGACCCAAATTAGTCTTGTTTTATTGGAAAGGACCCACTGGGCCTGAGTTTGAGGTTGATTTTGTGAGATTTGTACTTCGTAAATGCTTAAGCCAACAACTAATGGTCTCGAGCCCGTATCCGAGCGCGTAGAAACACGTTTGCGTCCGATCATCATCGGGTGTTTTTTGGAAACTGCTATAGACACCTGGCGGTCAAAATGTGGGTGTCTATAGAGCCCTCACTCAGACTGAGGCTTGGACAAGGCGAAAGCCAGAGTAGCTACCAGGCGAATTAAGACCTGGCAGGCTTCCGATCGGGTCGTTTATAGTCCATTAGACTTGCGTGAAGGGCTCGCCAGCCATAAGATAGAAGTCATACCTGAGCCGATGACGATAACTCCGTGGGGAATTTGGACTTGTCGTGTAAGTCCTAGGTGCGCCTGTGTGTGGGCCCATCCCGTGAAAAATGCCGCCTTGGGCCTTTCGCTGGGGAGATATGTAAATTGCGCGGTCTTTGAATTGTACCTGTATAAGTTACATAAAATTTGCATGCAACACGTAGTTGAAACAAATATGACTCGCGCTGGGGAAAATGATTTTTGCTGCATTTTGAAATCGAAGTCCTGAAAGCAACTTACGTGCTAGGAGATAGGTTTTCAAAATTGAAATTTGTAGAGAGGAAATTTGCAGTTTAAATAGACCAAAATTTGACCTTGTCGAAAAGGATTTTCTCAAATGGCTAAGTTTTGCAAATTTTAAAATGAGAATTTGAAGAGAGACATACCGACAGACTCGACTCTGGACGTGACCGGACGAGTTGACAGACACGACTGGACTCTCGAGGGGTTGGACCGTGACTCGGTAGGGGGTGGGCCACCAAACAAGACTCTTAAGTTGCGCTATTCCGTAGCCTAGGCGAGTGGCAACGTGGTCGAATCCTCGGAATGGGAAGGGTGTGCTATGGGGGGACTGCAATAGTCTGTAATGAGACTGTTTTTGCAGGACATAGCAGTGGCAATGTTGTAGACTAGTACTCTTCTGGATCTTTTTTTGGTTTTGGGGTATATTCCCAAAGTGGGTACTACTTCGAGTCCTGACAGATTCTCGTCTTCGACTGAGCCGCGTACTAGGACACACTACGGAAAGGAGGCTAGCTTTTGAAAGTCTTTGGATTATGTGAATGGATGGAGAACTTCTGCCTAGAAGAAACCCCCAGGATGACAAAGCTAGCTGCTGAGAACATGACAGTGTCGTGACCGGAATGATGACGCTTTTTGAATGTGTGTCAATGTGGGTGGTTATACTTCTGTTGAAAAGCTGCCTACGTATTCACGTGTAGTGAAATCAAACCAAGCCGTAGTTCAGTGTGTTGAAAGATATGTTATGGTGCCTAGTCTAATAGGACTTTGTGTATAACTAGCCATATTGACGGTGTAGGCCAGGTGCATTCCCAATGACGTCTTGATCAAAGGGTTAGAATAGTTAGGATGTTGATCCTGTGATTGTGAGCATTCTCCGGGGTAGCCCTCAGAGGTGGTGTGAACTATTTGGGCATGTTCTATGCCGACTGCAGGTTGAGTTCCCGTGTTTGGGGTTGGTAACTGGTTTGGATGTTTTTGGAAAGGTGGAGCTAGGTCACAAGTGGCTTTGATGATTCGAAATCTGGAGCTCGATTTTGTGGAGCTAAGGCTTCGAGGATAAGGTATTGCAATGTGGTAGGAAAGGGGGAAGTCAAGTAAAAATGACTTGGACTTCGATTGGGCAGGTTTGATAGTGCGGGATCTGATTTCCATGTCTGGCCCTAATGGTTAGGGTGTACCCTATGGAGCTTGAATTCTCAAAATTTCGGGCTGTCTCTTAGCCTAGGTCTCGAGAAGGTCTTGAGGGTTGTAATGTGGGAAGGTTAGATGTGGTGTTAGCTGACCAGCTTGATTATCTCTTCCTTGATGGTATGAATTTTGACCGTACCCTGGTCATGAGACTTTCACTTGAATTGACCATTGATCATGGTCAAGGGTTTTCTTTTTGATCATGGCCAGCTCTTTTCTTTTTGGCCTTCTGCTTTTTTCTTTTTTTCTTTTTTCTTTTTTTTGGCCTTTTAGTCCCGGTCATGGGTGCTTCTTTTGCCTGCTTTTTATTTCGGCTTTTGCTTTTTCTTGGACTTTTGTTTTTTTTGTCCATTTTTTTTTCCGGTTGGTCAGACTAACACCTAAGGTAGGGATGGTCAGTCTTATTGGAGGGGTGTTTATTGTGGGAAATGGGCTTGCCTCCCGTCTTGAACCCAAACTAGGAGATTACCTAGATTTGTCATAGAATTTGATACCGCTCTTGCTAAGTGTAGTTTTGTGGCTTTCTATGTTAGACATGGAATAGGTAAAGGAAAACACGGGCACGATTTTCTGCAGTCATTATAGATGTGCATATAATAGTCACGTGCATGTTCTCACAGTGTATGACAGTGTTCATCATGTTCTCGGAAACACATAAGGAAAGTATATATGAGAAATGGGAAAGCGGATTTTATTGAATTTTGAAAAAAGAGGACAGAATACAACTGACTCTGACTCTGACTTTGACTTTGGAAGAAATAGCACATCCTAGACTCGGACTCAGACTCGGACTTAAATCCAATCAGGACTCTCGGATGGTGTTGTCAATTCAGCTTCTAAGGACTCAAGTTGATGTCCAGTATAGCCTCCCATAGACGCTTCACCCAGATCTTCATTTTGTCGAAGATCATCTTCAATCCTAGTGCCCATTTCAGTTAAAGTGGCGAAGTTGGGTATGATAGCATACCGGAGATGGGCCCGGTAGGAAGGGAGGAGGTTCTTGACAAAGGCCCTCACTAAAGTTTTTTCATTGGGCTTATCGATCAACTTCACACTCTCGGCCCTCCATCTTTGAAGGTATTTAGTGAAACCTTCTTTGGGCTCTTGGGCCATGACTTCCAGAGTACGCATCGTAGTCTGGATCTTGGTATTATCAGCGTAATTCCGAGCGAATTCTGTTGCCACGTCATCCCAAGTCGGGTACTTCTTGGAATCGAGCCTGTAGTACCAGGCTTTCGGATGCTTCTTGAGGGAAGAGGCAAACAGGTGCTTAAACATGATCGATTTCACTCCTTTGACGGCCATGAACTCCTTGATGGCCCGGATGTGAAGTACCGGGTCTTCGGTTTCATCAAACATCGGCAAGCCCGTAAGGTTGAGGTTGTCGGGCAGTTCATCATTCAGGGGTGAATAGGCACGAGCATTCTTCGTGTGGATAGTGTTGTTAGTTGACAAGTGGACTTGTTCTTCCAGTTTACGGACTGCGTTGACTAGTTCAACCAAAGGCCCAGTAATCTCAACCCCACCATTAGGAGTCCCTTGTTCTATGGCGCTCAACCGGGTAGCGATAGCTATCTGGTCAGACTTGATAGCCGTCAGTTGGGCCTCCATCTTAGCCAATGAGGCTGTCAAATTGTCCAAAGCTTCTTGCATCATGTGCATATGTTTGGTTACCAGTGGCCTATCTGTAAGAATACCGCGTAATCAGGAAAGTTGCTTCGGAACTCAAATTCACCAAGGCATAGGAAGCAGCGCGGGAGGAGAGACGACTCCAGTTTGACTCGGGTTAGACTCTCCTAAGGCAAATGTGTAGGGTACGATTCTCGGAGTGACCGTGATTAATCGCTCCGTCGGAGAATAGCCCCCAGGTGAGACTAAGGACTCTGATAGGACTCAGATGGTGTGACATCTAAGTGACTCGAAAGTGAGGTACGTGAGACAACACGTGTAAGACATGGCCCTTAGAGCAACCGTGATTGATCGCTCTGCTGAAGGGTAGCCCCCAAGTGGGATCGATAATTTTGTTAAGACTCGAGTATCGGACGAGTGACCCTTAGACGTAAGGACCACGAACCTTTTGTTATAGGGCTATGCCTTGTAAAAGGTTGACTCGGAAAAGACACCTTGACGGGCGACTTGCGAAAGGTGGGCCTTCCTTAGGATTCGGCGGGTGGGCCGAGTCCTGTTCGAAGGAAGGTCCATGTGAGACATTCATCAGAGTTTAGACTCAAGTGTGTAAACGGGCCTTCCTTTGTAGGAGTATGTCCTACGTAGGTGGGCCATGCCCTAGTCAAATAAGGCGGACTGGGATAGGGAGAAAACCCGTGATGTAAGATCGACAGAGTTTCGACGCTAGAGACTTCGATGACTTAAGACATGACCCGACAGTGCTAAATACGGGAAGTCCTAAGAAGAGGAAGGTTTTGAAAAGGATTTTTAAAAAAATCCGAAAAAATGGTGGAGGGACCCGATTTTCAGAAAATCGAAAAGAAAATATCGGGCCTCGGTTTTGAAAGTTCGAAAATGTTTTTTAGTTTTGAAATGGGCATAATACCGGCTAGAAATAGGCTATTTTGAGTAAAATCATAAGTCCTAAATTCGGTATACGTCCCGGGTTTAGAAATTGGATAGTTTGAAAAGATGCAATTTTTGAAAAAAAGACGGTTTTTGAAAACGACACGGAAACCAAGAAGCAGATAGTCACGCAAGCATTATAACGACGCTATGTATGCTTTACACTAAGTCTCGGTCGGTCTATAAAGGGTCTATACCAGTGCACATAGTCTAGACGTCGATCGGGACGGACTTTCTAATTCGAGTTGAGCTTAGAACATGTCGCGAAACCCACTCGAATCGACTATGGACACCTTTGACATATCCATATTGGAGTACATCACGGTATATTGGGACGTTGGTCGCGAGTACTGGCCCGGAAAAATATGGGGTTATGCATGAACCGTAAAACTAAAACGCGTATTGTACTAGTCAAACGATTTCTATTCGAGTGTCACCCTGAGGATGCCGATGGTAAGTCACGCATCAGTTAATCCCCAGCGGAGTCGCCAAATTGTGGACATGACATAGGTCCACCCCGACGCGGCCACGCGCGGGTTTTGGGAGGCGAATGAATCTCCATATGAGAATGGATCGAATTAAAATATAAATCGTAGTGGAGTCGCCACCGAACTTTGTGGGAGTTCGGGCCCGTTCGAACCCACTCTATGTCGTAGCGGGCCGTGTACAAAATACGGCCCATTTCTGATGTCAGAGTTTATTGGGTTCGTCCCTTTGCATTTGATACCGATACCGACATTATCGGATATCGTGTATTGAATGACTCTCGTGCGCCAACGGTTTCGGGCATCCGGAAACCGAGGTTCCGAGTAAGGGGTGAGGGTACGTGTTGGGAAGCCCACAAAGGACACCCAACCCCGCCCGCACATTAGCGGCCTCTACTAGGATATCGAATGATTTTCTAATACGCGCGTTAGTAGTTCGGTTAAATGATATGCAAACGTTGTTTTCCCTAAACATGTGAGAAATTGAACGGGTTTCTAGGTCGATTTAATGCAACTAATTCTAACGTCAAAGTTAAATTTAGCATGCGGGTTCATTTTAGTACAATAAAATAAACAATAAATCAACAAGAAAATAACAAACATGTTAGTAACGGTATAACGATAATAACGGTTTGCGAATTATAGAATAATATAGAATGATATCGAATAATGTAAACGTGATGCATGGTTTTTTGAAAAAGTAGTAATATACGTGATTGATTTGACACGTGTTGACCTAAGTCATAAAAAAAGTATTATCGAGACTAGAAAGGCGATATGGGACTCACGGTTTTGACGTGATGAGGCCACTCGATCGAGTCATAGACGGACTCGACCGAGTGGTCCTCGAAAAAAGGCTTTTGTCCCGTATTTTAGACCCTTCTCGATCGAATTACTGACCAACTCGACCGAGTACGCTGCCACTCGACCGAGTCATTGCGAGACTCGACCGAGTGGAGGTCGAAAAAATCATTCTGTCTCGGTTTTTGGGGTGCCACTCGACCGAGTGGGCTAGGCACTCGATTGAGTGCCCCCTGTACGAACTAGGGTTCGCCTGCAATTTTGTTATTGATCCCGAAATTACTTTTGATTTTGCTAAATCGATGATTCTGCCGAATCGGGCATAAATATTATATAATTTATGCTCGATTTGGATTTTGATAAATCGTTGATTTGTTGAATCGGGTATAAATATTATGGGATTTATACTTGATTCTAATTTTGAATACTCGTCGTATCCCATGTTCGATTATTGAATCTATATGAAATATTAGAGCGAGATAAAAAAAAAAGAATTGTTATAAGTCTTTTTAAATTTCAGAATTGACAAAGTATATGATTAATGATGATGCGAAAAATAGGAAAATTACGGTTGACGTTAACTCGTCTCAACAATCAAGCGATTGGGGTGTCGGAATAAGTGACCGGCAATGCTGGGTGCAATACCCTTGTATATTCGGTTTTTCTTATCCCGTCATCACTCACGCTCGACACGAATTGACGAGTATTTTAGTATTTTATACTAGTAAATATTAACGATATTAGAATGATGATGACGATAATAAAAAAATAAAAAAAACGGGATGACGACGACATGGACGACGCGCGAAGAAGAAGGGAAGGGAAAGAAAGGGGTTTTTTTGCACCCTCAACCTACATGTTCTTGTCTTGGACGGGACTCGTTAATTGCGGCTTGCACGTGAGTATCGAGATGTAAGTGGAGTTATAGTGATTAGGGTTTGGATCCTAGATGCTAGGGTTAGGGTTTGAGTGTAGTATAGATTAGGGTAGAATAGGGTTTGATTAGGTTTGAATAATTGTGTAAATGTGTGTGCATGGGGATGTATATATAAGCAAGTAACCTATGCCCCGTCTAGGGTTACTCGACCGAGTGGGCTGAGCACTCGATCGAGTGGGCTAAGCACTCGATCGAGTGGGTCAGCTGGTACGAGAGGTCCGGGTTGTTTGGACCTCGGGTTGGATATTTTGTGTGTTTTGTATTTGGACTGGGCTTATGGCTGTTTTGTATGTCCCGGAAGCGGCTTTGACCGGGGTTTGACCCGATCTCTAAAAGTCGGTTTTATTTCCGGTGTCGGTTTTGACCCAAATTAGTCTTGTTTGATTGGAAACGACCCACTGGGCCTGAATTTGAGGTTTGTTTTGTGAGATTTGTACTCCGTAAATGCGTAAGCCAACAACTAATGGTTTCGAGCCCGTATCCGAGCGCGTAGAAACACGTTTGCGTCCGATCATCATCGTGTGTTTTTTGGAAACTGCTATGGACACCTGGCGGTCAAAATGTGGGTGTCTACACTACCACTTGTCGTGGCATTGCACTTTCACCATATTATTGTCACCCAACGCCCCTTTGTTGATTGTGGAGGTGTTGTGACTATAATTGCGACCAACTTGGCTTATGCGACCAACTTGGATCTTTCATGTACCCGATCAACGCCTCGTCCACATTAGCCATGGAAGAGCTTTAATTGTTCCCAACACACACCGAACCACTATCTTTGTTTGCCACAATTAGGACCTACCTTTAGGACCCGGTGAATTCCGACAAAGAAAGAAAGAGTCGGGAGGAAGGGAAGTTTGGGAGTATGCGCACTACACGTTACTCGAAGGTCGTACGATCTACGACCTTTTGTGAGTTAGAACCCTCCGAGGGAATACAACCCTATCCCGGGTCTCCGAAGGCTTCTTGCGCGTCAAACGATTACCCAATTTAGACCCTCTCCCGGAGTCGGTAGGTAGTGTGGTGTGTATTGTGTGTTGTGTGTATGCGTGTGGGTTGCGTCGGTGAGTCTTTAATCATCTACATTGCATGTCTTTTGGTTAATTTTGTTCCTTGTTCCTTGTTCTCTCATCATTATCATGATCATTGTGATTGTTTTAACTCTAACCAAATTTGCAAGCTGTCCCACGTTTCCACTGTCTGATTGTTGCGGCCGAAGCGGCCTTGGTATTTCTCCCGGTCTTTAGGCGATGTGATTATGCCATTGACCTTTTGAAAAATCCAAATTTTAATCATTTTTCTCAATTTTTTCTTAATCCGGGCTAGGTGACGTGACTACACCTATGCCCAATTTTTCACCCTTTCCTTTTAATTTCTTTTCTTATATTTCATTTTTATTTTTCTTAGCCCCTTGGCTAGGGCCTAGGTGATGTGATTGCACCTAGGCCCGCCACTCTTTTTATCGCTTTCTTTTCATTATTTCCTTTTTCTTTTCCCAAAAATTTCGAAAAAATCCAAAAACATTCGAAAAATTATAAAAATCAAAAAAGATTTTTCTTATTTTTCTTTTTCCGTCTTTTTCGATCTTCCCCTACTTGTCCATTGAGGACAATGTACAGTTTTGTGTGGGGGAGGGTCAGTGGCGAATCCAGGAATTTCGAGATGGGGGTGATAAAAAAATTATAACGTAAAGAATAACACACAAATAATTGAGTTCAATTTAGTTCCGATTAGTGCAGTTCAGTTCTTCAGTTCAATTCAGTTTCGATCAGTTCAGTACTTCAATTCAGTTTATATCTATTATATTCAATTTAGTTTAATTCAGTTCAAATCACTTAAATAGAGTATGTCTTAATTGACTAAACTAACTCCAAAAAGTAACTAAAAGTAAAAAGAAAAAACTTAAAAACGACTAACCGCAAAATTTAAAAAAAAAAAAAAAAAAAAATTCAAAGTATTCTCTACTAAAATATAAGTGCCAATACATAGTAATACATTATCAAATTATTTTCTCAATTTCACATAATCACATATATCATACTAATACATTATTAGAATATCAGTATGTCCATCATCCCAAATGTTCATATTTTCAATTTTTTTACAATTATTAATTTCTTATTTGTCCATTTTTCCTAATTCTCTACCCAAGTACACATCTCAAAGGTTTAATAAAATAAAAAATATCTCTAATTCTCGAGTTAACTATGGATCCATGTGTGAAAAAAATTGGGAATAAAAGAAAATTCACAGTTGAATTCAAAATTTGAACCCTTGACCTCTTGAGCAAGGGAGATCCATAAACAAGACTTTACCACTCCACCCAAACAACTATTCCGATACATCCTATTCATTTATATGTATATATATTTATCCTTTTTAACTTGATTTTTTCCTAAAATAATGGGGGTGAGGGGTCACCCCCATCACCCCCTTTGAAATCGCCCATGGGGAGGGATCTACTATCTTTTATCTTTTCAAAATCCATAAAATTTTGTAAAATTCCAAAAATCAAAAATATTTTCCTTTTCTTTTTCCTTTTTCTTTTCTCGTTTCTCGTTATGTTTCGTGTTCATTGTATGGTATTGTTCTCTACTCTTACAAGTAACCACCACCTAGATAGCACGATTTGAAGAGATTATGAAAGCAACCCGCTAGGTAACTTCCTTCCTTTTCGCTTTCTTCTTTACTTTTGTAGAGAAGTTAGGTTGTTGCTATTGGAGGCTCTCGAAGTTGAGCATTTTGGGTGTTGTGGTTGATTTTGCGCTTGTATGTTGATGGAGTATGGAGTTCATGACTTTACTTGTGTTTTCTCTAATTTGCCTTTCTTTTTCGTGTGTTCTTTTTGCTTTTATATAGTGTGTTTAGGATAAAATGTTTTTGAAAACCCGATTACAAACTTATTACAAGAGTTACATTCCATTGTAAATAACCCATTGTAGATTTTGGACCTTAATCCAGTAGAATGACTCTAAGGCAATAAACTTGTTGATCCTTTATTAGCTTGAGTCCACCTTTTCTACTAAGGTTTACTTCGGGGTTTGCACTTGACCACCTTGACCACCCATGGAGGAGTTAGGCCTTGGTTCCCGCATCCCGTTTTCTAGGTGACCTTGCTCGAAAGACCATTGCACCTTTAGTCCAAATTCTTTCCGCCTTTTTGTGGGTTATCCGAGGATGTAGCACGCATTCTCGATTACCTATTTTTCCTCCACTTATACATCACCGCTATAAGTTTACACAAAAGTAACCTCAAAGCTTGGTTTCAAAGCACATCAAAAAGCCAAAAAAAGGGCAAACCAAAGCAAGAGAAAAGGGCACAAAAAATTGAAAAAACAAGGGAGAGAAAAGGAGCTTCAAATGAAAATCATATCATCAAAAACGTCTCCTTCCAAAAAAAAGAAAATGCCTTTGATCGATTCGTCGCCATGAAGTGCCTACTAGAGGACCGAGTCCCGAGGTAGGAAGATAGCGGTGATTAGTCGATCCACCCCAATAATTGTAAACACTCCACCTTCTTTTTGGACTAATTTAGGAAATTTGAGTTTGGAACGACCTTCTTGGCTTAGCCAAAGAGAGCGGGACTACACCTACCTACAGTGTCGAACGAATCCATGGTTCGTTTTTTCCACTCCGTTTAACGCCCCATAGTACCCCTTTAGAAGATTAGGAGGACCTAGATAAGTTATCAACGTCTTTATTGCTTAATTGTCATAGTATTAGGCTTTGGTCCTTGATTACATGGGTGATTTATCTTGGAAAGTTTATTGTTGTTTTAGGCGAGTAATCGGTGTCTTCCCCGCCGTCTCAATGAGGGATTCAGTGTTTTATTTTTGCTTTGGATGCGTCTATTCTTTTGTGTTATGTGTTTTTGTGTGTTTAGTCGCATCCACCATTTTGAGCAAGCCCCAACTTGCCTTGCATGGGAGTACTCTACCTCATGGGTATTCCGATGTGAGTTGAAGGGACGGAGCGGGCCCGTTAATTGTCCCGTATCGGCTTAGCATAGTCTAGCTAGTAGTAGTATGTAATTTCTTTTTGGGTCTTTGCTCGAGGACGAGCAACAGTTTAGTGTGGAGAAATTGTTGTGCGCTAAATTTAGACCATTTTTCCTCCCATTTAGACCCATTTTTCCCTTTTTTTGCGAGATTAGAGTGCGATTATCGCCCTATTTTGAGTATTTCTCGCATTAGCCTCCCTCTTGTGCGTTTTACGTGTTTTTGGTAGTTTTTCTATTAATTTTGATAGGTTTTGGCGCCAAAATCACGATCGAGCTTCCACGAGCATAAGAGAAGGGAACACTGTCCAAAGAACAAAGCACACAACTTAAAGTTCAAAGTCATCCAATCATACAACGAAGAATGAGACAAGAAAAGTGGTCGGAAAAATGACTGGGTGAAATGTCACTCAATGAGAATCCACCGGGCGAAGTTTCGCCCGACAGTAATTTGCCTCCCCGAAGATTTTCTTAGAGCTTCTCCACCGGGCGAAATGACCGGGCGAAATTTCGCCCACCGGGTGAAGTTTCGCCCGATGGTAAAGGCGTCCAAAAATTGCAAAACTGTAAGAAGTTCACCGGGTGAAACCACCGGGTGAAGTTTCATCCGGCGGTATTAGTCCGTGTACGATAGGGTGAAGTTCCACCTCATAGAATTCGATACCGCTCTTGCTAAGTGTAGTTTTGTGGCTTTCTATGTTAGACATGGAATAGGTAAAGGAAAACACGGGCACGATTTTCTGCAGTCATTATAGATGTGCATATAATAGTCACGTGCATGTTCTCACAGTGTATGACAGTGTTCATCATGTTCTCGGAAACACATAAGGAAAGTATATATGAGAAATGGGAAAGCGGATTTTATTGAATTTTGAAAAAAGAGGACAGAATACAACTGACTCTGACTCTGACTTTGACTTTGGAAGAAATAGCACATCCTAGACTCGGACTCAGACTCGGACTTAAATCCAATCAGGACTCTCGGATGGTGTTGTCAATTCAGCTTCTAAGGACTCAAGTTGATGTCCAGTATAGCCTCCCATAGACGCTTCACCCAGATCTTCATTTTGTCGAAGATCATCTTCAATCCTAGTGCCCATTTCAGTTAAAGTGGCGAAGTTGGGTATGATAGCATACCGGAGATGGGCCCGGTAGGAAGGGAGGAGGTTCTTGACAAAGGCCCTCACTAAAGTTTTTTCATTGGGCTTATCGATCAACTTCACACTCTCGGCCCTCCATCTTTGAAGGTATTTAGTGAAACCTTCTTTGGGCTCTTGGGCCATGACTTCCAGAGTACGCATCGTAGTCTGGATCTTGGTATTATCAGCGTAATTCCGAGCGAATTCTGTTGCCACGTCATCCCAAGTCGGGTACTTCTTGGAATCGAGCCTGTAGTACCAGGCTTTCGGATGCTTCTTGAGGGAAGAGGCAAACAGGTGCTTAAACATGATCGATTTCACTCCTTTGACGGCCATGAACTCCTTGATGGCTCGGATGTGAAGTACCGGGTCTTCGGTTTCATCAAACATCGGCAAGCCCGTAAGGTTGAGGTTGTCGGGCAGTTCATCATTCAGGGGTGAATAGGCACGAGCATTCTTCGTGTGGATAGTGTTGTTAGTTGACAAGTGGACTTGTTCTTCCAGTTTACGGACTGCGTTGACTAGTTCAACCAAAGGCCCAGTAATCTCAACCCCACCATTAGGAGTCCCTTGTTCTATGGCGCTCAACCGGGTAGCGATAGCTATCTGGTCAGACTTGATAGCCGTCAGTTGGGCCTCCATCTTAGCCAATGAGGCTGTCAAATTGTCCAAAGCTTCTTGCATCATGTGCATATGTTTGGTTACCAGTGGCCTATCTGTAAGAATACCGCGTAATCAGGAAAGTTGCTTCGGAACTCAAATTCACCAAGGCATAGGAAGCAGCGCGGGAGGAGAGACGACTCCAGTTTGACTCGGGTTAGACTCTCCTAAGGCAAATGTGTAGGGTACGATTCTCGGAGTGACCGTGATTAATCGCTCCGTCGGAGAATAGCCCCCAGGTGAGACTAAGGAGTCTGATAGGACTCAGATGGTGTGACATCTAAGTGACTCAAAAGTGAGGTACGTGAGACAACACGTGTAAGACATGGCCCTTAGAGCAACCGTGATTGATCGCTCTGCTGAAGGGTAGCCCCCAAGTGGGATCGATAATTTTGTTAAGACTCGAGTATCGGACGAGTGACCCTTAGACGTAAGGACCACGAACCTTTTGTTATAGGGCTATGCCTTGTAAAAGGTTGACTCGGAAAAGACACCTTGACGGGCGACTTGCGAAAGGTGGGCCTTCCTTAGGATTCGGCGGGTGGGCCGAGTCCTGTTCGAAGGAAGGTCCATGTGAGACATTCATCAGAGTTTAGACTCAAGTGTGTAAACGGGCCTTCCTTTGTAGGAGTATGTCCTACGTAGGTGGGCCATGCCCTAGTCAAATAAGGCGGACTGGGATAGGGAGAAAACCCGTGATGTAAGATCGACAGAGTTTCGACGCTAGAGACTTCGATGACTTAAGACATGACCCGACAGTGCTAAATACGGGAAGTCCTAAGAAGAGGAAGGTTTTGAAAAGGATTTTTAAAAAAATCCGAAAAAACGGTGGAGGGACCCGATTTTCAGAAAATCGAAAAGAAAATATCGGGCCTCGGTTTTGAAAGTTCGAAAATGTTTTTTAGTTTTGAAATGGGCATAATACCGGCTAGAAATAGGCTATTTTGAGTAAAATCATAAGTTCTAAATTCGGTATACGTCCCGGGTTTAGAAATTGGATAGTTTGAAAAGATGCAATTTTTGAAAAAAAGACGGTTTTTGAAAACGACACGGAAACCAAGAAGCAGATAGTCACGCAAGCATTATAACGACGCTATGTATGCTTTACACTAAGTCTCGGTCGGTCTATAAAGGGTCTATACCAGTGCACATAGTCTAGACGTCGATCGGGACGGACTTTCTAATTCGAGTTGAGCTTAGAACATGTCGCGAAACCCACTCGAATCGACTATGGACACCTTTGACATATCCATATTGGAGTACATCACGGTATATTGGGACGTTGGTCGCGAGTACTGGCCCGGAAAAATATGGGGTTATGCATGAACCGTAAAACTAAAACGCGTATTGTACTAGTCAAACGATTTCTATTCGAGTGTCACCCTGAGGATGCCGATGGTAAGTCACGCATCAGTTAATCCCCAGCGGAGTCGCCAAATTGTGGACATGACATAGGTCCACCCCGACGCGGCCACGCGCGGGTTTTGGGAGGCGAATGAATCTCCATATGAGAATGGATCGAATTAAAATATAAATCGTAGTGGAGTCGCCACCGAACTTTATGGGAGTTCGGGCCCGTTCGAACCCACTCTATGTCGTAGCGGGCCGTGTACAAAATACGGCCCATTTCTGATGTCAGAGTTTATTGGGTTCGTCCCTTTGCATTTGATACCGATACCGACATTATCGGATATCGTGTATTGAATGACTCTCGTGCGCCAACGGTTTCGGGCATCCGGAAACCGAGGTTCCGAGTAAGGGGTGAGGGTACGTGTTGGGAAGCCCACAAAGGACACCCAACCCCGCCCGCACATTAGCGGCCTCTACTAGGATATCGAATGATTTTCTAATACGCGCGTTAGTAGTTCGGTTAAATGATATGCAAACGTTGTTTTCCCTAAACATGTGAGAAATTGAACGGGTTTCTAGGTCGATTTAATGCAACTAATTCTAACGTCAAAGTTAAATTTAGCATGCGGGTTCATTTTAGTACAATAAAATAAACAATAAATCAACAAGAAAATAACAAACTTGTTAGTAACGGTATAACGATAATAACGGTTTGCGAATTATAGAATAATATAGAATGATATCGAATAATGTAAACGTGATGCATGGTTTTTTGAAAAAGTAGTAATATACGTGATTGATTTGACACGTGTTGACCTAAGTCATAAAAAAAGTATTATCGAGACTAGAAAGGCGATATGGGACTCACGGTTTTGACGTGATGAGGCCACTCGATCGAGTCATAGACGGACTCGACCGAGTGGTCCTCGAAAAAAGGCTTTTGTCCCGTATTTTAGACCCTTCTCGATCGAATTACTGACCAACTCGACCGAGTACGCTGCCACTCGACCGAGTCATTGCGAGACTCGACCGAGTGGAGGTCGAAAAAATCATTCTGTCTCGGTTTTTGGGGTGCCACTCGACCGAGTGGGCTAGGCACTCGATCGAGTGCCCCCTGTACGAACTAGGGTTCGCCTGCAATTTTGTTATTGATCCCGAAATTACTTTTGATTTTGCTAAATCGATGATTCTGCCGAATCGGGCATAAATATTATATAATTTATGCTCGATTTGGATTTTGATAAATCGTTGATTTGTTGAATCGGGTATAAATATTATGGGATTTATACTTGATTCTAATTTTGAATACTCGTCGTATCCCATGTTCGATTATTGAATCTATATGAAATATTAGAGCGAGATAAAAAAAAAAAGAATTGTTATAAGTCTTTTTAAATTTCAGAATTGACAAAGTATATGATTAATGATGATGCGAAAAATAGGAAAATTACGGTTGACGTTAACTCGTCTCAACAATCAAGCGATTGGGGTGTCGGAATAAGTGACCGGCAATGCTGGGTGCAATACCCTTGTATATTCGGTTTTTCTTATCCCGTCATCACTCACGCTCGACACGAATTGACGAGTATTTTAGTATTTTATACTAGTAAATATTAACGATATTAGAATGATGATGACGATAATAAAAAAAATAAAAAAAACGGGATGACGACGACATGGACGACGCGCGAAGAAGAAGGGAAGGGAAAGAAAGGGGTTTTTTTGCACCCTCAACCTACATGTTCTTGTCTTGGACGGTACTCGTTAATTGCGGCTTGCACGTGAGTATCGAGATGTAAGTGGAGTTATAGTGATTAGGGTTTGGATCCTAGATGCTAGGGTTAGGGTTTGAGTGTAGTATAGATTAGGGTAGAATAGGGTTTGATTAGGTTTGAATAATTGTGTAAATGTGTGTGCATGGGGATGTATATATAAGCAAGTAACCTATGCCCCGTCTAGGGTTACTCGACCGAGTGGGCTGAGCACTCGATCGAGTGGGCTAAGCACTCGATCGAGTGGGTCAGCTGGTACGAGAGGTCCGGGTTGTTTGGACCTCGGGTTGGATATTTTGTGTGTTTTGTATTTGGACTGGGCTTATGGCTGTTTTGTATGTCCCGGAAGCGGCTTTGACCGGGGTTTGACCCGATCTCTAAAAGTCGGTTTTATTTCCGGTGTCGGTTTTGACCCAAATTAGTCTTGTTTGATTGGAAACGACCCACTGGGCCTGAATTTGAGGTTTGTTTTGTGAGATTTGTACTCCGTAAATGCGTAAGCCAACAACTAATGGTTTCGAGCCCGTATCCGAGCGCGTAGAAACACGTTTGCGTCCGATCATCATCGTGTGTTTTTTGGAAACTGCTATGGACACCTGGCGGTCAAAATGTGGGTGTCTACACTACCACTTGTCGTGGCATTGCACTTTCACCATATTATTGTCACCCAACGCCCCTTTGTTGATTGTGGAGGTGTTGTGACTATAATTGCGACCAACTTGGCTTATGCGACCAACTTGGATCTTTCATGTACCCGATCAACGCCTCGTCCACATTAGCCATGGAAGAGCTTTAATTGTTCCCAACACACACCGAACCACTATCTTTGTTTGCCACAATTAGGACCTACCTTTAGGACCCGGTGAATTCCGACAAAGAAAGAAAGAGTCGGGAGGAAGGGAAGTTTGGGAGTATGCGCACTACACGTTACTCGAAGGTCGTACGATCTACGACCTTTTGTGAGTTAGAACCCTCCGAGGGAATACAACCCTATCCCGGGTCTCCGAAGGCTTCTTGCGCGTCAAACGATTACCCAATTTAGACCCTCTCCCGGAGTCGGTAGGTAGTGTGGTGTGTATTGTGTGTTGTGTGTATGCGTGTGGGTTGCGTCGGTGAGTCTTTAATCATCTACATTGCATGTCTTTTGGTTAATTTTGTTCCTTGTTCCTTGTTCTCTCATCATTATCATGATCATTGTGATTGTTTTAACTCTAACCAAATTTGCAAGCTGTCCCACGTTTCCACTGTCTGATTGTTGCGGCCGAAGCGGCCTTGGTATTTCTCCCGGTCTTTAGGCGATGTGATTATGCCATTGACCTTTTGAAAAATCCAAATTTTAATCATTTTTCTCAAATTTTTCTTAATCCGGGCTAGGTGACGTGACTACACCTATGCCCAATTTTTCACCCTTTCCTTTTAATTTCTTTTCTTTTATTTCATTTTTATTTTTCTTAGCCCCTTGGCTAGGGCCTAGGTGATGTGATTGCACCTAGGCCCGCCACTCTTTTTATCGCTTTCTTTTCATTATTTCCTTTTTCTTTTCCCAAAAATTTCGAAAAAATCCAAAAACATTCGAAAAATTATAAAAATCAAAAAAGATTTTTCTTATTTTTCTTTTTCCGTCTTTTTCGATCTTCCCCTACTTGTCCATTGAGGACAATGTACAGTTTTGTGTGGGGGAGGGTCAGTGGCGAATCCAGGAATTTCGAGATGGGGGTGATAAAAAAATTATAACGTAAAGAATAACACACAAATAATTGAGTTCAATTTAGTTCCGATTAGTGCAGTTCAGTTCTTCAGTTCAATTCAGTTTCGATCAGTTCAGTACTTCAATTCAGTTTATATCTATTATATTCAATTTAGTTTAATTCAGTTCAAATCACTTAAATAGAGTATGTCTTAATTGACTAAACTAACTCCAAAAAGTAACTAAAAGTAAAAAGAAAAAACTTAAAAACGACTAACCGCAAAATTTAAAAAAAAAAAAAAAAAAAATTCAAAGTATTCTCTACTAAAATATAAGTGCCAATACATAGTAATACATTATCAAATTATTTTCTCAATTTCACATAATCACATATATCATACTAATACATTATTAGAATATCAGTATGTCCATCATCCCAAATGTTCATATTTTCAATTTTTTTACAATTATTAATTTCTTATTTGTCCATTTTTCCTAATTCTCTACCCAAGTACACATCTCAAAGGTTTAATAAAATAAAAAATATCTCTAATTCTCGAGTTAACTATGGATCCATGTGTGAAAAAAATTGGGAATAAAAGAAAATTCACAGTTGAATTCAAAATTTGAACCCTTGACCTCTTGAGCAAGGGAGATCCATAAACAAGACTTTACCACTCCACCCAAACAACTATTCCGATACATCCTATTCATTTATATGTATATATATTTATCCTTTTTAACTTGATTTTTTCCTAAAATAATGGGGGTGAGGGGTCACCCCCATCACCCCCTTTGAAATCGCCCATGGGGAGGGATCTACTATCTTTTATCTTTTCAAAATCCATAAAATTTTGTAAAATTCCAAAAATCAAAAATATTTTCCTTTTCTTTTTCCTTTTTCTTTTCTCGTTTCTCGTTATGTTTCGTGTTCATTGTATGGTATTGTTCTCTACTCTTACAAGTAACCACCACCTAGATAGCACGATTTGAAGAGATTATGAAAGCAACCCGCTAGGTAACTTCCTTCCTTTTCGCTTTCTTCTTTACTTTTGTAGAGAAGTTAGGTTGTTGCTATTGGAGGCTCTCGAAGTTGAGCATTTTGGGTGTTGTGGTTGATTTTGCGCTTGTATGTTGATGGAGTATGGAGTTCATGACTTTACTTGTGTTTTCTCTAATTTGCCTTTCTTTTTCGTGTGTTCTTTTTGCTTTTATATAGTGTGTTTAGGATAAAATGTTTTTGAAAACCCGATTACAAACTTATTACAAGAGTTACATTCCATTGTAAATAACCCATTGTAGATTTTGGACCTTAATCCAGTAGAATGACTCTAAGGCAATAAACTTGTTGATCCTTTATTAGCTTGAGTCCACCTTTTCTACTAAGGTTTACTTCGGGGTTTGCACTTGACCACCTTGACCGCCCATGGAGGAGTTAGGCCTTGGTTCCCGCATCCCGTTTTCTAGGTGACCTTGCTCGAAAGACCATTGCACCTTTAGTCCAAATTCTTTCCGCCTTTTTGTGGGTTATCCGAGGATGTAGCACGCATTCTCGATTACCTATTTTTCCTCCACTTATACATCACCGCTATAAGTTTACACAAAAGTAACCTCAAAGCTTGGTTTCAAAGCACATCAAAAAGCCAAAAAAAGGGCAAACCAAAGCAAGAGAAAAGGGCACAAAAAATTGAAAAAACAAGGGAGAGAAAAGGAGCTTCAAATGAAAATCATATCATCAAAAACGTCTCCTTCCAAAAAAAAGAAAATGCCTTTGATCGATTCGTCGCCATGAAGTGCCTACTAGAGGACCGAGTCCCGAGGTAGGAAGATAGCGGTGATTAGTCGATCCACCCCAATAATTGTAAACACTCCACCTTCTTTTTGGACTAATTTAGGAAATTTGAGTTTGGAACGACCTTCTTGGCTTAGCCAAAGAGAGCGGGACTACACCTACCTACAGTGTCGAACGAATCCATGGTTCGTTTTTTCCACTCCGTTTAACGCCCCATAGTACCCCTTTAGAAGATTAGGAGGACCTAGATAAGTTATCAACGTCTTTATTGCTTAATTGTCATAGTATTAGGCTTTGGTCCTTGATTACATGGGTGATTTATCTTGGAAAGTTTATTGTTGTTTTAGGCGAGTAATCGGTGTCTTCCCCGCCGTCTCAATGAGGGATTCAGTGTTTTATTTTTGCTTTGGATGCGTCTATTCTTTTGTGTTATGTGTTTTTGTGTGTTTAGTCGCATCCACCATTTTGAGCAAGCCCCAACTTGCCTTGCATGGGAGTACTCTACCTCATGGGTATTCCGATGTGAGTTGAAGGGACGGAGCGGGCCCGTTAATTGTCCCGTATCGGCTTAGCATAGTCTAGCTAGTAGTAGTATGTAATTTCTTTTTGGGTCTTTGCTCGAGGACGAGCAACAGTTTAGTGTGGAGAAATTGTTGTGCGCTAAATTTAGACCATTTTTCCTCCCATTTAGACCCATTTTTCCCTTTTTTTGCGAGATTAGAGTGCGATTATCGCCCTATTTTGAGTATTTCTCGCATTAGCCTCCCTCTTGTGCGTTTTACGTGTTTTTGGTAGTTTTTCTATTAATTTTGATAGGTTTTGGCGCCAAAATCACGATCGAGCTTCCACGAGCATAAGAGAAGGGAACACTGTCCAAAGAACAAAGCACACAACTTAAAGTTCAAAGTCATCCAATCATACAACGAAGAATGAGACAAGAAAAGTGGTCGGAAAAATGACTGGGTGAAATGTCACTCAATGAGAATCCACCGGGCGAAGTTTCGCCCGACAGTAATTTGCCTCCCCGAAGATTTTCTTAGAGCTTCTCCACCGGGCGAAATGACCGGGCGAAATTTCGCCCACCGGGTGAAGTTTCGCCCGATGGTAAAGGCGTCCAAAAATTGCAAAACTGTAAGAAGTTCACCGGGTGAAACCACCGGGTGAAGTTTCATCCGGCGGTATTAGTCCGTGTACGATAGGGTGAAGTTCCACCTCATGAAGATTAAATGGTGATTGTCTCACTAATAGAGCAAAAAGTTGGATTTGGGATTTAGGTTAAAAACCCATTAAGGTATTACTATATATATGCTTACCCTAGTTTGTTGCCCAAGAGATCTCACATTACAATTCCATTACACCACCATTAGTTTTGATTCCTCCATCCTCTCAGTACTTAGTAGAATATTCTAGTAATAAATTAAGTAGTTTACATAGTAATTTAGTAGTAGATCTTTCTAGTTTTCATCAACAATTCTTTAGATCTTTATTCAAGTTTGTAAAAGATTATTATTTCAAGTTTTATTTGAAGATTTTTGGGGTTTATTAAGGGATTAGTGACAAATCTCTTTATTCTCTTCACAAAGATTCATCCTTTATTTATGCAATCTTTCTCTTTATTGTTGATGTACATACTTGGTATATTTCTCTTCCACTCTCTAATCTCTAGTTTAGATTTAATCTTGTTCTTTCAATATTGTTCATTTCATTGTCCTTTCATTATTTTCTTGTTTTGATCATCTTTATTTGTGTTGTTTTAGATTGCTTTATGTTTTAGTTTTGTTGATTGTTATTTTGATCATCTTTGTGTTGTTAGTTTCTCTAGCTTTTACTTATGTTGCTTTAGATTATTTTCTAGTTTATTTAGATAGATCCCAATTTCTTTCATAGTTTAGTGGTTAAATTGGTAGATCGTAATTTCCTTCTTGTTTTGTTGTTATTTTCTTTAGATCTACTTATTATGCATGTTGTAGTTATTTTCTCCTTTGTTAATGTTTTGTTGTTTTCTATTATGAGTAGTGAGTAGATTTCTTGTTGGGGGGTTTAGAGATGAGGACTTGGATTATTTGAATTGAGGGATGTTTGTGGGTTGCTTGCTTGTTGGTTTATCTTGTTTAGGGTTGTTGTGTCATTGTTGTTTTAGTCCGGCCAACTAGACCGACCTTGACTCATTTCTATCAATATGGGGAAACTCGGGGTAGAAATTACTTTAATTTGAGACTTACCCTTCTTCGCTGCGAAAGCGGGTTTCTAGGTGGGTTGGGTGAAGAACCGAAAGTTGGCATTCTCCCTTTATCAATGTTGTGACCAACCCGATTTCGATTTTCTTAGACCCCAACTTCCGAATCCCGACTTCCCCCTAACACCTTTTTCTAGATTGACCATTCCTTGTCATTTCTATAGGTATTTCTCTTGCTATTTAACTCTCGTCATTTACCGCATTTCTAGCATAGACTCGACCCTTAAAATCCCCCTCTAGTTGCCAAACATGTTGCTTTTAACTCTATACATTTTTGTTCCCGGTGGACCGACCTCGACTTACCACGGTTACTCTAGTAGTTTTTGTGTTTACGGGAGTCTATAAATATTGTTTGACCCCCCATCCTTCGCTAAACGACCGATCCGATTGGGGCGACCATCAACGACAGTGAACAATCCGGGGATAACACCGTAGGAACCCTAGCCAACATGATCCGAGACTTACAAGCCACCATCATTACCATGAATGCATCCGTAAACAGCATCGACTCCCGTCTAGGCCACTTGGAAGGTAAGGCTTCTGATGAACACCATAATCGGATCCTCAACGAGGTCCTTTTAAACTAGGCGGTGTTCCCACCGGAGTCAGCCCTAATGACCTCATTACACCACCTCAGGACGACATTCTACGGTCTGCCATGAATCGCATAGACTTCCATGAAAACCAAATGCGCCTAAACCAAGGCAACAATGTCCATCTCGAAAACCACCGAAAGTTTGAAATGGTGAACGACCAGCTACCAGAAAACTTTTCCCTAGCCGAGATACCGAATTTCAAAGGAACTAAGGACCCCCTCAACCACATCCGGGCCTTTAAGGATTACATGGCCATTAAGAGGGTCAAACCCAGCCTTTTCGCTAGGATATTCTCATCCTCTTTAAGCGACACACCACGATACTGGTTTTATTCCCTCGACCCTAAAAAGATATCCACCTGGGATGACATCACCATAGAATTCGCAAAGCAATACGCGGATAATTCCGAAACACAAGTCACCATCCGAAGCCTCAAGGTCCTTTCCCAAAATGAGAAGGAAGGCTTCTCCGAATTTCTGACTAGGTGGAGAACAGTCCACACCCAATTAGTAAACCGCCCCGACAAAGCCACCTTAGTAGAAAAATTCGCCAATAACCTCAGGCCCGCTTACGCCTCTCACCTTAGGTACCAAAATATCCATACCTTCAAGGAGCTATCTACCTTAGGATTACGCCTAGAAGATGATATGAAAAAGGGAGTATTCTCCAAAATAATGGGGAAAGGTTATCAAGGTCCAACTACATCCACGGGAACCCGCTCTTATGGGTCATCCGGGAATAAAAAAATCGAAGAAGTACACCTAGTCGAACCAACCACCCGGGGAAAAACAAACTTTATCCCTAGAACATTCTCCAAACTAGGCATCACATACGCCGAGGCTCTAAAAAGGTTAACCGAGCAAGGGAAGCTTGAACCCATAGGCCCTACCCCAGAACCGGCTGCGGCCAGAAAAGGGAAGTTGTGGGATGCCATTACCACCGTGGTAATGGGCATGATACCGAACCTTGCCTTCGACTCAAACATGCCATACAAGACATGATCGAAAACGGGACGATTCCTCTCCATCCACCCGAGAAACCAAACTATACCACAAACCCCTTTAGCGTTCATGCTATCTTTGACGACACCATCGATTGTTCTCACCTCGATCCTAAAGAGGAGAATGTCTTGAATATCGAGGAAGATCCCGACAAACTCGGGCACCCGTCAAGACAGGTAAATCTGTGTCCGAGTCAGAGTCTAGTTCGTTTTAGGGCCTAGACCTAATAGTATAACAAATGTCTTATTTTTTTTTTGATATCGAGTCAGGAGGTGCGAGGGAATCTGTCCTCCACCTCCCCGAAAACAATATTTCTGGCACATAGCCCGCTTATTACTATCAATAAAAAGAAATCAACTTTTCTTTTTTACAATGAGCCTCAACAATCACTTGATTTTAAAATAACGCACCTTCTTGCTTACGACTTGATACTATGCCATTTATCGATAACAATCAAACAAACCTCAAAACAACGAGGAACTACAAGAACCGAGATTCTGTGTTCTCTTTTACCTATTCCGTGTCTGGTATAGGAAGCCACATAACTATCCCTTATAACGTTCATTACTGAATCCTATGACGAATCTAGATAGTCTCTTAGCTTGTAATTTAAGACGGAAGGTAAACCCATTTCCCACAATAAACATCCCTCGAATAAAGACCGACCAATCCCCACCATAGGTGCTAGTCTGATAGAAAAAAAGAGTCTGAAATGACCAAAAGAAGCTGTGGACATGACATAAATCCACCCCGACGCGGCCACGCGCGGGTTTGGGTAGGCGAATGAATCTCCATATGAGAATGGATCGAATTGAAATTTAGGTCTATGTGGAGTCGCCACCGAATTTTGTGGTTATTCGGAACCATTCGAGCCCACTCTATGTCGTAGTGGGCCGTATACAAAATACGGCCCATTTCCGATGTCAGAGTTTATTGGGCTCGTCCCTTTGCATTTGATACCGATACCGACATTATCGGATATCGTGTATTGAATGACTCTCGTGCGCCAACGGTTTCGGGCATCCGGAAACCGAGGTTCTGAGTAAGGGGTGAGGGTACGTGTTGGGAAGCCCACAAAGGGCACCCAACCCCGCCCGCACTTAGCGGTCTCTACTAAGAACTCGAGTGACTTTCTAATACGCGTGTTAGTGCTTCGGTGAAAAATGCTTATGCAAACGTTGTTTTCCCTAAGCATGTGAAGAATTGAAAAGAGGGTTTCTATGTCAATTTAATGCAATTAATTCTACGTCAAAGTGGAATTTTAGCATGTGGGTTCATTTTAGTAAAATAAAACAAACGATAAAAATTGACAAAGGAAACGACAAACGATTAGTAACGATATAACGAATAATAACGGTTTCTCAAATATTGAATTGAATCGAATGATAAACAAGATGATGCATGGTTTGAAAAGATAGTAATACACATGATTAATTAGACACGTGTTGACCTAAATCATAAAATACTATCGAGTTTTGAAAAGAAGAATATACGATTCTCGTTTTGGTCGTGATGAGGCCACTCGATCGAGTGGTCGATAGACTCGATCGAGTGGACCTTCAAAAAAGACTTCTGCTTTGCGCTTCAGACCTTACTCGGCCGAGTTATTGGCCAACTCGGTCGAGAACGTTGCTACTAGATCGAGTCACTATGAGACTCGACCGAGTAGAGGTCGAAAGAAACGTTCTGATTCGATTTTTGTGATGTCACTCGATCGAGTGGCCTATTGCACTCGGTCGAGTGGCACCTGTACGAACTAGGTTCGTTTGCAATTTTATTATTGATTTCGAAATTGCTTTTGATTTTTGATAATTCGATGGTTTTACCGAATCGAACATAAATATTGCACAATTTATGCCCGACTCGGATTTCATTAATCGCGAATTTTGTTGGATCGAATATAAATATTGCGGAATTTATATTCGATTCCAATCTTGAATACTCGTTGTATCCCATATTCGATTATTGAATCGATATGGAATATTAGAGTGAAAAAAAAGATTAATTTTAGTCGTCTTAAACTAATTATCGCGATATGAGCAAATCGCATTAATTAATTTATATGACTTGACCGTTAGATTCGACATCCAATTATGGAATTGGTATCGAATCTAATTGATTGACGCTTTGCTTGAATTAAAGGACTTGATTCCCTCGACTTCTCCGACATCGAAATAAATCCCTAGGGATTGTGATGTCGGATCCGTGTCAACGGGTTTCGACCCTTATTAAAATACAATGTTTGTTTTTTTGAAAATCGACGTAAATATGCGACTCGAATAATGATGAAAACGAAATAAAAAGGATTATTGTTTAAGTTAACTTGTTTCAATAATCAAACGATCGGGGTGATGGGATAAGCGACCGTCAACGCGTGTGCAGTACACTTGTATGTTCGGTTTTCCTTATCCCACCATCACTCACGTTCGACACAAATCGACAAGTATTTTAATGTTTTATATTAATTATATTATCGGTATTATGATGCGATGAACAAATTAAATAAAAAAACGGAGGGAACGTAAAAAAGAGAGGAAGACGACGGGAAGAAAAGAAGAAGGGAAGAAGTGGGTTTTGACACCCTCAACCTACATGTTCTTGTCTCGGATCGGACTCGTAACTGTCGCTTTAACACAAGAGTTTCAAGGTGTATGAAGGTTGAGTTCTGGTGGCTCGGGTTTGATTCCTAAAGCTAGGTTTAGGGCTTGCTAGTGTATAATTGCTTAGGGTTTGCTTAGGGTTGCCGTGTGTGTGTGCGCTAGGGTTGTAGGATTGATCAAAAGTTGTGTGTAGAGATTAGGGTTGTAAAGTCTTGAAAGTTGTGTTGCATGAGGTTGCTTATATAGGCAAATCTAGGGCACCCGGTTTAGGGTTACTCGACCGAGTAGGTGGCTAACTCGGTCGAGTGGCCCGTTAAGCCTGCAACCGGGCTCGAAACAGGCCCACTCGATCGAGTGGGTGAGTCACTCGATCGAGTGGCCCAGTTGGGTCGCGTGGGTCAGTCTTTTGGACCTTGACTTTGGATGTTTGATGGATTTTGTGTTTGACTTGGACTTTTGATGATGTGAGGGGTTGTTTTGTGTGTCTCGGAAATGACTTTGACCGGGGTTGACCCAATCGTAGAAATTAAAGTCGGTTTTATTTCCGGTGTCGGTTTCGGCCCAAATTAGTCTTGTTTGACTCGGAATGATTGATGCGCGTCGAATCGTCGCCTATCCAACGCGGTCAAACAATATTTATAAACTCCAAGTAACTACTACGTAGTAGCGGCAAGTCGGGGATCGATCCACAGGGACGGGCTAGGTAAAGTCGGTCGAGTCAAAGTCTAAGCGTGATAGGGTCGAGAAAAGGGGGGTTTTGGGTCGAGACTCGAGAGGGGTTAAGAGAGAGGTCGAGAGAGGTCGAGAAAGTCAAGAATTAGGAAAGGTGTTGGGGAGAGTCGGGATTCGGAAATGGGGTCTAATAGTCTCGGGATCGAGTTTTTGTTACAACGTTAAGAAGGAGAGTGCCACCTTTCGATTTCCTCACCCAACCTACCTAAACCCGCTTTCGCGACGAAAGGGCAAGTCTCAATCTAATGTAATTTCAACCCCGAGTTTCCCCATATTGGTAGAAATGAGTCAAGGTCAATCTAGCTGCAGTCTAGGTCAACAAAGACACAAAAACCTTAACATCGATAATTAACAAGTAAACAACCCACCAACATCCCTTGAATAAAATAATCCAAATCCTCCTCCCTAATTCCCCAACAAAGAATTTTACTCACAATTCATTATGAAATTCATCACAACATGCATAATAATTATATTTAGACAAGATGATGATGAGAAAACAACATAAAAACTAAATTAGAGATTAGGGAGTGGAAGAGAATTATACCAATTATGTAGATCTGTAGGAAATAAGAGGATTGCATAAGTAAAGATTGAATCTTTGATGCATAAAGTGAAGAACTTGTCACTAATCCTTCATTAAACCCACCAAATCTTCAAATAAAACTTGAATAATCTTCTTACAAACTTGAGATCTAAACAATTGTTGATGAGAATTGTGTAGATCTACTATTAATTACTATGTAAACTACTAGAATTTTGGAGGATTTCTACTAGAATACTACTAAACTATTACTAATGGATGGTGTAATAGGATGGTGGAGTGGTGTAACTTCATCCCTCCTTAGCACAATGGAGAGGTGTGTTGGGCAATAATCTAGGGTTACATATATATAGTAATCTCTTAATGGATCCTTAACCTAAAGCCCATAATCTAATCCTTGCCCATTAGTGAGACTTTGTCCTTTGAGATGAAACTTTGCCCAATGAGTCTTCATGGGGTGAAGTTTTGCCCTGCGGTTGACGACATTAGCACCACCGGGTGAAATTTCACCCGGTGAGATTTTCTTCCCGAATCGTCATTTTTGGCGCTTTTCTCCATCGGGCGAAATTTCACCCGGTCGTTTCGCCCGGTCATCTCATAGGGTGAAATTTCACCCTATGAACTTTTTGTCCAAAATGGTAATCTGGGGAGGAACACCGTCGGGCGAAATTTCGCCCGGTCAAATTCTCATCGGGTGAAATTTCGCCCTGTGACTTCAGAGGGACATAACTCTCTCGTTTGATCTCCGATTGAGGCGTGTGATATGTCGTTGGAAAGCTAAGAAGATAAGCTTTCACTTCCAACTGGAATCTCTTCGATTCGAGGTCTAGAACTCTAGATATATCCATTTGAAGTTCGACCTCTCCGGTGAAGATGCACAATGAACTTGAAGTTTTTCCTTTTCACTCAAGGTTTCACCTCTTGGGTTTGGACTTTGGATTTTAAGTTGTGTGCTTTGCTTTTCGGACGATCTCCCTTTCTCTCTCATGCTCATAGGAGCTCGGACACGTTTTTGGTCGAAAATCCTATCAAAATGGACAGAAAACTACCAAAAACACGTAAAATGCAAAACAGAGACGCTTATGCAAGAATTACTCAAAATACGGCGATAATCGCACTTTATTCTCGCAAAGCGAAGGAAAAACGGTCCAAATTTGGCACACAACAATTCCCTCACACTAAACCGTTGCTCGTCCTCGAGCAAAGACCCAAAAAGAAATTAGCTACTACTACTACTAAGCTAGACTATGCTAAGCCGATACGAGGCAATTAACGGGCCCGCTCCGTCCCTTCAACTCGCATCGAAATACCCATGAGGTAGAGTACTCCCATGCAAGGCAAGTTGGGGCTTGCTCAAAATGGTGGATGCGACTAAACACACAAAAACACATAACACAAAAGAATAGACGCATCCAAAGCAAAAATAAAACACCGAATCCCTCATCGAGACGGCGGGGAAAGACACCGATTACTTACCTAAAACAACAATAGACTTCCAAGATAAATTACCCACATAAACAAGGACCAAAGCCTAATACTATGACAATTAAGCAATATAAATGTTGATAACTTAGCCAGGTCCTCCTAATCTTCTAAAGGGGTACTACGGGGCGTATAATGGAGTGGAAAAAGTGAACCATGGATTCGTTCGACACTGTAGGTAGGTGCAGTCCCGCTCTCTTCGGCTAAGCCAAGAGGGTCGTTCCAAAACTCGAATTTCCTAAATTAGCCCAAATAAAAAGGTGGAGTGTTTACAATTATTGGGTGGATCGACTCATCACCGCTATCTTCCTACCTCGGGACTCGGTCCTCTAGTTGGCACTTCACGGCGATGAATCGATCAAAGGGCTTTTCTTCTTTTTTTTTTCTTTTCTGTTCTCTTTTTTTTTTCTTTCTTTCTTTTCTTGAAGGAGATGTTTTTGATGATATGATTTCATTTGAAGCTCCTTTTCTCTCCCTTGTTTTTCTTTTTCATGTTTTTGTCATGTTTTTGTGCCCTTTTTCTCTTGCTTTGGTTTGCCTTTTTTGGCTTTTTGATGTGGTTCGAAACCAAGTTTTGAGGTTATTTTTGTGTAAACTTATTTTGGTGATGTATGGGTGAAAGGATGAATAGGTATCCGGAAACGCGCGCGCCATCCCCGAATAACCCACAAAAATGAAGAATTTGGCTTAAAGGTGCAATGGTCATTCGAGCAAGGTCACCTAGAAAACGGGATGCGGGAACCAAGGCCTAACTCCTCCATGGGTGGTGAAGGTGGTCAAATGCAAACCCCGAAGTAAACCTCTAGTAGAAAATGTGGACTCAAAGCTAAAGGATCAACAAATTTATTGCCTAAGAGTCATTCTACTAGACTAAGGTCCAAAATCTACAATGGGTTATCTACAATGGAATGTAAACTCCTGCAATAAGTTCGTAATCGGGTTTTCGAAAACTTTTAATCCTAGACACACTATACAAAAGCAAAACAAAACAAAACATATGAAAAGGAAAAACAAATAAAAGAAAACACAAGTAAAGTCATGAACTCCATACTTCATCAACATTCTAGCATAAATCACAACACCAAAATGCTCAACTTCGAGAGCCTCCAATAGCAACAATCTAACTCCTCTACAAAATTAAAGGAGAAAGAAGAAAGGAAGTTACCAAGCGGATGCTTTCTTAATCTCTTCAATTCGCGCTATTAAGGTGGTGATTACCTGTAAGAGTAGAGAACAAGACCATACACGGGATACGAAACATAACAAGAAACAAGAAGAGAAAAGAAAAGAAAAAAATGTTTTTGATTTTTCGAATTTTTCAAATTTTTATGGATTTTTGAAAGATTTTTGAAAAACAAAAGGATAGTAGATCCCTCCCCCACACTAAAACTGTGCATTGTCCGCAATGCACAAGTAGGGGAAAAGATCGAAAAAGACGGAAAAAGAAAGATAAGAAGAATCTTTTTGGATTTTTATAATTTTTCAAATGTTTTTGGATTTTTGTAATTTTTTTTTTGAATGTTTTTGGGTTTTTCAAAAATATTGAGAAAAGAAAAAGAAAATAAAATAAAGAAAATGATAAGATAGTGGCGGGCCTAGGTGCAATCACATCACCTAGACCCTAGCCAAGTGGCTAAGAAAATAAAAATGAAAATAAAAGAAAAGAAATTAAAAGAAAGGATGAAAAATGGGCGTAGGTGTAGTCACATCACCTAACTCGGATTAAGAAAAAATTTGAGAAAATGAGAAGAATTTGGATTTTCAAAAGGTCAATGGCGTAATCACATCGCCTAATGACCGGGAGCAATACCAAGGCCGCTTTGGCCGCAATAATCGAACAATGGGACGGCTTGCAAAGTTATGTTAGAGGTAAAACAATCACAATGATCAAGGAATAGGAGGAATAAGAACGGAATCAACTAAAGGACAAGCAATTATAGGTGATCAAGGACTCACTGACCCAACCCACACACAAATACACGACACCCACACACACGCACACACACCACCGACTCCAGGAGAGGGTCTAGTCAGAGTGATCGTCTGACGCAAATGAAGCGCTAGGAGACCCATAGAAAAAGGGTATACCGTCGGAGGATGGCTCGGGAGAAAACTCCTCCGGACCGTCGCTAAGCGAGAGGGCAAAGTCAGATTCAATATCACAAAGGTCATATATCGTACGACCTTTGGGCAACTTATAGTGTGCATACTCCCAAACTCCCCTTCCCCCCGACTCAGTCTTGGTCAGTCGGAATTCACCGGGACCTAAGGGTAGGTCCCAATTTTGGTGAACATGGATAGTGGTTCGGTGTGTGTTCGGAACTATTAAAGCTCTTCCACGGCTAATGTAGACGAGGCGCTGATGAGGTACATGAAAAATCCAAGTCGGAAAATAGGCCTCGTCAAGCCATATGGAATCGTCTAGTGGGGTGAGGTGGTCGGTCGAATAACCCAACTTGTTTGCAATTACGGTCACGAGACCTCCACAATCTAAGGAGGGGCGTTGGGTAACAATGATACGGTGGAAATGCAACGCCACGACAAGTGGTAGGTCTAAGGGGTTAGGGTTACCGAACAAAGAGTCATAGATCAATTGCAAGACACACACATTAAGAGTATAAATATTATCGGCCGAGGGTAACAAGCAGTGGGAGAGCATCACGCAAAAGTAGCGAATTGCGGGGTTACGGATTTCGGAGGCAAAGGATAAATTAGCCTCGTAACCCCCTTTACAGCGTGATATGCGCTTCCAAAGATCTCTCCTAGATACACAGGCTTGTACGTTGCTCGAGGGTGTACTAAGTCCGGTACCCGATGAGGGTAGGCCTAGCACTAGGCCACACTCGGAAATAGTTAAACGATGGGGTTTGCCGAATAGTCTAAATTTAATCGCTCTAGGTGTGGTCGGACTGTCAATGGCGAAAGTTCCTAGGAACTCGCAAGTAAGATCTTTATAGGTGAAGGCCGCGAGGCTAAGGAGCTCGCTAGTTCCGGTCCTCGACGATAACTCTTTAATATCGTCTACTATTCCTAGATTGGTCATTGTGTGGGGACAAGGCCACCTAGTGCTCTGAAAGATCTTTTCAGAGAAGGTCCGAGATAAAGAAGTATTTAGACAAGGTAAATTCATAGGCTTAGAAGACTTAGAAGATTTATAAGATTTAGAAGGTGTAGAAGTCGAAGCCATACCTTGCTTGTGCGCGGCTCGCCTTGCTCTTGTCTCCATGATAATGTACTTGCAAGAATATCCCAAAACTTTTGCTTCTCCTTTCTTCAAAAACCCAAAATAAATATTCACCCAAGTATGGAATGGAGTTGTGAATGGAGTTTGAATATGGTGTATGGAAGGTAGTGTAATGATTTTGTGATGGGTGAAAGGGTTAAATGATGAGTGAGGTGAAAAAGGTGGTACAAATAAGGGTGTTTGAGGAGGGAAAGTGAAAGTTTTAAAGTGGGTGGTAAAATTTGGTGTAGAAAATTTTTGGAGGGAAAGTTATGTTGAGGTAAATTGTTGGAGGGAGATGAAAATGTAGTGAGTAAAATGTGTAGGTGATTGGCCAAGTCATACCGCCGGGTGAAATTTCACCCGATCGGGCATCATCGGGTGAAATTTCACCCGACGACTTTTCGTCGTGAAAATCGATTTTGCCGTCTTTTTCCACCGGGTGAAATTTCACCTGGTCAAAATCTCACCGGGCGAAATTTCGCCCGGTGGTATCTTCTTCATTCCGGCAATTCTGGCAAATTTCCGTAGGGCGAAGTTTTGCCCGGTCGAGTCTCACCGGGCGAAGTTTCGCCCGGCGGTCTTCCTGCTGCGTTTTTCCGCCTTGCCATTTCATGGCTCTTCAGTAATCACCTAGAGATTCAAATATATGACTCGACTCACATTACATAACCAATATTCCCCACAAACATGCTTGTGGTCTTCGATTAAAGCTCCATAACTTCTCCAAATGCTTGGTCTTCATCCAAATTTAGCTCCATAGTGAAATCCAATTTCAATCAATCTTCTCAAGCAAAAAAAACTAATAAACTAATAAAAAAAAAGTAAACATGCACTAAAAAGCTTGGGTTGCCTCCCAAGAAGCGCGGTTTTGGCTAGGACCGCCAAACCTTAAAGTTTATTTGTCTTCAGAGTGTAATCTCCACCATACCCATCAAGGGCTCGGAGGAGTAAGTCAAAGGCTCTAGAAGAGTCTTCCGAAAGGCTCATGTAGCCGAGCCAAGCTATCATGAGAAGTTTCCAAGTCGGAAGCGATAAGCAGTCTTCAAATCCACGAAGCCTGGACTTGTAATGGTCTCCCGGGTCTTTCCATTTCACAAGTCCCAACGACCATTTCTTCCAAAAATACCTTCTACCATTCCAAAATTTCACAATCTCACCACTCAACATGAAATACGGTTTAGGCTTTAATTCCCCATTGAACATCCCCATATCTTCTCTATCGAGAATGAATGAGTCACTAACAATGACATAAGAGACTTGGTTAGTCTCATCAATCAACTCCTCACCATTCCAAACCCCATCTTCTTTGTTTTTAACCACATTCCTTCCAAAAGATAAATCAAGGATTAAATAAAGTTTATTGAAAGAATTTTTCCAATCATCCTCGATCATAGATTCATAGGAAGGGCTAGTGTCAAATTCTTCATGGGTAGGGGATTCAAAGCATAAAGAGTCAATGGTAGTGAGTGGTTCATCCCGAATACAAGGCTTAGAGAAATCGTTCTCAACAATGGTATCCTCTAAAGGGTGTTCCTCAAAAATCTCCGGTTCATTGTACATCCCCATATCTTCTTCAAGTTGCGGGCCCATATCCCTAGATCTTGAAACGTCACTTGTCCCCATATCATTGTGAAGGAGAGATTCGAAACTTTTACCGGCGGTTTCTATTTCTCCTAAACCAAAGTTTAGCTCACTAGTAAAGGACTCGTGATGTTCTTCAACATTCTTGCACAAGGGCAACTTGATTTCATCATCATTCGAAGACTTAACAAGTCCTATAACATCATTCAACTCATTCCAGAGACTCGTATCCTCTACATTTTCGATTGCATTTTCCATGTGGCAATTTTGGGATTCGAGTTTCTTGTTGGGAGTAAAAGTGGTGATCTCTATCCTTGATGACAAGATGTTGCCATTCTCATCGATATCGTCAATGATCACTACTTCACCTTGAGTTGCTTTCTTGGATTGCATTGTGGGGTAAGGAAACTTGATGTCCATAGACTTTTCACCATTTTTCATCCCATTAGTGAGGGTTGATTTTTCTTGAACGGTCTTGGTGAATGGCAAGGAGACTTCCACCTTTTCGACTATGTCCACAAATTGGCTACAATTGATATTACCTTTGTGAATTTTAGCTTGTTGCGGAAATGGTAAAGTTGGTGCATAAATCGATGGAGGTGGAACATTGGAGTCCTTCTCCTCAATTGCTTTCTCGGTCTCTTGCCTCCTAGCTTCCTTCAATTTTTGTTTTTTATCTTCGGCCTTTGCAACTAACTCAAATTCTTCTCGAATTCCCCGGTTTTGTTTGGGAGAATCGGGAGTAGTGGCATGTCGTGCTTTTTGTTGTTGCAAATTTGGGGTTGCCTCGGCACTCAAGTGTTTGTGAGGGTTTTCAAGCTCCTTTCCTTCTCTTTTGATAACAACATGGGTTTGGCATGGTGGATCCCTTGGGTGTTGAGGTTGATCGGGAAAGTCATGAGGTGGGTGCATGGGAGTAACTAAGGCTTTGGATGCTCGTTGAGATATCAAGAGTTCGAGCTTTGCCTTGTCTTTCGCATTTTCATTCATCAAATACTCTATTGTTCTTTGCAATTCATTTAATGAATTGTCCCAATGACCACTTCCTTGACTTTGTTGATAATGACCTTGGTTGCCAAAGAATTGAGAGGGTCCATTGTAGCTTTGAGAGTGTAATTCTTTACGACCTTGATTACCTTGGCAATTCGGGTTTCTTTGATACACTTCGTTGACTAAAGACTTTATCATATCGATGGTCGAACCATACCCTTGACCATTACTTTTACCATGTTGAAAATTTCCTTGATTTCCATAAAAAGGAGAGGGTTGGTTATGTCTTTGAAAATTGAACCCTTGGTACCCTTGATTTGGCCTTTGGTTACCTTGATAGTTGCATTGATAGCCTTGATGGAACCCTTGATTGTGATAATTGCTTCCTTGATTACGGTGATTATTCCCTTGATTTGTACTTTGATTATGGAAGTCCCTTTGAACATGATAATTTCTACCTTGATTGTTGAAGTTCTCCCTTTGATAAGGAGGCATATGTGGAGGCACTTTGACAGACCCTTGGTTGGAAAATGTTTGTTGATTGGGATTAAAGGGTCTTTGCGTTGGAGTATACTTTGCATTCATAGCCTCAAGTTCCTTGGTTAACTCTTCCTTTTCCATTTGGAGTTTCATTTCATTGGTCATAGGAGAATTTTCGTCTCCCATTTTCTCGATAAGCTCGGCTTCAACTAACTTCTCTTTGGAAGAGCATACATGTTCAAAAGCATCTTCTTGAGGGAGCCCATGGAAGGTGTCTAGTTTTTCTTCATTGATCAAGGAATCTTTAAGCTCAAACTCATTCGGAATGGTTCCATAGGAAACGGGGGAAGGTAAATCCTCGTGAGTGAGTTGTGAATGTGAATCAAGAGTTATCATGTTTGCTTTTTGAAGGCTTTTTTATTATGTGGGTGATTTGGGAGGTGAATGGGTTGGAGAATTTTCTTGTAGAGATGGTGTTTCTTGTGGATTTGGAATGATGAGAGTGGTAGAAGGTGAATTTTGTGGAGTGAAATGAGTGGGTGGATTATTAATGGTGGGAATGGTAGTAGTTTGTGATATGAATGGATTTGGAGGAGGTGGAAGGTTAGTATGTATGGTTGGTGGTGTGAGGTACGGATGTGGAATCACTCTAGTTGAGATATTTATCGGGAATCTCAAGGCTCGAGATGCCATCTTTGGCTCGGGATCGAACCGAAAAGGCAATAACCTGTTCCTGGTAAACACACTCAAATAGAAAGTGAGTCTCCTAGCACCGAGAGGCACTAGGGTAGAGAAAGAACAATAACCAAACACGAAAAGACTAAAACTCAACTAACTAATCGCCGTCCCCGGCAACGGCGCCATTTTGATGCGCGTCGAATCGTCGCCTATCCAACGCGGTCAAACAATATTTATAAACTCCAACTAACTACTACGTAGTAGCGGCAAGTCGGGGATCGATCCACAGGGACGGGCTAGGTAAAGTCGGTCGAGTCAAAGTCTAAGCGTGATAGGGTCGAGAAAAGGGGGGTTTTGGGTCGAGACTCGAGAGGGGTTAAGAGAGAGGTCGAGAGAGGTCGAGAAAGTCAAGAATTAGGAAAGGTGTTGGGGAGAGTCGGGATTCGGAAATGGGGTCTAATAGTCTCGGGATCGAGTTTTTGTTACAACGTTAAGAAGGAGAGTGCCACCTTTCGATTTCCTCACCCAACCTACCTAAACCCGCTTTCGCGACGAAAGGGCAAGTCTCAATCTAATGTAATTTCAACCCCGAGTTTCCCCATATTGGTAGAAATGAGTCAAGGTCAATCTAGCTGCAGTCTAGGTCAACAAAGACACAAAAACCTTAACATCGATAATTAACAAGTAAACAACCCACCAACATCCCTTGAATAAAATAATCCAAATCCTCCTCCCTAATTCCCCAACAAAGAATTTTACTCACAATTCATTATGAAATTCATCACAACATGCATAATAATTATATTTAGACAAGATGATGATGAGAAAACAACATAAAAACTAAATTAGAGATTAGGGAGTGGAAGAGAATTATACCAATTATGTAGATCTGTAGGAAATAAGAGGATTGCATAAGTAAAGATTGAATCTTTGATGCATAAAGTGAAGAACTTGTCACTAATCCTTCATTAAACCCACCAAATCTTCAAATAAAACTTGAATAATCTTCTTACAAACTTGAGATCTAAACAATTGTTGATGAGAATTGTGTAGATCTACTATTAATTACTATGTAAACTACTAGAATTTTGGAGGATTTCTACTAGAATACTACTAAACTATTACTAATGGATGGTGTAATAGGATGGTGGAGTGGTGTAACTTCATCCCTCCTTAGCACAATGGAGAGGTGAGTTGGGCAATAATCTAGGGTTACATATATATAGTAATCTCTTAATGGATCCTTAACCTAAAGCCCATAATCTAATCCTTGCCCATTAGTGAGACTTTGTCCTTTGAGATGCAACTTTGCCCAATGAGTCTTCATGGGGTGAAGTTTTGCCCTGCGGTTGACGACATTAGCACCACCGGGTGAAATTTCACCCGGTGAGATTTTCTTCCCGAATCGTCATTTTTGGCGCTTTTCTCCATCGGGCGAAATTTCACCCGGTCGTTTCGCCCGGTCATCTCATAGGGTGAAATTTCACCCTATGAACTTTTTGTCCAAAATGGTAATCTGGGGAGGAACACCGTCGGGCGAAATTTCGCCCGGTCAAATTCTCATCGGGTGAAATTTCGCCTTGTGACTTCAGAGGGACATAACTCTCTCGTTTGATCTCCGATTGAGGCGTGTGATATGTCGTTGGAAAGCTAAGAAGATAAGCTTTCACCTCCAACTGGAATCTCTTCGATTCGAAGTCTAGAACTCTAGATATATCCATTTGAAGTTCGACCTCTCCGGTGAAGATGCACAATGAACTTGAAGTTTTTCCTTTTCACTCAAGGTTTCACCTCTTGGGTTTGGACTTTGGATTTTAAGTTGTGTGCTTTGCTTTTCGGACGATCTCCCTTTCTCTCTCATGCTCATAGGAGCTCGGACACGTTTTTGGTCGAAAATCCTATCAAAATGGACAGAAAACTACCAAAAACACGTAAAATGCAAAACAGAGACGCTTATGCAAGAATTACTCAAAATACGGCGATAATCGCACTTTATTCTCGCAAAGCGAAGGAAAAACGGGTCTAAATGGGAGGAAAAACGGTCCAAATTTGGCACACAACAATGATCCACTGGGCCTGGATTTGAGGTTAATTTTGTGAGGTTTGTACTCCGTAAGTGCGTCAGCCAGCAACTAATGGATTTGAGCCCGTATCCGAGCGCATAGAAGCATGTTAGCGTCCGATCATCATCGGGTGTTTTTTGGAAACTGCCATAGACACCTGGCAGTCAAAATGCGGGTGTCTACAGAGCCCCCACTCTGACTGAGGCTTGGACAGGGCGAAAGTCAAAGTAGCTACCAAGCCCGTTAAGACCTGGTAGACTTCCGTTCGGGTCGTTTATAGTCCATTAGACTTGCGTGAAGGGCTCGCCAGCCATAAGCTAGAAATCGTACCTGGGCTGATGATAATACTCCGTGGGGCATTTGGACTTGTCGCATAAGTCCTGGGTGCGTCTGTGTGTAGGCCCATCCTGTGAAAATGCTGGGGAGATTTAGAGGGTCGCATATCCATGTTTGAGTCGTACCTGTATAAGTCACATAAAAATGCATGCAACACGTAGGTAGTAAAATGACTCGTACTGGGGGAAATGATTTTTTGAAGTTTTTGAAATTTTGAATTTGAAATCCTGAAAGCAATCACGAGCTAGGTTTTCAAAATTGAAAGGGGTAGAAAAGAAATTTGCACCTTAAATAGACCGAAATTTGACCTTGTCGAAAAGGGTTTCTTTTCAAATGGCTAAATTTGCAAATTTCAAAGTGGAATTTTAAGAGAGGGGCCTACCGACGGACTCGACTCTAGACGCGACAGAACGAGCTGACCGACACGGACTGGACTTTCTAAGGGTTGGACCGTGACTCGGTAGGAGTGTGGGCCGCCTAATAAGACTCTTAAGTTGCGCTATCCCGTAGCCTAGGCGAGTGGCAACACGGTCGTACATCGAAATGGGAGAGATATGCTATAGGGGACTGGCAGTAGTCTGTAATGAGACTGTTTTAGTCTGGTGCCTTTCTGGATTTCTGATTCTAGGGTACATTTCCAAAGTGGTTATTGCCTCGAGTCCTGACAGATTCTTGTCTTCGACTGAGCCGAGCACTAGGACACACTACAGAAAGGAGGCTAGATTTTATTTTTGGATTTTGTGAGTGGATGGAGAACTTCTGCCCAGGAGGAGCCCCCGGGACAACAAAGCTAGCTACTGAGCACATGATAGTGTCGTGACCGGAATGATAGTGCTTTTTGAATGTGTGTCAATGTGGGTGGTTGTGCCTCCGTTGAAAGGCTGCCTACGTATTCACGTGTAGTGAAATCAAACCAAGCCGTAGTTCAGTGTTGAAAGATATGTCATGGTGCCTAGTTTATTAGGGCTTTGTGTGTAACTAGCCATAACGACGGTGTAGGCTAGGTGCATTCCCAGTGATGTCTTGATCAAAGGGCTAGAATAGTTAGGATGTTGATCCTGTGACTGTGAGCGTTCTCCGGGGTAGCCCCCAGAGGTGGTGTGGACTATTTGGGCATGTTCTATGCCGACCGCAGGTTGAGTACTCGTGTTTGGGGTTGGTAACTGGTTTGGATGGGATTTTAACGAGTTTTGTTCTCGGGATTTTTAATGATTTCTGCTCTCGGGGATTTTAACGAGTTTTGTTCTCGGGATTTGATGTTTTTGGAAATGTGGTGCTAGGAAGTAAATGGCTTTGATGATTCGCAATCTGGAGTTCGATGATGGTTCGAACTTCGATTGGGCTGGTTTGATAATGCGGGATCTGGTTTCCATGTCTGGCCCTAGTGGTTAGGGGTATCCTATGGAGCTTGAATCCTCAAAATTTCGGGCTTTCTCTGGCCTGGGTCTCGGGAAGGTCTTGAGGGTTGTAATGTGGGAAGGCTGAGTGTGGTGTTAGCTGACCAGCTTGATTGTTACTCCCCTATTGGATGGTATAATTTTGAATTTGACCAAACCACGGTCAAAGGATTTTCACTTGAGTTGACCGTTGACCACGGTCATGTGTATTTGATTTTTTGATTGACCTCTTAGCCACGGTCATGGGTTTTGATAATTTTGATCGTACTCTGGTCGTGGGGCTTTCACTTGAATTGACCGTTGACCACGGATATGGGTATTATGAATTTTTTGATGATGGCCTGCTTTTTTTTTGTTTTGGCCTTTTGCTGTTTTTTTTTTTCTTATGGACTTTCATTTTATTTTTTTTTAATTATGATGGCCTGCTTTTTGTTGTTTTGGCCTTTTGCCTTTTTTTTTGTTGGTCAGACTAACACCTAAGATAGGGATTGGTCAGTCTTATTGGAGGGGTGTTTTTATTGTGGGAAATGGCTTGCCTCCCGTCTTGAACCCAAACTAGGAGATTACCTAGATTTGTCATAGGATTCGACACCGCTCCTGCTACGGGTAGTTATGTGGTTTTTCTATACCAGACATGGAATAGGTAAAAAGAAAACACGGGCTCAGTTTCCTGCAGTCATTATAGATGTGCCTATAATAGTCACGTGCGTGTGCTCACAGTGTATGATGGTGTTCATCATGTTCTCGGAAACACATAAGGAAAGTATATATGAGAAATGGGAAAGCGGATTTTATTGAATTTTGAAAAAAGAGGACAGAATACAACTGACTCTGACTCTGACTTTGACTTTGGAAGAAATAGCACATCCTAGACTCGGACTCAGACTCGGACTCAAATCAAATCCGGGCTCTCGGATGATGTTGTCATTAGTCGTCGGCTTCTAAGGAATCGAGTTGATGTCCAGTATAGCCTTCAGTAGAAGCTTCGCCCAGATCTTCATTATGTCGAAGTTCGTCTTCAATTCTAATGCCCATTTCGGTAAGCACGACAAAGTTTGAAATGCCGGCATACCTAAGATGGACGCGGTAAGAAGGTAGGAGGTTGTTGATGAATGCTTCCACAAGTGTCTTCTCGTTGGGCTTGTCTACCAACTTTACACTCTCGGCCCTCCATCTTTGAAGATATTTAGTGAACCCTTCTTTGGGCTCTTAGGCCATCACTTCCAGAGTACGCATTGTAGTCTGGATCTCGGTATTTTCAGTGTAGTTCCGAGCGAACTCTGTTGCCACGTCATCCCAAGTCGGGTATTTCTTGGAATCGAGCCTTTAGTACCAGGCTTTGGGGTACTTCTCGAGAGAGGAAGGGAATAAGTGCTTAAACATGGTGGACTTTACCCCTTTGAACGCCATGAAATCTTTGAAAGCCCGGATGTGATGGACCGGGTCTTCAGTACCCTCAAACATTGGAATTCCCGTAAGGTTGAGGTTAGCAGGTAGCTCGTCATTCAAAGGTGAGTAGGAACGAGCATTTTCAGTGTGGATCGAATTGTTCGTCGACAGATGAACCTGTTCTTCGAGCCTGCGAACAACGCTGATTAGTTCAGCTATGGGCCCAGTGGGCTCAAATCCTTCGACAGGGGCCGTCTTCTCTAAGGCGGTCAGGCGGGTGGCTAAGGTTGCTTGGTTAGCCTGGATGGTAGTCAGTTGAGTCTCGATCTTGGTCAGAGCATCTTTCAATTCGTCCATCTTGCGTTGGTATCTAGTTACGGGTGGCCTGTCTGTAAGAATACCGCGTAATCAGAAAGGTTGCTTCGGAACGCAAACTCACCAAGGCATAGGAAATAGCGCAAGAGGAGAGACGACTCCAGTTTGACTCGGGTTAGACTCCCCTAAGACAAATGTGTAGGGTACGATTCTCGGAGTGACTGTGATTAATCACTCCGTCGGAGAATAGCCCCCAATGTGAAACTAAGGACTTAGACATGACTCAGATGTTGTGACACCTAAGTGACTCGAAAGTGGGGTATGTGAAACACGTGTAAGACATGACCCTTAGGGCAACCGTGATTGATCGCCATGCTAAAGGGGTAGCCCCCAAGTGGGATCGATAATTTTGTTAAGACTCGAGTGTCGGACGAGTGACCCTTAGACGTAAGGACCGTGAACCTTTTGTTATAGGGCTATGCCTTGTAAAAAGTTGACTCGGAAAAGACACCTGGACGGGTGACTTGTGCAAGGTGGGCCTCCCTTAGAATTCGGCATGTGGGCCGAGTCCTGTTCGAAAGAAGGTCCACGTGAGATATTTCTCAGACTTTGGACTCGATTGTGTAGACGGGCCCTCCTTTGCAGGAGTATGTCCTACGTAGGTGAGCCATGCCTTAGTCTAATAAGGCGGACTGGGGTAGGGAATAAACTCGTAATGTAAGATCGACAGAGTTTCGACGCTAAAGACCTTTACGACTTAAGACACGACCCGAAACTGCTAAATACGGGAAGTCCTAAGAAGAGGAAGGTTTTGAAAATTAATTGTTTTTGGAATGTCCGAGAGAACTCGGGGAAAGGCCCGATTTTTCGAGAAAATCGGAAAGTGTATCGGGCCTCGGTTTTGAAAGTTCGAAAATATTTTCGAGTTTTGAATTGGGCAGCATACCGGCTAGAAAATAGGCTATTTTGAGTAAAATCATAAGCCCTAAATTCGGTATGTGTCCCGGGTTTTGGAATTGGATATCTTGAAAATTGAAAATTTGAATGTCGAAAAAAAAGAATTTCCGACGACTTGAAAATAGAAGATGAGATCCCGAAGATTTGAAAATCGAAAAAGACATCTCGGAGATTTGAAAATCGAGAATGGCATCTCGAAGATTTGAAAAGTAAAATTGAGATTTTGAAAATTCGAAAATCGAATGGTGGATCGGAAGTTCGAATTTCGAAATGGGTGGCATGCCGGCTAGAAAATAGGCTTGTTTTGAGTCAAATCATAAGTCCTAAATTTCGGCAGCTTTTCGAGTTTTTGAAAGTTGAATATTTTTGGAAAGATGCATTTTTTGAAAAGTTGACGGTTTTTGAAAACGACACGGAAACCAAGTAGCACATAGTCACGCAAGCATTATAACGACGCTATGTATGCTTTACACTAAGTCTCGGTCGGTCTATAGAGGGTTTATACAAGTGTACATAGTCTAGATGTTGATCGGGACGGACTTCCTAAGTCGAGTTGATCTTAGAACATGCCGCGAAACCCACTCGAATCGACTATGGACACCTTTTGACATATCCATATTGGAGTACATCAACGGTATAGTGGGACGTCGGTCGCGAGTATCGGCCCGGGAAAAAATGGGTTATGCATGAACCGTAAAACTAAAACGCGTATTGTATTTGTCAAACGATTTCTATTCGAGTCTCACCCTGAGGATGCCGATGGTAAGTCACGCATCAGTTAATCCCCAGCGGAGTCGCCAAATTGTGGACATGACATAGGTCCACCCCGACGCGGTCACGCGCAGGTTTGGGTAGGCGAATAAATCTCCATATGAGAATGGATTGAATTGAAATTTAGGTCTATGTGGAGTCGCCACTGAATTTTGTGGTTATTCGGAACCATTCGAGCCCACTCTATGTCGTAGTGGGCCGTATACAAAATACGGCCCATTTCCGATGTCAGAGTTTATTGGGCTCGTCCCTTTGCATTTGATACCGATACCGACATTATCTGATATCGTGTATTGAATGACTCTCGTGCGCCAACTGTTTCGGGCATCCGGAAACCGAGGTTCTGAGTAAGGGGTGAGGGTACGTGTTGGGAAGCCCACAAAGGGCACCCAACCCCGCCCGCACTTAGCGGCCTCTACTAAGAACTCGAGTGACTTTCTAATACGCGTGTTAGTTCTTCGGTGAAAAATGCTTATGCAAACGTTGTTTTCCCTAAGCATGTGAAGAATTGAAAAGAGGGTTTCTATGTCAATTTAATGCAATTAATTCTACGTCAAAGTGGAATTTTAGCATGTGGGTTCATTTTAGTAAAATAAAAAAAACGATAAAAATTTACAAAGGAAACGACAAACGATTAGTAACGATATAACGAATAATAACGGTTTGTGCAAATATTGAATTGAATCGAATGATAAACAAGATGATGCATGGTTTGAAAAGATAGTAAAACACATGATTAATTAGACACGTGTTGACCTAAATCATAAAATACTATCGAGTTTCGAAAAGAAGAATATACGATTCTCGTTTTGGTCGTGATGAGGCCACTCGATCGAGTGGACCTTCAAAAAATACTTCTGCTTTGCGCTTCAGACCTTACTCGGCCGAGTTATTGGCCAACTCGGTCGAGAACGTTGCTACTAGATCGAGTCACTATGAGACTCGACCGAGTAGAGGTCGAAAGAAACGTTCTGATTCGATTTTTGTGATGTCACTCGATCGAGTGGCCTATTGCACTCGGTCGAGTGGCACCTGTACGAACTAGGTTCGTTTGCAATTTTATTATTGATTTCGAAATTGCTTTTGATTTTTGATAATTCGATGGTTTTACCGAATCGAACATAAATATTGCACAATTTATGCCCGACTCGAATTTCATAAATCGCGAATTTTGTTGGATCGAATATAAATATTGCGGAATTTATATTCGATTCCAATCTTGAATACTCGTTGTATCCCATATTCGATTATTGAATCGATATGGAATACTAGAGTGAAAAAAAAGATTAATTTTAGTCGTCTTAAACTATTTATCGCGATATGAGCAAATCGCGTTAATTAATTTATATGACTTGACCATTAGATTCGACATCAAATTATGAAATTGGTATCGAATCTAATGGATCAACGCTTTGCTTGAATTAAAGGACTTGATTCCCTCGACTTCTCCGACATCGAAATAAATCCCTAGGGATTGTGATGTCGGATCCGTGTCAACGGGTTTCGACCCTTATTAAAATACAATGTTTGTTTTTTTGAAAATCGACGTAAATATGCGACTCGAATAATGATGAAAACGAAATAAAAAGGATTATTGTTTAAGTTAACTTGTTTCAATAATCAAACGATCAGGGTGATGGGATAAGCGACCGTCAACGCGTGTGCAGTACACTTGTATGTTCGGTTTTCCTTATCCCACCATCACTCACGTTCGACACAAATCGACAAGTATTTTAATGTTTTATATTAATTATATTATCGGTATTATGATGCGATGAACAAAGTAAATAAAAAAACGAAGGAAACGTAAAAAAGAGAGGAAGACGACGGGAGGAAGAGAAGAAGGGAAGAAGCGGGTTTTGACACCCTCAACCTACATGTTCTTGTCTCGGATCGGACTCGTAACTGTGGCTTTAACACAAGAGTTTCGAGGTGTATGAAGGTTGAGTTGTGGTGGCTCGGGTTTGATTCCTAAAACTAGGTTTAGGGCTTGCTAGTGTATAATTGCTTAGGGTTTGCTTAGGGTTGCCGTGTGTGTGCGCGCTAGGGTTGTAGGATTGATCAAAAGTTGTGTGTAGAGATTAGGGTTGTAAAGTCTTGAAAGTTCCGTTGCATGGGGTTGCTTATATAGGCAAAGCTAGGGCACCCGGTTTAGGGTTACTCGACCGAGTAGGTGGCTAACTCGGTCGAGTGGCCCGTTAAGCCTGCAGCCGGGCTCGAAACAGGCCCACTCGATCGAGTGGGTGAGTCACTCGATCGAGTGGCCCAGTTGGGTCGCGTGGGTCAGTCTTTTGGACCTTGACTTTGGATGTTTGATGGATTTTGTGTTTGACTTGGACTTTTGATGATGTGAGGGGTTGTTTTGTGTGTCTCAGAAATAACTTTGACCGGGGTTGACCCAATCGCAGAAAGTCGGTTTTATTTCCGGTGTCGGTTTCGGCCCAAATTAGTCTTGTTTGACTCGGAATGATCCACTGGGCCTGGATTTGAGGTTGATTTTGTGAGGTTTGTACTCCGTAAGTGCGTCAGCCAGCAACTAATGGATTTGAGCCCGTATCCGAGCGCATAGAAGTACGTTAGCGTCCGATCATCATCGGGTGTTTTTTGGAAACTGCCATAGACACATGGCAGTCAAAATGCGGGTGTCTACAGAAGCCAAAGGAAAAAAGCGAAACCAAGGCCAAATCAAACCGGCCCTATTCAATGATCAAGACCAAACTCAACGGTCAAAATGAAACCTCCAATCATTTAACTCGACTTCAAATGCAAAGTCCAAACAAAAAGCAAAAAAATGAGAGAAAAAAGAAAAAATGAACAGACCAGTCAACTAGCACCCAAATACTAGCCTCCCTGCATTACAACCCTTAAGACCTTCCAGAGACACTTGTTAGGAGACAGTCCGGAATTTTGAGGATTCAAGCTCAATAGGATAATCCCAACCGTAAGGGCCAGACATGGAAGTTAGATCCCACGTAATTTACATCCCACCCGATTGAAGTCTGAGTCATTTTTTCTCTGCTTCCCCTTTCCTACCACATTAGAAAACCTTAGCCCATAGCCCTAACTCCACAAAAACCTGTAACACCCCGTTATTTTCTGAGTCATTTATAAGACGTTATTTTGATATTTTTTAATCGGGATTAAGTAGATATACGTGCTATAGTAAATCGACTTTGTTTTTGAAGAAAAAGTGGAATTATAAGTATAATCCAATTTGGTATCGGATTGGAATTTGGGTCAAACACGAACAAAACAAAAAAAAAGGGAAAAACCGAGTACTTCTGTATTAAAACCCCACCGGAGCCCCAATGTATCAAACATAATTAAAAAGAAAAAAAAACCTATGATTGTGCCTCTGCCTTCTCTCGCACGTATCCCATTGTCCCTCCTCATCTTTTCCCCCTTGTTATCCTATTTTGCAATCAGACCCGTTAAAGTTCAATTCAATCCGTCTGCTTCTTGTTCCTCCTTCGTCATCGAATTAATTGTAAGTACTTCACTTACTACTACTAATTTCAGTCTTATTAAATTAACGTCTTTCTCTAAGTAATGCTATTTTTGGGCCATTATTGAGTCTTCTCCGTATATAAATTGATGGTGATTAATACTATGACAATTGAGCCTTTAAGTGAATAAAGTTTTGGTGAGCTTCGACGTGATTAAGGAGTATCGGGTGAAGGTATTATAAATGAATAATGATGGTTTTGTTACGATGCGGGCGTGATGTCATCATAATGGTTAATTTGGGATTTACAGCGACACAAAGTTGGGGTGATCATGTTTAGTTGGTGTTAAAAATTAAGGTCTTCTCTCAGGGAAGGGAAGCTATTACCCTGTTAGTTTACAAACCTTTAGGTTATCATTTTAATATTTATTAGCATGAGTGAGTAAATTATTGAACAAATTTATATTATTTGTAGTTCGTGGGTTGAGGAGAAAGAATTTTTGGATTATTAATCATAGCTTGGATTGACCGTCTTGAGAGGTAAGGACGTTTTACCCTTTCCACTTTAAAGTAAAGAGCATGTTCGGATCAAAATATATTTTTATAACGGTTTCATAAATTATTTTGTCGATCGTAAATATTTTTATAATACTCGTAATGTTTGGATATTGAACTTTGTGACACGACTCACATATTGGTACTATTTTGGTGAAAATTTTGGTAACTTATAACAGACTCTGGGAGCTCTGTTGGTCTAAACGATTTTAAGGTGCGTCTAAGACGTTCCTGGGACTTCGTCCCGAAACTATTTTTGAGTGAGGATTGTCCGGCCCTCACTCGCTAGGGAGTTAGACTTTCTCCTTTGACAGTTTCATCCTACTGACTGTCCAAATGTGAGAGGTGCGCACTATTATGAGTCTAGCTAAGCACAGGTGGTTACATCTAGACCGTGCAAGGGTAAGACCTTGACACACAGGTTGCGAAAAATATATATTTTGGTTGGATTGGTTTTGACTACTTTTTTATGGTATTTTAGTATTTAAATGGTGATTTTAACTCTGGTTTCAGTTTACTATGAATTGTGTAGACACCCACATTTTGACTGCCAGGTGTCTATAGCAGTTTCCAAAAAACACCCGACGATGATCGGACGCAAACGTGTTTCTACGCGCTCGGATATGGGCTCAAAACCATTAGTTGTTGGCTTAAGCACTTACGGAGTACAAATCTCACAAAACCAACCTCAAAATTCAGGCCTAGTGGGTCGTTTCCAATCAAATAAGGCTAATTTGGGCCAAAACCGACACCGGAAATAAAATCGACTTTTTGCGATTGGGTCAAACCCCGCTCAAAGCCGTTTCCGAGGCACATAAAAGCAGCCGCATGAACATCAAAAAGTCCAACCAAATACAAAACCCACAAAATACCCAACTCAAAGTCCAAAAACCGGACTATTGCGATCCAGCTGACCCACTCGATCGAGTGTCATCTCCACTCGATCGAGTGGGTCCGTAAACAGGCCCGACTGCAGGCGCACTGGGCCACTCGACCAAGTCATCCAGTTACTCGGTCGAGCAACCCTAGACGGGGTACATAGCCATGCCTATATAAACACCCCCATGCAACACACATTGATAATCCTTTTGGAACCCTAAAAAACCCTAATCTATACTACACTCAAACCCTAACCCTAGCATCTAGGATCCAAACCCTTATCACTATAACTTAGCCTACATCTCGATACTCCCTTGCTAGCCATAACTACGAGTCCCGTCTGAGAACAAGAACATGTAGGTTGAGGGTGTCAAATCCCATTCTTCTCTTCTCTTTCTCTTCTTCGCGTCGTTCGTTGTCCGAATCGTCGTCTATTTTCGTTTTTTTTATTCTATTATCGCATCTATAATATCGCTAATAATTACTAACATAAAAACATTAAAATACTTGTGAATTTGTGTCGAGTGTGAAGGATGTCGGAATAAGGAAATCCGAATATACAAGGGTATTGCACCCAGGGTTGCCGGTCGCTTATCCCGACACCCTAGCACTTGTTATTGAAGCAAGTCAACTTAAACAATAGTTTTTTTTTTGTTCGCATTATTAACATTAATCGCATATTTCATCAATTGCAAACTATTTTCAAGCCAAGTACTTTTTTTATTAGGGTCGAAACACGTTGACGCCGATCCGACATCACATAATCCCTAGGGATTCATTACGATGTTGGGAAAGCCGAGGGAATCAAGTCTTTCAGTTCAAGTAAAGCGTCAACTTTTTTTATCCGATACCAATTCAATAATTGGATGTCGAATCTAAATAATCTAGTCGAATAATTTAGCTAAAACGATTTTCCGTTGATGCTTAAAATAGATGTCATTAATTCAGTAAGAATGCGACTCTATAAATGCGGAGGAAAATTCATATCATTTTAGTAGATTTAACGACTTATTGCATTTTTTTTAGTTCCGCTCTAATATTCGATATCGATTCAATAATCGAACGTCGAATATGACGAGTATTATACGTATGAATCGAGCATAAGTCACACAATATTTATGCCCGATTCAACAAAATTACCCAATTATTAAAATCAAAAAATTAAAGCAATTTCGAAGTCGATGGCAAATGGCAAAACGAACCCTAGTTCGTATAGGGGGCACTCGATCGAGTGCCTAGCACACTTGATCGAGTGGCACCCCAAAAACCGAGACAGAATGCTTTTTCGACCTCCACTCGGCCGAGTCTCTCAATGACTCGATCGAGTGGCCTCGTACTCGGTCGTGTTCACCAAATAACTCGATCGAGTAGGGTCTAAAATACGGGACAGAAGCCCTTTTAGAGGTCCACTCGGTCGAATCCTCCAATGACTCGGTCGAGTGGCCCCCTATCACGTCAAATCGTGAGTCCTACAACGTTTTCTAAGTCTCGATAAAATATGTTTATGGCTTCGGTCAACACGTGTCTAATCTATCACGTGAAACATCGCTTTCAAAACCATGCATCATTCTATTTACATCATTCCATATTACATGATCCACAAACCGTTATTACCGTTATACCGTTACTAACAAGTTTGTTGTTTCTCTTGTCGATTCACTTTGTTTATTTTATTGTACTAAAATAAACCCACATGCTAAAATTCAACTTCGACGTTAGAATTAGTTGCATTAAATCGACATAGAAACCCTTTCAATTTCTCGTATGTCTAAGGAAGATAATGTTTGCATAAGCATTTTCATCGTTCAACTAGCGCGCGTATTAGAAAGTCAGTCGATATCTTAGTAGAGGCCGCTAATGTGTGGGCGGGGTTGGGTGTCCTTTTTGGGCTTCCCAACACGTACCCTCACCCCTTACTCAGAACCTCGGTTTCCGGATGCCCGAAACCGTTGGAGCACGAGAGTCATTCAATACACGATAACCGGTAGTGACGGTATCGGTACCGCAATGCAAAGGGACGAGCCCAATAAACTCTGACATCGGAAATGAGCCGTATTTTGTATACGGCCCACTACGACATAGAGTGGGTTCGAACGGGCCCGAACTCCCACAAAGTTCGGTGGCGACTCCACTTCGATTTAAATTTCAATTCGATCCATTCTCATATGAAGATTCATTCGCCTCCCCAAACCCGCGCATGGCCGCGTCGGGTTGGACCTATGTCATGTCCACAATTTGGCGACTCCGCTGGGGATTAACTGATGTCTTACTTACCATCGGCATCCTCAGGGTGAGACTCGAATAGAATTCGTTTGACTAGTACAATATGCGCTTTAGTTTTACGGTTCATGCATAACCCTATATTTTCCCGGGTCGGTACTCGCGACCGACGTCCCACTATACCGTGATGTACTCCAATATGGATATGTCAAAGGTGTCCAAAGCCGATTCGAGTGGGTTTCGCGGCATGTTCTAAGCTCAACTCGACTTAGAAAGTCCGTCCCGATCAACGTCTAGGCTATGTGCACTGGTATAGACCCTTTATAGACCGACCGTGACTTAGTGTAAAGCATACATGGCGTCTTTATAATGCTTTTGTGATGACGTGCTACTTGGTTTCCGTATCGTTTTCAAAAAACGTCTTTTTCAAAAATTGCATCTTTTCAAACTATCCAATTTCAAAAACCCGGGACGTATACCAAATTTAGGACTTATGATTTTACTCAAAACATCCTATTTCTAGCCGGTATTCTGCCCATTTCAAAACTCGAAAATATTTTCGAACTTTCAAAACCAAGGCCCGATACATTTTTCCGATTTTCGAAAATCGGGCCCCTCCACCATTTTTTTTCGGATTTTTTCTAAAAATCTTTTTCAAAACCTTTCTTTTCTTAGGACTTCCCGTATTTAGCAGTGTCGGGTCGTATCTTAAGTCATCGTAGTCTCTAGCGTCGAAACTCTGTCGATCACGAGTTTCTTCCCTATCCCAGTCCGCCTTATTAGACTAAGGCAAGGCCCACCTACGTAGGACATACACCTACAAAGGAGGGCCCGTTTACATAATCGAGTCCAAAGTCTGGGGATGTCTCACATGAAGCTTCCTTCGAACAGGACTCGGCCCACCCGCTGATTCCTAAGGAAGGCCCACCTTTCGCAAGTCGCCCGTCTAGGTGTCTTTTCCGAGTCATTTCCCTTTTCAGTCTTGTTCGGGATGTACTTTCTATTCCGGGATTTGGGCTAGTTTCTGATTACGCGGTGTTCTTACAGACAGGCCACCCGAAACCAGATATCAAGGCAAGGTGGACGACCTGAAAGTCGCGCTAGCCAAGATCGAGACTCAATTGACTGCCATCCAAACCGACCAAACCACTCTGGCCACCCGTCTGACTACCATGGAGAAGGGTACTTCCACTGGATCTGAGCCCACTGGGCCTATAGCCGAGTTGATCGGCGCTGTTCGCAAGCTTGAAGAACAGGTCCACCTGTCGACAAACAACTCGATCCACACTGGAAATGCTCGCTCATACTCACCTTTGAATGACGAGCTACCTGCTAACCTCAACCTTACGGGAATTCCGATGTTTGAGGGTACCGAAGACCCGGTCCACCACATCCGGGCCTTCAAAGAATTCATGGCGGTCAAAGGGGTGAAATCCACCATGTTTAAGCACTTATTTGCTTCCTCACTCGAGAAGCATCCAAAGGCCTGGTACTACAGGCTCGATTCCAAGAAATAAAAGACTTGGGACGATGTGGCTACTGAATTTGCTCGGAATTACGCTGATAATACCGAGATCCCGACTACAATGCGTACTCTGGAAGTGATGGCCCAAGAGCCCAAAGAAGGGTTCACAAAATATCTCCAAATATGGCGGGCCGAAAGTGTGAAGCTCGTTGATAAGCCCAGCGAGAAGGTGCTAGTGGTGGCTTTTGTCAAGAATCTCCTCCCATCCTACCGGGTCCATCTCCGGTATGCCATCATCCCCGGTTTTGCCGCCCTTAGTGAAATGGGCACAAGGATCGAGGATGACTTAAGGTTAAAGAGCCTGACTAAGGCCTCTACCAAGGGATATCAAGGGGCCAGTTCGTCTGTGAGCTAGCTCACACCTGCAGCTGCAACTCACAGCATCTTCGATGAGGTTAATCTGCTTGACACCTCATCCAAAAAGAATACTCCAAATCGGGTATTCACGGATATAAGGACTACCTATACCTATGCCTTACAAAGGCTATCGTCGAAGGGTCTTATCCAACCAATAGGCCCGACTCCAGAAGTTCCAGTAGAAAATAGGTCCAAAAGCTACAACGCTCAAGCCTATTGCCAGTATCACCAAGGTAATGGGCATGACACGGAGAAGTGCTGGAAACTAAAGCATCTGATCCAAGATCTAATTGAGAATGGGAAGATGCCGTTGCCCGGAGACAAGCCGAGTAACAAAGATAACCCGTTCAGTGCCCATGCTATATTCACTGGAGAGGTAGTCGACTGTTCTCACCTCATTTCCCCTTTTATCCCACAAATCAATGGGATATGGTTCGATGACGAGGACGACGTTTACCTAGCCAAAGGGGAAGCTGTCCCCATCACCAGTGAAGATGTCCGAAAAGCCAAGTCCAGAGCCTTGGCCACTAACCACCTCGCCGCCGCCGGGCGTTCTACTCCAGCAACCGTCACTGAACCTGCCAGGACGGATTCCACCCCCGAAGAACCATGCAATGACACGGCTTTGGTCCAACAGTTGAAGAGGGTTCGAGCTGGCCTAACTATATGGCAACTTCTGGTTAGCTCGCAAGCACATCGGGAAGCACTGACTAAGGATCTCGATGAAATTAAGGTCGACTCACAGGCTACCTCTGCTGAAATGGTAGACACTATCATGCCCTATCTTAAGGGAAAATCCAAAGAAGAAGGCCCACTCATAACCTTCTCCGAGTCTGATCTTCCACCATTTGGAGCCGCCCATAACCTGGCCCTTTACATCACGGTCATTTGCTGAGGGAAATACCTCCCAATGACCCTTATCGACGACGGGTCCCCCGTAAATGTCCTTCCCCTAAGGACCGCTAAAGCCCTCGGAATTACATAGGCCGACTATCTCCCGACGGCGCAGACTATCCAGGCTTTTGACGGAAGCCCAAAACCAGTGGTCGGGGCCGTTAAGCTAGCAATCATAACGGGCCCGATCGAGAAAGAACAGGAGTTCCAGGTGATTGATGTCACCTCGTCCTTCAACTTGCTGCTCGGAAGGCCGTGTCCTCTACCCTGCATAGGAAGGTCAAGATGCCACTTCAAGACGGTATCATCACACTAGAGGCCACTCTTATCACCGTGGCAAGCTGCAACGCTACGGGCCGGGCCGACCCACGAGGATTTGATTTCGTGGGCATGATCGAGGAGGAACATCTCTTCAGGCCCTACTTCACCACTAGCATCGACACAATACTACAAAACTTAGGCTACTTGTCGGGGGCTACCTCGAGACCCTATCTTCCGGCCGGGAAGATCATCGAGGTCCTAAATGACGGCGAATCGCAATTCGGCCTGGGGTAGCTATAACCCTGGAGAACGTGGTCTGGGCCGGTATTTATAAGGCCACCAACCTCATCAAGGGTACTTACTTAGGCCCTTATAGCCTGAAACTAACCGATTACTTTGTCACCCCTGTATTCGGGGCTATTCAGGTGGGTCTCTACCAACCCACCATCACATATCCCGAGACCAAAACGGCTCGGGAATGCAATTTCATCCCCGATGATATATTCACCCTTGTTCAGACCGAGTCCAAGGAAGGGGAAGACAACTCCGAGCCCGTGCTAGGGCTTCTATTCGGGGAAGACAAGGCCGTCTCCACCCCAAAGGATGATCTAGTCAACCCGATCCTCCGCAGCAACCGGTTCGATCCAACGAAGCTGATCTCCGAAGTTGGGGCCGATACCGGGAAAAGGGCCTGGAGGAAGACCATCAAGTGGACCGACAGTCAAGGACGAGTCTACAAGCTAACCACCGGCGAGGGAGACATGCCGGATACTGAGTCCGAGTCAGAGTCAGAGTCGGAGTCGGAGTCTGAGTCCAAGTCTAGAGGGTCTGGTGCTAGAGTCCAATCTGTAACCCCTCTTCCTTTAGCCACTGGAGTCTCGGGGCCTGTCCCGAGAGCACTCCCAATCCCGCCACTGACCAACGATCAGATGGCCGCTCTATTCGAGCTTTTCTCAAAATTTACTATTAATAATAATAACGAAAACCGTTCTGCTTACGACTTGTCTTATTTCCAAAATTCTTCCAATTTCAAAATTTTTATATGCAATGACAATGAGAAACCCGACGAACAGGTACCTCTGCCTCCGCATCTGATCTAGCAGCTCGAGCAAAGGGAATCCCGAGACCAGGTGATTGAAGAAACCGAGTCCATTAACGTGGGAACCACTTTAGAGCCCAAGATGCTTAAGTTGGGGCTATCTTTAGAACCTGAGGAGAGAAAACAATTCGCAGACCTCCTCCAAGAGTTCAAAGACGTCTTCGCATGGTCATACAAGGACATGCCGGGAATAGATCGGGAAATAGCTGAACACCGTATACCCATCGAAGATGGGTGTAAGCCGGTAAAACAGAAGCTCCGAAGAATGAAGCCCGAATGGTCTCTCAAAGTCAAAGAAGAAGTTGACAAGCAATTCAAAGCGGGCTTTATACAGGTGTCTGAATATCCAGACTGGGTCGCAAACATCGTGCCGGTACCCAAGAAGGACGGCAAGGTGCGGGTATGTGTGGACTTCTTGTACCTTAACAAAGCCAGCTTAAAAGACGATTTTCCGTTACCACACATCGACATACTGGTGGATAACACGGCCGATCATGCCCTTCTATCATTCATGGACGGGTATGCCGGATACAATCAAATCAAAATGGCAAAAGAGGATATGAGTAAGACCACCTTCATTACACCTTGCGGTACTTACTGTTACACCGTTATGCCATTTGGGCTTATCAATGCCGGGGCCACTTATCAACGGACCGCCACCACCTTATTACACGATATGATGCATAAGGAAGTGGAGGTTTATGTGGACGATATGATCGTCAAGTCCAAGGACCGAAGCGGGCACATCTCGGCCCTAAGAAAGTTCTTCACCAGACTGCGTAATTACAACATGAGGTTGAACCCTCAAAAATGCAGCTTTGGGGTAATGTCAGGCAAATTACTGGGCCATATCGTTAGCCAACGCGGCATCGAGGTCGACCCAGCTAAAATCAAGGCCATCACCAAGATGCAGCCACCCAGAAACAAAAAGAAATAAGGGGGTTTCTCAGGAAAGTCCAATACATCAGCCGGTTCATCTCAAAGTTAACCATGGTATGCGAGCCCATTTTCAAGAAACTGAAGATAGGAGAACGGGTACTGTGGGACGCTAAATGTCAAATGGCTTTTGACAAAATCAAGGAGATTCTGTCTGCTCCGCCGGTATTAATGCCACCTCAACCCGGTTTGCCTTTGTTGTTATACCTAACAATGACCGAGACAGCCATGGGGGCTATGCTGGCCCAGACAGTCGATTAAGAAGAACGGGCTATCTACTACATCAGTAAAAAGTTCCTAGAATACGAATGCAAGTACACAATGCTCGAGAAAACGTGTCTAGCTTTGGTTTGGGCCACTAAAAAGCTCCGACATTACATGCTCAGTCACGAGGTACATGTATTATCCAAAATGGATCCTATCAAGTACCTGTTCGAGAAGCCCATCCTCAATGGCAGGATGTCCAAATGGACTTTAATGTTAGCTGAGTTCGACCTAAAGTTTGTACCATTAAAAGCCATCAAAGGCCGGGTAGTAGCCGAGTTCCTCGCCGATAGCCCGATACCTGAAGAAGGGCATACCGATACTTGGGATTTTCCAAATGAAGACATATTCCATACCGATACTGAAACATGGGATTTGTATTTTGATGGGGCATCCAACTTCCGAGGATTTGGAGTCGGGATTCTGTTAATCTCACCACAAGGGGAACATACCCCGCTATCCATTAAACTGGACTTTGAAGTGACTAATAACGTAGCCGAATATGAAGCATGCATTCACGGGTTGCAAGCGACCGCTGATTTAGGAGTAACGAATCTCCGGGTCCACGGTGACTCATCACTGGTCATCAATCAAGCGCTTCAAAAATGGAAAACTCGGAACGCCAATCTCGTGGTTTACCAAGCACGAGTAAAGGTTCTAGAGAAACAATTCCAGAAGGTAGAATATATCTATCTACCCCGGGAAGAAAACCAATTTGCGGATGCACTTTCAAAATTGGGATCTTTACTGAATATCCCGAAGCATCTAACTAGCATGCCCATCTGCGTTGAAAGACGGTCCGAGCCGGCCTATATCCACGCCATCCATGATATCGAGATAACTAACCCAGAACCTTGGTATCAGGCCATCCTGACCTACTTGGCAACGAGAGAGTATCCCCCGGAAACTGAAAACCGGACCAAGAAGGCCTTACGAAGATCGGCGACTCAATTTGTTCGTACAGACGACGGGCAGCTATACAAAAAGACGGCACAGGGGGCTCTCCTTCTATGTATCGATAAAGTACAGGCCGAAAAGGTTATGGCCGAGGTACACGATGGTGAAAATGGTCCACATATGAATGCCCATATGTTAGCCCGGAAAATCATGAGGCTCGGATATTACTGGAACACCATGGAAACGGACTGTCAGTTATATGTCAAACACTGCCATAACTGTCAGATCTTTGCCAATGTACAACATAAGCCGTCTTCCCTGCTATACACTATGACATCCCCGTGGCCATTTTCAACATGGGGCGTTGATATAATTGGCAAGGTACATTCTTCCGGGATGGGAGGTCATTGCTTCATTTTGGTGGCCATCGACTATTTCACCAAATGGGTCGAAGCCGAGTCATATCATGTCTTGAACGCCAAGCACGTGGCCAAATTTATCCAGAATAAGATCATATGCTGATACGGGATCCCACACGAGTTCATCAGTGATCACGGGACCCACTTTCAAGCTGAAACCGCTGCATTATTAGCGAAATACAAAATTTAGAGGCATACATCCTCACCTTACCGACCCCAAACAAATGGAGCGGTAGAAGCGGCTAACAAAACAATTGTCACCATACTTAAAAAGATGGCTGAGAATTACCGGGATTGGCCCGACAAAATATCGTTTGCTCTCTGGGGGTATCGGACGTCAATTCGCACCGCGACCGGAGCAACTCCATATTATTTGACATATGGAATGGAAGCGGTCCAACCGGTCGAGCTAGAAGTGCCATCCCTCAGGATTTTACTTGAAAGCCAAGTACCTGAAGCATATTGGGTCCAAGCCCGATACAATTTGCTAGTTCTTTTAGACGAACGGCGATCCCGGGCCCGCAATAATATTCAAATATATCAAAATAGGATCCAACGGGCTTTCAACAAAAGAGTTAGGCCCAGAAACATCAAAGAAGGGGATTTAGTCCTAAAATCGGTTCGTACCTTACTACCGGTGGACCCAAGAGGAAAATTCAAACCCAATTGGGCTGGGTCATACTTAGGCAAGAAGGTCCTATCAGGAGGAGCGGTGATGCTGACAGACCTAGACGGGAACGGGTTCATCAACCCGACCAACTTGGACCAGTTGAAGCGCTACTACCCATAAACCCCCAGCTCAATGTGATTTGCAAAAATTTATAAAAAATCTTCTTTTTATAAATTTTCAAAAAAAAAAACTATAAGCAAGTCAATAAGTTAGAATTAATTATTCTACTGTCGCACATTTCGAATTAATAATCTTGATGTATTTCGAAAATTGCAAAATCAATCAATTTTTGAACTACGTTTTGTTTGATTCCGCTAATTGTGGATACGTAGGCAACCCCTCAAAAGGGTACAACCACTGCAATAACGAAAAGACGGGAACGGTATTCACTAATAGGTCTTTTTTTTTAAACCGATAAACTCGGGAATCCAAATTACACCACGCACATGTCAAAAAAAAAAACGCCGGAAACGGCAAACACAAAAAAAACACACCACAAAAAAATAGTAATAATATTTAAATAATAAAACAAAGGAGACTAATAGTCGTGCACCTTGCCCTTTCCTTTGTCCTTTGGGTCACGTGGAGCCCGAGGTCGCCGGGGCGGGGGCGAGCGATCCCGAATCACGAGGGGAACCTCCTTAGCTCGAACCCGTTTCTTCGATAGCGGGTCTTCTGCTATTGTCTTCGGTCCAAGTCGAGCCCGCACGTGCTCAGGTAGTCTATCTCGTGGGCCAAGTCGGTCCTGAACTGCCAATCTTGGGCCGAGTCTCCTTTCTAAGTCGGTCTGGGGGCTCACTTTCCCCCGAGCACCTCTAGCATTAGACCCTTCACCTTGAGTCTTGTCTTCTTCTTTTGTCCTGGCATAAGACGGACCATGGTAGCCAGAGTGTCTCCTTCGTCGAAGAAGCCCCTATTATCTTTGACTTGTTCCCTCCGTAGCAGGTCAAAAGCTTCATCAACCTTCAAAGCAGCGCGGGCCTTCGCGGAATCAACTTTGGTCCACTTCACATAAGAGTCTGAAACCCAGATTGAGTGACGAGATTTGGGAATGGGCCAAGTATGCCGGGTGTACCATCTTTGCATCCAAGTATCGCACATCACATCAGTCAGTTGGGTAGATTCACTCACAAATGCTTCAACTTTTGGGATTCGTTGGGTCCAACCATACTGCCTTAGTATGCGATCCGGGTAGAGATGAACCGTCTGCCTGAGAGACAATATTACCTGATAGCGAGCTTTGTCCCTCGGGTCCAAACCTGTCCAAACATAAATGGGCCACCATGGCACTACCCATCGGATCAACGGTCCGCCGTGAAAAGACAACACCTCGTCCCAATACTTCTGAGTAATTTGGCGAGAAAAATCGATAGCCCGCCTCCTTGTCATCATTTGATTATGACAATAGTTGCTCGCGTCAAGGGGAGGATCTATCACTGATAACCTCTCGTATAGCCAAATCTGAAAAAGGAAACAAAATATGAGTTTCCGAGAGAAAATAGGCGTCCGCCTAAGGGCACTCGATCGAGTGCCTAGGGGTCACTCGATCGAGTGGTACCTCTAAACACGAACAGGGGGCTTTTTATGAGGGCACTCGATCGAGTGCTAGGGTGACTCGGTCGACTGCCCACTACATCAGACAAATCGCGAAAAAAAATCGAAAATCGAGAAAATAAAATCGAGGGAAAATTCGATTACCTGCAGCAAACGGGTGCTCCCGGTTAGACGAATCGATGAATCCCTCTTACGGTTGTCCAAGCCTTGGATGATTTCGCCCGTGATCAGCCAAGCCGGGCTGTGCTCGGTCTCCATCAGGTCGACCACAGTGAGAAGACGGGCATTACCCATGCATGACAATAAGTCCATATGACCTTCAAAAGCGTAAACGTGAAGCATACAAAAAGAAAAGGCCCTACGGCTATGAATGGGTCTCACCCGGACATCATGCTGGTTCATGAACTTCGGCCAAATCATTCAGAGAAATATTGACATCCTCCATCATACGGGATACCTCGTTGTGGGAGAGTCCTAAAAATTCTCGAAGCTTCCTCCTTGGGTCGTAGACCGAATATGGGACGGCAGGTCGGAGTATTGGGTTCCACCCTCCCACAGCAGCAATCTCCTCGGGTAAAGGACAAACTTTTCCCCGGGGAAAGACAAAGACATGATATGTGTCGTCCCAGTAGGACAAGGAAGCATCAAGGAAGTAGCGATCAACTTGCATCTGACGGAAAGGATACAACTGAGTAATACCCGTCTGATTGAGAGCCACCTTATCAGTGTCCCTAAAGCGTCGGGACCATTCTTGCAGCATCACGGTCAATCGATCAATACCCATGGTTAAAATTCTTGAGAGGAATAAGGAGCTTTCTTTTTTAGAAGGGATGATTTGTGAGGGAATTATGAGGAAAATCAAAGACAAGGGAGGGATATTTATAGTATTAACCCCACAACTTTCTTTCCATATCTTCCCTACACAAAAATTTCCTAATTTCAACGGGCTTAAGGACACAAGCGTAGTCTCAATACTAGCACGGAGATAGTCATCCCGAACTTTCCTAAATTTCTTCGAAGTCAAAAAATTTCAAATAATTTTCAAATTTTCAAAAATTTCAAAATTTTCAAAAATTCAAAAATCATCTTCCCCAGCGCGAGTCATATTTGTTTCACCTACATGTTGCATGCAAAATTTTATGTAACTTATACAGGTACAATTCAAGACCGCGCAATTCACATATCTCCCCAGCGGAAGGCCCAAGGCGGCATTTTTCACGGGATGGGCCCACATATAGGCGCACCCAGGACTTACGCGACAAGTCCAAATTCCCCACGGAGGTATTATCATCAGCCCAGGAATAACTTCTATCGTATAGCTGGCGAGCCCTTCACGCAAGTCCAATGGACTATAAGCGACCCAACCGGAAGTCTACCAGGTCTTAATTGGCTTGGTAGCTACTCCGACTTTCGCCCTATCCAAGCCTCAGTCAGAGTGGGGGCTCTGTAGACACCCACGTTTTGACTGTCAGGTGTCTATAGCAGTTTCCAAAAAACACCCGATTGTGGACATGACATAGGTCCACCCCGACGCGGTCACGCGCGGGTTTGGGTAGGCGAATGAATCTCCATATGAGAATGGATCGAATTGAAATTTAGGTCTATGTGGAGTCGCCACCGAATTTTGTGGTTATTCGGAACCATTCGAGCCCACTCTATGTCGTAGTGGGCCGTATACAAAATACGGCCCAGTTCCGATGTCAGAGTTTATTGGGCTCGTCCCTTTGCATTTGATACCGATACCGACATTATCGGATATCGTGTATTGAATGACTCTCGTGCGCCAACGGTTTCGGGCATCCGGAAACCGAGGTTCTGAGTAAGGGGTGAGGGTACGTGTTGGGAAGCCCACAAAGGACACCCAACCCCGCCCGCCATTAGCGGTCTCTACTAAGAATTCGAATGACTTTCCAATACGCGCGTTAGTAAAACGGGAAAATGATATGCAAAGATTTATTTTCCCTAAACATGTGAATGGAATTGAAACGGGTTTTTAAGTCAATTTAATGCAACTAAAATTAACGTCGAAGTTGTATTTTAGCATGCGGGTTCATTTAGTACAATAAACGAACAATAATTAAATTGGCAAAAGAAATAACAAACGCATTAGTAAACGATGTAATGATATAACGAATAATAACGGTTTATGTAAATATGAGATGAGATGAAAAAGTGCAAATATGAGATGCATGGTTTGAAAAGATAGTATACACGTGATTAATTAAGCACATGTTGACCTAAGCCGCAAAATACTATCGAGTTTAGAAAATAAGAGAATGTACGACTCGTTGTTGTAGTCGTTATGCGGTCACTCGATCGAGTGGTCGATGGACTCGATCGAGTGGACCTATAAAAATGATTCTGTTTTGCGTTTTAGACAGTACTCGGCCGAGTTATTGACCAACTCGGTCGAGTACATGGCCACTCGACCGAGTCACTGTGAGACTCGATCGAGTGGGGGTCGTAATAGGCATTCTGATCTGATTTTAGGATGTCACTCGATCGAGTGACTAAGGGACTCGGTCGAGTGGCACCTGTACGAACTTGCTTCGTTTGCAATTTAATTGTTGATTTTGAAATTGCTTTTGATTTTTGATAATTCGACGGTTTTACCGAATCGGACATAAATATTGCACAATTTATGTTCGATTTGGTTTTTTTATAAATCGCGAATTTTGTTGAACCGAATATAAATATTGTTGAATTTATACCCGATTCTAATTTTGAATACTCGTTATATCCCATATTCGATTATTGAATCGATATGGAATATTAGAGTGAAAATAAAATAATAATAAAAAGATTAATTTTAGTCGTCTTAAATTAATTATCGTGATATGAACAAATCACGTTAATTAATTCATGTGACTTGATCGTTAGATTCGGTATCCAATTATGGAATTGGTATCGAATCTAAAATCGACGCTTGACTTGAATAAATAAATAAACTTGATTCCCTCGACTTCTCCGACATCGAAATAAATCCCTAGGGATTGTGATGTCGGATCCGTGTCAACGGATTTCGACCCTTATTAGAATTGATTTTAAAAATTGATGAATGCAAGATCGATGATGATGACTACAAAAAATAAAAAACGAATTATTGTTTACGTTGACTTATTTCAATAATCAAACGATCGGGGTGGTGGGATAAGCGACCGACGACGCGTGTGCAGTACACTTGTATATGCGGTTTTCCTTATCCCACCATCACTCACATTTGACACAAATCAATAAGTATTTTAATGTTTTGTACTAATAATATTATCGATATTACAATGCAATGAACAAAATAAAAAAAAAACGAAAAAAAGATGAAAAAGGAAGATGAAGACGACGTGAGGAAGAGAAGAAGGAGAGAAAGGGGTTTTGACACCCTCAACCTACATGTTCTTGTCTCGGAACGGACTCGTAACCGTGGCTTTAACACAAGAGTCTTCGAGGTTTTATGGAGGTTAAGTTGTGGTGGCTTGGGATTGATTCCTAAAACTAGGTTTAGGGTTTGAATTTGATCTTGATTAGGGTTGAATTTTGATGTTGCTTAGGGTTTGATCTTGATATTGATTAGGGTTTTGAAAGTGTGTATGAAAGTTGATTAGGGTTGTGTGTGTAATGATTGCTCTAGGGTTTTTTGAGGTTGCCAACAGATTCCTTGCATGTGTGTTGCATGGGGGGTATATTTAGGAAAGGCTAGGGCACCCGGATTAGGGTTACTCGACCGAGTATGAGGCCAACTCGGTCGAGTGGCCCGTGAAGCCTGCCGTCGGGCTTGAAACAAGCCCACTCGATCGAGTGGGTGGGTCACTCGATCGAGTGGCCCAGTCGGGTTGCACGGGTCCATTGTTTTGGACCTTTGACTTTGAGTTTGATGGGTTTTGTGTTTGACTTGGACTTTTGATGATTGTATGGCTGTTTTTTGTGTGTCTCGGAAACGACTTTGACCGGGGTTGACCCAATCGCAAAAAGTCGGTTTTATTTCCGGTGCCGGTTTTGGCCCAAATTAGTCTTGTTTGACTCGGAATGATCCACTGGGCCTGGATTTGAGGTTCGTTTGGTGAGATTTGTACTCTGTAAGTGTGTTAGCCAACGATTAATGGATTTGAGCCCGTATCCGAGCGCATAGAAACACGTTAGCGTCCGATCATCATCGGGTATTTTTTGGAAACTGCCATAGACACCTGCGGTCAAAATGCGGGTGTCTATAGAGCCCCCACTCTGACTGAGGCTTGGACAAGGCGAAAGTCAGAGTAGTTACCAAGCCTGTTAAGACCTGGTAGCCTTCCGGTCGGGTCGTTTATAGTCCGTTAGACTCGCGTGAAGGGCTCGCCAGCCACAAGACAGAAATCATACCTGAGCTTGATGATTGTACTCCGTGGGGAATTTGGGCTTGTCGCGAAAGCCCTGGGTGTGCCTGTGTGTTGGCCCATCCCGTGATATCCCGGAAAATGCTGCTGGGGAGATTTGCATGTCTTCGCTTGAGTCGTACCTGTATAAGTCACATAAAAATGTATGCAACACGTAGGTAGTAAAATGACTCGTGCTGTGGAAAATGATTTTTGAAGTTTTTGAAATTTTGAATTTGAAATCCTGAAAGCAATCACGAGCTAGGTTTTCAAAATGGAAAGGGATATAAAAGAAATTCGCAATTTAAATAGACTGAAATCTGACCTTGTCGAAAAAGATCTTTTTTTTCAAATGGCTAAATTTTGCAAATTTCAAAGTGGAATCTGAAGAGAGGGACCTACCGACAGACTCGACCCTGGACACGACAGGACGAGTTGATTGACACGGACCGGACTCTCTAAGGGTTGGACCGTGACTCGGTAGGGGGATGGGCCGCCTACCAAGACTCTTAAGTTGGGTTATCCCGTAGCCTAGGCGAGTGGCAACACGGTCGTACATCGAAATGGGATAGATATGCTATGGAGGACTGGCATTAGTCTGTTATGAGACTGTTTTAGTTTGGTGCCCTTCTGGATTTCCTATTTTAGGATACATTTCCAAAGTGGGTATTGCCTCGAGTCCTGACAGATTCTTGTCTTCGACTGAGCCGAGTACTAGGACATACTACAGAAAGAAGGCTAGATTGTTTTTGGATTTATCTGGATTTTGTGAGTGGATGGAGGTCTTCTGTCTAAGAAAAGCCCCCAGGACGACAAAGCTAGCTGCTGAGAACATGACAGTGTCATGACCGGAATGATAGTGCTTTTTGAAATGTGTGTCAATGTGGGTGGTTGTGCCTCTGTTGAAAGGCTGCCTACGTATTCACGTGCGGTGAAATCAAACCATGCCGTAGTTCAGTGAATTGAGAGATATATTATGGTGCCTAAGCTAATAGGACTTTGTGTGTAACTAGCCATAGCGATGGTGTAGGCTAGGTGCATTCCCAGTGATGTCTTGATCAAAGGGCTTGAATGGTTAGGATATTAATCCTGTGACTGTGAGCGTTTTCCGGGGTAGCCCCCAGAGGTGGTGTGAACTGTTTGGGCATGTTCAATGCCGACTGCAAGTTGAGTTCCCGTGTTCGGTGTTGGTAATTGGTTTGGATGGGATTTTAACGAGTTATGTTCTCGGGATTTTTAACGAGTTCTGCTCTCGGGGAATTTTAACGAATTTTGTTCTCGGGATTTGATGTTTTTGGGAATGTGGTGCTAGGAAGTAAGTGGCTTTGATGACTCAAAATCTGGAGCTCGATTCTGTGGAGCTAAGGCTTCGAGGGCTGGTTTTATAATGCAGGGTCTGGTTTTGATGACTCGAAATCTGGAGCTCGGTTCTGTGGAGCTAAGGCTTCGAGGGCTGGTTTGATAATGCGGGGTCTGGTTTTGATGACTCGAAATCTGGAGCTCGGTTCTGTGGAGCTAAGGCTTCGAGGGCTGGTTTGATAGTGCGGGATCTGGTTTTGATGACTCGAAATCTGGAGCTCGGTTCTGTGGAGCTAAGGCTTCGAGGGCTGGTTTGATAATGCGGGATCAGGTTTCCATGTCTGGCCCTAATTGTTAGGGGTATCCTATGGAGCTTGAATCCTCAAAATTTTGGGCTGTCTCTGACCTGGGTCTCGGGAATGTCTTTGAGGGTTGTAATGTAGGAAGGCTGAGTGTGGTGTTAGCTGACCAGCTTGATTGTCACTCTCCTATTGGATGGTATTGATAATTTTGAATTTGACCGTACCACGGTCAAAGGATTTTCACTTGAGTTGACCGTTGACCACGGTCATGGGTATTTGATATTTTGATTGACCTCTTAGCCGCGGTCATGGGTTTTGATAATTTTGACCGTACCCTGGTCGTGGGGCTTTCACTTGAATTGACCGTTGACCACGGTCATGGGTATTCTGAATTTTTTGATGATGGCCTGCCTTTTTGTTTTGGCCTTTGCTTTTTTTTCTCATGGAGTTTCGATTTTTTTTTTTTGTGTCCAGTTTTCTTTTTTTGATGGCCTTCTTTTTGCTTTGGCCCCTTTTTTTTTTTGACTTTTGATTTCTTTTTTTTTTTCAGGTCAGACTAACACCTAAGGTAGGGATTGGTCAGTCTTATTGGAGGGGTGTTTTATTGTGGGAAATGGGCTTGCCTCCCGTCTTGAACCCAAACTAGGAGATTTCCTAGATTTGTCATAGGATTCGATACCGCTCCTGCTACGGGTAGTTATGTGGTTTTTCTATACCAGACACGGAGTAGGTAAAAAAGAAAACACGGGCTCGGTTTCCTGCAGTCATCATAGATGTGCCTATGATAGTCACGTGCATGAGCTCACAGTGCATGATGGTGTTCATCATGTTCTCGGAAACACATAAGGAAAGTATATATGAGAAAGAATATTGAAAGCTGATTTTATTGAATTTGAAAAGAGGACAGAATACAGTTGACTCTGACTCTGACTTTGACTTTGCCTTTGGAATAGAACATCCTAGACTCAGACTCAGACTCGGACTTAAATCAAATCCGGACTCTTTGATGCATTAGAGGTAGACTGGATGCTTCGGTCATCGGGCCCTGTGTAGTCCACGAGGGGCTTTGCAAGTGACAATGTTTCCAAAATGGGAGACTTCCCGGCATCGAGGAAGTCTTGAATGAGGTGTTTCAGATTCCAGCATTGTTCTGTATCGTGTCCCCTCCCCCTGTGGAATTTGCAGTAATGCTGGGCATTCCATGCTTTGGAACGTTTCTCCACAGGTGGATCGGCTGTTGGGCCTATAGGTAGCACTAGGCCCTTCGGAACCAACCTCTGGAAAGCGACGGTGTAGGACATATCTAAGTGGGTAAATGTCCTTTCCTTTGACTGGTTCTTGCTTTTTGGAGAGGTGACTTGAGGGTTACCTCACTCGGCCTTGTCATCTTAAGGACATCAGACAGTTTCGTAAGATTGTTCACCCTTCAAATGGCTCAGTTGGGTGATCTACCGCCTTGCCCGCTCTAACTGTGTTAGACGAGAACGGGTTCTTACAAGGTCTTCTTCGATGGTGGTTACCCTGGAACTTAGGTTATCTAGGGCAGTATTGATTTTTGAGAAGATGTTGTTAATGGAGCAAGATAGCATAAGCATACTCATCTGGATATCCCCTTTCATGACGGCGTGGGATTTGTTGTGGTTTGGTAGTGTCTCGTTCATAGGGTCCCTGATCGGAAGAAACGACAGGTGTTAGAACTCGCCTAAGCTCGGCTTTGCGCAAGAGAGAGAGTCAAGCTAGACACGGCCCGGGGTGACGGGTCGACAAAGACTCTCGGACCGGGATACTTGAATGTTGACCTAGACGAGGTAACGACCGCAAATTAGACTCGAGCTGCAGAAGGGTGAGCCCGAAAATGGGGCGACCATGTTTGACTCGGGTTAGACCCTCCTGAGACAAATGTGTAGGGTGCGATTCTCGGAGTGATGATTGCGATTAATCACTCCGTCGGAGTATAGCCCCCAATGTGAGACTAAGGACTTAGATAGTGTGGCATCTTAAGTGACTCGAAGGTGGGGTACGTGAAACACGTGTAAGACAATGACCCTTAGGGCAACCGTGATTGATCGCCCTCCTAAGGGGTAGCCCCCAAGTGGGATCGATAATTTTGTTAAGACTCGAGTGTCGGACGAGTGACTCTTAGACGTAAGGACCCCGAACCTTTTGTTATAGGGCTATGCCTTGTAAAAGGTTGACTCGGAAAAGACTCTTAGAGGGGTGCCTTGTGAAAGGTGGGCCTTCCTTAAGATTCGGCTATGTGAGCCGAGTCCTGCTCGAAGGAAGGTCCATGTGAGACATACCAGACTTTTAAACTCGAGTGTGTAGACGGGCCTTCCTTTGTAGGAGTATGTCCTACGTAGGTGGGCCTTGCCTTAGTCTAATAAGGCGGACTAGGATAGGGAAGAAACTCGTGATGTAAGATCGACGGAGTTTCGACGCTAAAGACCTCGACGACTTAAGACGCGACCCGACACTGCTAAAATACGGGAAGTCCTAATGAGATGAAGGTTTGAAAATTGATTGTTTTTGAAAAAGATCCGAGAAAACTCGGTGGAGGGCCCAACTTTTCGAAAAAAACGGAAAGTGTATCGGGCCGCAAGTTTGAAAGTTCGAAAATATTTTCGAGTTTTGAATTGGGCAGCATACCGGCTAGAAATAGGCTATTTTGAGTAAAATCATAAGTCCTAAATTCGGTATGTGTCCCGGGTTTCGAAATTGGATATCTTGAAAATTGAAAATTTGAATGTCGAAAAAAAAAGAATTTTCGACGATTTGAAAATTGAAGATGAGATCCCGAAGATTTGAAAATCAGAAACGGCATCTCGAAGATTTGAAAATTGAAATTGAATTTTTGAAAATTCGAAAATCGAATGGTGGATCGGAAGTTCGAATTTCGAAATGGGCGGCATGCCGGCTAGAAAATAGGCTTGTTTGAGTCAAATCATAAGTCCTAAATTTCGGCAGCTTTCCGAGTTTTTGAAAGTTGAATATTTTTGAAAAGATGCATTTTTGAAATGACGGTTTTTGAAAACGACACGGAAACCAAGTAGCACGTAGTCACACAAGCATTATAACGACGACATGTATGCTCTATACTAAGTCTCGGTCGGTCTATAAGGGGTCTATACCAGTGTACATAGTCTAGACGTTGATCGGGACGGACTTCCTAAGTCGAGTTGATCTTAGAATATGCTGCGAAACCCACTCGAATCGACTATGGACACCTTTTGACATATCCATATTGGAGTACATCAACGGTATAGTGGGACGTCGGTCGCGAGTACCGGCCCGGGAAAATATGGGTTATGCATGAACCGTAGAACTAAAACGCGTATTGTATTTGTCAAACGATTTCTATTCGAGTCTCACCCTGAGGATGCCGATGGTAAGTCACGCATCAGTTAATCCCCAGCGGAGTCGCCAAATTGTGGACATGACATAGGTCCACCCCGACGCGGCCACGCGCGGGTTTGGGTAGGCGAATGAATCTCCATATGAGAATGGATCGAATTGAAATTTAGGTCTATGTGGAGTCGCCACCGAATTTTGTGGTTATTCGAAACCATTCGAGCCCACTCTATGTCGTAGTGGGCCGTATACAAAATACGGCCCATTTCCGATGTCAGAGTTTATTGGGCTCGTCCCTTTGCATTTGATACCGATACCGACATTATCGGATATCGTGTATTGAATGACTCTCGTGCGCCAACGGTTTCGGGCATCCGGAAACCGAGGTTCTGAGTAAGGGGTGAGGGTACGTGTTGGGAAGCCCACAAAGGACACCCAACCCCGCCCGCCATTAGCGGTCTCTACTAAGAATTCGAATGACTTTCCAATACGCGCGTTAGTAAAACGGGAAAATGATATGCAAAGATTTATTTTCCCTAAACATGTGAATGGAATTGAAACGGGTTTCTAAGTCAATTTAATGCAACTAAAATTAACGTCGAAGTTGTATTTTAGCATGCGGGTTCATTTAGTACAATAAACGAACAATAATTAAATTGGCAAAAGAAATAACAAACGCATTAGTAAATGATGTAATGATATAACGAACAATAACGGTTTATGTAAATATGAGATGAGATGAAAAAGTGCAAATATGAGATGCATGGTTTGAAAAGATAGTATACACGTGATTAATTAAGCACATGTTGACCTAAGCCGCAAAATACTATCGAGTTTAGAAAATAAGAGAATGTACGACTCGTTGTTTTAGTCGTTATGCGGTCACTCGATCGAGTGGTCGATGGACTCGATCGAGTGGACCTATAAAAGATGATTCTGTTTTGCGTTTTAGACAGTACTCAGTCGAGTTATTGACCAACTCGGTCGAGTACATGGCCACTCGACCGAGTCACTGTGAGACTCGATCGAGTGGGGGTCGTAATAGGCATTCTGATCTGATTTTAGGATGTCACTCGATCGAGTGACTAAGGGACTCGGTCGAGTGGCACCTGTACGAACTTGCTTCGTTTGCAATTTAATTGTTGATTTTGAAATTGCTTTTGATTTTTGATAATTCGACTGTTTTACCGAATCGGACATAAATATTGCACAATTTATGTTCGATTTGGTTTTTTTATAAATCGCGAATTTTGTTGAAATATTGTTGAATTTATACCCGATTCTAATTTTGAATACTCGTTATATCCCATATTCGATTATTGAATCGATATGGAATATTAGAGTGAAAATAAAATAATAATAAAAAGATTAATTTTAGTCGTCTTAAATTAATTATCGTGATATGAACAAATCACGTTAATTAATTCATGTGACTTGATCGTTAGATTCGGTATCCAATTATGGAATTGGTATCGAATCTAAAATCGACGCTTGACTTGAATAAATAAAAAAACTTGATTCCCTCGACTTCTCCGACATCGAAATAAATCCCTAGGGATTGTGATGTCGGATCCGTGTCAACGGGTTTCGACCCTTATTAGAATTGATTTTAAAAATTGATGAATGCAAGATCGATGATGATGACTACAAAAAATAAAAAACGAATTATTGTTTACGTTGACTTATTTCAATAATCAAACGATCGGGGTGGTGGGATAAGCGACCGACGACGCGTGTGCAGTAAACTTGTATATGCGGTTTTCCTTATCCCACCATCACTCACATTCGACACAAATAAAATAAGTTGTATTAAAATGAATATTTGTAATATAATATATTTATTTAATTATAAATCCAAATATAATACTCCTATTTAGATATAAATATTTTATTTAATTTTAATAAATTCTCACTGGCCGAACGAGTCGGGTAGGGTTTTCATCCTAAAGTAACGAGTTATTTTGGGTTCTGTTAATCAAGTTGTGGGTCTAAAAAATAAAAAATGGGTTTACGACCATATAAGGAGTGGGGGCGAGGGGGGGGGGTCGATTTCTTTTTTTATTAACTAATCTTTGAGATAGTATATAGTGTAGACACCCACATTTTGACCGCCGGGTGTCTATAATAGTTCCCGCCAAACACCCGATGATGATCAGACGCGAACATGCTTTAATGGCCTCGGATATGGGCTCGAAATCATAGACATTTGGTTTAGGCTTATTACGGAGTACAAATCTTACAAAACCAACCTCAAATTCAGGCCCAGTGGGTCGTTTCGAGTCAAATGAGACTAATTTGGGTCGATTCCGACACCAGGGGTAAAACCGTCTTTTTGCGACCGAGTCAAAACCCGGTCAAAAATATTCTCGAGACACACGAGTCAGCCGTGACACCTCACGTGGCTGATTCGGCCTCCAACTGCTACAAAAATCAGCTTCAAAAAATATTAAACAAATCCGTTTAAGGATAGAATTCGATCTCAAGTAGGAATTCTATCCGAAAACCGAATCAGATACCGACCGAGCTCCAATTACTCGGCCAAAACTCCACCAACCAGCCGAGATTCATTGCTTCTTCACCAAGCAACGGAATTTACGTTCCTCTCGACTTCTTACATTTCCTATCCTAATCGGTATTTCTTGTCATCAACCCGACAAATCTGACCCACACGCCGGCCGAAACCCACCACATCACACGACGAAACCGACACCTTAACTCATCCCACATCATCTCGACGCTCCCAAGTTTAAACCACTTTCCGACGAGCTCTTATCCGAGAAAACAAAGCATGTAGGTTGAGGGTGTGAATCAAACCCGATTCTTCTCTTTCTTCTCTTCCTTTCTCACGTTTATTTATGGGTCGTGTCATCGTCGGTCGTATTTTTAATATGGGTCGTTCGTCACATATTTTTATTTATTTCTAATAATCGATACTAAAAAAAAACTATTTTCTATATAACGTTCTTAAAATACGGTATCGATTCTCTAATCGAATATCGTATCTAACAAGAACAAAATTAATTAATTCTCGTTGATGCTAATAAAATCGTTACATCTTTTTAACAAAAATCGACGATTTTAAACGCGGAGAGAATTAACATCTTTTTCGGTCAAATCTTTTTTTTACTTCGCGTTCAAAACAAACTTTTTTTTAACCTTTTCTAAAAGCATTCCGACTATTCGATATCGATTTCATAATCAAATATCGAATACGACGAATATCGAAAATATGAATCGGGTATAAATTAATCCATATTTGTACGCGATTTATAAAAATTAACGATTTTTGACAAATAAAAAAAAACCGACAGACCACCACGCGAGTCGCGCGCCTGTCAGGCGACCCGCGCGGTGGCCTGGTTCGCCGGGCTTTTTTTTCGTTTCTTCGCTTTTCTATTTTCGAATCTTTACATAAAAAGCGACCTTCGCGACATATTTCGATAAATACTTTTTTTTGATTTCAGTCAACGCGTGTTAATCCATCACGTGTCATAAATCTTTTCTAAAAATCATGCATATTATTTATTTACGTCTTTATTCAATTTATTCAATCGTTACTAACTCGTTTTCTCGTGTTTGTAGCAATTTATTTGTTTTTATCGTTTTATTAGACTAAAACGACTTCACATGCTAAAATAACTTTGACGTTATTAGTTTAATATGCATTGAACGACTTATCAACCCATTTATTTTTCTCTCACATGTTTAGGGAAAATAATATTTGCATATCATTCAACCGTCGAACTAACGCGTGTACACCAAAAACGAACGATATCTTAGTAAAGGCCGCTAAGTGCGGGCGGGGTTGGGTGTTCTTAGTGAACTTACCAACACGTACCCTCACCCCTTACTCAGATTCATGGTTTCCGGATGTCTGAATCCATTGGCAACGAGAGTCATTCAATACACGGTATCCGATAATGTCGGTATCGGTATCGTAATGCAGAGGGACGAGCCCAATAAACTCTGACATCGGAAATGGGCTCGAATGGTTCCGAATAACCACAAAGTGGGCTCGAATGGTTCCGAATAACCACAAAGTTCGGTGGCGACTCCTACTTCGATTTAAATTTCAATTTGACCATCTCATATGGAGATTCATTCGCCTCCCCAAACCCGCGCGTGGCCGCGTCGGGGTGGACCTATGTCATGTCCACAATTTGGCGACTCCGCTGAGGATCAACTGATGAGTCACTTACCATCGGCATCCTCAGGGTGAGACTCGAAAAGAAATCGTTCGAATAGTAATGTACACGTTTTAGTTCAATGGTTCATGCATAACCCAATTCTTTCCCGGGCCGGTTACTTGTGACCGACGTCCCACTACCACGGTGCATTCCTAAATGGGTGCACTAAAGACTTCGATGGCGGAACTCGCATGGGTTTTACGGCAGGTTCAAAGACCAACTCGGCTTAGGAAGACCGTCCTGATTTGCGAGAAAGCTATCATCGTTGGTATAGACCCTATTCGACCGACCGAGACTTAGACTAAGAGCATACATGGCATCATAATACTGTTTCCGTGACTACATGCTACTTGATCCATGTCTCGTCTTTTCAAAAACCGTCATTTTCAAAAACTTGCATCTTTTTCGAAAATAATCCATTTTTCAAACCCGAAAAGCTACCGAATTTAGGACTTATGATTTTGACTCAAAATAGCCTATTTTCTAGCCGGTATGCTGTCCAAACCTTTTCAAAAAATTCGAAATCTTGGCCCGCTAATGTTTTTTTCGATTTTCAAAAAAATCGGGCCATCCTATCCGACTTTGCTCGGTTTTCAAATCCAAATCCTCTTTTCAAAGCTTTCTTCTTCTTAGGACTTCCCGTATTTAGCAGTGTCGGGTCTTGTCATAAGTTGTTAGAGTCCATAGCGTCGAAACTCTGTCGATCTTACATCACGAGTTTCTCCCCCATCCCGTCCGCCTTATCTGTCAAGGCATGGCCCACCTACGTAGGACGAACTACTACAAAGGGAAGCCCGTTTACACATTCAAGTCCAAAGTCTAGGGAGTATCTCACGTGGACCTTCCTTCGAGCAGGACTCGGCCCACATAGCCGAATCCTAAGGGAGGCCCACCTTTCACGAGTCACCCGTTTAGGTGTCCTTTCCGACTCATTTCCTTTTCGGGCTTTTCCTCACTCGGGGGCTACCCTTCATCAGAGCGGTCAATCACGGTTGCTCTAAGGGTCATGTTTTACACGTGTTGTCTCACGTACCCCACTTTCGAGCCACTTAGATGCCACACCATCTGAGTCCTATCTGAGTCTTTAGTCTCACTCGGGGGCTGTCGTCCACCCGAGCAGTCAACCACGGTCACCTTAAGGGATACATTACGTCCATCTTGCATCGGCGTCCTTACGATGCCTTCTTCGAGTCGTACCTATGCTACGAATGCTCGAGTCACCTAAGTTTAGGTCGCCACGATTGGTCCGAGCACGCGACACGGTCAAACACGGTCGCCCCATTTTCGGACTCACCCGCTTGCAGCTCAGATCTCATGGTCGAGTCCGAGCCAGGGTTGTTACCTTGTCTGGGTCAACGTTCGAGTATCCCGGTCCAGGAGTTTTTGTCGACTCGTCACCCCGGGCTGTGTCTAGTTTGACTCTCTCTCTTGCATTTGCGCAAAGTCGAGTTTAGGCGAGTCGTGGCACTAGTCGTTTTCTCCAATCAGAGACCTTACCAAAAAAGAAACAACCAACCGAGCGTCCGAAAGTCCGGATTTGATTCGAGTCTAAGTCTGAGTTCGAGTCTAGGATACCTTACATCCTCATTTCAAATCAGAGTCAGAGTCATTTGCATTCTGTCATCTTTCAATATTCTATTTCCCATATATACTTTCCTTATGTGTTTCCGAGAACATGATGAATACCGTCATACACTGTGAGCACATGCACGTGACTATTATAGGCCCATCTATAACGACTGCAGGAAACTGAACCCGTGTTTTCCTTTACCTGTTCCATGTATGACATAGAAAGCCACATAACCACCCTTAGCAGGAGCGACATCGAATCCTAGGACAAATCTAGGTAGTCTCCTAATTTGGGTTCAAGACGGGAGGCAAGCCCATTTCCCACAATAAACATCCATCCAACAAGATCAACCAATCCCTACCTCAGGTTTTAGTTTGACAAAAAAAAAAAAAAAAAAAAAGCTGGACGAAAAAAATCAAAAGTCCAAGAAATAAAAGAAAAATTGGACGAAAAGAAATCAAAAGTCCAGGAAAGAAGCAAAAGGCCAAAAAAAAAAAACAGGCCGTTATAAAAAAAAAAAAGAGAGGCACCCATGACCGAGGTTAAGCGGTCAATCCAAATCAAAAACCCATGACCGGGGCTAAAAGGTCAACCAACATTCAAAAAATCCCGTGACCGAGGCTAAGAGATCAACCAAACAAAAAAATTCAAAAAACCCATGATCGTGGTCAACGGTCAACTCGAGTGAAAGTCCCTTGACCAGGTACGGTAGATTCAAAAATTATCAAAACCCTTATCGTCAAATAGGGGAGCAACAATCAAGCCGGTCATCTGACACCACACTCAACCTTCCCACATTACAACCCTCAAGACCTTCCCGAGACCCAGGCCAGAGACAGCCCGGAATTTTGAGGATTCAAGCTCCATGGATATCCCTAACCATTAGGGCCAGACATGGAAACCAGATCCCGCATTATCAAAACCTATCCCAATCAAAGTTCGAGCCATTTTACTCGACTTCCCCTTTACATAACAAAAAATTCACAATCAACATACAAAGACCCGAGAGCAAAACTCGTTAAAATCCCTAACAACAAAACTCGTTAAAATCCCTGAGAGCAAAACTCGTTAAAATTCTTGAGAGCAAAACTCGTTAAAATCCCCGAGAGCAGAACTCGTTAAAATCTCATCCCAATTCTTCTCATTCAAACCAGTTACCAACCCCAAACACGGGAATTCAACTTGTAGTCGGCATAGAATATGCCCAAATAGTTCACACCACCTCTGGGGGCTACCCCGGAGAATGCTCACAGTCACAGGATCAACATCCTAACTATTCTAGCCCTTTGATCAAGACATCATTGGGAATGCACCTAGCCTACACCATCGCTATGGCTAGTTACACACAAAGCCCTAGTAGACTAGGCACCATAATATATCTTTCAACACTGAACTACGGCTTGGTTTGATTTCACCACACGTGAATACGTAGGCAGCCTTTCAACAGAGGCACAACCACCCACATTGACACAAATTCAAAAAAGCGCCATCATTCCAGTCACGACACTGTCATGTTCTCAATAGCTAGCTTTGTCGTCCTGGGGGCTTCTCCTAGGCAGAAGTTCTCCATCCACTCACATAATCCAAAGACTTTCAAGAACTAGCCTCCTTTCTATAGAGTGTCCTAGTACTCGGCTCAGTTGAAGACGAGAATTTGTCAGGGACTCGAAGCAATACCTACTTCGGGAACATACCCCGAAACTAAAAAAATTCAAAAGAACACCAGTCTACGGCATTGCTACCACAAAGCCCTGTCGTACGGAAACAGTCTCATTCTGAGGATTCGACCATGTTGCCACTCGCCTAGGCTACGGAATAGCGCAACTTAAGAGTCTTGTCATCTTAGGTGGCCCATCCCCTACCGAGTCACGGTCCAACCCCTCGAGAGTCCAGTCGTGTCTGTTAACTTATCCTCACGTGTCCAGAGTCGAGTCTGTCGGTATATCTCCCTCTTCATCTAGGCATACAGGCCTAACCAGAAGATTTTGGCAGTCCGTGTTAGAATCTGATCAAGAATCAAGTCATCCCAAGCGTTCCTATTTCCAATTTTTTTTCAAAATTTTCGGCATTTTCTAAATTTTCAAAAAAAATCATTCTCCAAAAATCAATCAGTCAAAAAATCATTTCCTTCCCCAGCGTGAGTCGGTATTTTATCTGAATATTACATGCAATTTACAGACAGATATCCCAGCTCCCGAGGAATTCTCCAGTGGAAAAACACAAGCGACATTTTTGGATGTATCTTTAAACAGGTACACCCGTAGCCTCCAATGCAGGCTCCCACGTAATTCAAAGATGGGATGTGTCTGTAAACAGACGCACCCATAGCTGCCAAGGCAAGCTCCCGCGCAATTCGAAGATAGGATGTGTCTGTAAACAGACACACCCAGGACTTTTTTAGAAGAAAGTCCCTGCGACATTATTTGACATCTATCCAGGTATGATTTCAATCTTATGGCTGGCGGGCCCTTCACGCAGGTCTAATGGACTCTAAACGACCCGTTCAGAAGTCTGCCAGGTCTTAATCCTCGATTGGCCTGGTAGCTACTCTGACTTTCGCCTTGTCCAAGCCTCAGTCAGAGTGGGGGCTCTGTAGACACCCACATTTTGACCGCCGGGTGTCTATAATAGTTCCCGCCAAACACCCGATGATGATCGGACGCGAACATGCTTCAATGGACTCGGATATGGGCTCGAAATCATGGACATTTGGTTTAGGCTTATTACGGAGTACAAATCTTACAAAACCAACCTCAAATTCAGGCCCAGTAGGTCGTTTCGAGTCAAATGAGACTAATTTGGGTCGATTCCGACACCAGGGGTAAAACCGTCTTTTTGCGACCGAGTCAAAACCCGGTCAAAAATATTCTCGAGACACACGAGTCAGCCGTGACACCTCACGTGGCTGATTCGGCCTCAAACTGCTACAAAAATCAGCTTCAAAAAATATTAAACAAATCCGTTTAAGGATAGAATTCGATCTCAAGTAGGAATTCTATCCGAAAACCGAATCAGATACCGACCGAGCTCCAAATACTCGGCCAAAACTCCACCAACCAGCCGAGATTCATTGCTTCTTCACCAAGCAACGGAATTTACGTTCCTCTCGACTTCTTACATTTCCTATCCTAATCGGTATTTCTTGTCATACAAGCAAGGCTACCTCCACTCCTATAAATAGGACCCTCTCGTCACATCAAAAGAGATCAATTACCAATCATCAAAATTTAGAATTAAGCTAGAATTATTCATCAACCTCGACACACATTCATCGTTCATACAAGCACCGAAATACCGTCCAAATCAACCCGACAAATCCGACCCACACGCCGGCCGAAACCCACCACATCACACGACGAAACCGACACCTTAACTCATCCCACATCATCTCGACGCTCCCAAGTTTAAACCACTTTCCGACGAGCTCTTATCCGAGAAAACAAAGCATGTAGGTTGAGGGTGTGAATCAAACCCGATTCTTCTCTTTCTTCTCTTCCTTTCTCACGTTTATTTATGGGTCGTGTCATCATCGGTCGTATTTTTAATATGGGTCGTTCGTCACATATTTTTATTTATTTCTAATAATCGATACTAAAAAAAACTATTTTCTATATAACGTTCTTAAAATACGGTATCGATTCTCTAATCGAATATCGTATCAACCAAGAACAAAATTAATTAATTCTCGTTGATGCTAATAAAATCGTTACATCTTTTTAACAAAAATCGACGATTTTAAACGCGGAGAGAATTGACATCTTTTTCGGTCAAATCTTTTTTTTACTTTGCGTTCAAAACAAACTTTTTTTGAACCTTTTCTAAAAGCATTCTGACTATTCGATATCGATTTCATAATCGAATATCGAATACGACGAATATCGAAAATATGAATCGGGTATAAATTAATCCATATTCGTACGCGATTTATAAAAATTAACGATTTTTGACAAATAAAAAAAAAGCCGACAGACCACCACGCGAGTCGCGCGCCTGTCAGGCGACCCGTGCGGTGGCCTGGTTCGCCGGGCTTTTTTTTTTTCGTTTCTTCGCTTTTCTATTTTCGAATCTTTACATAAAAAGCGACCTTCGCGACATATTTCGATAAATACTTTTTTTTGACTTCAGTCAACGCGTGTTAATCCATCACGTGTCATAAATCTTTTCTAAAAATCATGCATATTATTTATTTACGTCTTTATTCAATTTATTCAATCGTTACTAACACGTTTTCTCGTGTTTGTAGCAATTTATTTGTTTTTATCATTTTATTAGACTAAAACGACTTCACGTGCTAAAATAACTTTGACGTTATTAGTTTAATATGCATTAAACAACTTAGCAACCCATTTATTTTTCTCTCACATGTTTAGGGAAAATAATATTTGCATATCATTCAACCGTCGAACTAACGCGTGTACACCAAAAACGAACGATATCTTAGTAAAGGCCGCTAAGTGCGGGCGGGGTTGGGTGTTCTTAGTGAACTTCCCAACACGTACCCTCACCCCTTACTCAGAACCATGGTTTCCGGATGTCCGAATCCATTGGCAACGAGAGTCATTCAATACACGGTATCCGATAATGTCGGTATCGGTATCGTAATGCAGAGGGACGAGCCCAATAAACTCTGACATCGGAAATGGGCTCGAATGGTTCCGAATAACCACAAAGTGGGCTCGAATGGTTCCGAATAACGACAAAGTTCGGTGGCGACTCCTACTTCAATTTAAATTTCAATTTGACCATCTCATATGGATATTCATTCGCCTCCCCAAACCCGCGCGTGGCCGCGTCGGGGTGGACCTATGTCATGTCCACATATAGTCATGTTTCTTTCAGTTTTTTTAGTTAATCAGTATGATAATACACATACATAGTGCGCGTTTGATTAAAATAATCCACTGATATATTGATGAAATGGGCAATAAATAAAACGAAAATTTTCCATGGTACCCTCGAACTATGTCACATTACACATGGTACCCCTGCTTTTAAGTTTGTTCACATGGTAACCTTGAGTTTTATAGTTTAGTTCCCGATTTGCCCTTATCCAAATTTCTGTCATGACGCCGTTAAATTATGACCAAAATTAACTACTTTTCTTCAAAAAGAGAGGCGTTCTCATGGTACCCTTAAGTTTTCATAGTTGTTCCCATGGTACCCTTAAGTTTTCATAGTTGTTCCCATGGTACCCTTAGGTTTTCATAGTTGTTCTCATGGTACCCCTGAAAGAAAAGCAACGACTCATTGAAGCAAAGCAACGATTAGTTTATTGAACTAGTTGTTACACAAGTGCTTATAAAGTCAATCCCCTTTCTTTTTTGGCAGAAGAAGATCAAACAATCTACACTTATTCACTCAACCTTTTCACCTCCTTCTTCACTTGTACAAAAAAATGGAAAAACTTCATCACCATAACCTTGAAGATCGATCATCCGGAAACATCAATTTTTTCCATTTTTTTGTACAAGTGAGAAAAGAGGTGAAAAGGTTGAGTGAGTATGGGAAAGTGAATTTATAAGCACTTGTGTAACTGTTAGTTCAATAAACTAGTCGTTGCTTTGATTCAATGAGTTGTTGCTTTCCTTTCAGGGTACCATGGGAACAACTATGAAAAACTTAAGGGTACCATGAGAACAACTATGAAAACTTAAGGGTACCATGGGAACAACTATAATTAATTTTGGTCATAATTTAACGGCGTCATGACAGAAATTTAGGTAAGGTCAAATCGGGAACTAAACTATAAAACTCAAGGTTACCATAGCAACAAACTTAAAAGCAGGGGTACCATGTGTAATGTGACATAGTTCGAGGGTACCATGGGACTTTTCCCTAAATAAAAATCGGAGGAGTACCATGAATACTCTTTTTCTGATACATATTTTATTTGAATTCATATATAATATATATCTCATTCATAATTTTTAGTTTTATTTCAATTTATATATAACACAACTATAAACTGACCCGTGAATCTTCACGAGTGATAAAACTAGTTTACGTAATTTTTGTAACTAAATACGGAAAAAAAGAAGCTGAAAACTTCCAAAAAAACTGTGAAAACCCAATATAACATGAGGGATTGACGTTATACTTGTCAATATAACGTGAGGAATTGACGTTATACTGGTCAGTATAACGTCAATTCCTCACGTTATATTCGCTAGTATAACGTGTATTTCTGACGTTATTTTGTATTTTTATTTATTTTTAAATAAATTAGTCGCATGTAGTTATTTATACGTACTCGTTGCGATTTCATATTTTTTTTCGTGATGTTTGGTGGCAATAATCTAATTAATAAGTCATATTATGCAACTATACGGGGAGGATTTTGGTGGCAATGATATCAACTATCATTGTTGCTTTATCTTTACGCCTCAATTTGCTACGTCTGTCCATGCATTCAACTACGCTAATGAGATAGCGTTGACCCTCGGGTTTAATTTGGTGAAAGTCGGCAACAAATAGAAGAGCAATTTAACTCTCCACCCACGTCTTGGAATGACTTACTTCAAATGTAACCATAACGGAACTCCGAGACCTGTTACCAAGAATTCTCAAAAGATCGGATGTTAGTTTTGGGTTAAAGCGTGTCAGAGCTTCGATCAACAACGTTGGATTCTAGCAATTGGTCTATGTGGTATGCACAATCACAAGTTACGGGTTTATGATGATTGACATAGACGTCTAGCTGCCCTTGATGTGGCCGAGAAAGAGTACGTCATGACGTGCCTTAGGACGCATGTTCAACCGGCACAAATGACGAAGGCCCTTCATCAGGCGAACCCTGAAAAGTCACGCCCCTCCATCGAGACGATATATAATATGGGGGCGAAAATGAGGGCCGAGGCAAGAGAAGGTAGGAACGCTATAGAGCAGATGATCGTACTCTCACGTAGGGGGAGGTACGTCCATTTTATCAGCTAGAACGAGACTATGACCGAGGTTGAACGTATATTATTCATGGCTCGCCCCGAGTCCGTGAAAATGTTCTGTACGTGGTCTCATGTTGTCACTATGGATGCAACATACAAGATAAACATGTATGATATGAAATTAGTTGAGATTGTTGGGGTAACACCTGTTGGGAAACTATTCGTGATCGCCTATGCCCTCCTTCGATATGACGACACAGTGTACTACATTCGGGTGCTCCGTAAGATGCGGCTCATTGGTGACAACATACTGAATGTCATTGTAATGGACCGTGATTTGGCGTTGTTGGCGGCAATCCCACATGTGTTTCCATATCCACAGACCCATAACCTGCTCATTACATGGCACATATCGAACTGTGTGGAAATACGTGCCTTGTACAGACTAGAGCATAAAGATCGAGCAACAAATTTTATGCAAGGAGTATGGTATCCTTTCTTATATTCAAACAGTATCCCAGATATGCAAAGGAAATGGCCTGATATGAAGAAGAAGTGGGTCATGTCTAGAATTCCGCAGTACATAGGTAAAACTTGGTATGGTTATCTTAGGAGTTGGAATCACGCGTTCACAGATCGAGTCCTCCATTTCGGCAACAACACCACCTCCATCGCCGAGTCTGCACATGTAGCCTTGAAGAAGGCTCTTGGCCCGGCTACGACTACCTTAGATCGCTTGTTCGAGTGGATTGACAAGCTACTTGGTCGTCAGCATTCAAAATTAAGGAAGAAATTGGAGAACTCCCGCAAGAAGCGACTAACTAGTTTGTCTCTAGTTTTCAGTAACTTCAGACTCCAAGTTAGTCATAAGGCACTAAAGAAGCTAGGGGGAACTGGCGAGGATGAATGAGTTGGGTGATCGGGTGTTTGACGATTGCGGCTGTGTTTTGAGGACATCCCTGAGGTTGCCGTGCGCGTGTGAACTTTCTGGAATGCTAGCGCAGGCTTCTCGGGTGCAGCTGGCCGATGTGCTTGTATTTTGGAGGACGCTCGACTACGCAGGGGAAGAAGTTATGCCTGTTAGTGATACTTTCAAGCTGGACGGGTTGATTGACGAGATTCGTCAAAGCGATCCGAGTATGTGCGAGCATTAAATTGAGGTGCTAAACTCAGCCTTATATCCCGAGGAATTAGGCTTAGCCGATACTTCCTCGAATCCTACGCCAAGGAAACCATCGGGAACGGGGAGGCTGCCAATCGGAGTAAAACATGCAAGAAGGAAGTTCGGCACTACTGACAAGTCAACCACTCTGAGTAAGTCGGCCAGGACTACACGTACGTCAACACTTGGGAATAGTCAGTCGACCAAGAGTACCGGACCACCGACGCCTACCTACACTGAGTCGACCACCAGCACATGGCAAGGTGTGCCCAACGCACCACTAGAATTTAACTACCTGGTAGGCTCGTTCCCTCATTCTCGTCAACTTGTTGGTTTCATGCAGTGTTATCTCGTTAACTGGATCGATGTTATTGGGGACGGTTATTGTGGATTCTGTGTCATGTCTCATGCGGTTTGATAAGTGCATATTTATACACATATTTATTAGTTATTTTTATACACTAGGAGTCGTTTTTCATACCATTTGAGCTATTATACCTATATCCCAACATTTTGAGCTTTTATAAGTTGAATATTATTTTGGGCCTAAAAGATTAATTATCGTCTTATTTTGTTGACAGGTTATACTTCTATATTTGGGTCATACCTTATTCAGCCAAAAATATAACGAGCTTACTCAAATGGGATTGAGACCGACAAGTTTTGTACTTAAGGATGACATAAAAGTAAAATAGGCCAACTATTACGTATAATCAGGACTAATCATAATCAGTCCGTTACACCTACCTCTTGGCCTACAACAAGCGGCTAAAAAGAAGTGTGAAAAAAACTCCTCATTAACCGCCTCTTGTAATCAATAAAAAGATGGGAATTATTTTGACTCACAACCTTCCGTTTCTCCATGGATAAAATTGCAATATTAATTGCAAGAAGGGGCAAAGCTCATAAAAAAAGTAACGGCAAGAGAATTATATTGATTCAATTACATCCGTTTCTCTTGAATGTAACTATGAATGCAATTGATGAGAGGAGCAATTATATTGATTCCATAGCAGTAATTTGGGGTCAGTTATTCAACTATTCTCCCTATTTAAACCCCGGCTGTCATCTCAGAAAGGAAGGCAAGCAATATCACTAAAATACGAGGGAATCAGGAGTGAAATTACTAGTACAAGTGAAGGATTTCGGGTTGTAGAAGGACGAATTCGAGTGGGTAGCTATCTACACCACGAGAAGAGTGGGAATCAGGCAACAATCGAGGTGTCAAAGCTAACTTGGGGCTATGATTTCAAGGCTATATTATAAGTTTTTCTCTTCCCTTTTCTCCCTTTATCTTTACTTGTAATTTTGTCTCTTTAAATGATGAACTTGATTCGAAACATTTTGTCCGATTATCATTGAGATTTGTTTAATTTCGTATTCATTCGGTTTATCAACTTATATTTGGGATGAGTATTAATCACTTCATATTTTTCAGTTGCTATCCATGGATAAACTTCGGTGTCGTTCATAGCTAAGGGCTTTATTTACCCTAAACTAAATATTGTCTAAAAGTAGCGACTAATCGGAGTTAAGTCTTGCGATATAGTAATAATTTCGGTTAGAATATAACTTGGTTTCGTTCATTTTGACATCTATGTGTCGTAATAGACGTTGGTTAATCGGTCTTAAAGCTACTTATCTGTAATTCGTGTGTTCTAGTATGCATAGAGATCGATAAGTAAGGGCTAATTTCGAGCTACTACATAATTAGCTAATCCTAATCCCAATTTTATCTAGTATAATGAAGTCAAGTTTTCTAGATTAAGTTGTCTTAAAACGACTCTTGGCCTAGTCAAGGTGAGTGTTGGAATTGGATTACAAGAGGCTAAGTAAGGAGATTTTTACTATTAAAATTCTTAACATTAACCTGGCTGAATGAGTAAGAGGAATTAATTGAATTGAGTTGGTCGATCGGCCGGATATATTTACTTTTGAGCTTAGCTGGATGCTTGGCCTCACTATTATATAGTAGTAATGTTTGAATAAAAATTTAGTTTAGTTCAATTCGCAAATACCCCCCTTCCGTAAATATGTTAATAACTAGTCAATACGCGAGTTAGTGTATACATATTAATAGATAACTAGTTTTTTCACCCGTGCAAATGCACGGGGCATGTTTGTTTTACGTTGAGAAGGATCTATATCCCTTTTATTCTAGCGTCGAAGTGGTCTCATCCATATGACTTCGAAGTGTTCTAGTCTCGAATATGTCTGGGACAATTTCGGGGTTTTATTTAAAAAAAACGTGTAGTAGATCTTTAAACCGTCAATTATTTGTTTTATACTCGTATCATTTATCTAAATATTTTTTAGACCTATGCAAATGATTAAATTTAGTGTTAATTAATTGTTTAATTATTGTTTACGTCATGATCGTTTAATTGTAAAATGTTAATTATGCGTCTTACATTTGTTATTATCAATAATTACCACCGTTGGTAATCAATTGCTTTTTTTCCTCATAAATTGTTAATATCGTTAGTTACGTGTTTAATTATCGTTATCGTCTTTATTATTAAGTTAAAAAAAACATAATAGAAACTAATTAGGAGGGAAGAGTATGAATGTCATTTGTCTAATTAATGTCCTCATTCAAAAAGCAACATACTAAATTTTGGTATTTTATAATTTGAATAAGTTTTAAACAATATTTTTGATAGAAACATATTACTCCATATCTTTTAATTATATTTATAGATAAGAAAATGGAGATATTTCGAAGTCACCAACTGTTAATCTTTCATAGTACAGTGATGAATAACACTTAAATAAAAAATGTCAAAACTCTTTTTTCTTAAAAAACAATGCTAATTTGTTAGTATTAGCCTGCTTATTTGTTGAGTAAATTTAAATGTTTCAATTTCTCCTTTTTGTACCGCAACTATTAACCATTAACTACAAAATAAAATCACTTTTACAAACTCGAACTAAATTATTTAGCTCATATATATCCATATATAGTTAAAAAAACCAAATTTAAGTACTGTATCATTAATCATAAGTAATAAAATGCTATTTATGTAGGGCATATTATGAGGTGTTAATGAAATGGATAAATATAAAAAGAACATATAATAATGCTATTTTTTTATGATCTTTAAAGACTTTTCATATGACTTAGTTATAAAATATTTAAGTGGACGGATAAGTGGCAAAGAGAGCTGCCACTTGGCGGGATAAGGGATAAAGAGAGCTGCCACTTGGCATACTATGATGGATGTTTTATTAATTAACTCCAAAATGCTTGCCTTTTAATAGTATATATATATATATATATATATATATATATATATATATATATATAGATGAGTTTTTCCAATCTCTCTGTGGGATCGACCCTACCTACCCTTTACTATTATCTATATTTTTGAGGTTAAGATAGGTTTATAAAAATCACTAATTTGAGTACGGTAACGACACGTACCAAATTTTGGCGCAGTTGCCGGGGAGATTGATGTTTAGCTTAATTTTCTAGATTTTCGTTCCAACGTGCATCATTTATACATGTATTTTGTATTTAAACTTTTTTCGGGTTTGAAGTAATTGGAACGTTTGAATAAATAACATGTTTTCTGGCCATTTTTTTGTGTGTTATTTATCTTTCGTGTTTCCTTTTATTTTCTAGTCTAAGTGTATTAGGACTTCTGTGGTTTTTTTTACTATGAACTAGACTTCGTATTGACTTGTTCTCCAAAATATTCTAATATCCATTTGTTAGACTATGATTCTATATTAATTGATTTATGTTAGGCATGCCAAGAATAGCTTAGTCTAATATATGTAACTAAATGAATGTTTCAATTTTTGTTTGCATTAGTGTGGACGTAGAATTTGCAGTAGAAGATTCACTAAAATTTAGTGCTCCATGAATGTTGTGCTCATGATATTACATTAACCAGTATCATATTTGAGTGAGATATTTGGGTTGAAGAACGTTTTTTTAGGGAGCTTTTTGACTAGTTAACTACTTGTCCTTCCGTTTTACGTTTGCTTGACTCGTACTGTCTAATTAACTTCATCTCTATTACTACCCCTACTATGTATTTGTGCAAATGGCTGAAAATTCTTCTTTTTTTTAGTATAGGGGTATGTACTTTATTATTTACAATCTGTCTTTGGTATCGGAGAACAGTGTTAAAGAAAAAAATCGATATGCGCTGATAGACATCTGCTGCTAATAAGTACCACCATTACCTTTTTCTTTGTCCTAAAAATGAATGAAATTGGTGTGGAATTGTATTATGAACTCACGATAAAACATGAGATTTAGGTACTGAATGGGAATTAAATTAGTTAAAATTAAACCTGCGAGTTTGTGTATATTTGCAGCAATTGATGTGGCATTAGTTTGTTAACCCCTCCACCAATTTATGTAGTATCATTAGTTCATTATGACTTTTACAACAATTAATATTGTACTACGCACTACGGTTTTACTAAAAGTAGTTTATAGTTGGGGATAAGACTATAAAGTTATCTGTGTTCGTTGTTTCTTTCATCATTATAGGGACAGATTATTGTGTTACTTCGGGCGAAATATGCTAACTAGTTTGGTTAATTTTTTTTAAGGTGAATGCACACTCGTCGGAGTAAGGGAAAGTTGTTGTATGATCCGGAGATTGAACGGACTGCACGAAGACTTAGGAAGGAATTCAGAGAAAAGCAAAGTGAGGACGGAGAGACTGTACCTGGAAATTTTGTTTATCGAGGACGAAATGGCGAGGGAAAGAACTCTAACGGAGATGTCTGCACCGACCTTAGGAGCACAACCAGTAAGCAACGTATTTCCGAAGTTGGAAAAACCTCTTAAGCTCAATTCAGGTTTCATCAATCTCTTGCCTAAATTTTATGGTCGTTCTAATGAGAATCCCCATCGTCACTTGCAAGAATTCATTGTTGTTTGCTCAAGTATGCAAATTGACAGAGTTGAACAAGACCAGATTAAACTACGTGCCTTTCCTTTTTCTTTAGTTGATGCCGCTAAAGATTGACTTTACTCTTTACCAGCTGGTTCTATTACAGCATGGACTTTGTTAGAAAAGGCTTTTCTTGAGAAATATTTGCCTGCTAGTAAAATAGGAGCTATTAGGAAAGAAATATGTGGAATTAAGAAACAAGCTGATGAGTCATTATATGAGTATCGTGAAAGATTTAACAGATTATGTGCTTCGTGTCCGCAACATCAAATCAACAATGAGCTGTTAATTCAATATTTCTATGATGGTTTGTCTCTTAAAGATAAGAGTATTATTGATTCGGCTAGTGGAGGTGTGTTAATGAATAAAACCGCAACTGAAGCAAAGCTATTAATTGATAACATGGCTCTTAATTCTCAACAGTTTAGTTCCAGAGATGATGTTAGGGGAGTCAATGGGGTAGATTTAAGTGCTATTAGAAATGAGCTGCAGGAAAACTCACGACAAATTGCCACATTAACCACTTTAATGTCTAAACTTGTTTCTAATCATTCTCCTGTCAATGTGTCTTATGCTGTGAATGATGGTTCCCTTGTGCAACTTGAAGATGTGAATGCTATGAATGGTTTTCAGAATTCTTATCAGAAGAAATATGACCCGTTTTCACTTACATGACCTAACCAATCTTACGGGGCTCCTAGACCTTTTGTTCCAAACAGTTCAGTCCAGAACACAAATAGCAGTCCATCTTTGGAAGATATGGTTAAACAATTGACCACCCAAATAGGTCAAGTACACTCTCAAGGTACTCATTACCAGCAAAAGACGGATGCTCATTTGCGTCAGTTGGATACCCAAATCGGTCACATGTGTACCTCTCTGAGCAACATTGAATCCAAACTTTCAGGTTCTTTTCCTTCTCAACCTTTACCTAATCCCACTAAACCAACTGAAAATGCCAAGGCTATTATCCTTAGAAGTGGGAAAAAACTTCAGCAACCTAAGACGCATAGTAATGATGTAGAGGAAGAGTTAGAGGTAGAATATACTGGTGAGAATAGGGCTGTCCAGGATCAGGTCATAGACAAGGATAGACGTCCTAAGAAAAGTGAGTCTGATATTAATGAGAAGGCCAACACAAATTCTACCATTGAACCACAAATCCTTACAACTACTCCCCCATTTCCTTCTAGGTTTGCTAAGGCTAATAAGGAGGCCCTTGATAATGAGATTCTTGAGACATTTAGGAAGGTTGAAGTGAATATTCCACTACTTGATGCGATCAAACAAATTCCTAAATATGCAAAATTTCTCAAATAATTATGCACTAATAAGAGGAAACTCAAGAATGAGAAAGTGAGCGTGGGGGAAAATCTCTCCGCCGTTTTACAAAGAAAAATTCCTCGTAAGTGTAAAGACCCCGGTATGTTTACTATATCGTGTAAAATTGGTGACTCACATTTTGAACGATGTATGCTTGATTTGGGTGCCTCCATCAATGTCATGCCTAAGTCTATTTTTGATTCTTTGGGTCATGGGTCTTTGACTAAAACTGATGTTGTAATTCAGCTTGCTGATCGTTCACATACTTACCCGTTAGGAGTCTTAGAAGATGTGCTTGTCCAAGTAAATGAAATGATTTTTCTGGCAGATTTCTATGCACTTGATATGGGTAATACATGTGATTCTGGTAATGTGCCATTGTTGTTAGGTAGACCATTCTTAAAAACTGCTAAGGCTAAAATTGATGTTTACGAGGGAACGTTATCTCTTGAATTTGATGGTGAAATCATTAAATTTTCAATCTCTGATGCAATGAAGTATCCTTCTCATGTGAACAATGTTAGTTCTATTGACACCATTGGCGTGATTGATTGGCTTGTGCAAGAGTCATTTGCTAAAGAATATGAGTGCCAGATCAATAATTTTACTCTTGAACATGCTGTTTCCAGATCTGATTTTTGTGAAAAATGTGACATTTTAGAGTGTGTGTCAAGTCTTGAACTACCTGTTGATGTCCCTAAACTGATTCCGTCTGTTAATTTTCCACTTGATCTCGAATTGAAACCCCTGCCCAGTGGTTTAAAGTATGCATATTTGGGTAAAAATGAAACATTGCCTGTCATTATATCTAGCTTATTGACTGAGTCACAAGAGGAAAAATTGTTGAATATTCTTTGTGAATATAAGATGGCCATAGGCTGGACCATACCTGATATTAAGGGAATTAGTCCTGCCTTGTGTATGCATAGAATATACCTTGAAAATGATGCAAAACCTGTGAGGGAAAGTCAGTGTAGGCTAAATCCGTCCATGATGGAAGTAGTGAAGAAAGAAATTCTAAAATGGCGTGATGCTGGTGTCATATTTCCTATTTCAGATTCTAAGTGGGTTAGTCCTATTCATGTTGTACCTAAGAAAACAGGTGTAACAGTTGTTGAAAACAGTAAAGGGGAGCTAGTTCCGACTAGAGTGTCTAATGGGTGGAGAGTGTGCATCGATTATAGGAAATTAAATCAAGCAACTCGTAAAGATCATTTTCCTTTACCCTTCACAGACCAAATGTTAGAAAAACTTGCTGGTCGGTCTTACTTTTGTTTTCTTGATGGGTATTCTGGTTACATTCAAGTCCTCATAGCACCCGAGGACCAAGAGAAAACAACGTTTACCTGTCCATTCGGTACGTTTGCATTTAGGAGAATGCCCTTTGGTCTTTGTAATGCACCTGGCACGTTCCAGCGATGTATGATGAGTAGTTTTTCTGACTTACCTGATTCCTCCATGGAGGTATTTATGGATGATTTCACGATTTTTGGTGATGATTTTGATGTGTGTCTCCATAATTTATCGCTTGTATTGAAAAGATGTGTTGAAACGAATCTTGTTTTGAATTTTGAAAAATGTCATTTCATGGTTAAACAAGGTACCGTTTTAGGTCACATTGTTAGTTCGCGAGGGTTAGAAGTAGACAAAGCCAAAGTTTATGTGATAAGTTCTTTACCATACCCGACTTGTGTACGAGAAATTCGATCGCTTTTAGGACATGATAGTTTTTATAGACGATTTATTAAGAATTTCTCTACTATTGCCTCTCCTCTTTGTGCTTTACTTGCTAAAGATGTTGTGTTTGTGTTTGATGACAAGTGCAAACATGCTTTTGATACTTTGAAAGAGAAACTCACATCCGCACCTGTTATTAAACCACCAGATTGGTCATTGCCCTTTGAAATTATGTGTGATGCTAGCAATAAAGCAGTAGGGGCGGTACTTGGGCAAAGGATGGGTAAGGAGTCGTATGCCATTTTCTATGCTTCTAAGTCTCTAGACCCTGCCCAATGTAACTATACAGTAACTGAAAAAGAGATGTATGCAATGATTTTTGCACTTGAAAAATTTAGGTCATACTTGCTTGATAGTCATGTTGTAGTGTATTCTGATCACTCGGCTTTGAAGTATCTCTTGAAAAAGAGAGAATCTAAACCAAGGTTATTGTGTTGGATGCTTTTACTACAAGAGTTTGTGTAATACGCGTAATTTATTGTAAGTCAAACTATAAGTCAAGATGATAAAGTTAGGTTAAACCTTAGCTTAAATCCAAACAAATACGTCGTAACCCGTTTAAACCCGATCAACTAAACCTTATTCTGAGCCCAACTTATGAACTCGAGCCCAAAGTGAAAAGGAATAGTAATAGAACTCTCAAAACTCATCTATAAGGAACTACGTATAAATAATGAAACACATAAACCCATTAACCTAATAATCCTCTCTTTTAATCCTTACTTTATGCTCAGCAAGTAATACACACTGCACCATCATCTTCTATTCTGATGCGAATGCGGAAGCGGTTTAGAATAAGAAATGAAGATTGGGTCGAAGGTTAATCTAACTTTGGTTGATGACGTGGATTTTGGAATGAAATTGAACTAAGGTTAATGTAACCCTGGTTCGTGGTTAAGGTTGTTTGTGGCACGCCTATTTTAAGAAAGAAAATTCTTTGAATTACGTAAGGATTTTGTGATGAAATAAAGACAACGTAACCAAAGATATTTAGCCCGAATTCGACCTTCAATCCGAAACTAATAACGTAGAGATTGGCGCACCAATTCCTCGACGCAATTTCGAAGTACTTTCTCAAAATTTAAAACACAAGAGTTGATTTAAAATCAAAACGTTGCTGAAATTTTATTGCTTAATCGTTGAGTGAATAATGCTAACATGGAACGTGGCTTTTATAGCCTTACATGAATATAATCTCGTATATATTACGAGATACTAATCAAATTAAAGCTAGTAACTAATATAATATCTTATCCTAGGCATGATCTTGAAGATATCATTATTTATTCTTATTACCTAATTAAAAGAAAGATTGCATCCATTTGATTGAGTAAGATACTCGTGTATCTTCACGAAAGCAATATCCAATCTCCCTTGCTTTTATTTTCTCTTCTTACTACTTATGAGAAGATTGCACCTCTTTATTTTTGGCATGAATCACACACCAATCTTGAAGTGATATCCTACGCATGTCTTTCTTCCACTTTAGGAAATGAATCCTCTCATATTGTGATCAGAGGAGAAGATTACACTAGCTTATTTGGAGTAGGATCCCACGGAATATTCCTTCGTAATCTCACGTTAATCTTGGCAACAATCTTCACTTTATCTAGTGTACCTAGACAATATTTGGGACGTGTGTGAGCATACACACGCCTAACTTTATTGGGCTTGGTTCGAATAACCTAGTGAGTGCATGGTCTCATTGTGGGCTTTATTCGGTCCTAGCACAATGGGGTCGGGTTCGAGCTTACCCGTATCATATTCCTTCATCATCCTAAACCCCTAGACCACTACCTTCCCTAATTAAAATAGAACAGTTCCTAGGCAGGCCCTAAATACATCTACACACACATCACCCTTATTTGGAGAAGAAAGCAAGAGGAAAAGAGAAGGCGCGAGGTACGTTGTGGTTGATCACTCTTGTGTTTAATCATTGATCCGTAGTTACACATGGGTTTAATGTCGTATTTCATTGTGTCACGTCATAAGTCGGTATGTTGAGTTGAGTTTAAGACTACATTCGAGTCTTGAGTCAGAGAGGAACGAATTTACATACACGTTGTTGCTACTCGTTGTTATTGTTTTCTGTGGATGTCGGGGCTGTTGTGTACCGTCGGTTGTTGTGTGCTAAATTTAGACCATTTTTCCCTCCATTTAGACCCATTTTTCCCTCGTTTTGCGAGTCATGAGTGCGATTATCGCCATATTTTGCGTACTTCTCGCATTAGCGTCCCTCTTGTGCGTTTTACGTGTTTTTGGTAGTTTTTCTATCATTTTGATAGGATTTGAGCACCGAAATCACGATTGAGCTTCCACGAGCACAAGAGAAAGGAAAACCGTCCAAAGAGCAAAGCACACAACTTAAAGTTTAAAGCCATCCGATCGAACAAACGAAGAATGAGACAAGATTCGAGGCCAGAAAAATGACCGGGCAAAATTTCACCCGGTGAGACACCACCGGGCGAAATTTCACCCGGCGGTGAAAATGCCTCCCGAATAATTTCCGAGAACTCTCCACCGGGCGAAACTGACCGGGCGAAATTTCGTCCACCGGGTGAAATTTCGCCCGATGGGAAGAAGTGCCGAAAACGCGAAAAAAAGAAGAAAATCTCACTGGGCGAAAATTTCACCCGGTGGGAATTACCGACGAGTCCGCAGGGCGAAGTTTCACCCCATGGAGATGTAAAGGGAGATTGTCTCACTAATGGAGCATAATGTTGGATTTGGGCTTTAGCTTAAGGATCCATTAAGAGATTACTATATATATGTTACCCTAATTCATTGCCTAACTCACCTCTCCATTGTGTTAAGGAGGGAAGACATTACACCCTTCCACCATCCTATTACACCATCCATTAGTAGTAGTAGTAGTAGTAGTTAAAATCCTCAAAAATTCTAGTAGTTTAATAGTAGATCTACAAGTTTCCATCAACACTTATTTAGATTTCGAGGTTGTAAGAAGACTATTCAAGTTTTGTTTCAAGATTTGTTGGGTTTATTGGAGGATTAGTGACAAGTTCTCCATTTTATTCATCAAAGATTCAATCTTTATCTATGATATCTTCTTATTTCTTATAGATCTACATAGTTTGTATAATTCTCTTCCACTCTCTAATCTCTAATTTAGTTTTTGTGATATTTTCTCATCATCATCTTGTTTAGATCTAATTAATATGCATGTTGTGATGATTTCCATAATGATGTGTGAGTAGATTTCTTGTTTGGGAGTTTAGGGATGAGGGCTTGGTTTATTTGAATATAGGGATGTTGGTGGGTTGCTTGCATGTTGGTTTATCTTATTTTTGGTGTTATGTCATTGTTGTTTTAGTCCGGCCAACTAGACGGACCTTGACTAATTTCTATCAATATGGGGAAACTCGGGGTAGAAATTACCATGACTAGGAATTACCCTCATTCACCGCGAAAGCGGGATTTTAGGTGAGTTTACCAATATTGTGACAAAAACTCGATCCCGACCTTCTTAGACCCCAAGTACCGAATCCCGACTTCTCCCTAACGCCTTTCCCTAAATTGATCACCTCTAAACCATCATCGTACTAATCCCTCTAGTATAGACTCGACCTCTAGAAAACCCCCCTTCTGAGACATCGAACACGGCACTTTAAACTTCACAACACACACCGTTCCCTGTGGACCGACCTAGACTTACCACGATTACTCTAGTAGTTTTTGTGTTATTCCGAGTCTTACAACTATCGTTTGATCCCCCGTCCTTCGTTAACGACCGATCCGATTGGGAGGCGATCAAAATGGCGCCGTTGCCGGGGAACGGCTAGTTGATTGTGTTTTTAGTTGTTGTGTTTGATTCTTTTCCCTTCTCTCTTTTCCCTAGTACCGCGAGGTGCTAGGAGTCTCACCGTTTAATTGAGTTTTATGCCCAGGAACACGTCATCGCCCTTGTGGTTCGATCCGGAACCGGAAAGGACTTTTAGAGCATTGCGTTTTCGAGGAAATAACTCAACCACCATCATTCCACATCCTTCATTACCACCTCCTAACCTTAATCCCATCCTTCCTCATTCACCTTCTACACCTTGATGTGTCGTGTTTATATAACTTTATTCCCTCGATTCCGTTGTCTTTTCCGGTCGGAACACGCTATTTAGAGCTGTTTCTTCTAACATTTTGCTTTGAGTGAGTGTTTTTGTAGATTCTACACGATTTCAGGTCTTTATGTGCATTTACACTCATATCTGGCTAGAAGAACGATCCCGAGACAAAACCCGTGCTACGAGGCGTTTAGGCGAAGAAGAAATGAGAAGTGTCGATTCGTTGGGCCAAGGAAAGCGGCCCAATGCTTGTTTTAGTAGTGTTGTGCGCGCCAGCCTGCATGTGGCAGGCGGCCTGCTGGCCGGCCGGCATGACACAAGGGCATTTTTAGCTTCAATTTTTGGTGTGTCTCGGCCCCTGCATCTGGCAGGCGGCCTGCCAGCCGGCCGGCGCGACACGCAGCTTATTTTCGCCTAATTTTGTATAACTAAGGATGCTTGTATCATTTCTTATCATCACTTTTCATACGTAGCTTTAGAAAACTCGTGACCTTTAAGATTCTAGCACTCGGTTTTCACTCGGATTCAATTTCGGTAATCTCGTTTATGCAATTTTCAGTTTTACGTTTCAATCTTCATCGTAAATTACTTAGTTCGTCGCAATTTTCCTTATTTGCAATTCGTTGTTTACTTTAGTTCGATAGATTCCCGTTCGTTTGTTACCAGATTTATTTGCTTCACCTTTTTATCATGAATTCCATGTATGCGATTTGTTGTTTCGTAATCGTCATGCGTAGCTAATTTTCTCGCTAGGGTCGAGGGGGATCGATGGATTATTATACGATTATGTTGCTTTGATGCTAAATTTATAATTATGCTAGTACCACTTTCGCGCGTTGTGTTTGTCGATTAATTTGTTAAAGGCCACAACATTTTAATCTGTTCGAGAAATTCTAGTTCTTGTGCGAAAACCGAATTATGATTAGATCACGCGCGATTTGGTAGGGAGTCTAATAAGTTGCGAGAGCCCGTTAGATCTTTCCTAGGTTGGCACGATTCGAGAGAACGTGTTATAGCCGACTAGCATGTTTATGTGTTTATTATTATTGTCGCATAATTGTCGGACATCTTTCGTGAACCCGTGACCTTAGTTTTCTGCTCATTTTAGAATCCTTTATTCATATTCGTATTTTAGTAGTTTTCTATGTTTTTCCATCAATCAAACCGTTTAGAGCATTTAGAATCACCATAGCTATTAGACTTGTTTAACTGTTTCCCCGTGGATTCGATACCTTACTTGCCGCTATATTCTAGTTAGTAGCATTAGGTTTTTCTTGATTGGGTGAGACGAATTAACCCATATCAAATTTGGCGCCGTTGCCGGGGAAACGGTTTTTCTTGTTTTTTTAGCTTGTTTCTTTTATGCTCTCTTTCGTCTCAAGGAATTAAAATTCCTTGAGATTGATCTCACTCCCTACTTGTAGTTTTGCTTATGTCCAGGTCTTTCCGGTCATCAGAGCTTACTCCGTTCGATCCTGAACCCGAGAAAACCTTTCGTAGGCGACGAAAATTTTGGAGAGAAATTTCCGCAGCTCCCGATCTTGCAACTTTGGAAGCTATTCATACTGAATTTGTAGCTGAGAATCAGTCCTTTGAAGAGGAACGTCAATCTCAGTCCGAGATCATTTTACCACCTCCTCCGATCATAAAAATGCCGAAGCTTTCTAGTCATTCGGAGCCCGAGCAAACTGCTCTTCCTAAGTTGGTTAAACGATCAACTGCCACTCAAGGTACATTTGAGATTCGACCCGCCTTTATCACTTTGGTGGAGAAGAATCAATTTGGCGGTGAACCTAGGGAGGATCCTCACAATCATATGAGGATTTTTACAGAGTATTGCTCCACGATTCCACTTCCGGCCGGGGTAACTCAAGAAGAAGTCATGGAGATGCTCTTCATGTTCTCACTACGGGATTCCACTAGGGAGTGGATAACCGATCTTGATAAAGTCACCGAGGGGATCACCGACTGGAATTCTCTTGCTCTTGCCTTCTACAAGCACTATTACCCTCCACAAAAGACGAACATGCTCCAGAGTCAAATCACCAATTTTCGTCAAACTCCAAACGAGAATATTCATGAAGCGTGGGAGCGGTTCAAGAAGCTTGTGAAGGAATGCCCGCACCATGGTTTTCAGGTTTGGTTTCTTTGTAACCAATTTTATAACGGGTTGTATGATGATTGCAGGAGTACACTTGATTCGGCATGCAATGGGCGTTTCCAATGTAATGTGGATGATGATAAGGCTTGGCAAACAATAGAAGAGATGGCATCTCACCACTCCCGATGGGGTAATCCACGTGGTAATACTCGATCAAATTCCGGTGAAAGTGGGTCCTCTAATGCCGTGGCCGTTCAATTAGCCGCTTTGGCTAAGAGATTGATGCATTTGAAGTGTCAAATTCTCAAGGGGGAGGAGGCATGCATCAAGTACATGCCATGCAAGAGTATGCATGTATGCGTTGTGGTGCCGCGGACCATCAAGCTCAGGATTGCCTAGGCTCCATAGAACAGGTGAATGCGTTCCATTCTATGCGTCCACGTTATCCATATATGAACCAACCAGGCTATGATGCATCTCTTTTGTCTTACAGGAGTACTAATGTCTTGAACCTGCCTATTACACCAGTTTATGTACCCCCACCAAAGCAGCATCTCCTGAATCAGCAGAATTTCCAGAATCAAGGAAATTTTCAGAACCAGCAGCAATTCCATAATCAGGGGAATTTTCAGAACCAGCAGAACCAGCAGTTTTTCAGTAATCAAAAGAATTTCCAAAATCAGGGAAATTTTCAGCAGCGACCTCACTCAGGTCAATTTCAACAAAATTTTGGCAATACTAATCAGAACTTCGGGAATTCTCACCAGAATTTCGGTACTAGTCAGCAGAATTTTGGCCAATCCTCAGCACAAGCTCAAGGTAAATCTTCTTCTTCTTCGAGTTCTAATGAAATGGTTGAGCTTCGTAGTATGATGCAGATGATGGCCAAGACCCAGGACTCTATGATGGCACAAATGCAAAAGAATGATCAAGCTAAGGATAATGCCATCAAGAATTTGGAGAACCAAGTGGGACACCTTGCCGCGTCACAAGCAACGCGTCAACAAGGTAAACTCCCTTCTCAAGGTGATCAACAGCATGATACGGCTAATGCGATCACTCTTCGTAGTGGCACACACTATGAGGGTCCGTCGATGCCTAAAGATGATACACCGGCCGAGAAAGAGGAGGTTCTAGTGGAAGATGTCAATGAGGACGTTATTGTGGAAACTCCAAGTGAAGATCAAGTTCCACCACCCACTACTCCCGTTCCCACCCCGACTAGTCCAACAATTCAAGTACCATTCCCAGGGCGATTGAAGAATCGGAAGGAAGCTATCCAATTTGGCAAGTTCATCGAGGTTGTGTAGAATTTGCAGGTTACGGTCCCGTTTACCGAGCTCATTTTGTAGGTCCCGTCTTACGCGAAGTTTATGAAGGACATCTTGACTCGGAAGAGAAGCATTGGTGAGGTAGAAACCGTCGCTCTTACTGCAGAGTGTAGTGCATTTTTACAGAACAAGGCCCCACCAAAGCTAAAGGACCCCGGTAGTTTTTCGATTCCTTGCACTATTGGCACCTTATAGATTGATAAGGCTTTATGTGATTTAGGTGCTAGTGTAAGTGTCATGCCTTGTTCCGTTTGTGAAAAACTTAATATGGGTCCTCTTAAGTGTACTAGTGTAACTCTGCAGATGGCGGATCGTTCCATAAAACGCCCTTTAGGAGTTTTAGAAGACGTGCCCGTTACAGTTGGAATTTTTTTTATCCCGGTTGATTTTATCGTCCTTGACATGGCCGAGGACACCCAAATTCCCATAATTTTGGGAAGGCCATTTTTGCACACCGCCGGCGCGGTGATTGATGTCAAGAACGGTAAATTGACCCTGGAAGTGGGTGGAGACACCATTGTTTTCTGCTTAGATAGTACACTTAAGAACCCAATGGTAACGGATTCTTGTTGCATGATTGATGTTGTGGATGTTTTAGTTCATGATTCTATGGAGGCGTCCCTTATACGGGACCCCTTGGAGGCTTTGATATGTTTGGAAGCGTGTGCAGGTGATGCTTCCGTTGACTCTGCTGTTGTTGATGCTTTGGAAGCCGCTTTGGAAGGAAGGATGCTCACGGAGGAGCAAGGTGTCGATGTAACCAACATCGTACACACCTCATTTACTATTGACATATCCATTCCGGAGCGTAAGCCACTTCCGTCTCACCTAAAATATGCCTTTTTAGACGATACCGAGAGCTTCCCCGTGATTGTAAGTGCTGATTTAACTGAGCAACAACTTTCTGATTTGTTAGTTGTTTTGAAGAAAAATAGGAAAGCTTTGGGGTATAGTCTTGATGACTTGAAGGGAATTAGTCCCGATTTCTGTATGCATAGAATAAATCTTGAGGAAGGTCATCGTCCTTGCGTCCAGGGTCAACGTAAGTTGAACCCGAATATGCAAGAGGTTGTTAAAAAGAAAGTTATAAAATTGTTGGATGCGGGAATTATTTATGCGGTTCCCGATTCAAAGTGGGTGAGTCCGGTGCAAGTTTTACCTAAGAAGGGAGGGACTACTGTGGTCCCGAATGAGAAGAATGAGTTAATCCCTACACGAATTGTGACGGGATGGAGAATGTGCATAGACTATAGAAAGTTGAACACCGCTACACTTAAAGACCATTTCCCATTGCCCTTTATCGACCAAATGCTTGAGAGACTAGCTTCTCACAAGTATTTTTGCTATTTGGATGGATATTCGGGATTTTTCCAAATCCCGATACACCCCGCCGACCAAGAAAAGACCACGTTTACTTGTCCCTATGGCACTTTCGCATATCGCAGGATGCCATTCGGGCTATGTAACGCACCCGCCACCTTTCAAAGATGCATGATGAGCATCTTTTCCGACTACATCGTGTCCATTATGGAAGTGTTTATATACTACAAAACATCAAATAGACAACTCCTAATAGACATCAGATATTCTTAACAACTGATGTATAATATATAGACAACTGTTTTGTCTGAGAAACAGTTGTCTTTATCTGGTAATAGACAACTGAGTTTTATAAAAACAGTTGTCTATATATTATACAACTGTTTTAATTAATCTCAGTTGTCTATTCTAATTTTTAGGACCACTAAAAATTGGTTGTTACTACCCAACCCATATCACTTTCTCAACCCATTTACCCGACCACCAAACTCGAATATTTACTCATTGATCGTTGATGATAATCTCATTGATCGTAAAGTCATTGCACGATTACTGAAAACCACTTCCTGTAAAGGTACCTTCCGATTTCCGTCATTTCGTTCCTCCGTTTCATTTGACTCTTTACGTTTAATTGTAATTTCATTTGATGTTAAGTTTTTTCCATTTCATTTGATTTTTTACGGTTTTTGTTTGCTTTGATTTATTTATAGTAACGTTGGCCGATAGTGGATTGCGAGCGTTAGAACAGATGTATCGTACCAACAAAACAAATTGAAGACAAATTGTTGTTTAAGACGAACTGATCGAATAATATGAATATTCGTATGAAGAAAGAAATTTTGTTGAGTTTTCTGTTGTACGACATTGACTTTGAAAGAAATTAGATCAACTCATAAAATAAAATAAAAATAAAATATAATCCCGATTTAATAAATAAGTCAGCTATAATAAAAAGTTAATCAAACTAATGTCCGAGATCAGAATAATTAATTTTTCATATAGTTTGCCAAATCTTTCTAATAATTTAACTTAACTTATATTATCAGCTCCTATTTTTCAGTTAACTTATCCACGAATTTAAACATCTTTGACAAATTTTTACTGATTTCAGTTAACTTAGCCAAACAGAGCTTTAGTATTTTACACGACATCATAGATGGGTTATGACGGGAATATTATTATTTTCTCGATTATGTCGCAAGTAGAATCGAACCCTCAATATATGGAATATTCCGATTTTTTAATAATAGTCGTTATGTATATGATTTATTTTTTCTTATCGACCAACAATAACTCGACTCGTCATTAAATTATCGACCCAAAATTTAATCGAGTCAAGTTCAAATCATTCACGGGCTGTATCGTACTTAAGTTCAAAATTTAGTTTATGACATATAATTACTCGACTTAATTATCGTACTTATCGACCCAATAATTACTCGACTTAATTCATTAATTTATCGACCCAAAATTGTATCGAGTCAAGTTCAAATCGTTTATTGACTCGATCTTGCATTTATCGACCCAAAATCTCGACTCCCGCTCAACTTGCTCAACTTACCCAGCAGATCCCCAATTATTCCTCCTCTAACCCTAATTTTTTTCAGATCCCCAAATATTTCCAGATAACCCAACATCATGAAGCTAACGTCGCCCTTCTTCGCTCTTCGTCTTCTTCGCTCTTCGTCACCCTTCTTCTCTTCCTTCTTCTGTAATTAACTTCGAAGCCTATTCGTTGCTAGCTGTTCTTCGCTCATCGTCGTCGTTCATAAAACCATTTGTAAATCAATTATTTGTCGCCCTATTAATCAATGAGTATTACATCTTCGCTCATCGTCGTCGTAATAGCTGTTCGTCGCTCTTCTTCTCTATTTGTCGCCCTATTTTGCCTCTTCTCTGGTACGTCATTTTTATTTTATTATCATCGTTTTTGTTTGGATTTGGTTTTTGATGAGATAATTAGTTTTATGAACATTATTACTATTATTATTATGTTAATCTAGAGTTATGGACCTTTCTTCGTTTGCTGGATATGAATTACGAAAGTTTCCGAATGTTTTGGTAATCGTTGTTATTGATTGTGTTATGTGAAATTGTGCAATTTGTTAGAATTGCGTTACTGGTTAGTGAAATGGGTTTCTATGGCGATTGAATGTTTCTGTGCAATTACATTGTTTGAGGAAAATGAGTTACTCTGTCTAGGGTCTATTAGCACATGAACTGGGTTTGTTTGTATTTTGATCGATTATTCCCTTGCCATACTCCCGTATTATAATGATTGGTCTAATTGGATGATAAAAAAAGAAAGAAAGAATGCAATAATAATAAAATATAAGATGATGAAATTATTGAGGCATGTTTCAAGCTGTTGCTCAGTTTGAGTGTTGAGCCGATGACATTGTTTGGATTGAATGAATATCAAGAGGGGAAGAAAGAAATTGAAATCGAAACATTTTTCCTTCACATTGTTCATTTCAGTTCAAGTCTAAGATGAGCTGAATTGACTGAGATATTATCAACGTTATGAGATTCAACTGAACAGAAGATAAGCATAAAAGAATATGTAAATGAAGACATATTTACTTTTCAAAATTAAAAGAATATGCTTCACAGACATATTAACAGGCTTCACAAGTTGGAGCACCCTGTCTCTCCTGCCCACTTAATTCTCAACTATTCAAGTACCAAATAACAGATCAAAACCGGTTGCGAAAATAGGGGAGATTGTAGAGACAATTCAATCGAATGAATGTTGTTTGAATGAAAGATTTGTACTGAGTATTACATAAGATGGAAGTCATGGATTAATATCGATAAAAACAGATAAAATTGTTTGGATATTTCATATTTACAAGCAAATCAACAAATCATACTACCGTTGTTCTAAGTTATACTGATAGTGATAGTCTACTAGACTCCTATCTCTTCTTAAGAGCACCAAATATAGTCTTGAATTCCGCTATTCAATCCAAATGATACCATAAACCCATATTCATCTTTGTTTCCCCTCAGAATGCAATTTTAAGTTACAGCAAGCAAGTGAGATGTGAGCCATAATAGAATCTATGAAATACACATACATAATAGGAATGTAGCAATTCTTTTCAAAGTGGAGGGCAGGCAAGCTAATTGGCCCCTAGTAGTAAAGGGTTCCAGGTAAGGGGTCAAAATTTTGATTTAACAAGTTAATGATGCAACATAATCTCCTTCCGTTTATGTTTATCTTTGATCAAGATATACTTTACACAGATAATTAAAGATAAACAAATGATTGAGAAATGTAAAGATAAAAAAATAATCGACAAAGAGGGAGTACATGTACATGACTCAAGGTAAAGTAATGAAAGTTCATACTAACAAACTTTGAAAATTGTTATCTACCTTCTCTTCTCACATTTGCTTAAAATATGATAGATTTTGTTTCTGTCACTTGCCTTCTGACCCTACCCGATATATATTTATAGTTTAATTAGTTGTAGAAACAAAATGGAGAAGGTTGGAAACTTGGAAGGAGAAGGTAGATAGCAATCCTCAAAAACTTTACCTCTCGCTCATTTTGAATACAGAGTCCTTCGTAATAAGGACAATAATAAGTTACTGTATAAACTAAGTATTCTTTTGGAATTTACTTTTCACTTATTGCCCTTTAATTTGTTGCCTAAAAAGTATAAAGATTAAAATTAAAGTAATGTTGAAAGAATACTTTTCCATCATAACATACATCAAACTAGACATGCTAATATAATACTTATAGATAGCTTAGCCATCACCTTACAACCTACATGAGCCCTACCTATCTAACCCTCCAAGCAACAAAAACAAAATCAACCGTCTCTCTAAAACCGACATATCTATCTTATTCCGTATAAATAAACCAAATCATAAAACAATAGTAAGATACTCGATAAGTCAAATATTTTGTTAATTGCTCTGCAATATCTAAACACACAGAAATACGGAGTATGTTTTATTTTATCTATAATTTTGAATCGTCTTAAGTTTAAAACAGGTCTACCCATGTAAACCTACAAATTCATTGCTTTTTGTAGAGGTCAAATGATAAAGTTGCAAAGGTTCCAAACAAGGAAATCATGATATAAATAAGATTCTACTTAGAAAGAGTAATTAAATACTCTCCGGCCATATAAACCCAAAAATACAGAATACCCCTTTCTACCCCTGCAAGGGACCTTAATGTTAGGGAAAATGGGCTATTAATGTTGATATCAATGTTTTTATTTTATTTCTAATGAGCTAGTGATATATTACTAGTAGGTGATTGACAAAGATTTGGAATGGATCGGGAATGGATGGTTACCCCTACACAGATTTCAAGATCTCATGGATGTGCTTTTGGAGAAAATGAGTTCAGAGTCTCAATTGACGTTGTCTTTGAAGGAGAGGAGAATGCAAATTTACTGGTGCCAACTGATGAATTTTCAACTGTGGGTGATGCACTTGGCTCATTTGTTCGATGGCCGAAAAATTTAATCACTATCGGACATCCAAAGATGCGGTCATTGCTAATGTCATCCATGTATAAGTTTTAATTGTTGTACACATCACTTGTAATTCTAATGAGTTATTTTCAAATGTAGACAACTCAGGAAACAAGTCCTCATGTATCGCTGAAGGAGACAAATGAAAACATGCAAAAGGATAGTACTAAAACAGTAAAGACAGCTGAGAGCTCTAAATGCATAACGAAAGAGTCATTTGCTACATCAAACAATGTTGTGAAAAATATTTTTGAGCAAAAATATGAATCCAGAAAGTTGTTGTCGAAGATGGTTAGTATGATGGATGATGATATAAAATCTGAACTTACTTTGAGTGAGGATATTATGGGGAATGAGCAAACAATTTTTCTCACCAAGAATGACATCAATCGATTGTTGAATATGGAAGAACTCAACTGCGTATGCATTCAGACTTTTGTTCGGTAAGTATGTAGTTAGTAATCAATCTTTTTTTTGAGATTTACAAAGGTCAAAGATATCTCATGATTTTTTTTGTGTTACGTAGGTACTTGCATAGTATTTGTGACTCCAAAAGATATGGGTTTTTTTGTCCGGAGAAGACATCACTGATAGGTCATGATCATGATGCTTTGGGAACATATATATCTGAATGGATGACGAAAAGGAAAAAACTAGTATATCTAGCTCCATTCTACAAAGAGTGAGTATATCCTTTTCAAGTAATAAAATTTAAACTATTTGTTATATATATATATATATATATATATATATATATATATATATATATATATATAGAGAGAGAGAGAGAGAGAGAGAGAGAGAGAGAGAGAGATAGGTTCACATAAGGCCAACAACTCTTATAAGTTCATAAGTTCCAGTGTTAAAGTTACACAAAAGGTGCTTAAAGTTACACGAGATGAGTGTTAAAGTTGCACTTTATCACTTGAAGTGATAAAAGGGCTGAATGTTATAGTTACATATCAATTCTGAAAAAATGCAACTTTAACGTATGTCATCTGTAACTTTAATATAGACTTAATTACATATGGTGAACTTATTTGATCCCTTCTCTCTCTCTCTCTCTCTCTCTCTCTCTCTCTCTCTATATATATATATATATATATATATATATATATACTTGATTAAGGGAAGTTGATTTTAATGTTAATAGGGAACATTGGATGCTTGCTTTGATAGATATTGTTGAGCATAACCAAGTATATTGGTTTGACCCACTTGGAAAGTACGAGCCTAGTGGATTTAAAACTTTACTTAATACGTGAGTTATCTCAATTTATTACTATAGATAATTTTTTCATTTTACTTATGTTTCTTATTTAATAGTGACTTAACTTTTCTTTTTCCCGTGCTAGGTCTATAAAAGTGTACGATTATACAGGGGGTACAGGGAAAAGTTCTCAAATTCCGCAGTGGGTGAAAGTTAATGTATGTACTTATTTAAACCTCGTATATTATATGAATCGTTTGCTTCTATGATGAAAAAATGAGGCTTGTGATTGTGTTGATTGGTTCAATCTGGGTGATTTGGGATTATTGTTGATGCAATGAGGCTGGCTATTTCCAAATGAACCTTAACCGAAAATACAAATTTTTACAGAATATTTCACTATCGATATATATTACTGGTACTGTATATGATACAGTCGATATAACACAAGACGATTGAGAAGCTAATTAAGCTACACACATTTTATATATGGTAAAAAACTTGTAAATAATACGAGTACCGAGTACCAACCAGAAGGTCTTTGTTGGGAATGGCATCAAGAAGAGAAGGATGAATCCATCCTTCAGTAACAAGCCAACCTCCCAAATTCATGATTATTTTTGTCATGACTTCAGCAGTTCCTAAAAACATTTTTCTTTCTTTCTTTATTTGAGTTTATGTATGGGTTGTACAGTAACTTGTAAGCTCTGTATGTATTCTGGCTTAGTTTTTGAAGGTGCTTTATTTTGAGTTTCTGTATTATGGGTGGTATAGTAATCTCAAGGCATTTTTGAGTGTAGACAAAATTTTCGACGAATTTATAATTAGCTATAGTTAGATCTAGCTATTTCAGAAGTTTGTTGATCGGCATTTTAATCTAGGCATTGACATTTGTTTGGTGAGATTGAACCGTTGGAGTGTCATGTTATGTAAAAAGGACATGATCTATGGTCTATTTTACACCGACACTTCATATTAACTCGCGTACTTGACACTCAAAACTTTTAAACGAGTCTTAGTTGCAAAGGTATCTGATAGGCGAGAGTTAGCTTAACATCTGATTTCCCTGTTCCTATAGAGGTGATATATTTACGGTATGGTTACAGGTCATCTTGTTACTAATAACCTTCATCCATGTATGTGTATGTTGTATCTTGTATTTTGTCATTTGTACGACTCTTACACTTTGTTATACTTGTTGCAATGTAGTCGGCTCCTCATGCTCGGAAAACAGAGTGCGGTTATTATGTGATGAGATATATGATCGAAATTATCACTCGTTCTGATTTGAAGAGAACCGTCAATGAGGTAAGACTTGGGTTTTCACACTTTCTCTTGTTTCAATCATTTATTTTATGCACATAATTGAAACAAAATAATTAGTTCATTTATATTATTGATTTTGTAGCATTTCAACGATATGATGCCATATTCTCAAGAAGATATTGACGAGGTTCGTGGATTATGGGCAGATTATTTTCTTAATAATTAGTCGTATATGATGCATCAGATTACCTTATGCGGACAAGGTGTTAGTTGGATTATGGTTTTAGGTACTTTTGGACATGGATAATGATTTTACGTGTACCTTTTGGATTTTGGATGTTGGATGTTGGATAATGATTTTATGTATCATTTGGATGTTGGATTTTATAAAAATGTAACTTCTTTTGTATAATGATATTCTTTTTTTATTGTTTGTTAATATGTACGTATTTAAGAATTATTAAAAAAAACGTAAAATATGTATACGTATATAAGAAAATATCTATATATACGTATTTTAGAAAACAGTTGCCTATTATGTATATAGACAACTGTTGTTTTAGAAAAACAGTTGTCTATATACGTAATAGACAACTGTTGTTCTAGAAAAACAGTTGTCTATATACGTAATAGACAACTGTTGTAAAACAGATGTCTATACTTAGACTAATATACAACTCCAAACTACTCAACTGTTGTAAGTCAGTTGTCTATGGCAAAAAAAACAGTTGTCTATTTGATGTTTTGTAGTAGTGTTATGGACGACTTTAGTGTGTATGGTATGAGTTTTTCAACTTGTTTAGCTAACTTGGATACCATTTTAAACCGATGTGTGGAGGTCAGTTTGGTCTTGAATTCGGAGAAGTGCCATTTTATGGTCACTGAGGGTGTAGTTTTGGGTCATGTGGTCTCCGAAAAGGGCATTCAGGTGGATAAAGCAAAGGTGCAAGTGATTGAGCAATTTCCCTTGCCGGTTAATGTGAAGGGAGTGAGAAGTTTCCTTGGTCATGCGGGATTTTATCGCCGCTTTATCAAGGACTTTTCCAAAATTGCTAAGCCACTTGCACAATTGCTCCTAAAGGATGCCCCTTTTCGATTTTACTGATGAGTGTGTGGAAGCTTTTAACAGGATTAAGCAGGCCCTTATATCGGCTCCGATTATTCAGTCACCGGATTGGAATTTGCCATTCGAGATAATGTGTGACGCGAGTGATTATGCTGTGGGGGCGGTTTTGGGCCAAAGGAAGGACAAGGTCTTGCATGCTATATACTATGCTAGTAAAACACTTGATAATGCTCAAGTTAACTATGCAACTACCGAGAAGGAATTGCTAGCTATAGTGTATGCTTTAGAGAAGTTCAGAACTTACTTGGTTGGATCGGAAGTCATTGTTTTCACCAATCATGCGGCTCTCAAGTACCTCCTTGCTAAGAAAGAAGCGAAGCCCCGATTACTTAGATGGATCCTCCTCCTCCAAGAGTTTGATTTATCGATCCGGGATAAGAAAGGAGCGGAAAATGCCGTTGCAGATCACTTATCGAGGCTTAGAGTCGAGGAGGAAGGAGTTGTCATCCCCATAGATGACTCTTTTCCCGATGATTCTCTTATGGCCTTAACTACCGGTGAAAGCGAAGGACCTTGGTATGCGGATTATGCCAATTATTTAGTTGGCAAGGTATTACCCTCCGATCTCTCTTATCAACAAAAGAAAAAATTTCTACATGATGTTCGGCAATTTTTCTGGGATGACCCTTATTTATTTAAGAAGTGTGCCGATGGTATTTTCCGTCGATGTGTCCCTCAGTGGGAAGTTCAAGGAGTTCTAGAGAGTTGTCATTCATCACCATATGGTGGCCATCATGGACCGAGCCAAACCACGGCTAAGGTCCTCCAGTCGGGTTTTTATTGGCCAACCTTATTCCGAGATGCCCAAGCTTTTACTATGTCCTGCGACGCATGTCAAAGGACCGGTAATATTTCTAGGAGGCATGAGATGCCTCAAAATGGGATTCTCGAGGTAGAAATTTTTGATGTCTGGGGTGTAGACTACCAAGGCCCGTTCCCGTCATTCAAGGGAAACCGATATATTATGGTTGCGGTTGATTATGTCTCCAAGTGGGTGAAGGCGGTAGCATCTCCTACTAATGATGCTCGAACGGTAATATCTCTGTTTAAAAAGACTATTTTTCCCCGCTTTGGTGTTCCAAGAGCGATTATTAGTGATGGTGGAAGCCATTTTCATGAGAAGCGACTTGATGCTTTACTTGCTAAGTACGGGGTCTCTCACCGTACCGGTCTTGCCTACCACCCTCAAACGAGTGGGCAAGTGGAGGTGTCTAATAGGGAAATCAAGTCTATTCTCCAAAAGGTCGTGTCAAAAGCTCGGAAGGATTGGAGCTCGAAGCTAGATGATACATTATGGGCTTATCGTATCGCCTTTAAAACGCCTATTGGTACTTCCCCTTACCGATTGGTTTATGGCAAGTCATGCCATTTACCCGTCGAGCTAGAGTACAAGGCTTGGTGGGCGATCAAGGAGCTTAACTTGGATCCACATTTGAGCGGGGAAAAGCGACTCATGCAATTGAATGAGTTGGAGGAATTCCGTTTTGGTGCTTATGATAGTGCTCGGGTTTATAAGGAGCGCACCAAGCGGTGGCATGACAAGCATATCCTTCACCGTGAGTTCGATGTGGGGGATAAGGTATTATTATTCAATTCTAGGCTCCGGTTGTTTCCCGGAAAGTTGAAATCTCGTTGGTCTGGACCTTTTTCTGTCACCCATGTGGGTAAATTTGGCTCGATTGAAGTCGAGAATGATTCGGGTGAACGATTCAAGGTGAATGGTCAACGATTGAAGTTATATCATGAAGGTGCTGAAGTTGGAGCGATTGAAGTTATACGACTTCATCCCGTTCCCTCATTCCACTAAATCTTGAAACTCATCAAGTCGTGCGGGACTCTAAACCAGCGCTACCGGGAGGCAGCCCGAGTATGTAAATAATTTCCCTCATTCTCGTTTTTTTTTTTTTTAAGAGGACGAGAGGACGGACTAATGTTTTTGGAAACGCGCAGAATCATCGGAAATGACTTGAATTGAAGATTTTAGAAAAAAAAGAAGAGGGAAATTCACCGTGCTTGTGATAGTATAGCAGGTCACCTCAGCCTAGGCCTGGGGGCCTGTCGAGTTTAGGGGCCGAGATAAGAGTTGAGTTTGAGCTCAAAAAGAAGATGTTGTGCATCTCAGCCTGTGCCCAGGCCCCCTATGGACTTCAGGAGCCGAGGCACATGGAAAAAAGAGCAAAGGTGGGATCAATATCTCGAAAATTTGAAGGAAAAGAGGGTCAGGCTGGCTAGCAGGCCGCCGGTCCTGACCGGCTGAGCTGTGAGGGAATTCTTAATTAAAAAAATCGAAAGTAAGGGGAAAGTTCTTCAGGTCGGCCAGCCGGCCGCCGGTCCAGACCGGCTGGGGCGTACATCAGACCCCCAAACCCATTTTTTTTGGTCATTTCATTCATTCTCCAGCTCTCTCTTGCCTCTCTCTTCTCTCTCACCCCCCCAAAACCCCAATTTCCCTAATTTCCCAACTTCATCTTCCCTTTTCTTCACCATCATTCCTCAATATTTTCCCCATATTTTCCCAAGTCTACTACTTTCAGCCGATTTGCAATGCCTCCTCGGAACAAGCGCACCAGGAACGAGCATGCTCAACCCGACATTGAGCCCGATCCAGTTTTTCCAAGTGTATTTTTTACCACTATTGACCAAAAGGTACGGTTTCAAAATTTGAGAAAGCGGTCTATTGTTCCAACTTGTTTTATCGATCGTGATGCTATGCGAACTTTAGGCTTAGATTCTGCTTTGGAACTATTGTTTAAGGGTGTTGGTATGGGTACATTTTTTACGATGCGTCGTAATACGTATACCCAGCTTACGTTGGAATTTTTGAGTTCATTTGAGGTACATAAAAATAGACGGTCTGATGATATTTCTGTTGAGTTCCGTTTACTGAATACTAGTTTTGCGCTGAGCCTGAAGCAGTTTGGGAATTGTTTTGACCTTAAGGATTATGATGACCGTACACCACCCGAGCATGCTAATTTTAGGGTGGGTGATTTTTGGGAGTGTATAGCTGATGTCCCGTACACTACCGCGGGGCATATGAGTTCAAACAATATTCATAATCCTGTTATTAAAGTTTGGCAGAGGTTTATGGGATGGACGATTTTTGCTAGGAAGGAGCCACATAATGTGCGCACCGAGGAGGTGTCTATTTTGGGCTCATATTTGCGGCGTAAGCCGAAGGTGTGGCATATTAATATTGCCTATCACCTCGTCCTTCAGTTTAGGAGAATTGCTACGGCTATTGCCGATGTTCCTATTTATATAGGCGGGTTAGTCACGCAATTAGCTCTCCGGTTGACCGCTTTTAACGAAGCGGATCATGATCTGGTTCAGGGCGAGATTACCCTTAGCCTCCGATATTTGGCTTCTCTTAACTGGATTTCTTCTAGGCATCAGAATCGTTGGGCTTGGCTTATTCATGAGCAGGCGACCATTATTTTGCAAGCCGGGTCAGTTTTGTCACTTGAGGCTGATCAGCCTAATTATTTCTTACCCGTCGCTGCCCCTAGCTCTCTTCCTTCGTCGCATGCTGTTACCTATACTCGTCGCCCGACGAGCGAGCCTAGTACTTCCCAGCCCGCCTCTGAGCCCGGTCCATCTCAGCCTGCTTCTGAGCCCACCACCACTACTGCTTTTGAGCAGCCTCCACCACCACCCCAGTATGCTCCCCTCCATCCCGATCTGATTTCTTGGATGGAGCGCATGGAGTTGAGTGTCGGTTCGTCTCGTTCTGATTTGGATACTCTTTGCACCGAGACTCGTGCCGACACCGCTGCTACTCACGCTCATCTAGACAGGTTATATGCTGATCAGTACCTCGGGATGTATCCCGTATATGATGACTATGCTAGACGTGCGGCTGTGCCACCACAGGGCCCTTACCCCTCGTACTTTTCGTGGCCCGTGGGTGGTTATACTGATCCTTCGATTCATGGCGGCTTCCATCTTCACACTGACTATTTCAGTGCCCCGACGGGCCCTGCTTTTGGAGCCGCTAGTGATTTTCAGGGAGGTGGTTGGTATACGGGTGGTGCATCTGGCTCCGGGACTGCTGTAGATGATGATATGGAGGATGATGATTTCGGTGATGATGATCACTAGCGGATTGCTGATTCCGCTACCTCTTCTTGTATATATTTGGTATGTCTTTTCTCTATCCTCGGTGTTTATTTGTGTCCCCCCACCAATTTTGAGTCTGTATGATATGGACATTGAGGACAATGTCGAGTCTAGCGTGGGGGAGTTTTTAGTATTTCTAGTTTTATTTCCTCGAGTCTTAGCGTCTGTCTATGATACCGATTATGCAGCAATGATGATAATTTGCGCTCTTTAGGCTACCTACTCATTCTTAATTGACATTCATTTGATCTTTGTTACGTGGAATAATAATTAATCGACAAGTATGCAACCAACTGAGCTATAATTTGTGATTCCCGCTTAGACCGACCTTGTATTTAGGGTTTAGCTACAAAATTGGTGAGATTTAGAGCCTCCTGTAGCCAGTACATTCATACCTGGCTACCACTTAGGTCGTGTATGTAGGTCTCCTCGTGGAATATGCTATGTCAATACGCATAAGTATGGTGTTTTCCCCTTTATTTTGACTAACTTGCCTAGTGATCATTTTTGGGACATTTTCATTTTTCATCTATTTCTATCCATTTTCTCCTTGGCTAATATGTAACCGAATTCACAAAATGAACTACAAAATCAAATTTGCCTACCTAGCCAAGCTTGATGAAGTAGGTCACCTAGTGCGTTCTATGCTCGTTATTGTGTGATTATGGAGATTTTCGATGGATGTTTGGATGTGGTTGAATCTGTTTCAAGGGAGTATGTAGATTCTGTCCGGGTCAATTTGAGTCATTGTTTATATTTGCTTCTAATTTCATCAAGCTTTGAAAAAATCGAAAAAATCAAAAATGAGAAAAAATGAGAAAAGAATCAAAAAGAAGAAAAAAAATCGAAAAAAGAATCGAAAAGAAAAAAAAAAACAAAAAAATAAAAAAAATGTTATTCTCGTTACTTTTATTTTCCGTTTACTTAATGAAATTTGAGCGCCCTCGTTTGATCCCGGACTCATTCTCGTTGGTTGGTGATTTGTATGTTTTGTTTATGGAAATGGAAGAATTTTTGAGTTGAGCATTATCGCGCTAGTTAGTTCACCAGCTTGGCTTTAATTAACCTCACATGACCATATCGATTTCCACCTTCTACCTTGTTATCACCATCCTTGCCTCCCTTTGTGATCTTAGCATGTTTTGTAAAAATTTAGAGGTCGATACCATACTAGGTTGCGGGCATATTTCCATGAGTTTGGAGTAGTTGAGCGTTTTCACATATATATTTCACATTTACACACCCTTCCTAATTGAGCGATGAGTGTCACCGTGAGTAGCCTATGTAAGGGTTTTGGTTGATAATGTGGTTTCTACATATTATGCTTGGTGAAGTTGTGAATTTGTTGATGGATTATTTTTCCTATTTCCCGTCTTGGAATCCGTTTCTTAGACTTGGTTCGATGTTCGCTATGACGGACTTGAGTATTTGGTTGCCTATTATTTGCTTTGAGCTGTTTCGGTATTATATTAGTTATTTTCTTACGGGTCTTGCTTGAGGACAAGCAAGAGTTTGGTTCGGGGGAGTTTGATGTGTCGTGTTTATATAACTTTATTCCCTCGATTCCGTTGTCTTTTCCGGTCGGAACGCGCTCTTTAGAGCCGTTTCTTCTAACATTTTGCTTTGAGTGAGTGTTTTTGTAGGTTCTACACGATTTCAGGTCTTTATGTGCATTTACACTCATATCTGTTTAGAAGAACGATCCCGAGACAAAACCCGTGCTTCGAGACGTTTAGGCGAAGAAGAAATGAGAAGTGTCGATTCGTTGGGCCAAGGAAAGCGGCCCAATGCTTGTTTTAGTAGTGTTGTGCGCGCCAGCCTGCATGTGGCAGGCGGCCTGCTGGCCGGCCGGCATGACACAAGGGCATTTTTTGCTTCAATTTTTGGTGTGTCTCGGCCCCTGCATGTGGCAGGCGGCCTGCCAGCCGGCCGGCGCGACACGCAGCTTATTTTCGCCTAATTTTGTATAACTAAGGATGCTTGTATCATTTCTTATCATCACTTTTCATACTTAGCTTTAGAAAACTCGTGACCTTTAAGATTCTAGCACTCGGTTTTCACTCGGATTCAATTTCGGTAATCTCGTTTATACAATTTTTAGTTTTACGTTTCAATCTTCATCGTAAATTACTTAGTTCGTCGCAATTTTCCTTATTTGCAATTCGTTGTTTACTTTAGTTCGCTAGATTCCCGTTCGTTTGTTACTAGATTTATTTGCTTTACCTTTTTATCATGAATTCCATGTATGCGATTTGTTGTTTCGTAATCGTCATGCGTAGCTAATTTTCTCGCTAGGGTCGAGGGGGATCGATGGATTATTATACGATTATGTTGCTTTGATGCTAAATTTATAATTATGCTAGTACCACTTTCGCGCGTTGTGTTTGTCGATTAATTTGTTAAAGGCCACAACATTTTAATCTGTTCGAGAAATTCTAGTTCTTGTGCGAAAGCCGAATTAGGATTAGATCACGCGCGATTTGGTAGGGAGTCTAATAAGTTGCGAGAGCCCGTTAGATCTTTCCTAGGTTGGCACGATTCGAGAGAACGTGTTATAGCCGACTAGCATGTTTATGTGTTTATTATTATTGTCGCATAATTGTCGGACATCTATCATGAACCCGTGACCTTAGTTTTCCGCTCATTTTAGAATCCTTTATTCATATTCGTATTTTAGTAGTTTTCTATATTTTTCCATCAATCAAACCGTTTAGAGCATTTAGAATCACCATAGCTATTAGACTTGTTTAATTGTTTCCCCGTGGATTCGATACCTTACTTGCCGCTATATTCTAGTTAGTAGCATTAGGTTTTTCTTGATTGGGTGAGACGACTTAACCCATACCACACCTTCTACATCACATAACCCCCCTCCAAACAACCCTTCCATACCTTCCACTTCACAAAATTCACCACCACCACCACCATCACCGAGAACACCACCACCAATTCCATCCCCTCCAAATTCTCCAAACCCTCCAAATTCTTCAAATCCACCATCACCACCAATCCAACAAATGGCGACTCTAGGTTCGCACTCTCAACTCACACATGAAGAAACACCTTCTCCCGTTGATTTCGGAGAGATTCCCGAGAACTACGAATTGAAAGCTTCTTTGACCAATGCGGTCCAATAAGATACATTTCACGGCTTTTCTCAAGAAGATGCTCAAGAGCACATCGCTTCATTCAAAGAAAAATTAGTAGGAGCACGTCTCAATGGGTTAACTCCATGCCAATTGCATCGCTTATTATTTTCGAAGACCTTGAGAGATGGAGCTCGTAGATGGCTTCAAGGTCATCCCGCTAATACTTTTACAACATAGGCTCAACTATCTAATGCCTTCTTGGAGAAATATTTTCCGCCGTCAAAGACTAACCAATATTGCATGGAGATACAAACGTTCAAACAAGATGAATTTGAAAGCCTAAGCGAGGCTTGGGAAATATTTAGAGACTTGTTGCGCAAATGTCCACATCATGGAATACCCGATTGGCTAACCACCCAAACATTTTACAACACCCTTTCATCGAGAACCAAGGAAAACCTCAATTCGGCCGCCGGAGGAGACTTCTCTTCTCTCACCGATGAGGCATCTAAGAATCTTATTGAGAAGATGGCAAGGAGTGATTCAAGAATGGGTCAATCGAGGAATTCTAGAAAGAAAGTTGAAGTGAACTCATCTACGAGTTCTAATGAATTGAAATTCCAAACGGAACTTGAAAAATTGAAAAGGAGAATGGATGCCATGAATTCTAAGCCCACTCCTAGAGGTATTTACCAAATTCAAGGGAGTGTTCCTCCAAGGCAACCATCACCTCCAAAGCTATTAACATGGGAAGTTCAATGTGATCATTGTGGCAATCATGGCCACGACTCTAGCTCTTGCATTCCTAATGAAGAAGTTTATATTGAAGAGCCAAATGAAGTCCAAGCTATACGAGTATATGGGCAAAGACCTCAATTTGATCCTTTTTCTAATACCTACAATGCCGGCACAAGATTTCATCCTAATTTCTCTTATGGAAATCAAAATGTTCAAAATCCGATGCCGCGCGCCCAAGGGAGTCAAATGAGGCCATTAAATCAAAGTCAACAAAGGCCCTTTAACCAAGGTCCGCCAAAGATGCCCCCATATATGCCTCCTCATCAAAGGAGCAACTTCAATAAACAAGGTAGCAACTTCCATGTTCCTAACAATTACAACAATTACCAAAATCAACATGGTAATCACTTTAATCATGGATACAATCAAGGGTTCCAAGGAAATTCTCATGGTAACCAAGGTTACAATCAACAATCCTTCAATCAACCCTCTCAATCTTATGGCCAATCAAGCAATTCTCAACTTGGTCAAGGAGGTCCTTCATGGGAGAACTATAAAAATTTGCATAGAACCGTTGGCCAACTATGGAATGAACATCAAGATACTAAGGCAAGGCTAAAAGTTTGGGAATCACAAGAAGCAACAAAAGCCTTAGCCGCACCAATTCATCCACCCCATGGTTTGCCCGGTCAACCCCAAAACCCAAGAGATCCTTCACACCAAGCAAATGCCATAATTTTGAGAGGTGGCAAAGAACTTGAGGACCCATATAAGAACTTGAACTTAAACACCAAGACTACCCCATCCGAGGTTAATCAACCAAGTGCACCACAAGAATCATCTCCTCCTTCCCCCAAACAAAACCGGGGAATACAAGCGGAGTTTGATATCCTCCAAAATGCGGAGAATGAATTAAGAGAACAAAGAAAGAAGAAAGAGCAAATGGAAGCGGAAGAAGCCAAAAGAAAAGAGGCGGAGCGATTAGCCGAAGAAGAAGAAGAATCTAATGTTCCACCGCCTCCCGTTTTTGTCCCTCCATTGCCTTTTCCCGAGCGAGCTAAGCCACACAAAGAGAATGCTCAATTTAGCCACTTCGTGGATATGTTGAAGAAAGTAGAGGTAGCTTTGCCTTTCACCGAGGTAATTTCTCAAATGCCCCTCTATTCTAAGTTTTTCAAAGATGTCTTGACTAAAAAGAGAACCATAGAGGACAAAGAATGTGTCTCTCTCACGGGTCATTGTAGTGCCATTCTTATGAACGAAATGCCAAAGAAACTAGATGATCCCGGTAGCTTTTCCATCCCTTGTCGGGTAGGAAATGTTGTTGTTAATCAAGCTTTATGCGACCTAGGGGCTAGTGTTAGTTTGTTACCTTATTCTATTGCTAAGAGACTTAGTGTGGGGGAGATGAGACCCACTAGCATGTCGATTCAACTTGCGGATAGGTCCGTCAAGTACCCACTTGGGATACTTGAGGATGTACCCGTTCAAGTTGGTAAGTTCTTCATCCCCTCCGACTTTGTTGTCATGGATATACCCGAAGACACTATTACCCCCATTATCTTAGGTCGACCTTTTATGGCTACCGGAGGTACAATAGTTGATGTTAAGAATGGAAAGTTATCATTTAACATAGGGAACGAGTCGGTAGAGTTTTCCCTATCTTAAGCTCTTAAACAACCAATGATTGAACAAATGCATTCCATTGAAGTTATTGATAGTTTGGTTGAGTATAGCTTGATAGATGATGATAAGCAAGAAGAGGAACCATTTGACTCTCCACCTCTTGAAGAAGAATGTTTGCATGATGAAAAGGTAGAACCACTACCGGTGGGTAAGAGTATGGTATCTTCTCCTCCTAATCTTGAACTTAAACCACTCCCCTCTTCCCTCAAATATGCTTTTCTTGAAGGAACTAATTATCTTGTTATCGTCAATGCTACCCTTGATGGACCTCAATTGGAAAAACTTTTAATTGTTTTGAGAAAGCACAAAAAGGCCATCGGGTATAGCATTGCCGACCTCCAAGGCATAAGCCCAAATGTTTGTATGCATAGGATCATCCTTGATGATGACCACCGTCCTTCGGTTGAGGGTCAACGTAGGTTGAACCCCACCATGAAAGAAGTTGTCATGAAGGAAGTCCTCAAGTTGTATGAGGCTAACATTATATACCCTATAACCGGAAGTAAATGGGTTAGCCCCGTACAAGTTGTGCCTAAAAAAGGAGGAATGCCGGTTGTTAAAGGAGAAAAGGGTGAGTCGATTTCTACTAGGACTATTACCGGTTGGCGCATGTGTATAGATTATCATAAATTGAACACGACCACCATAAAAGACCATTTCCCCCTTCCCTTTATTGATCAAATGCTTGAAAGATTGGCGCATCATTCTTATTTTTGTTTCCTCGATGGTCATTCCGGATTCCTTCAAATACCTATTCATCCCGATGACCAAGAGAAGACCACTTTCACTTGTCCCTATGGCACCTATGCTTATAGAAGGATGCCATTTGGATTGTGTAATGCGCCGGGAACGTTTCAAAGATGTATGATGGCTATTTTCTCCGATTTTATTGAAAAATCCATGGAAGTTTTTATGGATGATTTTAGTGTCCATGGTACATCTTTTGATTCTTGTCTTGAAAATCTTGATCAAGTGTTAGCTCGATGTGAAGAGTATAGACTTGTTTTAAATTGGGAAAAGTGTCATTTTATGGTTGAACAAGGTGTTGTCCTAGGTCATATTGTTTCTAATAGAGGAGTTGAAGTCGATAAGGCGAAAGTTTCCGTGATTGAAAACTTGCCACCACCTACGAATGTCAAAGGGGTGAAGAGTTTTCTAGGTCACGCCGGTTTTTATAGACGATTTATTAGAGACTTTTCTAAGATTGCTAAGCCTTTGACTTCTTTGCTTATGAAAGATGCACCTTTTGTTTTTTGATGACTCTTGTCTTGAGGCCTTTTGCAGGATAAAGACCGCTCTCACTACCACACCAATAATCAAAGCTTCCGATTGGAATCTTCCATTTAAAATCATGTGCGATGCATCCGATTTTGCCGTTGGTGCCGTTCTAGGTCAACGGGTTGATAAGAAGCTACATGTGATTTATTATGCAAGCAAGACCCTAGATGAAGCCCAATCGAGGTACACCACACCCGAAAAAGAGATGCTTGCCGTTGTCTATGCCATGGAGAAATTTCGAAATTATGTTACCGGATCCAAAGTCATTATTCACACCGATCATGCGGCGATTCGATACATCATGTCTAAAAAGGAGACAAAGTCCTGACTCTTTCGGTGGGTGCTCCTTTTGCAAGAATTCGACATTGAGATTAAAGACAAAGCCGGATCGGAGAACTTGGTAGCGGATCATCTTAGTAGACTAACGGTAAGTAAAGAGAGCAATGAAGAAGATGGCATTCCCATCAATGAAGCTATGAGAGATGAGGCCTTGATGGCCGTTGAAACTATTACACCTTGGTATGCCGATATCGTCAATTTCTTAGTGTCTCATTTTATTCCGGACGATTATTCAAAACAAGAGAGGAAGAAACTACGTTATGAAGCCCAACGCTATTATTGGGATGAGCCTTATTTATTTCGCCGATGTATAGATGGAATTTACCGACGATGTGTTACGGTCGAAGAAGGATATAATATTGTGAAGCACCTCCACTCGACATCTTATGGTGGACACTTGGCCAATCAAAAGACAATTGCCAAGGTTCTCCAAAGCGGGTTTTGGTGGCCTTCCATGTTCAAAGACATTCGAGCTTTCATTCTCACATGCGATGCATGCCAAAGAAGCGGCAATATAACAAGAAGAAATGAGATGCCCCTTCAACCTATTTTGGAGATTGAATTGTTCGATGTTTGGGGCATTGACTTCATGGGTCCGATCACATCCTCTTTTGGTAACAAGTACATTCTAGTCGCGGTTGATTATGTCTCAAAATGGATCGAGGCCGTAGCTTCCCCCACCAATGACTCCAAGGTTGTAATCAAGTTTTTCAAGAACGTGATTTTCCCAAGATTCGGTATGCCTAGAGCCATAATTAGCGATGGAGGCTCTCATTTTAGGAAAGATACCTTTGAACACCTTCTTAGGAAGTATGGTATCACCCACAAGATGTCCTTAGCCTACCACCCTCAATCAAATGGGCAAGCCGAGATCTCCAACCGTCAAATCAAGGGAATTTTAGAGAAAGTTGTAAATACACATCGAAAGGATTGGTCATTGAAATTAAATGACGCCCTTTGGGCATTGAGGACGGCTTACAAAGCGCCGATTGGAACCACTCCTTATCGTCTTGTGTATGGTAAAGCTTGTCATTTACCGGTGGAGCTAGAACAGAAAGCCAAATGGGCTATCAAAGAGCTAAATTTCTCATGAGAGTGTTGTAGGAAATGATCGCCTTCTCCAACTACAAGAATTGGAAGAACTAAGATTTGAAGCCTACGAGAATTCAAAGATTTACAAAGAAAGAACTCGCCAATGGCACGATTCTCGAATTCTACATAAGGACTTCTCCGTTGGTGATAAGGTATTACTCTTCAACTCTCGCTTTAAGCTCTTTCCCGGTAAGTTGAAATCAAAATGGTCGGGTCCATTTGAAGTGACCGGAGTGCAACCATATGGATCGATAGAGATATCTAGCCCGGAAACCGGGAAGTTTATGGTTAATGGGCAACGTTTGAAGATTTATCATCCCAGTCATATTCGTGAGACCTTCGCTACTATGAAGTTTGGTGAGCTCCCATCGGGGAGCGTTGTTTGACCCCCTCTCGAAGTTGATGTAGGTTTGGTGGTATCCTCAACAACCACCTTGTATATATGCATCATATTTCTTTGAGTTTATTAGTTTTGTTAGCTTGAGAAGATTGATCGAAATTGGATTTCACTATGGAGCTAAATTTGGATGAAGACCAAGCATTTGGAGAAGTTATGGAGCTTTAATCGAAGACCACAAGCATGTTTGTGGGAAATATTGATTATGTAATGAGAGTCGAGTCAATATTTGAATCTCTAGGTGATTATTGAAGAGCCATGAAATGGCAAGGCGGAAAAACGCAGCAAAGAAGACCGCCGGGCGAAACTTTGCCCGGTGAGACTCGACCAGGCGAAACTTCGCCCCACGGAAAAGTTGCCAGAATTGCCGGAACCAAAGAACTTACCACCGGGCGAAATTTCGCCCGGTGAGATTTTGACCGGGTGAAATTTCACTCGGTGGAAAAAGACGGCAAAAATGATTTTCACGACGAAAAGTCGTCGGGTGAAATTTCACCCGATGATGCCCGACCGGGTGAAATTTCACCCGGGGGTATGACTTGGCCAATCACCTACACTTTTTACTCACTCATTACATTTTCATCTCCCTCCAACAATTTACCTCAACATAACTTTCCCTCCAATCTTTTACACCAAATTTTTACCACCAACTTTAAAACTTTCACTTTCCCTCCTCAAACACCCTTATTTATACCACCTTTTTCACCTCACTCATCATTTCACCCTTTCACCCATCACAAAATCATTACACTACCCTCCATACACCATATTCAACCTCCATTCACAACTCCATTCCATACTTGGGTGAATATTTATTTTGGGTTTTTGAAGAAAGGAGAAGCAAAAGTTTTGGGATTTTTCTTGCAAATTATTATCATGGAGACAAGAGCTCAATGAGCCGCGCGTAAATAAGGTATGGCCTCGACTTCTAATCTTTCTAAGAATTCATCTTCTAGTAAGTCCGCTAGGCCTAAACTTTTACCGTGCCCTAATTCACCCCTTGCTCGTACCTTCTTTGAAAAAGACTTTCAGAGTACGAGATGGCCTTGTCCATTCACAATGAAAATTCTAGGAATTAAGAACGATATTAGAGAGTTATCGTCTAGAATTGGTATTAGTAAACTCCTTGATTTTGTGCCTTGCACAAATAAAGACTTGACTTGTGAGTTTTTAGGTACCTTTACAATCGATAACCCGACCACACCTAAGGAGTTCAAATTTAATTTGTTTGGTAGAAATCACTGTTTAAATATTTCCGACTTTAGCTTAGCTCTAGGTTTACCCTCATCGGGTACCGGACTAAGTAGACCCCTAAATGATTCGCAAAGTAGTGAGACTAGGAGAGACTTATGGAGGCGCATAGCGCCGGGTCAAAGTCATTTCGAACCCAATTCCAATTTTACCGCTGAAATCCGTAACCCAGCCATTCGTTATTTCGCTGAAATCCTTTCACACTGTCTTTTGCCGTCTATCAACAATATCATTAACCTCAATGTGTGTGTCTTACAATTGATATGTGACTCTTTACTCGGTAACCCTTACCCCCTAGACCTACCTATTGTCGTGGCGTTACACTTTCATCAAATTATTATTGACCAACGCCCCTCTGTCGACTGTGGTGGTCTTGTGACCGTAATAGCAAGAAATTTAGGTTATTCGACCGACCATCTAAAACCACATGACCCCCGTGTCTGGCTTAACGAGGCTTATTTCCCTACTTGGATCTTTCACGTGCCTGACCACCGCCTCGTTTCTCTTAGCCATGACCGTGCCTTAATTGTCCCCTGCAAAAACCGAACCAATATTTTTAACCGTCACAATTGGGACCTACCTCCAGGTCCCTGTGAATTCCGACTGAACAACTCGGGGGATGTAGGAGTTTGGTTGTATGCCGGTGAAGGAACTCCCACGGCCTCCTTTGCGTCAAATGACTATTCAGACTAGACCCCCTTCTACAAGAGTCGGTAGATTATTTGGTTCGTATGTGTTGTGGGTAAATATGTGTGGAGTCGGTGAGTCTTAATCATCTATCATTGTATGTGAATTAATCTTGTTCCTTATTCCTTGTCCCATCATTATAATCATTGTGATCGTTTTATCTCGAACAAAATTGCAAGCTATCCCACCGTCCCATTTAATGATTTTTGCGGCCGTCGCGGCCTTGGTAATGCTCCCGGTCTCTTGGCGACGTGATTACGCTATTGACCCTTTGAAAAATCCAAATTTTTAAATCAAATTTTCCTCAATTTTTCTTAATCCGGGCTAGGTGACGTGACTACACCTACGCCCAACTTTTTCACCATTTCATTTTATTTCATTTTCATTTTCTTAGCCACTTGGCTAGGGTCTAGGTGATGTGATTGCACCTAGACCCGCCACTATCTTATTGTTTTTTTATTTTATTTTCTCTTTTCTCAAAATTTTTTGAAAAATCCAAAAACATTAAAAAAATTATAAAACCCAAAAACATGAAAAAAAATCATAAAAATCCAAATTTTTTTTTCTTATTTTTCTTTTTCGTTCTTCCCTACTTGTACATTGAGGACAATGTACAGTTTTAGTGTGGGGGAGGAGTCTACTATCTTTTATTTTTCAAAAATCTTTTCAAAAATCCGTAAAAATTTGAAAAACTCGAAAAATCAAAAATATTTTCTTTTCTTTTTCTTCTCTTTTCTCGTTTCTCGTTATGTTTCGTGTCCCTTGTATGGTCTTGTTCTCTACTCTTACAGGTAACCACCACCTTAACAGCGCGAATTGAAGAGATTATGAAAGCACCCGCTTGGTAACTTCCTTCCTTCTTTCCTCTTTAAATTTTGTAGAGGAGTTAGGTTGTTGCTATTGGAGGCTCTCGAAGTTGAGCATTTTGGTGTTGTGGTTGATTATGCTTGAATGTTGATGGAGTATGGAGTACATGACTTTACTTGTGTTTTCTTTTATTTGCTTTTTCATTTTCATGTGTTTTGTTTTGTTTTGCTTTTGTATAGTGTGTCTAGGATTAAAACTTTTCGAAAACCCGATTACAAACTTATAACAAGAGTTTACATTCCATTGTAGATAATCCATCGTAGATTTTGGACCTTAGTCTAGTAGAATGACTCTTAGGCAATGAATTTGTTGATCCTTTAGCTTTGAGTCCATCTTTTCTACTAGAGGTTTACTTCGGGGTTTGCATTTGACCACCTTGACCACCCATGGAGGAGTTAGGCCTTGGTTCCCGCATCCCGTTTTCTAGGTGACCTTGCTCGAATGACCATTGCACCTTTAGTCCAAATCTTTTCCATCTTTTGTGGGTTATCCGGAATGGCGCGCGTTCTCGATTACCTATTTTTCCTCCACCTATACATCATCACAATAAGTTTACACAAAAATAACCTCCAAGCTTGGTTACAAACCACATCAAAAAGCCAAAAAGGGCAAACCAAAGTAAGAGAAAAAGGGCACAAAATATGAAAAACAAAGAAAAGCAAAGGAGAAGGAAAGGAGCTTCAAATGAAAATCAAAATTATCAAAAATGTCTCCTTCAAAAAAAAAAAAAAAGCCCTTTGATCGATTCATTGTCGTGAAGTGCCAACTAGAGGACCGAGTCCCGAGGTCGGAAGATAGCGGTGATGAGTCGATCCACCCCAATAATTGTAAACACTCCACCTTTTTATTTGGGCTAATTTAGGAAATTCGAGTTTTGGAACGACCCTCTTGGCTTAGCCAAAGAGAGCGGGACTGCACCTACCTACAGTGTCGAACGAATCCATGGTTCACTTTTTCCACTCCATTATACGCCCCGTAGTACCCCTTTAGAAGATTAGGCGGACCTAGGCTAAATTATCAACATCTATATTGCTTAATTGTCATAGTATTAGGCTTTGGTCCTTGTTTACGTGGGTGATTTATCTTGGAAGTCTATTATTGTTTTAGGTAAGTAATCGGTGTCTTTCCTCGTCGTCTCGATGAGGGATTCGGTGTTTTATTTTTGCTTTGGATGCGTCTATTCTTTCGTGTTATATGTTTTTGTGTGTTTAGTCGCATCCACCATTTTGAGCAAGCCCCAACTTGCCTTGCATGGGAGTACTTTACCTCATAAGTATTTCGATGTGAGTTGAAGGGAAGGAGCGGGCCCGTTAATTGCCCCGTATCGGCTTAGCATAGTCTAGCTAGTAGTAGTAGTTTGTAATTTCTTTTTGGGTCTTTGCTCGAAGACGAGCAACGGTTTAGTGTGGGGGAATTGTTGTGTGCTAAATTTAGACCGTTTTTCCCTCCATTTAGACCCATTTTTCCCTCGTTTTGCGAGTCTTGAGTGCGATTATAGCCATATTTTGCGTACTTCTCGCATTAGCGTCCCTCTTGTGCGTTTTACGTGTTTTTGGTAGTTTTTCTATCATTTTGATAGGATTTGAGCACCGAAATCACGATTGAGCTTCCACGAGCACAAGAGAAAGGAAAACCGTCCAAAGAGCAAAGCACACAACTTAAAGTTTAAAGCCATCCGATCGAACAAACAAAGAATGAGACAAGATTCGAGGCCAGAAAAATGACCGGGCAAAATTTCACCCGGTGAGACACCACCGGGCGAAATTTCACCCGACGGTGAAAATGCCTCCCGAAGAATTTCCGAGAACTCTCCACCGGGCGAAACTGACCGGGCGAAATTTCGCACACCGGGTGAAATTTCGCCCGATGGGAAGAAGTGCCAAAAACGCGAAAAAAAGATGAAAATATCACCGGGCGAAAATTTCACCCGGTGGGAATTACCGACGAGTCCGCAGGGAGAAGTTTCACCCCATGGAGATGCAAAGAGAGATTGTCTCACTAATGGAGCATAAAGTTGAATTTGGGCTTTAGGTTAAGGATCCATTAAGAGATTACTATATATATGTTACCCTAATTCATTGCCTAACTCACCTCTCCATTGTGCTAAGGAGGGAAGACATTACACCCTTCCACCATCGCCTTACACCATCCATTAGTAGTAGTAGTAGTAGTAGTTAAAATCCTCAAAAATTCTAGTAGTTTAATAGTAGATCTACAAGTTTCCATCAACAATTATTTAGATTTCGAGGTTGTAAGAAGACTATTCAAGTTTTGTTTGAAGATTTGTTGGGTTTATTGGAGGATTAGTGACAAGTTCTCCATTTTATTCATCAAAGATTCAATCTTTATCTATGATAACTTCTTATTTCTTATAGATCTACATAGTTGGTATAATTCTCTTCCACTCTCTAATCTCTAATTTAGTTTTTGTGATATTTTCTCATCATCATCTTGTTTAGATCTAATTAATATGCATGTTGTGATGATTTCCATAATGATGTGTGAGTAGATTTCTTGTTGGGGAGTTTAGGGATGAGGGCTTGGTTTATTTGAATATAGGGATGTTGGTGGGTTGCTTGCATGTTGGTTTATCTTATTTTTGGTGTTATGTCATTGTTGTTTTAGTTCGGCCAACTAGACCGACCTTGACTAATTTCTATCAATATGGTGAAACTCGGGGTAGAAATTACCATGACTAGGAACTTACCCTCATTCACCGCGAAAGCGGGATTTTAGGTGAGTTTACCAATATTGTGACAAAAACTCGATCCCGACCTTCTTAGACCCTAAGTACCGGATCCCGACTTCTCCCTAACGCCTTTCCCTAAATTGATCACCTCTAAACCATCATCGTACTAATCCCTCTAGTATAGACTCGACCTCCACAAAACCTTCCTTCTGAGACATCGAACACGACACTTTAAACTTCACAACACACACCGTTCCCTGTGGACCGACCTCGACTTACCACGATTACTCTAGTAGTTTTTGTGTTATTCCGAGTCTTACAAATATTGTTTGATCCCCCGTCCTTCGTTAACGACCGATCCGATTGGGAGGCGATCGTCGGTACCTCGCCAGGATTTCATTTAAATGGGAGCGGAGATGATTCTAATTGTCGTGTGTACTCAGTATAGTCATTGTATGCGTGTATCGTTGTAGTAGTCATGCATGTATAATGTTGTGAGTTGTGGGTGGTGTGGTTATAATAAGAATAATAATGAGTTGGATGTAAGGTTAGCATAGGGGTATATAGGTTGTACGTACTAGTTAGCTGTGGTGTAATAATTATAATAATAAGTTGCCCTAATATAATTTAATTAGGATGACACCGGTTAAATAATAGGTTATGACTAATTCGGTATTGAGTATATAATAACATAGCATGACTTGGTCGGTGTCGGGTTTCATTTCACAATTTAATTACCTTAGGATCAATAATAATTTAAGTATATAATATTTTACTAGGATCAGACTCTGTAGAATTTCCGGGATGATCTGTACTACCGACGCTCTGGTGACCTGCTAACTAGGTAAAGTTTTTCCTTACTTAGAATACGTTAATATTATGATATTATGATGCATGTATGAGCTATGAGTACGATGTGATATGAGAATGATGTTGAATAATGATGGGAGAATGATTGATGAGTATTTATATATTGGAGTTGGTGAGGCTAGCTGTAGACCTAGCCGGGGCCCTTGATCACGGTCCCCTCCCTGATTTCTCCTCGCGGGTTGTTGAACTTGCGGGGGGTGTGCACACTCGGAATGAAAGGGCCTGCCAGAAGAGATGAGATGGGATTATTGATTGGTACCGTGATGGCACTGAATGTTGAGATGAGATTATTGATTGGTTCCATGATGGTACTAGAATGTGGATATAATATTGATGATTGGTACCGAGACAGTTGCGATTGAATGTTTTATATTACGCTAGTGTTATGATGTTAGCATGTTCTAACCGTATTCTTTGTCTAAATTGTCACCCTATTTTATTGGGAACCTGCGACGATCCAATTGATATTTCCGGTCTCTTGGGGAGCAGTGTTAGTGTGCAGGTTGACGATGTGCGATGATTGTATTCTGGTTGACTATACTGTAATCCCCTATAAATTCTAATGCAATACAGTAGCGGAAATACTGTAGATTTGGATTAAAACACACTGATGTTCTATATTTTACAAAAAGAACGGTCAGTCAATACAAAGGCCACTTTTTACAAAAGGGCTAAAAAATAAAATTTTCCAAATGGGATTAAGAATCCATAAATAATCATAAATCATGCGGAGTAGGATCCACGCCACTCGCTAGCTCACACCAAACCCCGGAACAAATAATACCTGCCATGTTATAAACATAACAGCCACAATTCAGTGGGGAGCAACTCAGGCAGTTCTTCCAGCCATACTACATAATATTAAAGCATAATTACTATTATATCAAAATAATTGAAAATGGAAAACATTTAAAGTGATACGGTAAAATACTTCAAAATGATTGTCAACCTGCAAATCAATGTCAATCAATAATAATAACGGCGTTATGGAAATCAATCAGTGTAACAAAATAGACTTTCACTAGGATCATACTAAACTAGGTTCGAGAATTCAGTCAAAACAAATTAGACTTCAGTCTCTAACTAGGCATCTCAACTATAACAGGACTGCGTGCAGCGAGGTCCTGGCTTAAGTAATGTACACCCCTCCTGGACACCAACCGTAATCCAGTTCAACCCGACGGCGACTTACACGATGCGATATCTAAGTTTAAGGTCAAAATATACACACTCCTGAACACAAACCATGCTCAGTTCAACGACCAATGCGTCCCAACATAGACACACCAGCTTTATAGTTGATGGCAAAACGTATACCCTAGACTGTATTACTCTACCCGTACACTTGTCCTTATTCCATAACTCCAAAACAAAGCCGTTGACGTAATTCGATAAGATTATCAGAACGTTCTTAAAAGGAAACTTTCAAATTTGGGAAACTCTCTTCAAATATTAAATACTATTATAATAGAAATCGTTCAACATTTGGATTATATAAAATAGTTAATATTAGGCCTCGAGACATAAACATTATACTTATTTTATAAATATATATTTAACGATTAATAGTCAACGAAAGTCAAAATCATAATTATTTCTCAAAAGGTTGAATTATAAGTAATTAAAAGTATTAAATTACAAATTTACAGATTTTCCGGAAAAACACTGTCTTACTATAAAATTCATAATTAAATCATAGAAAATCAAAATAAAGTAAGATCAGTGGGGTTGAAAACTTTAAAATCTTAGCTAGAACTTTTATTTCTGGAGTAACTCCAAATTTCAAACTTACCAAAGGTTTTTATTTGTACTTTTACAAACTGACAGAATTCGACACCCGACGGTATCTCATTGATAAAAAACGTTTAAAAATTGATTTTGAAGATAAACCAATTGGAAACATTAACTAGAATCTTTAAAGTTTAGGTACATAAATTACCCAAAATAAATTCAAAGTTTATAAAAGGTTTTAAATTAGGTTTTACAAAAATGGACAGATTCGCGGACTAATCCGACGTCTGTTCGTAAACAATTTATTGTGACGAAAATACTTAGAATTATTATACGAAATTTAAAAGATATAAACTAGACTTAAAATAAACAGTAGTCTATTTTCAAAGGTTTTGAAAATAAAGTATTTAAACAGGAGAAATAAATCGTATAAAAGCACTAATAGATTTCCAAACATGCTGTAACTTTGTTAAAAAGAATAAAACTTTCAATTTGATCATTTATATTAAAAACACGAAAATTTATAAATTAATTCTTATTTATACATTTTATTCTCGGCCTTAATACTTTTAGAAGACCCGAAGTGAAATAAATAGAGAAGATTAAAAGCGATAGAAACATGAAATCGATTTAAGCATATCATCGTAATATAATTAATTAAAACATGCTTATTATTCGTATAAAAATTCGATTTTAAAACAATACTACAAGCCACTACAACATATATATCATGCAATACCGAGTCATGCCATCATGTGTTACCTTCATCGAGATCCGAGTCAAATATAATAATCGTCTTTGTCGAAACTAGTACGATAACCTACAAAATAAATTAACATATGGTATTAGAACCATATTAAGTTAATAAAAAAGGGGAAACGTGACGAGGATAAGAGTAAATAAATTACCCTCGAGATGAGAACGAATAAGGGGCGAATGAGGATTAAATGATGATTGAGATAGGCTGGAAAATGGGACGCTTATACGACGAACAACAACAAAAATTACAGCAGATCAGTAGCCTTCCGTAACAACAGCACGCAACACTAGCTTACGACGCAGCAACAGTAGAAATAGAGCAGCAGCACGTGACATCAACAACAGCAATGAACCGGCAGCAACTACAACGTACAACAACAGCCGACACGGACAGCTAACAAAGTCACGAAACTGAGCAACGAGGCGAAGACAACAATGATGACAGTAGCATAACGAACAGAAACATAGAAAGACAACGAGGATAGCAAGGGACGACAAAACTGACCTTAAGTTGGGCAGAGACGCACGAAATCAGGGGAGGAAGGAGGGTAGGCGTGTCGTAGAACAACCACGATGACAAGCAGAAGAAAACGGAGACAAGGAACGAGATTAGAAGGAGAAAATAGAGGAGGCATGGGTCTAACAGAGGGCATTCAATTTACGCGATGAAGAACATGGATGATGAAGGTTGATGATGATAGTGCGTGAGTGAAGACATGGGAAAAGCAGTTTCAGAAAATGGAGAGGGGAGAGCGGCAGAATCAAGGGGTTTTCCCAATTAGGGTAGATAAATAAGTCCGAAATCGGAGATAAGGTATTGGGTCAAAAGTCGGTCCATAAGAAACCCGAGTTGGAAATAAATGGTTGTAATCACTCGAGACAAGCTCAAAGTTAGTGAAATAAATTTGTTCGAAAGGAAAAATAAAGTGTATCTCGAGCGTAAAATAGATTTTGACGATAAAACGTCTCACGAGAAAATTTAATAAATGTTTGATGAAAATGATTTAAATTAATTTCTCGAGGAAAAATAATAAATGGTTGACGAGACTTTAATTAAAATGAACTTCGAGCTAAAAGAATAGATAAACTGACACGAAATCAAAAATATGTTATAAACATAAAAGACTTTTCGAGGCAAATAAACTTTTACGAGTTCAAACGATTGAAAAAAAAATGAATCTATTTTATAATTATTTTATGAAATACGAATTATATCGTAAACAGAATAAAATAAGAATAAAATTTAATTAATTTAATTTATAAAATTAGGGGTGTTAGAGTACGGGATGGGTCTGCGCTGTCACTGATCACTTTTATAGGCTGTAGTCCTATTAGTTGTGCTTCCGTTGTTGTAATTGTGGAAACGTGTTCTGTAGATACGAGATTGTAATGATTCATTACTTAGCTTTAAATGGTTAGTTCCTGAATTGTATTGTAATGAACTACTACCTCGGGTAATATCGAGATGGTAACACCTTTATTTACTTGGAAATGTCTTGATAAGGCTTCTGGGTAAATGAGGGTGTTACAAAGTGGTATCAGAGCGATCGATCTTGGAGCCTGAATAAATGAACCTAAGGAAATAACATGAACCCCGGTGACGGACCATCAGGAGCCCCTCTAAAACTCGGTTGAGGAGACGTCCTTATACCAACCCCGACCCTCTTGGTCTTGACCCGGTAACCGCGTGTGAGAAATGAGATGGGGTATACATTAGGAAGGGATACGTTGTGATGCAATGAATGTTTTGTGATGACTGCCTGTGTTAACTGGTTGCGTTGTTTAACGTATGAGATGTAGTGATCGAACTGTATAAGCTGAGATGTGACTAGTATGTACTTACGGTATTAACATGTTATAGTAATTAGTACGAGGCCATATGAGGAATATGTTACATCATGTAAGATTGAGGTAAGAGTCAATCACCTTGGGTGAGAGTAAGTTATTCATAGTCAGAGTTGGTAGTAACAATAGATACAACGTCAAGGTGTTTGTACGTAGTAGTGTCGTAAGCGATAAACGAGTTTTAATTAGTGGATTTGGTGGTAATCTGTGTCTGTCTTTTTGAAATAATGTAATGGAGTCGTTCACATTACTGGAAAGGGATTGTTCTCTGATAATGGTACATGTATCGCAATATGTTTAGAGGGTTGATAATTTATGTGGTTTAGTGTGTCGTAATGGGAATGTTATTCAAAAGTACTTGAATACTTGTGTTTCGTTTTTAGTGTTATGTGCTTCCTTGTCGATATAATTTATTAGCTGCCTTCGCGTTACTTAATGAGGATGAATAGTTAGAAGTATAATGGTTCGTAATATGTCCATAAGGGTGTCATATTACGAATAAAGTACGAGTTAATGAGCCTAATAGTCGAACAATGTAAGAATACTTGGGACCCGTTTCGAGTTAATGTGATTTACTTGCTTTATATCGATCTGAGTGGTGTCATTATTATTGGTCCTCATCCTTCTCTCGTAATGGTGTAAATGAACTTGTCTATCAATTTGTTCTCGAAAATGTATGTGGTATCTGAAATTATGTCGATCTGTTATATTATAGGGAGGAACAATGAATATATAAATGTGTAATTTCTATTTCACTATGATTAATACAATGTGATTTACAAGATAAAGTGTGCAATCGAAATCTGTGTACTACTTGAATTTGAGTGCAACATGCTATTAAAAGGATACATCTATGGTGTCGTATTTGTTAATGTGAATTTTTGTCAAAGACACTTGGATAATTGTGTTTTGTTATACGTTTATATGCTTTCCTGTCAATATGATAGGTTCCGAGTCGTACCTTGTTATTAATTTCTATTCTGGATGGTTTAACTGAGCATTTATAAAAAAAAACCCGTGTTGAGTTAATGACATACACATTTACAACACTTTATCTAATCTGAATAATGTGTTTACTAAGTTCTGTTTTGATGGCCTAAACAAACATGCTTGCTAAATGATACATGTGTTGAGATAATGTCAGAACAACTTAAAACATCTTCGTTAACATGAACAATGTGTTACTGACTTGTTCCATATGTTGCAGTGCCTATTTCACAAAAGTTTGAAAAAAGACTCATGTTTATTTTAAGTTTAGTTCTTCACTGTAAAATTTCGGTATCTAAATCCAAGTACATCAACCTATTTGCTAGTGGTCAAGTTTTCCATTATGAACCTTACTTAGAGATTAAAATTATCATTGAGAATTTTTACCGAGGTCACTTTGAAGAGTTCGGATAATGTTGGAACCTGGTGTTGAACTGAAACTCGTTTTATCAATCTTTTTTTTTAAGGTCAAAATCTATCAGTTCAGGGAATGATTTTGCAAATCACCGTTACGTTCGGAATTGAAAAATAGTTTTAACTAGAAAGTTATAGAGGGCTATCTTCCAAATCTAACCTCAATGACTTTACACCGTTTTAAGTACGATGATTTAATTATGATTTTTCTATCATGACTGCAATGTTTTGAAAACGTGCCTAAATCCACTGAATCATAAGGGTTTCGCCTTGTTCAAGTTAATGCACTAATGAGAAAGTGTCTACCTTATCGTATGGTGTAATAGAGTTAGTCTTATATGTTAATGAAGAATTCAAAGTAAATTCGAGTCATGAGAGGTCATACTGGTTCATGTTGCATAATTGCCTTAACGTGGATTTTACGGAACATATGTGTTTTTGTCTGATAAATTTGTCATGGTCATAAATCTTTTATGTGATAATGAACATTGGTACATGTATTCAATAAGTGGGAGTCGTCCCAATGACAATTTAGGAAAGGTTGAGTCGTCAGACAACAAACCGAGTACTCAACTTGGGTACAGTTAACCATGACATCAATTTTCATATTTTGGTCGTAATAATGTAGAGAAATTTGACATGTTTAGTGAACAAGTCAAATGCTGGTTTTAATTAATCATGTACATCTCTGATGAGTTTTCCGTCCTTACTTATTGGTTGAGGAGTAGTGTATGCGTAAAGGAATGAATGTTTATAATGTTTACGGGTTGATTGCTGGTCTTAAGTCGTATGTTGGTGTCTAAATTTAAATTTGATGCAAACATAATAAATGAACTATCTGGTCGGTTGTTGCAGTTACGAGGAATAAATGTCATCTGTTAATCGCCGCAAGGTCTGAAGTTGTTAACGTGGTTATCTAAGACCGTCCAGTTGTATTATTGTCTTGCCATGATGATTATATTGTCTGCTTATGCTTCTCTCAGTATATATGTGTGTATGCATGCGAGTCCGAACCTGTTAAAGATACAATTGTGTCAACGAGTTATCATAATATAGATTGACAGTACGTGTCTTAATGGTAAAATTCAGTCGTGAACTATAATGAGGGGATGTCATGAGAATACGGAGTCCTTTAAATCACTTGTTATAATGTCGCAATAATGGTTGTTAATGAGAATTGTATAAGTAAGTGCGTGTAAGGGAAGGATAAAAAACATGGTGATGGTACAAGGATCTAGATTAATGAACAATGAAGGGTCAAAGAAATACGTGTTAAAGTGGTCGTAACAAAATTGAGAGGAGACATACGTGCTTTCATGTCCGAATGGTCCAAACTACAAAGTGCAGTTAGATTAACTATATTATGTGAATTGAACTCTGTGTCACTAAGTCTTAGGGCTGAGGATGACGTCAATTGGAATAATTAGGGGTCCAAGGTTTATCTATTAATTCATTGTGTCATTACTTATGTTTCGAGGTCAACAAGTCGGGTTACAGTACAAGGTACTAACATCACGATCACGAGTTCATGCAAGTAAAGTGACATGTCACTGGGCATTAGGCTGAGTGTTAATCAAACCACCTTTTTATGAAATAATCATCTTACTTAGGTGATAGTAATGGTGTCCATGCATGTAAGTATGTCATGGGAAGAGGGTTTTCGCAAGTCTGTAAGTTACAAGTGAGTTAGCTGTTGTCTGCCAGCATGTGAAGTGAGTCATGACAAGTATAAGGAGGTTAAACATTGTAGTACTAATAAGCGGTTTGTTTATCTTAGATTATGTGAAATGTGACGACATATGAGAATGGGTATGCCAATAGTTTGTTGGTACTTATGTTGAACCATGAGAACAATCTAGGTTATGATCCCTGCAGTTGTTAGTAAATGTGGATGAATGTTGGGGTACAACCCCTCGCGAAAGCTGATGGGTGAGTATGTCAAAATATGAAAATGAACATGAACGAACTATCATGCTAGGCATGATGCCAGAAGCGTTGGAGGTCGTGAAATGACCAAATGATGCTATGTATATGATAAATGTGTTGAAAATCATTTGGTGGATCATATGAGTTGACTGCAGATATTACAACCTATTCACCCTAGCGATGGCTTACAAGTACATTTGTTTGAAAAGTTAGTGTGATGTCCTTTGATAATTGAATAGTGTGTTATATAGGAGAGTCGAGAAAACGATGATCTTGTTAGTCTCCAGATAGTGTCATCATACAAACATATATAAGATGTGTTTGATAGTGTGAGTATGAGATCAGTGAACTTCGGGGCGAAGTTTCTTTTAAGGAGGGTAGGAGGTAATACCGTTACCCTGAGCGATTGTCATATCATTGTTGTCAGCGTTGTCATTGTTGTTGTTGTCATTGTTGTCGTCATTATCTTATATAGTTAGGCTGGTTTTGTTGTTGTGTTGTTGGGGTTGTGTGCTGGGAGACACTTCTGTGAGTCATAGGATTTATTACCCTCGTATTCGTAATGTTGGTAGAATGAGTGAGAGGAGTAAACTTCGGGATGAAGTTCCTTGTAAGGTGGGTAGACTGTAATACACCGTTCTGCTAATCCACGTCATGTTAGTCGTTCCGTAGTAGGAGGTGAACTTCGGGACGAAGTTATTATAAGGAGGGTGGATTGTAATACCCATAATTTATTGTAAGTCAAACTATAAGTCGAGATGATAAAGTTAGGTTAATCCTTAGCTTAAATCCAAACAAATACGTCGTAACCCGTTTAAACCCGATCAACTAAACCTTATTCTGAGCCCAACTTATGAACTCGAGCCCAAAGTGAAAAGGAATAGTAATAGAACTCTCAAAACTCATCTATAAGTAACTACGTATAAATAATGAAACACATAAACCCATTAACCTAATAATCCTCTCTTTCAATCGTTACTTTATGCTCAGCAAGTAATACACGCTGCACCATCATCTTCTATTCCTTCATTATCCTAAATCCCTAGACCACTACCTTCCCTAATTAAAATAGAACAGTTCCTAGGCAGGCCCTAAATACATCTACACACATCACCCTTATTTGGAGAAGAAAGCAAGAGGAAAAGAGAAGGCGCGAGGAGGAGTCGGGTTTCGGAATAACTCATCAGTCTAGCACGCATACACACCATTATTTTGGTACGTTGTGGTTGATCACTCTTGTGTCTAATCGTTGATCCGTAGTTACACATGGGTTTAATGTCGTATTTCATTGTGTCACGTCATAAGTCGGTATGTTGAGTTGAGTTTAAGACTATATTCGAGTCTTGAGTCAGAGAGGACCGAATTTACATACACGTTGTTGCTACTCGTTGTTATTGTTTTCTGTGGGTGTCAGGGCTGTTGTGTACCGTCGGTACCTCGCCAGGATTTCCTTTAAATGGGAGCGGAGATGATTCTAATTGTCGTGTGTACTCAGTATAGTCGTTGTATGCGTGTATCGTTGTAGTAGTCATGCATGTATAATGCTGTGAGTTGTGGGCGGTGTGGGCGGTGTGGTTATATATGCATATATATATAGATTCTTTGAGGCAACTCAACTCGCCGCATCCATTGAGGCACAATCTCAACCATTAGATTAAAATCAAATTAAAACAAAAATTCATACATAAAAAAAAATTTCCCAATTTTTTTTCCCAGGGAAAAAAAATCGATATTTTTCGGAATTTTTTTTTTTTTCCGGAAAAAAAAAATTCAGAATATTTTTTTCCACAAAAAAAAAAATTCCGGGAAAAAAAATTCGGAATTTTTTTTTTCCATTTTTTTTTTTCCGAATAAAAAAAGAATCGGAATTTTAAAATAAAATTGGTGTATATAAAAACAATTTCAGTGTACATAATAACTGTTTTAAGGTATATAACAATTTTATTATATCAAATAATTAAGTACATATGCCAATTATTTCAGTGTATATATGTTGATTAATTGGTGTACATAATAACTATTTGAGTGTATATAACATTTTTTTGTTTGAGTGTATATAACAATTATTTTACTGTATATATTGAGGTCTTAAGTGTATGTATATATATAGTGAGTTTAATAACGTATATATAATGAGTTTTTTAGTGTATATAACACTTATTTAGATGTATGTTCCATCTTAATCTAATGGTCTAGATTGTGTTAGCCGCGAACAATCGAGCACACGAATTACGGGACAGAAGACCGAGGCAACCGGACAAGAATAAACCGAGGCAACCGGACCGACAGGCAACAGAACCGACAGGTAACAGGACCGGACAGGAACACCGTAGACTGAAACGAAGGAGGAACGAAACAGCAGCGTCGTGGTATGGAGTCCACTGACTTGAAAACTATATCGGCACGACGGAGGTGGTTATCGTCAACAACGCCGTAAGTTTCCCAAGGTTAACACTGCCAGCTCCCGCACGCGACCACTCGTGTAAGGGAATAGTGGAACGACAAAAACCGACCCAGGAAGGAATGAAAATGTGAGAAGAGAAGGAACAGGAGAGGAGAGTATGTTATGTTTTTTTGTGTGTTTGTACTGTGAACAATGAGCTAGTATTTATAGGGAGAGACTGAGAGGGAGCGTCCCAAACAGAAAAAAAAAACGTCCATCATTAAGGCCTTAAAGACACCAAATCAAAGCCTTAATGACCCCTAGTAAATACCCAATTGACTGAATCTTCCACAGAACATAGACAACTCAGCCCAGTACAATGCACCTAGACACCCAACACACACGCAGGCCCAAAAGAGTAAAAGTCGGGCATAGCCCGCACCGCAGGTGCTCCACCCGAACCCGAGCCGAGCCGGGCCGGGCCGGGCGCGCGCGCGGTCAAAGAACCGGGCCCAAACACACAACATAAAAGGCCCACTTACCTCCTAGTCACACAACTAATAGCCCAAGATAAGAGAAGTCTTATAAATGGACTTCAAGCTCCCTCATCTACCGATGTGGGATAGCAAATGAGGAGGAGAGAATGCAAACTTGACTTTGCCATTATCCAACAGATTGTGCCTCAATGGGTGTAAGGAGTTACCTTGTCTCACCGGAGCCCTCCTATATATATATATATATATATATATATATATATATATATATATATATATATATATATATATATATATATATATATATATATATATATATATATATATATTTAATTGGTCCGAGCGATCTCATTGGTCCGTTTAATCAAACTTCAAATTAGGAAAGTATCATAAATAATAATAAAAAATCAATTAGAGAATCTTTTGATTATTACAATATATATTTAATTTATTATATTAATGTGATATTTTAAAATTCTGACGTGAAAACATTTATAGTTCATTTTTTTTAAAACATTATCGTAAAATAAATTATAAAAATGAAATAATTCGATTCGTGTTAAAAAATGCTTTCATTAGAGTATAAATTTCATATCATTTGTTTCACATTATGTGATGAATTTATAACATATAACAGTTTTAAAATTATCCCACATTGACAAATTACAATATGATAATGAAATTCTATATTATAAATAAAAAGTAATAATTCGTTCTTCGATATCTATCAAAAGTGTTTTGAATCTCAAAAAGAGTTTCTAAGACTATAAACTTAATTAATTATCCTACATCGAGATGATGAAATTTTATATTAGAAATAAAAGTAATCATTTTAAATATCGACCAATAAAAACTTTTAAATTATCCCACATCGAAAAATTATGATGGGGCGATGGAATTCTATATTATAAATATTAGTAATCATTCGGTTTTAAATATCGACTAAAAAACTTTTGATATATAAGACTGCAAATTTAAAATCATCCCGTATTTACAAAATTACAGTGAGTTGATGAAATTCTATATTATCAACAAGAGTAATGATGTATTTTTTTAATCTTAAAAAGAGCGGATGAAAAACTATAAACTTAAATAAATTATTTCACATCGAAAAATATGATAAGTTGATGAATTCTATATTATAAATAAGACTAATCATTCGTTATTAAATACCAATCAAAAAAATATTTTAAGTCTTAAGAAGTCTCTTAATAAGACTACCAACTTAAAGTAAAAATAATCTCACATCGAAAAATGATAATAAGGTGATGAAACTTTATATTATAAATAATATACTCCATAGTAACCATGTGCTAGATATTAACCAAAAATATTTTGAATCTTAAAATATATATTAAGACTATAAACTTAACTAAAACTATCTCACATTTGAAAAATTATAAAGTTTCATCAAACATAAATATTTTGAGTCTTAAAATAGTTGTCAAGACTATACACTTAAATAAAAAAAATTATAATAAGGTGATGAAATTCTATATTATAAATAAAACTAAAAAAAAATCTTTAGACATCAACGAAGTTAAGTAATTCTCCCACATCGAAAAATTGTGATGAGCTTATGAATTTGTACTAAAGAAGAGTAATCATCGTTTTTAGTTATTAACCAACAATTTTTTTTTTGTTTTAAAAAAAACTGTGACAGAATTCTATGTCATTGTTTTTTAAATTAGGATGAAGTCATAATTTGTAGTCTTGAGTTTATAAAGGGTCTTAATAAGACTACAAACTTAAAATTATCCCACATCGAAATAATTAAAATAAGTTACGGTAATGATTCTATATTATAAATAAGACTACAAATTTAGTTAAATTTATCCCATATCGACAAATTATAATAAGGTGATGGATTTTTATATTATAAATAAGACTAATTATTTGTTCTTAGATTCTTAGATATCAATCAAAATCTTTTGAGTCTTTAGAAACTATTAAGACTATAAACTTAAAGTAAATTATCCCACATCGAAAAATTATACCCCTCTCTTTTGAGTCTTAAAACACTCTTAAGACTATAAATTTAAGTAAATTATATCCCACATCAAAAAATTATACTCAAATATTATAAATAAGTGTAATCATTCGTCTATGAATAAAAGTTCTTAATTAGACTATATCTAAACTTAAATAAATTTAAGTAAAATTATCCCACATCAAAAAATTATAATAAGGTGAATTTTTATTATTATATAAATAAGAGTAATCATTCATTCAAAATATATAATATGATAATCCATATGTTTATACTAAAAGTGGAATATTTTAAATGTTTAAATACAACTCTATTGGTTAAATACCAACAAAAAAAACTTTTGAATCTTAAAAAAGCTTTTAATATACTTAAAAAGAGCTTTTAAGACTACAAGCTGAAGTAAATTATCTCACATCGAAAAAAAATTGACGAGCCGATGGAAGACTATAAACTTAAATAAATCATCCCACATCGAAAAGTTATGATAAGGTGATGAAACTTTATAGTATAAATAAGACTAATCATTCGTTATTAAATATCAATAAAAAATTCTAAGTCTTAAAAAGTCTCTTCATAAGAAAAAATATAATAAGGTGACACTTAAGTAAAACTATCCAACATCCAAAAAATGATAAAGTTTTATCAAACAAAAATCTTTTGAGTCTTAGAAAGGTTCTTAAGACTATACACAAAAGACTAATTATAATTTTTTCCTTAGACATCAACCAAGAATATTTTGAGTTTAAAAAAGTCTTAATTAATAAGACTACAAAATTAAAATTATCCCACATTGAAACAATTAAAATAAGGTACGGTGATGATTCTATATTATAAATAAGACTACAAATTTTACTTAAATTATCCCACATCGACAAATTATAATATGATTATGGTTCTATATTATAAATAAGACTAATTATTTGTTCTTAGATATTATATCAATCAAAATCTTTTGAGTCTTCAAAAAACTCTTAAGACCATAATAAGACGATGAAATTCTATGGTGATAAAATTCTATATTATAAACAAGACTAATCATTCATCCTTAGATGTCAACAAAAAAACTTTTAGTCTTAAAAAAAGTTATTAATAAGACTACAAATAAAGTTAAATTAAAATTATCACATATCAAAAAATTATAATGAGGTGATATAATTCTACGTAATCTTTCGTTCTTAGATATTAACCAACAATCTTTTGAACTTAAAAAAAGGTATAATTAAAGTATATAGTTAATGTATAATTATCCCGCATCGAAATTAAGATGGTGTGATGAAATTCTATGTATTATAAATAAGAGTAATCATGCATCCGTTTATAAATAAAAGTTCTTAATTAGACTCTATCTAAACTTAAATAAACTTAATTAAAATTATCCCACATCGAAAAATTATAATAAGGTAGATTTTTTTATTATATAAATAAGAGTAATCATTCATCAAAAGTATATACTCCAACAAGATGATCAAATTCGATTATATAAATAAAGAGTAATCGTCTATCATCTAACATAGATATAAAAACAAACTCTTTTATGTCTTCAAAATAGCTCTTAAAATTATAAACTTAATTAAGTAATTAAATTATACCACATCGAAAAAGTATGATGAGGTGATGAAATTTTATATCATAAGTGAGTAATCTTATGGTTTTAAATATCAACCAACAAATTTTGAGTCTTAAAAAGCTTTTAAAAGGACTAGAAAGCTAAAATTATCCTACATCGAAAAAATTAAAATAAGGTAATGATTCTGTATTATAAATAAGAAAAATCGTGCGTTTTTCTGGGTCTTTAAAGCATATCTTAAAACTATAAACCTTGAGTAAATTATCCTATATCGAAAAATTATGATGAGGCGATAAAATCTTATATTATCAATCAAAAAAATTATTCGCATGTATTCTTTTGAGTTTTGGAATAAGATCTTAAGACTATAAACTTAGTTGAAATTAAGTTTGATTACTAATATCATGTGATCATCTTATTTATTATAATGATATAGATTGATCAAGTGTCTTATTTAACGAATATACATCACCAATGTAATTAAGTCAATTAACCCGTGCAACGCACGGGCTTTAATCTAGTAAGAATAATAATGAGTTGGATGTAAGGTTAGCATAGGGGTATATAGGTTGTACGTACTAGTTAGCTGTGGTGTAATAATTATAATAATAAGTTGCCCTAATATAATTTAATTAAGATGACACCGGTTAAATAATAGGTTATGACTAATTCGGTATTGAGTATATAATATCATAGTATGACTAGGTCGGTGTCGGGTTTCATTTCACAATTTAATTACGTTATGATCAATAATAATTTAAGTATATAATATTTTACTAGGATCAGACTCTGTAGAATTTCCGGGATGATCTGTACTACCGACGCTCTGGTGACCTGCTAACTAGGTAAAGTTGCGAAGGTTCGACAACAGTGGGAATATGTGATTGATGGTGTTCCCATGTTCCAAATGGTCAAGAAATTAAAAGCTTGAAAGGGAATTTTGAAGGGCCTGAATAAGGAGTGCTTCTCCAACATTGAACAACAACATGATGATGCTATGAAGGATTTAAATCAGTTGCAGGAGAAGCTGGTGAACAATCCGACTGATGATGCTCTCATCTCTGAAGAGATTCAGAAACTAGATCAGGTCAGGAATCTGCAGCAAGCTCGGGAGAGCTTTCTCCAACAGAAGGCTAAAGCAGCTTGGATTAGGGGAGGGGACTCGAATACTGCCTACTTCCATACTTGTCTCAGACAAAGACAGAATAAAAATCGAATTGCTCAAATCCAAAGTCTCACGGGACAAGAATGTACTACTTCAGACCAAATCCAGAATGCATTCTTAGATTATTATCAGAGTTTGCTTGGTTCATCCAAGAAGACTCAACCCTTAAGAAAGTGCATTATTAACACAGGAAGCAAATGCACCGCTGCTTAATGGGACAATTTGCTCGCGCCTGTGACAGACGATGAGATTAAAAATATTGTCTTCTCCATTCCTCAAGACAAGGCTCCTGGTCCGGATGGATATACCAGCGGATTCTTTCAGGCGGCCTGGGATATTGTGGGCAATGATGTTTGCTGTGCTGTAAAGGAATTCTTTCGTGCTGGCAGATTGTTACAACAGGTCAATGCTACGACTATTTCCCTTATCCCCAAAATTGAGAGACCTTTTTCCGTTACTCAATTCCGTCCTATAGCGTGCTGTAATACCATTTACAAGATCATCTCTAAAGCATTATGCAGCAGATTGGCTTCAGTTCTCCCGGATTTAGTTGATAAAACGCAAGGAGGATTCATCAAAGGACGCTCAATCGTTGAAAACATTCTCATTTGTCAGGACCTGGTGAAAATGTATGAGAGGAAATGGTCTTCTGTTCGATGTATGTTCAAAATTGACCTTCAAAAAGCTTATGACTCGGTGGAATGGGACTTCATTCATCAGATGCTTTACGCCTTAGAATTTCCCCCTATTTTCATTGAGATGATTATGAGTTGTGTTGCTTCCACCTCCTTCACCCTTTCAATGGTGCAAACTTTGGTTATTTCAAAGGGAGGAGAGGATTAAGACAAGGAGATCCAATCTCTCCTCTACTCTTTACGTTATGTATGGAATATCTCTCGAGGACGCTCAAGTATGCTACTGAGAAACATGATTTCAACTATCATCCAATGTGCAAAGATCTAAGGCTGACACATCTCATGTTTGCTGACGACCTCCTAATGTTTTGCAAAGGAGATGCTAAATCGATTATCCTGCTTATTAAAGCTTTTAATACTTTCTCTGAATCCACGGGTTTGGAGAAAAATTCTGGTAAATCGGAAGTTTACTTTAATGGCATGACAGCCGACTTGCAACAAGATATCCTGAATATTACGGGTTTTACTATGGGTTCCATGCCTTTTAGGTATTTAGGAGTCCCTATAAAACCTGGAAAGGTGGCCAAAGAGGATTGTATTAAGCTTACGAAAAAAATTGTTGCCCGTATAAGAGGGATTGGTGCCCGTAAACTGACATATGCGGGTAGAATTACTCTGATTAATTCTGTCCTCAACACCTTACATTCCTATTGGGCTTCCATTTTTACTCTTCCTGTTAGCGTCACGAAGAGGATCGAAGCTATATGTCGTAACTACCTGTGGGCTGGGCAGGCAGAGTATCAAAGAGTCCCATTAATTGCTTGGGAAAAAATCACTATGACGAAAAACGAAGGAAGATTGGGAATTAAGAGAGTGGGAGTTTGGAATGATGCGGCTATTGGAAAGCTAGTAGATTGGATTTATACACAGCCTGACAAACTCTGGATTAGATGGATAATTCAAGTTTACTTAAAGGGTCAAAATTGGGATGATTACGTTCCCAAAACAGGTGATAATTGGGCTTGGAAGAACATATGCAAAATTAAGGAGAAGATGAAGAATGGTTATATTCAAGGGCGATGGTCAGGAAATCAGTCTCGATATTCCATTCGGGATGGATACAAGTACCTTAACCTGCATGGTAGTCCTAAATATTGGGCTCCTATCATTTGGAACTCTTTGAACATTCCCAAACACTCTATAATAGCGGGGATGGCAATGATGAATGGTATGAATACCAAGGAGAAACTTGCAAAAATTGGGTGTGTCTCAGATGACCTATGCTGTCTATGTAATGCTGCAAGCGAAACAATAGCACACTTGTTCTTCGACTGTCCGTATAGCAGAAAATTCTTAAAAGGTGTGGAGTATTGGTATGGACCTGTTACTGATGCAATAACACTGAGTACGCAGCAGCGAACTGATAAATGGGCTAGGAATGCAATGGTCCTTGTTGCTTGTTACTATTATATATGGTATCAAAGGAATAAGGCGAGAGTTGAATTCACGTTGAGCAGGCCTGAACGCATAGCGGACCAACTCAGAACTGAGATTAACGTGTATGGGCATATGAATGAGAAGAAGCACTGACGTGGGATCATGAGACTAATTTGCTTTTTGATCATGGAAATTGGTGATGCGTGATTGAAGCGTGCCTTGTTTGATGTTTTACTGATTCATGCTTGTTCATTTTAATCCTTGTATAGTTTGAAACTCGTTTTTTGTGAATATATATATATATAGCCTCACATTTTACCAAAAAAAAATAACAACGTAAAGTTTTTCCTTACTTAGAATACGTTAATATTATGATATTATGATGCATGTATGAGCTATGAGTACGATGTGATATGAGAATGATGTTGAATAATGATGGGAGAATGATTGATGAATATTTATATATAGGAGTTGGTGAGGCTAGCCGGGCCCCATGATCACGGTCCCCTCCCTGATTTCTCCTCGTGGGTTGTTGAACTTGCGGGGGGTGTGCACACTCGGAATGAAAGGGCCTGCCAGAAGAGTTGAGATGAGATGAGATTATTGATTGGTACCATGATGGTACTGAATGTTGAGATGAGATTATTGATTGGTTCCATGATGGTACTAGAATGTGGATATGATATTGATGATTGGTACCGATCGAGACGGTTGCGATTGAATGTTTTATATTACGCTAGTGTTATGATGTTAGCATGTTCTAACCGTATTCTTTGTCTAAATTGTCACCCTATTTTATTGGGAACCTGCGACGTTCCAATTGACATTTCCGGTCTCTTGGGGAGCAGTGTTAGTGTGCAGGTTGACGATGTGCGATGATTGTATTCTGGTTGACTGTACGGGATGGGTCTGCGCTGTCACTGATCACTTTTTTGCGGACATGACATAGGTCCACCCCGACGCGGCCACGCGCGGGTTTGGGTAGGCGAATGAATCTCCATATGAGAATGGATCGAATTGAAATTTAGGTCGAAGTAGAGTCGCCACCGAACTTTGTGGGAGTTCGGGCCTGTTCGAACCCACTCTATGTCGTAGTGGGCCGTATATAAAATACGGCCCATTTCCGATGTCAGAGTTTATTGGGCTCGTCCCTTTGCATTTAATACCGATACCGACATTATCGGATATCGTGTATTGAATGACTCTCTTGCGCCAACGGTTTCGGGCATCCGGAAACCGAGGTTCTGAGTAAGGGGTGAGGGTACGTGTTGGGAAGCCCACGAAGGACACCCAACCCCGCCCTCACATTAGCGGCCTCTACTAAGATCTCGAATGACTTTCCAACACGCGCGTTAGTTGAACGTGAAAATGATATGCAAAGATTATTTTTCCTTAAGCATGTGAGGAATTGAAAAGGGTTTCTACGTCGATTTAATGCAATTAATTCTACATCGAAGTTGAATTTTAGCATGCGGGTTCAAATTAGTAAAATAAAATAAACAAGCAAAATTGACAAAAGAAACAACAAACTGTTAGTAACGATATAACGAATAATAACGGTTTGTGCAAATATTGAATTGTATAGAATGATGCAAACGAGATGATGCATGGTTTGAAAAGATAGTAGTACACGTGATTAATTAGGCACGTGTTGACTTAAGTCATAAAATACTATCGAATTTAGAAAGAAGAATGTACGACGCATGGTATTGGTCGTGATGAGGCCACTCGATCGAGTGGTCGATGGACCCGATCGAGTGGACCCGATGCGTCAACGGGTTTCGACCCTTATTCAATAAGATACTTGTTTTGAAAATTGATACAAACGAAAATAAACGGATTATTATTTAAGTTGACTTGTTTCAATAATCAAGTAGTCGGGGTGTCGGAATAAGCGACCGGCAACGCTGTGTGCAGTACACTTGTATATTCGGGTTTCCTTATTCCGACATCCCTCATACTCGACACAAATCAACAAGTAATTTAATGTCTTTTAATATTAGTTATATTATTGATATTAGGACGCGATAATAACGATAAGAAAAGACAACGACGACGCATGACACGAAAGAAAGAGAAGAGAGAAAAGACGAGGTTTCGGCACCCTCAACCTACGTGTTCCTTATGCTCGGACGGGGACTCGTAGTGGCGGCTTGCACGGGAGTTTCGAGTATGTAGGCTAAGTTGTGGTGGTTAGGGTTTCGATTCCTAAAGCTAGATTTAGGGTTTGAGTTTGATCTTGATGAGCGTTGAAAAGTTGAATTAGGGTTAATTTGATGTGTTGAAAGTTTGATGTTGATTAGGGTTTGATTTGATGTTGATTAGGGTTTGATTTGATGTTGATTAGGGTTGTAAAGTTGTGTAAAAGTCCCTTGAAGTGTGTGCATGGAGGGGGTTTATATAGGCATTGCTAGGGTTCCCCGGTTAGGGTTACTCGACCGAGTAACCAGTTGACTCGGTTGAGTGGCCCGTTGTGCCTGAAGTCGGGCCTGAAACAGGCCCACTCGATCGAGTGGGTTGGGCACTCGATCGAGTGGCCCAGCTGGGTCTTGCGGGTCAGCTTCTTGGACCGTGGCTTTGGATGTTTGATGGGTTTTTGTATTTGAATTGGACTTTTTGTGTTTGAGTGGCTGTTTTGTATGTCTCGGAAACGACTTTGACCGGGGTTGACCTAATCGCTAAAAGTCGGTTTTATTTCCGGTGTCGGTTTTGACCCAAATTAGTCTTGTTTGACTGGAAACGACCCACTGGGCCTGAATTTGAGGTCAGTTTTGTGAGATTTGTACTCCGTAAGTGCATTAGCCAGCAACTAATACCATATCCGAGCGCGTAGAAACACGTTAGCGTCCGATCATCATCGGGTGTTTTTTGGAAACTGTTATAGACACCTGACAGTCAAAATGCGGGTGTCTACAGAGCCCCCACTCTGACTGAGGCTTGGACAAGGCGAAAGTCAGAGTAGCTACCAAGTCAGTTAAGACCTGGTAGACTTCCGGTCAGGTCGTTTATAGTCCATTAGACTCGCGTGAAGGGCTCGCCAACCATAAGACAGAATTCATACCTGAGCTGATGATAACTCCGTGGGGAATCGAACTTGTTGCATAAGTCCTGGGTGCGTCTGTGTGTAGGCCCATCCCGTGCTATTCCGGGGAAAATGCCGCCTGGGGCTTTCCATTGGGGAGATTTAGGGGTTGTATGTCCCTGTTTGAGTCGTACCTGTATAAGTCACATAAAATGCATGCAACACGTAGGTAGTAAAATGACTCGTGCTGGGGAAAATGATTTTTGAATTTTTGAATTCTTGAAAATTTTGAAATCTTGAATTTTTGAAATTTTGAAGTTTTGACTCCTAAAGCATTTTAGGAAGGAAATTTGCAGTTTCAATAGTCCAAAATTTGACCTTGTCGAAAAGGATTTTTTCAAATGGCTAAATTTTGCAAATTTCAAAGTGGAATTTGAAGAGTGAGGCCTACTGACAGACTCGACTCTGGACGTGACAGGACGAGTTGACCGACACGAACTGGACTCTCTAAGGGTTGGACCGTTACTCGGTAGGGGGATGGGCCACCTAAGATGACGAGGCTCTAAAGTTGCGCTATTCCGCAGCCTAGGCGAGTGGCAACACGGTCGTACATCGAAATGGGATAGATATGCTATAGGGGGATTGCAGTAGTCTGTAATGAGACTGTTTTAGTTTGGTGCCTTTCTGGATTTCCGATTTTAGGGTACATTTCCAAAGTGGCTATTGCCTCGAGTCCTGACAGATTCTTGTCTTCGACTGAGCCGAGTACTAAGACACACGACAGAAAGGAGGTTATATTTTTTGGATTTATCTGGATTTTGTGAGTGGATGGAGAACTTCTGCCTAGAAGAAGCCCCCGGGACAACAAAGCTAGCTGTTGAGAACATGATGGTGTCGTGACCGGAATAATGGCGCTTTTTGAATGTGTGTCAATGTGAGTGGTTGTGCCTCCGTTGAAAGGCTGCCTACGTATTCACGTGTAGTGAAATCAAACCATGCCGTAGTTCAGTGGATTGAAAGATTATTATGGTGCCTAGTCTAATAGGACTTTGTGTGTAACTAGCCATAACAATGGTGCAGGCCAGGTGCATTCCCAATGATGTCTTGATCAAAGGGCTAAAATGGTTAGGATATTGATCCTGTGACTGTGAGCGTTCTCCGGGGTAGTCCCCAGAGGTGGTGTGAACTATTTGGGCATGTTCTATGCCGACCGCAAGTTGAATTCCCGTATTTGGGGTTGGTAACTGGTTTGGATGTTTTTGGAAATGTGGGGCTAGGAAGTAAGTGGCTTTGATGATTCGAAATCCGGAGCTTGATTTTGTGGAGCTGAGGCTTCGAGGGTAAGGTATTGTAATGTGGTAGGAAAGGGGGAAGTCGAGTAATGATGGCTCGAACTTCAATTGGGCTGGTTTGATAATGCGGGATCCGGTTTCCATGTCTGGCCCTAATGGTTAGGGGTATCCTATGGAGCTTGAATCCTCAAAATTCCGGCCTGTCTCTAGCCTAGGTCTCGAGGAGGTCTTGAGGGTTGTAATGTGGGAAGGCTGAGTGTGGTGTTAGCTAACCAGCTTGATTGTTACTCCCCTATTGGATGGTATTGATAATTTTGAATTTGACCGTACCCCGGTCAAAGGATTTTCACTTGAGTTGACCGTTGACCACGGTCATGGGTATTTGATTTTTTTTGATTGACCTCTTAGCCCCGGTCATGAGTTTTTTGAATTTTTGTTGATTGACGTCTTAGCCCCGGTCAAGAGTTTTTTGAATGTTGGTTGACCTCTTAGCCCCGGTAATGGGTTTTTTGAATTTTGGTTGACCTCTCAGCCCCGGTCATGGGTTTTTTGAATTTTGGTTGACCTCTCAGCCCCGGTCATGGGTTTTTTGAATTTTGGTTGACCTCTCAGCCCCGGTCATGGGTTTTTTTGAATTTTTGCTGGTTGACCTCTTAGCCCCGGTCATGGGATTTTTTGAATGTTGGTTGACCTCTCAGCCCCGTTCATGGGTTTTTTGAATTTTGGTTGACCTCTCAGCCCCGGTCATAGGTTTTTGAATTTTGGTTGACCTCTCAGCCCGGTCATGGGTTTTTTGAATTTTGGTTGACCTCTTAGCCCCGGTCATGGGTTTTTTGAATGTTGGTTGACCTCTTAGCCCCGGTCATGGGTTTTTTGAATTTTGGTTGACCTCTCATCCCCGGTCATGGGTTTTTTGAGTTTTGGTTGACCTCTCAGCCCCGGTCATGGGTTTTTTGAATTTTGGTTGACCTCTCAGCCCCGGTCATGGGTTTTTTGATTTTTTTTCGTCCAGTTTTTTTGTTGGTCAGACTAACACCAAAGGTAGGGGTCGGTTGATCTTATCGGATGGGTTTTTGTTGTGGGAAATGGGCTTGCCTCCCGTCTTGGACCAAAACTAGGAGACTACCCAGATTTGTCATAGGATTCGATATGCTCCTGCTAAGGGTAGTTATGTGGCTTTTCTATACCAGACATGGAATAGGTAAAAGGAAAACACGGGCTCGGTTTCCTGCAGTCATTATAGATGTGCCTATAATAGTCACGTGCATGTGCTCACAGTGTATGATGGTGTTCGTCATGTTCTCGGAAACACATAAGGAAAGTATATGTGAGAAATAGAAAAGCCGATTTTATCGAATTTTGAAAAAGAGGACAGAATACAGCTGACTCTGACTCTGATCTGGAAATTAGGATGTAGGGTACCCTAAACTCGGACTCAGACTTAGACTCGAATCAAATCCAGACTAAAGGATGCTCGTTTTTTTGGTAAAGTCCTTGATTGGAGAGAACGACAAGTGCCACGACTCGTCTAAACTCGGCTTTGCGCAAATGCAAGAGAGGGAGTCAAACTAGACACGGCCCGGGGTGACGGGTCGACAAAGACTCTCGGACCGGGATACTTGAATGTTGACCTAGACGAGGTAACGACCACAAATTAGACTCGGGTTGCAGAAGGGTGAGTCCGAAAATGGGGCGACCATGTTTGGCTCGGATTAGACCCTCCTAAGACAAATGTGTAGGGTGCGATTCTCGGAGTGACCGTGATTAATCGCTCCGTCGGAGAATAGCCCCCAGGTGAGACCGAGGACTTAGATGGTGTGGCATCTAAGTGACTCAAAAGTGGGGTACGTGAGACACGTGTAAGACATGACCCTTAGAGCAACCGTGATTGATCGCTCCGTTGAAGGGTAGCCCCCGAGTGGGGTTGAAGATTTTGTTAATACTCGAGTTGGACGAGTGACCCTTAGACGTAAGGACCACGAACCTTTTGTTATAGGGCTATGCCTTGTAAAAGGTTGACTCGGAAAAGACACCTGGACGGGTGACTTGTGAAAGATGGGCCTTCCTTAGGATTCGGCTATGTGGGCCGAGTCCTGTTCAAAGGAAGGTCCACGTGAAACATCCCAAACTTTGGACTCGATTGTGTAGACGGGCCCTCCTTTGCAGGAGTATGTCCTACGTAGGTGGGCCTTGCCTTAGTCTAATAAGGCAGACTGGGGTAGGGAAGAAACTCGTGATGTAAGATCGACGGAGTTTCGACGCTAAAGACCTTGACAACTTACGACATGACCCGACACTGCGAAATACGGGAAGTCCTAAAAAGAAGAGGGTTTCGAAAATTGATTGTTTTGGAAAAGTCCGAGAGAACTCAGGGAAAGGCCCGATTTTTCGAAAAAATCGGAAAGTGTATCGGGCCTCGGTTTTGAAAGTTCGAAAATGTTTTCGAGTTTTGAATTGGGCAGCATACCGGCTAGAAAATAGGATATTTTGAGTAAAATCATAAGTCCTAAATTCGGTATGTGTCCCGGGTTTTGAAATTGGATATCTTGAAAATTGAAAATTTGAATGTCGAAAAAAAGAATTTCCGACGATTTGAAAATTGAAGATGAGATCCCGAAGATTTGAAAATCAAAAACGGCATCTCGAAGATTTGAAAATTGAAATTGAATTTTTGAAAATTCGAAAATCGAATGGTGGATCGGAAGTTCGAATTTCGAAATGGGCGGCATGCCGGCTAGAAAATAGGCTTGTTTTGAGTCAAATCATAAGTCCTAAATTTCGGCAGCCTTCCGAGTTTTTGAAAGTTGAATATTTTTGAAAAGATGCATTTTTGAAATGACGGTTTTTGAAAACGACACGGAAACCAAGTAGCATGTAGTCAAGCATTATAACGATGCCATGTATGCTCTATACTAAGTCTCGGTCAATCTATAGAGGGTCTATACCAATGTACATAGTCTAGACGTTGATCGGGACGGACTTCCTAAGTCGAGCTGATCTTAGAACATGCCGCGAAACCCACTCGAATCGACTATGGACACCTTTTGACATATCCATATTGGAGCACATCAACGGTATAGTGGGACGTCGGTCGCGAGTACCGACCCGGGAAAAAATGGGTTATGCATGAACCGTAAAACTAAAGCGCGTATTGTATTTGTCAAACGATTTCTATTCGAGTCTCACCCTGAGGATGCCGATGGTAAGTCACGCATCAGTTAATCCCCAGCTTAGTCGCCAAATTGTGGACATGACATAGGTCCACCCCGACGCGGCCACGCGCGGGTTTGGGTAGGCGAATGAATCTCCATATGAGAATGGAACGAATTGAAATTTAGGTCGAAGTGGAGTCGCCACCGAACTTTGTGGGAGTTCGGGCCCGTTCGAACCCACTCTATGTCGTAGTGGGCCGTATACAAAATACGGCCCATTTTCGATGTCAGAGTTTATTGGGCTCGTCCCTGTGCATTTGATACCGATACCGACATTATCGGATATCGTGTATTGAATGACTCTCGTGCGCCAACGGTTTCGGACATCCGGAAACCGAGGTTCTGAGTAAGGGGTGAGGGTACGTGTTGGGAAGCCCACGAAGGACACCCAACCCCGCCCTCACATTAGCGGCCTCTACTAAGATCTCGAATGACTTTCTAATACGCGCGTTAGTTGAACGGGAAAATGATATGCAAAGATTATTTTTCCCTAAGCATGTGAGGAATTGAAAAGGGTTTCTACGTCGATTTAATGCAATTAATTCTACGTCGAAGTTGAATTTTAGCATGCGGGTTCAAATTAGTAAAATAAAATAAACAAGCAAAATTGACAAAAGAAACAACAAACTGTTAGTAACGATATAACGAATAATAACGGTTTGTGCAAATATTGAATTGTATAGAATGATGCAAACGAGATGATGCATGGTTTGAAAAGATAGTAGTACACGTGATTAATTAGGCACGTGTTGACCTAAGTCATAAAATACTATCGAATTTAGAAAGAAGAATGTACGACTCATGGTATTGGTCGTGATGAGGCCACTCGATCGAGTGGTCGATGGACCCGATCGAGTGGACCTCTAAAAAAGGTTTCTGTTTCGTATTTTAGACCTTACTCAGTCGATTTATTGGCCAACTCGATCGAGTATGTAGCCACTCGACCGAGTCACTGTGAGACTCGACCGAGTCACTGTGAGACTCGACCGAGTCACTGTGAGACTCGACCGAGTCACTGTGAGACTCGACCGAGTGGAGGTCATGAAAACATTCTGATTCGATTTTTTGGGGTGCCACTCGACCGAGTGGGCTAGGCACTCGGTCGAGTGCCCCCTGTACGAACATGGGGTTCGTTTGCAATTTTGTATTGGTTTTGAAATTGCTTTTGATTTTTGATAATTTGATGAGTTTGTTGAATCGGGCATAAATATTGTGAAATTTATACTCGAAACTTGTCCTCGATACTCGTCATATCCCATATTCGATTTTTGAATCGATATGGAATACTAGAGTGAAAATAAAAGACAAAAATTGCTTTGAGTCGTTTTAGATTAACTATCGCGATATGAATGGATTTTCTCCGCGTTTAATAATGTCGTGATTCTAGTGAATTGTATGACAATTATTTAGCATCAACGAAAAAATCGCATTAGTTAATTAAATTGACTAGATCGTTAGATTCGACATCCAATTATGGAATTGGTATCAAATCTAACGGATCGACACTTTAGACGAATTGAAAGGACTTGATTCCCTCGGCTTCTCCGACATCGAAATAAATCCCTAAGGATTGCGACATGTCGGATCCGCGTCAACGGGTTTCGACCCTTATTGAATAAGATACTTGTTTTGAAAATTGATACAAACGAAAATAAACGGATTATTATTTAAGTTGACTTGTTTCAATAATCAAGTAGTCGGGGTGTCGGAATAAGCGACCAGCAACGCTGTGTGCAGTACACTTGTATATTCGGGTTTCCTTATTCCGACATCCCTCATACTCGGCACAAATCGACAAGTAATTTAATGTCTTTTAATATTAGTTATATTATTGATATTAGGACGCGATAATAACGATAAAAAAAGACAACGACGACGCATGACACGAAAGAAAGAGAAGAGAGAAAAGACGAGGTTTCGGCACCCTCAACCTACATGTTCCTTATGCTCGGACGGGGACTCGTAGTGGCGGCTTGCACGGGAGTTTCGAGTATGTAGGCTAAGTTGTGGTGGTTAGGGTTTCGATTCCTAAAGCTTGGTTTAGGGTTTGAATTAGGGTTTGAGTTTGATCTTGATGAGGGTTGAAAAGTTGAATTAGGGTTAATTTGATGTGTTGAAAGTTTGATGTTGATTAGGGTTTGATTTGATGTTGATTAGGGTTGTAAAGTTGTGTAAAAGTCCCTTGAAGTGTGTGCATGGAGGGGGTTTATATAGGCATTGCTAGGGTTCCCCGGTTAGGGTTACTCGACCGAGTAACCAGTTGACTCGGTTGAGTGGCCCGTTGTGCCTGCAGTCGGGCCTGAAACAGGCCCACTCGATCGAGTGGGTTGGGCACTCGATCGAGTGGCCCAGCTGGGTTGCGCGGGTCAGCTTCTTGGACCGTGGCTTTGGATGTTTGATGGGTTTTTGTATTTGAACTGGACTTTTTGTGTTTGAGTGGCTGTTTTGTATGTCTCGGAAACGACTTTGACCGGGGTTGACCGAATCGCTAAAAGTCGGTTTTATTTCCGGTGTCGGTTTTGACCCAAATTACCTTGTTTGACTGGAAACGACCCACTGGGCCTGAATTTGAGGTCAGTTTTGTGAGATTTGTACTCCGTAAGTGCATTAGCCAGCAACTAATGGTTTTGAGCCCATATCCGAGCGCGTAGAAACACGTTAGCGTCCGATCATCATCGGGTGTTTTTTGCAAACTGCTATAGACACCTGGCAGTCAAAATGCGGGTGTCTACACTTTTATAGGCTGTAATCCTATTAGTTGTGCTTCCGCTGTGTAATTGTGGAAACGTGTTCTGTAGATACGAGATTGTAATAATTCATTACTTAGCTTTAAATGGTTAGTTCCTGAATTGTATTGTAATGGACTACTACCTCGGGTAATACCGAGATGGTAACACCTTTATTTACTTGGAAATGTCTTGATAAGGCTTCTGGGTAAATGAGAGCATTATAGTTTGACCTAGAAATTAGGGATAAAAAAGGGGCAGAAAATCATGTTGCTGACCATTTAAGTAAAATTTCTCCTAGAGAAGACTGGCCGAGTATAGTCGATTTCTTTTCTGACGAGCAGTTATACTCTCTATTTACTGAAGATATTCCTTGGTATGCCGATATCGTGAACTACATAGTCACTAGTTCTTTTCCATCTAATTTTTCTAAGGCTAAAAGAGACAAAATCAGGTATGATGCTAAACATTTTATATGGGATGACCCGTATTTGTGGAAATGTTGTAGTGACCAGGTGGTTCGTCGATGTGTTGCTGAGCAAGAGCACAAATCCATTTTAGAGTTCTGTCACAGTCTAGAGTTTGGTGGCCATTTCGGTCCACAAAGGACAGCACATAAGGTTCTTGAATGTGGTTTTTATTGGCATACGTTATACAAAGATGCTTATATGTTCTGCAAATCGCATGAACAATGCCAAAAAACAGGTAATTTGACTAAAAGAAGTGAGATGCCTCAAACCGGTATTTTAATATGTGAAGTATTTGATGTTTGGGGGATAGATTTTATGGGTCCTTTTCCTTCTTCAAATGGTTATCTTTACATTTTGCTTACAGTCGATTATGTGGCAAAATGGGTAGAGGTCAAAGCTACTAAGAGAGATGATGCTAAAACTGTGGTTGAGTTTGTTAAGAGTCACATTTTTAATCGGTTTGGTGTTCCAAAGGCTATAATTAGTGACCGTGGTACGCATTTTTGTAATAAGACACTTGGGTTATTGCTAAACAAGTACCATGTGGTTCATAGGAACGGTACGGCATATCACCCGCAAAGTAGCGGGCAAGCCGAGGTGTCAAATCGTGAGATTAAATCTGTTTTAGAGAAAATGGTGAATCCCAACAGAAAAGATTGGAGTTCTAGGTTAGGAGATGCTTTATGGGCTTATCGTACAGCATATAAAACTCCCTTAAACATGTCTCCATTTAGGCCGGTGTACGGGAAAGCATGTCACTTACCTGTAGAACTCGAGCATAAGTCTTGGTGGGCATTAAAACAGTGCAATCTGGACTATAAGAAGGCTGGAGATGAAAGAAAGTTGTAGCTTCAGGAGCTGGAAGAGTATAGGTTAGAGGCATATGAGAATGCACATATCTATAAGCAAAAAACAAAGGCTTTTAATGATAAGATGATTGCTAGGAAATTTTTTATTGTTGGGCAGAAGGTACTGTTGTTTAATTCTCGTCTGAAATTATTTCCTGGTAAATTGCAAAGTCGATGGCTTGGTCCTTTTGTTGTGCTTAATGTTTTTCCACATGGTGCTGTTGAGATTAAATCTCTTGATACTAACAAGGTTTTTAAAGTGAATGGACAGCGTCTTAAACCTTTCTATGAGCTACCGGAAGTAATGCTTGTTGAGGATATGATTTTAGAGGAACCTTGAAACCATTGTGACATTACGTCGAGCCGCGACGTTAACCAAGGCGCTTCTTGGGAGGCAACCCAAGCTTAATTTTATCGTTTTAATGTTTATTGGAGTCGGCTTAAGTGCCTCCCTGAGTTTCGCAACCTTTGTAAGGGGATGTTAATAGTGTCGGTTGCATAAAAAATATTAATAAGGACTTTTACATCGGTATATGTTGCTGCTCATATGTAGGTATTCACTTCAATTTCATACTTCATTTTTTTTTGTTAAGTGTTGTATTCTGCAGGAGTCTTGTTGAGGAACAATTTTCGTATTGCTGTTTGGTTGATACAATGGAAAGAAAAGGGCGACGATGATAGTTTGGGGCTGATACCATCACATACAATTCTTCAATGCTAAATGCTGGAATGACAACCTGCTGGTCCGATGTCCGTTAAGTTCTATAGATGAAGCAATTTGTCCTAACACCTAATGCCATGAACCTGCTAAGTGTTTCTTCCCTCCTATTTATATTATGAACTAGTGTAATACCCGTGACACATCACGGGTTTCTGTACATTTTTTGAAAATAATAGAAAGATAGAAATAAAGTGTAATACCCGCGAAAATTCACGGGGTTGACGCGTTTTTTTGCATCAAAAAGGCAACTCACAATTCATATGAGGGTGCAGGGAAAGACGATATTGGCTTAAATTAACGTAAATGAAATGAATATTGACGCATATGATTATTATAGTGGGTTCAATATCGAAGTCAAAGAACCCACGTGAGTATGTAGGTAAATAACAATTTCAAAGAGTGTATGATAAATGCAGATGTCTTAAGTATAATGGCATATGACGTCGAAATGAGTACGTTTATAGTATGTGTTTGACATAATTTTATACAAAAAGAAGAAGGCCTATACTATACGTTATGGCCTCTAAAAGGCAAATATTTTTGGAACATAATCCACTCGAGCCAAAATAGGTAATTAAAAAATCGGTAATGTTAAATACAACCCTATGGGTTGTGTTTAATCAATTAAAATTTTCCATACTTAGTAAAAACATAGGAATTGAAATCGAAAGTACACATATATCAATGTAATTAATACTTATATTAAAGAATTTTTTTTATAACCTCTTATATACAACCCTTAGAGTTGTATATTATTTTCCTTAAAAAATATTACTTCATATTTTAGACTAAAATCTCACAAAATAATACAAAGTAAAAAAAATACTTCATTCCCTCCTCTATAATCTTACCCATTTCCTATTTTCGTAATTCTCTATTATTTTTCAACTTTCGTTTTTAGTACGTCTTTTGTGGGTCCTGTTATTCATGACCCCACATTTTTTTTCACTTTTTTTTTTTTCATTCACATTCCAGTTCACCCTTATTAATTGTCTCATATAAAAGAAGGAGAGAGTATTTATTATTACTATTTATTTTCAAAATTTCTTTAGTAATCATATTATTATAAAAAAAAATATAGAGTAATATGTTTTAAATCATATTTTTATCACATGATTATCATAATGATAAAAAATTCAACGGATCGAGTCAAAGTTTGTTACGTGTAAAAAAAAAATCTATATACCGGCATTCTAATATAAATGAAATATTAAATCAAAGGGAAATAAATGATTAAGAATTGAAACTAACAATGAAATTGTATGTACATTAAAAAAAAAGTAAAGACAATTAACATTTTTCAAACGCGTTATTAACGGTTTTTAACCCGAAGCACGACATTTTTTTAACGATTTTTAACCGGAAGCCCGTCAATTTTTAACGGTTTGTTGATATGTTTGATGATATGTTGAAACTAAGTATGGTTTTTTAACGCATTTGAGGCTGGATTCGGACTCGGACTCTTTCGATCGTTGCATCAATAGCGGTTTTCTTCTTCCAATCTACGATTCTACCTACCACTCTCAATTTTAAAACCCTAGATATCTCTATCACCATATCTCAACTCCATGGCGGTCCTATATTGTTGCCGTTGTTCTACCTCCATATCTCAGGTAAAATATTCTTTTTCATCCTTAATATCTCTATAAAAGTTCTATTAATATCTGACAAAAGAAAACACTAATACCCAATTCTGGGTTATTCCAAATAATATGATCGACTTCACCGAGAATTTGCAATCGAGTTAATCACTAAATAATTTCCCATTAATTGATTTGATGAAGTTATGTGTCGATTTAAACATGTTTTTCTTTTGAATTTGTATTTGATTTTACATGTAAATGAATGTTCACTACTACAATTTTGGTATTACAGGACGCCTAAAATAGGATGCTTATATAAGGAACCGTCCTCTTTATCATGATAAATTTTGGCGACCCATAACCTTGGTTAAATAGCACGGTTCAACAAAAGAACCATCCTTTTATATTTATTATTAGCGCGGTTGGTCAATGAAACCGTCCTAATTAATATAAAAGCACGGTTATAGGTTAAATCCGTGCTATTAAATATATTTTAAAAGCACGGGTCTATGTTACACCCATCCTATTAAAATATAGAATCCGTCCTATTCAATCCTTAGAGTAATTATGGGCTACATGTTTCTATAAAAAAAATTACCTAGTAGTAAGGGATAACATGCACAGACGTATTCGCTATCTCGAACATACAAAAAAATGATTTAAATTATCTGACTTCTGCTATCCAAAAATTGTTAAAACTTAAAACAGATGAGAAAACTCGGGACTCAATAATTTTAGCTCTAGAATCGCGCCTTAAATTATTATATCCTCACGATTATTAATGTTTAGTTATTTATAATATGATTCCGCTGTTATTTTTAATATTAGATCGTGTTACTCTGTAATTTGTATTATATTAATGATTGGAGCATTACTCTCGAGGTTATCTTAGAGCTAAGATTATACTCTGTAGTTCTTACTATCGTTTTTTTTTTTTGGAGAATCTTACTATCGGTTTTAAAAACACTTAGGATGAGCCTTAAAAAAAGTGTCGAAATATAAACTCCGTATAGTATTGAGACATAATTAGGCTTTATAAACGCAAACAATAAATCCGGTAATACGCTTGATTGTGGACACAATCAACCCTCAACCCTTACGCTCAACCCTCAATCCTCAATCCGCCTGCCGCCTGCCGCCTGCCTACCGCCTTCATCTCCTCCTGCCGCGCGTCGTAGTTGTAGTTGAGAATTCAGGTCCGCCTTTTCCATTTTTTTGTTAGATTTCGTATTTTCCGATGATCATTGTGCGTCGTAGTTGATGTGCTTACTGATTGCGTCTTCAATTGTCGCTTAATATCGTTGTAGGTTGTCGTCGTCACTGGAACCGCCGCCATTCTCGTTGTTGCTCTTAACTTCACTTTCATCGCCTTCTATTCTCGCAGACGTCGTAGTAACTTGAAAGGTTTTGCTGTTTTTTTCCTTAGATTATTGAATTATTGCTTGATTTGACAAATATATACTATCGTCTCCTTGTTGTGGTTCGTATTGCTTTGTTTTCTTCATCTTCTTGTTGTTGTTGTTAATAGTGTGTTATTGCTGCCTCGTCGTTTTCGATAATTGCTTCAGAATCGAATGTTAGGTTTTCTTATTTTGTTGTTGGATGGGGTGTATGAGACTATATTTGAGCCAGAAAAAGTTTTTATTTTAAATTGATGCTTAATTTTGGTTAATTTTTGGCCAATTTTCATCTTCTATCCATTGTTATGATTATGAATATGCTTTCCTTCGTTCTTGATGGCAGTTCGAATGTCAAGGATCAAGAACTAGTGATTAGGATAGAGCTTTGATTTCATGATTAATACACAAGTTAACGTTCTCAATAGAAACTTATTCTCGTAAAGATTCACCGACTTTCAATAGAAACTTATTCTAATATTCAGCGTTTTTTTGTGAATAGCTGCTTTAATTGTTATGTGTATTTTGTGAAGTTTCGATTTCATTGTGCTTTCTTTCATCTATGGTTTCTACAGGATCCACAAGGAGCTGACGGAGAAATGGCAAGATGAGATTAAAGAGCTTAAGATGCTCGATGCAGCAAACGAGGAATTGTATACTCGGCTCATCAACGTTAAGTGCCTACTTCAGAATGTTCAAATCAGTCGGTAAAAAAATTAAAGTTACGGAAGACAACCTCAGACTGTTCATATCGGTGAGTAAAAATTTCTAGTTACCGAGCACATCAGACTGTTCATATCATATCGGTTGGTAAAGTTTTCAAGTTACTGAAAATTCCATACTGTTCATATCAGTCGGTAAAAATTTAAAAGTTAGTGCACTTATGACTTCAGTCTGTTCATAGTTGGTAAAAATTTTGAATCACTGACTGCAATTAGCTCAAGTGTTTAGAGTTTTTGTGAACTCTTGAGCAGTTTGTGTGTATCAGGAATCGAGAAATCTCTTTTACAAAGGTGATATTCTCGATTTCTTGTAGACTCCGTAATAATAATAATAATAATAATAATAATAATAATAATAATAATAATAATAATAATAGTATCTTGAATCAATTGATCTAAGATACTACTCCGTCTGTATGGGTAGACAAGGAAGGGATAAGGACTCCTGAAGAAGACATTTTGCACTTCAGTGAAATTGAAGCTAATAATAACATTGCTTCTGATAATAGCTAGGAGTATCATTTTAGAGAGAGAGAGAGAGAGAGAGAGTTGGGCATATTAATTCGTAACTACAAGTACTCTGTAGTGGATAGATATTCATATTCTACCTCGTCTTGTTCGCTATTAGTACTGTGTAGAGTAAGTACTCAAATGGAACGTCCGGATAGGTTTTAGTTCTTCATTTCACATTCATGCCTGTTTTTATTCATAAAATCCGATGTGATATCTAATAGAGTCATCACATAATGTCCATAACCCAAAAGTATCTATACTGGTCTCTATCTGTAACTGGTGATTATACTACTGCATACATTTATTGTTCGACTTCTCTTTATGATACGATAGAACCAAGCACTAAGAAATGTAATCTTTATCTCATCTTGCTAAACTACTCTGTTGGAGATACGGGTTAAATATTTTAGGTTTTTGACTGAAGTATACTGAAGTAACTAAACAATCCTTTTACCCTTGTTATTTGCATCGTTCATCAGAAGTAGGACTTTATATAATTCATAAATCAACTTCATTATAATGAAGCATTTCGGTTGTCAAGGCTAAAGAAAAAAACAGCAAATTATTCCCTTATGGCATGTTTGGGAACTTGGATTTGGAATTGAATTCCGGATTTGAAATATTTCGAGCGTTTGGAAACCTTGGGATTTGGATTTGAAATTTTGATCAAATCCAACCTAGTTCAATTTTGGTTTTCTCAAATTCCTAGCATATGGGTAGTTATTTCAATTCCGTCACTTGTCGTTTCTTTGTTTTTTTTTTGCATAATCTTTCGTAGTATTTGTTTTTCTTCATTTCTTTTTTTACCGTATTTGAACATTTACATTTTTCTAATGAAAAATTTTAAAAAATAAAAATGGGTGACCTTGACCCGACTTCACCCGCTCGAAATCCAAATCCAAATCCAAGGGTACCCAAACACCATTTTGGATTTGGATTTAGATTTGAATTCTAGAAATTCAAATACAGGAATTGAATTCTTGATATTCAAATTAATTCCGAGTACCCAAACGCAACCCTAAGAATTTTTGTTAAAGTTTCTGTATACTTCTCCTTGTAAGCTAAGTTAAACTAACTTTTCCTCAGATCTAGAAGGACCAGCGGGCCTACTAGGCGATCAACGAGGGGTCAATGGACTCCCGAGGAGGTAATTCTACATTTTTTCTTATTGATGTTCAACGTTTTATTAGATTTTGTGTGCCATGTATGCACCATTCTTAATTTTTTAAGCACCTTATTCTGCTTTTTAATTTGAACTCTTCTTTCGTGGCATCAATGGAATTAAGCTTATTTGTTCTGCATTTATCTAATCATTGAAACTTCTTTGACTTGTAGGATGAGATTTTGCGTGCGGCAGTTCAACGTTTTAAAGGGAAAAATTGGAAAAAGATAGGTATCCTATTTTTTCAAGTACCTTGTTCTGTTTCGTTACGTTTTGAGTAATTATGTTTGCCACTTTGTAATCTTGTGCTTAACCATTAAAATGAAGATGATGGATTAGAAGTTAAAACGTCTACTGTTTGCATGCATGTATGCTATCGATATAAATAATCCCATGTGACAATATATATTCTTCTTCTATATGAATGATACGTCCTTCCGTCCCTTTTAATTTGAATGACAGTATCTCATTTTACTCCCTACCACATTCTATAGTTTTCCATCATAACTTCTATTTCTGTATTCAGCTTCTATTTCACCATAGTCCAGAGTCTTATACCTACAGTCTGATATGAGCCTTGACTTCAGTGTAAAGGGTGTACTTCGGAGAAATGGGAGGGAAAGAATGGAGAGAAGTAATTAATTTCCTTGTTTTGTTAGCATAATACGTGTGGTCAAGGAGAATCAAGCTTGACGTGAGCTTCGCAAGAGGTACGTTGCTAAATGCGATACATACATATCTTGGGTATTTTGTTGTGTCGTGGATGTCAATTGATACTATCCGATCATATGTTTTCCTTCTCTAAGAAAATTTTGTCGTATATCTTGCAGGTACTTGTAGTTGGCTTACAAGAACCAGAACCAACTACTGTGTCTTGAAGTATACTATCATTTTCTTTAGAAAATGTTACTTTCTTTTAGTTCACAAATTCATGCAAGATCTTTGTGTAATTATTTAAGAGTATAGTGTTTGGAAATTTGTGATTTATGAATATTAGTTGGATTATTGAGCTTGTTTTTTTGCCAATGTTATTTTGCTTTAATATATATATTATAATTTTTTTTTAATTACGAAGTGCATTAAAGAGGACGGTTCAGTAGACCAACCGTCCTATTTGTAATTCTAACAAACAGCATGGTTCTGCCTCTAAGCATGCTGTTTGTAAAGATTTTAATAGGACGGTTCCGCCTCCAACCGTCCTATTTGTAATCAATTAAATAACACGGTTTGACTTTCTTGGAACCGCGCTATTTGATTTAATAGGATGTCGACCTAAAGGACGGTTCCTTATCCAATATAGGATGGTTAAGAACCATCCTAATTAATCTTAATTGTAGTAGTGGTTTTTCGATATTAACACATTCAATTTTGTTCGAAGTTATTTATTTTCATTTAATTTTGCTTCAATTTACTTGAATTTGTTCATGTCCATCTAATTCTGCTTGATTTTGCTCGAATTTGTTTCATGTTCATCCGAGTTTCATCGATTTTTCTCAAATTTGTTCATGTTTATCTGATTTTCTTGATTCTGCTCGAATCCGTTCATGTGTTCATTAACTTGCTCGAATTCGATTTAGTTGATTTTGCTCGAATACTGATTGCTCGAATTTCTATCATATATATAGAAAGTCTATGATCGGTTCTTGATTAAATTCATGCATGTTGATTTTGCATTGGTAATGAGTAATCAGTAATAAAAAAAAAAATACTCTGTAATTGTCTTCTTATCCTGTATCTTTGTTGATTTCCATAATGTTTATTTCGCTACGTTTAATCATCGGCCACTACCTTGATAGTTCCGCACGACACCACCGGTATGGGTCTACTTCAGTCTGGGTAAGCAGCTCAGCTCTTCTGCTCATTCTTTTTGAAATGAGTCTACGATCTCTCCGTGCTTGAAATTGAAAAGGCTACAGGTAAATAATCTTTATCTTATGCCAACTATATAAGATATACATTCAAAGTAACATACCTTTAGATCCATTGTCTTGGAAAGTCATGTGGTGTCTTCTGCCTTTTCGAACATAGATGAGACTCCATGTAAGCTAAGAGTAGATCAGAAATCAACTTGCATTATTGGAATATGTAAATGAGATTATAAATAATTAATTTCGAAAAGGTTCCCCACAACATCTATTACAACAAAAAAATGTGGAAAATTAAATGTAAATACCGTTCTACGATGAGTGTAGTAGAAGGCAAAAAAAGAAGAAAAATGTACTCGTAAAAGTTTTGTTAAACTTAGTATTTCAACTCACTTATATTGAGTAGTTGGTATCTGTAGACACCCACATTTTGACCGTCAGATGTCTATAGTAGTTTCCGACAAACACCTGATGATGATCGGACGCGAACATGCTTTAATGGACTCGGATATGGGCTCAAAATCATGGACATTTGGCTTGGGCTTTTTACGGAGTACAAGTCTCACAAAACCAACCTCAAATCAGGCCCAGTGGGTCATTTCGAGTCAAATAAGACTAATTTGGGTCGAATCTAACACCAGCGGCAAAACCGTCTTTTAGCAACCGAGTCAAAACCCGGTCAAATATTTTTTTTCGAACACATAAACAGCCGTGACATCCCCATGAGCCCGGTTTGAGCTCAAACATTACAAAAAATCAGCTACGACAAGTATTAAACAATTTCGTTAAGGATAGAATTCGATCTCAAATATGAATCCTATCCGAACACCCGATCAAACACTCGACCGAGCATCAAATACTCGGCCGAGCAGCCTCATTCCAGCCGAGATTCCTTTCTTTCCCACCAAGAAATGGAATTCTCATCCCTTTCAACTTCTTACTTTTCCTATCCTTAGACGGAATCCCACCTCATTCCAACCGGTGACTTTCTTCCTTTGCAAGTCAGTCACTCCCTATAAATAAGACCCTCCGGTCACACAAAATTCATTCATTATTCATCTACAACATACATTCATACATCATCGACATCTCACAAAAACAATTCCCGACATACGGCAACTTCGTAACGTCAAAATACCGATAAGATAATCCGACGAATCCAACCCAAAAAACCGGCCACCACTCGCCAGCTTATACGATCCAAACCGACACCCTAACTGACCCACATCGTCTCGACGCTCACGTGCCTAAGCCACTTCCCGACGAGCCTTTTTCCGAGAAAACAAAGCATGTAGGTTGAGGGTGTAAAATCGAACCCGATTCTTCCCTTTTCTCTTCCTTTCTCTCGTCTTTTTCTTTTCTTTTCGTCGGTCGGTCCATTTTTTTTTATATTGGTCGTTGTCGCATTTTTTTTTTATTTTCTAAAAACGATATTACAAAATTATTTTCAAACAAAACATTCTTAACAATACGATACCGACTCTCTAGTTGAATATCGTATTAAAAGAATAACATTAAACCTGTTGATGCTAGAAAATCGTTATACGGTCTTAATACAACGATTTTTAACGCGGAGGGAGTCAAACATCGTTTTTTAGTTTAAACTTTACAAAGCGATTTTCAAACTTTTTTTTTTTTTACCTTTTCTAAAAATCGTTCCGACTATTTGATATCGATTTCATAATCGAATATTGAATACGACGAATACCGAAAATATAAATCGAGTACAAATTAATCCATATTTGTACGCGATTTATCAAAATTGACGATTTTCGAAAATAAAAAAAAAACGGGACAACTACTCGCGCGAGTCGCGCCCCTCCCAGGCGACTCGCGCGTGAGCCTGAAAACCGAGCCCTTTTTTCTTCGTTTTCTCGTTTTTTTATTTCTTTTCGTTTCTTACATAAAACAACGACTTTCGAGACATATTTTCAGATTTCGATAAATACTTTTTCGACCTCGGTCAACACGTGTTAATCCATCACGTGTCATAAACCTTTTTTAAAATCATGCATATTATCGTATTTACATCTTTTTTCGATTTATGAACCGTTACTAACATGTTTGCTCATGTTTGTAGCGATTTATTTTCATCTTTTATTTTATTAGACTAAAACGAATTTCACATGCTAAATATAACTTTGACGTTATTAGTTTAAGATGCATTAAACGACTTAGCAACCCATTTAAATTTTTCTCACATGCTTAGGGAAAATAATGTTTACATATCATTCAACCGTCGAACTAACGCGTGTACACCAAAAACGAACGATATCTTAGTAAAGGCCGATAAGTGCGGGCGGGGTTGGGTGTTCTTAGTGAACTTCCCAACACGTACCCTCACCCCTTACTCAGAACCATGGTTTCCGGATGTCCGAATCCATTGGCAGCGAGAGTCATTCAATACACGGTATCCGATAATGTCGGTATCGATATCATAATGCAAAGGGACGAACCCAATAAGCTCTGACATCGAAAATGGGCCGTACTTTGTGCACGGCCTACTACGACATAGAGTGGGTTCGAAAGGGCCCGAACTCCCACAAAGTTCGGTGGCGACTCCTACTTCGATTTAAATTTCAATTTGACCATCTCATATGGAGATTCATTCGCCTCCCCAAACCCGCGCGTGGCCGCGTCTGGGTGGACCTATGTCATATCCACAGTATCCTCAAATTTACTATATCTTCAAAACTTGCAGACTTTAAACCATTCTTTGTGATAGTATCATCTTGTCCCAATAGAGTGATCTTTGATGAAAACTCAATTTGAAGGCAGCACAAAAATGAGCAATTTACGTTAGCATCAACAAATAGGAATTCCATAAGATCTAAATTTGTCTTGTCCCTCAGGTTCGGCCTCTTCCAATGGTGGATGACTTTGATATTCATTTGAGGTACCTTGACACCTTGCTCCAAACCGACAACTGATGTAACTTTGGGCAATGACATCGTTCTAAATTTTTTACGGAAAATTGTTGAAGCAGAAAAATAGAAAGCTTTGTCGTTGATGGAGATGAGGTAGGATCAATTGAAGCATTTAAAGAATCAAAGAAGATGGAAAGTAGTTACCATAGAAAATTGAAAAGGTTGTAGATGTATTTTCAATGTCTTTGTAAATTGTAAAGTATCCTTAATGTGAATTGTAATCTCAATAACATATTAATGCTCCTGTTTACTGCTCTCCTCGGTTGTCGTGTCTAACTTAAAGCCCTAATTGAATAACATATAGCATTAAATGAGTGGGAGATTACTTCTCCCCTAAACAATCACATTTCAATTTCTAAGCCTAATATATGTTACTATTCCAAAAGCTCAAAAATATGGACTAATTTCAAAATGAAGCTTTTACATTGCGCCACGTAGCTGTAAGCGGTGTCTTCTTTTATAGAAAGAAGATGTTAAAGCTTAAATCTTGATGACCATTGTCAACATTGAGGACAATGTTGATTGTTAGTGTGGGGGAGCTACACGACATATTTCAACCTGATATTACTGGCTTATGTGGTATACTGGAATTTTGTTGTAGGTGTTGGAGTTGATAAATTGGGATATTGGTCATTTTTAGGTGTTATGCTGTCGAAATTTTGTAGAGTTCGTCATAACCTCGTAATGTAGAGTCATTAAAATAGGAAAATCGATGACAAAATAATCATTTCTAACAATTTTCACAAAAAAAATAATAAAAGAATAAAAAAAATATAAAAAATAACTTGTTTCAGTAGCATAAATATATATATATTGAAGCCATGTGTACGTGATTTTTTTTCCTCCTTATTCAAGCTTGAAGTGATTAATTCCTCTGTATGACCCATTTATAGTATCTTTTATATCGAATTTGTAAATGAATTCTAAAGAGTGACACTTGTTTTATCCATTTTGTTCACATGATTGTTGACTCTAACTGTGTGGGTATGTAAGTCGATCTTGTACCTAACGATCTACTTTCGTGGTGACTCCTTTAGTTGGACCTTCAAGGAGATTACTTGACCTCAAGAATAAGAGAGTTGTTCTTGTGACTCGAGTTAGTAAATCCGAGGGGAACCTAGTCCTAACGGGATTAGGAGAATGCCTAATGCCTTGTCCGAACGGGCGGGAGTCATTGGTTGAAAGCTCGCTACATGGGTCACTTGCCCGATTGAAAAAAAAAACAAAGAAAGAAATAAAAAAAAGAAATGAGGTATGAGGTATTGAGTACACTTGAAGTAACCGGGAGAACGATCCTTGTACTTAGGTGATAATACTTAAGTACCGGAAGTTTTTTTTTTTTCAAGTCCATGATATTCGACTAAAACCCATCATCTATGAGTAAATTTTTATGTGGAACAAGGATAGATAAACCGAGTGAAAAAAAAATTAATGATAAAGCTTGTTAATAATTCAATTAAACACAATTGAAATGAGCCATGATGTGTAATTAATGACTTAGTTTGAGATGGAGGAGGAATTATCTGTACATGTGGCTTGCTAATCTAACTTGCTCCGTTTATCAATTGATTTTCACTTCCTTTATTATATAAAAAAAATCATTAGAATGTATATTTTGCCGTCATCCGTTCCTATTATGATGAACTCTATAATTACAAGGTTTGCGAAGGCAGTACATATAGCTCTGTTTATCACTGTCGAGGGCGACAATAAGCTAAGTGTGGGGGAATTTGATAAGTGCATATTTATACACATATTTATTAGTTATTTTTATACACTTGGAGTCGTTTTTCATACCATTTGAGTTATTGTACCTATATCCCAACATTTTAAGCTTTTATAAGTTGAATATTATTTTGGCCGTAAAAGATTAATTATCGTCTTATTTTGTTGACAGGTTATACTTCTATATTTGGGTCATACCTTATTCAGCCGAAAATATAACGAGCTTACTCAAATGGGATTGAGACCGACAAGTTCCGTACTTAAGGATGACATAAAAGTAAAATAGGCCAACTATTATGTATAATCAGGACTAATCATAATCAGTCTGTTACACCTACCTCTTGGCCTACAACAAGCAGCTAAAAAGAAGTGTGAAAAAAATTTCTCATTAACCGCCTCTTGTAATCAATAAAAAGATGGGAATTGTTTTGACTCACAACCATCCGTTTCTCCATGGATAAAATTGCAATATCAATTGCAAGAAGGGGCAAAGCTCATAAAAAAAGTAACGGCAAGAGAATTATATTGATTCAATTACATCTGTTTCTCTTGAATGTAACCATGAATGAAATTGATGAGAGGAGCAATTATATTGATTCCATGGCAGTAATTTGGGGTCAGTTATTCAACTATTCTCCCTTTTTAAACCCCGGCTGTCATCTCAGAAAGGAAGGCAAGCAATATCACGAAAATACGAGGGAATCGGGAGTGAAATTACTAGTACAAGTGAAGGATTTCGGGTTGTAGAAGGACGAGTTCGAGTGGGTAGCTATCTACACCACGAGAAGAGTGGGAATCAGGCAACAATCGAGGTGTCAAAGCTAACTTGGGGCTATGATTTCAGGGCTATATTTTAAGTTTTTCTCTTCCCTTTTCTCCCTTTATCTTTACTTGTAATTTTGTCTCTTTAAATGATGAACTTGATTCGAAACATTTTGTCCGATTATCATTGAGATTTGTTTAATTTTGTATTCATTCGGTTTATCAAGTTATATTTGGGATGAGTATTAATCACTTCATGTTTTTCAGTTGCTATCCATGGATAAACTTCGGTGTGGTTCATAGCTAAGGGCTTTATTTACCCTAAACTAAATATTGTCTAAAATTAGCGACTAATCGGAGTTAAGTCTTGCGATATAGTAATAATTTCGGTTAGAATATAACTTAGTTTCATTCATTTTGACATCTATGTGTCGTAATAGACGTTGGTTAATCGGTCTTAAAGCTACTTATCTGTAATTCGTGCGTTCTAGTATGCATAGAGATCGATAAGTAAGGGCTAATTTCGAGCTACTACATAATTAGCTAATCCTAATCCCAATTTTATCTAGTATAATGAAGTCAAGTTTTCTAGATTAAATTGTCTTAAAACGACTCTTGGCCTAGTCAAGGTGAGTGTTGGAATTGGATTACAAGAGACTAAGTAAGGAGATTTTTACTATTAAAATTCTTAACATTAACCTGGCTGAATGAGTAAGAGGAATTAATCGAATTGAGTTGGTCGATCGGCCGGATATATTTACTTTGAGCTTAGTTGGACGCTTGGCCTCACTATTATGTAGTAGTAATGTTTGAATAAAAATTTAGTTTAGTTCAATTCGCAAATACCCCCCTTTCGTAAATATGTTAATAACTAGTCAATACGAGAGTTAGTGTATACATATTAATAGATAATGAGTTTTTCCAATCTCTCCGTGGGATCGACCCTACTTACCCTTTACTATTATCTATATTTTTGAGATTAAGATAGGTTTATAAAAATCACTAATTTGAGTACGGTAACGACACGTACCACGGTTTATGGAGACCAATCCAATTTCGTGTAGGTACAATGTGTTCAGGCGGTGACGGAGGTGTTCAGGCGGCCACGTTTCGTGTAGGTACAATGTGCCCCGGTCCGGTGGACATAGCGCTCTATCTCCACGACATTGATTTATTCAATTTTGCCACAGTCAACAACTGGGTTATATGTCGAGTATCGTCTAACTTAGAGTGTGTTAGGTACTACCCATTGCGGGCCATCCCAGGTAACCATGTACCATTTGACATAATGTGGATAATGCACCTTGAGCATGATCATTGGATCAGGTTGAGAATGGAAGACGATTGTCCGATGCCTCCTACACATCTCTTGTGGGAGAATTGGCAAGATTGGTAGCACGAGACATTATCCTTCGACTTATCAGGCGTGTCGAGATGCGTGGAAGATCGAGTGGAAGGCGTACTTCCCGACACCTCCAAATTACGGGGACCAAGGGGTTCAGGACAACCATATCAACATCATAGACGAGGAGAACCAGGGAGCAACATCGAACCCGGATGCTGGGTACAACACTAGTTACACGACAGGGGATCAGTTTTTCAATTTCAACCTCTTCGATTACTAGAAATGTAAACTACGTATGTAAATTATTTACTTAGTAGGTTGTTGTATATTTTAGTATGTTATGTAGTTTGGAAATTATGTTCTGTGTATATATACTTAATTTTCGTGATAATAATTTTGCAGTTTGAAGTTGTGTTTCATAAAACTAAATTTAATACCGAATGTTTTGTTAGAAATAATGCAAAGTGGAATTGTTGACCATTCTTGCATAGGAAGAGCATCTCCCATTAGTAGCATATTAAACCTAATTTATTAGTATGGTTATGAATGTCATTAGATTTAGAATAATGACAATTCATTTTCCATCATAAAGTGACTTTGGATACCTTTTGAGGTTAGTCTCATATGACACTTATTATATAAGTATGAGAATGATAAGAGATATGAGCACATAACATCAAATGTCATCATCCAAATCTTTTTGATAAATTCTGAGTATATCATCGAGTTCTAACTCCTAATGGTTGAGTACACAACCTTTTAGGAGTGTTGTGTGACCTTGGGGGACGACGCCCATTCCGATTTGTACCGTAGTCGGGGCGATTTCGTTTCTCATTCAGTGGCCTTCATACCACGACACAACAACGTATATTCTCTAGTTATATATCTCCCCTATAGTGACCCTATATTTCCAACAATTGAGAAACGAAAATTTGTTACTATTATTTTTGTTGTGTTCATCATTCTTGTCATTGGAATGATTTCTTTTGGCAAAGATATGTGTTTTTGCGTGTAAGATTTAGCACGTTGAGCGAGGGTGAGACAACAGTTCGGTATTTTGACAATAAATCGGTCTCTAGACTTCCGGTTGGGACGTGTAATATGGCGTTGGAAAGCTAAGAAGAAGGGCTACAACTCTTTAGTTGAAGTCGTGAGCTGATTCTGCCATTTACTCTTCGGAAAATGGGACACAATGTCATGGTAGTATGCTGAAAGTTTTTGAAGGTTTATGAGTAAATGGTATTATCTCATTTTATTATCAATATTCATCCTTGAGAATGAGGTATGGTATCTATCAGTTTAGTTATTGTCTTCTTGTGATTCATGATGATAAAATAATTACGTTTGGTAGATGAGTATCATTTATCGTCATTGATTGAAAGATAAATTATTATCTGATAAGAGTAGGATGTTATGTTGTTTCTGAACATATGTTGAATGTGCTAGTCTCAATATTTCATGATGAATGATGAATTTGCACATATATTTTTTAATATTATATGACTAAAAAGGTGAACATTTTCCTAAACTTTTATCGAGTCTTGATATTACATCTTGGAAAGAAGATTTAGACTCATGTTTATGGAAAATGGTATGTGTATAGTCAAATAAAATAATTAATGCGATTATTAGTGGTGTAATATAATATTGATTAATTATAAAGGATTATTGTGCAAATTATGATGGTTGGAAGATGACCATGTGGAGATTAAATGCTCTTATGAGTAATAAGAGCAATATTTGGATTTATTATATAGCCGTTATAAATTTATTCTATGCACTTAATATATATAATATTGAATATTATTCATTAATCAATTTAAAAATATTATGTATGTTTTGCTTGAGAAAATTGAATATGTATAATATATGTTGGGATTATATATTAGTGTGATTTTTCGTATCCTTATTAATGTTTTGAAAAGACACGTGTGTACTTGTCTTGTAAATTATTTTGGATACATTTGGAAGAAGAATTTAACTTCACACTAGAGACGCATCAATGCTCACTCGAGTAAAATAAGCTACATGTGGGGGTTAAATATTTTATTTTTAATGACACGCATAATCTTGATCAAGTATGTATTAAATAATTGGATGAATTATTTGATAAATTACTCTAAGAATAGATTATGGAATAGATAAATTATCAGACATAATTATTTGATATCTGTAATGAATGAATAATTTGTATATTTTGTTTGAATGATTATGTTTGTCACTATTTCGTGGTGTGACAACATGTGGGGGAAGTCATTCAACTTATTTGATAAAATTATTCATGCATCAATTTTAGAGTTGATATCTTATAATTTGTGAAGAGTATCTATATCTCTAATTGTGGGGGAAAGTGATGATCGATAGCATGTTTTATACATGAATAATTGAACCAAATATAAGAGTTTTAATTTGTTGACTAAGTCAATAAATAATGGTTGCGTGAGGTTCATTTATTTATGTTGTACATCTGGCTTACACCACAATATATGAGATTATGATGATTGATTTTATGTGAGTAAAGGTTATATATTTTAATTTGTGGATTTGTAAAAAGAAAATATAAGTGAAACAATCATCGATATCGTTGTTCTCTAATATAAGAATGATGATGTATATATATGGTGCAATAATGAGAATTGCAACATGTTGCATATTTATAAAGATATTGGATCACAAGGTGAGATGCACAATGATCATGAGTAAACTTTCATCTTTATAATAATTTTATTATAAGTCTATTGAGAAGACTGTTATAATTTAATGTATTATGTATGCGTATTATTTTGCTCTTTTAACCTTACCGTGGTAATGCATGGTGATTGGGAGCTTAATATTTACTGCATAATTGTGGGGGCATCAATTGCTATGGAATATAATTTGGTGTATTTGAAAGGTTGAGCATGTAGCTCTTAATGATCTTATAGCCCAAATTTGGGTAGTCCTTGTGAGACGGACTTGATGATATCACCGTAATGATAAAGGTTGAGCATATAGCTCTTAATGATCTTATAGCCCGAATTTGGGTAGTCCTTGTGAGACGGACTTGATGAGATCACCGTAATGATAAAGGTTGAGCATATAGCTCTTAATGGTCTTATAGCCCAAATCTGGGTGGTCCCTGTGAGACGGACTTGATGAGATCACCGTAATGATAGAGGTTGAGATATTTCTCTTAATGAATCTATATCCCTATGTTTGGGTGGTCCTGTTATGAAGGACTTGATGGATTCACCGTAGTGTTGAGAGGTTGAGCTTTAGAGCTCTTAATGATTCTATAGCTCATAAGTGAGTGGGTTATGTGGAGATATCCTTGATAGAATCACCTAAGTGAGTGTGAAGGGATGGCCTCCTTCTATGAGAGATTGAGTTATCTTTCTAGAGCACTCATCAAAATCCCAAGGTTCATTTGGCCATAAATTTGTTGAATTGTATTGCGGAACTCGTGTGGAACTTAAGGTATGATATGTGTTATGAGGGTAATTCAACCGAAGTTCAATAAGGAATTCAAATCGAAAGATATTCTCTTATTGTAAGTAAGTTGTTGACTCATTTCACTAATACGTTAATTCAAATCGAAAGATATTAACGTCTAAGTGTCAACCTTTTCATATGCTCAGGATTTTTGTTTTCGATTTACCATTTGCATTAGTGGGGGATTGTTAGAAATAATGCAAAGTGGAATTGTTGACCATTCTTGCATAGGAAGAGCATCTCCCATTAGTAGCATATTAAACCTAATTTATTAGTATGGTTATGAAAGTCATTAGATTTAGAATAATGACAATTCATTTTCCATCATAAAGTGACTTTTGATACCTTTTGAGGTTAGTCTCATTTGACACTTATTATATAAGTATGAGAATGATAAGACATATGAGCACATAACATCAAATGTCATCATCCAAATCTTTTTGATAAATTCTGAGTATACCATCGAGTTCTAACTCCTAATGGTTGAGTACACAACCTTTTAGGAGTGTTGTGTGACCTTGGGGGACGACGCCCATTCCGATTTGTACCGTAGTCGGGGCGATTTTGTTTCTCATTCAGTGGCCTTCATACCACGACACAACAATGTATATTCTCTAGTTATATATCACCCCTATAGTGACCCTATATTTCCAACATGTTTAAGTGTACTGATAAATAATACAAATCATCTAAAGATAAAAACAAACGTTTTTAACCAAATAGAAAATTCAGAACAGTCCACTATTCAACAAATAACATATAACAACTGATGCAAAGAAATCAACGGCGACCCTGTTTCCCATCATGTCTAGGTGGTCGCTCACCGGGGGTGGAAGAACATGCATGTAAGATTGCATGAGATCGTCCAAGTACGCTAGCCAGGCTTCTAGGTCATCCTGTAAGTGATGTTCAGTGGCGAAACGATGAATCAACGAAACTGCGGCCTGAAACAAAGTGAACAAAATTAATATACGTCCAGATATTCATATATAAATATTTTTACTATTAAGATTCTAAGCAAAATTTAAAAACAACGTATTTCTTACCTTTGGGACCTTCCGGACAGCCTCCCGCCTCCTCCTGAATCTCGTCACCCGCATGTGGGATGATCTGTGGATGAGAAACTCTCCCATACCATGGCAAGTAATCCGGAGCCACCTCCCCTGGGTAATTCATAACCCTCGAGATAGTCCTCGGGTGAGTACGATGACCCAAGAAACTTCTCCACAGATGGTCCTCGTAATCGCCGACGTACATGACACTGTAACTCCTATCGTCGTGCGCAAGACGGTGCTCCCTAGTGGGTCGGGGCATGGGCTCGGAGATGATCTGAATGTACCCTAACTGTCTCAGTACTCGATCAGCCTGGTACGGCTCAACAATGTCCATGAAGCGCAGCGTCGCCTTGAAGACAGTACTCCGGTACAACGTGTGCACACGGAGAAGAAAAGGCTCCCAAGTAGGGATGGCAGTGGGTCTGAGACCCGACCCAGACACGGCGGGTCGGACCCGAATGGGTCGGGTCTGGGTCTAAATTTTTCAAACTCGATGGGCATGGGTCAGGTCTAGGTCCTCCCAAAAAAATCGGGTACGAGTACGGGTCTGAGTTTTGGGACCCGGACCCGACCCGTAGACGCGTTAAAAAAAATTAAAATTAAAATTTCAATTCATTAAACATCATGACTTCAAACCATAAAAAAACTCCTTCTAGCTCCTAACTCATTTCCGCCGCATACATGATACATCATCCCCTTCTTCTCCTTCAAGTGAAACCCTAAAAAAAACTTCTTCTAACTCCTAACTCATTTCTGCTGCATACATGATACATCTCCTTCTTCAGAGTTCAGACACAGATCCAAACACCCTGCCGCCAAGGAACTCCCCGACGCCGTCGAGGAATCCGTCGAATCAGAATTAAGGCTTCATTTAATTTCATTTTAGATTTATTAGTCTTTGTTGACTCAATGAGTGGTAGTTTTTCAAAAATTAAAGAATGTTGTTCATGATTGTCGTTTATGTTTTAAAATTATCATTTGTTGCAAATAATTTTATGCGTAAGGAATGACTCAAGACATTACGTAGTTTTTTTTTGGAAATTAAGTTCATGATTTCCATCGAAACAATGAATAATACTCCGTACAACAACACAATAATTAAGGCGGACCCGCGGGTAGTCCCGGACCCGGTCCAGACCCGACCGGTTCGGGTATGAGTCTGATAATTTTGGACCCGTTCGGGTTTTGGTCCGGGGTTGAAACTTCGGATCCGGGTATGGGTCTAGGTGGACGCGGCCCAGACCTGACCCGTTGCCATCCCTACTCCCAAGTCACAATCTGCTACAAGTTGATCCAATGTTCTCCGGTACTCCAACACATTACTATCTTTCGCCACTGGTTTACCAACACCAACCCAAGCAGTCGCACCTGGAGAAATCGACTGAATATGATGGAGTGCGCCTGGCCTAAAGTCTGGAAAGTACTCGTATATCCACACCTGAAGCAACGTCAAACAACCAGCAAGTCTGGTGCAGTTTGACCTCAAAGTCATCCTCAACTGCCTGTATAGGTACGCCAAAGTACCAGCACCCCATGCGAAATCGGGAACCGCCGACACGTTCACCATTGGAAAGACGGACGGACGAACATGATCGCTAGACTTATCGACGAAGAGGAACTCCCCAAGCAACGTGATCAAGTATCCCTGCACCATCTGCTCCGTGGTCCCAGTCCTCATGACCTCATGCACGACCCTCGCTAGTACAACACCAATCTTATAAATGGGTAGAGCTAGCTGCAGCCGATTCAGGCATGGGGAGCTTCAGCTGCTCAATACGACCAAAGAAGTTTGTCACAGCGGCCATCCTATCAGCTAGTCCCTTGGTATCATTACAAACTACACATGACTCACCCTCAATATGGAGCGCTAAGATCCTAGCAACATCGTGCAACATAATCGTCATCTCCCCGAATGGCATGTGAAACCTGTTCGTATCTGCCTGCCACCTCTCAACGAATGCAGTAATAAGCGGTACGTCTAAATGCTGTAGAACGCACACCCGTAGATGGATAAGACCAGTACCCCGAATAGCAGCAACCGTGGCGTCATTGGTATCATAAGGAGTCAAATCCCTAACAAGCCTAGGACGATGATTGAACTTGAGCATCGTCGGTTGCATCCCTCGGTGAGACCACAATCTGCGCGCAACGTGACCACCAAAGCTCGGGATCACCGCCGGATCGACAGGACCTCCGGGGCTAGGTCCCTGTAGATGTCAAGAAGTGTTCTCATGTGTCCCCTGGGGGGGGGGGGGGCTCTTGTGCTCGAAGAACTAACTCTCCCCAACCACCGACAAAACAGTCCCTTCGTATACGTAACGACACTGCCACTCCTCTATGTGTCAGTAGCTGGTTGCTTCTCTTCTTGGTCGTCGTACTGTGAGATGTCATCCGGAAGATCGTACTGTTTTTCAATCTCGTCAAACTCCACGTCTAGGTCGCCAGTCTGAAACGACCCAACCTAGTCGGGGACACCAAGGCTCCCGGTACCCTCCGAAGTAGCAGGTCAGCCACCGTGGATGATACGAATATGAGGAACAGAAGAATGTGTCCCCCCCCCCCTCGACGAGCTCCTACCTTCTACCTGCGCATTCGGTGTCTGTAACGGTTCCATGGTAGTCGACGCCACTAGTGGCCCGGTAGGTGGGTGTCGCGCTGATGGGCGGGATTTTCCGTGGATCCCGCCACCAAATAATAACCAACCAGCCTAACTAGGGTAGCTAGGGCAAGTCGGGTCGATCCACAGGGACGGAAAATGTGTTTAGACTAATGGGTGCTACGGTCTAGGACTAGGTTCAAGACAAGCTAAACTAGGGGGAGGCTAAGGACTAGGTTAAGTCTAAAATACGGAAAATGAAGACAAAATAAGTAGCTAACGACTAAGGGAAGCAAAGACAACAATAAGAGGGAAAACTAGGGTTAGGTCGGGTTCATGGATGCAAAGGAGACAAAAAGGGGAAAAACGGGGTTACTAGCATGCTTTCGAGGACTAGGTTCCGCCGATCGGGCTCTCGCTACGTAATCGGCCTAGGGGTCGTCCTCATCGGGCTCTCGCTACGTAATGAGGGAACCAAACCAACCAACCAAACACATACATACAAGAGAATATGCAAGAAAAACAAGGATTGATCGTCTCTAGTCTCACAAGCATTTCATCAAACATGTGGAGTGCAAGGTAAGTGGGAAACAACAAAAACAACATCTAATACCACCCATCTCACCCTAATCATCCCTAATCACATCCAATCCCCCTAATAACCCTAGCAAGAGTCTACTCAAACATATCTAATCTAAAACTAACACTAACAAGAGAAACCAACATAAGAATCAAAACATTCATATAAAGAACAAGCAAGAACAACAAACTAGATGTAAAGATGAAAACTTGAATAACAAAAACAAAGATTAAGAGTAAAAGGATGAGAAGATTATACCAACTAAAAAGGAATGGAAAAGATGAACACTTGCATAAAAGAACACCCAAAACATCCACCAATGTTGTCAAGATTGGATGGATTCTTCAAGAGATCCCTTAATACAAGATTAACTAACTAGATTAACGACTAATTAACGACTAATCTACTCTAATCTATGCTAATCTATGTTAAAGTAGTCTAGGGTTTAGTGGGTAATGTCTAACATCATAAGAATACAAGAGGAAGGGTATATATAGGGTTACAATGAGTAAGGAGATGAAACAAGTTGACGCGGGCCTGAACTGGGCCCTTCCCGGTCGGGAAGGGTCCCTTCCCGGTCGGGAAGAGCTTATCACAGGCTGGTTCGCATTTGCACCTTCCTTCCCGGTCGGGAAGGCATTATCCCGCCCGGGAAGGACCTTGTAGGCCTCTTTTAAGATCTTTTTGGTCCCTCCTTCCTTCTCATGGGCTTCCCATCGATTCTCGGGACTCGGGAATGGGTCCCAAGGTCTCGGGATCGAATCCAAGGCATCGCTCTAACTCTTCATGAATGGTCTCGCGAACCTGAAACGATTTAGAGGAAGCATAAGTAGCCCATAAACCGCTCCCAAGGAGCGATTCCACAAGGAAAACGGGACCAAAACACAGCAAATTAGACACTACAAACTACACTTATCAACTCCCCCACAGTTAACCCTTACTCGCCTTCGAGTAAGCACAAACTAACTACTAAACTAGCCGAGTGGGTATTAGCGCACCCTACGCCCTTTCAACTCACGCGAGTACACTTAGAGGAAAAGTGTACTCCGCAAGGCAAGTAAGGTCTTGCGACAAAACTGTGGATGCAACCGGACACAAAAACACATAAACAAACAAACATACAAACAAACAAATAATCGGTTGCACCCAAAAGAAAACAAATACCGCTTCCCTCAAACAAGCGGTGAAAGAAGCACCGGTTTAGGACTCGAGCCAAGTGACAACGTTCCCAAGCTAGCAATACAAACCAAGATGAACTAAACCCTAATAGTATGACGATAAAGAAACAAAAACGTTGGTAACTTACCTAGATCCTCCTAACTTTCTAAGAACGTACTACGGGACGATCGGTGGGATGGAAAAGGATGAACCACGGTGTTAGTCGACACTTTAGGTAAGTGAGACCCCGCCCCCTTTAGCGATGAGCCAAGAGGGTCGTCCCATGCCCAAAACCGCCTAACTAGTCCAAGTAAAAAGGTGGATATGAATGCAAAATGGGGGAAGACCGACCATTACCGCTATCATCCTTCCTAGGGACTCGGTCCTTTGGTAGGCTCTTCACGGTAATAGTCGGTAAAAGGCTTATTTTTGAGATGTGGGGATTCTTTTTGTGAGACGGGTTTTCTTTTGGCATTTTTCTTTCTTTTGCGTTTTTGCTTTGTGTGTTGCCATGCCATTTCTTTTTTTCTTCTTTTCTATTTTCTTTTTGGCTTTTTGTGCCTTTTCTTTTTCTTCAATCTTTTCTTTCTTTCTTTTTCTTTTCTTTGCCGTTTTGGCTTGATTTGAGTTGTGCAACAAAGACAGATGATTTCAACAATTTGCATCTTATTTTGTGGATATGTGTAGGAGGTAGGGAAATGGGTATGTCGGGACGACGTCTTCCCTTCATACTCACAAAAAGGGGAGAACTTGGACTAGTCAAACAATCCCAAACACGGTCACCTAAGGGACGGGACTCGGCAACCAAGGCCTTTTCACACCGTGGGTGGTCATAATGGTCAAAATGCAAATCCCGTAGTAAATCCCTAGTAAGCTAGGTGGACTCAAGGTAAAAGACCAACGAAACTATTGATTTAGGGTCATTCTACTAGACTAAAGTCCAAGACTCGATTTACACTACTAGAAAGGGAAAGTAAACGCTTGCACACTAGCCTCTAAACCGGGTTTTCGAAAACCTTTTTACACACTAGACACAACTACACACACAAAACAAAGACTCGACAAGAACGAAAGAAAAAGAGACAAAAGGCAACAAAACAAAACAAGATAAAACAAACACATAAACAAAACAAACATCACCCCGAATTTCCAAACAAGCCACCAAATCAACTTCACACTTTACAAAGCTCCACTCGAGCACAAAACATCACAAACCTTCTCCAAACTTCACAAGAAATAGAGAGGAAAAAGGGATGAAAAGATGTTACCGGATGTCTTGCAAGCTTTCCAAAGCTATCGGCGATTAAGCAACCTATAAGGAAAAAGGGAGGCAAAACACGCACACAAAACAAATATACGACATAACGACACAAAAGGAAAACACACAAAAGAAATTTTTTTTGATTTTTGTGAAATTTTTCAAATTTTTAGGGTTTTTTGAAGATTTTTTCGAAAAACTACGAAAATAAAACTAACTACGATAGAATATCGCTCCCCCACACTTAAACCGAGCAATGTCCTCATGCTCGATCGTAGTGTATGGAGACACAAAAGAAAAGAAAAGAAACTACGAAAATAAAGCTAAAAATCAAAAATAAAGTGGAGAAAAGGGTAAAACGTGTCCGGCCGGGGTGTAGTCAAGTCACCATGGGCCGAGACGAGAAAAGATATGGATGGGGGAAGAAATAAAAAGAAGGAAATAAAAGGAAATGGGAGGGGTGGACTAGGTGTAATCAAGTCACCTAGCCCGGATTCTGCCTAAATCCGACTAAATCCAACAAAAAGGGTGAAAATCTTGTAAAATTTGGATTTTGAAAAGGACTCTCGATGTAGTCACGTCATCGAGAGTCGGGAGCAATAACTACCAAGGCCTCGAAGGCCACCATGACACCATGACACAAAAGTGTACAAGGGGAAGGGAACAAACACAAAGGAAAACAAGCTATAAAAGACGGAAAAGAAAGGATAGTTGCCGTACCAATAGGTTAGCAACTCACTCGCTCCATCGTCTCATAGATCAATATAGGCACTTTGCTTGTCTTCGTCATTGTCATCCCGCTTCAAACTTGATAAAACCGCATGGTTGAGGTAGTAATGGTGTGAGGGGGTGGGATTCGATGTGAAATTCGGTGTAAAGGGAAGAGAAAATGAGGTGAGGGTATGTAAATGAGGTGTACGGGTCATATGATATGAGCAAGGAAAGTTAGGGAGGTTGGGAGGGGGTATAAAGTGGTAGGGTGGGCTCACATGATGAAGTAGAGGCCAAGAGGAGAAGGGGACCATCCTGGTCGGGATGGATGGTCCCGGTCGGGATGACACACCCGTCCCGGTCGGGAAGCCCTCGTCCCGGTCGGGATATGGCTCCACAGAAAGCTCCAAATTTTGCACCCTCATCCCGGTCGGGATGGCTCCTTCCCGGTCGGGATGGCATATCCTTCCCGGTCGGGAAGCCTCCTTCTCGGCCGGGAAGGGTCTTCATGACTCCCATGACCCCAAAAGCTTATCCAAAGCTTCAAAAACCGACTTCCTAACTCAAAGTCCAAGATCTATCCACAACCATTCTCCTCGAGACTTCATCTTCACTTCACATCTAGCAAACAAGCTCAAATCATTCATCAAAATCCCTCCCTTACATCGCTCATCAAAATACCAAAATACAAGGATTTCACAAAAACTAACAATCTTAAAAACCAAAATATCCAAACAAACATAAACACAAATACAAGCACAAAAGAAAAAGGGAAAAGATATTTACACTAAGCTACTCTCACCAACTACACCTCCATAGCCATCAAGAGCTCGAAGGAGTAAGTCAAATGCCCTAGCAACATCTTCATTGAAGCTCACATGGCCGAGCCTAGCTACTTTCAAGAGCTTCCAAGTCGGAGGCAAGAAGCGATCTTCTTCATTATGCTCGGGGTTCTCGTGATCTTCCGGGTCTTCCAAACCAACATAGCAACGACTCTTATGACCATCCGGTAGGTATAGTGGTCTAGAGTCAAGCTCGGTATTATGAGTTGGGAGATCACACCCTAGGGGTGTCGCTTCTTCTACGGGGTCGAGAGTAGAACTCTTTTCCACCGCCCGACAAGGATTCTCTTCATCAACCGTCTCACAAGACAAGGGACTAGAAATCGAGTGCGATAGAGGAGGAGAAGGCATCAAGTTTTCTTCATTGGAGGGAATTGGCTCCTCCAATTTTCCATTCAAGGCGAGTTCTAAGGCATCTACCTCTTTCTCCCAAGTATTACGTTCCTTTTCACTCACCTTGCTCATATGGCCTATAGGAGGTATGTCTTCACTTGGCTTTGGATTGTCTAGATCTGGTTCATCACGAAGAAAATCATACAAATCCAATTTGATAGCCAATACATTCGCTCTCCAAGAGTTACCTTGAGAATCATGTTCAAATCCCTCCTCATTGTCGACCCTTGAAGCTGCAACTTCCTCCATTCTTCCCATATCTTCACCATCCAAGCAACACTCAACAATAATCTCTTGATTGACCCTCTCTTCTTCATTTGTAGCTTCACGATCGGGTTGACTTTCTTGTGGAGACACCCGACCTTCATGCCCAAATGAACCTTCCTCAACAATTCGTGGAGCTCGAGTGGCCGACATCGTGATACGAGCCATGAGTGCATTGATCCGAGCATCTTGCACCTCTATTTGGGCCTTGAGCTCCTCTTTGACCCCTTGTAATTGAGTCATCATTGCTTGTTGACTCTTTTGCATTAAAATCATCATCTCTTGTTGACCCTTTTGCAATAGCATTATCACCTCTTGTTGACTCTTTTGCATTTGGACTAACATTTGACAAGTGTCAAAGTCGGGGATTTTTGGTTATGGGTTGTGTGAGGGTGTTTGGTAGTTGTTAGGATGTTGGAATGATCCTTGACAACTTTCATGGTAACCATATGAAGAGGGTTCATAAGATTGTTGATGGGATTGGTATGGTTGGTAAAGTTGTGGGTTTTGGTAATTCGCCCCATAGTTGTCCCGTGACGATTGATGGAAGCTAGGACGTGCCATTTCCATAACGTTGCTTGGACTAGAAGCACTTGAGCAAACGTTAGTATCCTAGTGCTTTTGAGGCACTAGGAAGAGAGAATAGCACACAAGAAGAAAAACGGAGATACACAAGGAGAAGAGAACACAAAAATCAAGAACAAAGTCTAAAACTAAGCACACAAAAGTCTAAACTACGCCGTCCCCGGCAACGGCGCCAATTTGATGGGCGGGATTTGCCGTGGATCCCGCCACCAAATAATAACCAACCAACCTAACTAGGGTAGCTAGGGCAAGTCGGGTCGATCCACAGGGACGGAAAATGCGTTTAGACTCATGGGTGCTACGGTCTAGGACTAGGTTCAAGTCAAGCTAAACTAGGGGGAGGCTAAGGACTAGGTTAAGTCTAAAACACGGAAAATGAAGACAAAATAAGTAGCTAACGACTAAGGGAAGCAAAGACAACAATAAGAGGGAAAACTAGGGTTAGGTCAGGTTCATGGATGCAAAGGAGACAAAAAGGGGGAAAATGGGGTTACTAGCATGCTTTCGAGGACTAGGTTCCGCCGATCGGGCTCTCGCTACGTAATCGGCCTAGGGGTCGTCCTCATCGGGCTCTCGCTACGTAATGAGGGAACCAAACCAACCAACCAAACACATACATACAAGAGAAGATGCAAGAAAAACAAGGATTGATCGTCTCTAGTCTCACAAGCATTTCATCAAACATGTGGAGTGCAAGGTAAGTGGGAAACAACAAAAACAACATCTAATACCACCCATCTCACCCTAATCATCCCTAATCACATCCAATCCCCCTAATAACCCTAGCAAGAGTCTACTCAAACATATCTAATCTAAAACTAACACTAACAAGAGAAACCAACATAAGAATCAAAACATTCATATAAAGAACAAGCAAGAACAACAAACTAGATGTAAAGATGAAAACTTGAATAACAAAAACAAAGATTAAGAGTAAAAGGATGAGAAGATTATACCAACTAAAAAGGAATGGAAAAGATGAACACTTGCATAAAAGAACACCCAAAACATCAACCAATGTTGTCAAGATTGGATGGATTCTTCAAGAGATCCCTTAATACAAGATTAACTAACTAGATTAAGGACTAATTAACGACTAATCTACTCTAATCTATGCTAATCTATGCTAAAGTAGTCTAGGGTTTAGTGGGTAATGTCTAACATCATAAGAATACAAGAGGAAGGGTATATATAGGGTTACAATGAGTAAGGAGATTAAACAAGTTGACGCGGGCCTGAACTGGGCCCTTCCCGATCGGGAAGAGGTGGTCCCGGTCGGGAAGGGTCCCTTCCCGGTCGGGAAGAGCTTATCACAGGCTGGTTCGCATTTGCACCTTCCTTCCCGGTCGGGAAGGCATTATCCCGCCCGGGAAGGACCTTGTAGGCCTCTTTTAAGATCTTTTTGGTCCCTCCTTCCTTCTCATGGGCTTCCCATCGATTCTCGGGACTCGGGATCGGGCCTAAGGGGCTCGGGAATGGGTCCCAAGGTCTCGGGATCGAATTCAAGGCATCGAGTGATCGTTCCTTCACTTCGTTGGCTCCAAAAAGTGTATGTATCGAGTCGGAATCGCTCCAACTCTTCATGAATGGTCTCGGGAACCTGAAACGAACTAGAGGAAGCATAAGTAGCTCATAAACCGCTCCCAAGGAGCGATTCCACAAAGAAAACGGGACCAAACACAGCAAATTAGGCACTACAAACTACACTTATCACGTGCCCTACCCCTAGCGCGCGTGAAAGTCGTCACAACCCTACCATCAACCCGGCTACCCCCAACCTTACCCTTCCCCTTATCAGCCATCTACTTTCAATAACATAACAGGATAAAGAAAAATAAGTTAATTGTTAATAATATTAAAAATTAATAATATCAACATGTTCAAACACCCGAAAACCGAATAGAAACTTAAATATACGTACTTATTGACAAATGTAAATAAACTAAAAGGTTGATAATAATATTTAAATTTCATAATATTATAATTGTCAAACACCCGAGAATCGAATTGAAACTTAAATATACGTATTTATTGAAAAATGAAAATAAACTAAACGGATTTGGTAGCGTATAACGTTGTATAATATTCGTACAAAAAAATTAATAAAAAAAATACCATATAACGTCAAAATACGACGTTATGCGGGATTTTTTGGTTTTTTTTAAGTCGAATGAAAATTGATAATTAGGAAGGATAATCTCATACACATCAAAACGTAACAACTAAAATCGATTACGTCAATTATTATTCAACCACATGCTAGCTACGGGGAGCCTAAACTATCACCATAATCACAATTATAACGAAACTAATCGACCTAAAGAAAATCACTTACAAAATTAAAGTACTAAAAAATCGATATACTTACTTGACTACGGATTAAGTGAAGGGGAGTGGAAGTGGAAGCAGTTTTATACTTGACTACGGATTAAGTGAAAGTGAATCATGAGAAAGAGGGGGGGGGGGGGGGGAGACACGTGCATCTAAAACTGTCAAAAATTATCAAAACTGTAATTTTAAAGTAGTCGAGAAATGATAATTAGATTAATTATATAAAATAATTAATATCATTAATCATATTTAAAGGAGGGCAAAAGAGGAAAAATCACGTATAAAGTGCCAATGACCTGGATGAAATGTCGAAGGCCTAATGTAGTAAAGCACAATTGTTTTTTCGACAGAATAATACTCTTCCCCTTCATAACGAAACACACCTTTTCGAGTAATCCTTTATTTATTAAAACAGAGACCAAGGCAGCTGAGGTGGCGCAGCTCATTAGTCTCCATTCTGAAATACTCAACCCACATTCCTCCAAAGTTATTTTAGGCAATTACGCAAAATATTCTTAATCAAACTATCTTCCTAATCAAGCTATTATATGTTCCATTCAACGTCTTGGGATGCACAACATGTGCTGGACAATCCCTCCTCACAATCCCGTCTCCGCACTGAATTAACCTGGGCATTATACCAGCTAAATTAATCCTTGATTCAAAATGTGAATCCTTAATGCATGTATTACAGTATTCTTTAATATTTGCAAACATTTTTCCTGATCTGACTTTTTATTTTAAAAAAATTTCTGTTCATTTCAGATGTCCGTCAATTTTTATATATTCTTTAAAACAATGTTACTTGAAACAGTCTGGATTCTCTTATACTGAATTTTTTTTTGGAATCCTTTTATACTAAAATTTTAACCAAAAAGTAAACTAATATTTATCGGATATTATATTTTTATTTTACAGAATATGGCCCGATGTTACAAAATAAATCTATACCACAATAACTTAAGTTGATATGGAACTGAATCTTTTAAATAAAAAATAACTCAATCCACCTATTCTTATTAGTGAATGTATATTCATTTATAAATATATACCCTAATGCATCTATTACAATATCCCTTTTATACTGAAATTTTAACCAAAAAGTAAACTAATATTTACTGGATATTATATTCTAATTTTACAGAATATGGTCTGATGTTATAAAATAAATCTATAACCCCAATAACTTTAAGTTGATATGAAACTGAATCTTTTAAATAAAAAGTCACCCGATCCACTTATTCTTATCAATAGTGAATATATATTCATTTATAAATATACCCTAATGCATCTATTACAATATCTCTTTAATATTTGCAAACAGAAAACGTAAAACCTAAAAAACCCTAACACGAAATAAACTCTAATACGTTTACCACCTTTGTCGATTACGGTATCAACTCAAAATTTATTCTCAAGAATGTCTGCTGCCATTAATCCCACCATTGTTACACTTATCCAAGATGTTAGGCTAAGCAATTTGGATGTCAGGGTGATATATAGATGGCAAAGACCTGACTTTAACGATAAATTAAAGATTGATGGTGTTGACTTGCTTCTAATTGACTCAAAGGTAAACTTAATCTTAATCCGATCTTATATATCATAAATGTATGATATTCGTTTACAATTTATGATGTTAATTTGTATTTATCGTGAAAATAAAAAACACAACACAACATGAAACTAAAATAAATTCCCCAAAAATAGAAGAGAGACTTACGTAAACACGAAAAAATGCCCCAACCCGTGAATTTTCACGAGCCACTACACTAGTTTATCACGAAACAGGCAAACACATCATTTCTCTTTTTGGTATTAACCCTTCCCCCTTTATATATCCTCTTGTTGATTTATTATTTACACAAAATATCCTCCAATTAGCCCCTTGCATTACAATTAATCATTTAATCACAAACTAGTGTACATCTCATGCAATTGCATGGTTTCGTAAGAGGTTTATAAATAAGAAAAATATTAAAATTTAATACGGAATTCTTTAACACGTAGTATTATATTTTTGAACCTTATACCAAGTTGTTAATATGGAAGATTATAATTGGAAAAAAATATGATAATCGGTGTGTTGAACGTTGTATTAAGTAGAAAAAAAACTTTTTAAATTAATATATCTGAAGTGTAAAGGAATATTCTTCTTTAACATCTTGTTAATCCTCTATTAACTAAAAGAATAGGAACTACTAGAAAAGTGTTGAGGTGTCATCCTCTCATTAATTGTTTTCCCTCCAAAAACTCTATTCTTCAACTATGGAAAAAAATCGGATAGCTTATAGAAAAACTTGATTTTTAGAAAGAGGATCGATATATGGTGGTCGGAGAGGGACAGTGGCGTAAGGACAAAGATTTCTGCGAACAAAGGAAAAAATCAATATCAAATCAAAGTTTAATCAATCAATAATCGACATTTGAACGAAATATAGAGTAACCATCAATAAAACCTGAAAACGATTTCAAATTGATGATTGTCGATCAAGTATACACTGGAAATTGAAAATTGAAAGACGCTTAAAGTAAATCAGTATATTGATCAATCGATCAAAAATCACTTATTCATCAAATGAACATGATCCCACGTATTTTGGCTCACAAAATCAATGCCCCCACTAAAACTTTTCGACAATGCAACCTTGCTTTCATACCCTCTCTAGTGATCTGAAAATGAATATTAAAGTCTTCATGAATTCCTTGGTGCCAATAAGCAGTTAAGTATTTTACGATGGACCCGACCACACCAGAACCCTTACGACATGGGTTCATCATTCACTTGACCTCGAACATCCTAACCCAAACGTGATGATGCGGATCTTATTCGATTCATAATCTTGACTTGTTGTCATTTGACCCGAACCCTTCTGAATTGGAGCTCATCTCCATAGGACCCCCTAAATCAAGTCAGATCTAAAATAAGCACTTGTAAACCCGACCTAATCTGAATCGGAACTTCAAAAGTGGCTGAAACTGAGCAATTTGATGATATAGAATAAGCACTTGTTATAATTTGAATCGAAACTTCAAAAGTGGCTGGAACTTCTTAACTGAATTATATGGAAACCGTAACAAACCGATAAACATTTTGATTTAAACGAAAAAAAAATACCATTAAGAACCAAATAAAATTGGGTTTAATGTAAAATTTAATCAACAAACTATCTTAAAAAACAGCATTGATATAAATTATATACTCCATAAATAACATCATTAAACAATTAGAGTACAATTTACACTACGTAGTACTCGTACATAAGTTTTGAATGTATATGAGTATATCACGAAGTATTAAACAACTATAGTCTTAAAAGGCAAAATAAGTACTCCTAAATACTGATTTCATTTTAATAATTACTGAATAATATTCAGTAAATTACTCAGTATTATAATTTTAGTAATAAGTAAACTATGAATATTATGAGTATTATATAGTAAGTAAATTATTACAATACTCATAATTTAGTAACTATATAATAATATTCAATTATAAAGATATTTTATATCCTTAAATGTTTAATTGAGCATTGTTCAGATTAAATATTTTATTTGAAATCTGAACAAATTATCAAATATGAATAATTTATTACAAATAATCTTAATAAAATTAACTTCATGAACAAATTATTGAAATGAGCAATAATGAACATAATTTCATTGACCAAACAAATGAACATTTGCTAAATTCTAATATTATTCATATATGAACAAATTAACAAATCTAGTTGCTCATTTGATTACATTATATTCAATCCTTTATTGCTCACTATATAAATTATAATATGAATTAAGTTATAAGTAAATTATTTAGGAGTACTAATAATATTTTACTCATAATTATTCAGTAATTTTATTAAAAATATTAAATTACTGAATAAAATACTCATTTCATTAATCGCAATTCATAAAACACAATACTGAAATCTCATAGTAAAAACGAGAAATTGATGGAGTTAGTAGATTGGATGAAAAACAAATAGATCAATTTTACCTTAGAAAATGCAATGTATCAAATTAAATTCTTGTGTAGCAGCCGCTTTGATCACTGACTTCAATAGTGTTGATCGACAAGAGCAATTTCATGAGAGGTTCAAAATAGCAATAGTAGATTTGTGGTTAACACTTTTTACGAAGCATCCTGAATGAAGATTTGATGGTTGTTTTTATTTATACCAATTTTTATAATGGGGAGATTGATGGTTATTTGGGGTGGATAATTTTGGTTGAGAACATGGTTTAGTTGCTTTAAACTGAATGTGTCGGTTACTTAATTATTTTTAATTGTAAAGAGGCAGTTGATATTATGTGTAACTTCTGATTAAGAGAACGAGTGAACGGTTATGTGATATTTTAATCGCCAACTAAGCGTCACACGGGATGATGATGTGGGTGAATGTGGTGCCTCCATTTTCTTTAGCTTTAATATATAAATAAAAGATAATTAATTAAAGAAACAATCAATAATAAACTTATATTTATAAAATTGTATAATAAATATTGATAAAAAAACATTAAAAAAATCGTGCATCTTTTATTTAAATATTATTTGACTTTGATTAATTAGTTATAATTCCCTATCAATCAATTATTTAACTATATTAGTTACAATGTATTTTTTTTCTACATTTTTTAATCTACTAGTAGCGAGACCGCGCGCGATGCGCGCGCTTTCTGGGGCGTTAGTCGGTAGGTGAGAATCTGTTACCGGACTTGCAGGGACCGCTATGGGAACTGCGCGGGGACGTTGCGGTGGTTTCCTGGAGGTGTAGCGCGAGGTGTGCTTGTATGGTAAAAGATGAGTGACCCCTACAAATTAGGTATATATATAAATAATCATCACTGTGTAACTAAGACGGGACAGAGTCATTAACGTACCCTACGCCGAGAACATACTAATCTACGATAGTACATTAAGACACCGAGGTGACAGGGAAACAGGGTATAGTACATAGTATTCATCACAAAATGCTCCCAAGCAAAAGCAGAGACAGCCGAACCGCCTGTTTGCAGCCTAAGAATACCAAACTTGTCCATGATATCTTCATTCGACAGAACACTTGATGCTGACGTAGTCTCCCTGCCGCGTATCTGAACGCTGTGACTCTGCCTAAATATATACTTCAAGTGGCGCTGCTTCCTCCGCCTTCTCCTTTGTATTTCTTTAGCTCTATCGACTTGCTCGTTGTCAGCAACCCATCCCTTGCACAGAAGTTTCACCATCATTGGATTTTAGAACCTGCGTTGTTGATCGATTTGCAAGTACTGTGAGCCAAGATCAGATAATTAGCTCAGATTCATGTCCCATCAGTCTATGGGGGACTTTGTGTGTACTCCTAAAATCCACAAGGTATACATGACCACAACAATAATCGTAGTTCCCACAAACAGGAAGAACTTAATCTAACACGAAGCAGGCGAACTCAAGAAGACAACAGAACAATTACTGGCGAATTTCCTTCTCAGGAAGCATAAATCCACATCAAGATTCTACTGAACCTAACAGAATCTGAGGCGACAAATTTCAACACAGTTCAGTAAATTTTGGGAACAAATCACATTTATTTTCACAATTTGAACACAGAATAACTTTTCCCTTTTATTCCAAACCCTAATCTAATCACCTCTTATTGAACTGCAACCAACAACAGACATGCAGACAGAGACTAAAAGGCCGATACACATAATTCAGTGGAAAATGAAGCCACCCATATCTAAGATGAGTCTAACTGCAACACGTTGAGCATGTAGAGGTAGAGCATCAAGGTAAGTGCACAAAGGGCAGGACTTTGATTCTGAGATATTCGATCCATACCGCTTAAAGTTGAGCTCTTTAAAAAATCGATACGCTTATAATATGAAGGGATGATGGAAGCAATGGTCTCCCGATCAAGGAGAAAAGTACAGAGAGGGAGGGGCTTACAGAGGTCAGAGGGCAGAAGGCATAGTCGGTGTTCCGAAGCTCTGAAATGTGTTTGATACGCTTAGTTTGTCGCGAGTCAGAACCCTAAAAACTGGAGAAGAAGACGCCCTATAATCGCAGATCTACAACCTGAAAGGAAAAAGAGCAACATAAGAAGTCCAAGAACGAGGAAAAGAGCAAAAGCAAAAAATCCAGTAACGAAATCTATAGCAACAGAACGGAAATCAGGAACAACAAAACGGAAAAAAGAAAAGGACAAAAAACAAACAAAAAAACAAAAATCAAGGGAAACAGAACCCTAAAAACTGGAGAAGAAGACGCCCTATCATCTCCTTCTACCTCTACCATCTTCACCCCCTCCTCTAATATTGTACCTTCTCTTCTTCCCTCGGTACCTCGGTACATTTCACCTCCTTCACATCCCTTTCTCTTTCTTCTCCCCTTTCTTGTCAAAGACCCGTCCTTAACTATGACTTTCTTTCTATCATCTAGTTCATTGATGACATCTTCCCTAAAAACCTCTAAACTCTCCTCTTCACTCCCCCTTCTTCTCCCATCTCCCTCCTAATGACATTTCTTTTCATGTTCATCCTTCCCTGCCTACTAAAATCACTCCTCCTCCTTCACTTTATCTTATCTTTCCCGTTCCCATATGTGTCTCTTTAATAAGACCTAAGTTTGAAAGACTCGATTCATGCAATCAATAGTGTAAATCTTCAATCAGTAGACCAATTTTCATAGTTATTACTCGTAGTATTTAGGATACATAATGCACGCTAGCTAATTCATGATGTTAATCTTCGATAAGAATAGAGGTAGTGGATATATATTATGACGAACAGAACTAACTCTAATCAGCTACTCGATGGGTACCGTCTTCATCTCGCGTTCAGGTTGCTCACGAACTCTCTTGGTTTTTTTCTCGAGACTTTGGACGGTGAGTGTGGGAAGACAATGGGCCGAACAATGTTGAAGCTCTTGTTTTGAGTGATTATATAATCAATCAAGTTAATCCCGAATTTGTGAATTCCCAAAAAAAAAACTCGATATTCGATTTAAACTTAAAATAATTCTCGATATTTGACAGAGTACGCCTGTTTTAAACATAAAATGAATTTCGATACTGGGTAGGTTATAAACGCGTATTAAACTTAAAAATGAATCTCGATAACTGGTAGAATGTAACGTGTCTTCAACTTAAAATGAATCTCGATAGTCAACACTCGCTCGTGAGAAACGAGGGCTAACTCTAGTGAGAAGAGTTTTTACAGCAACAGTGAAGTCGAAATGATTCTCATTCACGACTTAGTGCACGTTGCGTGTGACAGAAATCAACACTCGTTCATCTAGATGAATACGGACCCGGAATCAGGATTTTCACAAATTATTGAGCTCATTAAACTTACGGACATACGAAATATTGAATGGTCAAACATATTAACAAGTGAAATAGGAGCCTTGAAGGACAATTAATTATGGACAATTACGATACACGACACCTCACTTAGTTGACGTATTAGTGACCAAAATATTGTAAACTTCGATCATGTGTCAATACTTGTGGAACTAATTTCATCTAACTTGGTCTAGTTAGTCACAAATTTGCGTCTTTGACGGAATGTGAGTACACTTCCTCGGATGGAAGCCATGCCTGCGAAACCAGAATGCAGAAGCGTAACGTCTACGTTGTCGAATTGCGTCAACATTTTACGACGATATGATCGGAGTCATGACTCATGAACTATGTTTTTTTTCCAGACGACAAGTATAGAGCGTATTTTAGCTTAGGATCGGTTGTAGTAGCCAAATATGCAACTGTCGAAGTCCCGCATGACATGGTGTCGGAATGTCGGCACAAAAGAGAGTTCAAAATACGGTTCTGACGTCCACAAAAATATGTTATTCGGTGCCTGATCTTCGGTCTCGTCCAAACCTGGAAAACCGAGTCCCCTTCTAGTGTACTTTAGCCTAGGATCGACTGTAGTAGCCAAATATGCAAGTGTCCAAGTACAACATGAAAAGGTGGCGGACTGTCGGTACAAAAGACTAAAGAGGGTACAAAACTACAAACTATGATCCGGATGTCCACAAAAATACAGTATTTGGTGTCTGATCTTCGGTCCTGGCTAAAACCTGGGAAAACTGAACCTAACAGGTTCCGGTCCAGGTCCCCTTCTAGCCGGGTATAGTCTATGGGTTTTGTTTCCGACTTTCGGGTTGTCTTTAGCAAACGGTTCACTGAAAATTTGAACCTTATCTCATGGCATAGTCGTCAAACCCATCAAACCTCATCAAATCTCGTGACAATGCTATTACCAGTACTTGATAATACTCGTGACAACTTTATAATGTTAGTTTTCACGATTACGATGAATTGGGTTTGATGAGTCTGGAAGAGACGAGTGATAATTTACTTGTGCCAATATCAATTTGATTCTTACCTTAATCGGCTTATTAACGTGTGCCCGGTGGACACATGCTTGAAAAACCGTTAAAAAATCTCGAACTTTTCTACCGTAGTTACTGAATTATCTGTAAACTCTTGACGGGGATAGAGGAATATGAATATATACTTGGAGCGTAACTAAGTTGCTCTCGATGGGTAGAAATTCCAACAAAAAAGGTCACAAACTCTAAATTTCCCTCTACTAAACGTCCATCACCTTCAAATCTAATAATTCCATACAACTCACATACGACATACATGTACTACTACTACTCTGCCTTATTTCAGACTCCACCTTTCACTACACGCCAAAAGTCATTTGTCTCTCAACTATTTTTATATTCAAGATTACAGCTCATTCACCTCACTGGCATAAAATATCATTTCCCATAGGTCTGCGCAGTAACGTGCAGAGGTTGGGCACAGTAGGCGGCTGCTGGTGTGCACATTGCTGACAACACCATCTTTTAAAGATAGATGGTCAGTCTGCACATGTAGCTGCCATGTTGAATGAAAGTGTTTATTTCCTCATTTGTAAGGGGCGTACGCACTTTGCCAACGATCACCTCTTCACAAAATATCTCATAAATGGAAAATAATGGCAACGGAAAACTATTCAGAAGCAGTAAAACGCTATGTTATAGCTGAACGGACTATATACAAAGTTTACGGCCCCGAGGGAGTTCGAAATTGACAAATATAAGCAAAAAACAGGGCAATGTTCACAGGTGATGAAAGGCGATGAACTCTTCGCAGGGGTACGCAGGCAAGCAACGACCTGGGTCCAAGCAATAAAAAAAGGGAACCCACAATTCAAAACGATGAGGTTTAACATAAGGTAGGTAAGGTTTCAAATAAACAAATTTAAAAGACATTCGACTATCTTTCGACTAAAACGTCGAATTAGCGTGAAATCATCGATATATATACTCGGACAGAAACTTCTTTTATACTTTATTTAAAAACCCGTCTTTATAGTCCGGGGAAGAAACTGATACAACAGGGATGACCCAACCTCATGACGGCGCCAGCGAGCAATGACCTGGGTTCAAGCAAACAGCAAAGGAATGCCCAAATTAAATTGCAGCCATAAACAATAATCGGAACCGAAACATTTGAAGCTTCGAACGACTTGATCGACTTCTCCAACTGCGAAAACTCCCTTTCAATCGTCACAAACCGCTCCAATACCTCGGGTCTGCTCACGAATCTCACAAACCCAAGTCAAATTGCCCTAAAAAAAATGAAAGTCACAATCAAAATCATAAGAATCAAAATACTTAAAATAAGCTGCAGAACTCAAATCAAGGTCACTACTGCTGCACTCCATCAAGCCTTGCAGACAGGAATTAGTTCATGTTTGTAAAAGAGCGAGTTTTTTGTGTACAGTACTGTGTTAACTGTGTACAGTACAATAATATGTAATTAGTGTTAATTGCATCATAAACCCAATAAAATTAAGGTAAAACTTAAAACACCCATCAATTGAAATCCTCAAATCGCACATTTACAATTCAAAAAGGGGATTCCAACAACCTAGAAAAGCTAAGCATGAATCCAATTCAATGCATTAAAATATCAAATTAGCATTTACCATTTTCAAAAGAGGGGTGGTAAATAATCACAGTAAAAAAAATCTAAACAAGAACTTGTTACCTTCAAAAGACAGAATCCGTGATTGTTCAATTAACAAAGCAGCAAAAAGTTCTTGCAATGTTCCAGCAACCACAATGCCACTATTTTCACTCTGCTTGCCTCCAAATACATTATCAGACAACATGGCAATCGGTGAAATATCAGTTGCCCTTAGAAAAGGAATAGGCACTGTGTTTCCAGCTGCATAGATCGACCAAAGCTACAAAAATAAAAGAATGATCAAATTACGGAGAGCCGATCAACGTGATAAAAGGTCAAAGAATCTAATAAGCCACCAAAATTCGAAAAAGCAAACTGGCAGTAATTTCTTTCATCAAATTTTAAAAAGAAAAACGGGGAAACTGAATATTATTATCCCCCAAAACTACAATGCTCTTCAGTAAAAAATCGACTCTCTAGTCCAAAGTTTCTCTATCAATCCCCAGTTAAATATGCAATCAACACAATGAACAATCTAACCAAATTTCATTAGATTTTCTTTACCTGACTATGTTATACACTTATACTTGTGTAGTATTTATGAACCAAATATTCACTTTAAGATTATCACATAAACTTTACAACAAACCTGTATAGGAGTATGGCCTAATGAGTCTCGAAGAGGCTTGATATTAGAGACAGGATGATTAGGAGGCAGCTCATAGACAATTTGATTTAATAACTGCAACAGGCGGAATTAGATCAGAAAACGATGTGCGAAGCTTGAGAAACAGCTCAGTGTTTTGAAATCGATCAAGCATCACAAGCTTCAGAAATATTTAAGGCTTTGAGTAAGAATCCAAACAATCACTTGGGCTTGCTGGCCAGCATGAAGTCTCACACCAGAAGCACCACACATCACCTATAATGCAGGAAAAAAGGTATCAACTTTTCAACAATATGCAACATACGAACATGGCCAACCATCGCATATCATCACTTATGCTTATGCATTTGATACAATGTTTTTTTACCAATCTAACATTCTGTTCCGATCACGGAAACAATTAACCCGACTGCGAATTCGGGTTTTGGTGTTCGAATATTGCTCGGTCGAGTTCACGATTCTCTCCTTCTCCTTACTCCACAGATCGGACTTTTCCCGGCGGATTGAGCGTGCTCCCTGCACAGGTAACGCACAGGGCCTCGGAGGTTGTCCGAGGGAACCCTCTCCGATGCCTAAGTCAGTCCGTGAATGCCTTGATGAACCTAGTTCGTGAGGAGCTAGATGGCGTTTTTTAGAGTAAGAGTCTGGAGAGAGAAAATCCAACCCTCTCTAAGTGGGAAATGGGTGGGTATTTATACCTTCCCACAAGAGAGAGGAGTGGAGAGGGAAAAGAGCGGGAGAATGGGTGGATGGCAAGGCGACACGTCGACCTGTTTCATCCACCCATTCCCTTTTACCTTAGGCAGAATAACGGAAGGGCCCCTAGTAACCCCTAGTAACGGGAGAGGTCACTTGGGGACAGGCGAGCCGGGGGCGTCTGCAGGCCCTCCCAAGTTGGTCGCCTTACCCTGTTGGGCGGGCGGCCTTCCCGAAGCTACGTTCCACTAGGGAAATTCTGTTGTCTTATCCCGACGGCCTGCTGGGCAGGCTCTTCGGTTCCCCAGGTTGGGTCTTTACGGGGCCTGCTAGGCGGGCGACCCGGCGCAGGCTCTTTACCCTCATCAATTGGCCCTCACCGGCTGGGGGGAAGTAAGGCTTCTTCTTGGCAGGTGGACTCTTGATGGTGGGGAGTTGACTTGTGGCTTTACCACTGCATTTAATGCGTTCGCGTATTCCCGAGGGGGGAGACTCTTCTGTATTGGGCATGCCAAGAGTTTAGTTGTCTTTTGGTCATGATTGCTTTTTATACCCAGTGGATTTTTGGGCAGCGTGCTGGTGCGCTGATTGGCCGTGCCCCCTGTCAAAGTGGTTGGGGCGCCATTTAATGTCTTCGCCTCCCCTTTTGTATAAATTGCGGCCCTTTGTCTCATTCTGCTACCATATCCTCACCTTCCTTCTTATTCATCCTTTTCGAAAAGAACATGACTTGGGTTAAGAAGACGGTTATTCGCAATGGATCTCGTACCGTGAGCTTCCTTTTCAAGGGTTTCTGGAGGCTAAGGTATGCTAGGGCAGCCCTTCTAGTCCTGCGCCGGAGCCGGCGTTCACACCCTCTCCATCGCCAGAATGCCAGGAGGGCTTCTGCCAAGGCAGGCAAACGTCCCATCAAATCTTCGCCTTCCGCTGGTTCCCGGTTCAAGCGTTGCCCCCAAGGCGGGGGCTGTTACAACAGGGGATGCCATGAGTGTTTTCCATGGCTACACCCTGAGCAGTTTGACCCCGACTGCTCAGAGTTGGCCCCTTCTCCTGAGTCGGACCCTTCTTCTCCCTTGAGGAGGAAAGTGGGCTGCGGCTCCTGTGATGATACTGAAACAGTCCCTTATGGCAGGGACTGGGATGTTAGCAGCCGGGACTCCGCGATAGTGACGGCCAGGGTTACTCCTCTGGTCGGGACGACGGTGATGACTCTGCGGACCCCTTCAAGGATTCTGACGACTGGGACTGGGGATCCGATGCAGGGGGGTGCCACAGCCCTGGGGACTATTCCCCAGGCTTTGATGATGATTAGGCCTCCCCGCAGGGTGCAGGCGTGGTGAGCCAGAAACAGGGGCTCTTTTTTTACTTTTTGCCTGTACTGGATGTAACTTGCCCGTTTTTCGGGTTTTCTTTAATTTAATGAAAAAAGATCAGGCAGTTTGTTTATGTGTGGCATTTTTATTATTTGTTATTATTATTTAAATGGAGGGAGGACGTCACAGGGTGATTAATCCTCTGACATCCTTTGGTCTTCTCGAGGCTACCCTTGGGAACCTACAAGGGGCTGACTTCTGAGAATACGACACGTGGACAGTAGTCCTTGGGCGGATTTTCGAGGGTTGGCGACTCCTCGTCTACCTTTCCTCCTATAAAAGCAATCTGTCATTCATTCTTCTTCTTTTTTCAAACCTCCTTTCTTTCTTCTGCAAATCTCTACGAGAAAACATGAGCCTTTTCCCGCACCCTCATATTTCTGGGGAAACTTTTCTTGGGCTTTTCCTCTTCAAGTTTTCGTCCTGTCAGCAGTCAACCTTAGGTTAGTCTTCTAATCTCAAGTTCTTGCTCCTTTTCTTTCGATTTCTTTTGCTTTTTGTTCTTCTTAGACCACAATGTCTAGAACTCGCGAACGCATCCTACCATTTACCGACCCACTGAGGAAGGAGGTCCGGGAAGAGGGTAGGGAGAATCTTGCCTCCTCCTCTAGGGAGGTTGGCCTTAGGACAGTCGAGGAGGAGAACTCGGCGGGTAGTGGGGGTGGTAACTCTCCTGAACCTGCCCCCTACGACGTTGTCGATTCGGACGACGAGGCGCTGGAGATCGACCCTTCCAGTACCTCCGGTCCCCTTATTCCCCGGGAAAGGGGCAGGACCTATTACCTAAACAAAGCCAAGTATCACGTTCCCCTGGGAACTTACCCCGACCCCAAAAACCAGGATTTGATTCTTGCGAAGAATGCCGCCAGCTCGATTGAGCGGTTTTACAATTTTGGGGATGGGTATACAATTGTCGTCCCCGGTGAAAAAGACACCGTATGCTGTCCTCCCGACGGGTGCATAGCGGTTTACCACAAGTGTTTGGAATTCGGTCTTCGCTTCCCCCTTCATTCCTCTCTGGAAGAGATTTTCAGGCGGATGAACGTGGCTATTGCTCAGCTGACAGCCATGGCTGTCAGGTCATTAATTTTGTATGTTTGGACCTGCCTGTTCCATCGTGCCGAGCCCTCTATTGATGCTTTGAGGTTTATGGTCGGCCTGCAAATGGTTTCTTTCGGGAGCGAGGGTTCCCCTGGATATTGGTCCATCCAGAGGCAAAAGGGTCATACTCTGGTGTGGCCACCCATGGACAGCCTGAGAGATTGGAAAAACAATTTCCTTTATGTGCACAGCGCCCAAGGGTGGAAGATTCCTCGCCATTTCAGGAATCACGTCCACACCAGGCTAGAGACTCACCAGGAATATCACCCTGGCGTGGGAGGGAAAGCCTTGGAGGTGAAGTTGAGCAGGAAAGATAAGGATTTGGTAGATAATTTTGCTGCCCATACTGATAAATCTGGGGTGTATGGCCCTTCTTTATGGCTCCCCCATGTGGAGCTTATTGCTACTGACAGGTACTTGACCCGGGTGGGCCTGAATCCGGGCCTAGACAAAGGTAGTTCAGGAGCGCTGATGATTTTTCCTTACCCACCTTTCCCTTCTTAAATGACTTTTCTAACCGGTCGCTTATTTGCTTTGCAGACCTTGCTACCTTCCTCTGGACAAAAAGGGAGGTGAAGCGTTTAGGTTTAACCGAGACCCTTGACGTTGTCCAAAGCCGTCCTTCCCTTCCTCCTGACTTCAAGAAGGGCGAGAAGAACCTGATGAAACACCTGAAGGGCATTTCGTTTAGCAGGCCAAGGCTCCCTGCTCCCCCCAGATCAACGCCTGCGAAAACGGCGGTCTCTGAAGCCACCCCTTCTCCGGTTGCGAAAAAGGCGATCGTTTCTGAGGCTACTCCTTCCCCTGCTGGCAAGCAGGGAGGCTCTCTTGCAGGGATTCAGATTCCCCAGGGGCCGCAGGTCGCTGGTTCTGAAGAGACTGGAGAAAGCACTCCTAGGGGGCTGATCAGGAAGAGGAGCAGAGGAACTTCAAATGCAGACCACGTGGTGGATTTGGAGGCCGATACGCCTGATCCAAAACGCTTTGCTCAGGGAGTTCCTGGTACCCTTTTTTCTGAGGAAAATACTGAGTTCCACTACACCCCTGGTGATAGCTAGGACGTTTCTGCCTTACTTTCTGACTCCGGGGCGGTTTTGGCGGATCACCTTCTTAAGACTGTCCACTCTGCCACCCATCAAGTGACTCAATATATTCAGCGCACCGCCAGAGTTATTCAGGTCTCTGCTGAGCTGGCGACCCTTAGTCGTTTAAGTGACGAGGATTTGGCCAACTCTGACCGCCTGACTACAGTCGAAAGGGATGTTGCTCTTATTGCTGGTTTGAAGGATCAGCTGACAAAAAAGGAGAACGAGTTGGAGGAGGCCAGGAGCCAGGCGACTCACTGGGAGTCTCAAAGTGAGAGGGCCGTCAGGGAGGTGTCTCGCCTGGAGGAGGAGTCGAAGAGAGCTAAGCAGGCCTTTGCAGCGCTGGAGCAGGCCAAAAGAGCTTTAGCTGAGTTGGACCATGCCAAGAAAAAGGCCGCTGACCTAGGGGAGCGTCTTTCCAAGGCGGACTCGGACCTTCAGGCGGCTCTTGGCGACTTGGCGGTGAAGACTAAAGAGTGGCAGAAGGAGAAAGATGAGATAATCCAAGAGGTCGAGACTGCAGTGGCAGCAGGCTTCGTGAATGGCGTCAATTCTTGCTTGGGGGTGGTTATGGAGGCTGTCAGAGAGATGTTCCCTGATTTTGATGAAGAGGCCTTTCGGGCTCTTTATACCGCTAAGGATGAGGCCCAGATGCGCAGGATGGCTGAAGGGGCTGCTACCTCTGGCCCAGAAGCTCCCCGTGCCTAATATGGAGGGCAGTCATCCTCAGAGGGCTCCTGTTCGTCCCCTGCTGCGCTTACGCTGACGTTTTAACTTCTTATCTTTTTGCGCGCCGAGCCCTTTTGTGGCCGGCTGCCTTGTTCATTGTAATTGCCTTAAAAAACCTTTATTCCGTGTATCCCTGCTACTTTTTCCTTTTATAAGGATTCTTTCATTGTTCGTCTGCATCTATTTTTGCTTGGTTTTCTGTACAGGTTGTGGTGTGGCCTGCCCCCTGCCTGCCCAGAGGCAAGCAGGGAGGCCTTTTGTGTTTTTTATACAAGGTTGGGGAGCCTGCCCCCAGTCCTTGTTCATTCGGCCTGTCCCTGGCTTTTGATCAAAGTCCGGGGGGCCTGCCCCCTGCCTGCCCAGAGGCAAGCAGGGAGGCGCTTGCATTTTTATACAAGGTTGGGGAGCCTGCCCCCAGTCCTTGTTCATTCGGCCTGTCCCTGGCTTTTGATCAAAGCCCAGGGGGCCTGCCCCCTGCCTGCCCAGAGGCAAGCAGGGAGGTGCCTGCGTTTTTTATACAAGGTTGGGGAGCCTGCCCCCAGTCCTTGATCATTCGACCTGTCCCTGGCTTTTGATCAAAGTCCAGGGGGCCTGCCCCCTGCCTGCCCAGAGGCAAGCAGGGAGGCGCTTGCGTTTTTTATACAAGGTTGGGGAGCCTACCCCCAGTCCTTGTTCATTCGGTCTGTCCCTGGCTTTTGATCAAAGTCCAGGGGGCCTGCCTCCTGCCTGCCCAGAGGCAAGCACGGAGGCGCTTGCGTTTTTTTATACAAGGTTAGGGAGCCTGCCCCCAGTCCTTGTTCATTCGCCCTGTCCCTGGCTTTTGATCAAAGTCCAGGGGGCCTGCCCCCTGCCTGCCCAGAGGCAAGCAGGGAGGCTAGGAATTTTTGTTGGGGGTCCATTTTCCATAGTTCTGACAACAGGGGGCCTCCCCCTATTGCCCCCTGCTCGTTTGTGTGTGAAAACCCAAGTTTGAACAGGCAACGAATATAGTCTTGAAGTTCCTTTTATTTCTTTGTCAAAAATCATAATATAAGGGCGGTCGGAGCCGTCGACATTCTTGACCGTTCTCCGACATAATACTTAATATCTTCGGAAACGAAAACTATCTTAATATCTTGCTAGACATAATACCTCTTCAGGGTGTCTGCATTCCAGTGAGCACTCAGCTCTTGGCCCTCAAGATTGGCGATTCTTTAGGTGCCTGGCCCTAAGATTTGAGTTACTTGGTATGGACCTTCCCAGTTAGTACTTAGTTTGCCGTGCTCTCTCGATTTTCCCACAGCCTGTGTTTTTCTGAGAACTAGGTCACCCATCTGAAAATTTCTCTGATGTACTTTCTTATTGTACGCCTTCCTCATTCGTTGGTGGTAGGCGACGATATTGGCACTGGCTTCCTCCCTCACCTCACTGACCAGATCTAAGGCCTCAGCCATTGCTACTTCATTCTCAGCCTGGTCGTATTTTAGGGAGCGCAGGGAAGGGATTCTGGCCTCGATTGGTAATAGAGCCTCTGCACCATATACCAGGCCAAACGGGGTCTGGCCTGTAGATTCCTTTCGGGTGGTCCGGATTGACCAGAGTATGCTGGGGAGCTCGTCGGCCCATCTGCCCTTGAGGTCATCTACCATCTTCTTAAGGCCATTCAGGATCTGTTTGTTGGCTGCTTCTGCCTGTCCGTTTGTTTGAGGATGGCAGACGGTAGAGTAGGCAACTGCGACGCCATGGCCTTCCAACCAGACCCTCAGGGGGTCGTTATCAAATTGCCTCCCATGATCAAATACTAACAGTTTTGGTAGGCTGAATCTAGTGATGATATTCCGCCATATCACCTTCCTGACTGCAGGCTCAGTAATGTTAGGCACTGCCTCAGCCTCCACCCACTTGGTGAAGTAGTCGATAGCCACGATCAGGAACTTTCTGCCCCCGGTGGCCACCGCAAAAGGTCCTAGTATGTCCATCCCCCACTGAGTGAAGGGGATGGAGGATAGGATTGGCCTGAGTTCTTGGGCCGGGGCATGGATGGATGGGGCAAAAAGCTGACATTTCCTGCACTTTTGAGTCAAGTCTTTTGCGTCGGCCAGCAGGGTCGGCCAGTAGTATCCTGCCCTCAAGGCCTTGTGTGCCAGCGACTTTCCTCCTATGTGATGGCCACATATTCCAGAGTGGATGTCATCCAATACCTCCGCCGCCTGCTCTGCCCCCAGGCACCTGAGCAGGGGGGACGAGAAAGATTTCTTGTACAAATCTTCTCCCATTAAGATAAACCATGCAGCTCTTGCCGGCATTTTTCTTTTTTGTACGGGGTCAGACGGTAAAATTTCGTGTTTCTTGAACAGGATGATGGGGGTCCTCCAATCCCCAGGCCCTGCTTCCTCCACAACACCGACGGTTTGGCAGGGGACGGTAGATTTTTCCTGGATGACGTCTACCCATACCAACCTCCTTATATCCTGTAGGCTGGAACTAGCCAGATTTGACAGGGCGTCTGCCCGATTGTTCTGGGACCGAGGGATCTGTCTGATTTCATACGATTTCAGGCCTGACAATTCCCTTTTCACCATTTCCAGGTACGCGGCCATCGTTTGGTCCCTGGCCTCAGACTCTCCATTGATTTGGTTGGCGATGAGCTGGGAGTCTGTTGCCAGGACAATCCGCTCTGCGCCTGCGGCTTTGGCTAGGTTGACGCCTGCGAGCACTGCTTCGTACTCAGCTTCATTGTTTGACGCGGGGAAGACAAATCTGAGTGCATGCTCAAAGTCGGTCCCCTCTGGGCTGGTTAACACGACTCCGGCCCCTGCTCCATTAGCCGTGGAGGACCCATCGGTGTATACTATCCATTCGCCGGCGGTTGGGCTATCCTCCTCAGAGTGGGAGCATTCTGCTAGAAAGTCGGCCATGGCTTGGGCTTTGATGGCTGTTCTGGATTGGTATGTTATCCCTAGTCCACTCAACTCAATAGCCCACTTTAGCAGCCTGCCTGACTTTTAAAATTTCTCCAGCACTTTCTCTAAGGGCTGGTCTGTCAATACCACGACAGGGTGTGCGTCGAAGTACGGCCTCAATTTTATGGCTGCTATGACAACCGCATAAGCTGCTTTTTCGACCATAGGATAATTTTTTTCTGCTGCCCCCAGGGCATGACTTACAAAATATATGGGCTGCTGAGCGCCTGCTTCTTCCCTCAAGATGACTGCGCTGACTGTCACATTGGTTATGGCGATGTAGAGGAAGAGTTTTTCCCCTGCCACTGGCCTCGCCAGGGTGGGGAGCTTCTTTAAATGTTCCTTCAACTGCTCGAAGGCTTCCTTTTGCTCGTCCTCCCACTTGAATTGCTTGTTGCCTTTCAGTATTTTGAAGAATGGGGTTGACTTGTCTGCTGACCTAGCGATGAATCGTGCCAGGGCGGCCATGCGGCCTGTCAGACGTTGGATGTCCCTGATGATCCTGGGTTCAGGAAGGTCCAGAATAGCCTGAACTTTCTCGGGGTTAGCGTCTATCCCTCGAGAGCTGACCAAAAAACCCAAGAACTTTCCAGAACGAACCCCAAATGTACACTTCTTTGGATTGAGTTTCATTTTGTAGGCGCGCAGGGAGGAGAAGGTCTCCCGCAGATCTGCCAGGTGCTCATTGTCTCCTTTGCTCTTTACAATGGCGTCATCGACATAGGCTTCTATGTTTCTACCTTTTTGACCTTCGAACACCTTGTCGACCAGGCGTTGGTATGTGGCCCCTGCGTTTTTAAGCCCGAATGGCATCATTTTGTACATGTGAACTGGTGATGAAGGCGCATTTCACCCTGTCCGGCTGCCATAAGTACACTTGATAATACCCTGAGAAGGCATCCAGGAAGCTCAGCATAGTATATCCACTGGTAGCGTCTACCAGTTGGTCGATCCTAGGGAGTGGGTAGCAGTCTTTCGGGCAGGCCTTGTTGAGGTTTGTAAAGTCCACGCACATTCTCCATGCGCCTGATGATTTCTTAACCATGACTACATTCGCTAGCCACTCTGGGTAGTCACAAACCTCAATAAAATCTGCCTTCAGAAGTTTTTCAATTTCCTCCTTGATTGCCACGTCTTTCTCTGCGAACATATTCCGCTTTTTTTGCTTCACAGGGCGGGCGTCCGCGCTTACGTTCAGCCTGTGAACGATACACGTTGGATCGACCCCTGGCATTTCGTCCACCGAGTAGGCGAATACATCTTTGTTATCTTTTAACAGCTTGACCAGTTCAGCCTGGTAGGACTCTTCCAGGTCAGCCCCTATAAGGACATGTCTCCCTGGCTCCAGGTCCACCAACATGCTCTCTCCCCCAGGTTCCAGGTGGTCTGACGCCTGATTACCGGCTGGAATCTCGCCCTCCTTGCTGGGGGAACTGTCAGCTTTTCTCTTTCCTTTTCTTTCACTTTCGTGAGTTTGCAGGGCCACGGAGTAGCACTGCCTGGCCGACTCCTGGTCTCCGTGCACTTTTCCTTCTAGGCCAAAATCAGTAACATAGGCTATAGTGAGGGCCCTAATTGATATGGCCGCCTCAATCTCGTCCAGGGTGGCCCTGCCGATTAGGGCGTTGTAAGCAGACCTCGCATCCACTACAACGAATGATGCCCTGACATTTCTGGCAGTAGCCCCCTCCCCAAATGTTACAGGTAGGTCTATGATCCCCATGGGCAGTACGCCTGCCCCGCTGAACCCGTATAATGATCCAGGGGCAGGTCGTAGGTGCCTTTTCTCCAGGCCCATTTTGTCGAAGGCGTCTTTGTACAGCAGGTTCGTGTATGCACCGGTATCCACCATGCATCTCCGCACAATGTGGTTGCTGATCTCCAAGGATAGCACCAAGGGATCGCTGTGGGGATACACCACCCGCCCTGCATCCTCAGGGGTGATGCTCGGCGTCATTCCCTTCGGGCTTCCTGCCCTTTAAGCATAGCAGATTTGGTTCCTTAGTTCACGAATTTGCCTCTTCTGACCTCTTCGGCTGATCTGGCCCTCTGCATCCCCTGATATCACATGGATTATCAGGCGGTTCTGTACCGAGCCTTCAGCCTTTTCAGGCGCTTCTTTTTGAGATTTATTCCTCGCTGCGTAGTTGGCCAACCAGCCATTCCTGATCAGCTTCTCGATTTCGTCCTTCAGGTGGCGACACTCTTCGGTGGTGTGGCCTACGCAATCGTGGAAGGTGCAGAATTTCTTGGGGTCCCCTTTTGGACTACACGGTTTGCTCGGGCGATTCCACTTAGCTGTCTCCTTTTCCAGTTCGAAGATCTCTGCCCTGGATTTGTTGAGGGCTGTGTAACTGTCGAACTTGGGCTGGTAGACCGTGCGCTCTTTCTTGGGGGTATCCCCTTCCTCGGCTCTCTGCCTTCCGGGCTCATTCCTGCCACGTCCACCCTGCGGTCCCCCCTGCTGCCTGGTGGGGCCTGCGGGGGTATCCGGCAGGCTATGGAACTCCTCCTGCAGCATAAACCCTTCAGCGATTTTCCTGGCTTTGGCCAGAGTTTCTGGCTGAGCCCTGATCAATTTGTTCTTCATCTCCCCAGGGAGCTGTGAGTTGGTCAGTGCGTACGTCCCTGTCGCATCGTCTATCTCCTTGACCTGCTGGAAGGACAGGTCAAACCTCTTCAGGTACTCCCTGACAGACTCACCCTTCTTCTGCCTGAGAGTCATTAGGTCGAACCGAGTAAGACGGCGCCTCTTGTTTCCCGCATACTGGTCAAGGAAAGCCTCTGCCAGCTCGATGAAGAAACATATCGACTCTTGCGGCAAATCCCTTAACCAGCCCTGGGCCAGACCCACCAGGGTGGTTGGAAAAATTTTGCACCAGACCGCGTCATCGGCGTCGTACATGCCCATATGGCTCTCGTATGCTGCCAAATTATCCTCCGGGTCAGTCGTGCCGTCGAACTTAACAGAGGGCATTTTTATCTTTGGGATTGGATATGCCTGAACCTCAGGATGAAGCGGGGTCTTGGTCGGCCTGCCCACCATTCTCGACCTGCTCGTGCCTGAGTAATGTCCGTTGTCGTCCCTTCTGTCAGGGGTCGGTCTCCTACTTTCAGGGGAACGGTACCTAGGCGGGCGCCTGCTTATCGCTTCGTCATCCTTGGGAGGGGAGTGGTACCGTGAGCGCTTCTTCTGAGCAGGCTCAAGGTTATCACCTTGGCGGTGCCTGGACCTTAGAGGTTGTCCATTGTTAAGCCTGGACTGTAGGCTCCTTGACAATCCTGGCGCAGACGGTAATTCCTCGACCGGTGTCAGCCTGGAGAACACATCTCCCTGTTTCTCCCCCAGGCGCTTGGACACTGGCTCCTTGTGCCTCATGCGGTTCCTCAGGTCTTGGGATAAACCCCTTCTTTCACGAGCGGCCGTGGATTCTGTAGTATGAATGGAGAATGCTTCTTCAGGACCTGCAACCCCTTGCTGCGCAGGCGGCTCCTGACGGGCTTCTGTGATTCGCCTTTTCACCTGCGCATACGCCTGAGCTGTCTTCCTGGCCTTTCTCTGAACGTTTCTGACGGCGGTCCGCTTTGTGCCCCCGGTTCCTTCTCCACTTTCAAAGTGGAGTAACCTGGGGGTCGTGGCGACCCTGCCTACTTGATCGTCCGGAGTGAATTGCTGATTCAACATTGCTGAGAAGAACGCCGCGGTCTGCGCCATCTGGGCAGGGGTGAGGTTTAGAGTTTGCCCCGCATGTGCCCCCTGCCCTGCCATGGCGACTACTCCCTTACCCGGTGCCCCCTGGAGACTGGCTCGCCCCACGCCTGGAATCGTGGCGGCGAGGGTTACCTCCGGTGGCATGCCGTAACGGGGAGCGTTGGGTGGATTTGCCACGGAGCTGGTGTCGAAAATTTCAGGCATGTTTGATTGTAATTGGTTAATTTTACGTTTTTAGAATGGTTGATTTTGTGGGTAATTTCGCGAGTACAACCTACTTCTTCCCCACAGACGGCGCCAAATTGTTCCGGTCACGGAAACAATTAACCCGACTGCGAATTCGGGTTTTGGTGTTCGAATATTGCACGGTCGAGTTCACGATTCTCTCCTTCTCCTTACTCCACAGATCGGACTTTTCCCGGCGGATTGAGCCTGCTCCCTGCATAGGTAACGCACAGGGCCTAGGAGGTTGTCCGAGGGAACCCTCTCCGATGCCTAAGTCAGTCCGTGAATGCCTTGATGAACCTAGTTCGTGAGGAGCTAGGTGGCGTTTTTTAGAGTAAGAGTCTAGAGAGAGAAAATCCAACCCTCTCTAAGTGAGAAATGGGTGGGTATTTATACCTTCCCACAAGAGAGAGGAGTGGAGGGGGAAAAGAGCGGGAGAATGGGTGGATGGCAAGGCGACACGTGGACCTGTTTCATCCACCCATTCCCTTTTACCTTAGGCAGAATGACGGAAGGGCCCCTGGTAACCCCTGCCCTGCTCGGGGGAGAGGTCGCTTGGGGACAGGCGAGCCGGGGGCGTCTGCAGGCCCTCCCCAGTTGGTCGCCTTACCCTGCTGGGCGGGCGGCCTTCCCGAATCTACGTTCCACTGGGGAAATCCTGTTGTCTTATCCCGACGGCCTGCTGGGCAGGCTCTTCGGTTCCCCGGGTTGGGTCTTTACGGGGCCTGCTAGGCGGGCGACCCGGCGCAAGCTCTCGACCCTCATCACATTCGAATATTGACTTAGACACGGATCATTGATGAGTGATTCGCGGAGTATCTGCTTAATTGAGTGTGGAAAAAATACTCCGAGTTATGAACTGATTGCTCATTTCGTCCAAACAATCCATCACCGCGTATATCGATCAAACTTGGCAATCCAAAATAAAGGAAAATTAAATGCCACGAGAGCATCATTGCTTACTGGCAAGAACTGCACGGTAGCATATAGACCAATAATCTGTGTAAGAAATGGAAAACCACGACATTTTTCGACAAGTCTCACATTATTGAGTTGTAATGCTGCTGAAATAATTAGCACAGTTAATTTCCACCATATGGAGATTAGAAAAGCTCTTTCGAAGAGAATTAAGGGCACAAACCTTTTTCCAGTGAGGTTCCCAGAAACTGCTAAAGCAGCATTTGGTCCATGAATCCTAGAAAATAGATCCCTGTAGTGAGGAATGACCACTTTCCCTGAAAATGACGAGATTCATTAAGTGCAGACTGCATTAACAGGTCTTTCATGGCAGAAAGTCATTGCAAAGTAAAGGAAGTTATGGATGAGTAAGCTAAGTGCAACATGTGTAATTGTGTAAGTGAGCTAACGTACAGGAAAATAAATAAAGCAGGAAGAGTGTGTGTGGACAAGTGAGCTAGGTGGTAGAAGATGAAGATAAAATTCGGTGCAGCGGAGTGCGGGCATGTCTGATGAAAGACCCTGACGCTATATTGGCAGGCTGTTAAAAATAACAGCTTCATGAACCTCAAAAAAGCGGGGTGGGTTTATAGACGGAATCGATTTTTTGACAGGTGTAGCAAGATGGATTTATTTAGAGCCTACTAAAGGAAAAAAAATAAACACTAAATAGTGGTTAATGCAGTTTCCATGGGTCAAAGCAACTGCTTCGTGGATAGCTATGACCTGTGTCTGGGCCTGTGGGGAATGATTAATTCGGACCCAATATGTTAATTGGCTATAGTTACATATAAGAAAACAAATCTACCAGCTGACTGAATCAGCAATATACTACTGCACAAACTGAAACGTAATATGTATTCTTTAGTAGACAATAAAGTGCGAGCCTCACCAAAAGTCATGATATCGCTGTGGAGAAACAAGGGCGGAAGCATGGAGTTCCTGGCATTCAAATTCTGATCTTTTAGCATCCTGTTGCTAGATAAAGTAGAGTATCAGCAAGAGGCCTAGTGACTGAAGATGAAATTGAGTCCCTCTGAGAGCGCACAATTTCAAACCATATTCCAGACGAAAATCTTTTCGGTCTCACAAACCAAAGTATTATGATGTGCACCAGTGCACGTAAGAACATAATAGTCAAACTCATGATGGCGAAAAATATATAGAAGACTGAATTCAATTCAACACGGGGAATATTAGGAATTGCAATGATTTCCGAGACTCTCATAGAAAATTAAGAACAATCCATGGAAACAAACAAATCCTCAAAGAACGAAATCCATGTTCATTTTTTCCCTATTTAGATTGAATCGCCAATGATTCTCCGAAACTCACTCCAAAACCCGACTCTGACACCGCTTCTTGCATAAAACAAATGAATAAACCACGAAAACAAACAAACACTCAAAAATCGACAGCTAAAAACCTACAATCGAATTTCTTTCTAGGTAACTTCAAATTCACCAGAAAGTCCCCAAACTAACATCAAATTTCGATTCCTTTTAGCAAAAAAGAAACCAACCCCTAAAAATCAAAGCCACAATCGAAATTCTTCCGAATAAACTTCAGATTCACCAGGGATTCCCCAAACTACTCCAAATTCCTATTCCTTTTGACAGAAAACAAACAAGCCCTCAAAATTCGAAAGCTACAATCGAAATTCAATCTGATTAACTCCAAATTCACCAGGGATTCACCAAACTAACTCCAAATTCCGATACCAAATAGCAGAAAACCAAAAAAAAAAATCCACGGAAACAAACGAACCCTAAAAAATCGAGACAATTGAAATTCTTCCTAATTAACTTCAAACTCACCGGAAATTTCACAAACTAACTTCAAATTCCGATTCCAAATCCTTAAAAATCGAAAGCTACAATCGAAATTCAGCCTAATTAACTTCACAAGTCTCCAAACTTACTTCAAATTTCAGTTTCTTTTAGCAAAAAATAAACAAATAATCCGCGGAAACAAACAAAGCCTCAAAAATAAAAACAATCGAAATTCTTCCGAATTAACTTTAAACTCCCAAAACCAATTCGATTCCAGACCCTCAAAAATCGAAAGCTACAGTCGAAATTCAGCCTAACTAACTTCAAATTCACCAGCAATTCTTCAAACTAACTTCAAATTCCGACTCCTATTAGGAGAAAACAAACAAATAACCTATGAAACAAATAAACCTAAAAAATCGAAAGCTACAGGCCTACAATCGAATACAATCGAAAATCTTCCTGATAAACTTCAAATCCAGCAGCAATATCCCAAACTAACTTCCAATTCCTTTTAGCGAAAACCAACCAAATAACCCATGAAAAAAAACCTCAAAAAACCGAGGTGGGGTTGATGCATGATGCATATATACATACTTTTCCACTTTTCAGCTCATGTTTAGGTCATCGAGAATATTATTGTTGGGTGTTATTTTCCAAGTTATTTATAGATAGCGATTTGTATGTCAATTCATGTTACTGTCCAGACCCGGGTTTTCATTTCAGGTAAGATGCAGGTCGGGGTCTGACCGTCTAACTATAGGCAGAAATCTAAGAGAAGATATTACAGGTACAGAGTACAAAATAGTATATACTGTCTCAGGGTCTTACCATTCGCCTAGCTCGCGTCCAAAACCGCTACGCTTCGTGCCTCCCCAGGGAGCTTGGCAAACGCATGGTTGTAAGCAGCTGACCCAAACAATTGACAGACTACAAATGAGACCAGCACAGTAAAAGTTACTCATATGGCATCCAGTAGTAGTGAAATTCACAAAAAAAAAGGGGAGCTCGCCTTGGTTACCGTCTCACACCTTTTGAGATCTTTAGATAACACAGCCATGCCTAACCCATACCTGTGAAAGACGTATAAGAATCATCATAAGAGACTCCCCCAAAAAATCATGAGTGACTCGTGTATGAGACGGTCATGATTAACAAGACCATGTGTATATGATAAGATGAGTAATTTCAAGGACACCATAAAATCTTACTGGGTGTCGTTTGCCAATTCAATGGCTTCATCATCGGAACAAAATGTTTTCACGCATAATACAGGGGCGAAAACGTCCTCCCTCCATATTTGCATGGACGTGGTTACATCAGTTATAATACTTTTTTTATATGAAGGATAAAAAGAGCAAACACCATCATCATCAGCATCATCAACTTGCAGATTCATTACGTTGATACTCACAGTGAAGGTCATCCTACAACATTCATCACCAAATGCAACGAAATTCGATCCCGTTTTCACCATTCAACGCTAGCAACTTAAAGATAAATATACAAATAGTGCACATTTAAGAAATAGTTACTCACCTCAGCATTGCAAATGCAAACAACTTCATGCACTGTGGTGTTCTTCGACAGGCTGCATCAGATTGGCTGCATGTTTACCCGAGAGGAATCCGAGATCTTCTGATCTACATAAAAGAAAAATATAACACAATGATTTTTTATAACAGAAAATGGTAATTGTTTTTTTTTTGGTGCAAATGTAAGTATGTATATTAAGTGGGAAATCAACTTTCGCGGCACCAATACAATCTTCTCCTCTATCATCCTATATGTGAGACACTACATTAATCTCTCAATTTGATGTCGGTATTTACTCATTACAACTCTACTCATAATCTTAACCCTATTGCAGATATCACGCTTGACAGTAGCAATAACATACTCCGGCCTCTCCACTTTTTGGTACAGTCTGCTATGGTTTCTATTTCTCCATATGTGATACCAGACAGCTACAATTGCCGCTGCAATAACCTGCTTAAGCATCAGGGATTTACGTCTTGTCTTCTCCCACCAAACCGCTGTATTGACATTCGGCACACAGCACATTAACCAACCTGACAGTAGTGAGAAGCATCTCTGAGCATAGACACACCGGGAAAAAAGATGTTCATGATCCTCATCCGCTGTGCCACATAGGAAACATTCTTTATCCACCACCATACTCATCTTGACTAGTCGATCCTTCGTAAGAAGCTTACCCTGGCATACTAGCCACGCCATGAACCCGTGTTTTGGCTGGCCCACTCTATTCCAAACCAGACTTTTCCAATTTATTTTAGGTCTAGGATGACGAATCCAATTATATGCTTCAGCTACTGTATAATCCCTGTTCTGCTTCAGCTACGAAAATGGTAATTGTTATCTTCTTAAACATGATGCGACATTATTATACATCCAAAAAAGAAGGTGTGTTTCCTTGTTTATTGTCTGCTTGAAAACACACAATGTTAACAAAATCTGAAGGAACAATCACCTACTAAAGCCCACTGGTTCTCCCTTCGAAACTCTTCTTCTTCCTCCGGTGTGAAGCCATTCTTGATGTTGAATGCAGCCCTGATTTCTTTGGGTGTCTTTCCTTTGATCATGTCTGCTATTGTTTGGCAGGTCAAGTCCAACAAGCTCTTGATGTTCAGATAATTTGCAGCCTTAGACAACAACAGGAAACGGATGAATCATAATAAAAATCCACATCCTAACCTTGAATTCAATTCTCTCGACAATGTACTCGATTTATCAGCAATGAAAGAATATACTCCAAGATGAACAATACACCCAATCAAACGGATAATCCACAAATCCAAAAAAAAAAACATTAATCCAAAATTCAGAATTTCGATAAATTTTAATTGAAGGTAATACACCCAATCAATCGGATATTCCACAAATCCAAAAAAAAACACCAGAATATTACTCCAAAATTCAGAATTTCGATAAACTTTAATCGGAGGTGACCAAATAATTGAGATTCGAGATTAACAGAATCCGAAAAACCACAACTTTACTACCATAATCCCACAGCAAACACATCATAAATTTGAAAAGTACATATACTGGTATAAGTCAATTAAAATCAAAAAAGAAGCAAACTTCAATCAACCATGAACAAAAACAACAAACTAATCAAATAATACTTGGATAATCCCCAAACCCTGAAAAAAAATCCAAACTTTAATCAAACATAACCTAAAACAAACAAAAAAAAGTCATAATTATTCATCAACAACTCAAACAAATCACTTAGATGGTCCCAAAACCCTAAAAAATCAAACTTTGATCGAACATAACCTAAAACAACCAAAAAATCATGATAACAACTCAGTCAACTTAAGAAACTCACAAATGAGAAGCCTTTCACAGGAATCGGGTGAAGAGATGTTAATGACGTTGTGATGTTCGACAAAAGATAAAACATTGTGGTGTTCCGATTTCTCACAGATTGTAGAGGCTCGGTGAAGGCTAGCGTAAGAACAAAACACGGTCTGGCCGGAAGGTCTTTCATCCGCGAAGCTGTTTCAGGAGCCGCGTTCGTATCTGTGGAATCTCGAATTTCAAAGAGAGGCGAGTCATCACATTAAAATCGCGAAATTCTTAACAAAAACACATATTGAACGAACTGGCGACAAAAAGCTGGCTAACCAATCGGTGGAGGGATTCCTTTTAAATGCAGGAAACCAGACGCGGCCAAAAGCTTGTTTATCGCTATCAAGCCACCAAAATTCCCGAGAGACTGTCCATCCAAACCGAAGATCGACCATAAATTTTCATGGGCCATCCACCCCAACTTTCCAACACCAACGCCAAACTTACTCTCGATTTCTGCAGGAAGAGGTCATAATAGACTATCTGTATAATCTAGCATTAGAAGTTCAGAACGCAGATGGATACCAGGGTCGTTGCATAAACCTTTGCATATCCAGTTCATGCCTGGAACGCCAAGAAACCTCCTTTTTGACGATTCCTGTAATGCTATAGAAATGCACAGATTTCAGAAATATTGCAGTGATTTCGGAAAGATTAGATAAATGCTAAGAATGACAGCCACCTCGTCATGATCGATAAATTTGTTAGAGAAGCAATCATACGATCCGAATCTCTGTTTTCTCTCTGCAGCCAAACCTCTGGATTCCCACTCGTGCACAACCTCCAAAACAGCGGGATTTGTCGCAGTGAAATACGGAGCACCATGGTCAAATAAGAGGTTTTTACCGTCTTTAGTCGTTTCCCTATTCACAGAAAAAAACAAATTTAGAACTTATTCACGGAATGATAAAATTCGTCGAGAAAGTTATTAACCTTTTTTACTTTTTCCTCACAGTCATTCCATCTCGAGTCACATAATTCCTACATCGATTTCCAGGCAAATCACTCGATGTTCTTTCGACATTTAACACAGTAATTCTAAATCATCATCATCATCCTTTTTAAATTATTATTGGCTTTGAAACATTCAACTAAAGACTCACAATTTCACATACTATTCAGCCGTAGAAGAAAAAAAAATCATAAGACAGGAAAATATAAAACAATTCAAAAAGCTGTAAACTTTACCAACTACCAGTCTGAAACCAGCAAACAACAATACATATAAAATTCAATGTCGGTCTTCCCTGTGACGAACTGACAAACATATCCGGCTCAACAATAAAACAAGTCAAATAACGTTCTTATCCTCACTATGTTGACGCGTCATGAGCTGAAGATGGATATACTCGACAAATTAAACTTTCAAAAAATGAAAGCAAAGGCAAGATGAGGACAATCTACATGTATCGATCAAAATATCTGAATCGATCGGCTGACCCGAAAGATGAAACCGAAGGAAAGCTGAGGACAGGCAGCCTGGATCGATCAAACCACCTGAATCGGTCAACTGACCTGAAATAAAGGATGAACAAAAAAAACCAAAAACAAGGCAAGATCAGGAAAAGGAAAAGAAAAAGAAACAAAGGCAAGACGAGGACAATCTACCTGCTCTTCCTCATCGTCGCTCCCTGTATGTTGGCTTTTGCTTTTGACCTCGTCCTCGTTCATTGTCTTCTTCCCTAAACAAAAGCACCTGATTATCAGAAGCAACAGCAGCACCGTCAAGCGAACTATGAGTCACCTGAAAAAGGCAACATGAGATCCATAAAAGGCCGAGACTCTGACCCAAAAACAGGGTTCAACAAAGAATCACCTGCTTATCGGAAGCACCATCACCGTCACCGACGGAGTTCCGATCCACCGCCGCCGCCGCCATACGAGTATTTCAAGCTAGCAATTGACGGAAAATGTGTCTGAGCTTTTGTGCCTCAAAATCTCATCTTAATATGAGCAATGAAAAGGCTAAAGCTAAAGGCGCAAGCTCAATGCATACCTTTTGAACTTGGGCGAGCATGCGGGTGAGATTACTTTTCAAGCTTCGTTCTCACACGTTCAAGTTTTTTGGTACTGACATTACAAGCCAGTTCATCTAGCACGGGATAAGCATTCTTCTCAAGCTCAGAAACATTGGAATCCAAATAAGAACACACCACCTCCAATGCAATTTCCAAAACCTGAAATTCGAAAGGAAGCTCCTGCTGCCCACCTTCGATAGCTTCAGTAGCATGTGTCCATTGTCCAACAGTAGAACGTGCTTCATTATCTTGCACGTCGCCAGGATTTGATTTTTTCCTCACGTCAGAGATTTTAAGGGAAGTTGTTGCCGTAGCTGATCTACAAATGGGAGAACCTCTTGGCGCAGAGGATCAAGCAAAAGCACCTCTTCAGCGGTAACTATCGCCTTTACGAATTCTAAATTGACAACCATGGCTCTCTCGCGTGCTGTGAAACAATACAACAACAACAACAACAACAACAACAACAACAACAACAACAACAACAACAATAAAAAAGTTGAGTCAGTCTCATTCAGCTCACCTATTCGTAAAAATGTCGGTGAAAACTGATTGCCCTGCACTGTGTACGAATGTAACAATGGATATATACAATAAAATGTGTTTGAATAGAATACATGAAGCATAAGCATTAGCCTCGAAACAAATCCCTCTATCCAAACACACCCGAAATCTCTTCACTTCAATTTTCCCTAATTCCACATACAATTTCAATTCCAACAAGAGAAGGAAAGCTATTAGGTGTTATCATCCCCCTAATAATGGAAAACTGAGATTATTTACTTCAAATTTGCGGGTTTTCCCCTAAATTAGAAATTGCATTGGTACATAATTCGACCAATCACAACTGAAAATCAGTAATTTCAAACGCGAATCATCAACACAATTTCCAGAAACAATCGAATTTGAAAAAAAATCAAATAAAGTCCAAGAAATTACTCATTGCTAGTTCATCCCCAATTAAACTCAACAAATTGCCTAGATACATAATTCGACCAATCACAACTGAAAATCAGATCAATAATTTTTAACGCGAATCATCAACACAATTTCCAGAAACAATCGAATTCGAAAAAAAAAATCAAATAAACTCAAAGAAATTGACCTAAAATACTGGAAGATTGGGAGAAAATCGGGCCCAAAATACGTAAATCACGAGGAATACCAACACGTTTAATAATACTACTCTTACCAGTCTTAATAGAAGTGATACGAAGACCACACGCCTTAAGAACGACACTTTCCTCTCTCTCTCTCTCTTCTGTTTTGCCTCTTCGTCCTCTGCCTTCATTTCACTCGCTGGCCTAATTCATAAAAACATACAAAAAAACATCAAAAGCAAAAAAAATAAGTATAAACAAAGAGCAGGAAGATAGCACATTCACCAAATTAAACATGTAAACCTCAAGTGTGCCATTGAATCTGACAAACAAATCAAAATTGTAAAAAGCAAAATAATCGAAACATTTTTCATAGAGATGAACACGGAGTACCTCTGAAGAGTTCCCGAAGAAAAACAAAAGGCCATGTGCGACCTAAATCACAAAAAACTAATCAAAAGATCATAACTTTATAGGAAATCATTAACAACACTGAACAAATTAGATCAACAAATCAGTAGGGCTCACACAAAAGCCGAAAAACCACAAAAACAGAGCTCACACCAAAGCTGAAAAATTGTTCGACGAGCGATCAACAAGAATAACTAACCAAGATCACGAATCTCACCAGGATGCAGAAAACGCACATCATCAAAACCCCATCATCAGATCCACTAAATTCCTCACCCATTCAGTAAAGTTGGAGAAGAAGCCAACAATCAGAAACCCACAAAAAAAAAATTTAATACCTGGATCATCCCAAACCCTAGAAGAATCAAACTTTGCGATAGATCAATTTACCTGAAACATAATACCTGGATCATCCCAAACCCTAGAAGAAACAAACCTTGCGATCGATCAATCCACCTGAAACGAAAGGGAAAGAAGCAGTAAGCAAAAAGAAAAAAAATAACAAGCGAAGACGAGGAACAGGTTCAGCGAAAAAATGGAGGAAGAGAGTGGCGAAAGGAGAGGACGGAGAAAGCAAGGCGCACACTATTTATATGCCTTTTTTTTAGGGTTTACTGTAGCTACTGTAGCTTAGCTACAGTAACTCCAATTCCTCTCTTTTTAAAGGGTAGAGGATTCATGAATCTCTCTTATACTAAGAGGATAGGAGATGCTAGAAATATGCTTACATGTCACTCCCTCATTCAATTTTTTCCCTCCAAATCACTATTAGTTCAATAAGGAAACAAATAATTACTTTGTATCTTAATTCAAGTCAAACTAAATATTTGTATAAATTAGATGAAAAAATCCCCAAAAATTATACTTTTGTGTACGGACTATGAAAAAAATAGACATTTATTATACAGATTTATTTTGTAACAAACAAAAGTGTCACAACTTATCGAATTCAAGTGTCGACGTAAAAATATAAAACATTTGATGAGTGGAAAAACTATATAAAATATTTTCAACTTTTTATTTTAATATATAAATAAAATATACTCCCTCCGATACTTTTTTTTTCTTCCTACTTCATTATTCTATACCTCACATATAACAGGGCAGTAGGAAGAAAAGAAAGAATTGGAGGGAATATTTCTTATCTGATAGGAGTATTATGTCGTCTTCTAATTTGTTAACAAAATTTATAATTGATTTGAATATATACGAAGATGTATTTTGATTCATGACGGTTGGTTTCATGATAAAAAAACAAAAATTATAAAATATTATAATTAGTTTTGTAAAAATAAATTGTTCAGTAAAATATATAAGTACGGAGCATAAAATAAGATTACTCGATTATCTTCGAAAGTTTTAATTATTTTCTCAAATCAAAGTGTAACTATTAAAAATGTGAAAATTTAATAGGTTATCAATTAGATATTATATGTAATCACTTAAATATAAAATTCTAAATATATCGTGCATTATTGCGCAGGATCTGTACTAGTTATGGAATAAAGAACTTACTTTGACATGTCATCATTGTTGTTTATATGCATTGTCATGTGGCAAAGGATGCACTCAATGAATACTCACTCCGTTCCATTTGATTGTTTGCATTTGTTTTTTGGGTACTATTCATAAGTGAGTGAAATCGTCAATGTAACTTCGATAAAATATAGTCATATGGATCTTATTTAAATTGTCTAATCGCGTACGTTATAAATATCAAATTTTTATAATTTTTAGAAATATGTAATTAAAGATATAGACAAAAGAAACATGCATTGGCAAGCGTGGAAAAGTAAATGCAAACAACTAAATGGAACGGATGGAGTATATACATAGAATAGATGTTTTTGGTTTACTTGAGACTAAAATAAAGAATAAAGCTTATGCGAAGGTTCATCGGAATGTTTTCTATGAATGGAGCATTACTACTAATAATCATTGTTACGAAGGGGGTCGGGTTTGGCTTCTATGGAAACATGAGAAGGTCAATCTGATGATTCTTGGCTACAGTAATCAAAGTATTCATGTTAGAGTTTCTATGAGCACTGGGAAGGAGTATCAGCTTACTTTTGTGTATGCTTTTAACTCAGCTGTTGACAGGCTGGAACTTTGGCGGAGACTGGAGTCTTATGCCAGGCGAGGCCCGTGGATAATTTTGGGAGATTTCAATTGTGTGATTGATGCCCGTGAGCGACTTGGGGGTTCTTCCTCGGATGAGGAGATAGCCCAATTCCAAGATTGTTTAGCAAACTGTGAGGTTTCAGACTGTAAGGCGACTGATTCTTGGTTTACTTGGAATAATAAACACAAAGTGGTGGAAACTCGGGTATACAGTTGAATTGATCGGTGTTTGGTCAATGATGATATGTTAACTTTATTCCCTAATGGTTTTGCTAACTTTATGCCGGAAGGTACTTTTGACCATTGCCCGTGTGTGGTTCAACTTGAACTTCCACCGGTGAGGAAGAACCGTAGTTTCAAGTATATGAATATGTGGAGCAAGGCGACTGGTTTCACGAAATGCGTGAGTGATACATGGAACGCGGCAATAAGAGGCTCGTTGATGTTCCAAATTGTGAACACGCTTCGTAATTTGAAGAGGCCTTTGAAGGAATTAAATTCCGCGTGCTTCTCTGATATAGAGAATAGGTGCGCACAAGCTGAGCTACGGCTGGAACAGGCGCAAGTCAGTCTTCGGACTGACAGGAGCTCGGCTGGGATGCAGGCTGAGGCGGAGCTCAATGAGTAGGTACATTTTCTGCAGTCTGCTCGGGCTGAATTTTGGGCGCAGAAATCGAAACAGAGATGGGTTAAAGAGGGCGACGTAAATTCAGCTTACTTCCACGGAGTTTTGAGGGCTAGGCGAGCCCATAACGCTGTCGTGAGGCTGGTTGACGAGGCAGGTCGTCTGTGTGAATCCAAGGAGGACATAGAGGGAGCCTTTCTAAGCTATTACTTGAAGCTTTTGGGTGAGTCTCGTGCCACGGAGCGGGTCAATATAGGCCTTGTTAGACGGGGCAATATTTGCACTGAAGAGCATAAGGCCTACTTGTCGGCGTGTGTGACTGAAGATGAAATCAAGCGGGCTCTGTTTAGTATCCCTCGAGACAAAGCACCGGGTCCGGATGGGTATCCGAGTCAATTTTTTATTGATTCATAGGCAATTATTGGAGATGACGTCGTAAGAGTTATCCAGGATTTCTTTGTTTCAGGTAAACTTCTGAAGCAGCTGAACTGTACTAATATTGTCCTTATTCCTAAGGTGAATAGACCTCAGTCTGTGAAAGAGCTCCGACCGATTGCGTGCTGTAATGTCTTGTATAAGTGCATTTCTAAAATTATTTGTGCAAGGCTAGCTCGGGTTTTGGCTCAAATAATTTCCCCTGTTCAAGGGGGTTTTGGTCCGACTATATAAGAGGGGACGAGTTTCACCTAGATGTCTGTTTAAAGTGGATAACCATAAGGCGTATGATAGTGTAGAATGGGAGTTTGTGGATCAGATGCTGCGGGGCACTAGATTTCCCGGACCATTTTAGAGGATTGATTTTGGAGTGTGTTAAATCGGTCTCTTACACTCTTTGTGCTAATGAAGACAGTTTTGGCTTTTTTCGTGGGAAGAGAGGACTGAGGCAAGGGGACCCGATGTCTCCGCTGCTCTTCACGATTTGTATGGAATATTTCTCTCGTATTATGACTTTTGGAATGACGGAGAGGAATTTCAAATATCATCCTAAATGTGGCCCCTTGAAGTTAAGTCACTTACTATTCGCGGATGACCTTCTCCTCTTTTGTAAAAGGGAGACGGAATCTATGGAGCTGCTGTGGAAGGCTTTCGCAACTTTTAGTAGAGCTTCGGGATTGAGTATTAGTACGGGGAAATCTCATGCGTACTTTGCTGGAGTTGATGAAGACAGGAAGGAGGCTATTTTACAGTTTTCAGGGTGTGTGGAAGGCTCCTTGCCTTTTAGGTACCTTGGATTGCCTATTCAGAGTACTCGCTTGGGTAAGAATGATTGTGGGATATTGTTAGCCCGTATAGTTTCGAGGATTTCTAGTATTGGTGCCCGTAAGCTATCTTATGCAGGTAGATTGACTTTGGTTCAGGCCGTGCTTTCTCAGCTGCATAATTATTGGGCCATGGTTTTTATTATTCCGAAGTGTGTTATGGCTCGGATCGTGTCCCTATGTCGCAATTTTCTATGGGATGGTGGTGTGGAGGGCACGAAAAGAGCGTTAGTGAGTTAGGATAAAATATGTCGTCCTAAAGATGAGGGTGGTTTGGGTCTGCGTAATCTTTACCTGTGGAATGAGACTGCTGTTGCTAAACTGGCTTCCTGGGTATTTGATCAACCGGATCACTTATGGGTTCGGTGGATTAGTAGCATCTATCTCAAGGGCACTAGTTGGCGTGATTATCAGCCTCATGCTGATGTCACGTGGGCATGGATCGGAGGAAGATTTGTCAGGCTAAAGAGAAGATAAAGGACATGTATGTGAACGGGCTTTGGCATGGGTCGTGTACTCATTAATCTATCTCGAAGGCTTATGAGGCCTTACGGCCTCGACACCCGAGGGTTATGTGGGGTCGGCTTGTGTGGAGTGTTTGGAGTCTCCCAAGGCACAGTTTTATTGCTTGGCTTGTGTTTAAGGGGGCTCTAAATACTAGATGGAAACTTTTGAGGATCGGGGTTGCTGATTCCGACCTTTGCTATTTTTGTGACTCTCAGGCTGAGACATTTGATCACCTATTCTTTCGGTGTTGTTGGAGCTCGAGAGTTATAGCCCGTCTTAGTGAATGGGTGAAGAAGCAAATCCCTAATGATAGGGGTTTGGAGTGGGCGACTAAGATGAGAGGTACAAAATTTCAATGCAACATTCTTCGTGCTATGATTAATGCAGTGATTTATCATATATGGAGACATCAAAATGTATGCAGAATTGAAGGAGTTTTTCAGCAACCAGATTGTGTCGTGAAGTTGATTAAAGGAGATGTTAGAAGCCGAATTATGTGTAAAATTAGATACCCTCTCAGTGCTAAAGATACTCAATGGCTACATAACTTGTTGTAGTCATTTTTTGTAAATTGGTCACACACACACACACACACACACACACACATATATATATATATTCTATCTATCTATCTATCTATCTATCTATCTATCTATCTATCTATCTTTCTATATATATATATATATATATATATATATATAGAAGTGGGATCAGGTGAGTCCACTTATATATGTTGAGTCCGTGAGTCCCCATCTTAGCCCTTGATTCAAGGTTAGATTAATGGACAATATTTGATCTCATAATTAAGGAAATAACTAACAAATTTGGTAAATATATCATTTTTCTCTCTCCTCCTTAATTATCTCAATGCAAATATTTTCTCTCTTTTATCAATCTTTTTAAATGTCTTTTTCTCTCACACAACAAGTTTTTTCAAAATTAAGTTTTTTTCATTTTCACCAAAAAATCATCATTTTCCTACTGCCATTGTACGGATGTTACTATGTTACTGCCATAATCCATAAACTAGGTTACTTTAACTCATATAACGTGTTACTTTAATTCATGAAATGTGTTACTTTAACTCATAAAATCTGTTACGTTAAATATATTCTCTTGCAAAAACTATTACTCTAATTCATACAATGTGTTACTCTAATTCATGAACTGTGTTACTTTAACTCATAAAATCTGTTACGTTGCATAGTCTCTTGCAAAAATTGTTACTCTAACTCATACAATGTGTTACTTTAATTCATGAACTGTGTTACTTTAACTCATAAAATCAGTTACGTTGCATAGTAATCTTTGCAAACAGGAGTTCCAATTAACAAAAAGAACAATGTTTGTTTTTTATTAAGATACTCCAAAACAAAAAGTGGTACAAGATTCCAACTAAATCAACTCCATTACAATTCCAATGTTTCACAATTGTTACTCATAATGTCCTACTTATAATTATGCTTCTTCTTCATCCTTCTCGTTCTCTCCGTCTTCTTCTTTTTCATCTTCTTCATCATCATCATCTCAGAAGCTTTGATTTAATCTCACCACCGCACAATGGAGGAAACTCTCACCCACATCCCTACATCATTCATGTGGATTAAAGTAACAGATAACAAGAGTTAAAGTAACAGATGAAGTGCATTGAAGTAACATTGAATTAAATTAACTGAGTATGCTTATACACCAGGTATAAAGTAACAGAGGTCAGACATTAAAGTAACAGATAGTATGAATTAAAGTAACAGATAATGTTCATTAAAATAACACCAGATATAAGTTAGTGTAAAAAATTCACATAATGATAAAAAATGATAGTATGACGCAATATCTTACTCTTTGATATTGTTTTCTATTTTGAAGTAATCATGTTCCATAATTATAGGAAGTAGGAGTAGTATTTTTTTTTCTTTTTTTATATGGCGTTATTCTTTGATATTGTTTCCTATTTTGGTGGCAATCACGTCCCATTATTATAGGAAACAATATTCTTTTTTTATTATTTTTTTAATATGACAGTTTCCTAAATTCTTAGGACACTACAATGCACTACAATAACAGATGAAAAACACTAAAGTAACAACTGGAGTGTATTAAAGTAACACGACATATAGAGTAACAGATGGTAGACATTAAAGTAACAGATGCTCTACACTAAAGTAACGCAGTATATGAACTACAATAACTCAATATATTGTAAACGTAAAAACTAATAATTGAGTAGCATCTTAATGACTTCCATGGCGATTCCAGTATAAATTACAAAACATATATACTCACCGTTTGTGTGTTTTACGATTTGCATATGAATCTATGATGAATAACACGACCATGAAAACAATATCAACATGAAAATTGACGCAAAATATGAATGACACGACCCTAAAAACAATATCAACATGAAAATTGACGCAAAACATGAACACAAATTGACGCAAATTAATCAAGATAATGAATAAAAATTGACGCAAAACATGAAAGCAATATCGAAACTCACCATTGTTATACTCGATGAATTGCTTATCAACCGTTAATGAAGATGTCGCGATCATTGAATTCATAGTAACGGAATTTCGAGCACATATTTGATTGAATGAATGAACGTGATGATCGATGAGAGCGTTTTTTTTTTTTTAAAGGTTTTGATGAACCTGTGAATGAACGTGAATGAATGAGGGATGATTGTGATTATGGGAGTTATTGTTTCTTAAAATCATGAGATTTATTTTAGGATACTAAATCTTCTTCTTTTTTTTTCTTTTTTTTAAATACAAAAAATTAGGATGCATCTTGTCCATCCATCCTCATCCCATCCAACGGATGGGATGAGGACTTAGGGACTCAACACATATAAGGGGACTCATTAGAACCCATCTCTCTCTCTCTCTCTCTCTCTCTCTCTCTCTCTATATATATATATATATATATATATATATATATAGAGGTGGGTTCAGATGAGTCCTCAATATATTTTGAGTCCGTAAGTCCTAATCTAAGCCATTAAAACTTAATAGATAGATGGTTGAGATTGAAATGATAAAAGATTCATCCATTACGTATTTAAGGCAATAATTAAGTATTTAAGGCAATAACATCCAATAAAATAGGAAACACAATCAGTATTCAATATTCATGTGAAATAGTGAAAGGCGTATCTATTAAAGTAACATGTTTCTAACATTGGAGTAACACAAAGAATCTATTAGAGTAACATGTTTGTAGCGTTGGAGTAACAAAAAATATCTATTACAGTAAACGTTTGTAACGTTGGAGTAACACAAAGTATCTATTAGAATAACACGTTTGTAACGTTAGAGTAACAAAAATATTTATTAGAGTAATTGAGTAAACGTTTGTAACGTTGGAGTAACACAAAGTATCTATTAGAGTAACACGTTTGTAACGTTGGAGTAACATTATTATATGTTGAGTTATAATAATTCTGTTATATGCTAGGAGCATATAACTCTGAAATCAATGTAAGCATATTTGCATGATGTTCGTTACAGTAACACCAAACTTTATCTAGAGTAATAGTTCTATATAAGAAGAATAACACAAAATAAATTAAGGAGAGAAGAAGAGATGCGATAATTTTTATTTTTTAGTTTTATATAATAACGATTCAAAAAAATTTAAATGAAAATCATAATACGTGTCTGTGAAAAGAGAGAAGTAATTTATTAATTATTTTTTATAGGGGAAGATTAAATGATGAGTAAATTAAGAAGAGAGAGAGGAGGTGAATGAAATATTTACCAAATATAGTCACTTGCTTTAATTATGCAAACAAATCATAACCATTCATCTATTCTAATCTAAGGGTGGAGGTGAGGACTCACGGACTCAATTATGAGAAGTAGACTCACTTGATCCTTGTTCTATATATATATATAGATAGATAGATAGAGAGAGAGAGAGAGAGAGAGAGAGAGAGAGGTGGGTTCTAATGAGTCCCTATATATGTGTTGAGTCCTTGAGTCCTCATCCCATCCAACGGATGGGAGATGGATCAAGGGACGAGATAAAATCACTGTTTTAATAATTAAAAAAAAAAAAGATACTGAATCCACCAAAATAGGAAGGTGAATATTTCAGTAAAGTAACATTCTCATTCATTCAATCATTCATTCTCTCTTTCATCAATTCTGTTTCAACCACCTTCTTCATCGTTCTCTCGCTCAATCAATCATTCATTCTTCAAAATTACATTCAATCATTCATCATATTCAACGCGCCGCTGCCATTTATTTCAATACGACACAATCAATAACACATTCAGTCAATAATCGTCTTCATCGCGCTGCTTTTCATTCAATCCGGCTTCTACTTTTCATTCAATGGCTGATATGCAAATCGTGGAAAAAACAAACTGTGAGTATATATTGTAGTTTATACTTGAAAGGATATGAGAGTCATTAAGATGATACTAAATTTTTAGTTTCTACTTTTCTACGTTGAACTATAGTAATGTTGCATTTTAATCACATGATGTCTGCGCACAGAAAAGGTATTGGGTTATTTTAGTTCAGATACTGTGTTACTTTAGTGTAGAATGTCCGTTATTTTAATGACAAACTTTTATTACTTTTATGATATGTTACTTTAGTTTATCGAAGACGTTACTTTAGTTCTTAAAGTCTGTTATTGTAACGCGTTAGTGAGTCATGGGGATATTTGAAACCTCCATTGCTAAATAATAATAAAAAAAGATATTGTTTCCTATAATAGTGGGAGTCATTAAAGATGATACTAAAAAAGTTATGTTTCCTATAATAGTGGGAGCCATTAAAGATGATACTAAATAACTCTCATGATTTTAGAAAACAATAACTCCCATAATCACAATCATTCCTCATTCATTCATTCACGTTACAGGCTCATCAAAACCTTAAAAAAAATAACGCTCCCATCGATCATCACGTTCATTCATTCATTCAATCAAATCTGTGCTCGAAATTCCGTTACTATGAATTCAATGATCGCGACATCTTCATTAACCGTTGATAAGCAATTCATCGAGTATAACAATGGTGAGTTTCGATATTGCTTTCATGTTTTGCGTCAATTTTTATTCATTATCTTGATTAATTTGCGTCAATTTGTGTTCATGTTTTGCGTCAATTTTCATGTTGATATTGTTTTCATGGTCGTGTTATTCATCATAGATTCATATGAAAATCGTAGAACACACAAACGGTGAGTATATATGTTTTGTAATTTATACTGGAATCGCCATGGAAGTCGTTGAGATGCTACTCAATTATTAGTTTTTACGTTTACAATATATTGCGTTACTTTAGTTCATATACTGCGTTACTTTAGTGTAGAGCATCTGTTATTTTAATGTCTACCATCTGTTACTTTATATGTCGTGTTACTTTAATACACTCCAGTTGTTACTTTAGTGTTTTTCATCTGTTATTGTAGTGCATTGTAGTGTCCTAAGAGTTTAGGAAACTGCCATATTAAAAAAATAATAAAAAAAAGATATTGTTTCCTATAATAATGGGACGTGATTGCCACCAAAATAGGAAACAATATCAAAGAGTAACATCATATAAAAAAAAATACTACTTCCTATAATTATGGGACGTGATGACTTCAAAATAGGAAACAATATCAAATAGTAAGATACTGCATAATGCTCTCATTTTTATCATTATATGAATTTTTTGCACTAACTTATATCTGGTGTTATTTTAATGAACATTATCTGTTACTTTAATTCATACTATCTGTTACTTTAATGTCTGACCTCTGTTACTTTATATTTGGTGTATAAGCATACTCTGTTAATTTAATTCAATGCACTTCATCTGTTACTTTCACTCTTGTTATCTGTTACTTTAATCCACATGAATGATGTAGGGATGTGGGTGAGAGTTTCCTCCATTGTGCGGTGGTGAGATTAAATCAAAGCTTCTGAGATGATGATGAAAATGATGAAAAAGAAGAAGACGGGGAGAACGAGAAGGATGAAGAAGAAGCAGAATTATAAGTAGGACATTATGAGTAACAAGTTTGAAACATTGGAATTGTAATGGAGTTGATTTAGTTGGAACCTTGTACCACTTTTTGTTTTGGAGTATCTTAATAAAAACAAACATTGCTTGTTCTTTTTGTTAATTGGAACTCCTGTTTTTGCAAGAGACTACTATGCAACGTAAGTGATTTTATGAGTTAAAGTAACACAGTTCATGAATTAAAGTAACACATTGTATGAGTTAGAGTAACAGTTTTTGCAAGAGATTATGTAACATAACAGATTTTATGAGTTAAAGTAACACAGTTCATGAATTAGAGTAACACATTGTATGAGTTAGAGTAATAGTTTTTGCAGGAGAATATATTAAACAACGTAACAGATTTTATGAGTTAAAGTAACGCAGTTCATGAATTAAAGTAACACGTTATATGAGTTAAAGTAACATAGTTTATGGATTATGGCAGTAACATAGTAATATACGTACAATGGCAGTAAGAAAATAATGATTTTTTGGTGAAAATGAAAAAAACTTAATTTTGAAAAAACTTGTTGTGTGAGAGAAAAAACATTTAAAAAGATTGATAAGAGAGATAAAAGATTTGGATTGAGATAATTAAGGAGAGAGAGAAATGATATATTTACCAAATTTGTTAGTTATTTCCTTAATTATGAGATTAAATCTTGTCCATTAATCTAACCTTGAATCAATGGTTAAGATGGGGACTCACGGACTCAACATATATAGGTAGACTCACCTGATCCCACCTATATATATATATATATATATATATATATATATATATATATATATATATATATATATATATATATATATATATATATATATATATATATATAGTAGAGATCAAATAAAGTCATCATGTGTCAGTAAGTCTATATTAAAGTTACAGATGACATACGATAAAGTTGCATTTGTTTAAAATTGATATGTAACTATAACATTCGTTCAGCTCTTTTATCACTTCAATTGATAAAGTGCAACTTTATCAATCATCTCGTGTAACTTTAAGCACTTTTTGTGTAACTTTAACACTGGAACTTATGACCTTAAAATAGTTGTTGACCTTATTTGAACCTACCTACCTATATATATATAGATCTAGGATCCTTTGAGGCAGCTCAACTCGTCGCACCCATTGAGGCACAATCTCAACCATTAGATTATAATCAAATTAAAGGCTAAGATTAAAACAAAAACTCATACATAAAAAAAAAATTCCCCAAATTTTTTTCCCGGGGAAAAAAAATCGATATTTTTCGGGAATTTTTTTTTTTTTCCGGAAACAAAAAAATTTCGGATTATTTTTTTCCAAAAAATTTTTTTTTTTTATGAAAAAAAATTTCGAAATTTTTTTTTCCTAAAAAAAAAAAAATTTCCGAAAAAAATTAAATCTGAATTTAAAACAAAATTGGTGTATATAAAAACAATTTCAGTGTACATAATAACTGTTTTAAGGTAAGTGTATATATGTTGATTAATTGGTGTACATAATAACCATTTGAGTGTATATAACAATAACTATTTTACTGTATATATATTTAGTTTTTAAGTGTATATATATGTATGTAGTGAGTTTAATAGCGTATATAATGAGTTTTTTAGTGTATATAACAGTAATTTTGATGTATGTTCCATTGTTGATTAACTGATGTACATATTAATTATTTGGGTATATATAACAATTATTTTACTGTATATATTGAGTTCTTAAGTGTATATACGCAGTGAGTTTAATAGCGTATATAATGAGTTTTTTTTGTATATAACAGTTATTTTGATGTATGTTCCATTGTTGATTAATTGGTGTACATAATAACTATTTGAGTGTATATAACATTTTTTTATTTGAGTGTATATAACATTTTTTTTACTGTATATATTGAGTTTTTAAGTGTGTGTATATGGTGAGTTTAATAACGTATATAATGAGTTTTTTTAGTGTATATAACACTTATTTGGATGTATGTGTCATCTTAATCTACTGGTTTAGATTGTGCCTCAATGGGTGTAAGGAGTTACCCTGCCTCACCGGAACCCACATATATATATATATATATATATATATATATAGATTAAGGGAGTTTGGGTAAAAGTGGGAAGTTTGAAAGTTGTGTTTATGGCCCTTGATTTGGGTTGGATGGATAGCCTAGATTAATCACAATAAAAAAAAAAAAAAAAAAAAAAAAGAGGAGATGAAGTGCGTGGAATGACTAGTAGCAGGCAACAGCAGACAGGAGCAGAGCAACAGCAGGTAAAGCAGAGCACTCTCACTCAATCTTTCATCATTTCCATCACCAAAAACCACCTTCTTTCTCTCAATTGCTCACCATTCGCAGCGCAATCTTTCACCAAAATTCACTTTCTTTCTCTCAATCTTTCACCAAAATTCACTCTCTCACTAAAATTCAAAAATTCATCCTATTACTCACCATTTCATTTCATTAAAATTCAAAATTCATCCCAAATCAATATTCATCTCCTTATTTATACTATCATGCAAAATAACTGAACCCTAATTCGTAATCTGTTCTACATGTACATGCTCCAATGGTGCTGTTTCTTGAAGATTCGTCTGTGCTCCAGTCGAAAATTCTTGTTCAACTTGCGGGAGGTAAGATGAGTACATACATATATATTTGGTATCTTGCATTTCGAATTCCATTTTTTTGTTTGGTTTGTTAATTTCAAAAGTTGTACAGTTGTAATGTCACAATCACACTCTATATGATGGACAGTCGCACAGTTATAACGTGGTAGTCACACTTAATATGATAGACAGTCGCACAGTTACAACCACACTCTATATGATGGACAGTCGCACATTTATAACGTGGTAGTCACACTTAATATGCTAGACAGTCACACGTTCCACGTCGTTGTAGCTTTTCTGTTGTAGATGTAGTTGTATTATGTGAAGTTGCAGTTGTATTATTCCAAATATTGGTACTGGTAAGACTGATATATTTATTACATTACATTCATTATCCACACGTTCCACCATTGTTATGTTTATTATTGTTATTTTTTTTGGTTGTCGAGTATTGTACTTATAGTTCTTATGCGTTGTCGAGTATTTATTATAGTTTAACCCATGCAACTTATGTCACGTGATTATTTCCAACTATTTCTAACTAGTTTTTAGTAAAATCATGCTGTTCCACAGTCGAGTATTTATTATAGTTAGAGATGAGTGCGTGCGTTGCAAGATTGATAGCGTGTAATATAGGGATTTTTTTTATCGACAGCAGTTTAACCCATGCAACTTATTATATCACGTGATTGTACACCTCAATATGTGTGACTATGCAACTCATAGCATGTGATTGTAGACATCAACATGTGTGACTATGCCAAGTGAACTTTGTGATTATTTCTAACTATTTCTAAGTAGTTTTTAGTGTGTAATATATTGTTCCAACCACTGATAGTGTTTTTTGTTTTTATTGTTCCAACCTATATGCCATCGGAAGACACAGTGATTGTTCCTTACGTAGGGCAGAAGTTCGCGGACATCAATGGAGCATTCAAGTTTTATCAAGCTTACGCATTTTATCTTGGTTTTGAGGCGAAGAGGTATACGGCAACTAGATCATTTGATGGTTCGATCAAGAAGAAATTGTTTGCTTGTAACAAGGAGGGCAAAATAGCCAGCCAGAGCATGGTGAAGCTGTCGAGCACCGGAGAGAAGGAGGGGCAAGAGTATGTGGGATCGTACGAACCCAAAAGGATTACGAAGGCGACGAGGACGCAATGTGGAGCAAGAATTAGGCTCTGTGCAATGGTCGGGGGGTTTTATATTGAAGAGTTCACCGAGGAACACAACCACGATCTTGTGATGGTTAAGGACCGAGAGTTTCAAAAGTCATCTCGAAATTTATCAAGATATCACAAGGAGATGATCGTTTGTAACTCGAGGGTGCGTAATGTATGTCAACAATGTTGTTAGTGTATGGTTGACTGCTAACTCTGCGCGACTAATGCAGTTGCAATTTTGTGTGTGCAGCTGAAGATCGGGGCGACTCGAACATACAGGATGTGCAAGGAATTGTCGGGCGGATATCAGAATATCGGAGCATCGTTGGTTGATTTCAAGAACTGGGAGAGGGACGTCAAGTGCTTCGTCCACGAGCAGGATGGTCAGTTGTTCATAGACCGGTTCAAGAGTTTGAGGGACAGTCAGAAGGATTTCTACTTTGACTACGATGTGGATACAGACGGGAGCTTACGCAGGGTCATTTGGGCGGATGGTGCAGCTCGAAGGAATTACGCGGCATTCGGGGATGTAGTTTCGTTCGACCCAACGTACGGAACCAACGTGTATTCCATGGTGTTCACACCGTTCACTGGCATGGACAACCACAAACGGTCTGTCACGTTCTGTGGGGCGTTGCTATTAAAGGAGGACTACGAGTCATTTACATGGGTCCTCTCCCGGTTTCTGGAGGCCATGGGCGGGAAGGAACCGTGTTATATCATTACAGACCAGGATCCCGGAATTTTAAAAGTTGTCCCGGAAATATTCAAAGCAGCGCACCAACGGTGCTGCACGTGGCACATCATGAACAAGGTTCCAGCAAAGTACGGCAGATCAAGAGAGGAGGCCTCGGAATTCGTAAAAGCCCTCAATGCAATTATATGGGACGATGACGTCGAGGCGTCGGAGTTCGACAACAGGTGGGGGCGGATCATGATTGACCATGATGCTGTTGGGATCGAATGGTTCGAAAATATGTTCGAAGACAGGAGCAAATGGGTCGCCGCGCATTGCAGGGAGGTGAGGATGTCCAGAATTATGTGGACAACGGAGAGATCAGAGAGCGAGAACAGTTTCTTTAAAAAGTTTGAAGACAACAACGGTACGTTGATCCAGTTCTAGATGTGTTTCGAAAGTGCGATGGACCAACAGAGGCACATGCAGAAGAGGCTAAACAACGATAACCGGCAGTCATTCCCCAAAATTGGATCGACGAATCCGATGGAGAGCCACGCGGCAAGGGTGTACACGTACGTGGCTTTTGCACACTTTCAGGAAGAGGTTAAGTTTTCGCTCTACACGTGCAGCATCCGTGGGTATCAGGAGAAGGACGGGATCGAAGCGACAACAGTACTGGACTCTATCTGGGACCGCAACTACATTGTTGAATACAACCCAGGTACTGGCATAGAAAGTCACTGTCCATGTCGTGTAGCCATAGTCAGATAGCCTAACTATATGATCCAAACGTAACGAGTTTTATTCCCTAATTCATTGAATGTGACTGTACACAATAAAGGGTGCGACTCTGGAACGCGGTGCGTGTGATTGTGCAACGCAATTCGTTTGATTCTGCGACGTAAGGACTGTGACTATGCAGCATAACGGGTGTGACTGTATTCTGTCAAGGTTGTGATCATACCTTTAGAAAGCCACATCCCGTACGTTGCGTAGCCACTGTCCGTACGGTCAGTAGTCGCACTCTTTATGTGTTTCTTAATGCACTCGCAGGTACCTGTGAGATCAGATGTACTTGCAGGAAGTTCGGTCGGTATGGAATTCTTTGCAGGCATGCCATTTGGATATACTCTTCGAAAGGACGGGAGACGATCCCGGAACGGTACGTGGCATGTAGATGGACAAGGGATGCTCTACGTAATGTTAATGCGTGTCCCCTGTCAAAGAGTCGACTAAGCGATGATAAGGCTGTTACAGTCACGAGGCTATTTTCGGAGTTCTATGAGACCGTCAGTCATGTCAGCAAAATGGGTAAGGAAGACGTTAGTAATCTAGCTGACGTCATTCGCGACTTCAGGTCCGATATTGCCCTTGCTGGCCCTTGTAGCAAGACGCAAGAATTAGAGGAGATCCTCGGCTGTACGAGCGCAATTGAAATAACCATATTGCCCCCGAAGAAAGCCAAGAACAAGGGCAGTGGGAAGCGGATTCTTTCTTCTAAGGCGAAGGCTGCTGCAATTGCCGCCAAGCCTAAACGGATGTGTAAGAACTGCAAGAGGATGGGTCACCATGACAAGAGGAACTGCCCCAACCCATTTGCTGAGTACCCACCGATTGCTGACTTGTCTGCCGATGTTGAGGAGGAGGAGGATGAGGACCCGACAGGGATTGCCGAGGAGGATTGTTCATGAATATCATCCGTTACTTAGGAACATTCTTTTTGGGAACACAAAGGTTGTCAACGTTTGAAATGGTCAAGGTCCGTGACATTGCTTTCGTATATTGCGGACCTCAATAATTTCTAATATGGTGTAAGTCGTAGATCATGGGGGGCTTTTTTTATTTTTTTGTGAAACATAAAGACTTGGCGGCATTTGAAATGGTCAAGGTCCGTGATTTCGTTTACGTCTATTGCGGACCTTAATTATTTCTAATATGGCGTAGTCGTAAAGCATGGGGGTCCGTTAAATTGGTTTTGTTTTTTGGATTGTAAGAATACATTGAGGAACGTAGTCGTTTTCATTCTGGAATGCATCATCTTTGGCTACAAATACAGCTGTACAGGAACATCATGCCCTTAATATTTGGTTGACACGAAACAAGTGAGTGTGATTGTTCAACGCAATGAGTGCGACTTTACAGTAGGCAGTGCGTGACTGTAGAACAAGAGGTGGAGTGTGATTGTAATTATGGGAGTGTGATTGTACAAGGCAATGACTGTGATTCTACAATACACTGTCTGTGATTCTTCAAAATGAAGTTAGAAATCTAAACCATGTTTAGTGTGACTATAAAACTTGTGTCTGTACATTAGAAAAATAGCAAAGGAAATAGAGAAATAGCGAAATAGCGATGGAAATATTTGTACATTAGAAAAAGTCCATCTTTTACACAACATATAATACTTGCATACCATTAAACGCCGAAAACATTTTACGACATAATGCGGAAAAACATCCATTGCATACCATTTAAATGCTAAATTTTAACATTCATTAGAACTTAAAACACATAAAAAAGTTCGTTACTAAACGCTACATCTTAATCCATACATACTTAACCTTCGCACTTTTTAAGCATCTCCTTCAAGTTGGCCAAGTCGCGCTGGAACTTCTTCCTTTGGCGGGAACAATACATAGACCTCTTCATGAAGAACTGGATGCAGTTATCCAGTTCTGCCTCTTTATGTGTATCGCCAATGGACGCTACGAAGTTCCTCGTGTCAACTGCAGTTGCTGCTTGCTACACGGCCTTTAATTCAGTGGACATAGCGGTATTCAATAAACCTTCGTACTCCTCAATCAATTTTCTGATTTCTTCTATCTTGCTTGCCATTTTTTGTAAGTCTGAAGTGGTGGAGTTGTGAACATAGGGCGTTGGTATTTATAGAGGGAGGGGGCAGTAAATAGGGGGTTGAAAATGCATGGGTTAGGCAGTAAAGGTGAAAATTGAATAGGTTAGGTGGGGGTGAAAATTTAATGGGTTAGGTGGGGTGTTTATCCTCATAAATTAATTAGGGTAAGGAGTTTGAGGTGGGTGTTTGTGTTTCTCAATGTTTCATTGAGACTCACAAACATCCCTTCACAGTCACGTCGGTTTTTAACATTCGTCGTCGACATCGTTTTTTTGAACTTTTTTACGATTATTTCTCTATATAATTTACAATATATTTCACGAACCATGCGTCGGAAAACCAATATTTTGTTTAGGATATATGTGGCGATTCAAATTGCATCTTATGAATTATTTAAACTGAAAGAAAATGGATGGTGACATATGTGGGGTGATTAAGTTAAATTAATCCAGTGAATTTAGTTAATTTGTGGTTGTCTGTCATGACTCTGCAAGAGTTTGACTATGACTGTGAGTCAGAAGTTGCGTGACTGTATCATATCGCACATTCATTTGATACTTAGAAGATACTCGGAAATGAGATTTTTTCTATGTTCACAAAAAAGTGTTTTTACTTCACTACACATTCATGCCTTACGTTTCGTGGAGGTCTTCGTCGAGGTCTTCCGTACCACGATACCTCGTATCTTACGACGTGCGTCGATTGGTTCCCATATTGTTGGCGCGTCGTCCATGAAAGCACGAATTTTCGGCAACACATCCTCACGAGCTCCATTCATGTCAGCAAGTACGAGGGCTGCCGTAACCTCGAACGACAAGTAACGCCTCCCGAGCTTTGTCCCAATATCAGGGTGGGTGAACGGCGCACCGTCGTACAAGCACATGTGCATCAAGCAGAAAATGCCAGACTCCGTATCGTTCTTTTTGGCGCTCTGTCATTCCAATTTTACTTGTCGATGTGTAAATTTTGACATGTGACTGCCCTTAATCAGCCCCTTGTCGTCTATGTAGTCGATAAATGCTTGCAGCTGATGCAGTATTAGTTAATAGTAAATGTCAGCACTTATGGGAGCAGTATAATATTTTGACGCGGTGAAATAAAGCATATGCGTGCAACTTACTATTATGCTGGACATCCGGAACATATGCGACCCTGGGGCGTGTGTCTGGTGATCGAGAATATCAATTTTTCTATCTCTAAAGTTGACGCAGATGCACGCGTAGTGCCCCATAGTATGCACCGGAAAAAACAACAGTTCGGCGTTCAAGTCGAATGTCCCGGCGCAGTCTTGTATGAATCTGTCCCACACTTCGTACACACCATCAGTGTCTTCGTCCGCAGGGGTACTTGAGTCGGGTCGTTCCATTATACGGGTCAGTGAGTCCTAACAGACGGTGAATATTAGTTGTCATCAGTGACGGGGCCCGAGACAGTACTATATCATGTGCGTGACTGCACATCGCGAAGTGTGTAATTGTACAGACTAAGTTGTGTGACTTTGCAGCGTACAGACTGTGACTATACATGACTACATCATGTGCGTGGTTGTACATTTTATATCACGTGATTGTACACCTCAACACGAGTGACCCTGACCGTGACTATGCAATATCTAGCATGTGATTGTACACATTAACATGTGTGACTCTGCAATTCATGACATGTGATTGTACACATCAACATGTGTGACTGTGCTACGTGAACTTTGTGGTTATTTCTAACTATTACACGGACTTTACATCTTTTCAGTTAATGTGAATGAGGGGTCATTTGTACTATTGAATGCGATAGGTAAGAGGTAACTGGGGCATACCATGTGTTGAATTCCGAACCATGCCATCGTTGGGTCGGTGGGGGAGGATAACCCACGACTGTGGTCGTCTGATTCGCACCAGTTCATGAGGTGCGACCAACACTCCAGCACAGCGGCGCTCATGCTATCTCCGGACAATAGCGTTTGAATGTCACGTCTCTGCAGCTGCGCATGAGTGCTGTAGGACCCTAATTGTTCACTGCGAGATTTTTTACACCGGTCAGTATGTGTAGTATGCAACTCGTATCAGTAAACAAAGACGGTTACTCATCTTTCGTCGTACCCATTATCGTCAAGGAAGCAGTAGTCGGCGGTGTGCTTCCGCAGGACGGGCATCTTACTCGTCAGCGGTCGGTGCAGGCGAAACAAGGTCGACATGACAATGGTGTTGGGGTCAGGACTCCCTTGGTTCAAAGAGCAACCCAACCCATCCCCGCAGCCCCGTATCCGAGACCTAATTGTCGACTGTCTTTCCTCTGGGACTGATCGGGGGTGGGTGTAGGTGTTTTCGGTGATTTGGGCCGACGCTTGTCGGTGGTTTCCTTCACAGGAGTGGTTTCAAGCGTACGGGCAGAGTCCAACATTTCCTTGTATTTTCCGAATTTTGCCACTCTCTCCAAAACATTGTCCCTCATTTTGTTCACGTCGCTCAGTATAAGGGTCGCCGTGATTTCCGCCCTGCACATATTCATGGCCGCCATTGTCCCCAAGGAGCAGTCGAACGTGGACCCGTTGTACAGCATCATGTGGATCATCAGGTACACTCCGCAGTCATTGGCGGAGTACCCCACCCCCTGCCATCGTTTACCAATTTAAACGCACGGACCTTCTCACCTTTCTTCAGCCCTTATCGTACCATGAACTCCCCCATCTTATTAGCCTGCAAAACAAGTTCAAACAGGATCAGGCGGTGAATACATTCGCCGGCACATAATTGATTTAATATTAAATTTAAAGGGCCTGACCGCTGTCCGAGCAATGCCATAGTAAGGCAACTTTGTAAAATCTTCATCGTACTTCCTGTTGTCGAGGTACTCTATTTGCTCAGTATTGAAGTTGATGCAGGCGCAACTGTAGTGGCCCTCGTCACCCGTTAAGATCGGGACGAACACCTGCAAACAATGTGTCAGGATTATGGGCAGACATGGTATTATCCTGCACATAACTACGAATAAACAGTATGCGCAGGGTAATACCATTTCCGAGTCCAAAGCAAAGTCGGAGAAACTGTTTTGTATCCACTCGTTCCACACGTAAAATATTTCTTCGTCATGACTGTTGCCCTGGCCTCCTTTCCTCCACAATGCCAACACTGGGTGCTGCTCACATGCATTGATTGTAATACATGTAGTTAGTGTGTGTTTGACTTGAGCGTAAAAGGTGTGACTGTACGGCAACTAGTGCGTGACTGTACAGCCTGAAGTGCGTGACTGTACAGCTTGAAGTCCGTGACTGCGCAGTTTATAGTGGTGACTGGACAACATAATGTGTGTGACTGCACACCCTGAAGTGCGTGACTGTACAGCCTGAAGTGCGTGACTGCGCAGTTTATAGTGGTGACTGGACAACATAATGTGTGTGACTGCACACCCTGAAGTGCGTGACTGTACAGCCTGAAGTGCGTGACTGCGCAGTTTACAGTGGTGACTGGACAACATAATGTGTGTGACTGTACAGCCTGAAGTGCGTGACTGCGTAGTTTATAGTGGTGACTGGCCAACATAATGTGTTTGACTGTACAGCTAAATTGGGGGGTGAACATACCGTATGTCCAAGAGAGAACATCTACTGGTTACTCTTGGTGCTCTTTTTTCGTACACCAGCTGGTTCAGCAGCCTACACCAGCAGTCAATGACGTTATTCATCACCTGCTGGCCAGGCTCGAGAGTCTGCATGTCGCCCCTCTCTATACAGTCGTAACCTGTGAACTCGACCAGCATTTCCCTGCAGACCAAATGAAGTCCCGTTTAGCACATGCATGTTTTTAAAAACGACACGAGCAACACAATAAATACGTACCCCGACGGACGTGGCGTTGAGCGGTCAAAGACGTAGTCGATTACATATTTCCGTACGTGGAGGACATCCGAGAAGATGACGACATTGGAGCACATGAATCCAGAGACCACAAACTGCCCTCTCAATATTGTCCCACAGTCCAACGTGCAGCCCAAATTGTCTGGAATCGTATCCATGCATTCAAATGTCACGTTGGAGTGGAAGATGTACCGATGATGTAGTTCTCTGGGGTGCGTCCTGGTCCCTGAGCCCTCCCCTGTCTGCTGATCATCGTTCGTGACGATTACCGCCGTCGCAGGCGTGGTGGCAACAACGTCCGCTACAGACCAGCCTGCTTTGTTCAGTTCCTTCTCAAGACTAGAACTCACTGTCCCTGAGGGCATTACATCACGCGTTTCCTCCACATTGGAAGCCGATCGTGCATCAGTTGTCTCCCCCGCTGCTTGCCGTAGAGCCACCACTATGGTCGGACTCCTGTCAACTGAACCCTGCATATCGTCCTCAGCGGCATCATCCTCTTCAACGCTGATTTTTTCATAGGCATCATCCTCTTCACATTCTTCCTCGCAGAAACCCGGTGTCACGACGCCACCATCAAAAGTGCCCTCATCATCGTAACCATCTGTTCCGTCACCATATCCCACACAGAAATCTGTTTTCTCAATTTCTTCTTCCGTGTATCCAGATTCACGCATGTCTTGCAGGATTTGGTTTATCAGATTGCATGCTTCAGCATCGTGGTGCTCCCCGCCCTCAACGACGGGGGCGTTCTCGGTAGTCTGCTTCAACTGCCCGGCCAACGAAGTGACCTGATCGACATACCGGAGGACAGCTGGATCTTCCCAGAATTGTTGGGAGGACGGGTCTTGACTTGGAATTGTGTTGTTCCTCGTCGGTATTTCTCTTACTTTAATGGCAGCCTGCTCACAGAAACCGCAAAAGGCTAGCGCACACCTCTGAAAATTCATGAAAAAATGTCGGTCGTCCTATAATTCAGTTGAAGTCAAATCATTAGTGTGAAGCTCAGTGGTGTTGAAGCTGGCAGCGTGAGTATGACTAAGCACGTAATTGTGTGATTGTACGGAATAAAGTGTGTGACTGTATAGCATAAAGTGTGCGACTGTACAGTTTGTAGCGTGTGACTGTGCACGTTATAGTACTGACTGGACAACGTAACGTGTGTGTCTATACAGGTAATAGTGTGTGACTCTACAGCTAATAGTGTGTGACTATACAGCCAATAGTATGTGACTATACATCAGGATGAGTGTGATCATAACAGTTTTATGAATTATATATGCTTTTATAAACATAGGTAAGGCTGTCAGATCACTTACGTTAACCTCCTCGATGTCTTCCAACTGATTGTCTCTCTTAATCCCTGTCATTATTCTTTTGGGACTAGAGAGCTGGTTGTCAGAGGGCATCGTTATAGCGGGGGCGCCCTCACTGCCTGTTGTCCCACATGTACGTGGGTACGTCACCTTCGAACGTAGCTGATTTTCCAGCGACCCTGTCTCCAGTTCCCCAGCGAGACGATCGCATATTCTCCGTGCATCCCAATGTGCGATAAATGGTATATCGCATCTGCAACTCTCGCTACGGAAATCGTAGCGTTGGAAGTACGCAATCATTAGAATGGGGATGCATCCCCGGAGGTACTTGAGGACTTTGCTGGGGTCACGCGTCCCCTTACCTGCTCGCACCAGATCATGCAGGACAAAGGTACACCAGTCCTGTTCCCGAATCGAGTCCATGTCCTCCACTACGGCCAGCAGACTCAGGTCCAGTGAGTTGTTCGTTGTAGGCGCAAGGAATGATGACAACGCGAACAACACAAACCTGCGGACAAAGTCATCGTCAGCGGTTTTGGTTACCATCAATTGTTCGTGCACCCTCCCTAATGTTATTGGCTTGCTGCTGTCTACCACACCGAAGTCTTTCCTCCAGGTACTCTTTAACCTGATCACGTCAGGTGAGTCTGCCCCTTTCTTGTTGCTGGTTGGGATTACTTTCAGCGGATGAGGGCCCAAAGGTAGCTGGAGGCAGTCGTGGATGTCGTACTTTGACATCATGAATGCCTCCTGGCGTGAGGCACGAAAAATATGGGACCCATCAGAAAATGCACAATCCAACAGCACGCCTCAGATCCAACAGCCCGCCTCAATGGGTACCGATTCAAGCCTCAGATCCAACAGCCCGCCGAATCCAACAGCACGCACCCTCTCTTTCTGATCATTCGATAATCGCCCAATTAGCTGGTGCAACCGCTTGGGCCTACATTGAATATCGGGTTGATCCTGTCGGCTGTCCCCCCTCTCTTCCTTTGAGACACACACACGTATGTGGGGTCGGCCGTTGTATCAGATTTAACCCTCATCTTTTTTTTCGGCCTGCTTTCCTCAACACTTTCTGTCTCACCCACATCCAGATCGGCGACCGGTGTATCAAAAGTCACCCTTTTTTTTCTTTTGTCTGCCTTCGTCAACGATTTCTGTCCCCCCCCCCCCCCCCCCCCCCTCACATCCGTCTCGGCAACGATGTGGTCCCCGGATGTATCTTCAACAAACTTTACAACAGTCTTCTTCTTCTTCTTTTTCTTCTTACCCAAATTTTGGTCCACAACCAATCTAGCATCAATTACATTTTCGCAAACCGATGTCTCTGCCATGGCTTTCTTCTTACTGGTCTTCGCTCGAACTTTCTTCTTCGCACCCGACTTTTTGTTGCAATAATAACATGCGTAATGAGTGTGATTTTACAGTAAAAAGAGAGCGACTCTGCAACATAATGAATGTGACTATACAGCCTCAAACGTGTGACTATACAACCAACACTACATGACTATACAACATAAAGCGTGTGACTTTGCATCATAACAAGTGCGACTGTGTAGATTCAAAGGTGTTATTGTACATCATTATGTTACTTCACAACAAAATGTAACGAGTGCGACTATGTACCCTCAAACGGGTGAGTGTATAACCAATTCTGTATGACTTTACAACTCTGTGACTATACAACATAAGGCGTGTGACTTTGCATCATAACAAGTGCGACTGTGTAGATTCAAAGGTGTGATTGTACATCATTCTGTTACTTCACAACAAAATGTAACGAGTGCGACTATGTACCCTCATACGGGTGACTGTATAACCAATTCTGTATGACTGTATAACCAACTCTGTATGACTATTCAAATGTTAATTTTATTTCTTCCCAAACACCAAGTCTGTGACTATAAGACTGCTTTTACGTAAGCTTCAACATGGAAGCATGCAAAACTTCAACAAAGAAATAAAGACTTCATCTTTGGCTCTTTAAATACAACTACTGTACAACTACGACCCGTTCAACTCAAAATTAGGGTTATAACTAGAGGAATAACGATTAATCAAGAATAAAAACTGTATGAATATTAGTTGTCAGAGAAAAAAAACTTCATCTTCGACTCTATAACTACAACTACTGTACAACTACAACAACTTCGAACTCAAAATTAGGGTTATCGGCTCTTTCAACATTTTTTATTGTTCATGCATGCCGAAGTTCTTGACCACATTTTAGGGTTCGTGAAAAAGGAATAAAAAAGGGTTGAACAAAAGGAAAATCGGAGGTCGAAAATCGAACATTCAACATACCTTTGTAGCATCACCGGAATTTTAGGCATTATCGAAGATGGAGAAGCTGCGGAAACGGAGATGGAGATGGAGATGGAGATGGATTTTTTTTAGAGAGAGGAAGAGAGCGTTGAGTGATTGAGAGCTGGTGAAATGAATCGAAATAGGTGCAATGGGGAAGTGCAATGGGTTGGGCGGGAGAATAGAGAGGAGGGAAATTAATTGGGGGTAGGTTGGGGGGGCTATTGACTGATGATGGGTGATGGATGATGGCTGTCCGCAGCTTGTCAGTCCCGCAGCCCCCTTTTTTTTTTATACAATCTAAACCCATCCATCCACCGTCCATATTAAACTTAATGGATGGGTGGGATTAACACTAAGGGAGAGTTAGGGAGTTACTAACTTCCCTGATCCTCCCTCTATATATATATATATATATATATATATATATATATATATATATATATATATATATATATATATATATATATATATATATAGAGAGAGAGAGAGAGAGAGAGAGAGAGAGAGAGGTGGGTTCCGGTGAGGCAGGGTAACTCCTTGCACCCATTGAGGCACAACCTAGACCATTAGATTAAGATCGAACGTACATCCAAATAAGTGTTATATACACTAAAAAACTCATTATATACGTTATTAAACTCATTATATATATATATATATATATATATATATATATACACACACACACTTAAAAACTCAATATATACAGTAAAAAAATTGTTATATACACTCAAATAGTTATTATGTACACCAATTAATCAACAATGGAATATACATCAAAATAACTGTTATATACACTAAAAAAACTCATTATATACGTTATTAAACTCACTGCATATATATACACTTAAGAACTCAATATATACAATAAAATAATTGTTATATACACTCAAATAATTAATATGTACATCAGTTAATCAACAATGAAACATACATCAAAATAACTGTTATATATATACACTAAAAAACTCATTATATACACTATTAAACTCACTACATATATATACACTTAGGAACTCAATATATACAGTAAAATAATTGTTATATACACCCAAATAGTTACTATGTACAGCAATTAATCAACAATGGAAAATACATCAAAATAACTTTTATATACACTAAAAAGTCATTATATACGCTATTAAACTCATTATATATACACTTAAGAACTCAATATATATAGTAAAATAGTTATTGTTATATATACACTCAAATGGTTACTATGTACACCTATTTGATATAGTAGAATTGTTATATATATACCCTGAAATAGTTATTATGTACACTGAAATTGTTTTTAAATACACCAATTTTATTTTAATATTAAAAAAAATAATTTTTTTCGGGATTTGTTTTTTTGGATTTTTTTTCTTTTGGGAAAAAAAATGTGTTTATTTTTTCGAAAAAAAAAATGTGTTTTTTTTGGGAAAAAATGTTATTCCCTCCAACCCACTATGATTTACCCACTTATTATTTTAATCCCTCACATTTGAATAAAAGTGGGTAAATCATTGTGGGGCGGAGGGAGTATTTTTTTTGGAATCGGAAAAAAATAATGTTTTTTTTTCGAAAAAAAAAATCAAAATTTTTTTTTCGGAATTTATTTTTTTTATGGAAAAAAAATTAATTTTTTTTTCGGTTTTTTTTTTTGGAAAAAAAAAATTCCGAAAAATATTGATTTTTTTTCCCCGGAAAACAAATTTGGGGAAATTTTTTTATTTATGAGTTTTTGTTTTAATCTTAGCCTTTAATTTGATTTTAATCTAATGGTTGAGATTGTGCCTCAATGGTTGCGGCGAGTTGAGCTGCCTCAAAGGATCCTCTCTCTCTCTCTCTCTCTCTCTCTCTCTCTCTCTCTCTCTCTCTCTCTCTCTCTCTCTCTGTATATATATATATATATATATATATATATATATATATATCACTTCAAGTGATAACAGTGCTGAATGTTATAGTTACATATCAATCTTGAACAAATGCAACTTTAACGTATGTCATCTGTAACTTTAATATATACTTAATGACATATGGTGAACTTATTTGATCCATTCTCTCTCTCTTTCTCTCTCTATATATATAGAGAGAGAGAGGAAGGCTCAAGTGAGTCGACTTATCATAATTGAGTCCGTGAGTCCTCATCTCAACCCTTAAATTAGTGATAGATTAATAGTTAAGATTGTTTTGTCAATTAAGGAAATAACTAACCAAATCTTGGTAAATATTTTATTTTATCCTATCATATTTTTAACTTCATCTTTATATCACATAACAAGTGCGTCGTTTCATCTTCATTTTCACCAAAAAAATCATCATTTCGCTACAGCCTTGTTATTCGAACTCATACAATGTGTTACTCTAATTCATGAATTGTGTTACTTTTTTAACTCATAAAATATGTTACGTTACATAATAGTGTCTTACAAAAACAGTACATTACAAAATGTATGTTTCTATTAAGGATACTCCAAAACAAAAATTATAAAACTCCATTATAATTCCAATTTTTCACACCTGTTACTCTAAGAACTTGATATTGGTAATCGAATTATACTCATAAATTGTGTTCCTGTAACTCATTATGTATGTTACTCTAACGCATAATGTGTGTTATTCTAACGCATAATGTGTGTTATTCTAACTCATTTTACATCAATAAATTGGTACAGGAGTTCCAACTGAATCAATTTCATTACAATTCCAATGTTTTACACTTGTTACTCATAATCTGTGTTACTGTAACTCATTAAGTATGTTACTCTAACGAATAATGTATGTTACTCTAACAATATACTAATATCCTACTTAGAATTTTGCATCTTCATCCTCCTCGTCCTCTTCTTCTTCTTCATCATCAGAAGCTTTGATTTAATCTAACCACCGTGCCGTCTTTTCGTTGTGTACCTCCTCACATCGAATCCACAAGTCAGTGCGTAGAATTTATAGAAGTTTACTGACTCATCCACGTCCTTGAAGATCTGCCCTATGTATGGAGGAAACTTTCACCCACATCCTTACACCATTCATGTGCTTTTGCGTCTACTGAAAAATAATAACAATGCCAATAAACGTGGCAAAAAAGAAACAATCAGAACTTGAAATATGGATTAAAGTAACAGATGACAAGAATTAAGGTAACAGATAAAATGCATTGAAGTAACACTGGATTCAATTAACAGAATATGCTTATACACCAGGTATAAAATAACAGAGGTCAGACATTAAAGTAACAGATAGTGTGAATTAAAGTAACAGATAATGTTCATTAAAATAACATCAGGTATAGGTTAGTGCAAAAAAATCATATAATGATCAGAAATAAGAGTATGACGCAATATCTTTCTTTGAATGGGGGCGATATTCTTTGATATTGTTTCCTATTTTGAAGTCAATCACGTCCCATAATTATAGGAAGCAGTATCTTTCTTTTTTATTTTTTATTTTTTTATATGGCGGTATTCTAAATCCTTTTTGTCACTCCAATCCATTACAGTAACAAATGAAAAGATTTAACGTAACAGATGAAGTGCGTTAAAGTAACACGAAATTCAGTTAACATTATGTGCATTAAAATAACAGGGGTTAGCCATTAAAATAACAGATTGTGTATATTAAAGTAACACAGTATGTGCATTACAATAACTCCATATATTTGTTCGTGCGTAAAATTCATATAATGCTTAGACCTTTTTGTGTTACTCTAATTAGGTGTTACTGTAACTCAGAACGTATGTTATTTCAACGCCGTGTCTGCTTCAATAGAAAACAAAACAATAGTATCAGTGAAACTTAAGAAAAACCTAAAGAATAAACAAAACAATAACACGAGAGTAATGGATCATTGATATGAATCTATGAATAATCAAATGAATAAAATTTTACCTTTTAACAAAATATAAAAATTTGGAATTTATACTAATAAGAGAGCAATGAACCAGATATGAATCTATGATGAATGAAATGACCATGAAAGCAATATCGACATGAAAATCGACGAAAAGCATGAAAGAAAATTGACGCAAATTAGTTAAGATAATGAATAAAAATTGACGCAAAACATGAAAGCAATAACGAAACTCACCATTGTTGTAGTCGATGAATTGATTATCAACAGTTGATGAAGATGTCGCGGAAATTGAATTCATAGTAACGGGATTTCGAGCACAAATTTGATTGAACGAATGAATGAACGTGATGAAGGAAGCGTTTTTTTTTCAGGTTTTGATGAATGTTGTAACATGAATGACTAAATGAATAATGAACATGATTATGGGAGTTATTGTTTCCTAAAATCATGGGATTTGTTTTAGGATGCAAAATCTTCCCTTTTTTTAAAAAAAATCAAATAGCAGGATGCATCTTGTCCAATGGATGGGATGAGGACTTATGGACTCATATATAGAGAAGAACTCATAAGAGCCTTACTATATATATATAGAGTAAGGATTAAGTGAATCCTCCTATATACATTGAGTCCATGAGTCCAATCTTGGACCATTGATCAAGTGGAAGATGGATGGTTGTGATTGCTTGAGATGAAATAAGGAAATAACTAACAAATCTTGATAAATATATCATTTCTCTCTCTTCCTTAATTATCTCAATGCAAATCTTCTTTCTCCTATCAATATTTTAACTGCCTTTTTCTCTCACACAACAAGTTTCTTCAAATTAAGTTTTTTTTCATCTTCACCAAAAAATCATCATTTTCCTACTGTTATTGTACGTATGTTACTATGTGTGGACATGACATAGGTCCACCCCGACGCGGCCACGCGCGGGTTTGGGGCAGCGAATGAATCTCGTACGTGTGAGATGGATCTCGGATTGAAATTTAAATCGAAATTGGAGTCGCCACCGAACTTTGTGGGAGTTCGGGCCCGTTCGAACCCACTCTATATCTTAGTGGGTCGTGCACAGAGTACGGCCCATTCCGATTTCCGAGTTTATGGGGTTCGTCCCTTTGCATTGCGATACCGATACCGACATTATCGGAAATCGTGTATTGAATGACTCTCGTATGCCAACGGTTTCGGACAATCGGAAACCACGGTTCTGAGTAAGGGGTGAGGGTACGTGTTGGGAAGTTCACAAAGAACACCCAACCCCGCCCGCACTTAGCGGCCTCTACCTACGTTTTTCGTGTACACGCGTTAGTTTCATGGTTGAATGATATGCAAACAGCGTTTTGACTAAACATGTGAATTATGTTTGACTACGTCGTTTAATGCATCTAAACTAACGTCAAAGTTGTTTTAGCATGTGAGGTTCGTTTTAGTACAATAAAACAAACAATAAAAAAAAGGGTGCGACAACAGATTACAATATACGAGCGGCATACCACCCGGAAATACAATGCCACAAACGATAGAATACAACAATTGCGATAATGACGAAGTGCAAATGAGTTAGAAGACGTAAATATGGTACGACGCATGGTTTTGAAAAGACGAACACGTGATGGACTTAACACGTGATGACCGAAGTCGTTAAAGGAATTTTATCAGGACTTGAAATACGCTGAAAGACTCACGGTTTTGATAAACCAGGAGCCACTCGATCGAGTCATTAAGGGACTCGATCGAGTGGTCTCGAAAAAAACCTTCTGCCCAGGTTATGAGGTGCCACTCGATCGAGTGGGCTAGACACTCGATCGAGTGCCCCCTGTACGGACTGCAGTCCGTGAATTTTTTTTGATTTAAAAATCGATAATTTTGCTAAATCGCGTGAAAATATAATATGATTTACACTCGATTCAGTTTTCGATACTCGTCATATTCGATACTTGATTATAGAATCAATATATAATATTTAGAGTGAATTTTAGAAAAGACGTTTATGAAATCGTTTTTTGATAGATTCCTTTAGATCCGACATTCGACTATGTGGACATGACATAGGTCCATCCCGACGCGGCCACGCGCGGGTTTGGGGAGGCGAATGAATCTCATGTGGGATGGATCGAATTGAAATTTAAATCGAACTGGAGTCGCCACCAACCTTTGTGGGAGTTCGGTCCCGTTCGAACCCACTCTATATCTTAGTGGGTCGTGCACAAAGTACGGCCCATTCGGATGTCAGAGTTTACGGGGTTCGTCCCTTTGCATTTGATACCGATACCGACATTATCGAATACCGTGTATTGAATGACTCTCATGCGCCAACGATTTCGGACATCCGGAAACCGAGGTTCTGAGTAAGGGGTGAGGGTACGTGTTGGGAAGTTCACAAAGAACACCCACCCCGCCCGCACTTAGCGGCCTCTACTAAGATATCGTTTGACTTTTGAATACGCGCGTTAGTAATCCGATTAAATGATATGCAAACAATATTTTGACTAAACATGCGAAGATTGGAATAAGTTGCTATATCGATTTAATGCATCTAAATTAACGTCAAAAATGTATTTAGCATGCGAGGTTCGTTTTGGTACAATAAAACAAATAACAGAAATAAAATGCCAAAATAGAAACAAACGTGCTAATAACGATAATAACGATTTGTAAATAATATGGAATGACGCAAACGACATGATGCATGATTTTGGAAAGTGGTAAGACACGTGATTGAGTTGACACGTGTTGACCGAAGTCATGAAAATATTTGACAAGGCTCGAAGTATGTTGAGGGCTCACGATTTGACGTGATAAAGGGACACTCGATCGAGTCATTGAGGGATTCGACCGAGTGTGCTTCGGAAAAAGCTTCTGCCCAACATTTGAGACGCCACTCGACCGAGTCATTGAGGGACTCGACCGAGTGGTCCTCAAAAAGACCTTCTCCCTCGATTTTTTTGGGTGCCACTCGATCGAGTGCCCCTGTACGAACAAGGGTTCTTTTCGCTTGCATGAATTTCGAAATTGCTTTTGATTTTGGAAAATCGATGATTTTGTTAAGTCGCGCAAAAATATTATATGATTTATGCTCGACTTTAATTTTTGATACTCGACGTATCCGATATTTGATTATGGAATCTATATCGAATAGTTAGAGTGAAACCTAAAAAAAAGATGTTGCAAGTCGTTTAAATCAAACTAAAAAGAAATAAATTATCTCCGCGTTATAATGTCGTAATTAGTTCTTTCGAACTATGTGACAATTATTTTAGCATCAACGAATTCGTATTAGTTTAATTTGTTGACTAATTCGTTTAGGTACGACATTCGATTATAGAGTCGATATCGCATATTTAAGAATAGACGCTTTATATTTGATTGGATTGAAAATTGATTCCCTCCGCATCTCGACATCGTAAAGAATCCTTGCGGATTATGTGATGCCAGATCCGCATCAACGGGTTTTGCCCTAATCTAAATAAACGTGTTTATTTGAAACAGGTTTAGAAATTGATGAATGCGCGATTTTGATGATGATGATTATGTAAATACTAAAATGAGACTAACGACGCGATAAAGAAAAGAAACAATCTTGTTGACGTTGATTCGCTTCAACAATCAAATACTTGGGGTGTCGGGATAAGCGACCGGCCACATCGAGTGCGAGACCCTTGTATTCGGATTTTCTTATCCCGTCATCCCTTGTATTCGACACGAATAGGCAAATATTTTAGTATTTTGATACTAATGGTATTAACGATATTAGATACGAAAGAAAGATAAAAAACGAAAAAACGAGAAGAGAAGAGGAAGATGACGCGAGAGAAGAGAAGAGAAAGAGAGAAGAAATCGGGATTATTTTGCACCCTCAACCTACATGCTTCGTATTCTCGGTATGGAACTCGTCTAGTTGTGGCTCAGGCACGGGAGTATCGAGATTATGTAGATGGAGTTATGGTGGTTTAGGGTTATTTGTTTGCTAGATGCTAGGGTTTAAGATTGAAGAAGTATGTATGTTGTGTATGAGAAGTAAGGTTTTTAAAAGTTGCATGCAAATGGGTGTATATATAGGAATTCCCAACCCCCAAGACCTAGGGTTACTCGATCGAGTGCCCCTGCTGACTCGATCGAGTGGCCCAATGAAGAGGTAACAGTGGGCCTGTTGAAGGCCCACTCGATCGAGTGGGCTGACACTCGATCGAGTGGATGAGGCTGGCCAGATATTTTGAAGATTTTGTGTTTGAGTTGGATTCTTTGATATTTGCGTGGCTGTTTTGTGTCCTCGGAAATGGCTGTGACCGGGGTTTGACCCGGTCGTTAAAAGTCGGTTTTCACCCAAATTAGTCTTATTTGATTGGAAACAACCCGCTGGGCCTGAATTTGAGGTTGTTTTTGTGATATTTGTACTCCGTAAAAAGCCCAAACCAGAAACTAATGGTTTTGAGCCCATATCCGAGCGCGTAGAAGCATGTTTGCGTCCGATCATCATCGGGTGTTTTTTGAAAACTGCTATAGACACCTAGCAGCCAAATATGGGTGTCTACAGACTATAGAGTCGATATCGAATCCTAGGGATGACGCTTTATGGCTAATTAATTACGATAGTCGTACGATAATATTGATATTAGAAACGAGAAAAAAAATAGGAAAAAAAACGACGATGACGACGCAAGACGGACGAAAAAACGAGAAAAAGAAGAAGAGAGAAAGGAAAAAAAACGGGATTTGTAACACCCTCAACCTACATGCTTAATTATCTCGAAAACGGACTCGTAGTAACGGCCTAGGCGCGGGAGCGTTAAGATGTATATAGGAGAGTTATGGTGTGTATAATTGGGAAGGGATTTGACGAGTTTTGCTGTCGGGTCTTTGACGAGTTTTGATCTTGGGTTTCTAAAGGATTTCTAGAGGAAAAATCGGGATTGGATGTGTGTATAATCTGCCTAGGATTGCTGAAATTTCGGGGTTGTGAATTGATGTTTGGAATTGTTGATGATATCTCGGGAATTGTAATTGTTGTGAATTGTGTGTGCAAAGGGGTGTATTTATAGGAGAGGTTTCCGGCTTTGTCTAGGAAAGGTACTTAGCTTTTGGATAGGAAAAGCTTGCTTGGATGAGAAGAAAGCACCCGGTTTAGGTGGAGTAGGATTCCGATCTTGGATAGAAAAGGAATTCGGTTCTAGCTGGAAAAGGGGTCACTCGATCGAGTAGTGCATAGCACTCGATCGAGTGCCCGGTCTGACGCCGGTTTTGGCGTGTTTTGCGAGCCTACTCGACCGAGTGGCAGGTCCACTCGATCGAGTGGGTCTGGGCCGGGTAGGAGTCTCTTTTCAGAGATCGAGTTTTATCTTTAAGGGAGAGTTTTGGTTGCTTAATCCTTCTCCATGGCTGATTTTCTGTGGTATTTGACTTCAAATCGGATTTCTGAAAGCTGCGTGACAGATTTTATGTCTCGGAAACGTCTTTGACCGGGGTTTGACCCGGTCGCTAAAAGACGGTCTTGCCCCTGGTCTCGGTTTTGACCCAAGTTAGTCTTATTTGACTGGAAACGACCCACTGGGCCTGAATTTGAGGTCGGTTTGGTGAGATTTTCACTTCACTAAAACCTCGTACCAAATATTATTGATTCCGAGTCCGAAAATCGAGCGTATTAAGTCATGTTTACGTCCGATCATCATCGGGTGTTTTTTGGAAACTGCTATAGACACCTAGCGGCCAAATGTGGGTGTCTACACTATGTTACTGCCATAACCCATGAACTATGTTACTTTAACTCATACAATGTGTTACTAATTTAATTCATGAACTGTGTTACTTTAACTCATAAAATCTGTTACGCTGTATAATAGTCTCTTGCAAAAACTGTTACTCTAACTCATACAATGTGTTACTCTAATTCATGAACTGTATTGTTTTAACTCATAAAATCTGTTACGTTGCATAATAGTCTTTTGCAAAAACAGGATTACAATCACCCAAAAGATATATGTATGTTTCTATTAAGGATACTCCAAAACAAAAATTATAAAACTTCATTATAATTCCAATGTTTCACACCTGTTACTCTAAGAACTGGATATTGGAAATCAAATTATACTCATAAACTGTGTTACTGTAACTCATTAAGTATGTTACTCTAACGCATAATGTGTGTTATTCTAACGCATTTTACTCCAATAAAGGATGTTACTCTAAGTACTAGATATTGGAAAATCAATCAAACTAATAAACTGTGTTACTGTAACTTATTCAGTATGTTACTCTAATGAATAATATATGTTACTCTAACAATATATTGTCCTACTCAAAATTGTTCTTCTTCTTCTTCTCCTGATTCTTCTTCTTCATCGTCAGACGATGACTTACATGGCGTTTCCTAATGATTCTTTTTCTTCTTCTTCTCATCTACATCTTTGAAGATTTGCTCTATGTATGGAGTGAAACTCTCACCCACATCATTGCACCATTCCTATGCTTTTGCGTCTACTACAAAAACAAGAACAATGCCAATAAACGTGGCGACAAATAAACAATCAGAACTTGAAATATGACGGTATTCTAACCAAAACATTAATAACTAAGTCCAATGACATGTTACTCCAATGCTTCAAACGTGTTACTGTAATACATTAGGTATGTTATTCTAATGATGATGACTCGTTACTCCAATCAGAACTTTAATAATATACAGTTTCTATACTATAATATTAGGAAGCAATATCTTTTTTTTAAAAATATGACGGTATTCTAAATCCTTTGTTACTCCAATGCATTACAGTAACAGATGACAAGAACTAAAATAACAGATCCGGCGAGAACCGCCACTTGTCGAGAACCGTGAGAACCTCAATAAAAACTCAATTAATTTTTTTTTTCTGAAAATTTAGATGCCTAACTTACCCTTAGCTTCATTTATTCAAATACTTTATTAGGCATAACTAATCATATTTTATTAAAATATTAAGAAAAATTGTTATTTATTCACGGAAAATTGAAAAGGTACACTGAAATGCAATTTAGGTACACTGAAAGTGCAATAAGGTACATCAAAAAAATTAGATTAGTTGATGATTCTATATTATCCCACATCGAAAAAAAAGTCTTAAAAAGAATACAAGCCTAAAATTATCCCACATCGAAAAAATTAAAAATAAGATGATGATTCTATATTATAAATAAGAGTAATCATTCATTATTTTGGGTCTTAAAAGAAGCTCTTAAGACCATAAACTTTGAGTAAATTATCCCATATCGAAAAATTATGATGAGACGATGTATATTAATCATTCGTTCTTAGATATCAATATAATCAAACAAACTTTTGAGTCTTAAAAAATCTATTAATAACACTACAGATTTAAAATTATTAAATTTTATATTATAAACTAGAATAATTATGTGTTCTTTTGAGTCTTAAAAAGAAGTCTTTAATTGTAAACCTTAATTAATTATCCAACATCGAAAAATTATGATGAGACAATGAAATTCTATAAGAGTATTATAAATAAGAGTAATCATTCGTCCATTGATATCAACCAACATATTTTGAGTGTGAAAATGAGCTCTTAAGACTTTATAAAATTAGCTGAAATTAAGTTTGATTAGTAACCATGTGATCATCTTATTTATTATACTGATATACGAGTAGTTTGATTAAGTTTCTTATTTAACAAATGTACATCATCAATATAATTAAGTCGACTAACCGTGCATCGCACGAGCTTTTACAACGTATACCTATAATTGTAATCAAATCTAATAAAAAACCAAAGAAAGCAATTTCTCTTATGAACTAAGGATCTCAAGACATGATCTGACAATTCGGCATAGCCTCGTATCGCTATCTTCTTGCAGTTTTTGTTGAGGGGATTCTTCGTTCGATTCAGAACTAGAGAAAACTTACCTTTTATTGGTCTCAAAGATCGTTTACAAATTACTTGTAGATATGGAATAGACGTGCGACGAACCATCAACAAACTACCCTTGTCAATAAGAATAAAACTAAGCCCCATAACAACGTAAGTGACCGAAGCCTTAAATAAAAGGACAAAAATTTTGAAATAAAGGATGAAACTCCCATAAAAAGAGACACTTTTATTAAATAACATATTGATTATCAAATTACAAAGTGCAAACTAATCAGTTTTTGGGGCTTACCATCGATTAATTATCGATGGAAGCCCCGAATGAAAGATGGAGGCTAGGGTTTTTCTGGGTGGAGGGGTTTTTTTTTAAGTGTTGTATGATAGTTGAGATGATATTGTATAATTTTTTATTAATGAAATGAACTATTTGCTCAGCAGGATATTTTAGGAACTAATGGGCCTCGATAGATACCGTTTTACGCTTTCTAAGTTAGTTGTTTTGTGTGTTTTGGGATTATCCCACTTCTTTTCTCAACAAAAAAAAATAAATAAAATGATCTATTTCCTAAAAAAAAAAAAAAAAAAAAAAAAAAAAAAAAAAAAAACTAGTCATATTTATAATATTCGACCCCGTCACAAATCTTCGTCACAAACAAAATTTGTGAAACTTGATAGATTGTCTTTTAGTCCGAAACACTTTGTCAAGCACAAGTCACGGAAGTTAAAGGGGTCGTCCAAATGGAGGTCTTCCTTTTGAAGTTCTTCGGTAAATCAGTGAACCATATGCGTAACTAGGGATGTTAATTAAGAGACAGTTCGCAAACAGCTCAAGTTCAACTCGACCAAAGCTCGGCTCGTGCAATCTCAACTCGAGCTCGGACACGACTAGACAACTTAACGAGTCGAGCTGAGCAAGGCGTGGCTCGATCCGAAAAGCTCGCAAGTAGCTCGATTTGATGTGATTAATTAATATTTTGCTCTTACTTACAAAAATACTTCCTTCGACTGAAGAAAACCGGAGTAACGATTTGTCCAATACGTTTGCATATATTTTTTGGATCCCAATTTGTTAACACAACAACGCAAAAAAACGTAAATTTTAATAATTTTGCATAAGCTCGAACTCGACTCAAAGTCAGATTTTAGCTCGCAAGTTTGATTGCGAGCTCAATATTTTATAACTCGGGTAAGCTCAAGATCGACTTGAGTTCAAATTTTGTTTAACAAGCACAAGCCAAGCAAGACCAAACTTGTGCTCGACTTGTTTACTCCCCTATGCGTAACAATAAGGAGATCATGTCGAGCACTGGTAGGAGACACGGAGACTAGTCCTCACACTGAGATCAAGACTCCATGGTCTCTTTAACATCGTTAATGTCCAAACTGTAAGTCATCGTCGAGAATGAATGGACCATTTATCAAGTTGCCATACTCACACTCAGTTATTATTTTCATAATTAGACAATTCCGATATTGAAACTCGGGTTTGATGCTCTAGAGGTCTTCTTTTTATAAGTCATATTTCAACGAGTATATATCAAAAAATTTCTTCACATAATACAATCTATTAAAATATAGATCATGTTAGTATTATGTTTGAAATAGAAGACGTTAATTGTAGTCCGTGACTGAAGAAAACGCCACATTCCATCCATCCAGCTTCTCAGAATCGCTGACGAGAATGAGTGCTATTTTTCGTCGTCGGCATTTCAGCCACGTCGTCGGCGCTTTTTAATGCTGAAAGACGATCTTGCCCTTGGCTTTTTTAGATTACTTAACTAATGTTATGAAGTTAGATTAGGTAATGAAACTCGTTAACAAAGCGGTTTTAAAATTTTCAAACCGTTCTGTCACTTACCCACTTACACTTACCCACTTACCCACTTACACTTACCCACTTACACTCACACTTATCCTCCACTCCACTTACACTCACACTTATTTTACCCCACTTATTTTACTCCACCCACTTACAACATTTTATATTATTTTTTCTCATCTCATTAAAAAAAACCGTCTTTTTTTTCGAGAAATCCGATTTTTCTAGAGATCCGATTCCGCCTTTAAATGGATCGACCTTCGGTTAGTACATATTTTTGTTTATATTATACGTCATTGTCTTTTTTTACTTTTATTAAAACTTGTGTTAGATGTGTTAGTTTAGTTAAAACTTGTGTGAGATGTGTTAGTTTAGTTAAAAAAATCGCATTTTGTTGTGTAACATGTCGTTTATGTGCTGGATTTGTTGTGAAAATCGATGTCGAATGTTGGTATGGGCGAATGTAGGTAGACGAAATGGAAAAGCCAGAAATATGCGTCTAAGTGGCCTCCTAGACGCATGAATTTCGCGTCTGAGGGGCCTCCTCGACGCGAAATTCATGCGTCTGAGGGGCCTCCTCGACGCGAAATTCATGCGTCTGAGGGGCCTCCTCGACGCGAAATTCGTACGTTTGGGGGGCCTCGCCGACGCGGCATTTCAGCGTCTAGGCCCCTGTTCGCGTTTTTTTTTGTTATTGTTCGACGTTATGTGTTACGATATCGTATTTTTTTAAAAATATCGTGACTCTGGTATCGTTATTTGTAATTATATGATTAGAATTATTATTATGAATATTATTAGTTCGAAATAGGTAATTATATGATTGGAATTATTATGAATATCGTGACTCGGCTATTTTTTAGTTCGAAATAATTTTTGAATTTCGTAAATCCATTTTGCGTTATACTTTGTAACTAATCAGTAAATTTTTATTGGTGTTTCAGGAGGACGGCGACTGTATTGACTATCGCATTTGTTTTATTTTTGGGGAAGCGTTCGGTAGTTCGAATGAGGCATTCAACTACGCTAGTGAGATAGCTTCGGCTCTTGGGTTCACCTTGGTGAAAGCGAGCAATAAAACGCAAAGTAATGTGAACCCGAACCGTCTTGGTCAAAATTACTTCAAATGCAACCGTTACGGAAAACCGGGATCAAGTACCAAGAGTTCTCAGAAGATCGGGTGTAAGTTTTGGGTGAAGGCGTGCGAGAGCTTAGACAGGGAACGATGGATTTTACCCTGCTGTGATGTCTCCGCGTCCGTCTCCTGCTCCCGCTCCTCCGCCTGCTGCTCCGAGAAGTTCTCCGGAAAAGGGTGTCGCCTCTCCTCCTCATTGAACTCCATGTTCAGGTCGGCAGACTGCAACGACCTGGACGGCTCGCGGAATTCACCGCTCGCGGTTCCCTCCGAAGAACCGTCAGGTGTACCGCTCGTGATACGGAAAGGTGGAACGTGAATGTCATGTGTCCCCCCATGAGAGGAAGACGATCACTACTACAAATCCCTCATTTTCCTGACGCTTAAAGGTCGACGCTTTTGTAAGCGTCGGTCGTATTTTACCCATTAAATATATTTTAATAAAAAAAAATTACCCGTATAGTATAGCGCCCTTTTGATTTCATTATCGCGCTTCCCAAAAAATTAAAACCGCTGTCTCTCCCAAAAACTAATTAGGGGAAAACCTAATTAGATAACCATTCCATCGCTCATCTACACTTTTCTATCGCTCAATCGTTCAATCTCTCATCCACACTTTCAGTCGATCCTCTTATTGTTGATCATCTTCAAATTTGGGGAATTTTTTTATTTATGAGTTTTTGTTTTAATCTTAGCCTTTAATTTGATTTTAATCTAATGGTTGAGATTGTGCCTCAATGGTTGCGGCGAGTTGATCTCTCTCTCTCTCTCTCTCTCTCTCTCTCTCTCTCTCTCTCTCTCTCTCTCTCTCTCTCTCTCTCTCTCTCTCTCTCTATATATATATATATATATATATATATATCACTTCAAGTGATAACTGTGCTGAATGTTATAGTTACATATCAATCTTGAACAAATGCAACTTTAACGTATGTCATCTGTAACTTTAATATATACTTAATGACATATGGTGAACTTATTTGATCCATTCTCTCTCTCTTTCTCTCTCTATATATATATAGAGAGAGAGAGAGAGGAAGGCTCAAGTGAGTCGACTTATCATAATTGAGTCCGTGAGTCCTCATCTCAACCCTTAAATTAGTGATAGATTAATAGTTAAGATTGTTTTGTCAATTAAGGAAATAACTAACTAAATCTTGGTAAATATTTTATTTTATCCTATCATATTTTTAACTTCATCTTTATATCACATAACAAGTGCGTCGTTTCATCTTCATTTTCACCAAAAAAATCATCATTTCGCTACAGCCTTGTTATTCAAACTCATACAATGTGTTACTCTAATTCATGAATTGTGTTACTTTTTTAACTCATAAAATATGTTACGTTACATAATAGTGTCTTACAAAAACAGTACATTACAAAATGTATGTTTCTATTAAGGATAATCCAAAACAAAAATTATAAAACTCCATTATAATTCCAATTTTTCACACATGTTACTCTAAGAACTTGATATTGGTAATCGAATTATACTCATAAATTGTGTTCCTGTAACTCATTATGTATGTTACTCTAACGCATAATGTGTGTTATTCTAACGCATAATGTGTGTTATTCTAACTCATTTTACATCAATAAATTGGTACAGGAGTTCCAACTGAATCAATTTCATTACAATTCCAATGTTTTACACTTGTTACTCATAATCTGTGTTACTGTAACTCATTAAGTATGTTACTCTAACGAATAATGTATGTTACTCTAACAATATACTAATATCCTACTTAGAATTCTGCATCTTCATCCTCCTCGTCCTCTTCTTCTTCTTCATCATCAGAAGCTTTGATTTAATCTAACCACCGTGCCGTCTTTTCGTTGTGTACCTCCTCACATCGAATCCACAAGTCAATGCGTAGAATTTATAGAAGTTTACTGACTCATCCACGTCCTTGAAGATCTGCCCTATGTATGGAGGAAACTTTCACCCACATCCTTACACCATTCATGTGCTTTTGCGTCTACTGAAAAATAATAACAATGCCAATAAACGTGGCAAAAAAGAAACAATCAGAACTTGAAATATGGATTAAAGTAACAGATGACAAGAATTAAGGTAACAGATAAAATGCATTGAAGTAACACTGGATTCAATTAACAGAATATGCTTATACATCAGGTATAAAATAACAGAGGTCAGACATTAAAGTAACAGATAGTGTGAATTAAAGTAACAGATAATGTTCATTAAAATAACACCAGGTATAGGTTAGTGCAAAAAATTCATATAATGATCAGAAATAAGAGTATGACGCAATATCTTTCTTTGAATGGGGGCGATATTCTTTGATATTGTTTCCTATTTTAAAGTCAATCACGTCCCATAATTATAGGAAGCAGTATCTTTCTTTTTTATTTTTTATTTTTTTATATGGCGGTATTCTAAATCCTTTTTGTCACTCCAATCCATTACAGTAACAAATGAAAAGATTTAACGTAACAGATGAAGTGCGTTAAAGTAACACGAAATTCAGTTAACATTATGTGCATTAAAATAACAGGGGTTAGCCATTAAAATAACAGATTGTGTATATTAAAGTAACACAGTATGTGCATTACAATAACTCCATATATTTGTTCGTGCGTAAAATTCATATAATGCTTAGACCTTTTTGTGTTACTCTAATTAGGTGTTACTGTAACTCAGAACGTATGTTATTTCAACGCCGTGTCTGCTTCAATAGAAAACAAAACAATAGTATCCGTGAAACTTAAGAAAAACCTAAAGAATAAACAAAGCAATAACACGAGAGTAATGGATCATTGATATGAATCTATGAATAATCAAATGAATAAAATTTTACCTTTTAACAAAATATAAAAATTTGGAATTTATACTAATAAGAGAGCAATGAACCAGATATGAATCTATGATGAATGAAATGACCATGACAGCAATATCGACATGAAAATCGACGAAAAGCATGAAAGAAAATTGACGCAAATTAGTTAAGATAATGAATAAAAATTGACGCAAAACATGAAAGCAATAACGAAACTCACCATTGTTGTAGTCGATGAATTGATTATCAACAGTTGATGAAGATGTCGCGGAAATTGAATTCATAGTAACGGGATTTCGAGCACAAATTTGATTGAACGAATGAATGAACGTGATGAAGGAAGCGTTTTTTTTTTCAGGTTTTGATGAATGTTGTAACATGAATGACTAAATGAATAATGAACATGATTATGGGAGTTATTGTTTCCTAAAATCATGGGATTTGTTTTAGGATGCAAAATCTTCCCTTTTTTAAAAAAAAATCAAATAGCAGGATGCATCTTGTCCAATGGATGGGATGAGGACTTATGGACTCATATATAGAGAAGGACTCATAAGAGCCTTACTATATATATATAGAGTAAGGATTAAGTGAGTCCTCCTATATACATTGAGTCCATGAGTCCAATCTTGGACCATTGATCAAGTGGAAGATGGATGGTTGTGATTGCTTGAGGTGAAATAAGGAAATAACTAACAAATCTTGATAAATATATCATTTCTCTCTCTTCCTTAATTATCTCAATGCAAATCTTCTTTCTCCTATCAATATTTTAACTGCCTTTTTCTCTCACACAACAAGTTTCTTCAAATTAAGTTTTTTTTCATCTTCACCAAAAAATCATCATTTTCCTACTGCCATTGTACGTATGTTACTATGTGTGGACATGACATAGGTCCACCCCGACGCGGCCACGCGCGGGTTTGGGGCAGCGAATGAATCTCGTACGTGTGAGATGGATCTCGGATTGAAATTTAAATCGAAATAGGAGTCGCCACCGAACTTTGTGGGAGTTCGGGCCCGTTCGAACCCACTCTATATCTTAGTGGGTCGTGCACAAAGTACGGCCCATTCCGATTTCAGAGTTTATGGGGTTCGTCCCTTTGCATTGCGATACCGATACCGACATTATCGGAAATCGTGTATTGAATGACTCTCGTATGCCAACGGTTTCAGACAATCGGAAACCACGGTTCTGAGTAAGGGGTGAGGGTACGTGTTGGGAAGTTCACAAAGAACACCCAACCCCGCCCGCACTTAGCGGCCTCTACCTACGTTTTTCGTGTACACGCGTTAGTTTCATGGTTGAATGATATGCAAACAGCGTTTTGACTAAACATGTGAATTATGTTTGACTACGTCGTTTAATGCATCTAAACTAACGTCAAAGTTGTTTTAGCATGTGAGGTTCGTTTTAGTACAATAAAACAAACAATAAAAAAAAGGGTGCGACAACAGATTACAATATACGAGCGGCATACCACCCGGAAATACAATGCCACAAACGATAGAATACAACAATTGCGATAATGACGAAGTGCAAATGAGTTAGAAGACGTAAATATGGTACGACGCATGGTTTTGAAAAGACGAACACGTGATGGACTTAACACGTGATGACCGAAGTCGTTAAAGGAATTTTATCAGGACTTGAAATACGCTGAAAGACTCACGGTTTTGATAAACCAGGAGCCACTCGATCGAGTCATTAAGGGACTCGATCGAGTGGTCTCGAAAAAAACCTTCTGCCCAGGTTATGGGGTGCCACTCGATCGAGTGGGCTAGACACTCGATCGAGTGCCCCCTGTACGGACTGTAGTCCGTGAATTTTTTTTGATTTAAAAATCGATAATTTTGCTAAATCGCGTGAAAATATAATATGATTTACACTCGATTCAGTTTTCGATACTTGATTATAGAATCAATATATAATATTTAGAGTGAATTTTAGAAAAGACGTTTATGAAATTGTTTTTTGATAGATTCCTTTAGATCCGACATTCGACTATGTGGACATGACATAGGTCCATCCCGACGCGGCCACGCGCGGGTTTGGGGAGGCGAATGAATCTCATGTGGGATGGATCGAATTGAAATTTAAATCGAACTGGAGTCGCCACCAACCTTTGTGGGAGTTCGGTCCCGTTCGAACCCACTCTATATCTTAGTGGGTCGTGCACAAAGTACGGCCCATTCGGATGTCAGAGTTTACGGGGTTCGTCCCTTTGCATTTGATACCGATACCGACATTATCGAATACCGTGTATTGAATGACTCTCATGCGCCAACGATTTCGGACATCCGGAAACCGAGGTTCTGAGTAAGGGGTGAGGGTACGTGTTGGGAAGTTCACAAAGAACACCCACCCCGCCCGCACTTAGCGGCCTCTACTAAGATATCGTTTGACTTTTGAATACGCGCGTTAGTAATCCGATTAAATGATATGCAAACAATATTTTGACTAAACATGCGAAGATTGGAATAAGTTGCTATATCGATTTAATGCATCTAAATTAACGTCAAAAATGTATTTAGCATGCGAGGTTCGTTTTGGTACAATAAAACAAATAACAGAAATAAAATGCCAAAATAGAAACAAACGTGCTAATAACGATAATAACGATTTGTAAATAATATGGAATGACGCAAACGACATGATGCATGATTTTGGAAAGTGGTAAGACACGTGATTGAGTTGACACGTGTTGACCGAAGTCATGAAAATATTTGACAAGGCTCGAAGTATGTTGAGGGCTCACGATTTGACGTGATAAAGGGACACTCGATCGAGTCATTGAGGGATTCAACCGAGTGTGCTTCGGAAAAAGCTTCTGCCCAACATTTGAGACGCCACTCGACCGAGTCATTGAGGGACTCGACCGAGTGGTCCTCAAAAAGACCTTCTCCCTCGATTTTTTTGGGTGCCACTCGATCGAGTGCCCCTGTACGAACAAGGGTTCTTTTCGCTTGCATGAATTTCGAAATTGCTTTTGATTTTGGAAAATCGATGATTTTGTTAAGTCGCGCAAAAATATTATATGATTTATGCTCGACTTTAATTTTTGATACTCGACGTATCCGATATTTGATTATGGAATCTATATCGAATAGTTAGAGTGAAACCTAAAAAAAAGATGTTGCAAGTCGTTTAAATCAAACTAAAAAGAAATAAATTATCTCCGCGTTATAATGTCGTAATTAGTTCTTTCGAACTATGTGACAATTATTTTAGCATCAACGAATTCGTATTAGTTTAATTTGTTGACTAATTCGTTTAGGTACGACATTCGATTATAGAGTCGATATCGCATATTTAAGAATAGACGCTTTATATTTGATTGGATTGAAAATTGATTCCCTCCGCATCTCGACATCGTAAAGAATCCTTGCGGATTATGTGATGCCAGATCCGCATCAACGGGTTTTGCCCTAATCTAAATAAACGTGTTTATTTGAAACAGGTTTAGAAATTGATGAATGCGCGATTTTGATGATGATGATTATGTAAATACTAAAATGAGACTAACGACGCGATAAAGAAAAGAAACAATCTTGTTGACGTTGATTCGCTTCAACAATCAAATACTTGGGGTGTCGGGATAAGCGACCGGCCACATCGAGTGCGAGACCCTTGTATTCGGATTTTCTTATCCCGTCATCCCTTGTATTCGACACGAATAGGCAAATATTTTAGTATTTTGATACTAATGGTATTAACGATATTAGATACGAAAGAAAGATAAAAAACGAAAAAACGAGAAGAGAAGAGGAAGATGACGCGAGAGAAGAGAAGAGAAAGAGAGAAGAAATCGGGATTATTTTGCACCCTCAACCTACATGCTTCGTATTCTCGGTATGGAACTCGTCTAGTTGTGGCTCAGGCACGGGAGTATCGAGATTATGTAGATGGAGTTATGGTGGTTTAGGGTTATTTGTTTACTAGATGCTAGGGTTTAAGATTGAAGAAGTATGTATGTTGTGTATGAGAAGTAAGGTTTTTAAAAGTTGCATGCAAATGGGTGTATATATAGGAATTCCCAACCCCCAAGACCTAGGGTTACTCGATCGAGTGCCCCTGCTGACTCGATCGAGTGGCCCAATGAAGAGGTAACAGTGGGCCTGTTGAAGGCCCACTCGATCGAGTGGGCTGACACTCGATCGAGTGGATGAGGCTGGCCAGATATTTTGAAGATTTTGTATTTGAGTTGGATTCTTTGATATTTGCGTGGCTGTTTTGTGTCCTCGGAAATGGCTGTGACCGGGGTTTGACCCGGTCGTTAAAAGTCGGTTTTCACCCAAATTAGTCTTATTTGATTGGAAACAACCCGCTGGGCCTGAATTTGAGGTTGTTTTTGTGATATTTGTACTCCGTAAAAAGCCCAAACCAGAAACTAATGGTTTTGAGCCCATATCCGAGCGCGTAGAAGCATGTTTGCGTCCGATCATCATCGGGTGTTTTTTGGAAACTGCTATAGACACCTAGCAGCCAAATATGGGTGTCTACAGACTATAGAGTCGATATCGAATCCTAGGGATGACGCTTTATGGCTAATTAATTACGATAGTCGTACGATAATATTGATATTAGAAACGAGAAAAAAAATAGGAAAAAAAACGACGATGACGACGCAAGACGGACGAAAAAACGAGAAAAAGAAGAAGAGAGAAAGGAAAAAAAACGGGATTTGTAACACCCTCAACCTACATGCTTAATTATCTCGAAAACGGACTCGTAGTAACGGCCTAGGCGCGGGAGCGTTAAGATGTATATAGGAGAGTTATGGTGTGTATAATTGGGAAGGGATTTGACGAGTTTTGCTGTCGGGTCTTTGACGAGTTTTGATCTTGGGTTTCTAAAGGATTTCTAGAGGAAAAATCGGGATTGGATGTGTGTATAATCTGCCTAGGATTGCTGAAATTTCGGGGTTGTGAATTGATGTTTGGAATTGTTGATGATATCTCGGGAATTGTAATTGTTGTGAATTGTGTGTGCAAAGGGGTGTATTTATAGGAGAGGTTTCCGGCTTTGTCTAGGAAAGGTACTTAGCTTTTGGATAGGAAAAGCTTGCTTGGATGAGAAGAAAGCACCCGGTTTAGGTGGAGTAGGATTCCGATCTTGGATAGAAAAGGAATTCGGTTCTAGCTGGAAAAGGGGTCACTCGATCGAGTAGTGCATAGCACTCGATCGAGTGCCCGGTCTGACGCCGGTTTTGGCGTGTTTTGCGAGCCTACTCGACCGAGTGGCAGGTCCACTCGATCGAGTGGGTCTGGGCCGGGTAGGAGTCTCTTTTCAGAGATCGAGTTTTATCTTTAAGGGAGAGTTTTGGTTGCTTAATCCTTCTCCATGGCTGATTTTCTGTGGTATTTGACTTCAAATCGGATTTCTGAAAGCTGCGTGACAGATTTTATGTCTCGGAAACGTCTTTGACCGGGGTTTGACCCGGTCGCTAAAAGACGGTCTTGCCCCTGGTCTCGGTTTTGACCCAAGTTAGTCTTATTTGACTGGAAACGACCCACTGGGCCTGAATTTGAGGTCGGTTTGGTGAGATTTTCACTTCACTAAAACCTCGTACCAAATACTATTGATTCCGAGTCCGAAAATCGAGCGTATTAAGTCATGTTTACGTCCGATCATCATCGGGTGTTTTTTGGAAACTGCTATAGACACCTAGCGGCCAAATGTGGGTGTCTACACTATGTTACTGCCATAACCCATGAACTATGTTACTTTAACTCATACAATGTGTTACTAATTTAATTCATGAACTGTGTTACTTTAACTCATAAAATCTGTTACGCTGTATAATAGTCTCTTGCAAAAACTGTTACTCTAACTCATACAATGTGTTACTCTAATTCATGAACTGTATTGTTTTAACTCATAAAATCTGTTACGTTGCATAATAGTCTTTTGCAAAAACAGGATTACAATCAACCAAAAGATATATGTATGTTTCTATTAAGGATACTCCAAAACAAAAATTATAAAACTTCATTATAATTCCAATGTTTCACACCTGTTACTCTAAGAACTGGATATTGGAAATCAAATTATACTCATAAACTGTGTTACTGTAACTCATTAAGTATGTTACTCTAACGCATAATGTGTGTTATTCTAACGCATTTTACTCCAATAAAGGATGTTACTCTAAGTACTAGATATTGGAAAATCAATCAAACTAATAAACTGTGTTACTGTAACTTATTCAGTATGTTACTCTAATGAATAATATATGTTACTCTAACAATATATTGTCCTACTCAAAATTGTTCTTCTTCTTCTTCTCCTGATTCTTCTTCTTCATCGTCAGACGATGACTTACATGGCGTTTCCTAATGATTCTTTTTCTTCTTCTTCTCATCTACATCTTTGAAGATTTGCTCTATGTATGGAGTGAAACTCTCACCCACATCATTGCACCATTCCTATGCTTTTGCGTCTACTACAAAAACAAGAACAATGCCAATAAACGTGGCGACAAATAAACAATCAGAACTTGAAATATGACGGTATTCTAACCAAAACATTAATAACTAAGTCCAATGACATGTTACTCCAATGCTTCAAACGTGTTACTGTAATACATTAGGTATGTTATTCTAATGATGATGACTCGTTACTCCAATCAGAACTTTAATAATATACAGTTTCTATACTATAATATTAGGAAGCAATATCTTTTTTTTAAAAATATGACGGTATTCTAAATCCTTTGTTACTCCAATGCATTACAGTAACAGATGACAAGAACTAAAATAACAGATCCGGCGAGAACCGCCACTTGTCGAGAACCGTGAGAACCTCAATAAAAACTCAATTAATTTTTTTTTTCTGAAAATTTAGATGCCTAACTTACCCTTAGCTTCATTTATTCAAATACTTTATTAGGCATAACTAATCATATTTTATTAAAATATTAAGAAAAATTGTTATTTATTCACGGAAAATTGAAAAGGTACACTGAAATGCAATTTAGGTACACTGAAAGTGCAATAAGGTACATCAAAAAAATTAGATTAGTTGATGATTCTATATTATCCCACATCGAAAAAAAAGTCTTAAAAAGAATACAAGCCTAAAATTATCCCACATCGAAAAAATTAAAAATAAGATGATGATTCTATATTATAAATAAGAGTAATCATTCATTATTTTGGGTCTTAAAAGAAGCTCTTAAGACCATAAACTTTGAGTAAATTATCCCATATCGAAAAATTATGATGAGACGATGTATATTAATCATTCGTTCTTAGATATCAATATAATCAAACAAACTTTTGAGTCTTAAAAAATCTATTAATAACACTACAGATTTAAAATTATTAAATTTTATATTATAAACTAGAATAATTATGTGTTCTTTTGAGTCTTAAAAAGAAGTCTTTAATTGTAAACCTTAATTAATTATCCAACATCGAAAAATTATGATGAGACAATGAAATTCTATAAGAGTATTATAAATAAGAGTAATCATTCGTCCATTGATATCAACCAACATATTTTGAGTGTGAAAATGAGCTCTTAAGACTTTATAAAATTAGCTGAAATTAAGTTTGATTAGTAACCATGTGATCATCTTATTTATTATACTGATATACGAGTAGTTTGATTAAGTTTCTTATTTAACAAATGTACATCATCAATATAATTAAGTCGACTAACCGTGCATCGCACGAGCTTTTACAACGTATACCTATAATTGTAATCAAATCTAATAAAAAACCAAAGAAAGCAATTTCTCTTATGAACTAAGGATCTCAAGACATGATCTGACAATTCGGCATAGCCTCGTATCGCTATCTTCTTGCAGTTTTTGTTGAGGGGATTCTTCGTTCGATTCAGAACTAGAGAAAACTTACCTTTTATTGGTCTCAAAGATCGTTTACAAATTACTTGTAGATATGGAATAGACGTGCGACGAACCATCAACAAACTACCCTTGTCAATAAGAATAAAACTAAGCCCCATAACAACGTAAGTGACCGAAGACTTAAATAAAAGGACAAAAATTTTGAAATAAAGGATGAAACTCCCATAAAAAGAGACACTTTTATTAAATAACATATTGATTATCAAATTACAAAGTGCAAACTAATCAGTTTTTGGGGCTTACCATCGATTAATTATCGATGGAAGCCCCGAATGAAAGATGGAGGCTAGGGTTTTTCTGGGTGGAGGGGTTTTTTTTTAAGTGTTGTATGATAGTTGAGATGATATTGTATAATTTTTTATTAATGAAATGAACTATTTGCTCAGCAGGATATTTTAGGAACTAATGGGCCTCGATAGATACCGTTTTACGCTTTCTAAGTTAGTTGTTTTGTGTGTTTTGGGATTATCCCACTTCTTTTCTCAACAAAAAAAAATAAATAAAATGATCTATTTCCTCAAAAAAAAAAAAAAAAAAAAAAAAAAAAAAAAACTAGTCATATTTATAATATTCGACCCCGTCACAAATCTTCGTCACAAACAAAATTTGTGAAACTTGATAGATTGTCTTTTAGTCCGAAACACTTTGTCAAGCACAAGTCACGGAAGTTAAAGGGGTCGTCCAAATGGAGGTCTTCCTTTTGAAGTTCTTCGGTAAATCAGTGAACCATATGCGTAACTAGGGATGTTAATTACGGGACAGTTCGCAAACAGCTCAAGTTCAACTCGACCAAAGCTCGGCTCGTGCAATCTCAACTCGAGCTCGGACACGACTAGACAACTTAACGAGTCGAGCTGAGCAAGGCGTGGCTCGATCCGAAAAGCTCGCAAGTAGCTCGATTTGATGTGATTAATTAATATTTTGCTCTTACTTACAAAAATACTTCCTTCGACTGAAGAAAACCGGAGTAACGATTTGTCCAATACGTTTGCATATATTTTTTGGATCCCAATTTGTTAACACAACAACGCAAAAAAACGTAAATTTTAATAATTTTGCATAAGCTCGAACTCGACTCAAAGTCAGATTTTAGCTCGCAAGTTTGATTGCGAGCTCAATATTTTATAACTCGGGTAAGCTCAAGATCGACTTGAGTTCAAATTTTGTTTAACAAGCACAAGCCAAGCAAGACCAAACTTGTGCTCGACTTGTTTACTCCCCTATGCGTAACAATAAGGAGATCATGTCGAGCACTGGTAGGAGACACGGAGACTAGTCCTCACACTGAGATCAAGACTCCATGGTCTCTTTAACATCGTTAATGTCCAAACTGTAAGTCATCGTCGAGAATGAATGGACCATTTATCAAGTTGCCATACTCACACTCAGTTATTATTTTCATAATTAGACAATTCCGATATTGAAACTCGGGTTTGATGCTCTAGAGGTCTTCTTTTTATAAGTCATATTTCAACGAGTATATATCAAAAAATTTCTTCACATAATACAATCTATTAAAATATAGATCATGTTAGTATTATGTTTGAAATAGAAGACGTTAATTGTAGTCCGTGACTGAAGAAAACGCCACATTCCATCCATCCAGCTTCTCAGAATCGCTGACGAGAATGAGTGCTATTTTTCGTCGTCGGCATTTCAACCACGTCGTCGGCGCTTTTTAATGCTGAAAGACGATCTTGCCCTTGGCTTTTTTAGATTACTTAACTAATGTTATGAAGTTAGATTAGTTAGATTAGGTAATGAAACTCGTTAACAAAGCGGTTTTAAAATTTTCAAACCGTTATGTCACTTACCCACTTACACTTACCCACTTACCCACTTACACTTACCCACTTACACTCACACTTATCCTCCACTCCACTTACACTCACACTTATTTTACCCCACTTATTTTACTCCACCCACTTACAACATTTTATATTATTTTTTCTCATCTCATTAAAAAAAACCGTCTTTTTTTTCGAGAAATCCGATTTTTCTAGAGACCCGATTCCGCCTTTAAATGGATCGACCTTCGGTTAGTACATATTTTTGTTTATATTATACGTCATTGTCTTTTTTTACTTTTATTAAAACTTGTGTTAGATGTGTTAGTTTAGTTAAAACTTGTGTGAGATGTGTTAGTTTAGTTAAAAAAATCGCATTTTGTTGTGTAACATGTCGTTTATGTGCTGGATTTGTTGTGAAAATTGATGTCGAATGTTGGTATGGGCGAATGTAGGTAGACGAAATGGAAAAGCCAGAAATATGCGTCTAAGTGGCCTCCTAGACGCATGAATTTCGCGTCTGAGGGGCCTCCTCGACGCGAAATTCATGCGTCTGAGGGGCCTCCTCGACGCGAAATTCGTACGTTTGGGGGGCCTCGCCGACGCGGCATTTCAGCGTCTAGGCCCCTGTTCGCGTTTTTTTTTTGTTATTGTTCGACGTTATGTGTTACGATATCGTATTTTTTTAAAAATATCGTGACTCTGGTATCGTTATTTGTAATTATATGATTAGAATTATTATTATGAATATTATTAGTTCGAAATAGGTAATTATATGATTGGAATTATTATGAATATCGTGACTCGACTATTTTTTAGTTCGAAATAATTTTTGAATTTCGTAAATCCATTTTGCGTTATACTTTGTAACTAATCAGTAAATTTTTATTGGTGTTTCAGGAGGACGGCGACTGTATTGACTATCGCATTTGTTTTATTTTTGGGGAAGCGTTCGGTAGTTCGAATGAGGCATTCAACTACGCTAGTGAGATAGCTTCGGCTCTTGGGTTCACCTTGGTGAAAGCGAGCAATAAAACGCAAAGTAATGTGAACCCGAACCGTCTTGGTCAAAATTACTTCAAATGCAACCGTTACGGAAAACCGGGATCAAGTACCAAGAGTTCTCAGAAGATCGGGTGTAAGTTTTGGGTGAAGGCGTGCGAGAGCTTAGACAGGGAACGATGGATTTTACCCTGCTGTGATGTCTCTGCGTCCGTCTCCTGCTCCCGCTCCTCCGCCTGCTGCTCCGAGAAGTTCTCCGGAAAAGGGTGTCGCCTCTCCTCCTCATCGAACTCCATGTTCAGGTCGGCAGACTGCAACGACCTGGACGGCTCGCGGAATTCACCGCTCGCGGTTCCCTCCGAAGAACCGTCAGGTGTACCGCTCGTGATACAGAAAGGTGGAACGTGAATGTCATGTGTCCCCCCATGAGAGGAAGACGATCACTACTACAAATCCCTCATTTTCCTGACGCTTAAAGGTCGACGCTTTTGTAAGCGTCGGTCGTATTTTACCCATTAAATATATTTTAATAAAAAAAATTACCCGTATAGTATAGCGCCCTTTTGATTCATTATCGCGCTTCCCAAAAAATTAAAACCGCTGTCTCTCCCAAAAACTAATTAGGGGAAAACCTAATTAGATAACCATTCCATCGCTCATCTACACTTTTCTATCGCTCAATCGTTCAATCTCTCATCCACACTTTCAGTCGATCCTCTTATTGTTGATCATCTTCGAAGGCCATGTCTACTCATCTTCGGTTTTTGTATGTTCAATGTTTTATATTATATTATTGCTCAATCGCTCATCCAGTTTCTCATAAAAACCTTAATTAATTTATACATTGCTTTTTTCTTGTGTTTATAAGGATTGATTAATATAATTTTATGTGTACTAATTTTAGTATTGTTGTGTCTATGGATTATAGAAACACTTAATCGTTTCTGGTTTCTGGTTTATGAAAATTTGGGGTTTGGGATGAAAGTTGATTTAGAGTTGAATTATGGTGTGAATAAATTTATCAAGTTGGTCATTCTTTTCATTAAAATTTGTGTGAAGTATAATAACTGGGTCAAATGATTGGGCTTTTGTCTATGTAGAGTATGAGTTGCGCTCTACCTGATGCATTCCAGGTTGCAGTAACTGAAGTAATGCTCTACCTGATGCATATCAGATGCAACTTCGGTTCAATGATGTTCTAATAAAATACACGAGCTGCATATATAATGAACTAGATACGGGTTGCCAGGTCTCATTTTGGTGTAATTCAATGCTCGGATTTCAAACCTGTTTTGTTTCATTCAAATGAGCTTCTTACAAAGTTAATTGAGAATTTGTTTGCGATACCCATCCAAATATCCAATACAGGTTGCAGGTTGTGAGTAGTGTCTAGAGGGTGTTTTTTTGGGGGTATTTGGGTTGCATTTTGGAGAAAAACGCAATGGAAGGCCATGGGCGCAGGTTGTGGCCTCTTTTCTGTTTGTATCATTTTCTAGTCCGTGTTTGTATGATGTCAACTTGGTTCGTGTTTAGGAACTATGTTATTCAAATTTCCACGGGTGATGGACAGATGGGTGGGATTATTGAATTTGTCCATTAAATAATTTCACTTTACTAGCCAATTTGAACACTTTTCCTCGTCATTCATGCAAATCGTTGGGTTCTTTGTTTTTTTTCTTTGTATTTGGTTACAGGAGTGTTATATGAGATGCTCAAATGAAGTTCAGCTGATTCAAAAGCTTGGAAGGTTTGTTTTAGTCTGTTATTGTACCCAAAAAAATCCTATATATAAACAAGCTATGATTTTATTGCTTCAATATAAAGTGGATTTTACTGTGAAATGTAGGGTGAATGTTACCGTTGAGCGTTTTGGTGGTAGTTGTTTGCCATATCTCGGGACTAATACATATGAAGTAATTAACCATGATATCAAGTGAGCACGACCTCACCTCTATTTCATTTCATAGCATCTGATTGCATATATTATTTAGTTGAAAATCAACTTCAAATTAAACTAACTTAATAGGAATTGTGTTGTAAGTTACTACTCCCTCCGAGTCCCTATTATTGTCTCACTTTCCTTTTTGGGCTGAGTTTGATTTTTGTCCCACTTTTCTTTTTAGACCATCAATGTGTGGTTCACAATTAGTCTCACATTTCTCTCTCTTTCTCCTTCTTTTTTGAGCCACTCATTTCCTCTTCCTTATTTTCCACCCCAAAAGCTTTCGGGACAATAATAGGAACTCGGAGGGAGTACTACTTTTCTCCTTAAAAAAGTCAGACTTCGCTTAATTTTTAAGTAAGTGCAAGTTTGTGATTCAGGTTTTCATCTATTAAGGATGTATTCAAAAAATTTGTAACCTAGCGGATCATCATAATCAAGAGATATTGAGCTTGAGCTACTGGATAATGTTTTTTTCGTCTGTATTTGTCCTCCGTTTTCCGGAGGTTGGAGTGGGATGTCTTAATTAAGAATATAAAGAATCAATTAAGTATGTATCTATCTTAATGTTTTACATAATAGTTAGTTTGTCATTCATTTGATTTAGTTTCGTAAAGTAGCTTGATTCAAATGCTGAAATTTGCAATCTGAAATTTGTTTGTTTTGCAGTATTGGTACAAAGAGAGGTGTAATAATAAGGTTTTTATGCTCGTTAACAGACGCTCCGAATTGTGCATGAAATACTCCGGTGTTGGTGATCATGTAAGTTTAATTTATTGCATGCATTGATATAATTTTTATCCTATAAATTTAAGATCCTACCTTGAAATGACATTGAACGTAGAATCCAACGAACGGAGTATGATATATACACACTGTCTTTCGTGTTTTACATCATTGATAATTTTGTAGATACATGCACAGATAGTTAAGAATACTTCACAAAATTGCCACAACCCAAATGTTAGATAGGTAGCAAGTAACACCTAACTGCAAGTGAAACAGTAGGTGGTGGTGTATTGAAGTGCTTGTATTATCCCGTATATATATACACAATAAACTCCTTATACGTGGACTACCTGTTCTACATTAGTGATTTCCTAACCCTATACACAATACACTTTGTATGTGCTTGGTATATATACACACAATACACTCCATATATACACACACACACAATCTCATATAAGGCGCAACATTTCAGTGTTGTTTCTCCCAATACTTGTGTTTATCAAAGTTCAAGAGGTGGAGAGTAGTGAGTACATTAATATTGTCCTACATCTTTCCTCTACTACTTCTTTCCTCATATGCGTTCTATAATCTATATAATTGTTATTCTTAAATGGTATTTTGTCCGTTGCCTTTGTCCCAAGCCGAATCTCCAAAACAGAGAGACTATAAAAGTATACTTGTGCACATCTAATCCCCGTATGTAGCTTTGAAGGTATTGATGAAAATATTAGCTTCCCGTTGTTTTTATCGAGTCATTGAAGATGTTTTTCGTTAATTTCATTAGTTTGGTAGCGATTAAGTCATACCCCGTACTCGTGCCATTGTAAAGACCGAGTAATGAAATTACTATGCCTAAGTGGTCGTTTGGAAAGTACTGGGTAATAAAACTCGTTGTTGTCCTCGCTTTTATTTTCTCTATTCGTCTGTGATAATATGTACTCCGTATTAATTTGACGGTCTATTAAGCGATTTGTTTTGGTTAAAATATTAATTGAACTTTGATTTGCTGGCAAGGCTTTGTTTCGGTCAATCATCTGTTCAAACCGCTAACAAGGCTTAAAGCCATCTACAACGCAGTAAATATTCAACTTTATGTTTACCAAACATACATGGTAGTATTGTCTAATTACTTCAATTGTATGGTTTATCCAAAGAACTTTATATACTTCATATTTGTTTATTTCACTTGAAAAGAATGAATTGCAGCATTTTGTTTGACTTGGCGTAGTTTTTTTTTATCACCGTTTAATATTGCGTTCCTGTATATTTTGTTTTGCCTATGTTTTCTAAATATCGAAAATGTGCTCTTTTTTTAGGTTTATTTGGATGAAAAAGAAACTGTGTATTCATGCGATCGTCTTTTCCAAATACTAAAGTGTAAGTTATACTCCGTATTTCATTTCTCGTTTTGAACTTTGTCGTACTCAAAATAAGCTGAAAATACAGGGAGTATTCTCTTTATTTTCATTTACACTAATCAAGTTAGGGACTCAATATATAAACTATTTGTAGTGTTTTAGTAAGTAGTCACAAAATTTTCTACTTCGCCTGATATTTAATTTCCATGCGTGTAGATATAATATTCAACAAATGGCTGTGCATCCAGACGAAATGAGAAATTGTCGAACTCAGTTTTGGAAGCGGATCTGTAGCACCTTATAATTAGGATTTAATCTTTTTTGGGACTTTTTTTTATTGGAGTGAAAACCTTAGTAGCGATGTAGTTTTCAATTGTACTTGTTCGGATGAAATAGTTACAATATTTCTTTTCAATTTGTAATGTATTTGATTTTATGATGCAATTATATGCTATAAAAGTTTGCTCTAGATATATTATTGTCAAATTATTGTTGTTGTATGGATGCTTTTTTCGAACGTCATCTATTAATCTATATGATATAATTTAATCTAATCCTTGTTAGTGGCAAGAAAATAAGAGTGACACGGAAAAACGTCGAGGTTTATCCAACTTTCGACGGAATAAAGTGAAAGAAAAACTGACAATAGAAATCGTCGGGCTCAGTGACGCATCAAATTGTCACCAAGGTAGATGCTTAAAAGTGCCAAAAATCCTGACGTCCCAAAAAACCACGCTTTTATAAAGCGTCGAGAAATAAAATAACGACGCTTTTAAGCGTCGAGAATTTCCCAAAAAAACGTCGATAAAATGAGGGATTTGTAGTAGTGGATGGCTCTGGTGGGCCGGTAGGTGGCGGCCCCGGCCTACCCCTAGCACGAGTGGACGCAGTGACGACTCTACCGTCTACCCGACTACTCTTCCCCTTACCAGCCATCTAATTTTACAAATTCCACACGTTGATAAAACGAAACTATGTCACTTGTTAATAATAATAAGAAATGAATTTAACGTTCTCGTACTATTCTTATTACTTGAAAAATCAATTGATATAAAATTTGATATGTAATCAGAAAAAAATTCTATTACTGATATAATAAGAAATTAATAAGATATTACTATTCTTATTACTTTCAACGTTGTCGATTGATATAAAATTTAATTTAAAGAACAAATTACTGAATTTTTTTTAATAAACACTACTAACCTTAAAATTAGTACTCATCGTTATCTCAATTGGGTGTCCGATTTTAACAAAAGATAACAATTACAAGTTTTTCACCTAAATTCAACTTTTAAGTTATTATTTTTCAAGCTAAATTGATATTTTCAACCTAGAGATCCATATTTTTTTTTCGATTACAATTTTTCAAAAATATTTCAAAACCTAAACTTATCAACAATTACTCCTAAATTTCATAATAATAATTCTAATAATATTCCTAAACATATAAACATTTCGTATAATTTCCTAATAATAATTCAAACAACCAACAAAAAAATTAAAAAAAAAACTAAAACAGGTACAGACGCATGAATTTCGCGTCGATGAGACCCCCTGGACGCATGAATTTCGCGTCTAGGGGACCTCCTCGACGCGAAATTCATGCGTCTGAGGGGCCTCTTAGACGCGAAATTCATGCGTCTAGGGGACCCCCAGACGCGGTTTTCCGGCGTCGAGGTCTGTTTCCAGACCCAGTTCGCGAAAAATTGAGTCCCATTTCGATTATAATTAATATTAGATTAATATTTTAGGTTCCCCATAGCTAATTTGTGTGTGATATATACCCTAATTGAGTAGTTATTGTTTTCTATATTCGATTTTGGTATCGATTTGGCTGATGGTGGGATCGATTTCTGCGGAATATAAATTTCCTAAACATATTCCCGGAATACATTGAGACACGTGTCTCGGAGACCATTCAATAGTCCAAAAACCGATATTTCAAATTAGTCGGAATATATTTGTTACGTTAGTTAAAAAACTTAATTAAATTCATTAGAATATATTACATAAGCGTAAAAGAGTTACGTTGTGCCTCAAAAACCGTTCAAGAGTACAAAAACCGGAATTTTAATTTACTCAAAAATATTAATTACATTAATTAACAAACTTAATTAATATCATTAATTATAATTAGGGGAAGGATAAAAGAGTAAATTCACGTATAAAGAATGTAGTAGTGACGAGAATACATGTTTAGGTTTGTATACTCGGGTAATAGTCGTAATTTTGAGAGAGGGTGTAATCCAGTAAACATTGGAGACATCTCCATAACTTAAAAAAGGGAGAAGACTCAAGCAGAAAGGATTATTACTTTGGGCACAACCAACATTATAGAAACCACATTCTAAATGATTGCCAACATATATGTTGTGTGCCATATCTCTATCTATCTATCTGTTGGAAAACAAAAGGAAAAGAAACATCAAGATTAAAGTAGAGTAGTAGTAGTAGTAAATTGAGAATGTATTATCCAATCCAGCAATACAAGGAGAGCAGATTGTCTGCCTCAAATCCCATTAGTAAGTTGATGAGACAGAAAACGCCCGTTGGATACTTAACGAAATACTCTATATACGCACAGATAAAATCCTCGACATCATCATAGACAGATCTCAAAGAAGAACTATGTGCGTTCGACCCTCCCTCCCTCAAAATACCATGCTTGATTAGGGGCAAAAATATTACATTTGACGAGAAGGGAAGAGATTAAAAATAAGTAATCGGATGAATTAAAGTAAGATAAGGGGGAGGAGAAGAATGAATATACATATACTAGTCAAGTCAGATAAATATTGGAAAAGGTAAGTTCCCTGGAATCCACAAAAGAAGACCTCATAATGAGCTGGGTAATATTCCTATTATCATCATGCGATTCAACTCCAAATAATTAATAATTTATAAAAAAAAAGAGGATATACGAGAACATTCACTCAAAATAAGGGTAGAGAGATGAAGAAAATAGAGAGAGGATGAGTAGAGTTTTTATTGGCAAACAAAAGGAAAGGATGGAGGCAGGTGCGTTTGGGATGGGAGGCTAGGGTTAGGGTTTTATTAATTCACTGACTAAACTTCATCCGGCCCATTATCTCGATTCTCCAATTATGGGTTGAGTTAAATGTTGCGTGACTTGTGGACTAAATCATACTTTGGACTTCAACTATCAATCTATCCACGATCGGTAAGTTCAAATGATAATACTTCCTTTATTCCGATCGAAATGTTGGACTTTCGATTCTCATCTGGAATGTATTGCGCTCTTCGATTTCAATCCTCAACTTAACCCACCATTATAAAGAGACATGTTATTTCCCCTCCTTCATTAGGTCGTCGACATTTCAACCAGGTCGACATTTTACCTTTTTGCCTTTCTTTAATTATGATTAATGACATTAATTATTTTACTTAATTAATTTAATTATTATTTCCCCACTACTTTAAGATTACAGTTTTGATAATTTTTGACGGTTTTAGAGACACGTGTCTCAATAAAGCTCGAGAATTAAAGCTCGAGAATCTTTATATTTTGTAAGTGATTTTATCTAGGTCGATTAGTTTCATTATAATTGTGATTAGGTTGATAGGTTAGTCTTCCCGTAGCTAGCATGTGGTTAAGTAATAAATGAAGTATTCGTTTGTAGTTGTTACGGTTTGACGTATTCGATTTTATACGTCCCATTCGTTGATTCCCGTACGAAAAATTATTAAAAAAGAACACGAAAAACATGCCAAACGTCCAAAATTGACGCCCCTGCGACCAGCCAGTGTCAATTTCTGACGCCCAACCGACCCCATAGGGGTCAAAAATTACAGAAAAAAGTTAAGTACCGAGGCTCAAACCCACAACCTCTAGTATATAAATGAGACTCTTTACCACTAAACCAATTGAATATTGTTGATAATTCTTACTAAAATATTAATATAAATTAATTATCTATATCTGATTCTAAAACATCCCTAAAATCGTCTATTAGTACACTTGTGTCCCCTAACAATGACGGTTATATATGAATTTTTAATATTATTAATAATATTAGTGTTGTGGTGGATGGGGAAGGATATATAATATATACTACCTCTGGTTTTAATGGTTTGCCCATTTAATGAATATACTAGTGTAGATACCGCGCACTAATGCGCGGTATATTTAAGATTTCTTATTTAGTTACTCCCTATTACTTATAAATATCTAACTAGTTTCGTTACCCGTGAAAATCACGGGTGCGTTTCAAGTAAATTGTGCAAACTCAACCTTAAATAAAATTGTCGTCGTGTTGTATGCACTCGTATGCAAAAACTTATGTGCATGAACGAACTGTAATTCGCGTCGCGTGCTTTGTTTTGAATAAACAAATAACATTATTTATGTGAATATTAATCGTAATACTTCCAAATTCATATAACAATATAATCTCAACATACACTGTTATAAATGTATGAAATCGACTGGAAGAGAGTATTTATATATCATTGTAGTCTCGTGACGTCATGTTATCTACATCGACATATATATATAACAATCAAATGGAATAATAAATTGTGATTCATTTATTTTTCTAGCTAAGAACAATAATCAAACAACATTTTATTGTTTTGTTTGACAAAGATTAAGATGGTGTAAAAGTAAGGTAAATATAAATTATGTAGTAACATATCATGACAACTTACGCTACCCAAATCTATATGAAAATTGTGTATTTATAATTCTAATATCATAACCTATGACTACATTACCTTAAATTTGAGAATATTGGATGAATATTCGCGTTAATTAACATAATTTTTTGGTGTACTTATCCATAGTACTTTTAATTTGCAAATCCTTAGTTTTATGGGAGAATATTAGTTATGCAAATCTTAGTAATACAAATCGTAAATCTAAATCTAAAAATAATACCCAAAATTTACTCCGTAACTCGTTGTAGGAAGTTTATGATTCCACTCATATTTTTTCTCATATATAAAATGATGTTACAACGTCTGCAAAAAATAAAATAAAAGTAAACCATACCGGCCCAAAAAATATCAATGAAATGGAATAAAAACGTAAACAAAAAATTGATACATATTTTGTACTGGAGTAACCAATTAACCTGTAAGAATTATCTTAATTGTTAAAATGGTATGAAATTAAAGTTGTGCGATCAAAATTATAAACACGACTTATATAAAAAATTCTTAAAAATGTAGAAAATGCTAATATGTACGGTAATTACTTTGTACGGAGTATTAATTACAACTAATAAAAGCACATGAACTACATATTGATGAGCTAACATTTTAGTGGTGCCACTTGTCAATCACTTGTAAAGTCTAACATTTTGGAATGACTTTTAATGTTTTTATATAGATTAACCTGTAAGAATTATCTTAATTGTTAAAATGGTATGAAATTAAAGTTGTGTGATCAAAATTATAAACACGACTTATATAAAAAATTCTTAAAAATGTAGAAAATGCTAATATGTACGGTAATTACTTTGTACGGAGTATTAATTACAACTAATAAAAGCACATGAACTACATATTGATGAGCTAACATTTTAGTGGTGCCACTTGTCAATCACTTGTAAAGTCTAACATTTTGGAATGACTTTTAATGTTTTTATATAGATTGATAACGTATTAACTTCCACTTTTTTAAGTTTTACCTTTTGATTTGAGAAAAATAATTTAAAATTCCAAAGATAATAATAAGATAATCGAGTAATCTCATTTAATGTATACTTAACTATATACGGTATGTTTTTTTGTTACAGAACTAATATAATATTTTATAATTTTTAACTGATGATTTAATTAAAAGTTTAGTTTTCTTATCACGAAACAAAGCGTCTCAAATAAAAATACATTTTTCTTATAGATTATTAGTTAAAACTTTTTCCAACAAATTAGAAGATAACATAATACTCCAAATATTTAAAAAATTATTTATATATTAAAATCAAAAATTGAAAGTATTTTATATATTTTTTCATCATCAAATATTTTATATGGAGTATTTGTTCACATCAATATATGATCTCGATAGTTTGTAACACTTGGATTTAGTTTTAAAAAAATATCTCATAAATGTCTATTTTTTTAATAACCCATACATAATAATTTTATTATTGTCTTATTGAAAAAAATTCCTCTGATTTTACATTAATATTTTTACTTTGTCCTGAATTTAGATATTTTAGCAATTTGAGTTTAATGTTTTATTTGTTTTCTTATTTGAGTAATAATGTTTGGAGGGAAAACTTTTCTTGAGAATTTGACACCTCATCAATTACTATCCTCTTAGTAGTAAAAGGATAAATGGAGTATTATATTGAAAAGGGACAAACATTAATAACCGGAGGTAGTATGATATAATCCGTAACATAATAAAATGAGGTTTTCTAAAAAATTGTTTCATCATCGCGTTTCATTATTAACACAATTAAACTTTTTAATTTCATTAACAAAGTTAGAGAATGTAATTAGGGAAGGACGTTGTTGTCTTTTCACATTAAAAAGCGTCGACGCCCTGACTGAAATGCCGACGAACTGAAACAACTATTTCATAAACATATTTTATTACATCGTACACGCAATTTCCATCTTTACCCTTCTCATTTTTCCCTTTTTCCCATCCCATTTGAGAGATAATTGTCTGAATCTTTCGATAACGGTATCAATTTTGTGTAATTTGTCTACGTTTAGAGAAAGAGAAAACCTAGAGAGTTTTATTTTAGGGGAGGGGCAAACACGGAAAAAATGACAAAATATGTACAAAGTAGTAAAGTCCGTGTATGATTTAGCAATTGCGTATAAATATCGACAATCACAAACGGCTAAACCTGACAAACAAATCAATTGGATCAGGATCGGGTCGAGCCGGACCATTTTTGGGTCTGTTATTTTAAACATTTTATTGAATAACAGTTTGTATCTTATAATAAAAATTCAGCTTAAGCCTTAAGTCAAGTTATGTCGAGTAAATTTGAATTACTAGTTTAGGTTAAAAGCATGTTGTCACATATACTATATCAAATTTAATCTAGGTTAAAAATAACAAATTTGTATTACTCTCTCCATTTGTATCCAAAGGAGTCTTATTTCGTTTTGGACCATTAAAATCTCATTGACCCCGCTCCTTTTTAGTCTATTTTTTTGATTAAATTATCCTTTTTCTACTCACATATTTACACCATATGTCATTGTAATATCCTGATTAAGTACATTTTGGATAACTAAGAGCTAATTTGGTCCAATTAGTTTACTTTTTAATACTATTTTAAGCTTTTCTTAATTCATGTAAAAAATAGAAAAAATTATTTGGACATGATTAAAGGGTGTAATATCCATAAAGTGACCTATTAATTGAAAAATATGATTTTTTTTTTTTGAATTCTACTCTTATTTAATTTAAAATGATAGATATCATGATTAAAGTAACCTATTTTCGTTACCATTGTAAGTAAGAAAAATTAATCACCATTATATAGTAGTCCCTCCGTTCCGATAAATTCTTTGCCTTTACTTTTGGCACCATGGGGAAAAGGTGCGATGATGAGGTGACACGTGGAGCCAAATTCATGAGGATGATCAAATTACACATAAAAAACAATTCTAAAATAGAAAGACAAAGGCCCTATTTGGTAAATAGCGGATTGGTATTGGCAGAAACAGATTTAAAAAACAGATTTGACTAGCAGAATCAATTGACAGTTTTGACTAGCAGATTTAATTAGCAGAATTGTTTTAGTAGTATTTGGTAATTACATGTTACCGGTTAGCAGATTGATTAATTGATTTGTAAAATGACAAAAAAGGACATAAGCAAATTTTGATTAAATATATGTCAAACATAGATCACGTACACCAACCATTTTACAACTAGTTTCTTCTATTTTTAGGGATAGTGCTTAATACAAAAAAATTGGTCTAAGTAGTTCATGATTGATCGTAAGACAATTCAATTCAAATCATCAAAGATGGATCAACATTCTATTGAAAAATAATGATCCATACAATCGTATAAAATATGGAAAATTGAATCAATTGAAAAATAAACCAAACATAAATTAATTAGTGCAAAAAAAAATCAAGGAACACGTACCTTATAAGATGAATTATGAAAGTAAAAAGTTGAAAATGAAGAGAATGATGAAGGTAGAGTTTGATTGGCAAAATGGGTAAATAGGTAAAAAAATAGAAATTCCAATATGCTAATTGAATATGCTGCTAGTAGCAACATATTGCAAATTGGCGGATTTGACTCGAACATGCCATTTCAATCTACCATTTACCAAACACTTATATTGGCGAATTTTGTGCTCAAACATGCTAATCCATCCAAATATGCTGTTTTTTGGCGGATCCGCCGATAACCAAACACCCCCAAAGAATTCATTGAGATGCCTCAATATGAAATAAGCAAAGAATTCATTGGGATAGAGGGAGTATATGATGTGAATATGCGATCGTTGGTCCGAAGAGATTTAGCTGGAATTGATTATGAGTGAAAATGTGAAATATATGACATAAATGAGTATAAATACAAAGTGACAACAATGAGTGAGTCGACACTTCGACAACAATGGACAACTAATTGCAACATGAGTTAAAGTGGAGCATATCTTTTTTCGACATTAGCCTAATCTTAGGGTCGAGTTTTAGTAAACTTGATCGTCAAATAATTAAGGCTAAGTCGATGGAGAAAGGGGTGACCTTTATGCTTAAGGGTTACTTATCTAATTAAAGAATAAATCCAAGACAACTTAGGCTAAGGCTAAGTCAATTGGAGCCAACACGGTGGAACCAAGGGGGTGCACATGGATGGTGCGACGAGAAGAAGATCGAGTAGACGTGGACGAAGCATGCATGGCTCACGGCAAGTCACATGAGAACCTTCTCATGTTTTGGGCTCAAAGCACAAGCAAGAACCATCACATGGGATGAAGCACACTCAAGGGGACCATGGCCCACTTGATTTGTATTAGTTTTAATTGTCTTTTATTTTAATTGTACTAGGTTAATACCCGTGCAAAGCTGCACGAGTATATATAAAAGACTTAAGTAGGTAATCATATTTGGATATCAACCTTTAACAAAGATAATTTATCGTATAGAAAAAATATACGCTTAAAATCAACTTGAATTATGCGAAGATACGCGTTTCATTTGTAACTGTTATCATGATATACACGTATCTCATATGTTTGATACGATTATTCGTTGACCAATTAGTCTTAACTTATGTTTTATAAAATAATGGAAAATTTAATTTTAGTAGAATTAACTTGATACGAAAATCATAACACAAAACATTAAGAAATTGTGAACAAAAATAGACCATTGGGACCAGCTCAAAGAAATCAAAGTGTAACATTAAAAAAAAGTGTGATTGTTATCTTGTAAATTAATAAAAAAAAAATACATTCCAATTATGTATTTTTTTTCATTAGAAAAGTATTTTTTAATTATGTTAAATCCAATTATTTTTTTTCATTAAAAAATACATTCCAATTATGTTATCTTTCATTAAAAAAGTATTTTTTTTCCAATACTCCGTAATAAATACTTATGTACAGATTAATATCATAGCAGTCGTATAATACATTCCAATTCCAATATTCTAAATAAGTTTTTCTTCATTAGTAAGTATAGTACCAATAGATGAAATATATATAGTACGTATTAAAATCTTCATAACTGATAACCATTTTCTTTTGTAAATTCATATTGGTATACACATCCATTGTTATTTTAATCTACATAGTTATTTTATTTACATCTCTCCAATCTTGCATGGATATTAACCTAGCTATTAAATAAAAAAACATTTTCGGCAATGTTTAATCTATGTTCGATTATTAAGATAAAAATAATTTAAATCACAATTAACATAATAAGTTGTTTTGTCAACATATTTATATATATGGTGTTTTCAAATGTTTTAACCCTTGATAAATTATATTACCGTCAAAATATTATAAACTTGTGTCTTTGACGTTTAACAAATGTACATACCAAAAATATCTTATCAATATGAAACTTTTAATTAATACAGAATATTATATTAGATTAATGGTTATTATAAATTTTATGATATTTATATTATACATCATAGATTAATATGGAAAGTGGAATTATTTAAGAAAGTGTATTTTGGTGCCAAAAAATCATACTTTGGTTTATGTTTTATTATATAGTATTAAATTAATGGTTATTATAAATTTTATGATATTTATATTATACATCATAGATTAATATGAAAAGTGGAATGATTTAAGAAGGTGCATTTTGGCGCCAAAAAATCATACTTTGGTTTATGTTTTATTTTATAGTATAGATGGATTAAATTAATGGTTATTATAAATTTTATGATATTTATATTATACATTATAGATTAATATGAAAAGTGGAATGATTTAAGAAGGTGCATGCATTTTGGCGCCAAAAAATCGTACTTTGTGTAGACACCCACATTTTGACCGCCAGGTGTCTATAGTAGGTCCCACCAAACACCCGATGATGATAAGACGCGAACATGCTTTAATGGACTCGGATATGGGATCGAAATCATGGACATTTGGTTTAGGCTTATTACGGAGTACATATCTTACAAAACCAACCTCAAATCCAGACCCAATGGGTCGTTTTGAGTCAAATGGGACTAATTTGGGTCGATTCCGACACCAGGGGTAAAACCGTCTTTTAGCGACCGAGTCAAAACCCGGTCAAAAATATTCTCGAGACACGCGAGTCAGCCGTGACACCCCACGTGGCTGATTCGGCCTCCAACTGCTACAAAAATCAGCTTCAAAAAATATTAAACAAATCCGTTTAAGGATAGAATTCGATCTCAAGTAGGAATTCTATCCGAAAACCGAATCAGATACCGACCGAGCTCCAAGTACTCGGCCAAACCCCCCCATTCAGCCGAGATTTCCTTGTTTCCTCCCCAAGCAACGGACTTCTCGTTCCTTTCAACTTCTTACATTTCCTATCCAAACTAGTGTTTCTTGTTATCCAAGCAAGATACCTCTCCTAAACCTTTGCGCCTATAAATAGGACCCTCCATTCAACATTGGAAAGGACCGAAAAACACGACACACGCAATTATTAGTCACACACATACATCCTCGACATCTAGCAAAAATAATCTCGACACACACATCCGAAGGAGCACCGAAATACTGTCCAAAAAACCGACGAATTCGACCCCACCATCCGGCCGAAACCCGTCACCTCACACATAGAAAACCGCACCATCCTAAACTCATCCACATCATCTCGACGCTCCCGTGCCTAAGCCACCATCCGACGAGCCTTATACCGAGAAAACGAAGCATGTAGGTTGAGGGTGTAAATCAAACCCGATTCTTTCTTTTCTTCTCTTCCTTTCTCACGTTTTTTTTATGGGTCGTGTCATCGTCGGTCGTATTTTTAATATGGGTCGTTCGTCACATATTTTTATTTATTTCTAATAATCGATACTAAAAAAAACTATTTTTTTTATAACGTTCTTAAAATACGATATCGACTCTTTAGTCGAATATCGTATCTAACAAGAACTAAATTAATTAATTCTCGTTGATGCTAATAAAATCGTTACATCTTTTTTAAACAAAATTCGACGATTTTACACGCGGAGAGAATCAACATCTTTTTCGTTCAAAATTCTTTTTTTTCTCTTTTCGTTCAAAACGAACTTTTTTTCAAAACCTTTTCTAAAATCATTTCGACTATTCGATATCGATTTCATAATCGAATATCGAATACGACGAATATCGAAAATATGAATCGGGTATAAATTAATCCATATTTGTACGCGATTTATAAAAAATTAACGATTTTCGACAAAATAAAAAAAAGTGGACAAACCACCACGCGAGTCGCGCGCTTGTCAGGCGACTCGCGCGGTGGCCTGGTTGGCCGAGTCCCTTTTTTCTCGTTTTTTCGCTTTTTTTATTCTTCTCGAATCTTACATAAAAAGCGACTTTCGCGACATATTTCGATAAATACTTTTTTTGACCTCGGTCAACGCGTGCTAATCCATCACGTGTCATTAAATCTTTTTCGAGTCATGCATATTATCGCATTTACATCTTTATTCAATTTATTCACCGTTACTAACTCGTTTTCTCGTGTTTGTAGCAATTTATTTCATCTTTGTTTTATTAGACTAAAACGAACTTCACATGCTAAAATAACTTTGACGTTATTAGTTTAACATGCATTAAACGACTTAGAAACCCATTTATTTATTTTTCTCACATGCTTAGGAAAATAATGTTTGCATATCATTCAACCGTCGAACTAACGCGTGTACACCAAAAACGAACGATATCTTAGTAAAGGCCGCTAAGTGCGGTCGGGGTTGGGTGTTCTTAGTGAACTTCCCAACATGTACCCTCACCCCTTACTCAGAACCATGGTTTCCGGATGTCCGAATCCATTGGCAACGAGAGTCATTCAATACACGATATCCGATAATGTCGGTATCGGTATCATAATGCAAAGGGACGAGCCCAATAAACTCTGAAATCGGAAATGGGCCGTATTTTGTATACGGCCCACTACGACATAGAGTGGGCTCGAATGGTTCCGAATAACCACAAAATTCGATGGCGACTCCTACTTCGATTTAAATTTCAATTTGACCATCTCATATGGAGATTCATTCGCCTCCCCAAACCCGCGCGTGGCCGCGTCGGGGTGGACCTATGTCATGTCCACAATTTGGCGACTCCGCTGGGGATCAACTGATGAGTCACTTACCATCGGCATCCCTAGGGTGAGACTCGAAAACAAATCGTTCGATTAGTAATGTACACGTTTTAGTTCAATGGTTCATGCATAATCCAATCTTTCCCAGGCCGGTTACTTGTGACCGACGTCCCACTATACCACGGTGCGTTCCTAAATGGATCCACTAAAGACTTCGATGGCGGAACTCGCATGGGTTTTACGGCAGGTTCTAAGACCAACTCGGCTTAGGAAGACCGTCCTGATTTGCGAGAAAGCTATCGTCGTTGGTATAGACCCTATTCGACCGACCGAGACTTAGACTAAGAGCATACATGGTGTCATTATACTGTTTCTGTGACTACATGCTACTTGATCCGTGTCTCGTCTTTTCAAAAACCGTCGTTTTCAAAAAAACTTGCATCTTTTTCAAAAACTATCCATTTTTCAAACCCGGAAAGCTACCGAATTTATGACTTATGATTTTGACTCAAAATAGCCTATTTTCTAGCCGGTATGCTGTCCAAACCTTTTCAAAATTCGAAATCTCGGCCCGGTAACGTTTTTTTTTTATTTTCAAAAAAAAAATCGGGCCATCCTATCCGACTTTGTTCGGTTTTTCAAATCCAAATTCTCCTTTCAAAGCTTTCTACTTCTTAGGACTTCCCGTATTTAGCAGTGTCGGGTCTTGTCATAGGTTGTTAGAGTCCATAGCGTCGAAACTCCGTCGATCTTACATCACGAATTTCTACCCCATCCCAAGTCCGCCTTATTTGTCAAGGCACGGCCCACCTACGTAGGACAAACTCCTACAAAGGGAAGCCCACTTACACTTTAGGGTCCAAAGTCTGGGGAATAGCTCACACGTAGGCCTTTCTTCACACGGGACTAGGCCCATTTTGCCAAAATCCTAAAGAAAGCCCACCGTCCATGAGTCACCCGTCTAGGAGTCGGTTTTCAGTCTTCTTTCCGAGTCTAGTCTTTTCCTTCTTGCTCGGGATGCACTCTTCGATCTGGATTCGATTCTGATTACACGGTGTTCTTACAGACAGGCCACCTCACACCCGAACCATGACTAAGGACTCTATTGATCAACTGAACGCCTCGCTGGCCAAGATCCAAGAACAACTTGGCCGAATGAGGAGAGACCAAATCGTTATTGTTACCCGGGTAAGCGCCATGGAACAGGATAGGCCGAAGGACGGAGATGAAACTCATGGGCCATTAGCCGAATTGACTAGCGCGGTCCTCAAGCTACAAGAGCAGGTCCATTTGTCGACCCACAACTCGATTCATACGGAGAATGCTCGGACTTATGCACCCCTAACCGACGAATTGCCCGCCAATCTCAACCTGACGGGCCTCCCAATGTTCGACGGAACTGAAGACCCGGTATTATATATCCGAGCTTTCAAGGAATTTATGGCCCTTAAGGGGGTTAAGTCAAACATGTTCAAACATTTGTTTGCCTCCTCCCTCGATAAGCACCCGAAAGCCTGGTTCTATAGGCTTGATTCCAAGAAATACAAGTCTTGGAATGACGTGGCAACGGAATTCGCTCGGAACTACGCCGACAACACGGAAATCCAGACCACGATGCGCACCCTGGAAGTAATGGCCCAGGAACCTAAGGAAGGGTTTACGAAGTACCTTCAATGCTGGAGGACTGAAAGCGTCAAACTGGTCGATAAGCCCAGTGAAAAAGTCCTAGTTGAAGCCTTTGTCAAGAATCTCATGCCCGCCTACCGGATCCATCTCCTGTACGCCATCATACCTAGCTTCGCGGTCCTAACCGAGATGGGAACGAGGATCGAGGATGATCTAAGGTTGGAAAGCCTCACTAAGGCCTCCACCAAGGGATACCAAGGGGCCAGCTCGTCGACAAGCAAGCCCACATCCGCCGCTGCTACTCGTAGCATTTTTGACGAGGTAAATCTACTTGATACCCCGTCCAAGAAGAATACCACACCCCGTGTATTCACCGACATAGGTACTACCTATGCGAATGCCTTACAAAGGCTCTCATTGAAAGGCATGATCAACCCGATAGGCCCAACACCTGAGCTTCCAGTCGAGCGTCGCTCCAAGTTCTACGACCTCCAAGCCTACTGCCAGTACCATCAGGGCAAGGGACATGATACTGAGAAATGCTGGAAGCTAAAACATCTTATCCAGGATCTCATCGAAAGCGGGAAAATCCCCTTACCTGGAGGCAAGCCCAACAACAAGGACAACCTGTTGGCCACTGACGCTATCTTCTTCGGGGAAGTCATGGACTGCTCACATCTCATTTCCCCGTTTATCCCGCAGATCAACAGGATCTGGTGCGACGATGAAGACGACGTCTATCTTACTAAAGGGGAAGCTGTCCCCATCACGCCCGAGGAGATCCAGAAGGTTAAGTCCAAGGCCTTAACCAGCAGTCACGCCCTCATCGTCACCGAGCCGCCACCTAGAGTGGAGGTCGCCCCGGAAGAGCCAACTACTGAAAAGGCTCTTGTGAAGCAGCTGAGCAGGACTCGAGTTGACCTCTCTGTATGGCAACTCCTAGTTAGCTCACAGGAACATCGAGAGGCACTCACTAAGGCCCTCGACCAAGTCAAAATTGACTCTACGGCTACTCCAGCTGAAATGGTAGCCACGGTTCTGCCCCACTTAAAGGGGAAAGCTAAAGAAGAAGGCCCGCTTATCACCTTCTCAAATACTGATCTACCACCGTTTGGGCCAACCCACAACATGGCCCTCTACATCACGGTAATCTGTCGTGGAAAATATCTGCCCATGACCCTAATCGACGACGGGTCCGCAGTCAACGTCCTCCCCTTAAGGACCGCCAAAGCCCTCGGCATCACCGAGGCCGACTACATTCCTACAGCTGAAACCATTCAGGCTTTCGACGGAAGTCCAAAGTCAGTAGCCGGGGCCATGAAACTTACTATCATAACAGGCCCGATAGAGAAGGAGCTAGAATTTCAAGTGATCGACGTGACTTCTTCCTTTAACCTTCTTTTAGGAAGACCCTGGATCCACGCAACCAGGGCTGTGTCCTCCACCCTGCATCGGAAGATCAAGCTACCTTTGCACGATACCGTCATCACCCTAGAAGCCACACCTATGACTGTGGCTAACTGCAACACCTCGGGCCGCACCGATCTCTGGGGGTTCGATTTCATAGGGGCCATCGACGAAGAATACCTTTTCCGACCCTACTTTACGGTTAGCATTGACCGGATGTTACAAAATCTGGGCTTTCTACCGGGAGCTACATCAAGGCCCGATCTTCCCGCAGGGAAAATCCTCGAAGTCCTCGATAACGGGAGGATTCAAACCGGTCTGGGTTACACCCTGACCCCGAGAAATATGGGCCAAACTGAAGCCGGAAAAGTCATCTTCGTCACACCGGTGTTCGAGTCCGTCCAAACGGGCCTATATCGGCCCACAACCACGCGGCCTGGGACCCACTTGGCCCAGGTCTGCAACTATATACCAGACGACATCTTCGCCCTCAACCGGTCCGAGGATGCTAAGAATGCTGATCCCGCACTGGGGCTACTTTTTGGAGAGGAGCTCGCGGCCCCAACGTCGAAGGAAGAACTCGTCAGTCTCATTCTCCGTAGCCGCACCTTTGATCCATCCAAGCTGATCTCGGATGCTGGATCCGGGACAGGAAAGAGAGCCTGGAGGAAGACCGTCAAGTGGACTGACAGTCAAGGAAGGACTTTCAAGCTGATCACAGGGGAAGGAGAAATGCCAGAATCTGAGTCTGAGTCAGAGTCCGAGTCAGAGTCTGAGATTGAGTCTAGTGAGTCCGGTGCTAGGGTCAGTCCTGTAACTCCCCCTCTCCCTTTAGCTTTTCCTGGTGCTTCGGGATCTGTCCCGGGCACCCTACCTATCCCGCCACTGACTAGCGATCAGATGGCAGCTCTTTTCGAGCTATTTTCTCAATTCATGAATAATAACAACCGTTCTGCTTACGACTTGTCTCATTTTCAAAATTTCCTTAATTTTCAAAATTTTCTGTGCAATGACATTGAGAAACCCGACGAATAGGTATCCTTACCTCCACATTTGATCGAGCAGCTAGAGCAAAGGGAGTCCCGCAATCCGGTAATCGAAGAAACCGAATCCATCAACGTGGGAACAACCTTAGAGCCTCAGATGCTTAAGATAGGGTTATCTCTAGATCCCGGGGAGAAACAACAGTTCATCAATCTCCTTCAAGAATTCAAAGACGTCTTCGCATGGTCCTACAAGGACATGCCGGGGATAGACCGCGAAATAGCCGAGCACCATATACCGATCAAGGAAGGGTTCAAGCCGGTTAAGCAAAAACTCCGACGCATGAGGCCCGAGTGGTCCCTCAAGGTCAAGGAAGAATTCGACAAACAATTCAGGGCTGGGTTCATACGAGTCTCCGAGTATCCAGATTGGGTTGCGAACATCGTGTCGGTCCCTAAAAAAGACGGTAAGGTACGTGTCTGTATAGACTTTCGGGATCTTAACAAGGCGAGTCCGAAAGACGATTTCCCGTTACCACACATCGATATACTGGTGGATAACACAGCTGATCATGCCCTTCTATCATTCATGGACGGGTATGCCGGGTACAATTAATCAAATAAAAATGGCAGAGGAAGATATGGATAAGACCACCTTCATTACACCTTGGGGTACTTATTGCTATACTATTATGCCGTTTGGTCTCATCAATACCGGGGCCACCTATCAACGAACCGCCACAACTTTATTACATGACATGATGCATAAAGAAGTGGAAGTTTACGTGGACGATATAATCGTCAAATCCAAAGACAGGGACGGTCACATCACCGCCATGAGAAAGTTTTTCACCCGATTACGCAAATACAACATGAGGTTAAATCCTCAAAAATGCAGTTTCGGGGTAACACCTGGCAAATTACTGGGTCATATCGTTAGCCAACGCGGTATCGAAGTCGATCCAGCTAAAATCAAGGCCATCACCGAGATGCAATCTCCTAAGACCGAAAAGAAGATAAGAGGGTTTCTCGAAAAAGTCCAATACATCAGCAGGTTCATTTCAAAATTAACCATGGTGTGTGAACCAATCTTCAAGAAGCTGAAAATAGAGGAACGGTTACTAAGGGACGACAAGTGTCAAGCAGCCTTTGACAGAATCAAAGAAATCTTGTCTTCACCGCCGGTCCTGATGCCACCTCAACACGGTTTGCCTTTGTCACTGTACTTGACCACGACAAAGACAGCCATAGGGGCTATGCTAGCTCAAACGGTCAACTCCGAGGAACGGGCTATATACTACATCAGCAAAAAGTTTTTAGAGTACGAGTGTAAGTACACCATGCTCGAAAAGACGTGTTTAGCTTTGGTCTGGGCCACTAAGAAGCTCCGACATTACATGCTCAGCTACGAGGTACAAGTACTGTCAAGAATGGATCCGATCAAGTATCTCTTCGAAAAGCCCATTCTTAACGGCAGGATATCGAGATGGACCCTGATGTTGGCAGAATTCGATCTAAAGTTCGTACCGTTGAAAGCCATCAAAGGCCGAATAGTAGCCGAATTTCTCGCCGACAGTCCCGTAACCGAAGAAGGACACACCGACACTTGGTCCTTCCCGGATGAAGATATTTTCCATACTGACACCGAGACGTGGGATTTATACTTTGACGGAGCATCTAATTTCCGGGGATTTGGAGTCGGGATACTTCTAATCTCGTCAAGAGGGGAACATACTCCTGTGTCTATCAAATTGGACTTTGACGTCACCAATACCGCTGCTGAGTATGAAGCATGTATCCACGAGCTACAAGCCGCCGCCGATTTAGAGGTCACAAACCTCCGAGTACACGGCGACTCATCTCTGGTCATTAACCAAGCACTCCAAAAATGGAAAACCTGAAATGCTAATCTCGTGGCCTACCTGGCACGAGTAAGGGATCTCGAGAAACAATTCCTAAAGGTAGAATATATATACCTACCTCGGGAAGAAAATCAGTTCGCAGATGCACTTTCAAAACTGGCATCTTTACGAAACATTCCCGATCATATGACCAGCATGCCAATCTGTGTCGAAAGGCGATCCGAGCCAGCATATATCCACGATATCGAAGATATCGAGATACCCGATCCCGAGCCGTGGTATAAGGCTATCCAAGCATACTTGACAACCGGGGAGTATCCACCCGGGGCCGACAATCGAGCCAAAAAGGCCTTGCGTAGGCTAGCGACCCAGTTCATCCGTACCGACGATGGACAACTTTACAAAAAGACGCCGCAGGGGGCTCTCCTTTTATGTGTCGATAAGGGTAACGCCGAGAAGGTCATGGCCGAGGTACACGACGGCGAGTGTGGTCCTCACATGAACGCCCAGATGCTAGTCCGGAAGATCATGAGACTCGGATACTACTGGAACAGCATGGAAACCGATTGTCAGCTTTACGTCAAATGTTGCCATAACTGCCAGATTTTCGCCAATGTGCAGCATATGCCGCCATCCCTGCTGTACACCATGACGTCACCCTGGCCGTTTTCGACATGGGGAATCGATATAATCGGAAAAATAAACCCCTCGGGAACCGGAGGACACTGTTTCATTTTGGTAGCTATCGACTACTTCACCAAATGGGTCGAAGCGGAATCCTACCGTATTCTCAACGCCAGTCATGTTGCCAAATTTATCCAAAATAAGATAATATGCCGGTATGGGATCCCTCATGAATTCATCAGTGACCACGGGACCCATTTTCAAGCCGAAACGGCAGCCTTGCTAGCCAAATACAAGATCCAAAGGCATACGTCTTCACCTTACCGGCCCCAAACCAATGGAGCGGTGGAAGCGGCTAACAAGACTATTGTCACCATACTCAAAAAGATGGCTGACAATTATCGGGACTGGCCCGACAAGATACCCGGCCCCAAACCAATGGAGCGGTGGAAGCGGCTAACAAGACTATTGTCACCATACTCAAAAAGATGGCTGACAATTATCGGGACTGGCCCGACAAGATACCCTTTGCCCTTTCGGGGTATCGGACCTCGATTCGTACTGCGACCGGGGCAACACCGTATTACTTTACATACGGAATGGAAGCGGTCCAACCCGTTGAGTTAGAAGTACCGTCACTCAGAATCTTGCTCGAAAGTCAAGTACCCGAAGCCGATTGGGTCCGAGCACGATATGACTCGCTAGTCCTTTTAGACGAACGACGATCTCATGCCCTCAATAACATACAGATATATCAAAAGAGGATCCAACGGGCCTTCAATAAAAGGGTAAGGCCCAGGAACATCAAAGAAGAAGATTTGGTTCTCAAGTCTATTCGAGCTTTATTACCAGTAGACCCAAGGGGAAAGTTCAAACCTAACTGGGCCGGACCATATTTGGTAAAGAAGATTCTATCAGGCGGAGCGGTGATGCTAACAGATCTGGACGGGAATGAGTTTGTCAACCCAGCTAACCTGGACCAGCTGAAACGTTATTACCCTTAACCCGTTTCTTTCAATGTCATTTGCAAAAGTTTATAAAAAAAAACATCTTTTCAAAATAAACTTTTAAAGACAAGTCAAAAGTTAGAATTACTTATTCTACTGTTATAAACATCTTGAACCAATAGTCTTGATGTATTTCGAAATTGCAAATTAAGTCTGAACTACGTTTGGTTTGATTCCGCTATTTGTGGATATGTAGGCAGCCCCTCAAAAGGGCACAACCACTGCAATCGAAAAAAAAAACAGGAACGGTTTTTAATAAACTTCCTTTATTTATTTCAAAAAAAATTCAATCACGAAAAAAAAATCCAAAAAAACAAAACATAAATACTACTAATATTTAAATAATAAAAAATCTAAGGCATTTTTCCCTTTCCCTTGTCCTTAGTCTCTTTTGCGATCCACCGGCGTCGGCGCGGAGGTGAACGTTCCCGAATCACCAAGGGAACCTCCTCCCCGGTCAGCTCGGTCGGCCCTAGCCGGGCCCTTAATTACTCTCTCGGCTAACCGTTCCCGCGGCCCAAGTCTGTCTCGGACCGCTAGCTTTAGTCCGAGTCTTCTCTCCAAGTCGCTAGCACCGGTCTCTTTAGCTCGAGTCTTAGTTTTTGACTTAGAACCCGACTCCGGCCCGACAAGGGTAGTTGGAACCTCCTCTTCATCGAAGAACCATCTATTGTCTTTTACTGATTCTCTACGGGCTAGGTCAAAAGCCTCATCATTCTTCAAAGCTTTACGGGCTTCTTCAGATTCTTCGGAAGTCCATTTGCGATATGATTCAGAAACCCAAGCGGTCTGACAAGGGCGAGGTATAGTCCATACGACACGGGTGAACCAGCGTTGTAACCACGTGTCACACATAGCGTCCGCCAATTGGAGCGAAACGCTAATGATTGTCACACGGGTCCCGGTTTTAAAATTGGCGTAAATGCCGTCGGGGCCGATTTTTTTGAAAAGTCGAAAATATATTTTGAATTTTGAAATGGATAGCATGCCGGCTAAAAATAGGTTATTTTGAGTCAAATCATAAGTCCTAATTTCGGCAGCATTCCGGTTTTGAAATTTGAATATTTTTGAAAAGATGCATTTTTTGAAATGACGGTTTTTTGAAAACAACACGGAAACCAAGTATCACATAGTTAGGCAAGTATTATGACGACACCATGTATGCTCTACACTAAGTCTCGGTCGGTCTATATAGGGTCTATACCAGTGCACATAGCCTATCCGAGAATCGGGACGGACTTCCTAAGTCGAGTTGAGCTTAGAACATGCTGCGAAACCCATACGAATCGACTATGAACACCTTTGACATATCCATGTTGGAGTATATCACGGTATAGTGGGACGTCGGTCGCCAGTACCGGCTCGGGAAAAAATAGGGTTATGCATGAACCGTAAAACTAAAACGCGTATTGTACTAGTCAAACGATTTATATTCGAGTCTCACCCTGAGGATGCCGATGGTAAGTCATGCATCAGTTAATCCCTAGCGGAGTCGCCAAATTGTGAACATGACATAGGTCCACCCCGACACGGCCACGCGCGGGTTTGGGGGGGCGAAATGTTTCCCATGTGAGATAGTTCTCGGGTTGAAATTTAAGTCGAAGTTGGAGTCGCCACCGAACTTTGTGGGAGTTCGGGCCCATTCGAACCCACTCTATATCGTCGTGGGCCGTGCACAAAGTACGGCCCATTTCGATTTCAGAGTTTATGGGGTTCGTCCATTTACATTGCGATACCGATACCGTCACTACCGGTTATCGTGTATTGAATGACTCTCGTGCGTCAATGGTTTCGGACATCCGGAAACCGAGGTTCTGAGTAAGGGGTGAGGGTACGTGTTGGGAAGCCCACTAAGGACACCCAACCCCGCCCGCACTTAGCGGCCTCTACTAAGACATCTAGTAATCCGGTAAAATGTTATGCAAACAACGTTTTACAAGATATAAAAATCGAATGGGTCGCTACGTCATTTCAATGCATCTCGATTTACGTCAAAGTAATTTAGCATGCGATGTTCATTTATAAACGGTAAAACGCAAATAAACAAAAGCAAAATAAAATAAATCGGTTACAAGCTACACGGGCGGAAATACAACCCAGACAAAAAGAAATGATGAGCAAAGCCGAAATAACGATATGATAACGGTAATAATAATATGAGTAGCGGACGATTATGAAATGCAATGCATGGTTTTAGAAAAGATGTAGACACGTGATAGTCTTTACACGTGTCGACCGGAGTCGTAAAATATTTTACGAGGCAAAAACGACATTTAAAAACTCACGTCGAAGTCCAAAAGGGGACCACTCGATCGAGTCATGGTCAGGACTCGATCCAGTGACCCTATCACATACCTTCTGCCTCGTTTTTGGAGTTTTACTCGATCGAGTGCCTCCTGTATGAGCTGCTGCTCGGTTTCAAAATGATGGCAATTTCGAGACTTATAATTTCTTTAAAACTGATTATCGACCGAGCCGAATATAAATATGGCGCAATTTATACTCGGCTCGATTTTTTGGTACTCGTAACATTTTGGTGACAATCGAGATTTTTGAAAAGGTGATATAAAATCGTTTTTTTGAATTGGATTGGGACGAAATTAATTCCCTCCGCGTTACGACATCTATAGTAATCATTACGGGTTATGTGATGCACGGTTTAGCGTCAACGGGTTTCATGCCAATCCTTGAAAATGGCATCGGACGCGTTCAACTACGTACTATCACGATCACGTTACGCCCTTGAGTGCTTAGGGCGGTGCTCCTCAAAAGGGGGCCACCACTATCGCGACTCGTAAAGGGATTAAACGGACTTGGAGCAATAGTCGTAGTTAAACGCGTTCAATCCGAATACGGTTTATAAATTTACGTAGTTATACACGGTATTAGTATTACGACGAAAATAAATAAATAAATAATGTTAGCGGTTAAATGCGATAAATAAAAATATTGAAATGCGAAAAATAAAATGTTAGTGTTAGTAATAGTGTCGTTATTATCGACTATATATATATATATTATATAGAGGTAGGTTCAAATAAGGTCCACCATTTTTTTAAGTCTATATTGAAGTTACAGATGACATACGCTAAAGTTGCATTTGTATATATATCAATTTTGAACAAATGCAACTTTAGCGTATGTCAACTGTAACTTCAATATAGACTTAAAAAAATTGTGGACCTTATTTGAACCTACCTCTCTCTCTCTCTCTCTCTCTATATATATATATATATATATATATATAGAAGGGATCAAATAAGTTCCCCATATGTAATTAAGTCTATATTAAAGTTACAGATGACATACGTTAAAGTTGCATTTTTTCAGAATTGATATGTAACTATAACATTCAGCTCTTTTATCACTTCAAGTGATAAAGTGCAACTTTAACACTCATCTCGTGTAACTTTAAGCACCTTTTGTGTAACTTTAACATTGGAACTTATGAACTTATAAGAGTTGTTGGCCTTATGTGAACCTATCTCTCTCTCTCTCTCTCTCTCTCTCTCTCTCTCTCTCTCTCTCTCTCTCTCTCTATATATATATATATATATATATATATATATATATATATATATATATATATATATATATATATATATATATATATATATATATATATATATATATATATATATATATATATATACACACGACAAAAGAAGAAGGGAGAAAGGGATGTCGGTGTTGAATGTCACACCCTTAACCTACATGCTCTTGCTTCTCGGAATACGGCTCGTCAAACGGTGGCAAAGACACGGGAACGTCGAGATACGTAGGGGGAGTTATGGTGTGTATGTGGTTTTGTAGAGACGGATTTTACGAGTTTTTGCTCTCGGGATTAAGGACGTGAATATGTTTAGATGTTTATGTAGGGTTGATACAGAAATGTGACTGAAATGTTGAAGGTGGTGAATGGTGAAAAAAAGTTATGTAAATGTTGTGGGGTGACGGGGTATTTACAGAACAAATGCCCCGGTTTAGGGCCACTCGATCGAGTGGAGCGCGTGCACTCGATCGAGTGCCCGGTTCGAGTCCGGTTTGGCCGGTTTATGGCTTTACTCGACCGAGTGGGCCTGAACCACTCGATCGAGTGGGTCAAACCGGTTGGAGGCTAAATAGGGGAAGATTTATTAACTTTTTTTGAATGGGATTTGGTGGTTGAACTAGCTTCCAGAAGCAAACTTGGCTGTTTTTTGTGTCGGATTCGTCTTTGACCGGGTTTTGACCCGGTCGCTAAAAGACGGTTTTAATTCCGGTGTCGGTTTTGACCCAAATTAGTCTCATTTTATTGGAAACGACCCACTGGGCCTGAATTTGAGGTCGATTTTGTGAGATTTGTGCTCCGCTAAAAGCCCATGCCAGACATTTACTGATTCTGAGCCCATATTCGAGCGCGTTAGTGGCACGTTTGCGTCCGATCATCATCGGGTGTTTTGTTGGGGACTACTATAGACACTAGCACCCAAATGCGGGTGTCTATAGAACCCCCATTCTGACTGAGGCTTTACAAGGCGAAAGTTAGAGTAGCTACCAGGCCAATCGAGGATTAAGACCTTGTAGGCTTCCAGTCGGGTCGTTTATAGTCCGTTAGACTCGTGTGAAGGGCTCGCCAGCCATAAGCGAAAAGGTCATACCTGTCTTGATGTTGATAGCTCCGTGGGGAGTTGGACTTGTCGCATAAGTCCCGGGTGCGCCTGTATATGAGCTCATCCCGTGTTAATTCGAAAAAATGCCGTCTTCGGGCTTTCTGTTGGGAAGATTCGTGAACTGCGCGGGCTTGCTTCTGAAGCCTCGAGTTGTACCTGTATCAGTTACATAGAGTTCAGCATGCAACATTTAAGTAAAACACGACTCGCGCTAGGGAATAAAAAAATTTGAATTGTTGAAAATTTTTAGAATTTTGAAAATTGACAGGACTATTCGGGACGACTTAATTCCTGCGTCCGTAGGAGGAGACAAAGATCGGGCCTATATGTTCTAGGCCCGCTTGGGCCAAGGAGGTATAGTAGCATGGGAACTGCCAGAGTTTTGATGTTATAAATACATGACCCTTGTTTCAACTTTTGCTACAATTCTCAACTCTTCTTTTTCTCAAGAAAAACTTGTCTCTTTCAAGAAACTTAATTATGGGCATTGAGCGCTTGATTTGCATGTTGTAAGACTGGTCTCATCGCTTCAGGGACACAAATAAGGTAGCCCCGAATCAGTCAGGTATATCTCAACTCTTCGCGTTCCGCCAGATGCATGTGGATCGCTACTTCCTTGACGCCTGTCTGTCCTATTGGGACGACACATACCACGTTTTCGCCTTTCCTCGGGGCGAAATCTGTCCTCTCCCTGAGAAGATTGCTGCTATAGAAGGATGGAACCCTTTGCTCCGTCCTGCCGTCCCCTTCTCAGTCCACGACCCATGCAGAAGTGTCCCGTATGGCAGAAGGAGATACCATTTCTCTGTTGGCCTTGGCAGAGAAATTCATGAACCCATATGATATCCGGGTTTTGCCAATTCAAAGTCGCAGGGCGTTCGCCTTTTGCATGCTTAACGTGTATGTTTTCGAAGGCTACCTAGATTTGCTGTCATGTATGGGCAGCGTTTGTCTTCTTACCATTGCTGACTTGATGGAGACAGAATATAGTCCCGCGTGGCTGATTACGGGGGAGATTATCCAGGCCTTGGACGACCGCAAAAGGGACCAGTCAGCCCGTTTGACCGGGAGCACCCGTCTGCTGCAGGTATATCATTTTTTTTCTTGGTTTCCTTTTTTTTTTTTTTTTTTTTTTTTTTCCGTTTTTTCAATTTTTTGCGATAATCTGCTATAGGGGCACTCGATCGAGTCACCCTGGCACTCGATCGAGTGCCCTTATCAAAACCCGTTGTTCCAATTTTAGGGGTGTCACTCGATCGAGTGACCCCCAGGCACTCGACCGAGTGCCCCTGGGCAGACGTCGAAATCGTCTTGAAATCTTATAATTCTTGTGTTTTTTCAGCTCTGGCTATTTGAGAGGCTATCAATCATCGAGCCTCCCCTCGACCCGAGTCAATACCGGCCCAACCAAGTAATGACAAGGAGACGGGCTATCGATTCATCCTGCCTTATTAACCAGAAGTACTGGGATGAAGAATTTTCATTCCATCGCGGTCAATTGATCCGATGGGTGGTTCCGTGGTGGCCCATTTATGCCTGGACGAGTTTGACGCCTAGAGATAAGGCCCGTTATCAGGTGATTTTGTCCCTCAGCCAAATAGTTCACTTCTATCCCGACCGCATACTCAGGCAATATGGATGGTCTCAGCGTATCCCGGAGAACGAGGCAGTTGTGAGTGAACCTACCCAGTTGACCAACATTATGTGCGATACCTGGATACAACGGTGGTATACCCGGGTTACTTTGTCTGTTCCTGAGTCCCTTCATTCAATTTGGGTGTCTAACTCTTATGAAAAATGGACCAAAGCAGATTCTGCCGAGGCCCAAGCCGCTTTGAAGGTTGATGAAGCCTTCGACCTGCTTCGACGAGAGCAGGTTAGAGATAATAGGGGTTTCTTCGATGAAGGTGAAACTCCAGCCACACTGGTCCGTCTAATGTCGGGTCAGAGGGGAAGAGCTAGGACTCAAGCTGGGGGGGGGGGGGGGGGGTCCAACGCTAGAGGTGCTCGGAGGGAAGTGAGCCCTTAGACAGACTTTGAGAGGAGACTTGGGCCCAGACTATCAGTCCAGGATCGACTTGGTCCTAGGGACAGATTGTCGGAGCATGTACGGGCTCGACTTGGGCCTGTTACAATAGCAGAAGACCCACTGTCAAAGAAGCGGTCCCGAGCTAAGGAGGTTCTTCTTGTCATTCGGGAACGCTCGCCCCCGCCTCGACGACCCCGGGCTCCACGCGACCCGAAAGATAAAAGCAAGGGTAAGATGCCCTAAATAATTGTCTCCTTAAATTTTATTATTTAGATATTATTACTAATTTTGTTGTTTGCTTTTTTTTGTGGCTTTTCGTGGCTTTTTGTAATTTGGAATTCCTGAGTTTATCGGTTTTTTTTAATAATAAAAGTATTTTATTAGTGAAACCATCCCTGTCTTTTTCGTATTGCAGTGGTTGTGCCCTTTTGAAGGGCTGCCTACATATCCACAATTAGTGGAATCAAACCAAACGTAGTTCAGGCTTAGAATTTTGCAATTTTGAAATACACCAAGACTATTAGTTTGAGGTGTGTGCGACAGTAGGATAAATAATCCTAACTTATTGACTTGCACATAAATTCCGAAAATAAAAATTTTAATAAATTTTGCAAATGACATTGAGACAAGGTTTAGGGGTAGTAGCGCTTCAGCTGGTCCAAATTGGTCGGGTTGACGAATTTATTCCCGTCCAGGTCTGTCAGCATTACTGCTCCTCCTGATAGAACCTTCTTTACCAGATATGGCCCAGCCCAATTGGGTTTGAATTTTCCTCTTGGGTCGACTACTAGTAATGCACGGACAGACTTGAGGACCAAATCCCCCTCTTTGATATTTCTGGACCTGACTCTTTTGTTGAAAGCCCGTTGTATCTTTTTTTAGTATATTTGGATATTGTTGAGGGCCCGGGACCGCCGTTCGTCCAAAAGAACTAACGAGTCATATCGAGCTTGAACCCAATCCGCTTCAGGCACTTGGCTTTCAAGTAAAATCCTGAGAGACGACACTTCCATCTCGACTGGCTGGACCGCTTCCATTCCGTATGTCAAATAATATGGTGTTGCCCCGGTTGCAGTGCGAATTGACGTTCGGTATCCCCATAGGGCAAAGGGTATTTTGTCGGGCAAGTCCCGATAATTATCAGCCATCTTTTTAAGTATGGTGACAATTGTTTTGTTAGCTGCCTCTACCACTCCATTTGTTTGGGGGCGGTAAGGCGAAGACGTATGCCTTTGGATTTTATATTTTGCTAGCAAAGTAGCGGTTTCTGCTTGGAAATGGGTCCCGTAATCACTAATGAACTCGTGCGGGATCCCATATCGGCATATAATCTTATTTTGGATAAATCTGGCAACATGCTTGGCGTTCAAGATCCGATATGACTCGGCTTCGACCCATTTGGTGAAATAGTCGATAGCCACTAAAATGAAGCAGTGACCTCCCGTCCCGAAAGGGTTTACTTTCCCGATTATATCGATCCCCCATGTCGAAAATGGCTGTGGACATGACATAGGTCCACCCCGACGCGGCCACGCGCGGGTTTGGGGAGGCGAATGAATCTCCATATGAGAATGGATCGAATTGAAATTTAAATCGAAGTGGAGTCGCCACCGAACTTTGTGGGAGTTCCGGCCCGTTCGAACCCACTCTATGTCGTAGTGGGCCATGTACAAAATACGGTCCATTTCCGATGTCAGAGTTTATTGGGTTCGTCCCTTTGCATTTGATACCGATACCGACTTGATCGGATACCGTGTATTGAATAAATCTCGTTGCCAATGGTATCAGACATCCGGAAACCGAGGTTCTGAGTAAGGGGTGAGGGTACGTGTAAGGGAAGTTCACAAAGAACACCCAACCCCGCCCGCACATTAGCGGCCTCTACTAAGATATCGTTTGATTTTTAAATACGCGCGTTAGTAATACGATGAATGATATGCAAACATTGTTTTCCTAAACATGCGAGGAATTAAATGGGTTGCTAATTCGGTTTAATGCATGAAAATTAACGTCAAAGTTGAATTTAGCATGTGAGATTCGTTTTAGTATAATAAAACAAAAGACGAAAAAAGAATGAATTTGCTACAAAGGATGAACAAACGAGTTAGTATCGAATTGTGAATAAAAATATAGCAAATATGATGAATATGCGAGATCGAGAAAATACTAGTCGAAATCTGAAAATATTGCTAAAAAGACACTGTTTTGTCTAAAAAATGATGTTTGAGAAAATAATAAAAAAACGAGGAAAGGGTCGCGTTCCAGCCAGCCGCGCGACTCGCCTGAGTCTGGCGCGACTCGCCCAAGCAGGCTGCTCGCCCGGAACGCGCGCGACTCGCGTCCCGGCCTGTTTTCGAAATTGATTTTTTGAAAATTCGATGATTTTATTAAATCGCGTACGAATATTGCACAATTTGCACTCGATTTAATATTTTCAATGTTCGTCGTATTCGATATTCGATTATGAAATCGATATCGAATATTCGGAATGATTTTTAGAAAAAGTTTTGTAAAATTGTTTTGAAAAGAATTTGAACGAAAAAGAGAAAAAAAGATGTTAACTCTCTCCGCGTTAAAAATCGTTGTCTTTTGTAAAAAGATGTAACGATTTTTTAGCATCAACGAGATTTAATTTAATTCTTTTAATACGATATTCGACTATAGAGTTGATATCGTATTTTTAAGAATGTTTGTTATATGAAAATAGTTTTAGTAATATCGATATTAGAAATAAAAAACGACTAACGACCCACAATAAAATTGACGACCGACGACCCGTAAGAAGAAGTGACGGACGAAAAAAGGAAGAAAAAACGAGGGAAGGACGAGAAGAAGAAGAAGAAGAAGAGAGAAAAAGAGAAGTCGGGTTTGGTTACACCCTCAACCTACATGCTTTTGTTTACTCGGATCGGGGCTCGTCGGAATGTGACTATGGCACGGGAGCGTCGAGTTTAATGTTGATGAGTTGTGGTGGTTTTGGTTTGGGACGTGAAGGGTGACGGGTATCGGGGCCGGTTCCTTCGGGTTTTGGTATTATCGGTTTCTCGATGCTAAGTGTATTGTAGATGTGTATCTATTGTGGTATGTGATGCCCTGTAAAAAGCTGTTTTTTTTTATGTGTCGATGATCCTTGATCTCTAAAAGGTGTTGTGAGAGGGTTCTATTTATAGGAGTGGTTCTCGATTGAAGCTAGGAGAGGTGTTTGGGTTAGAACTACGGTTTAGGATAGGAAACGTAAGAAGCTGAGAGGCGTGAGAATTCTGTTTGCTTGACGAGGAAGCAAGGAAAAATGGCTGAAAACAGCCTGCTCGGCCGAGTGTCCTACGCTTGGTCGGGTGTTCGATTCGGCTTTCGGATAGAATTACTACTTGAGATCGAATTCAATCCTCAAACGGATTTGTTTAATATTTTGTGTAGCTGATTTTTGTAGTATTGGAGCTCGAATCAGCCATGTGAGGTGTCACGGCTGACTCACGTGTCCCGAGACTATTTTTGACCGTGTGTGGACATGACATAGGTCCACCCCGACGCGGCCACGCGTGGGTTTGGGGAGGCGAATGAATCTCCATATGAGATGATCAAATTGAAATTTAAATCGAAGTTGGAGTCGCCACCGAATTTTATGGTTATTCGGAACCGTTCGAGCCCACTCTATGTCGTAGTGGGCCGTATACAAAATACGGCCCATTTCCGATGTCAGAGTTTATTGGGCTCGTCCCTTTGCAGTTCGATACCGATGCCGACTTGATCGGTTAATCGTATATTGAATGACTCTCGTTGCCAATGGATTCGGACATCCGGAAGCCACGGTTCTGAGTAAGGGTTGAGGGTACGTGTTGGGAAGTTCACTAAGAACACCCAACCCCGCCCGCACATTAGCGGCCTCTACTAGGATATCGAATGATTTTTTAATACGCGCGTTAGTATTACGATGAATGATATGCAAACATTGTTTTCCTAAACATGCGAGGAATTGAATGGGTTACTAAGTCGGTTTAATGCATGAAAATTAACGTCAAAGTTGAATTTAGCATGTGAGATTCGTTTTAGTATAATAAAACAAACGATAAAAAAAAGATGAATTTGCTACAAAAGATGAACAAACGAGTTAGTATCGATTTGTGAATAAAAGACGTAAATATGATAATATGCATGATTATGAAAAAGGATTTTATGACACGTGATGGATTAAACACGTGTTGACCGAGGTCGAAAATATTTGTCGATATCTGAAAATATGCCGAGAAAGCCGTTGTTTTGTCTAAAAAACGATGTTCGAAGAATAATAAAAAATAGAGCAAAATCGATTTTTGTGTCGCGTTTTCAGGGAACCGCGCGCCTCGCCCGGGACACACGCGACTCGCGTCCCGGGCTATTTTCGAAATTGATTTTCGGAAAATTTTAGCTTTATTAAATCGCGTATAAATATTGCATAATTTATACTCGACTTAATTTTGCGATATTCGTTATATTCAATATTCGACTATGAAATCGATATTAAATACTTGGAATGACTTTTTTAGAAAAGGTAAAAAAAGGTTTTTGTAAATCGTTTTAAAAATTAAACTAAAAAAACGATGTTTGACTCTCTCCGCGTTAAAATCGTTGTATTTTGTTTTAAGAAAATTATGTAACGATTTTTTAGCATCAACGAGATTAATTTAGTTCTTTTTGATACAATATTCGATTATAAAGAATTGATATCGTATTTTTAAGAACGTTTGTTTTATAAAAATAGTTTTGTAGTATCGATATTAGAAATAATAAAAAATACGATGATGACCCGTAAAAAGAAATCGACCGACGACGCAAAAAAAAGGGAAAAGACGAGAGGAAGAGGAAGAGAAAGGAGAGAAACGGGTTTGATTTTACACCCTCAACCTACATGCTTTGTGTACTCGGAACGGGGCTCGTCGGAATGTGGCTTAGGCACGGGAGCGTCGAGTTAATGTCGGTGAGTTATGGTGGTTTTTTGGTTTGGACGTGTAAAGGGTAAGAGGTGGCCGGTTTCGTCGGATCTCGGATATACTATCGGTTTCTCGATGCTAAGTGTATATTTCTGAATCGTAGATGTGTGATAAAAAGTTGATGATGGATGATTGATGTGAATGTAGATGTTAATAAATCGGTCCCTAAAAAGTGTTGTGCAAGGGGCTATTTATAGGGAGTTCCCGACCTTGGCTAGGAGAGGTGCTTCGGGTTTGAACTACCGCTTAGGATAGGAAACGTAAGAAGCTGAAAGGCATGAGAATTCCGCTTGCTTGTCGAAGAAGCAAGGGAACACGGCTGGTTTGTGCTGCTCGGCCGAGTATTTGCACTCGGTCGGGTGTTTGAATCGGTTTTCGGATAGGATTCCTACTTGAGATCGAATTCCATCCTTAAACGGATTTGTTTAATATTTTATGTAGCTGATTTTTGTAGGATTGGAATACGAATCAGCCGTGTGAGGTGTCACGGCTGACTCACGTGTCTCGGGAAAATCTTTGACCGGGTTTTGACTCGGTCGCTAAAAGATGGTTTTACCCCTGGTGTCGGAATCGACCCAAATTAGTCTTATTTGACTCGAAACGACCCACTGGGCCTGATTTTGAGGTTGTTTTTGTGAGATATGTACTCCGTAAAAAGCCCAAGCCAAATGCCAATGATTTTGAGCCCGTTTCCGAATATATTAAAGCACGTTTGCGTCCGATCATCATCGGGTGTTTGTCGGAAACTGATATAGACACCTGGCGGTCAAAATGTGGGTGTCTATAGAGCCCCCACTCTGACTGAGGCTTGGACAAGGCGAAAGTCAGAGTAGCTGCCAGGCCAATCAAAGATTAAGACCTGGCAGACTTCCGGTCGGGTCGTTTAAGGTCCATTAGACCTGCGTAAAGGGCCCGCCGGCCGGAGACTAGAAATGTACCTGAGTTGATGATGATAACTCCGTGGGGAATCGGACTTGTCGTATAAGTCTATGCCGCTGGGGAGTTATGTGAATTGCGCGGTCTTGAATTGTACCTGTATAAGTTACATAAAATTTTGCATGCAACATGTAGGTGAAACAAATATGACTCGCGCTGGGGAATAAAAATGATTTTTGCTTAGTTTTGAAATCGAAGTCCTGAAAACAACTCACGTGCTAGGAAATAGGTTTTCAAAACTGAAATGGGTAGAAAAGAAATTTGCAATTTAAATAGACCGAAATTTGACCTTGTCGAAAAGGGTTTTCTCAAATGGCTAAGTTTTGCAGATTTTAAAAAATGAGAATTTGAAGGGAGAGACGTATCGACAGACTCGACGCTGGGCGTGACCGGACGAGTTGACAGACACGACTGGACTCTCGAGGGGTTGGACCGTGACTCGGTAGGGGGTGGGCCACCTAACAAGACTCTTAAGTTGCGCTATTCTGTAGCCTAGACGAGTGGCAACATGGTCGAACATCGAAGTGGGATAGATATGCTATACGGGGTTGCAGTAGTCTGTAATGAGACTGTTGTAGTCTAGTGCTCTCCTGAAGTTTTGATGTTAGGGTACATTTCCAAAGTGGGTGTTGCCTCGAGTCCTGACAGATTCTTGTCTTCGACTGAGCCGAGTACTATGACACACTACAGAAAGGAGGCTAGATTTTTTGAATTTATATGGATTTTGTGAGTGGATGGAGGTTTTCTGCCTAAGAGAAGCCCCCAGGACGACAAAGCTAGCTGCTGAGAACATGACGGTGTCGTGACCGGAATGATGGCGCTTTTTGAATCTGTGTCAATGTGGGTGGTTGTGCCTCTGTTGAAAGGCTGCCTACGTATTCACGTGTAGTAAAATCAAACCATGTCGTAGTTCAGTGTTGAAAGATATATTATGGTGCCTAGCCTAATAGGACTTTGTGTGTAACTAGCCATAGCAATGGTGTAGGCTAGGTGCATTCCCAATGATGTCTTGATCAAAGGGCTAGAATGGTTAGGATATTGATCCTGTGACTGTGAGCATTCTCCGGGATAGCCCCCAGAGGTGGTGTGCACTATTTGGGCATGTTCTATGCCGACTGCAAGTTAAATTCCCGTGTTTGGGGTTGGTAAGTGGTTTGAATGAGAAGAATTGGGATGGGATTTTAACGAGTTTTGCTCTCGGGGATTTTAACGAGTTTTGCTCTCGGGGATTTTAACGAGTTTTGCTCTCGGGGATTTGACGAGTTTTGCTCTCGAGATTGTGTATGATTAGGTAAGGGATTTGACGAGTTTTGCTCTCGGATCTTTGACGAGTTTTGATCTCGGGTCTTTGACGAGTTTTGATCTCGGGTTTGCATATGGTGATTGTGAATTCTGTTATGTAAAGGGGAAGTCGAGTAAAATGGCTCGAACTTTGATCGGGATATGTTTGATGATGCGGGATCTGGTTTCCATGTCTGGCCCTAATGGTTAGGGGTATCCTATGGAGCTTGAATCCTCAAAATTTCGGGCTGTCTTTAGCCTGGGTTTCGGGAAGGTCTTGAGGGTTGTAATGCGGGAAGGCTAAATGTGGTGTTAGTTGACCAGCTTGATTGTTTCTCCCTTATTGGATGGTATGAGTATTGATCTTGAGTGGACCGTTGACCACGGTCATGGGCATTTGAATATTTTTTGTTGGTTGACCTCTTAGCCCCGATCATGGGATCTTCATTTGTGTTGACCGTTCTGGTCGTGGATGCTCTTTTTTTATGATGGCCTGCTTTTTTGTTTTGGCCTTTTGCTTTTTTCCTTGGACTTTTGATTTTTTTTGTCCAGCTTTTTTTTTGTTTTTCCTGTTGGTCAGACTAACACCTAAGGTAGGGATTGGTAGTCTTATTGGATGGGTGTTTATTGTGGGAAATGGGTTTGCCTCCCGTCTTGAACCCAAACTAGGAGACTACCTAGATTTGTCATAGGATTCGATACCGCTCCTGCTAAGGGTAGTTTTGTGGCTTTCTATGTCAGACATGGAACAGGTAAAGGAAAACACGGGTCTCTATTTCCTGCAGTCATTATAGATGTGCCTGTAATAGTCACGTGCATGTGCTCACAGTGTATGACGGTGTTCATCATGTTCTCGGAAACACATAAGGAAAGTATATATGAACAATAAAAAAGCTGATTTTATTGAATTTTGAAAAGGAGGACAGAATGCAAAACACTCTGACTCTTATTTGGAAATGAGGATGTAGGGTATCCTAGACTCGGACTCAGACTTGAACTCGAATCAGATCTGGACTCGGATGCTCGGTTGGTTGTTTTTTTTGGTAAGGTCTTCGACAGGTGCCACGACTCGCCTAAACTCGGCTTCGCGCAAATGCAAGAGAGGGAGTCAAACATGGCCCGGGGTGACTGGAATGACTAGGATTCTTGGATCGGGATACTCGGACGTTGACCTGGACAAGGTAACGACCATGACTTGGACTCGATCATGAGGGTGAGTCCAAAAAATGTGGCGACCGTGTTTGACTCGGGTTAGACTCTCCTAAGACAAATATGTAAGGTATGATCCTTGGAGTGACCGTGATTAATCGCTCCGTCGGAGAATAGCCTCCAAGTGAGGCTAAGGACTCAGATAGGACTCAGATGGTGTGGCATCTAAGTGGCTCGAAAGTGGGGTACGTGAGACACGTGTAAGACATGACCCTTAGAGCAATCGTGATCGACCGCTCTGATGAAGGGTAGTCCCCAAGTGGGATCGAATATTTGGTTAAGACTCGAGTGTCGGACGAGTGACCCTTAGACGTAAGGGTCACAAACCTTTTGTTATAGGGCTATGCCTTGTAAAAGGTTGACTCGGAAAAGACACTTAGACGGGTGACTCATGAAAAGTGGGCCTTCTTTAGGATCCAGCTGTGTGGGCTGGGCCCTGTTCGAAAGGAGGTTCACGTGAGACGTTCCCCAAACTTTGGACTCGATTGTGTAGACGGGCCAACCTTCGTAGGAGTATGTCCTACGTAGGTGGGCTTTGCCTTAGTCAAATAAGGCGGACTGGGATAGGGAGGAAACTCGTGATATAAGATCTACGGAGTTTCGATGCTAGAGACTTTGACGACTTAAGACACGACCCGACACTGCTAAATACGGGAAGTCATAAGAAGAGGAAGGTTTCGAAATATGATATTTTGAAAAGCCCGAAAAATTCGGGGAAAACCGGTCCTTTTTTCGAAAAACGGAAAAGGCGGACCGGGCGACGGTTTTGAAAGTTTGAAAATATTTTCAAGTTTTGAAATGGGCATAATACCGGCTAAAAATAGGCTATTTTGAGTAAAATCGTGGATCCTAAATTCGATATATGTCCCGGGTTTTGAAATTGGATATTTTGAAAAGGATGCAATTTAGAAAATGACGGTTTTTGAAAGATGACTTGTAAATCAGGTAGCACGTAGTCATGGAAACAGTATAACGACGCCATGTATGCTCTAATTCTAAGTCTCGGTCAGTCTGAAAGGGTCTATACCAGTGTACACAGCCTATCGAGAATCGGGGCGGACTTCCTCAGTCGAGTTGAGCTTAGAACATGCCGTAAAACCCATACGAATCGGCTAATGGACAGCTTCGACATATCCAATTTGGACTACATCGATAGTATAGTGGAACGTCGGTCACCAGTACCGGCCCGGGAAAATATGGGGTTATGCATGAACCGTAAAACTAAAACGCGTATCGTACTAGTCAAAAGATTTCTATTCGAGTCTCACCCTGAGGATGCTGAAGGTCAGTAACGTATCAGCTAATCCCCAGCGGAGTCGCCAAATTGTGGACATGACATAGGTCCACCCCGACGCGGCCACGCGCGGGTTTGGGGAGGCGAATGAATCTCCATATGAGATGATCAAATTGAAATTTAAATCGAAGTTGGAGTCGCCACCGAATTTTATGGTTATTCGGAACCGTTCGAGCCCACTCTATGTCGTAGTGGGCCGTATACAAAATACGGCCCATTTCCGATGTCAGAGTTTATTGGGCTCGTCCCTTTGCAGTTCGATACCGATGCCGACTTGATCGGTTAATCGTATATTGAATGACTCTCGTTGCCAATGGATTCGGACATCCGGAAACCACGGTTCTGAGTAAGGGGTGAGGGTACGTGTTGGGAAGTTCACTAAGAACACCCAACCCCGCCCGCACATTAGCGGCCTCTACTAGGATATCGAATGATTTTTTAATACGCGCGTTAGTATTACGATGAATGATATGCAAACATTGTTTTCTTAAACATGCGAGGAATTGAATGGGTTACTAAGTCGATTTAATGCATGAAAATTAACGTCAAAGTTGAATTTAGCATGTGAGATTCATTTTAGTATAATAAAACAAACGATAAAAAAAAGATGAATTTGCTACAAAAGATGAACAAACGAGTTAGTATCGATTTGTGAATAAAAGACGTAAATATGATAATATGCATGATTATGAAAAAGGATTTTATGACACGTGATGGATTAAACACGTGTTGACCGAGGTCGAAAAATATTTGTCGAAATCTGAAAATATGCTGAGAAAGCCGTTGTTTTGTCTAAAAAACGATGTTCGAAGAATAATAAAAAATAGAGCAAAATCGATTTTTGTGTCGCGTTTTAAGGGAACCGCGCGCCTCGCCCGGGACGCACGCGACTCGCGTCCCGGGCTGTTTTCGAAATTGATTTTCGGAAAATTTTAGCTTTATTAAATCGCGTATAAATATTGCATAATTTATACTCGACTTAATTTTGCGATATTCGTTATATTCAATATTCGACTATGAAATCGATATTAAATACTTGGAATGACTTTTTTAGAAAAGGTAAAAAAAGGTTTTTGTAAATCGTTTTAAAAATTAAACTAAAAAAACGATGTTTGACTCTCTCCGTGTTAAAATCGTTGTATTTTGTTTTAAGAAAATTATGTAACGATTTTTTAGCATCAACGAGATTAATTTAGTTCTTTTTGATACAATATTCGATTATAAAGAATTGATATCGTATTTTTAAGAACGTTTGTTTTATAAAAATAGTTTTGTAGTATCGATATTAGAAATAATAAAAAATACGATGATGACCCGTAAAAAGAAATCGACCGACGACGCAAAAAAAAGGGAAAAGACGAGAGGAAGAGGAAGAGAAAGGAGAGAAACGGGTTTGATTTTACACCCTCAACCTACATGCTTTGTGTACTCGGAACGGGGCTCGTTGGAATGTGTCTTAGGCACGGGAGCGTCGAGTTAATGTCGGTGAGTTATGGTGGTTTTTTGGTTTGGACGTGTAAAGGGTAAGAGGTGGCCGGTTTCGTCGGATCTCGGATATACTATCGGTTACTCGATGCTAAGTGTATATTTCTGAATCGTAGATGTGTGATAAAAAGTTGATGATGGATGATTGATGTGAATGTAGATGTTAATAAATCGGTCCCTAAAAAGTGTTGTGCAAGGGGCTATTTATAGGGAGTTCCCGACCTTGGCTAGGAGAGGTGCTTCGGGTTTGAACTACCGCTTAGGATAGGAAACGTAGGAAGCTGAAAGGCATGAGAATTCCGCTTGCTTGTCGAAGAAGCAAGGGAACACGGCTGGTTTGTGCTGCTCGGCCGAGTATTTGCACTCGGTCGGGTGTTTGAATCGGTTTTCGGATAGGATTCCTACTTGAGATCGAATTCCATCCTTAAACGGATTTGTTTAATATTTTATGTAGCTGATTTTTGTAGGATTGGAATACGAATCAGCCGTATGAGGTGTCACGGATGACTCATGTGTCTCGGGAAAATCTTTGACCGGGTTTTGACTCGGTCGCTAAAAGATGGTTTTACCCCTGGTGTCGGAATCGACCCAAATTAGTCTTATTTGACTCGAAACGACCCACTGGGCCTGATTTTGAGGTTGGTTTTGTGAGATATGTACTCCGTAAAAAGCCCAAGCCAAATGCCAATGATTTTGAGCCCGTTTCCGAATATATTAAAGCACGTTTGCGTCCGATCATCATCGGGTGTTTGTCGGAAACTGCTATAGACACCTGGCGGTCAAAATGTGGGTGTCTACAGAGCCCCCACTCTGACTGAGGCTTGGACAAGGCGAAAGTCAGAGTAGCTGCCAGGCCAATCAAAGATTAAGACCTGGCAGACTTCCGGTCGGGTCGTTTAAGGTCCATTAGACCTGCGTAAAGGGCCCGCCGGCCGGAGACTAGAAATGTACCTGAGTTGATGATGATAACTCCGTGGGGAATCGGACTTGTCGTATAAGTCTATGCCGCTGGGGAGTTATGTGAATTGCGCGGTCTTGAATTGTACCTGTATAAGTTACATAAAATTTTGCATGCAACATGTAGGTGAAACAAATATGACTCGCGCTGGGGAATAAAAATGATTTTTGCTTAGTTTTGAAATCGAAGTCCTGAAAACAACTCACGTGCTAGGAAATAGGTTTTCAAAACTGAAATGGGTAGAAAAGAAATTTGCAATTTAAATAGACCGAAATTTGACCTTGTCGAAAAGGGTTTTCTCAAATGGCTAAGTTTTGCAGATTTTAAAAAATGAGAATTTGAAGGGAGAGACGTATCGACAGACTCGACGCTGGGCGTGACCGGACGAGTTGACAGACACGACTGGACTCTCGAGGGGTTGGACCGTGACTCGGTAGGGGGGTGGGCCACCTAACAAGACTCTTAAGTTGCGCTATTCTGTAGCCTAGACGAGTGGCAACATGGTCGAACATCGAAGTGGGATAGATATGCTATACGGGGTTGCAGTAGTCTGTAATGAGACTGTTGTAGTCTAGTGCTCTCCTGAAGTTTTGATGTTAGGGTACATTTCCAAAGTGGGTGTTGCCTCGAGTCCTGACAGATTCTTGTCTTCGACTGAGCCGAGTACTATGACACACTACAGAAAGGAGGCTAGATTTTTTGAATTTATATGGATTTTGTGAGTGGATGGAGGTTTTCTGCCTAAGAGAAGCCCCCAGGACGACAAAGCTAGCTGCTGAGAACATGACGGTGTCATGACCGGAATGATGGCGCTTTTTGAATCTGTGTCAATTAGGGTGGTTGTGCCTCTGTTGAAAGGCTGCCTACGTATTCACGTGTAGTGAAATCAAACCATGTCGTAGTTCAGTGTTGAAAGATATATTATGGTGCCTAGCCTAATAGGACTTTGTGTGTAACTAGCCATAGCAATGGTGTAGGCTAGGTGCATTCCCAATGATGTCTTGATCAAAGGGCTAGAATGGTTAGGATATTGATCCTGTGACTGTGAGCATTCTCCGGGATAGCCCCCAGAGGTGGTGGGCACTATTTGGGCATGTTCTATGCCGACTGCAAGTTAAATTCCCGTGTTTGGGGTTGGTAAGTGGTTTGAATGAGAAGAATTGGGATGGGATTTTAACGAGTTTTGCTCTCGGGGATTTTAACGAGTTTTGCTCTCGGGGATTTTAACGAGTTTTGCTCTCGGGGATTTGACGAGTTTTGCTCTCGAGATTGTGTATGATTAGGTAAGGGATTTGACGAGTTTTGCTCTCGGATCTTTGACGAGTTTTGATCTCGGGTCTTTGACGAGTTTTGATCTCGGGTTTGCATATGGTAATTGTGAATTCTGTTATGTAAAGGGGAAGTCGAGTAAAATGGCTCGAACTTTGATCGGGATATGTTTGATGATGCGGGATCTAGTTTCCATGTCTGGCCCTAATGGTTAGGGGTATCCTATGGAGCTTGAATCCTCAAAATTTCGGGCTGTCTTTAGCCTGGGTCTCGGGAAGGTCTTGAGGGTTGTAATGTGGGAAGGCTAAATGTGGTGTTAGTTGACCAGCTTGATTGTTTCTCCCTTATTGGATGGTATGAGTATTGATCTTGAGTGGACCGTTGACCACGGTCATGGGCATTTGATTATTTTTTGTTGGTTGACCTCTTAGCCCCGATCATGGGATCTTCATTTGTGTTGACCGTTCTGGTCATGGATGCTGTTTTTTTATGATGGCCTGCTTTTTTGTTTTGGCCTTTTGCTTTTTTCCTTGGACTTTTGATTTTTTTTTGTCCAGCTTTTTTTTTTGTTTTTCCTGTTGGTCAGACTAACACCTAAGGTAGGGATTGGTAATCTTATTGGATGGGTGTTTATTGTGGGAAATGGGCTTGCCTCCCGTCTTGAACCCAAACTAGGAGACTACCTAGATTTGTCATAGGATTCGATACCGCTCCTGCTAAGGGTAGTTTTGTGGCTTTCTATGTCAGACATGGAACAGGTAAAGGAAAACACGGGTCTCTATTTCCTGCAGTCATTATAGATGTGCCTGTAATAGTCACGTGCATGTGCTCACAGTGTATGACGGTGTTCATCATGTTCTCGGAAACACATAAGGAAAGTATATATGAACAATAAAAAAGCTGATTTTATTGAATTTTGAAAAGGAGGACAGAATGCAAAACACTATGACTCTTATTTGGAAATGAGGATGTAGGGTATCCTAGACTCGGACTCAGACTTGAACTCGAATCAGATCTGGACTCGGATGCTCGGTTGGTTGTTTTTTTTGGTAAGGTCTTCGACAGGTGCCACGACTCACCTAAACTCGGTTTCTCGCAAATGCAAGAGAGGGAGTCAAACTAGACATGGCCCGGGGTGACTGGAATGACTAGGATTCTTGGATCGGGATACTCGAACGTTGACCTGGACAAGGTAACGACCATGACTTGGACTCGATCATGAGGGTGAGTCCAAAAAATGGGGCGACCATGACTTTGACTCGGGTTAGACTCTCCTAAGACAAATGTGTAGGGTATGATCCTCGGAGTGACCGTGATTAATCGCTCCGTCGGAGAATAGCCCCCAAGTGAGGCTAAGGACTCAGATAGGACTCAAATGGTGTGGCATCTAAGTGGCTCGAAAGTGGGGTACGTGAGACACGTGTAAGACAGTCGGTTTCCAGTAGTATCCGAGTCTCATGATTTTTCGGACCAACATCTGGGAGTTCATATGGGGCCCACATTCGCCATCGTGCACTTTGGCCATAACCTTCTCGGCCTGCATTTTGTCGACACATAGGAGGAGAGCCCTATGTGCCATCTTTTAGTATAACTGTCCATCGTCCGTGCGAATAAATTGGGTGGCCAACCTTCGTAGGGCTTTCTTGGCTCGGTTTTCAGTTCCCAGAGGATATTCTCCCGTTGTCATGTAGGTTAGAACGGTCTGATACCAAGGTTCCGGATCGGTTATTTCGATGTCCTGAATGGCGTGGACATATGCCGGCTCGGACCGTCTTTCGACGCAAATCGGCATGCTGTTCATGTGATCCGGGATATTCAGTAAGGATGCCAACGTGGAGAGCGCATCTGCAAACAGGTTTTCCACTCGGGGTAGATAAATGTATTCTACCTTTTGGAATTGTTTCTCGAGAACCCTTACTCGCGCTTGGTAAGCCACGAGATTGGCATTCTGAGTTTTCCATTTTTGGAGAGCTTGATTGATGACTAGAGATGAGTCACTGTGGACCCAGAGGTTCGTTACTCCTAAATCAACGACGGCTTGCAATCCGTGAATGCATGCTTCATATTCGGCCGCATTATTAGTCACGTCGAAATCCAGTTTAATGGATAGCGGCGTATGCTCCCCTTTGGCGATATTAGGAGAATGCCGACCCCGAACCCTCGGAAATTGGACGCCCCGTCGAAATATAAATCCCATGTTTCCGTGTCAGTATGGAATATATCCTCGTCTGGGAAGGACCAAGTATCGGTGTGCCCTTCTTCGGTTATGGGACTATCGGTGAGAAATTCGGCTACCACCCGGCCTTTGATAGCTTTTAGTGGCGCAACCTTGAGGTCGAACTCTGCTAACATCAAAGTCCATCTAGACATTCTGCCATTAAGGACGGGCTTCTCAAAAAGGTACTTGATCGGATCCATTTTGGATAAGACATGTACCTCGTGGTTGAGCATATAGTATCAGAGCTTTTTAGTGGCCCAAACTAAAGCTAGGCACGTCTTTTCGAGCATTGTATACTTGCACTCGTATTCCAGGAATTTCTTACTGATGTAGTAAATAGTCCGTTCTTCTGAATCGACTGTCTGGGCCAGCATAGCCCCCATGGCTGTCTCGGTCGTTGTTAGATATAACGACAAAGGCAAGCCGGGTTAAGGTGGCATTAATACCGGCGGTGCAGACATAATCTCCTTGATTTTATCGAAAGCCGTTTGACACTTATCGTCCCACAGTATTCGTTCTCCTATCTTCAGTTTCTTGAAAATGGGCTCACATACCATGGTTAGCTTTGAAATGAACCGGTTGATGGACTTTCCCGAGAAACCCCCCTATTTCTTTTTATGTTTTGGGTGGCTGCATCTCGGTAATGGCCTTGATTTTAGCTGGGTCGACCTCGATGCCGCGTTGGCTAACGATATGACCCAGTAATTTGCCAGATGTTACCCCGAAACTGCACTTTTGAGGGTTTAGCCTCATGTTATATTGGCGCAGTCAGGTGAAAAATTTCCTAAGGGCAGCAATATGCCCGTCACACGGCTTTTAGACTTGACGATCATGTCATCCACATAAACCTCCATCTCCTTATGCATCATGTCATGTAATAAGGTCGTGGCTGTTCGTTGATAAGTGGCCCCGGCGTTGATGAGACCAAACGACATGACACTATAACAGTAAGTACCCCAAGGTGTAGTGAAGGTGGTCTTACTCATATCTTCTTCTGCCATCTTGATTTGATTGTACCCGGCATACCCGTCCATAAATGATAGAAGAGCATGATCGGCCGTGTTGTCCACTAGTATATCGATGTGTGGCAATGGAAAGTCATCTTTTGGGCTGGCCTTATTGAGGTCCCGGAAGTTTACACATACCCGCACCTTACCGTCCTTTTTAGGTACCGGCACGATGTTCGCAACCCAGTCTGGATATTCACACACCTGTATGAAGCCGGCTTTGAACTGTTTGTCGACCTCTTCTTTGACCTTGAGAGACCACTCGGGTCTCATTCTACGGAGCTTCTGTTTTACCGGCTTACACCCATCTTTGATGGGTATACGGTGTTCAGCTATTTCTCGGTCTATCCCCGGCATATCCTTGTAGGACCATGCGAAGACATCTTTGAACTCTTGGAGGAGGTTTGTGAATTGTTGTCTCTCCTCGGGGTCTAAGGATAACCCTAACTTAAGCATCTGGGGCTCTAAGGTTGTTCCCACATTGACGGACTCGGTTTCCTCGATAACTGGGTCTTGGGATTCCCTCTATTCTAGCTGCTCGATCAGATGCGGAGGCAAGGATACCTGTTCGTCGGATTTCTCAATTTCATTGCATAAAATATTTTTGAAATTGAAAGCATTTTGAAAATAAGACAAGTCGTAAGCAGAACGGTTATCATTATTATTGATAGCAAATTTGGAAAACAGCTCGAAGAGAGCGGCCATCTGATCATTGGTCAGAGGCAGGATTGGGAGCGCCTTCGGAACAGACCCCGAGGCTCCAGTGGAAGTGATTATAGGGAGAGGGGTTACAGTTTGGACTCTAGCACCAGACCCCCTAGACTCGAATTCAGACTCAGACTCTGACTCTGACTCTGACTCAGACACGGAATCGGTGTCCGGCATGTCTCCTTCACCGGTGGTCAGCTTGTATACTCGACTCTGGCTGTCGGTCCACTTGATGGTCTTCCTCCATGCCCTTTTCCCAGCATCAGCGCCGACTTCTGAAATCAGCTTTGAAGGATCGAACCTGTTGCTTCGAAGGATCAGGTTCACCAAGTCTTCTTTAGCGGTCGTGACAGCCTTGTCTTCCCCAAATAGGAGCCCCAGCACGGGCTCGGCATTGCCAGCACCCTCCTTTGATTCAGATTGGATGAGGGTAAATATGTCCTCTGTGATATAGTTGCATTCCCGAGCTAATTTAGTCTTGGGATGTGCGATAGTTGGTTGGTACAGACCAACTTGAACAGCCCCGAATACCGGTGTGACAAAATAGTCAGTCAACCTTGGGCTATAAGGGCCTAAGTAGGTACCCTTGATGATGTTGCAGGCCTTTTCAATACCTGCCCGGACCACATTTCCCGGGGCCATAGCATACCCTAAGCCGAAGCGAGATTCTCCGTCGTTCAGGACTTCAATTATCTTCCCAGCTGGAAGATATGGCCTTGAAGTATCCCCCGGAAGATACCCCAGATTTTGCAGCATCGTGTCGATGCTAGTGGTGAAATAGGGCCTGAAAAGGTACTCCTCCTCAATCATCCCCACAAAATCGAACCCCCAAAGGTCCGTGCGGTCTGTGGCATTGCAGCTAGCCACAGTCATAGGAGTTGCCTCCAAAGTAATAATATTGTCTTGCAGGGGCATTTTGACCTTTCGGTGAAGAGTGGAGATCACCGCCTTAACGGCGTGGATCCATGGCCTTCCGAGGAGCAGGTTGAAAGAGGAGGTGACATCGATCACCTGGAACTCTAGCTCCTTTTCAATTGGGCCCGTCATAATTGTCAGCTTAACGGCCCCAGCAACCGACTTCGGGCTTCCATCAAAAGCCTGGATGGTTTGAGCATTCGGTATATAATCGGCCTCGGAGATACCGAGGGCTTTGGCAGTCCCTAGAGGGAGTACATTCACAGAAAACCCATCATCAATTAGGGTCATTGGAATATACTTCCCCCGGCAAATCACCGTGATGTACAGGGCCAGATTTTGAGAGGCCCCGAACGGTGGTAGGTCGGACTCCGAGAAGGTGATTGATGGGCCTTCTTCTTTGGACTTGCCCTTGAGATAGGGCATGATGGTGGCTACCATTTCAGTAGGGGTAACCTGGGAGTCGACCTTTATTTGATCGAGAGCCTTAGTAAGTGCCTCTCGATGTTCTTGTGAGCTAACCAAGAGTTGTCATATGGTGAGGTCAGCTTGAGCCCTTTTCAGTTGTTTGACAAGAGCTGTATCAGTGTTTGGTTCTTCAAGGGCATCCTCCGTCCTGGCAGGTTCAGTGACGGTTGCCGGGATTGGGGCGTCCTTAGAGCTAGTAGCTTTATAAGGACGACCGGCATTGGCGAGGTGGTTACTGGCTAAGACCTTAGACTTAGCTTTTTGGATTTCCTCGGGGGTAATAAGGACAGCTTCCGGTACACATCATCCTCATCATCGAACCAAATCCCATTGACTTGTGGGATGAAAGGAGAAATGAGGTGAGAACAGTCAATCACTTCCCCGGTGAAGATAGCATGAGAGCTGAAGGGGTTATATTTGTTGCTTGGTTTGTCCCCGGGCAACGGTATTTTCCCACTCTCGATCAGATCCTGAATCAGATGTTTCAACTTCCAACATTTCTCAGTATCGTGCCCGTTGCCCCGATGATATTGGCAATAGGCTTGGACATTGTAGCTTTTGGAACGTTTTTCAACTGGGACTTCAGGAGTTGGGCCTATCGATTGGACCAGGCCCTTGGAAGATAGCCTTTGTAAGGCATATGTATAGGTAGTGCCTATATCAGTGAATACCCTAGGAGGGGTATTCTTTTTGGACGGGGCATCTAGTAGATTAACCGCGTCAAAGATACTGCGGGTTGCAGCCGGGGGCTTAGCAGTGGACGAAGAAGCCCCTTGGTACCCCTTGCTAGAGACCTTAGTAAGGTTCTCTAGTCTTAGATCGTCTTCAATTCTCATACCCATTGCGGTAAGGGTGGTGAAATTGGGTATGACAGCGTACCGGAGATGGACCCGGTAGGAGGGGAGGAGATTCTTGACAAAAGCCTCCACCAAGGTCATCTCACTAAGCTTATCGACCAGTTTCACACTCTCGGCCCTCCAGCGTTGAAGGTATTTGGTGAAACCTTCCTTGGGCTCTTGGGCCATAACCTCTAGAGACCGCATTGTGGTCTAGATCTTGGTGTTATCAGCGTAGTTCCGAGCAAATTTCGTAGCCACATCATCCCAAGTCGGGAACTTCTTGGGGTCTAGCCTGTAGTACCAGGTCTTCGAGTGTTTCTCAAGTGAAGCGGCGAACAAATTTTTGAACATGCTCTAGTCAACCCCCTTAATTGCCATAAACTCTTTGAAGGCCCGCACATGTAGCAACGGGTCTTCGGTTCCCTCGAACATGGGCAAACCTGTGAGGTTTAGGTTTGCGGGAAGCTTGTCGTTCACCGGAGAGTAATCTCGGGAATTCTCCCGATGGATGTTGTTTTCCCCTGATAGGTGGACTTGTTCCTCTAGTCGGCGCACCGCGCTAACTAGTTCAGCTATGGGCTCAGCATTTCCCAGCCCAGTGGTAGGAGTTCCCTGCTCCACGACGGTCACACGCGCATCAACTGCTTCTTGCTCGTCTCTTATGGTAGCCAATTGTGTCTCGATTTGGGTCTGTTTGGCGACCATAGCATCCATCGAGGCCTTCTAATTGTTCAAAGCTGCCTCCATTTTGTTTCTGTGTCTGGTTGACGGTGGCCTGTCTGTAAGAACACCGCGTAATCAGAAACCGAACCCGGACCTGGGAATCAAAATAGTACATCCCGAGCAAGGAAAGGACTAAAAAAGGAAACGACTCGAAAAAGACACCTAGACGGGTGACTCATGAATGGTGTGCCTTCCTTAGGATTCCTCTATGTGGGCCGAATTCTATTCGAAAGAAGGTCCACGTGAGGTTTCCCCGGACTTTGGACTCGAATGTGTAAATGGGTCTTCCCTTGTAGGAGTATGTCCTACGTGGGTCAGCCATGCCTTAGACAAATAAGGCGGACCAGGATAAAGAGGAAACTCGTGATGTAAGATCGACGGAGTTTCGACGCTAAAAACCTTCGACGACTTGTAAATGACCCGACACTACTAAATGCGGTAAGCCTTAAGATGAGGAAGATTTTTTTTTTGAAAGGAAAGATCGGATTCCGAGAAGATCGGAGGACGGTCCCGGTTTTAAAATTGGCGTAAATGCCGTCGGGGCCGATTTTTTTGAAAAGTCGAAAATATATTTTGAATTTTGAAATGGATAGCATGCCGGCTAAAAATAGGTTATTTTGAGTCAAATCATAAGTCCTAATTTCGGCAGCATTCCGGTTTTGAAATTTGAATATTTTTGAAAAGATGCATTTTTTGAAATGACGGTTTTTTGAAAACAACACGGAAACCAAGTATCACATAGTTAGGCAAGTATTATGACGACACCATGTATGCTCTACACTAAGTCTCGGTCGGTCTATATAGGGTCTATACCAGTGCACATAGCCTATCCGAGAATCGGGACGGACTTCCTAAGTCGAGTTGAGCTTAGAACATGCTGCGAAACCCATACGAATCGACTATGAACACCTTTGACATATCCATGTTGGAGTATATCACGGTATAGTGGGACGTCGGTCGCCAGTACCGGCCCGGGAAAAAATAGGGTTATGCATGAACCGTAAAACTAAAACGCGTATTGTACTAGTCAAACGATTTATATTCGAGTCTCACCCTGAGGATGCCGATGGTAAGTCATGCATCAGTTAATCCCTAGCGGAGTCGCCAAATTGTGAACATGACATAGGTCCACCCCGACACGGCCACGCGCGGGTTTGGGGGGGCGAAATGTTTCCCATGTGAGATAGTTCTCGGGTTGAAATTTAAGTCGAAGTTGGAGTCGCCACCGAACTTTGTGGGAGTTCGGGCCCATTCGAACCCACTCTATATCGTCGTGGGCCGTGCACAAAGTACGGCCCATTTCGATTTCAGAGTTTATGGGGTTCGTCCATTTGCATTGCGATACCGATACCGTCACTACCGGTTATCGTGTATTGAATGACTCTCGTGCGTCAATGGTTTCGGACATCCGGAAACCGAGGTTCTGAGTAAGGGGTGAGGGTACGTGTTGGGAAGCCCACTAAGGACACCCAACCCCGCCCGCACTTAGCGGCCTCTACTAAGACATCTAGTAATCCGGTAAAATGTTATGCAAACAACGTTTTACAAGATATAAAAATCGAATGGGTCGCTACGTCATTTCAATGCATCTTGATTTACGTCAAAGTAATTTAGCATGCGATGTTCATTTATAAACGGTAAAACGCAAATAAACAAAAGCAAAATAAAATAAATCGGTTACAAGCTACACGGGCGGAAATACAACCCAGACAAAAAGAAATGATGAGCAAAGCCGAAATAACGATATGATAACGGTAATAATAATATGAGTAGCGGACGATTATGAAATGCAATGCATGGTTTTAGAAAAGATGTAGACACGTGATAGTCTTTACACGTGTCGACCGGAGTCGTAAAATATTTTACGAGGCAAAAACGACATTTAAAAACTCACGTCGAAGTCCAAAAGGGGACCACTCGATCGAGTCATGGTCAGGACTCGATCGAGTGACCCTATCACAGACCTTCTGCCTCGTTTTTGGAGTGTTACTCGATCGAGTGCCTCCTGTATGAGCTGCTGCTCGGTTTCGAAATGATGGCAATTTCGAGACTTATAATTTGTTTAAAACCGATTATCGACCGAGTCAAATATAAATATGGCGCAATTTATACTCGGCTCGATTTTTCGGTACTCGTAACATTTTGGTGATTACAAGACCGTCATCGGGATTTTTGAAAAAGGTGATATGAAATCGTTTTTTGAATCAGATTGGGACGAAATTAATTCCCTCTACGTTACGACATCTATAGTAATCCTTACGGATTATGTGATGCACGGTTTAGCGTCAACGGGTTTCATGCCAATCCTTGAAAATGGCATCGGACGCGTTCAACTATGTACTATCACGATCACGTTATGCCCTTGAGTGCTTAGGGCGGTGCTCCTCGAAAAGGCGCCACCACTGTCGCGACTCGTAAAGGGATTAAACGGACTTGGAGCAATAGTCGTAGTTAAACGCGTTCAATCCGAATACGGTTTATAAATTTACGTAGTTATACACGGTATTAATATTACAACGAAAATAAATAAATAAATAATGTTAGCGGTTAAATGCGATAAATAAAAATATCGAAATGCGAAAATAAAATGTTACTGTTAGTAATAGTGTCGTTATTATCGACTAATTATAATACGTATGAAAAAAAGTTGTGTAAATGTTGTGGGGTGACGGGGTATTTATAGAACAAATGCCCCGGTTTAGGGCCACTCGATCGAGTGCCCGGTTTGAGTCCGGTTTGGCCGGTTTATGGCTTTACTCGACCGAGTGGGCCTGAACCACTCGATCGAGTGGGTCAAACCGGTTGGAAGCTAAATAGGGGAAGATTTATTGACTTTTTTGAATGGTATTTGGTGGTTAGACTAGCTTCCAGAAGCGAACTTGGCTGTTTTTTGTGTCGGATTCGTCTTTGACCGGGTTTTGACCCGGTTGCTAAAAGACGGTTTTAATTCCGGTGTCGATTTTGACCCAAATTAGTCTCATTTTATTGGAAACGATCCACTGGGCCTGAATTTAAAGTCGGTTTTGTGAGATTTGTGCTCCGCTAAAAGCCCATGCCAGACATTTACTGATTCTGATCCCATATTCGAGCGCGTTAGAGGCACGTTTGCGGCCGATCATCATCAGGTGTTTTGTTGGGGACTGCTATAGACACTAGCAGCCAAATGTGGGTGTCTACAATGAGCTAATTGATACTTCGACTTATATACTTCGACTTATATCTCATTGACCCGAGGGGACAACTAAGTCTAACAATGCCACTTAACTCCGTTATATTCTTGACATTAATGAGTATAAATACAGAGTGACAACAATGAGTGAGATAATTGATATTTCGACTTATATCTCATTGACCAAAGAGGACAACTAACTCTAACAACGTCACTTAACTCTGTTACTACCCCAAATCACAATTTAATATTGATGACCCGTGAATCACACGGGTTTTAAGGCTAGTCTTCGTTATATCAAAGAAGATACACATGCACAAACAACAAAGCATCATCATACAAAAGTCTGCTCTAGGGTTTCCTATGAGAGTTCCTAGGGTTCCTACCCTTTTCGTCCTATTCTAGTAGGCTCCATCCCTCTTTGTGGGGACTAATCATATCAATCGCTCTACTTTTTCAATCATTGTTTCACACGTGCTCTCTTTCACATATATTTTCTTTTCATATCGGTTACTTGTTGCGTAAGGTTCGTGGATGGCGTCTGGAGAAGGGGCTTCGCGGAAGGGAAAGGAGATTATAGGGCAAGAAGGACCGATCTCATGGGACGAGGGGGGTGATGATGAGTCTAGGGTTGAGGAGACTTCGTTGTTGGGGATGATCTGGACACAGAAGGCGATTAACGTCAAGGCTGCAATTGATACGATGTCGAAGATCTGGCAAACTAAAGGTAAAATTGTTGGCACTATTCTTGATGTAAAGGAGCGTATCGTTCTATTTAGGTTTGAAACCCTAGTCGATAAGATGAAGGTCGTTGATGGCCAACCATGGCACTTTGATAAATATGTTTGGTGTTTTGGGAACCCGACGGGGGAGGGCAGATTAACTGACACCCCACTTTTTCATGTGCCGTTGTGGGCTAGGGTCTATGACCTACCCCTTCGTGGGAGAACTAAGGCTGATAACTTACGGAATCTGGGAGGGCAGTTGGGGACGTTCATTAAAGCGGATGTAGGGGGATTGGCGGAGGCGGAGAGAGCGGTCAGAATTCGCATCCTTCATGATGTTAGGAAATCGTTGCATAAGCATATAGTGATCCGTATGACATCGGGGGGCTTAGTTGAATTTCCAGTTAAATATGAACGCCTGCCAACTTTTTGTTATGGCTGTCGAGTACTGGGTCATGGGGAAAAAGATTGCGAGGAGGGACCTTTTGAGGAGGATGACCTGCAGTTCGGCGAGGAACTTCGGGCGTCACCTTGGAAACCTACTCGTACTAGTACGGAGGGTAGGGCTGGGAGGGGCAAATCCCTTTCAGGTGTGCTCGATGAGGAACACAAGAGACGAGAAGAAGAGGTGGTGTCAAACCTAGTTGCGCAGCTCCAACTCATATCAGTCAAGCCAAAAATTGTGAAAGAACAGAATATCAAGGGTCTTGAAATAGTTAGGCCTGATGGTATCGAGGTGGATAAAAGGATCCAAAACGATTTGGAGATTATGGGGATAAATACTATGGAGGAGAATGATGAATTGCGGGAGACAGTGGGGGACGGAGGGTTGGAGGATAATATGGGAGACCAGGAGAGCGAATCTCAGCTGCACAGTCTCCACATGGGACTTAAAAATGGGGTCGGCGGGAAGAAAGGAAGTTGGAAAAGGTTAGCTAGGAGGGTGGGAATAGAGGGAGGAGCTTTAATGGAGACAGGTCAATCGAAGAGGAACAGGCAGGACGAGGAGGAGGCTGAGGAATGTGCTGGGAAGAAGGCAAAAATATTCATAGGTGTCAGTTCACCTGAGGCGGAGGTTGAGAGTGCTCAGCCCCGCCGGGCATTATGAATCTTTTGAGCCTTAACTGCCGGGGCTTGGACAACCCCGATGCAGTAGGCGGTCTTCGCTCTCTTCTTCGGAGAGAGGCCCCTGCTATTGCTTTTTTGTGCGAAACGAAGCTTAGCAGTATGGAGTTTCGTACAGTTGTGTCTTGCTTGGATGATTACGAGAGCTTGGAGGTGGATAGTGCTGGGAGGTCAGGGGGCTTACCGTTTCTTTGGCGAAAAGATATTGTGGTAAACTTCAGGTCGGCATCGCTTCATCACATGGACTTCAATGTGACGACAGTGGAAGGTGAGTGGAGAGTTACGGGATTCTATGGGTGGCCAGCTGTGAATGACAGACATTTATCCTGGCAACTTCTTACGCTTCTTGGGGAGGAAGGGGATGGTCCGTGGATTTGTATTGGGGATTTTAATGAGATCCTATTTACTACAGAAATGAAGGGGGGGTGAGAGACCTCAATGGCAAATGAATAATTTTAGAGAAGCTGTGGATGTATGTCAGTTACGTGATGTCAGGTATGAAGGTCACGACTATACTTTTGATAATGGCCAGGCAGAGGAACATAATCGACAGAGTAGATTGGACCGTGCCCTTGGAAACGAGAAGTGGTTAGACATTTTCCCGAGGGCGATGCTGTTTCATCTACCACGCGAATGGTCGGATTATATACCGATCAAGTTGGTGCTTGACTATAGAGCGGAGGTGGGGGAGAGAGGGAAGAGACTTTTCAGATTTGAACAAGTTTGGGTGGGGGAGAGTGGTTGTGAAGAGGCGATACGAAGGGCGTGGGAGGTGGGAGATGAGGATGTTTGCCAGGGGCTGTTGAGGTGTAGTGAAGAGCTTCTATCATGGAAGGGAATAAGCATTGGCAAGGTGATGAAGGAAATTAGGAGGAAAAGACGCCGAATTGAAAACCTGGATCGGGATGATAGAAGCCGACAGAAGGTGTGGGAGAGAAGACAGTTGGTCCGTGATATTGCTAAACTGACCCGACAAGAAGAAATTTACTGGCGTCAAAGATCCCGGGCTTTGTGGTTGCGTGAGGGGGATAAGAATACTAAGTATTTCCATAAGCGAGCTGGGCAAAGAAAGCAAAAAAATCTGATTACCAAGCTGGAGACTGAGTCGGGGCAGATTGTGTCCACGCGGGAAGAAATCGAGGATGAGGCGAGACACTACTTCCAAAATATGTTCGATTCTGATCGGCCGAATGACTTTGAGGATGTGCTGGCGGGGATTGATGGGCGAATTACGGGGCAAATGAACGAGATTCTCCGTGCTGACTATAAGGAAGAAGAAGTGTTCCAGGCTCTTGAACAAATGCATCCTCTCAAAGCTCCGGGGCCGGATGGAATGAATGGTTTGTTCTACCAAACCTATTGGCATATAGTGGGAAGGAGGGTGGTGGATTTAGTCCTTAGGGTCCTTCGTGGAGGGAATTTACCAACAGGATGTAATAAAAATTATATTGTCCTTATTCCTAAGAAGAAAAATGCTATGAGAATGGGGGAGTTTCGACCTATTAGTCTCTGTAATGTCCTTTATAAATTGGTTTCGAAAGTCTTGGCTAACAGATTGAAGAGGTTTCTTGGAGATGTGGTTTCTGAAAACCAGAGTGCTTTTACTCCTGGTAGGCAAATTTCGGACAACATTCTTGTCGCGTTTGAGATGTTCCATCATATGAAGGACACTAGATCGAGTGGAGGACATATAGCTTTGAAGTTAGATATGGCCAAGGCTTATGACAGAGATGAATGGTATTTCCTGGAGAGGGTCCTGTTACGGATGGGTTTTGAGGCACGTTGGGTCGATCGCGTCATGATGTGTGTGTCATATGTTTCTTTTGCGATTCTTGTCAATGGTAAGCCCACGACAGAGTTCCGGCCGAGTAAAGGGATCCGCCAGGGTGACCCACTTTCACCCTATCTTTTTATCCTTTGTGCGGAAGTTTTGTCTTCTCTCCTCAGACGTGCCGCGGAGAATGGGGCGATTCATGGTATTCGTATTGCCCGGGATGCACCACAGGTGACACATCTTCTTTTTGCTGATGATAGTATTTTCTTTGCGAAAGCGAAGCCGACTGAAGCCACCCATATTAAGAGGCTGATAGGTGAGTATGAACGGGCCTCGGGGCAACTAGTGAACCTGCAAAAAACGACGGTGTCGTTTAGTCGGGGTACGAGGGCGGAAAGGAGAGAGGCTGTGGCGCGAATCCTAGGGGTTCGGATTGTTGATAACCCGGGGGTCTATTTAGGGGTACCAATCGTGGTGGGTCAATCGAGACAAATTTTCACTAAACTGATACAAGAAAGACTAACCAAAAAATTGCAAGGATGGCGTGGAATGTTGCTTTCGAAGGCAGGTCGGGAGGTGTTGATAAAGGCTGTGGCCCAATCAATCTCGACCTATACTATGAGTGTCTTCCAACTTCCACAAAATTTTTGTGATGAATTGCGCTCACTCGTGTCGAAATTTTGGTGGGGTTCGGAGAATGGCAAGCGGAAAATTCCTTGGGTTGCGTGGAAAAATCTGTGTAAACCCAAGGCGTTGGGGGGTCTTGGTTTTAAGGACTATCACAACTTTAATCTCGCCCTACTTGGAAAATAAGGATGGCGACTGATGACGGAGGATGGTACGTTGGCAGGACGACTCTTGAAGGCCCGCTACTACCCGAATACGACGTTTGATAAGGCTGACCTGGGCCGGAATCCGAGTTTTACGTGGCGCGGGATATGGGAGGCTAGGCAGGTGGTGTTGATGGGGGCAAGGAGGAGGATTGGTGATGGAAGATCGACTTGGGTGAAGGGCGATCCGTGGCTGAAGGGGGGAAATTCTGCGTTTGTTACGTCCCCTGAGGTTGCTCAAAACCCAACTCTTCGGGTCTGTGACTTGATGGACAGGGAGGGGAGTGGTTGGAATGTGTTGTTGTTAAATGAGCTTCTCCTACCTTTTGAGAGGGATTTGGTTCTTCAAATGCGTACAAACAAGAGGCACGAGATGGATGAGTGGTGCTGGGATCTTGAGAGAAATGACATTTATTCGGTCCGGTCGGCTTATAAAGCCCTTATGGGAGGATGGATTGAGGTGGTTGGACCATCATCCTTGGAAAAGGAAAAGTGGATGTGGAACCACTTGTGGAAAACTGAGGTCTTACCTCGAGTAAAGATGTTTTTTTGGCAGTTTTGCAATGATGCAATTCCGACGAGGTTGAGACTTGCATCCCGGGTTAGTTCTATAAATGAAATCTGCCCAGTTTGCGAGAGTGAAGCTTAGACGAGTTTGCACCTCATCAAGGAGTGTGACTGGCTTGGTGGTGTTTGGCATGAGATTGGGCTTGACTCGAAACGTGATCGAATCCATAATTGTGTTCGGGAGTGGGTCGAGGAGTGTTGGCATGAACTGGACGATGAAGAAAGAGCCCGGTTCGTTTTGACTTGCTGGGCCATCTGGGAAGCGAGGAACAATATGGTTTTTAAGAATCGAAGTGTGAGTGGGGGGGAGGTGGTGCGAAGGGTGGAGGACCTGTGGAAAGAAATGGAGGATGGGAGACCTGCCAATGTTCAGGATAGAGTGAGAGGGGATCGGGTGAGTGGTGACCAATGGAGGAGATGGGAGAGACCGGATGATGGATGGGTTAAGGTAAACTGTGATGCGGGGCTCATGGCTGGAAGGGGATCGAGTTTTGGCGTGGTCTGTCGGGACTCGGAGGGCCGCATCCTCTGGGCGTTGACGGTGCGAATCCGGGAGGAACTGGAGCCAAGTGAAGCGGAAGCCGAGGCCATAAGGGAGGGGGTGTTGGAGGCTCGTAGAAAGGGTTTCCAACGGGTTATTATGGAGAGTGACTGCAAAGGGGTGATCGATATCTTACAAGATGGGACTAAGGGTAGGAGTGCTATCTATGCCTTATGTGAGGAGGTTCGGGGTCTCGCTGGAATGTTTGAAGAGGTCAAGTGGTCTTTTACTAGAAGGGATTGTAATACTGTTGCTCATATGGTGGCCCATTTTGAGTTTGCTTCAGATTCTGCTAGATGTAGTTGGGATTCAGATGTCCCCAAAACTTTGTTGAGTTGGCTTTAGCTGATTTCAGGTTAATATAATTAACCCCGTTGTGGGAGTTTCAAAAAAAAAAAAAAAAAAAAAAAAAAAAAAAAAAAAAAGATACACATGCATAATGATGTGGCTCCATGAAATAATAGAAATAACGTGTTTAAGGCCTCTAAACAATCTTCTATAAGACCATCTCAAACAAAGGTCATGATAATTAGATCACTGTTTATTTCTACTCTTAATCTCATCTTAATCTCATCTTATTTAATTAGCTTGACCCACCTATACCCTTCCATCCAGAACGTCACCATTTAGGTCACCAACACAATCATTTTTCATTTCTCATCATTTCTCACATTCCAACTATTCAAAAAAAACATTAGTAGTTTTTGTGCCTAACGTTTGTAATTGTTACCATCGACTCATCTAGTGATTTTAGTTTACTCAAGTTAGGAACAAGTTTGGACAGATTTGACATTGTCACAAAAACAGTAAACTGTTTTCAAATTGTTGGTGTAATAAAACAATTTCGGCACGACCATGGTGAAGATCAACTGGTGCGGGTTGTTCCCATAGGAGTTACACTACAACGATCAAATGCACACATGCGTGTATGAGTTGGATTAAGCACCCTTCAACCACTGGCAACTCACCAGTAATAAGTGGAGGAGTGGAGTATATAAATCCCTAAAAACAACATTTATTCGCCAGTGGGAGGTGGGACAATGAAAAAGACACTTGACATCAAGCCACTATTTTCCAACACAATTAGCCACATGTGTGATCAAATATGAGATGGATTAACGAATATCTTTATACAATCAACCAAATCCTCTGAAATCAATATTTTTATACAACCAACAACCTATATAGTACATTACATGAATGATTTGTGCCAAATATTTTATACAACCAAATCATCCTCCATGAAATCTAGTCTAATGAGTCAAATGAATGGATTTGATGTCATCCTGAACATCTATCTTAAGCTCAAATCAGCATCAAAGCCTCTCGCAAGGGTATTTGAAAACTCATAACTGCGGGATAGCCTGATAGAGGATACCGTAGTCATATACCATATCCCTTATCAAATCTTTCGCCCTGGTTCATCCTCGAAAAGGTTCCATAAAGATAACAATTTGCTTGCAGAAAGTAAACAAATAGTCACTTGTGAAATGATTTTCATGAAATAATTCCTTTCTTATACAACTTATCACCACCCTCGGCTAAGGAGAAAATCAAACTTGTTTGGTTAAATGTATGCTCAGAACATTGATCTTGTGCTAATACCTCCTTGGCATTCCAATACCAAGGTTGAAGGTGAGCCGAAACCAACGACATAGAGTTGAAATCAGTATCGAGAATAACTGAACTCCAATCCCTCATCCCGAGCTTTGGTTCCTTTAATCTTCTCCTGATCAGTAACCCTCCTATATCTTCCTTTCTCGCTTCCGAAACACTTCTTAGAATTGCGAGGCTTAGTAGAAGAACAAAGACTGCATCCTCTTCAGGCAATACTTCCACTGCTAATAGCTTCCAGTTGAGAAGAGCAGTCGCCTTTCCATTCGGGTTCTCATCAGAGAACCTAACGACGGTGACAAACTCATTCTCTTTGTCTAACCATTGTTCTGCATTATTGTCCAATATTTTCTGCTCTTTACTCACCTCGTACTGCATCTGTCGCCCCTTGAGTAATTTCACCTATTGTCAGGATACGGTTAAGCATCATGATTTTTTTTGACACTATTTTCTCAAGTTGGGAACGGAGAGTCGTTATGGCTAATGTCTATGCTGCCAAACTTGCCATCCTGTAAGGTTTGGTAATTTCGGTTATATGGTGGGTTTGGGTCGCTAAGTGATAAGATTTATCCTAATACTAAGGTATATGGTGGGTTTAGCCGTTTAGGGATCGTCATTCAAGTCAAGTCATCTTGAATAATGTTCGTTTATTGTGATTTTTATTGACTGTTATTTATATATACATAGAAGATGTAGTCAGTTCAGCTAATTTTCGATCAAATTATTATTGGTCCGTAGTTCAGGTGGGTACGAGTGGGGTTATTCTGGATCAAGTCGATGCTGGATCCACCAAACTTCTTGCCAACTATGGGGCACATCGTCTTGAATCATTTTTATTTTTAGTCTATTATTTCATGGTATACTAATCAAATTGTGTTTTCTTCAAGATACCACAGTTTAAGATTTACCAGCTCCTATCTGACTTGAGACATCTAATTTATCAAGTATCATGTCTACATTCATTAATACGCCCTTCTATTCTTTGGAATTGCCCTTCGGCCAAGATCTGTGAAAGGTTTTTTTTAGATGTAGCAATTCCAAAGAATAGAAGAGAGTAGAAAATCTGAAGTATTTCAGCTCACCGTAGAACTTGAGTCTTGCGTCATCAGTATGAAGTGTAGAGAGGCCATGGAAGCCAGAGAATCACACTGGATTGTGAGTTCATCTCCATTTGAAAGGCACCAAGTAGTTCTTGTTTCATCATTTGATACATTTTTTGGTTTTGCTGTTCCCACCACTTTGTCTGCAATATATATATTTTTTTTTTTGCAATGACCATGAGTTGAACTTATGCACACAGTATACGGAACACAGTATCGAAATACATGAGAGTACGAGACAGTGACAAACCAGGGGATTTGCCAATCGTAGAGCCCGCGACATATGACCATGGACCTTCGAGCACTTCAATGACTCGCTCTTCCCACTTCACCGTCTGAGGGGATTCACCCCCTCTCCTCCAAATCCCACCACCAACCCTGTACAAGTTTGCACATTCAGTAAGAAAATTAAACCGTCTTTGATAAAATTCATTACCTCGTCGAAAGGGGAAAACATGAATAAGGCAGACCTACAGTAAAACGGTATGAAAATTTTTGAAATATCTGGACTTCTACAGCTTTAAATTTAAAATCTCACCCAAATTCCTAAATGCCTGCCACATCTTAACGCTGGTCGATCTTGCCCAACACCTGTTGCTTACTGAATGAAGCAACTATCCAATTGGCTTCAGTTCGTGAAGAGCTAACTCACTCATCTACCTAAAATCTAGTCTGAGAGAAGCAACATTTTAAAGGAGAGGAGACTGAGACTGGTCATTTACCACTAAGTTTAGACCTTATTGGTGATACAGACTAGAAAACTAACTGTAAATATGAGTACAGTATGTATGTATGACAACTGAAACCCCTATTTACCCTTAATCATAGAAGAACTCAAGAATAGTAAGAACCAATAGAAGTTCCCACCTATTACGAACAACGAAACACTCTCTTCCGGCATGGTCCAAAACAGTTCGAGACAGCCACCGGCCTTCCTGGGGTCGATACTGATTCATCCTGAGCATTACATCGGAAACCATGGCACCAGAATCATCAGTGACCCGATCCGGGACACATTTTAACAGGTATGGTGCTTGGACAGGTGGAGTGATTGATGTAAAGACTCGGATTCTCTGGTCAACTTCAGTCACATAAGCAAGAGAAGGTGCACGTAGCAAGTCGTTCCACATTAATGGTACAGTGTCGAGTAAACCAGTACCTTTGAAACAGAGACTATTACTTGGGTGGCGGAGCTCAATTTTCATGCCTTTGGTCCCAAATTCGCAGTAAAAATGACACCAACTTTGCCAATCATCTGAAGAGAACTTGGAAATGGGTTTGTCAAGCTTAAGTTGCTTGTGACATCTATACATTTGCAAGCGCAAGAACTCTTTCGTCTTGTCTCCTATTATTGCATCTACTTGTGCCCTCAATTTCACGTGCACAAAAACCTGATCAAGAAATTTCAAGATGAAATTATAATACGAGTTTGATCGTATAAACACTTGCACAGATCAAGGGATCACCAAAAACACGATCTCGTGATAAGATTATCGTGACACCGTATTACTCCAAAATCGAAATGGTCACTTAACAGTAATGACGTAGAAGAGGCCACCTAGTTAAAGAATTACCGCGCATGATAGAATAGTCCCCAGTATTATAAAGCAAAGGTTTTACGGTCACTCACGATATTAAAAAAGTTACGAAGTACTATTCATATGTCTGAGGTCGATTTAAATTCCAAGCTAAGTGATGGTACGATAAACGACTTTATCATATTAGAATTTGTCCTACACACTTGGCCCAGCAAACAGCAGCTTCAAGCACATCTCACATACAAGCAGGAGAACTTTTATTGGTCTAATATATGGATTCTCATTTTAAAATTCCATCAAAGCTGCTAATACTAATGTGTTACTTAAATCAAATAGTAGGAGAAGTAACTCCAAAATCTTCAATTTAACAATCTGCAATATAAAAAGCCGCACTCATTATCAAAATTGATTCCGTGTCTCCCGTGACTTCTACTCAACTAATAGATTAAAGCAAGTTGTGAATAATCAATGGAGAGGCAACTGATAAATGCATATTAGTTAAGAACTGAGCTTTCAAAGACCAAGGTCAAACTAACCTCTAACAAGAATCGAGGATGCAATGATTTGTATTTAGTATTCGCATCTGAGTCCGAAACCACCCAGTAAACCGGGGTTTTGGCAACAAAACCATCTTTCAAATCAGCGGCTACTATTCCCCCTGCTTTCTCATATGGCTGATCAAAAGTTAGCTCCCAAAGCTCCTTTGTTTCTTGTACATCTTCCTTCGTTGAGTGATTCCACGGGCCCACAACCTTCATCAGCAACCCACCTTCCATGTGCTTGGTGTCAGCTGCATATACCGTTGGGTAGCTCTACTTTCATGTAAATTATGCATATTCTATGTATGAGACATTGTTAAAATTATTACAAGCAGTTCAGAAAAATCCATGACACGTCGAATTTCCAGTCAGCCGCTATTGCCTACATTTCAGAGAAATGTTTTCTCCAACATAGAGCTTTTAATGTGTAATATTACCCTGTTTATGAGGATGTATACGGAGTACGTACTTCGCAAAAATAAAAGTTGCAACTAGCTTTAATAACCTCAAGGCAGTAGGTGAAACAGTCATATAACAAGACTCATGGTTTTGAGGCAGGTTTAATGTCCACCGAAGGTACAAATTGTTGGAGGACCACCTTATTCAAAAGCTGTCAAGCGATTTGTGCGAGAACAATCTACGCTCGATGCTACCAAATATTTGAGCTTATCAAACTCGTAGCTTTATAAGAACATCCCTATCATATATGGTGTATGATGGTTCCTTCCAAGTCCCAATCAACGAACTTGATTTTTCTAGTTTGTTTATATGAAAATGTCCATAGTAGGTGAGTGGGATAACAACATTGCTACCTCCTCCGCTTATTGTTAACAATTTATACCAAAACAACAGATTAAAGAAAACAAATTTCAAGGTGGCAAGCAATTCTAAATCCGCTCTGAAAAGAGTCCCCCTGGCCCTAGCGATTTACAAAAGCCAAAAGGGCAGATATTAGAAATTCTGAATCCTAGTCTTCAGGGCCAATCCGAATGGACAAACACCAACCTAAGTGTTCTCATATAATTCCATTAACATACAGTGATTTCAGACATAAAATCGGTCAAGTTCCACGATCTTATCGAAAATAAGCCTTGATATCACCCATTTGTTTATATCTGTTTTATCTAGTTTTGAGAGTTTGGATTAAGCACAATAGATGAACCTAGGATGTATTTTGTAAGGACATAAATAGAGTAACCTCAACTACTTCGTCCTCCATTTTCAGTGTAATAAAGTAGTAATTAGTATGAGTAAATGCGTCTTCAAAGCATTAGTTATAACTTAGTCAACAACCGTATTGAATTGCCAAGATCTGATCAACTAACCTGATGAGTAATCCACATGATTAAGATATCCACAGTTGGGACAAAAACAGAACACCCACCACCATCACAGTCGTCACTACTTTGCTGCAATAGCAGTTGCATCATTTTTTTGTACCTTCTTGTTGCTGCAATCAAATACACGATTTCTCCCATATATGGCGCCACAAAGAACTCCTCGTACAAATCTTTAAACTTGATAGTTTCACCCATCAAAAAATTTTCTAAATCATTACGATCTTTCCTCTCTACAGTCGTACATATTTCAGAGTTGCCTACTTCGTTCTCAAATGCCTCATTTGGATACTTTTTTCTCCATATCTCCCTGCATATATTAATTGCATAATCCTCATTCTCTTCGTCAAATATTAAAGGCTTGCCGATCAGCTTAGAAAACTTTGTTTCACAGTATTTCCTGTAATGTACCTGTATAAGACCGAGTTTTGCATTCTTGTCTTAAGAAAACCATAGTAGGAGAAAATGTGTCACAAGGTCCAAGTTGTACAGGGTAAAAAGAGATTACCGGGTTAAGAGTGTGGCAGTACCAAACCCATTCAATGTCAAATGGAGGGAGAATCATAGGTGGGTGCTCGTCATGCTCACCCATCAATTCCGATAACAACGGTAGCCATAGCTCTTCATACCTAGCACGAACTTACACAAAATGATACTCTGGCAACAAGAGAAAAAACACTTCGACGAGGGGGATAATCTGTAGCTAACTATCTACCAAAAAAAAAAACATGTTTCTACAGTTGTCACAATTCACTAATCATCACCATTCACCAAGCTATGGCTTATTGACTATTTACCCTTTTTCATAATTTATGCAAATTATTATACTGCACTTCGTATATATTAAATTACTGTCAGTAAATCCCTTATATAAAATTGAAGTAACGCATATATATCTAATGGATTCACCTAACCAGCCCATACCATTCCACATTGACAGTTCGACCCTGACGAATAAGCTTCCTTCTCCAATGAAGAAGATGCTAGCACAGGTTTTACATGACGTCAGCTAAGGCATAAGGTAGATGAAAAAAAATACTGTAATTTCCATTTCACCTCTTCAATTATTGCAAAAATAATGTATCCTTTTATCAACTAATTTACCAAACACTTTTAATGATTTCGGTTACTTATCATCTTCTAATCTAGGGTTAGCAAGTCTTTTGTAAGACGGTCTCACAATAATTTTACTGTGAGACCTATCGCATAGAAATAATTACTACTTCCTCTATCTTTTTGAGTTAGCTCCATATTCTTTTTATGGATTTTTTCTAAATTAGTCCCATTTCCTTTTAATGAAATATTTTCATTTTTCTCTCTATCACATGCACCATATCAACAATATCCTCTTATGTTTTCATTTTTTCTTAAACTGTGTACAACCTCAATGAGGCTAATTCAACAATATGTAGGGAGTAATTTAATTATAACCTCCCATGTGAGAGGCCTAACCGCAAAATTATCCTGAGATCGTCTCATTGAAGTTTTTGCGATAATAATTCCGTATATGACCGTATATGCATTCTATCTATAATCACGATTTTTTATTTGTCACGAGGATATCCATCATACTATAAAGGATAAAAATAGATTATTTAGGGACTAGCAAATCATTTGACTCATTGTTTGCAAGGGGTATAAAATCTGAACCGTTCTAAACTTAAAGACGGATATCTCCATAGACAAACCAATAAATAAACTGAAGATGTCTTCTAATTCGTTGAACCAAAAAAAAAAAATGTGCAAAAGTTCATACGAGTACGTATAAATGTATAGTTTGAAGAATAGTGGGAAAGTGGAAGCAATGATGAAAATAAAATACTCCGTAGTGATACAGCTTTAATTAAAGGACTAGTATTAAGCATCCAGGCAATCGTGCTGCCCATTGCATGCCAAACGAGTCCGACAACTTATGAGTCACACCCTATCATATCATATGCAACTAAGTCCCTCCCACTAATAATACTTTTGATTACGAAGCTATCAAAATTCCACCACAAGCAATTTCCTACAATATACATACTACTACTATTATCCTACATAACAATGACACTTCTATAGCTTCCAAAACTAATCCCTCCTCCCACCTCTTGGATCAAGTCTTGAGTTCCGATACTCAAATGGGAAAAGCTCGACCCAGAGATCAGGGTTCGTTTCTTACACTACTCGATCATTTCAACCAAAAAAAGTTACGCCTAGTATTATATTGACTGTGTTTGATACTACACTATAATACTAATAATGACTTAATTAATATATACGATCTTAATTAATTAATCTGCCTCCGATTTTAAATGATGGTTCCATTTGGATAATATATAGTATAAAAAAATACTCGTATTATATTGAAACGAAACAAATGGTAGGGATGATTTGATTTTAATAGAATATAAACGGGCCTCAACCATCGCCTTAAGGTTTTGGTTGAGATGGTTCGGTAACATGCCCTCCCGTACCGTGTGCTGAGATTCCACTTGAGAGTTCGAGATATTGGGGGCTGCTGAGATTCCACTTGAGAGTTCGAGATATTGGGGGCTGCCAGGGTTCGAACTCGTGACCTCTGGCTCTGATACCATGTTACCGAACCATCTCAACCAAAACCTTAAGGCGATGGTTGAGGCCCGTTTATATTCTATTAGATTTGATGACCGACCCAACAAACATGTATTGGATTGGTTGGTAAATTAATTAAGGTATTGGGCCAATTAATTAAGTAATGTGATAGCTAGTATGTAAATGTACCTGCGAATGGCATGGAGGAGAGTGGGGGGATGATGGAGCCAATCGGAAGCAGAGACGTCATGGAGGAAGCGGAGGTGGCGGCGGGCGGCGGAGACCATGTTAAGGGAGATTGGGAAGGATGAATAATCGTGCTCTGAAAACTGGCTCTGGCTGGTCCCCATACTTCTCGTTGAAGGATACTCCGAGCTGCACCCACTATTTTCCGACGATATCATCATCGCTCAGACTCTCACAGACCCGGCCAGAGACAGGGAGAGAGAGAGAGATTTTGGACTACACACCAAACTCAACTCCAGACTCGTACGTACACAAATGGGACAAATTACTAAATAGAGAGAGTAATGCAATTATTCGTGGACACGTGGCCTTTGCTTTCTTTGGTACTCCTCAAGTTTACGCCCTCCATACTAGTAACTTCTTCCCATTTTAATCAAATGTGTGGAATATAATAATAAAATGGGAAGATCATTTTGGTACGGAGGAATATTTATTAGTTGTGAGATCCACATATTTTTTTAGTTATTTAAGGACAATAATATTAACTATAAGGCGTTTTCCCAAAATAATACGGAGTACCAATTTTAATAAATATGAGAATAATATGTATTATTGGAGTAGTTAAACGAAGAAGTATAGGTGACCGGTTACCAATATAACTCATTCACCTTCTCTTTTCACCTTTAATTTTATCAATCACCAATACAAATATTCTTACATACAAGAAATACAACCTTCTAGTATTTCCTATTGTAACTCTATCATTACCATAATTCTATCTCCTATTAAAAGTAAATACATTATCATATAATAAATCTTTCCATAACAATATACAGAATATTTTTCGATATATTCTCACTTCCTCTCAAGTTCGCACACTTGGTAAACCGAGTCCCAACTTGAACTATAAATGATCAAACGATTCACCTTCTAATGCCTTGGTGAATTAATCCGCAATCTGCTCCTTAATCCTGATATGGAATAAACTGATCGTTTTCTTGATCAAATGTTGCCGTACAAAATGACAGTCTATCTTTATATGCTTTGTCCTGTCATGGAAAACTGGGTTCCGGGCTAATTGTCACAATACAAGTCCATTGGTTCCTTATGAAAAATTCTTAATGATGCGAGAAAGGACTTTAATTAGATTAATTCACCAGTGGCAAATCCCATAGCTCTATATTCTGCTTCTGCTGAGGATTTTGACACGATTACTTGCTTTTTGGCTCTCCAAGATATATATAGTTGACTTGCCAATCGAAACGAAATACCCACTCAACGATCTTCGTGTTATTGGGCATCTCACCTGGTCTGAGTCGCAGTACCCACGCAACCTCAAATCTCCATCCTTCTGGAATGTTATCCCCTTGCTAGGATTTCTCTTGAGATAACGTACCACTCTCAAGGTCGCTTCCCAGTGTTCTTTTCTTGGATCATTCACAAATTGCGACAAAATAGGTACTGCATAGACTAGGTCTGGCCTCATTATTGTAAATATACGAGTCGCTCTATCAATCTCCGGTATTTCATCACATCTCGGAGTTTATATCCACTCGCCAAGGCGAGTTTGTGTCCCGTCTGAATCGGTGTATATGCCGGCCGAGCACTTCTCATTCCTGTTTCTTCGATAATTCCCATTGCTTATTTCCGTTGGTTTAGAAATAATTCATTCCCATGATGTGTTACTTCTATTCCAAGGAGATACTTATTAATTCTCCCTAGATCTTTTGTAACAACCCGGATTTTCGATAACTTAAATTAATAGACAATGCGGAAAATTATCTAAGTCATTTAATTAAAATTATATCAGAGTTTAAATAAATCCGGATCGCTACGGATCCTTACAACAAACGACTATTAATTACATAGTCTTGATTCACTTAGTACAGAATATAAATTGTATTTATACAAACATATTATTAAATCTCTCTCGCTCGATTCCTCAACGTCTTAGACCTGCAAAAAAATAAAACAGTGGACGCTGAGCGGGACAGCAACCAAGCCGTTCATCTAACATCACCTCGAACACATAAGACAATAATGTGAATAACAAATAATATGCTTATAAAAATATTAAAGGATATCACGTAACAGATAGTTTCCTTTATTCCAATTAACCAACATGTGAGGTGATGAAAACGATAAAGTTTAGAAAATGGGACATTGACAGCCATTTGATTTTTTTAAATCATTTTTCAAGTGAACATATAAACACACGAGTCGTGGCTCCTAGTATCACCGCTACATCCTATTGGCTTGCATCTCACCAATAGAAGTAACCGTGTTACCAACTCGTAGACCGAACCGATCTTATGAGATTTACATCTCACCCATAAGGCTCAATTGGCCCGAACTTTTATTATATTATATGTTTATTCAGACGGGGCTCTGGGCTGAAATGAAAGTTGATGATTACATTCTCTGCATCACCAAGAGGGAACCCACAGTTTTCAGAATCCTGTTCTGCCCCCGCTACCTAGGTGGTAATACTGATCAAATACTTGTCTATACATGCGCACATACCCTACGCAAACTCTTGAACCGCAGCTCTCACTGCCGTAGGATGACTACCTTAAACACTAGGTCGACTCTCGGACCGCAGCCTCTGAGTCTGCTTTTCATTACAAGTGCAGTCGAAACACCACGCATGGTAGGATCCAACACAAGCTATTCGTCCCAGACTCGCATCGTAAACTTTATATAAAAGTCGCCCGTGAACAAATAGTACTTTATTTGGTGACCTTCTATAATTGGTCGGACTCATTTGAAACAGTCAAATCCTCAAATACTTACTTTTAGTGTGACAACGTTACACTTTAATCCTCAAGTGTCACCCGAAACATCATATCCCAAATATCGTATAATTTTTATTTAAAAATAAAAGTTTCTTTAAAAGATGTCTTATATTTGTTCCGGTTAAGGAATCAATCAACCCGACTCTGAATTCGGATCCTGGAATGTAGTGATACTAATGTGACGAATGTTCGACTTCTTTCAACCTCTCCTTCTCCTCACTCCCTTGATCGGACCTTCCCGGTGGAGGTGGCCTGCTCCCTGCAAAATGAACGCACAGGGCCTCGGAGGTGTCCAAGGGAACCCTCTCCGATGCCTAAGTCAGTTCGTGAATGCCTTAATGAACCTAGTTCGTGAGAAGCTAGGTGGCGTTTTTAGAGTGAGAATCTAGAGAGAGAAAATCCAACCTTTTGAATGTGGGAGGAAGGAAAGTATTTATACCTTCCTCCAAGAGAGAGAAACGAGAGGGAAAAGAGCGGGAAAATGGGTGGACGACAGAGTGACACGTGGGTCTGTCTTGTCCACTCATTCTCCCTTACCTTAGGCAAAATGACGGAGGGGCCCCTGGTTTCCCCTGCCCCTGCTGAAGGTGGGGGCACCTTGGAGGCAAGCAGGCAGGGAGCCTGATTGCCCTGCTCAGCGGACGGCGAGGCCCTGGCGGGTTGGTGAACGCTTCCGAGGCTCTACACTTGAGTTATCCTGGTAACCCTTCGCTGATTGGCCTGTAGGGCACCTTTTCCCGCTCATGGATCGGGTCAACCCGGCGCCTTCTTGACAGGCGCCTCGGTTCGGGGTATCGACCCCCATCAATTGGCCCTCGCCGGCTGGGGGGGAAGCAGGGCTTCCCCTTGGCAGGTGAATTCTTAACTTAGATGGTGGGAGGTTGACTTCTTGAGTCCTATGCTTGCATTAAATGCGCTGCATGTTCCCGAGGTAGGGAGCTCAACTGTTCTGAGTATGCAAAGAGTTGGAATGTATGTTCTCATGATTACATTCCTCGTAGAGCGGCTTTTTTGAGTAGTGTGCCAGGCCGGTGATTGGCTTTCCCTCCCACAGAGGTGGTTGGGACGCCATTAATGCCATGTTTTTCTTTGTATAAATTCTGGCTTTCTTCACCATTTTCGTAACTCTTCTTCAATTTTCTTCCATCTCTTTCTCAAGGAAGCATGTCTTGGATTACGAAAATAATTTTTTGTTGTGGGGCTCATGTGGTTGTTCGTCGTTTTAAAGGGGGCTGGAGGTTGAGGTACCCTAGGGCGGCTTTTCTTGCCCTGCGCCGTAGTCGGCGGCCTCATCCTCGCTCTTGCCGAAACGCCAGGAGGTGAGCCTCTATCAGGGCGGGTAAGCGCCCCAAGAAGTCCTCATCTCCAGCGTGTTCCAAGCTCAAGCGCTGCTCCCATGGGGGAGGCTGCTTTGACAGGGGATGCCATGAGTGCTTCCCCTGGCTGCATCCGAAGCAGTTTGAACCCAACTGTCCTGCGCTGAACTCTTCTCTGAAGTCAGGCCCTTCCTCTCCCCTGGTGAGGAAGGTGGGTTGTGGTTCTTGTGACGATGTCCATGCAGTCCCTTATGGCAGGGACTGGGATATTAGCAGTCATGATTCTGGGGATAGTGAAGGCCAGGGTTACTCCTCTGGCAGGGACGAAGATGGGGACTCTGATGACCCTTTCAAAGACTCCGACGGCTGGGACTGGGGGTCTGACGTCGGAGATCATGACAGCCCTGGGGACTACTCTCCAGGCTTTGATGATGACTAGGCCTGCTTAGGGTATGCAGGCAGGTTGAGCCAGATTTTCAGGCTCTTTTGTAACTTAGACCTGTCAAGTTTGTAAGTCGGCCCTTTTTTGGGCTTTCTTTAATGAAAAGATTAGGCAGGCTTTTTATTTGTGTTGTTTTTTGTTTTTTTTTTGAATGGATGGACGAATGACATCACATAATGATTAACTCTTCTGACCCCCCCCCCCCCCCCCCCCCCCCCGCTGCCTTTTTCGAGGCTTCTTGGGAAATGGTGAGTGGTTTGGTTTTGAAAGTGCGACACGTGGGGGTTTCTTGGGAAGGTCTTCGAGGTGGGCGACTCTTTATCTGCCTATGCCTATAAAAGTACTTCTCCTCTCCCTATTCCCCCTTTTACGCTTTTGCCAACCCAAACAACTCTTAATTCACAATCTTCTCTTGTGAAAACGCTCCATACTGAGGAACTATTTTCTTTGCGCCTTCGTCTGATCGACTATCGACTTTTAGGTTAGAATCTTCTCTTCCACCTTCGTTTTTCTTTCAATTCTTCGTTTTTACTCTCCTTAATCACCATGAGCGGCCGTCGAGTTCGTATTTTAGATTTTACTAGCCCCTCTGCTGAAAGGGCGGAGGGTAGAGATAGGGTTGAGACTGACCTAACTTCCTCTTCTGGGAGGCCTAGTACTAGGGTGGCCGAGGAAGATTGCCCGGACGGGGATGCCAACTCTCCGGACCCTGCCCCCTTTGATGTCATCGACTCTGATGACGAGGCGAGGGAGATTGACCCTTCAACCATCGCCGGTCCTCTTGTCCCTAGGGAGAAAGGGAGGTAGATAAGGCCAAGTATCAGGTTCCTCTAAAAACTTACCCTGATACCAAGAGCAGAGATTTGATTTTAGAGAAAAATGTTGCTGAGGCCATTGCTGAATTTTACGATTTTGGGGAGGGCTACACGATAATTGTCCCTGATGAGAAGGATACTGTATGTAATCCCCCCGATGACTGTATAGCCGTTTATCATAAATGCTTAGAGTTTGGCTTGCGTTTTCCCCTGCATCCCTTTTTAGAGGAAGCATTTAGGCGAATGAACGTGGCCATCGCCCAGTTGACCGCCATGGCAGTTAGGTCGCTGATATCTTACACTTGGACCTGCCTGTTCCATGGTGATGAGCCTTCAATCGACGCTCTGAGGTTCATGGTTGGCCTACACATGGTGGCCTCTGGGAGTGAGGGCTCCCCTGGATATTGGTCCATCCAGAGGCAGAAGAGGTACACTCTGGTATGGCCGGTTTTAGATAGCCTGAAAGACTGGAAGAACAACTTCCTATATGTACACAGTGCCACAGGATGGAAGATTCCCCGGCACTTCAGGAATCATGTTCATATAAGACTGGAAACTCGTCAGGAGTACCATCCTGGTGTTGGGGGGAGGGCTCTTGAGGTGAAACTGAGCAAAAAAGACGAGGATCTGGTGAAGAAATTCGCTGCTTATGTGGACAGATCGGGCGTATGTGGCCCTAGTTTCTGGCTCCCCCATACGGAGCTCATTACTACTGATAAATATTTGACCCGTGTGGGCATGAATCCTGGTCTTGATAGAGGTAGTTCAGGGATATTACTGGTCTTGTCTTACTTCCACCTGTCCCCCTTAATAGTTTTCCGACTAATTCTTTTTTTTTGCAGATCTTGCCACTTGAACCTGGACAAGGAGGGAGGCGAGGCATCTCGGTTTGGACGACGATTTCGTCAATGTTGAAAGGCGTCCCTCCCTTCCTTCCAACTTCAAGAAGGCTGAGAAGAACTTGATGAAGTACCTGAAGGGCATCCCAGCCAATAGAGCGAGACTTCCTCCTCCCCCCAGGCTTCCGCCTGCAAAGCCGACGGTTCCTCTTACCCGCGACGTGGAGACGGCGGCTGCCTCGGAGGCCACCCCCTCCTGCCAGCAAGCAGGGAGGTTCCCCTGCAGGGACTCGCACTCCCCTGGGACCGCAGCCTGCCGGTTCCGAGGAAACTGGGGAAATCGTCCCTCTGGAGCTGACTAGGAAGAGGAGCAGGGAGCCCACAAATGATGCGCATGTGGTAGATCTAGAGGCTGACACGCCTGATCCTAAGCGTCCCGCTCATGAAGTCCTAGGCACCCTCTTCTCAGAGGAGAACACTGAGCTCCACTATACTGCTGGCGATAGTTTGGTCGCTTCTGCCCTGCTCTGTGATTCCGGCGTTGTCTTGGCGGATCACCTCACCAAATCTGTAACCTCCACCACCAACCAGGTGATCCAGTACATCTAACGGACTTCCCGGGTCTTTCAGGCCTCTGCTGAACTGGCGGCTCTTAGTCGCCTGAGCGACGAGGAATTGGCCATTACTCTTGGAGTTCCCCCCCTCTGATCGCCTGGCCATGGTTGAAAGGGACGTCACCCTTATCACCAGTTTGAAAGACCAGCTGGCGAGGCAGGAGGGCGATCTGGAGGAAGCCAAAGGTCAGGTGGCCCACTGGAAACTCCAGGGCGAAAGAGCTGTCAGGGAGGCGTCCAACTTGGAGGAGGAGCTAAGAAAGGCCAGGCAGGCCGCTGTTGAGTTGGAGCAGGCTAAGAAGGCGGTGGCTGAGTTAGAGCATGTAAGGAGAAAAGCAATTGACTTAGAGGAGCGCCTGTCCAAAGCCGATTCAGATCTTCAGAAGGTCCAAGGTGACTTGACGGCAAAGGGTGAGGAGTGGCAGAAGGAGAAAAACGATATAATTCAGGAAGTCGAAGCTGCAGTGGTGAAAGGCTTTGAGGATGGCGCCAACTCTTCTCTGCAGCTTGTCATGGAAGTTATCAGAGAGATGTTTCCAGATTTTAACGAGGATGCCTTCAGAGACCTTTATGCTGCCAAGAATGAGGCCCGGTCAACCAGGTCACCTGAAGAGGCTACAGGGCCTGGGCAAGATGCCCCTGGTGCCTAACATGCAGGGCAGTCGTCCTTAGAGGGCTCATGTCCTTATCCTGCTGCGCCTTTGCTCCCTCATTGATTTTCTAATCTTTTTGCTCGCCGGGCCCTGATGTGGCCGGCTGCCATTTTGGTGTAATGTTAACTCTTTCGCTTAAGGATTTTATCGTCTTCTTGTAAAGACTCTTTTATTTGTTTATGAATGTATCTATTTTTTTTGTTTACTTTTCTTGCTTTTCTTTCAAGGTCAGGCCCAGCCCTGGCTTCTGATCGAAGTCCAGGGAGCCTGCACCCTGCCTGCCCAGAGGTAGGCAGGAGGAATTAAGTGTTTTTTATACAAGGTTGGGGGATGCCCCCAGTCCTTGTTCGTTCAGGGGGCCTGCCCCCTACCTACCCAGAGGCAGGCAGGAGGGCTTAGCGTTTTTTATACAAGTTTGGGGGATGCCCCCAGCCCTTGTTCATTCGGCGCATGGGGCCCGGCCTGGCCCTGGCTTCTGTTCGAAGTCCAGGGGGCCTGCCCAGAGGCAGACAGGAGGACTTAGCGTTTTTTATACAAGGTTGGGGGATGCCCCCAGTCCTTGTTTATTTGGCGCGTGGGGCCCAGCCTGGCCCTGACTTCTGTTCGAAGTCCAGGGGGCCTGCCCCCTTCCTGCTTAGAGGCAGGTAGAAGGACTTCGGATTTCGTTGGGGTGTTCATTTTTCCTGGTTCTGGCAACAGGGGGGCCTCCCCCTATCGCCCCCTGCTCGTTTGTGCGTGAAAAATGCGAATTTTGAACGGACAACGAGTATAAATTTTAGACTTTTTCATTTCAAAAAAAACATCCTTAACATATTTGTGGTCGGAGCCGTCGACATTCTATTCTGACCGTTCTCCGCCAATTTTCGGGAAATAGCAAAAAGAAATAAAATCCTTTAATCTTCTTGTGCTCAGACATAGTATTTCTTCAGGGTGTCAACGTTCCAATGGGCAGCCAACTCCTAGCCTTCGAGGTTGGCAATTTTGTAGGTACCTGGCCCCATAATCCGGGTTACCTCATACGGGTCTTCCCAGTTGGCACTCAGCTTCCCATGTTCTCTTGACCTTCCCACCGCCTGCGTTTTTCTCAAGACTAAGTCCCCTACTTGGAAACTCCGTTCATTCACTCTTTTGTTGTACGCCTTCCTCATTCGCTGCTGGTAGGCGGCAATGTTAACGCCAGCCTCCTGCCTTACCTCACTGACCAGATCTAGGGCTTCAGTCATCGCAGCTTCATTATCCACCCTGTTATACTGCTGGGATCGCAGGGTGGGGATCCTTGCCTCAATAGGCAGCAGGGCCTCCGCCCCGTAAACCAGGCCGAAGGGGGTCTGACCCGTGGACTCCTTCCGGGTTGTTCTGATAGACCAAAAGATGCTTGGCAATTCGTCTGCCCACCTTCCTTTAAGCTCATCCACCATTCTCTTAAGTCCGTTCAGGATTTGCTTGTTGGCGGCTTCAGCCTGTCCGTTGGTTTAGGGATGGCAGACGGCGGAGTAGGCGACTGCTATGCCGTGGCCTTCCAGCCAGATTCTCAGGGGGTCATTATCAAACTGCCTCCCGTGGTCGAACACCAGCACTTTCGGTAGGCCGAATCTGATTATGATGTTCCTCCAGATCACCTTGCTGACTGCCAGCTCGGTGATATTCGGAACTGCTTCAGCCTCGATCCATTTGGTAAAGTAATCGATTCCGACTGTTAAAAATTTCCGGCCCCCCCGTTGCCACAGCAAATGGTCCCAATATATCCATCCCCCACTGTGCGAAAGGGATGGGAGATAAGATTGGCTGAGTTCCTGGGCCGGGACATGAATTGTTGGGGCAAATAACTGGCATTTCCTGCATCTCCGGGTTAGGTCTTTTGCGTCGGCCAACAGGGTAGGCCAGTAGTAGCCTGCTCTCAGGGCATTGTGGGCCAGTGACCTTCCTCCTATATGATGGCCGCAAATCCCTGAGTGAATGTCATCTAAAACTTCCGCAGCTTGGTCTGCCCCCTGGCATTTGAGAAGGGGTGAGGAGAATGACTTCTTGTATAGTTCTTCCCCGATTAGTATGAACCACGCTGCTTTTGCTGGCATCCTTCTCTTTTGTGCAGGGTCAGAGGGAAGGGTTCCATATTTCTTAAACTGGATGATGGGGGTCATCCAGTCTTCGGGCCCTTTCTCTTCAATTGCATTGATCGTCTGGCAGGCGGTGGATTTTTCTTGGACAACGTCCACCCAGACTGATCTTCTTATGTCTTGCAGGCTGGAGCTGGCAAGCTTTGATAGGGCGTCCGCCCGGTTATTCTGGGATCGGGGGACCTGTTTGACTTCGTAGGATTTCAACCCTGATAATTCCTGCTTTACCTTCTCCAGATACGCAGTCATGGCCTGATCCCTAGCCTCGTACTCTCCATTAATCTGGTTAGCAATGAGCTGGGAGTCTGTGGCTAAGACAACTCGCTCTGCTCCTGCAGCCTTGGCCAACTTGATACCCACAAGGACGGCCTCATACTCGGCCTCATTGTTCGACGTAGGGAAGGTGAACCTGAGTGCATGCTCGAAGTCCATTCCTTCGGGGCTGGTAAGCACAACTCCTGCCCCCGCACCGTTGGCCGTGGAGGACCCATCTGTGTACACTGCCCATTCTCCTGCAGGGAGGTCATCCTCTTCTGAGTGGGAACACTCGGCCAGGAAATCCGCCAAAGCCTGCGCTTTGATGGCGGTCCTGGACTGGTATGATATTCCCAGCCCGCTCAATTCGATGGCCCATTTTAGCAGCCTCCCAGACTTCTCAAACTTCTCCAGTACCTTTTCCAGGGGTTGGTCGGTCAACACTACGACGGGATGCGCGTCAAAGTACGGCCTGAGTTTTCTGGCTGCGATAACGACCGCGTAGGCTGCTTTCTCGACCACCGGGTAGTTTCTTTCTGCTGCCCCCAGGGCGTGACTTACAAAATATATGGGCTGCTGGGCACTAGCCTCTTCTCTCAAGATTACCGCGCTCACCGTCGAATTGGTTACGGCGATATAGAGGAAGAGCTTCTCCCCTGCTACTGGTCTTGCTAGGGTAGGGAGTTTCTTCAAATGCGCCTTTAGTTGCTCAAAAGCTTCTCGTTGTTCGTCCTCCCATTTGAATTGCTTATTTCCTTTTAAGACTTTGAAGAATGGGGTTGATTTATCCGCCGATCTGGCGATGAAGCGCGCCAGGACGGCCATCCTGCCCGTCAGGCGCTGGATGTCTCTTATGGTTTTGGGTTCTGGGAGATCCAAGACCGCCTGAACCTTTTCGGGGTTGGCGTCTATCCCTCTGGAGCTGACAAGGAAGCCCAAGAACTTACCAGAACGAACTCCGAACGTACACTTTTTCGGATTGAGTTTCATTTTGTAGGCACGCAGGGATGAAAAAGTCTCCTGCAAATCCATCAGGTGTTCACTGTCTCCCTTACTTTTTACGATAGCGTCGTCGACGTAAGCCTCTAAATTCCTTCCTTTCTGGTCTTCGAAGACTTTGTCGACTAACCTTTGGTAGGTGGCGCATGCGTTCTTCAGCCCGAATGGCATCATTTTATACATATAAGTGCCGGAGCTAGTAATGAAGGCACACTTTACCCTGTCGGGCTGCCAAAGATACACCTGATGGTACCCTGAAAAGGCATCCAGAAAAATCAGCATAGAGTACCCACTAGTGGCGTCTACTAGCTGGTCTATTCTTGGGAGGGGGTAGCAGTCCTTCGGGCAGGCTTTGTTCAGGTTTGTGAAGTCTACGCACATCCTCCATGCACCCGACGACTTCTTAACCATTACGACGTTCGCCAGCCATTCAGGGTAGTCGCAGATTTCTATAAAATCCGCCTTCAAAAGTTTTTCTATTTCCTCCTTGATAGCCAGGTCCTTCTTCGCAGACATATTTCTCTTCTTCTGCTTCACAGGGCGAGCCTCTGGACTCACGTTCAGCCTATGAACGATGTGAGCCGGGTCGACCCCCGGCATTTCATCCGCCGAGTAGGCAAACACGTCCCCGTTGTCTCTAAGGACCCTGATCAGCTCCGCTTGGTAGGACTCTTCCAGGTCAGCCCCAATGAGGACTTGTCTTCCTGGCTCTAGGTCCACCAGCATGCTTTCCCCCCCTAGGTTCAAGGTGGTTAGCCGCCTGCTGGCCGGCTGGAATCTCTCCCTCTCTGCTGGGGGAACTGTCAGCTTTTCTTTTTCCTTTTCTCTCGGTCTCATGGGTCTGTAAGGCTACAGTGTAACAGTGTCTGGCTGATTCTTGATCCCCATGTACCTTTCCCTCCATGCCAAAGTCTGTCACATAGGCTACTGTTGGAGCTCTGACCGATATGGCGGCTTCAATTTCGTCCAATGTGGCTCTGCCTATCAGGGCGTTGTAGGCAGATTTCGCGTCTACCACAACAAATGATACCCTGACATTCCTGGCGGAGGTCCCTTCTCCGAACGTTACTGGCAAATCTATAATTCCCATGGGAAGCACGCCTGCCCCGCTGAACCCGTACAATGATCCCGGGGCAGGTTTCAGGTGTCTTTTCTCCAGACCCATTTTCTCGAAGGCGTCCTTGTACAATAAGTTCGTGTATGCACCAGTATCCACCATGCATCTTCTTACGATGTGATTACTGATTTCGAGGGATAGTACCAAGGGATCACTGTGGGGGTATATTACTCGCCCTGCATCCTCAGGGGTGATGCTCAGGGTCATACCCTTTGGACTTCCCGCCCTTTCAGCGTAGCAGATTTGATTTCTCAATTCGCGGATTTGCCTTTTCTGGCCTCTCCTGCTTGTCTGGCCCTCTGCATCCCCTGATATCACATGGATTATCAGGCGGTTCTGCGCCGAAGCTTCAGGCTTTTCCACTGTTTCTTTCTGGGTTTTGTTCCTTGCTGCATAGTTGCTCAGCCAGCCATTCCTGATGAGCTTCTCGATCTCATCTTTCTGGTGGCGGCATTCTTCGGTGGTATGCCCCACACAGTCATGGAACGTACAAAACTTCTTCGGGTCCCCCTTTGGGCTGCGTGGCTTACTCGGGCGATTCCATTTAGCTGTCTCCTTTTCTAGCTCGAAAATTTCCGCCCTGGATTTGTTGAGAGTTGTATAGCTGTCAAATCTGGGCTAGTAAGCTGCGCGCTCTTTCCTGGGGGTATCTCCTTCTTCGGCTCTCTGCTTCCCTGCCTCGGCTCTGCCGCGACCACTCTGCGGTCCCCCCTGCTACCTGGTAGGGCCTGCGGGGGTATCCGGTAGGCTGTGGAACTCCTCCTGCAGCATGAAACCTTCAGCAATTTTTTGAGCCTTGGCCAGAGTTTCTGACTAGGCCCTGATCATCTGATTCTTCATTTCTCCAGGGAGCAGAGAGTTGGTTAACGCATATGTTCCTGTTGTGTCATCTATTTCTTTGACCTGCTGGAAGGATAAGTCAAATCTCTTCAGGTACTCCATGACGGTCTCGCCCTTCCTCTGCCTAAGGGTCATTAGGTCGAACCGAGTAAGATGGCGTCTCTTGTTTCCAACATACTGATCTAGGAAGGCCTCTGCCAATTCGATGAAAAAGCTGATAGATCCCTGCGGCAAGTCCCTAAACCAACCCTGGGCTAGGCCCACCAGGGTGGTGGGAAAGATCTTGCCCCAGACTGCGTCGTCGGCATCGTACATGCCCATATGACTCTCATACGCAGCTAAGTGGTCTTCTGGGTCGGTCGTGCTATCGAATTTGACAGAAGGCATCTTGATTTTTGGGATAGGGTATCCCTGCACTTCTGGATGAAGCGGGGTTCTTGTAGGCCTTCCTGCCATCCTCGACCTGCTCCCTATGGAGTGGTAACCGTGATCCCCCCATCCATCAGGGGTCGGTTTCCTACTACCAGGGGAGCAGTGTCTGGGCGGTTGCCTGCTAATCGCTTCATCGTCCCATTTATCAGGGAAGCGATATCGCGGGCGCTTCCTCTGAGCAGGCTCGAGATTGCCCCCTTGACGATGCTTTGACCCGATAGGCTTCCCCTGATTAAGTCTTGACGGGAGGCTTTTAGACAGGCCCGGTGCTGGCTGCGAGTCTGCCACAGGTGTCAGCCGGGAGAAGACGTCGCCCTATCTTTCTTCCAGGCGCTTAGATGCAGGCTCTCTATGCCTCAACCGGTCCTGGAGGTCTTGGGACAAACCCCTTCTTTCACGGGCAGCGGTGGACTCCGTTGTGTGTATGGAGAACGCCTTCTACTGAGCAGGCTGCTCCTGGTTGCCTGCTGTAATGCGTCTCTACACTTGCGCATACACTTGGGCTGTTTTCTTTGCCTTCCTTTGGATCTTTCTGTCGGTGGTTCGCTTTGAGCCCCCAGTTCCTTCTCCACTTTCGAAGTGAAGCTGCCTGGGGGTCGTGGCGACCCTGCCTACCAGATCCTCCGGAGTAAATTCCTGGTTAAGCATTGCCGAAAAGAAGGCCGTCATTTGCGCCATCTGAGCAGGGGTGAGGTTTAAGGTTTGCCTCGGATGTGCCCTCTGCCCAGCGGTGACGGCGGTATCTTTACCGGGCGCTTCTTGGAGACTCGCCCGCCCTATCCCCGGGATCGTGGCAACGGGCGTCTTCTCCGGGAACGGCATGCCGTATAGGGGGGTCGCTAGTGGCACTGTCAGGCCCGCCCCTGAACTGGCGTCAACGATTTCAGGCATGATTTGTTAAAACTGGTTGATTTCCTGTGGATAACTCGTAGGTACAACCGAATTTCTTCCCCACAGACGGCGCCAAATTGTTCCGGTTAAGGAATCAATCAACCTGACTCTGAATTCGGGTCCTGGAATGTAGTGCTACTAATGTGACGAATGTTCGACTAATGTGACGAATGATCGGACCTTCCCGGCGGAGGTGGCCTGCTCCCTGCACAATGAACGCACAGGGCCTCGGAGGTGTCCGAGGGAACCCTCTCCGATGCCTAAGTCAGTCCGTGAATGCCTTAATGAACCTAGTTCGTGAGGAGCTAGGTGGCGTTTTTAGAGTGAGAATCTAGAGAGAGAAAATTCAACCTTTTGAATGTGGGAGGAAGGAAAGTATTTATACCTTCCTCCAAGAGAGAGAAAAGAGAGGGAAAAGAGCGGGAAAATGGGTGGACGACAGAGTGACACGTGGGTCTGTCTTGTCGACTCATTCTCCCTTACCTTAGGCAAAATGACGGAGGGGCCCCTGGTTTCCCATTCCCCTGCTGAAGGTGGGGGCACCTTGGAGGCAAGCAGGCAGGGAGCCTGATTGCCCTGCTCAGCGGACGGCGAGGCCCCGGCGGGTTGGTGAGCGCTTCCGAGGCTCTACACTTGGGTTATCCTGGTAACCCTTCGCTGATTGGCCTGCAAGGCAGGCCTTTTCCCGCTCATGGATCGGGTCGACCCGAGGCCTTCTTGACAGGCGCCTCGGTTCGGGGTATCGACCCCCACCAATATTAAAAATAAAATTTAAAGTATAATAAAATATTATTTCAAAATTTATAGTTTCTGAAAAATATAAAAGTTTATCAAAATATAAAATAAGTCGTACTTAATCGATTTACAAAAATTTGACGTAAAATCATTTTTTAAAAATAATTATGAATGTCGTGTAAAAATTTCGTAATAAATTAAATTCATTTATTTTAGAAAATACAATTTATACAGTTTTACCTATGTAAAAATAATAAGTAAAGTTTTATTAAAATAAAACATTTTACAAGTTACTAATTTACTCTATTATTATAATATATAAACAAATGTAAAAGTACTAAAGAAAATTAAATATATGACCAAAATTACAATTATATACAATACATACAAAACATAAAGTACATATAATAAATATACATAGCAAATAGAAATAAATCAATAGAATGATATAAGTAAATTTTATTCGTTTAAGTTCTTTTATTCATTTTCTCAATTTTCATATAGACAGAAATGTAAATATGATAAATAAATTAAACAAGTGATAATTAAGTCGAGTTGAATTTAGTCATAAATAGTATATATATATAACACAAATAAAATATCACGTAACATATATATATATATATATATATATATATATATATATATATATATATATATATATACACACACACACACATATATAAAAGTAATTTAGTAATACAAATAAGCCTAAATATCTAAGTAAGCAATTTATTAAATTACTAACATAATATACTTATATATAAGAAATGTTGTTAGAAGAAAAGTTTGGTTACCTTAATAGCTATTACGGAGTATTTATTAACGTTATTAAGAATTAAGGTTGACGGGTCAATAATATCGTCTACGTAAGAAAAGTCATTTTTTTCCTCCTTTAAAGAAATTTTCGGGTCGAAATGATTTGACCCAAATACGGTTCTAAAAAAGTGATTCCGTCAATTACTGGGCAACACCTCATTTCCGATGCTCCAATTATAGAAAAGGACGAAAGAGTAAATATAATATGTAGTACGGAGTATATATATATATATAGAGGGGTTCTAATGAGTCCCTATATATGTGTTGAGTCCCTAAGTCCTCATTCCATCCGTTGGATGGGAGATGGATCAAGGGACGAGATAAATCACTGTTTTAATAAAAAAAAAAAAATTAAGAAGATACTGCATCCAACAAAATAGGAAGGTGAATATTCAGTAACGTAACATCTCGTTCATTCAATCATTCATTCTCTCTTTCATCAATTCCGTTTCCGCCACCTTCTTCTTCATCGTTCTCTCGCCCATTCAATCATCATTCTTCAAAATCACATCCAGTCATCATCATCTTCATCGCGTCGCTGCCATTTATTTCAATACCACACAATCAATAACACATTAAGTCAATAATCATCTTCATCGCGCTGCTTTTCATTCAATCCGGCTTCTACTTTTCATTCAATGGCTGATATGCAAATCGTGGAAAAAACAAACTGTGAGTGTATATTGTAGTTTATACTTGAAAGGATATGGAGTCATTAAGATGATACTAAATTGTTAGTTTCTACTTTTCTACGTTGAACTATAGTAATGCTGCACATTTATCACATGATGCCTGCGCACAGAAAAGGTATTCGGTTATTTTAGTTCAGATACTATGTTACTTTAGTGTAGAATGTCCGTTATTTTAAAGTCAAACTTCTATTACTTTTATGATATGTTACTTTAATTCCTCGAAGATGTTACTTTAGTCCTTAACGTCTGTTATTGTAACGCATTAGTGAGTCACGGGGATATTTGAAACCGCTTCTAAATAATAATTTAAAAAGATATTGTTTCCTATAATAGTGGGAGTCATTAAGATGATACTAAATTATTAGTATCTACTTTTCTACGTTGAACTGCATACTAAATCATAAAGATATTGGATTACTTTAGTTCACATAATGTGTTACTTTAGTGTAGAGTGTCTGTTATTTTAATGCCAAAGCTCTATTACTTTTATGGTCTGTTACTTTAATTCATAGAATTTGTTACTTTAGTTCTTAACATCTGTTATTGTAGCGCATTAAAGAGTCATTGGAATAAATGAAACCGCCGTATTAAAATAATGATTAAAAAAGATATTGTTTCCTATAATAGTGGGACGTGATTGCCAACAAAATAGGAAACAAAATAAAAAGAGTAACTGTCCATTCAAAGAAATATACTGCTTCACTATGGTCCACGACTTCCAATCAAAATAACCTACAAATCAAAGTACACGATTGCAGTCAACGAATCATAATAGACGTTAGGCCATTAATCTTCAACCTTCTGCCGCTGCAACATCTCTTTCTATGGCTGATATTCAACCTGTCAAAGAAACAAACTGTAAGTTTTTTGTTAGTGATTTATACTGTATACAGAAGCAATTACAATTCTCCATATTATTAGATTTTACGCCCATTGTATGTATACTGCATGGTATCACATACTTTTTAAATACGTGAATGATATATACCTGGAGTTATTTTTGTGCACACCATTCGTTACTTTAATGCACACTAACCGTTACCGTGGAGACAGACATTTGTTACTTTATGTCTATCTTATACGCATCTTCTGTTAATTTAATTATCTCACTGAACTGGTTTGTTTTTTAGTTGACGCAGAAGCACACGAATGGTGCAGGGATGTAGGTGAGACTTTTACGCCATACGTAGGCCAGATATTCAAAGAACTGGAAGAAGCGGTAAACTTTTATAAAATCTACGCATTGGCCTGCGGGTTCGATGTGAGGAGGTACACAACGAAAAGATGGCGGGGTGGTGAGATTAAATCAAAGCTGCTAGTATGCAACAGGCAGGGTTTTTACAAAAAAAAAGTCAACGGAGATGCGGCATCCAAGGAGGGCATGTCGAACGGGGAAGCAGTGGAGGGGAAGACAGAGGGAGTCGCTGTGGAGGAACCGAAAAGGAAAACAAAGGTCCATCGTGTTGGCTGTATGGCAAGAATTAAGTTGTTCAGCAAAGGCGGACCTCTTACAATTGTTAAGTTTCACAGCGGGCACAACCACGAGCTAATTTCACCAAAAGACAGAGAGTTCCATAAGTTATCGAGAAACCTCACGAAGTACCACAAGCAAATGATCCTGAACAATTCACGGGTATGTGTTGAGTAGCTTCTTGGTAATATTTAATTGAGATCACTGTGTGTTTAGTTCACTGCGCCATAGTTAATATTTTGTTACTCTAATGCACATTCTGTGTTACTGTGGTTTATACACTCCGTTACTTTAATGAATGCCGTCTGTTAATTAGCAATTACTGGTTACTCAATCAACATGTTACTTTAATGACGTCTAACAGTCACTTCAACATTTGTCATACCTTACTTTAATCAACGAGTTGTTGCAGCTGAAGATCAGTGCAACGCAGACTTACAAGATGTGTAAGGAGCAGGTTGAAGGGTTCGCAAACGTAGGCGCCAGCCTGGTCGACTTCAAGAACTTTGGAAGAGATATAAAGTGCTTCATCCATGAGAGGGACGGTCAGTTATTCATCGATCGTTTCAGGGGTATGACGGACAATCGGAAGGGATTTTTCTTTGATTACGACCTGGATGAGGATGGTAGTTTGAGCATGGTCTTTTGGGCTGACGGTGTTGCTAGGAGGAACTACAGGTTATTTGGTGACGCAGTTTCGTTCGACCCAACATACGGGACGAATAAATATAAGATGATATTCACCCCATTCACCGGTGTCGATCACCACAAACGATCGGTGACTTTCGGTGGCGCTCTCATCGCGCACGAGGATGAGAAATCGTTCAACTGGGTGTTCGAACGGTTCCTGACGGCTATGGGCGGCAAGGAGCTTGAGTACATCATCACCGATCAGGACCCCGGTATCATTGCATTGTTTGAGAAGATGTTTAAATCGGCGTGGCAACGGTTTTGTATGTGGCATATAATGAATAAGGTACCCACTAAATACGGTGCCTCGCGGGCCGACTACCAGGAATTCCTGAAGAAATTGAATGCAATAGTGTGGGATGACGAGATCGATGAAGCGGTGGATGGAAATAATGGAGGAGCACAACGTGGGGGATGTTCAGTGGTTCGAAACTGCGTTTTCGATTAGGAAGCAGTGGGTCATGGCGCACTGCAGGGATCTGAAGATGGGAGGCTTAATGCGAACAACACAGAGATCGGAGAGCGAAAACAGTTTCTTCAAGCAGTTTGAGAACCAGCATGGAACGTTGGTTGAATTCTGGATGCGGTTCGAGAGCGCCATGGATCAGCAGAGGTATAACCAGAAAAAGCTTGACAGCGAGAATATACAATCTCTGCCGAAGACAGTGACCCACCTCCTAATAGAACAGCACGCTGCAAGGGTCTACACCCACGCGGTGTTTGATGAATTTCAAGAGGAGGTAAAGTGTTCAGTGGGGACGTGCAGTGTGAGAGGTTTTGCTGAAAGGGATGGGTTTGAAGTAACTACGGTGAGGGATGCCACAAGGGGTAAAGAATTTCTAGTCCACTACAAACAAGGTACGCAGTTTCCTGCTTGCTGTCTTCTTTTATACGGGATTTATAAGTTAAAGTGACAGGATGAATGTATTAGAGTAACACAACTTATCGGTTAAAGTAATGCGGTTTGTAGGTTGTTTGTAGATCAGCACAGGATGCAGTATTAAAGTTTTGTATCAAGCACCTTATGAGTTAAAGTAACAGGATGCACGTGTTAAAGTAACACATAGTATGAGTTAAAGTAACGCGAACGGATTAAAGTAACACGCATTAAAGTAACACATGTATTAGAGTAACACGTAGTCTCGAGGGATTTATGAGTTTGTGGGTTGTATATCTGATAGTCTTAATGCTATACTAACCTCCTGCAGAAACGTCGGACGTCAAGTGCACGTGTAAGTTGTTTGAGACAAGGGGAATACTGTGTCGACACATAATTTGGATATATTCCTCGAAGGGCCTGACCAGTATACCCGATAACTACGTTGCTGGAAGGTGGTCGAGGGATGCACTGCGCAAATATCGTGTTGTTGATGACGGTGTGGAAGGCGATGAAATTGACATCATAGACGGGAAGCAGATAGAGATGTCTAAACTGTGGTCGGAAGTTCATGAGACGATGGGTATTCTACGGTCTGCTAATAAAGAAGATGTGGAGAACATGTGCGCTTTGATCCGCGAATTCAGGATGAAGCTTAAGCCGATTGGGAGTAGCGAGACATTGAATAAAACCCAAGAATTGGAAGAGATGCTAGGATGTACGTCAACAGCAGAGATAACGATACTCCCGCCCAAGATTTCCAAGAGAAAAGGAAGCGGCAAGAGGTTGTTATCGAGCAAGGCGAAATCCGTTGCACTTGCAAAGAAGCCGAAGCGCATGTGCAACAATTGTAAGAAGATGGCGCACCACGACAAGAGGAATTGCCCCAATCCCTTTGCAGCACGGCCACCACCGCCTGTCAAAGAACCGTCTGACGATGAATCAGAATCAGAGTCAGAATCAGAGGAAGAAGATGAGGACGAGGATGAGGAAGATGTGGAAGATGAACCAGTATTCTGATTAGGGGAATTTGCTTCCTTAGAGTAACATAGCTTATTCTTTAGAGTAATAAATTGGCAACATTACAGTAACATATTTTTTAAAGGTTTATTTAATTACAAATATTCATTCCTTGGAGCATATAATAATTAGAGGAAGATTCAGTTAAAGTAACACACGTTATTCATTAAAGTAACGTGATGGATGAGTTAGAGTAACACGGGATATCATTTTATAAGTGTTGATCGAATTGCAGATATAAATTCCTTACAGATATTCATTCCTTGGAGAATATAATAAGTAGAGGAAGATTCAGTTAAAGTAACACACATTATTCATTAAAGTAACGTGATAGATGAGTTAGAGTAACACGAGATATCATTTTTTAAGTGTTGATCGAATTGCAGATATAACTTCCTTGCAGATATTTGATGGAATGTCATAATTGACTAGAGTAAGAATTAAGGTAAGAATTAACGTGCAGCGTAGAAGATGTAAGAATTAAAAGTAACACATGACATCCATTGAAGTAACAAATTGTTTGAGTTAGAGTAACAATGTTTAAGGGATAGAATGACATTGAGTCACAAAGTTTAAGGGACAGGGTAACCTTGTACAAAACGACGCTTAGTTTTTTGGTTAAACCTTGTACAAAATAATGGTCAATTAATTCATTTGCTGACTATCATTTCCGGCTCTTTCCTCGCGTAGCCTTCAATTCTTCAATTAAATTCGGCCTAGCTGCCACAAACTTATCTACATCACCGATCAACCGCCTTCGAGACATGTTCAAGCTGGACCACCAGGTATCTTCTGTTTACCTTCCTGTGGAGGTCTTCGTTATTGAATTCGCGGCCCTCGTACAAAAGCATGTGCATCAGAAGAAATATCCCTGACTCCTCCTTGTTAATGGTTGTGGACTGCCAACCAAGCTTAACAGCGCGGAACCTGTACGACATAATTTCCTCCGCACCAGGAACTTTATAGTAGTCAAGGAAATCACTCATCGACGCCACCTGAATATCATTGATGATAATAGTCAAGGAAATCACTCATTGGTGCATAAGATTGTGATAAAAAACTGATGAAATGAATAATAGAGAGGCTCACAATTGTCTTGGTGGCTGCAAAGAGATCTGTTTCTCTGATCGCTGTGTAGCGATGGTGGTCGAGGAAATCGACTGTCTTCTTCTTTCGGTTGAGGGCTACGCAGGAGAAGTACCCGTCAACGTTGATGGGCACAAAGATCAGATCAGCGTCCACCTGCAATGTATCGCCACAGTTACTCTTGAAAGTATGCCATTCCTTCAACAATGCGTTTGAATTCCTTAAGGACGATGATTGGAGATTTTCAGCAACAATCCTCATGATCGCATCCTGTAAAAAGGTTGGAATTGTGTGAATATTTGCAGTAAATACAAGGTAATTAGTTGGTGTCCTTGTGCTGTAGTGATACACGTCACTTGTTACTGCAACAGGTGGAGAGTGTTACTTCAATGCATGTGAAGTGTTACTCTAATCAAGAACTTTCCAAAAAAGAATCAGAACATGAGGCAAAAATAATTCATATGTACTATATATCCTAATGCACACTGCCCCATGTACCATAATATTTCTGTGAATAGACTCCTACAAAGTAACACGTTAGACATACCGTCTGTCGTAGACCAAAGAACACCAGCTTGGGATAATCATCCGACCCGCTCCCGTCCGCGACGAGACTTTTCAGAAGCATTGACCAGCACTCGACGATAGAGGACGACATGTCATTACCCGGGAGCATGAACATCACATCACCCCGGGTCATTACAGCCAACGGTGAATACTCCGCAACCATGTCGCTGCATTCAGGACAGATCAGTATGCATTGCGAACAAGAGATAGGTAACAAAAATTAAAACAACAAATATATTCCAAATATGTGTAGTGTTTGTCTTATTACACTACTAGAATTAGTGTTCATTCCAACGGAAAAATTCCTACGAATATTGGAAGGCGTCGGAAAAGTAATAGTTCCTACAAATATTTCCTACGGAATCCTATTTCGTCGGTTCTTGAAAGCCCCCTACGAAATTCCTACGGATTTTTGGTTGGAAACATTTTGGGCTACAGAATTTTCCGTAGGAAAATTTCTAGGTCCAAAAAAATTATAATTTCTAGAACCGTTAACTAATGTTAATACATAAATTATTTTTGAAAGTTTTCGATGTATTTATTAGTTAACTATGGTTACTGCCCTAAAAAACCGTTAACTAATTAATAAATACGCTCTGATGAAAGTTTTGGATGGCTAGAAGTTTTGGGATGAGATTTTTTTTGTAATGTGATATTTGAGATTATTCCTTTTACGACAAATTTTGTTACATCCTTGATTTTTATAAACTAAAAACTTATTCATATTTTATCCTGTTTGCGGTTTAGCCCGTAATTATTGAAGTTATTATAAAAGTGATTTATTTTTCAATCGTTTTGAGCTCCTAAAATTCTAATTATCTCGGAAAATCTTCTTATATTTAAAATATATTTTTATTTTTGTTTCGAATTATTTATTCATTTAATTCTTATTGAACTTCTATTTCGACGATTTGAATTCTAAACTCTTTCGATTTGTACTTCAAATGCAATTTGTGTGAAAGTCTTTTCATACTTAAAATATATTTTCATTTTCGTTTTGATATACTTATTCATTAAGTTCTTATCGACTATTTAATTAGAAAATTCTTTTATTATAACCTCGAAACTCTATTTTCGACTCGAAGCTCATTTTAATTAAGCTTCATCGAAACATTTATTATTTTCCTAAAAAAATCAATTTAATTTATTTTTTGTACATTCGTTAATTTTCTCAAAAAACGCTATTTTAATCGTAGACGTTTATTTTATTCTCGTCACTTTATTTTTCCTTTCAATCTAATTATTTATTTTTCTAAACTTCGTTTTTGTCTCATATATTTATTTTAGCTTCGAGGAATATATTATTTTATGAATATTTATATTTGGTCTAATTTACTTTTCCAACTCAGTCTTAATTCGATTTCTTGCTTATGCCGACTTTTGACTTATGTCGACTTTTGACTCGATGTCTATTTTTACCGTAACACCACTTACTTGAACCGTTTCATCATTTTATTTCCGACCCATTTCGTTTTAAACCTATTTTCTTTGGAACCCCACTTCCTGCTTTATTAATTAGCCGCTCACCCAGTCACCCTGCTTCCCCTTCTCCATTCATCTTATTCATCTGTCTTCTTTCACATCACACACCATCAACCTTTTTTTTATCATCATCGCTAATCATCACCATTTCTGATCAATACTCGATCAACATCTATCGAAAACAATCAGCATAGATGCATTGTTTTCTTCGTCAACCTTTCATTCCTTGTTCGTATTCCTACCGCCATCTGTAACTTCTTCTGCCGGCGTTGGTGGCTAATTTGGTTAAAGGTAGTCCTCCCTTTCTTCTATTTCTCGTCGTTCTCGTTTGTCCTCTGTTTGGTTTTCGTTGTTTGGTTTTCGTTTATCTGATTTGGTTTTCGTTTGTTCGTGTCTGATTTGGTCTTCCCTTTCATCCCATTCGCTGTTTGGTTCTTGTTCTCCGTTATGCGCCGCATCTGCTGCTGTTGTTGTCGGTGATATTGTCCGATGTCATTGCTGCCTATTGTTTTGTTTTTGCGTCTCTATTCCGTTATTCTTGTCGCTGTTCTTGTTCGCACTACTGTTGTTTGCACGTTCGTCTGCTGTTGCTTGGGTTGCTCTCGGTTTCGATGTCCAATTATCGTTTACTGATATGTGTTGCTGCTATTTTCGTTACTACTGTTGCGTTGTTTTGCGTGCCTAGTTTGCTGTTGCTATTTGTTTTCTTTGCTATTGCCGTCACTACTGTTGTCATCTCCTTCTAAGAATTATTTATTTCTCTTCAATATATTGCATATTCAGTCCAAAATCGCTATAGAAATCGATAACAGCAACCCTAGACAATTCTTTGGAAATGATAAATAAACGGGAGATGCTTACTGAGGTAGTTTGCTTATTTGCCATCCAGTCCTCTCTAATATCGGTACCATTTGTTTTGTTCTTTCGTTGCTTATTGATTGATTTTATATCTGATTTGCTGTCTACTTGTTCTACAGTTCGGACACAGCCTTCTTTGAAGGCATAAGTGATAAACGAGAGACAACTTCTCGATCTATCAGGCTGACTTAGTTGGTTGAACTTAGGAAATCGAAGTTGATGAAGTTGATATTAATTCCACTAGCTTGGGAGCTGCTCGTTGTATGCATTTATATTTGGTGAGAAGTTCCTCTATTGTTATTTAAGCGACTAATCAACAATTTCTGCATCTAAAAGGGTCCAATTACTAGAAAACAACACTCCGAGTATGATTTACCCTTTGTTTTTGAAATTTAATGAATTTATGATACCCAAGTTGCTGAACTTGCTGAAAAACAACTTACTATGCTCTCATGTATGGTATCTGCTACTCTTGAGCCTAAAATTAGGTATGTATCTCTTATTTACATTCTTCTAAACAATTATAATTGATATCCAGTTTTCCCCGTAATCATCCAAATGTCTTGCGTTAAATGGAAATCAAAAGTTGATAAAGGGTTAATAAAGACGGTTTAGTAGTTGGAATCCCTTGTGGCTCGAAAAATTGAATCTGAATCCATAGCACAAGCCAAAAGGAAACAAGGCCCTTAGTCTGCTAGACAAGAATTTGTGTCTGATTCTATTTTATTTAAATCTAAGTAATTACCCAAATGTGGATTTCCTTCAATTCTTATCTTTGACTTGATTACATTTATGTCATATGTAATTCTGAGAACTAACAAGTAATTTTTTCTGGTGTTCATTTCAGAGTTTGAAATCTGATCCTAATTATACCAAATCGTGGTGAAAAGGGTTTTCAGGCGACCAAATATCGGAAAGGTGCGTGTACCAAGTGGCTACTTCTTTTTCGCTTCTGCTAGCACTAGTTTTTTGTGTTTACTTTTATTTTTTTTGTTCCGTTACCTTTTTAGGATGTAGGTTTGCTTTAGTTTTGCGCACTTGATAAGTGAGTTGAAGGAAACAAGAGTGGTACCTCGTGAGATTGGATAAAATTTAGTGATATTAGGTTACGTTTATGCCGTTATGCACTAGAGCATGCATGATATATTCTTTTAAATTATGGAGTATTATTATGGTTCACCAACATGCTGATACTACAAGTGACACCCGACATGACATCTCCAACATACTTATACATGATATATTCTTTTAAATTTTATGAATCTTCAATATAAGTCATCTAGTCTTATATTGTTTTGTAATTAGTTAGTCGTCCTCGGGTTATTTTCAGTGAAGTTAGTCGTATATATATGAAAAATATTACAGTATATTTTTATTTTATTTTGTGAATATACTGATTAAGAATATTTTGTTTTGTTACCACCAGGTATTTCATTTCGCAAATGATGTCATTACACCAAAACGAAACGAGTGATTGTCACTTTGACAAGATGAAGCTACATTGTATGAATATTTTTTTAAGAAATTTCTAATGTATTTGTATCTAGTTTAGTGAACTAAATTAGGGATGTATACAACCTACCGGCGTATTTATAATATTGTATCTCAATTTTTTAAATTTATTGATCTTGATTAATACTCCGTAATTTATATATTTATTAGGCCTGGATTTATCATTTATTAATTTTTTTTATAAAATGTGTTTTCAATGCTTCTGTGTGTCAAGTTATGATTCCTTAAAATTTGATCGACTAACTTCTTGACGTTTCAAGTGTCAGAAATGCTGACCTAATAGGTGTCAAGTATAAAGCTTGACGCTTAAAAGTGTCACTAAAATCGACAGCAAATAGCGACGGAAAATCTTGACAGCCTAAATTCTGACGCTTATAAAAAGCGTCGAGAAAATAATATCAACGCTTTTATGTCAAGAATTAGCTCAATAAGCGTCGAGAAATAAGAGATTGGCTATAGTGCGACGAGGTTTCGTAGGAACAATATTTTGGTCAACAGATCCATGTGACGAACCGTTCCTACGGAAATTTCCGTGGGAAAGTTAATTCCTACAAAATCTACCATAGGAAGCAATTTATTTCCGACGAATTATACCGACGGATTCGTTCCTACGGATTTTCCGTAGGAAAGTGGTTATTCCGACGAAAATGACCATGTTTCCTACGGATTAGGTCCGTAGGAATGACACTAGTTTCTTGTAGTGTATTACCTGATGTTGTAGTTTTTGTGCTCAATTAAGCAGTAGTCCACGACATTTTCCGCAATATTTCAACAAAGCCCAACAGGGTCCTGTTGTTTGAAAGGAACGGACATGCCATGGGTGCACTGGGATCTGGATCACCACAGTCAATGGAGCAGCCTAAGCCGTCCCCGTTCCCCCTAGATCGACTCTAAGAATAGATAATTCACCGGCAGTGTCCGGTGATATATACGCGGTTTCTACAGCAGGTGTTCCTGGAGTGGATGGTAGCACGCGACTCTTTTTAGAGGGTCACACGTCGGGTGTCGGCTCTCGTGACCTCTTTTCAGACTCACTGCCGGCCGTGGCAACATCTGACATAGTCTTACTGATGGCAAGGTTGGCTTTGTCAGTTACAAAGGAGGACACCCGCGAAATCAACACGTCCCTCTCCTTGTTAATGTCACAGAGACACAGCGTCGCGGCAATTTCTGCCCTATACAGATTGTTGGCCTCGCTCGTGCCCAAGGGACAGTCGAAGACCTCCCCGGCGTACAACATCATGTGTATCATGAGGTATACGCCGCAATCATTAGCCGAGAACCCGCTGCCCTGCCATCTGAACGGGATGTTGACAAGAGGGAACGAAGAGACGTTGGATCCCTTGTTGATGCCTCGCTGAACCATGTACTTGCCCATTTCTTCAGCCTTGGTGGTATAAGATAAAATAAAGTAAATACATATAAGACTGAGAAAATGATGAAAAATTTGCCCAAAATTTGTTTTTTGGCCATCCTTATATAGGACGTTGTGTGTATAAGAATGTTTAAATATATACCAAAAATGAGCAGACTTACCGAGAGCCGTGCCATCCCAACGCAGGGCAAACTTTCAAACTCCCCCTCATCGTAAGACCTATTATCAAGGTATTCAATCCGCTGTGCCAAAAAATTGATACACGCGCAGCTGTAATGGTCATTGTTTTCCGACAGCACCGGAACGAATACCTGTAGGTAGGAAATGGATATCGTGTTGGTGTTGCAAATATGTACTAGTGTAACAGTGAGAAGAATGTATAATCAACTGACAGATTGTGTGGTTAAAAGAGAGTGGACTTTAAAGTAACAGATAATATGAACTAAAGTAACAAGTTGTATGAATTAAAGTAACATCATATATTCTGATAATAATGTAGATGATAAACGTTAAAGTAACGGGTCTCATTGATTAAAGTAGCACATATTGTTCACTAAAGTAACGTCAATTATTAGCTAAAGTAACAGAAGATATGTTAGAGTAGAATGCAGATTTACAAACATTCCAGTATTACAGAATATGAGATCTAAAATCAAAAATACCAGGTCAGAATCTAGTTCGAGATTCCCTTCATTTTCAGCGAGCCATATGTTCCAGAAGTTGAACAATTCCTCGCTCATGTCCACCGAGACACCACCCTTTCTGCTTCTCCAAATCTGGAGAGCCGCATCCTACATGATATTTGTTGCATAAAAATATTATATCGACTGCTATGATGCCATTATATTAATGTTACTAGAGTTTTAGACAGGCAAGTGAATAAATTGGCTTACGCTGTGGCTGACACCAAAGAAGCAGCGTGATGTCCGCCGCGGTGCAGACTGAGCAGCTGCCATGTGATTCAAAAGTATGCACCAGCTGTCAATTACAGCATTCAAGAGTTGCTCTCCAGGCGCCAGCGTGGCCAACTCACCACGCGGTATGTTGAAAAAGTCACTGAACCTCACCATCATCTCCCTGCAAATATTCGAACTGACTATGTAACACTGAAAAAAAATCGACAATAAAACAAACCAATAAAATTAGGTGATGTAGACCACTTACGATGTACTGTATTTATCATTTTTGTTGAAGACGTAGTGTAGACACCCACAGTCAATTACGTCTTTCTTCACCGACAAAACAGACCTGAAAAGCCTGCTGTCCCTACTCAAAAAGTCCGACAACGTAAGCTGGTAAGGCTCCGGGGCTTCGCAATCCCATGAGCATCCAAGCCTCTCATCGACGACTTGCATGCAACCCAACCGCCTGTCAGAATGAAAAAAGTATGGGTGGAAGACCTTCCTTTCGTCTACTTCCACCGACAAACACTCACACACCTCCTCACCGACCTCCTCATCTCCGAATCTATCCTTGTCCCACAGAGACAGCACAAGTCCGCGGTCGGTCTGTTCCAGCAATCCCTCTTGAATAACATCATTAACCTCAGCTGTCGAGTACAGCTGATAGTTAAGATCTTCCTCCTCATTTTGATTTGTATTTTTGGCCTCAAATAACGGCCCCTGCAATGACAGCTCCCTAGCGTGACGGAGCGCCTCACATACTTCATCCACCACCCGGTGAAGCTCTGCTCCTCCCCAGAATGACTGGGAAGCTTGTGATGGTACCGGGTCTTCGGGTAATGGATTGCCCGACATTATCCGCCTGATCTTGGCAGCATGTGAAACCCACCAGTCATGAAATGCGACCGCATTCCTTCCCATCAACAGATGAATATGATGGACATCCTGCATGAAAAAATAATTGTGATGCAAGTATGTACTTAAGTAACAGTGCAAGTATGGAATGTATAATCAGTTGACATATTGTGTAGTGAAAAGAGAGTGGACACTAAAGTAACAGATGAGATAAACTAAAGTAACAAATTGTGTGAATTAAAGTAACATCATATATTCTGATAATAATGTAGATGATACAGGTTAAAGTAACGGATCTCATGCATTAAAGTAACACACATTGTTCACCAAAGTAACGTCAGTTATCAGCTAAAGTAACAGAAGATATTGAAGAGTACCATGCAAGTTTCCAAGTCAGACACATATAGATTACTTAATTAATGAATTAATGACATGATTACTTATATCCGCAGCCTTGGCCCTCAGTTCATTATCATCTTCAAGACCACGGGCAAGCTTGATAGTGGTGAACTTATCGACCTCTTGCACGGGCGATGTCATATGATCGGACTGACCGCCCTGCGTAATCCTCAACGGCGAGGTCGGGTGAGCCCTCTTCACCACATGAAAGCAACGAGGGTATTCCACATCCCATCGGGTCAGCCGCCCGGGCCCACCAGCTATAATCTCACCTGCCACCCGTTCATACATGCGCGGGCCATCCCAGTGCTTGATCAAAGGGAGATCGCTCGGGTTCGGGAGGTTACGGTAGTCAAAACGCTGGAAGTATGTGATCATTAAAAATGGCAAACAGCCAAGCATGTACGATGGTCGACTGAATACAAAATCCTCGCACGCACTAGTGAGTCCCTCCAATATGAACGTACACCAGTCAATGTTTTTAATTTGCTGTACATCTTGCACAGCCTTCAACAATCTCAGATCAACACCGTGATTGGACGTCGGGTTGAAGAAAATCGACATGCTGTAGAGCACGAACATCTGACAGAAAAGCTCTCCACCTTCCACATCCTCCTTCAGTCTGGTCAGGACCCTTGAGAGAGGGATTGCGTCACAATCATTGACGACTTGGAACTCGGCCCTCCACTTTTTCTTTAGCATGACAACAGCCTCCTCTTCAGCTGCCTTCGACCGACCCATTGGAAGCAGCTCGATGGGGTCCGGTCCAGAAGGAAGAAGGAAGCAGTCATGCACATCGTGCTTGGTCACCAGAAACTCGTGGCTCCCACATCTGAATATCAGCGTATCGTCGCTGAATAATTTTATGAAATCAGTGGCATATTTCACGGGGAAGGTTTTTAGTCGCATTTCAAGTACGCCACCAAACCCAATACTTGAAAGCGCCTCACGCTGCCTCTGGTTTAGACTTGAAATTAATTCAACCAGGAACTTCGGGCTACACCTGACAGATAAAGTGCCACCGTCTTCAGTATATACTTTCTTCAACTTGGACAGCTTCTTCGCCCGTCCTGCCTTCTCCGGACCCATTGGCTTCTTCTCGCCAGCGTCTGTAATTTTACTTTTTTTTGCCATCTGAAATGAGGTATTATCAGAATAAAATCACAAACAACGAAAAGAGTGGAGGACTGGATACACCTTGAACAAATTGGCATAGTATATAGATCAAAATAAAGGTTTGTGAAAACCACGGTAACATGTTATGCGAATTAAAGTAACGAAATTAAAAGTTGGAGAAAAAGGATCCTTGTATATGGAGTTACGCATTACAGTGACAGACATTATGTATTAAAGTAACAGATAATAAGCATCACAGTAACAAGTCATGTGAATTAAAGTAACACCATCAGATCCAGTTGTGCAGGTTGGACGTAAGTAGTATAAAAGAATAGACTTAGTTGTGCATGTTATACATTAAAATAACGAATGATACAAGTTAAAATAACGAAGAATGTACATTGAAGTAAGACAACAAAATGTTTATGCCATATATGCAGGGGAACAATAGTTCGCAGAGTGTGTATAATCAATTTCGAACATGAAAACAATTAAATTGGCATAAAAAGCAATTAAATTGGAAAGAAGTGTAACGAAATATAAACTGATTTAACCTAATTTACCTTAATTCCGCAGATGAAGAGTTTGTGAATACAATGAAGCTTGAATACAGCTGCGTCATAAACACAAACTCTGAGAAATATATTGAAAGAATAATGCAGTAATTAAAACTCCCAAAAAAACCTAATTTACCTTAAGTTCGCAGATGAAGACTTTGTGAACACAATGAAGTTTGAATAAAGCTGCGTCGTTGGCGATTGTGAAGGAATGTTTGTGAACGAATGACTTCAACGTTCGAGGGTTGAACGAAAATAAAGATGAAGATGAGAAGATGAAGATGAGAAGACGGTGAAAAGAGAGAAGACAATGAAAAGTGAGATGAAAGGTGAATGATGTAGGCGGGAAAATTGGGACTTGAAAGTACTTCAGTAAGAAGGAAAGGAAGTAAACGTGGGTTGTGGAGATACGTGAAGGGGTTAATAGGAGAGAGAAAAGGCAGTAGAAAATTAAGGGAGGAGAGAGAAACAAAATATTTTATTAAGATATTTTAGTTATTTCCTTAATTACGAAAACAAATCTTGACCATTAATCTGTAATTAATCGAAGGCTAAGATGGGGACTCACAGACTCAACATGTATAAAGGGACTCACCTGATCCCACTTCTATATATATATATATATATATATATATATATATATATATATATATATATATATATATATATATATATATAGATTCGGGATCCATTGAGGCAGCCTAACTCCCTGCAACCGTTGAGGCAGCATCTGGGCCGTTAGATCTGATTGAGATCAACGGACCAGGCTTGATCAAAATTCAAAGCACAAAAACAAACGTGCGCCATCTCCTTCATTTCCTTTTGAATTAGTCGACTTTCTCTCTCTAGAAATTTGTTTATTTTTTCATTCAAATCATTCGATCATCTTCATCAGTTCCGTTGCAGATCTTCATCGTTTGATCTTCATCATTTTTACTTGCAGATTTAATTGTGCTCACTCGTAAAATCGAGCGTCTTCATTATTTCAATTGCAGATCTTCATCATTCGATTATCATCATTTAAGTTGCAGATTTCATTTTGTTCACTTTGTAAATTCGTTTGTATATCAAGGAATTCTGTTCTTGATTATCAAGGAATTCTATGTTTGATTATCAACGATTTCTGTTCTTGATTTGATTGTTGTCATTTTCACTTGCAGATTTGATTGTAATCCTGAACAATTCGTTTAGAGAAAACTGATTATGAACCTGCTGATCCAAGTAGACAATCGATTATCAAGAATTACGTAGATTCTGTACTGATTCTCTGCTGAATTATTTTGATAACTTATGATGTACATATTTGTCACTGAATAATGTTGATATTTTGATATCAGTTGTACATAATCCATCTGAGGACATCACTAGACATAATTCTATATTAGTTGTACATAACTCATCTAGTTACATCTTAGACTGAAAATGTACAGATACTAAATAATTAGTTATATACACTATATTCATAATTATGTATATCATATTTTTTATTAAAAAACACAATGCAAACTGTATATCTTCCTAAATAATTATGTACACTGTATTCATTATTATGTACAGGACGTAGGGTCATTATATAAGGTACATAATTCTATATCAGCTGTACATAACCCATTTGAGGACATCATTGTACATATTTCTATATCAGCTGTACATAATTTATCTGAGGACATCTTTGTACATAATTCTATATTAGTTATACATAACTCATCTAGTTACATCTTAAAGTAGAAATTTTGTTGCGCTTGTAACAATTTACAAACTGTATATCTTCCTAAATAATTATGTACACTGTATTCATTATTATGTACAGGACGTAGGGTCATTATATAAGGTACACAATTCTATATCAGCTGTACATAACCCATTTGAGGACATCATTGTACATATTTCTATATCAGCTGTACATAATTTATCTGAGGACATCATTGTACATAATTCTATATTAGTTGTACATAACTCATCTAGTTACATCTTAAAGTAGAAATTTTGTTGCGCTTGTAACAATTTACAAACTGTATATCTTCCTAAATAATTATGTACACTGTAATCATTATTATGTACAGGACGTAGGGTAATTATATAAGGTACATAATTCTATATCAGCTGTACATAACCCATTTGAGGACATCATTGTACATATTTCTATATCAGCTATACATAATTTATCTGAGGACATCATTGTACATAATTCTATATTAGTTGTACATAACTCATCTAGTTACATCTTAAAGTAGAAATTTTGTTGCGCTTGTAACAATTTACAAACTGTATATCTTCCTAAATAATTATGTACACTGTATTCATTATTATGTACATGACGTAGGGTCATTATATAAGGTACATAATTCTATATCAGCTGTACATAACCCATTTGAGGACATCATTGTACATATTTCTATATCAGCTGTACATAATTTATCTGAGGACATCATTGTACATAATTCTATATTAGTTGTACATAACCAATCTTAGGACATCATTGTACATAATTCTATATCAGCTGTACATAACCCTCTTTGAATCACATCCACGACAGGGTTCACCAATACCCTCTTAGGGTTCAGTTTCTTGCGGGTTTAGTGACCTTGAATAAGGAAAAGGGTTTAGGGTTGGATTAGGCGGATCCGCGAAGCGGGTCCGCCTAATCCAACCCTAAACCCTTTTCCGTCCCGTCTTATGGGGTACCCTACTCTTAAGGTTCCGTGTCCCATCTTTGAATCACATCCACGACAGGGTTCACCAATACCCTCTTAGGGTTCAGTTTCTTGCGGGTTTAATGACCTTGAATAAGGAAAAGGGTTTAGGGTTAGATTTGGCGGATCCGCGAAGCGGGTCCGCCTAATCCAACCCTAAACCCTTTTCCGTCCCGTCTTATGCGGTACCCTACTCTTAAGGTTCAGTGTCCCATCTTTGAATCACATCCACGACAGGGTTCCCCAATACCCTCTTAGGGTTCAGTTTCTTGCGGGTTTAGTGACCTTGAATTAGGAAAAGGGTTTAGGGTTGGATTAGGCGGATCCGCGAAGCGGGTCCACCTAATCCAACCCTAAACCCTTTTCCGTCCCGTCTTATGCGGTACCCTACTCTTAAGGTTCAGTGTCCCATCTTTGAATCACATCGACGACAGGGTTCACCAATACCCTCTTAGGGTCAGTTTCTTGCGGGTTTAGTGACCTTGAATAAGGAAAAGGGTTTAAGGTTGGATTAGGCGGATCCGCAAAGCGGGTCCGCCTAATCCAACCCTAAACCCTTTTCTGTCCCGTCTTATGCGGTACCCTACTCTTAAGGTTCAGTGTCCCATCTTTGAATCACATCCACTACAGGGTTCACCAATACCCTCTTAGGGTTCAGTTTCTTGCGGGTTTAGTGATCTTGAATAAGGAAAAGAGTTTAGGGTTGGATTAGGCGGATCCGCGAAGCGGGTCCGCCTAATCCAACCCTAAACCCTTTTCCGTCCTGTCTTATGCGGTACCCTACTCTTAAGGTTCAGTTTCCCATCTTTGAATCACATCCACGACAGGGTTCACCAATACCCTCTTAGGATTCAGTTTCTTGCGGGTTTAGTGACCTTGAATAAGGAAAAGGGTTTAGGGTTGGATTAGGCAGAACCCGCTTCGCGGGTCCGCCTAATCCAACCCTAAACCCTTTTCCGTCCTGTCTTATGCGGTACCCTACTCTTAAGGTTCAGTGTCCCATCTTTGAATCACATCCACGACAGGGTTCACAAATACCCTCTTAGGGTTCATTATCTTGCGGGTTTAGTGACCTTGAATAAGGAAAAGGGTTTAGGGTTGGATTAGGCGGATCCGCGAAGCGGGTCCACCTAAAACAATCCTAAACCCTTTTCCGTCCCGTCTTATGCAGTACCCTACTCTTAAGGTTCAGTGTCCCATCTTTGAATCACATCCACGACAGGGTTCACCAATACCCTCTTAGGGTTCAGTTTCTTGCGGGTTTAGTGACCTTGAATAAGGAAAAGGGTTTAGGGTTGGATTAGGCGGATCCGCGAAGCGGGTCCGCCTAATCCAACCTTAAACCCTTTTCCGTCCCGTCTTATGGGGTACCTACTCTTAAGGTTCCGTGTCCCATCTTTGAATCACATCCACGACAGGGTTCACCAATACCCTCTTAGGGTTCAGTTTCTTGCGGGTTTAATGACCTTGAATAAGGAAAAGGGTTTAGGGTTAGATTTGGCGGATCCGCGAAGCGGGTCCGCCTAATCCAACCCTAAACCCTTTTCCGTCCCGTCTTATGCGGTACCCTACTCTTAAGGTTCAGTTTCCCATCTTTGAATCACATCCACGACAGGGTTCACCAATACCCTCTTAGGGTTCAGTTTCTTGCGGGTTTAGTGACCTTGAATAAGGAAAAGGGTTTAGGGTTGGATTAGGCGGATCTGCGAAGCGGGTCCGCCTAATCCAACCCTAAACCCTTTTCCGTCCCGTCTTATGCGGTACCCTACTCTTAAGGTTCAGTTTCCCATCTTTGAATCACATCCACGACAGGGTTCACCAATACCCTCTTAGGGTTCATTTTCTTGCGGGTTTAGTGACCTTGAATAAGGAAAAGGGTTTAGGGTTGGATTAGGCGGATCCGCGAAGCGGGTCCGCCTAATCCAATCCTAAACCCTTTTCCGTCTCGTCTTATGCGGTACCCTACTCTTAAGGTTCAGTGTCCCATCTTTGAATCACATCGACGACAGGGTTCACCAATACCCTCTTAGGGTCAGTTTCTTGCGGGTTTAGTGACCTTGAATAAGGAAAAGGGTTTAGGGTTGGATTAGGCGGATCCGCGAAGCGGGTCCGTCTAATCCAACCCTAAACCCTTTTCCGTCCCGTCTTATGCGGTACCCTACTCTTAAGGTTCCGTGTCCCATCTTTGAATCACATCCACGACAGGGTTCACCAATACCCTCTTAGGGTTCAGTTTCTTGCGGGTTTAGTGACCTTGAATAAGGAAAAGGGTTTAGGGTTGGATTAGGCGGATCCGCGAAGCGGGTCCGCCTAATCCAACCCTAAACCCTTTTCCGTCCCGTCTTATGCGGTACCCTACTCTTAAGGTTCAGTGTCCCATCTTTGAATCACATCCACGACAGGGTTCCCCAATACCCTCTTAGGGTTCAGTTTCTTGCGGGTTTAGTGACCTTGAATTAGGAAAAGGGTTTAGGGTTGGATTAGGCGGATCCGCGAAGCGGGTCCACCTAATCCAACCCTAAACCCTTTTCCGTCCCGTCTTATGCGGTACCCTACTCTTAAGGTTCAGTGTCCCATCTTTGAATCACATCGACGACAGGGTTCACCAATACCCTCTTAGGGTCAGTTTCTTGCGGGTTTAGTGACCTTGAATAAGGAAAAGGGTTTAAGGTTGGATTAGGCGGATCCGCAAAGCGGGTCCGCCTAATCCAACCCTAAACCCTTTTCCGTCCCGTCTTATGCGGTACCCTACTCTTAAGGTTCAGTGTCCCATCTTTGAATCACATCCACTACAGGGTTCACCAATACCCTCTTAGGGTTCAGTTTCTTGCGGGTTTAGTGATCTTGAATAAGGAAAAGAGTTTAGGGTTGGATTAGGCGGATCCGCGAAGCGGGTCCGCCTAATCCAACCCTAAACCCTTTTCCGTCCTGTCTTATGCGGTACCCTACTCTTAAGGTTCAGTTTCCCATCTTTGAATCACATCCACGACAGGGTTCACCAATACCCTCTTAGGATTCAGTTTCTTGCGGGTTTAGTGACCTTGAATAAGGAAAAGGGTTTAGGGTTGGATTAGGCAGAACCCGCTTCGCGGGTCCGCCTAATCCAACCCTAAACCCTTTTCCGTCCTGTCTTATGCGGTACCCTACTCTTAAGGTTCAGTGTCCCATCTTTGAATCACATCCACGACAGGGTTCACAAATACCCTCTTAGGGTTCATTTTCTTGCGGGTTTAGTGACCTTGAATAAGGAAAAGGGTTTAGGGTTGGATTAGGCGGATCCGCGAAGCGGGTCCACCTAAAACAATCCTAAACCCTTTTCCGTCCCGTCTTATGCAGTACCCTACTCTTAAGGTTCAGTGTCCCATCTTTGAATCACATCCACGAAAGGGTTCACCAATACCCTCTTAGGGTTCAGTTTCTTGCGGGTTTAGTGACCTTGAATAAGGAAAAGGGTTTAGGGTTGGATTAGGCGGATCCGCGAAGCGGGTCCGCCTAATCCAACCCTAAACCCTTTTCCGTCCCGTCTTATGGGGTACCCTACTCTTAAGGTTCCGTGTCCCATCTTTGAATCACATCCACGACAGGGTTCACCAATACCCTCTTAGGGTTCAGTTTCTTGCGGGTTTAATGACCTTGAATAAGGAAAAGGGTTTAGGGTTAGATTTGGCGGATCCGCGAAGCGGGTCCGCCTAATCCAACCCTAAACCCTTTTCCGTCCCGTCTTATGCGGTACCCTACTCTTAAGGTTCAGTTTCCCATCTTTGAATCACATCCACGACAGGGTTCACCAATACCCTCTTAGGGTTCAGTTTCTTGCGGGTTTAGTGACCTTGAATAAGGAAAAGGGTTTAGGGTTGGATTAGGCGGATCCGCGAAGCGGGTCCGCCTAATCCAACCCTAAACCCTTTTCCGTCCCGTCTTATGCGGTACCCTACTCTTAAGGTTCAGTGTCCCATCTTTGAATCACATCCACGACAGGGTTCACCAATACCCTCTTAGGGTTCAGTTTCTTGCGGGTTTAGTGACCTTGAATTAGGAAAAGGGTTTAGGGTTGGATTAGGCGGATCCGCGAAGCGGGTCCGCCTAATCCAACCCTAAACCTTTTTCCGTCCCGTCTTATGCGGTACCCTACTCTTAAGGTTCAGTGTCCCATCTTTGAATCACATCCACGACAGGGTTCACCAATACCCTCTTAGGGTTCAGTTTCTTGCGGGTTTAGTGACCTTGAATAAGGAAAAGGGTTTAGGGTTGGATTAGGCGGATCCGCGAAGCGGGTCCGCCTAATCCAACCCTAAACCCTTTTCCGTCCCGTCTTATGCGGTACCCTACTCTTAAGGTTCAGTGTCCCATCTTTGAATCACATCCACGACAGGCTTCACCAATACCCTCTTAGGGTTCAGTTTCTTGCGGGTTTAGTGACCTTGAATTAGGAAAAGGGTTTAGGGTTGGATTAGGCGGATCTGCGAAGCGGGTCCGCCTAATCCAACCCTAAACCCTTTTCCGTCCCGTCTTATGCGGTACCCTACTCTTAAGGTTCAGTATCCCATCTTTGAATCACATCGACGACAGGGTTCACCAATACCCTCTTAGGGTCAGTTTCTTGCGGGTTTAGTGACCTTGAATAAGGAAAAGGGTTTAGGGTTGGATTAGGCGGATCCGCGAAGCGGGTCCGCCTAATCCAACCCTAAACCCTTTTCCGTCCCGTCTTATGCGGTACCCTACTCTTAAGGTTCCGTGTCCCATCTTTGAATCACATCCACGACAGGGTTCACTAATACCCTCTTAGGGTTCAGTTTCTTGCGGGTTTAGTGACCTTGAATAAGGAAAAGGGTTTAAGGTTGGATTAGGCGGATCCGCAAAGCGGGTCCGCCTAATCCAACCCTAAACCCTTTTCCGTCCCGTCTTATGCGGTACCCTACTCTTAAGGTTCAGTGTCCCATCTTTGAATCACATCGACGACAGGGTTCACCAATACCCTCTTAGGGTCAGTTTCTTGCGGGTTTAGTGACCTTGAATAAGGAAAAGGGTTTAAGGTTGGATTAGGCGGATCCGCAAAGCGGGTCCGCCTAATCCAACCCTAAACCCTTTTCCGTCCCGTCTTATGCGGTACCCTACTCTTAAGGTTCAGTGTCCCATCTTTGAATCACATCCACTACAGGGTTCACCAATACCCTCTTAGGGTTCAGTTTCTTGCGGGTTTAGTGATCTTGAATAAGGAAAAGAGTTTAGGGTTGGATTAGGCGGATCCGCGAAGCGGGTCCGCCTAATCCAACCCTAAACCCTTTTCCGTCCTGTCTTATGCGGTACCCTACTCTTAAGGTTCAGTTTCCCATCTTTGAATCACATCCACGACAGGGTTCACCAATACCCTCTTAGGATTCAGTTTCTTGCGGGTTTAGTGACCTTGAATAAGGAAAAGGGTTTAGGGTTGGATTAGGCAGAACCCGCTTCGCGGGTCCGCCTAATCCAACCCTAAACCCTTTTCCGTCCTGTCTTATGCGGTACCCTACTCTTAAGGTTCAGTGTCCCATCTTTGAATCACATCCACGACAGGGTTCACAAATACCCTCTTAGGGTTCATTTTCTTGCGGGTTTAGTGACCTTGAATAAGGAAAAGGGTTTAGGGTTGGATTAGGCGGATCCGCGAAGCGGGTCCACCTAAAACAATCCTAAACCCTTTTCCGTCCCGTCTTATGCAGTACCCTACTCTTAAGGTTCAGTGTCCCATCTTTGAATCACATCCACGAAAGGGTTCACCAATACCCTCTTAGGGTTCAGTTTCTTGCGGGTTTAGTGACCTTGAATAAGGAAAAGGGTTTAGGGTTGGATTAGGCGGACCCGCGAAGCGGGTCCGCCTAATCCAACCCTAAACCCTTTTCCGTCCCGTCTTATGGGGTACCCTACTCTTAAGGTTCCGTGTCCCATCTTTGAATCACATCCACGACAGGGTTCACCAATACCCTCTTAGGGTTCAGTTTCTTGCGGGTTTAATGACCTTGAATAAGGAAAAGGGTTTAGGGTTAGATTTGGCGGATCCGCGAAGCGGGTCCGCCTAATCCAACCCTAAACCCTTTTCCGTCCCGTCTTATGCGGTACCCTACTCTTAAGGTTCAGTTTCCCATCTTTGAATCACATCCACGACAGGGTTCACCAATACCCTCTTAGGGTTCAGTTTCTTGCGGGTTTAGTGACCTTGAATAAGGAAAAGGGTTTAGGGTTGGATTAGGCGGATCCGCGAAGCGGGTCCGCCTAATCCAACCCTAAACCCTTTTCCGTCCCGTCTTATGCGGTACCCTACTCTTAAGGTTCAGTGTCCCATCTTTGAATCACATCCACGACAGGGTTCACCAATACCCTCTTAGGGTTCAGTTTCTTGCGGGTTTAGTGACCTTGAATTAGGACACCCTGCTTTTCTATGTTATATAGACTTGGATGTCACTATTGAGAGCGAAGATAGTCTACATAATGTGAATATTCCTCCAAAAAGTTTTCTTTTAGTTCAAAATGATCAATATGTTGAATCCGAACAAGTTATTGCTGAAATTCGTGCGGGGGCATCGACTCTGAATTTTAAAGAAAAAGTTCGAAAACATATTTATTCTGATTCAGAAGGAGAAATGCACTGGAGTACCGAAAAGGGTTTAGGGTTGGATTAGGCGGATCCGCGAAGCGGGTCCGCCTAATCCAACCCTAAACCCTTTTCCGTCCCGTCTTATGCGGTACCCTACTCTTAAGGTTCAGTGTCCCATCTTTGAATCACATCCACGACAGGGTTCACCAATACCCTCTTAGGGTTCAGTTTCTTGCGGGTTTAGTGACCTTGAATAAGGAAAAGGGTTTAGGGTTGGATTAGGCGGATCCGCGAAGCGGGTCCGCCTAATCCAACCCTAAACCCTTTTCCGTCCCGTCTTATGCGGTACCCTACTCTTAAGGTTCAGTGTCCCATCTTTGAATCACATCCACGACAGGCTTCACCAATACCCTCTTAGGGTTCAGTTTCTTGCGGGTTTAGTGACCTTGAATTAGGAAAAGGGTTTAGGGTTGGATTAGGCGGATCTGCGAAGCGGGTCCGCCTAATCCAACCCTAAACCCTTTTCCGTCCCGTCTTATGCGGTACCCTACTCTTAAGGTTCAGTATCCCATCTTTGAATCACATCGACGACAGGGTTCACCAATACCCTCTTAGGGTCAGTTTCTTGCGGGTTTAGTGACCTTGAATAAGGAAAAGGGTTTAGGGTTGGATTAGGCGGATCCGCGAAGCGGGTCCGCCTAATCCAACCCTAAACCCTTTTCCGTCCCGTCTTATGCGGTACCCTACTCTTAAGGTTCCGTGTCCCATCTTTGAATCACATCCACGACAGGGTTCACTAATACCCTCTTAGGGTTCAGTTTCTTGCGGGTTTAGTGACCTTGAATAAGGAAAAGGGTTTAAGGTTGGATTAGGCGGATCCGCAAAGCGGGTCCGCCTAATCCAACCCTAAACCCTTTTCCGTCCCGTCTTATGCGGTACCCTACTCTTAAGGTTCCGTGTCCCATCTTTGAATCACATCCACGACAGGGTTCACTAATACCTTCTTAGGGTTCAGTTTCTTGCGGGTTTAGTGACCTTGAATAAGGAAAAGGGTTTAGGGTTGGATTAGGCGGATCTGCGAAGCGGGTCCGCCTAATCCAACCCTAAACCCTTTTCCGTCCCGTCTTATGCGGTACCCTACTCTTAAGGTTCCGTGTCCCATCTTTGAATCACATCCACGACAGGGTTCACCAATACCCTCTTAGGATTCAGTTTCTTGCGGGTTTAGTGACCTTGAATAAGGAAAAGGGTTTAGGGTTGGATTAGGCGGACCCGCTTCGCGGGTCCGCCTAATCCAACCCTAAACCCTTTTCCGTCCTGTCTTATGCGATACCCTACTCTTAAGGTTCAGTGTCCCATCTTTGAATCACATCCACGACAGGGTTCACCAATACCCTCTTAGGGTTCATTTTCTTGCGGGTTTAGTGACCTTGAATAAGGAAAAGGGTTTAGGGTTGGATTAGGCGGATCCGCGAAGCGGGTCCGTCTAAAACAATCCTAAACCCTTTTCCGTCCCGTCTTATGCGGTACCCTACTCTTAAGGTTCAGTTTCCCATCTTTGAATCACATCCACGACAGGGTTCACCAATACCCTCTTAGGGTTCAGTTTCTTGCGGGTTTAGTGACCTTGAATAAGGAAAAGGGTTTAGGGTTGGATAAGGCGGATCCGCGAAGCGGGTCCGCCTATTCCAACCCTAAACCCTTTTCCGTCCCTTCTTATGGGGTACCCTACTCTTAAGGTTCCGTGTCCCATCTTTGAATCACATCCACGACAGGGTTCACCAATACCCTCTTAGGGTTCAGTTTCTTGCGGGTTTAATGACCTTGAATAAGGAAAAGGGTTTAGGGTTAGATTTGGCGGATCCGCGAAGCGGGTCCGCCTAATCCAACCCTAAACCCTTTTCCATCCCGTCTTATGCGGTACCCTACTCTTAAGGTTCAGTTTCCCATCTTTGAATCACATCCACGACAGGGTTCACCAATACCCTCTTAGGGTTCAGTTTCTTGCGGGTTTAGTGACCTTGAATAAGGAAAAGGGTTTAGGGTTGGATTAGGCGGATCTGCGAAGCGGGTCCGCCTAATCCAACCCTAAACCCTTTTCCGTCCCGTCTTATGCGGTACCCTACTCTTAAGGTTCAGTTTCCCATCTTTGAATCACATCCACGACAGGGTTCACCAATACCCTCTTAGGGTTCAGTTTCTTGCGGGTTTAGTGACCTTGAATAAGGAAAAGGGTTTAGGGTTGGATTAGGCGGATCCGCGAAGCGGGTCCGCCTAATCCAACCCTAAACCCTTTTCCGTCCCGTCTTATGCGGTACCCTACTCTTAAGGTTCAGTGTCCCATCTTTGAATCACATCCACGACAGGGTTCACCAATTCCTTGATAAATTTCAATATGTGCATCAAAACAGATACTGTTTTAACCATGGTAACTTATGTACATCAAAACAGACACTGTTTTAATCATGTATAAATTTCAATATGTGCAACACATAGTACCTTATCTACATCAAAACAGACACTGTTTTAAGCATGTACAAACTCCAAAATGTGCAACACATAGTAACTTATTCAACAGATATCAACAGTTCTATAAACATGGTTTTTGACTACTTTTATAGGTTAATTTTATAGGTTTAGATTACTCTATACATTTTATGTTTTTGACTATTTACAGAAGAACGTTATAGGTTAATTTTGTTTTACGTTTGACAATTTACAAAGTACAGTATATAGGTCATTATGTAATGTACATATGTACATATTAGCTGTACATAACTCACCTGAGAATGATTATAAAAACGTTGATGTTTATATAAATTCTTGTCATGGAGTAATGTTTACATCACTGACTGTTTACATACACACAGCTAAAATAGAATTTTATATTTTCTGTCAACTGTAAAATCCTTAACAAAGTTCTTATCCCACCTCATAAGATTTATGCATGTTTGACGACGAAAGTCATTGATGTCATTAAAATAATCTTTGTCTGTCCATTTCTTCTTGTCGTGAAATGCATTTATCCACTTCAAGACAAAAACACCACAATCAAATCCATTACTTTGTTGAGCTGCATTTTTGACATACTCCATTGGATTTGTCATCATTTTTTTGGAGATGTATTCATAGCCCGAGTAGTTTTGAATGATGATTGCGATATTTGTCATTATTTTGTGGCAAACATCAATTCGTGCTTTGTTACCCTTCCTTTTACTTGAATCCAAGATGTAATTCTTCTTGTCTTCAAAATCACACACAATCAAAATCCAGTGTAATGGTGTGTCAATATGAACTGGGATAAAGATCTGAAAAAGTATACATTTCACAGTTATTGTAATACATATTTTCAACACATATTAACTTAAGTACATCAAAACAGACACTTCTATAACCATATAGATTAGATGGTTATACCTTTCTCAAGAATTTACCATCTTCAGGCAAGTATGATACAGTACAGTATGGCGTTGTCAGAGAAGAGAATACTTCTGGGTTTAATTCCTGTAACAATGGATACACAATAGGTAAACAACTGTATGATTATGTACCAAAAAAGTACTTAAGTACAGGAATTTTGACATATTTTACCCCTGATTTTGTAGGAATGAATAGTATATCGTTCCTCTTGAATGTTGCATATATTCCAGCTATATCGATTGCCTATTAAAAGAACACTTGTTAGATTGATTTGGCAGCATTTGAATTTATAATATTAGTGTAACATTTACCATATCATATAGTTGTTCTTTTGGTAATAACAAGGATTGCATCGCCTTTCGGCTTACATTCATCCATTGTGTTTCCATAACCTTTTCCCTGCAAGATAACATAGTTCAAATAATCAACAATTTTAAAATTAATTATGATGAAAGAATTAAAAAACATTGGACAGGATAGAATATATTACATGTTATATGAAATTAAAATGTTTTCATATGAGTCCTTCTTTTTCTAATTTGCCTTTCCTGTAAAGGTCTTCTTCTTTGTTTCTTTTAAGAATTTTTGAATAATTTCTTCATCACTGAATATTTTTTCCACATGGAGTTCCGCTGCTCTACTGAGAAAAGTTATAGAACAGTAAATGTTAATGATTTATGCTTTATGTGCAATATATGGTAGTCATATGATAGCATAGTGCAAGTCTATAACATACAGAAGTTTCCTTGACATTTTTCTTGCATCTTTCAGAATAGTATGTTTCATCTGATTCCTGGTGGAGGTTAGTATTTTGTGACAATACCGCACCTTCATCATCCTTACATACTTATCATATGTAACATTGTTCTGAACATATACATCAATCAATAACATTTATATATGGAAATATAATCAAACATAAAATAGTATCAATGATATAAGTAGAATAATTAAGTTTACCGGTTTGAACACTTGGGCAAAATAATTTTTATCCCCATTGTACATTTCCATGACCCTCATTGACAAAATACAATTGTCAATTTCCAAATGACGACTAAAATCTGGAATAAATTCCGCTATTTCATAGTCTGTCACTTGATTGGCCCATTTGATCTTATTCTTGAATTTTTCAGAGAAATAATTACACTGTAAATATAATAAAGTATTCAACAAAGGTGAAATAATTTTTCAATGTACAAAAAAGTAAAAACAATACATCAGTGTCCTCACATATTTATCTTTAGCTTCAGAACTGTTCAGTTGGCTGTCACGTTCTTCAGGATACCCAAAGTGAATTATTTCAAATGACTTTGTCATTGAGTTTAAACAGTAAAGAACAATAGATGGTAATTCTGTTGTCCAGAAAAAGACCTTGAAGAAGATTGCACTATTAGTTTACAGAATGAATGAATGAATGAATGAAGGTTATAAGGAGTATCTATTTGTTTACCAATTGCACATTATCCAACTGCATTTCACTTGTAGGAATCTGAAACATTAAAGAAGTGTTTAGAAGAGATTCATGAGCAAAAATATATTTACACTGTTGACATTGTTGATGGAATATATAACATTACCACATATTTATTAAATGTAGACATATAAACACGCTTTATGGATGATGGAGATGATAGCTTTTCCAAATCATTCATCAATAATCCCCAAAGATTTAAAATTGGTTCCTCAACATTATTTCCAGACTGTGATATCATCAACATCTGCCTCCTTGAAATCTGAATAGTTTCAAACTTAAAGAGAGGTTCACTGTAAAATTAAAAAGTAATTAGTGTATTAGTTTTGGTATAGCAATCACTCATATGAAACAATTTTAACTATGACTTTCAAACTATTAGCATTTAAACACATTTCCCCACCTTCTCAGTGCTTTACTTATGTACATCTGTTGTATGAGTTATATACAATAAGTTGTAACTTATCTACATCAAAACAGACACTGGTCTAATAATGTGCAAATTTCACACATGTGCATCACATAGTATCTTACGTACATCAAAACAGACAGTGCTTTAGCTATGTAAATTAGTTGTTTACCTTGGAGAGATATCTAATGCAAATGCATAGTCTGTCACATATTTCTCTTCGGCACTCAGATTGGTTAAAAAGCTGATGTTCCTTTGTATGAAAGGAGATTTGAAAATAGCTGGTATTGCATGTTTCCTCTTGTATTGCACTTCAATTTCTGTTTCATTCATTTCATCGTCTTGCTGAGATGCATTCCCCACTATTTGTGGAGTGACCAAGTTTTCAACAATATCTGGGCTCTTTCGAATGATATTTTTCACAGCATAAGGAGTTTCTAAGTTAACTTTTTCTACTGCATGTGCAGGGGTAGATTCCATGTTGTCCACAAACTCCACAAGCTTGTTATTGAACATTTGTTAAGTAGTAGCTTCCACATTCTTCATATCCACATTTGGCACACTCTTGTAATTGAACACTTGTTCATTTATGGTGGGAGTTTTTTCTTTATCCACATTTTCCACATCTTCATTTATCTGAGGTGTATCTTGAGGGTCAGAATACATGTCAAGGTTAATATCTTGACTGAGTTGATAGCTCTCATCTGAGTTCAACAAACTGTATCTTGGCATCATTGGGTCTCTCTCCTTCTTCTTCTTCTTCATCTTTGGTACCTCATTCTTTTTGGCAGAAACAGCTTCTTCTACTATCTGATCTAACATCTCTAATACGTGTGGAGTCAGTTTTTCTAGACCAAAGTCTGCATCTGAGAAGGTAGGGAATTCTTTTTGACAAGTAGAAGGTATTTTGCGTTCTTCTTTTGTGTTGTCATCATTGACAACTTGTGATGCAATATTAGTAACATCCTTCCATTTATCTCCAGATTCTAAGCAGTAAAAGATGAAAAATAAATACTGTATATAAGTTACAATTATACAACACATAGTAACTTATGTACATCAAAACAGACACTTCTATAATCATGTACAAATTCCAACATGTCCAACACATAGTAACTTACGTACATCAAAACAGACACTGTTTTAACCATGTATAAATTTCAATATGTGCAACACATAGTAACTTATCTACATCAAAACAGACACTGTTTTAACCATGTACAAATTTCAATATGTGCAACAAATAGTAACTTATATACATAAGAACAGACACTGTTTTAACCATGTACAAATTCCAAAATGTGCAACACATAGTAACTTATGCAACAGATATCAACTTATGTACGTCAAAACAGACAGTTCTATAAACATGTATAAACAGATAGAAAATTAATTATAAAAAAAAATATTACCATTCTCTTTTGATGGCTGTTCTCTTCTCGTTTCTGAAAGTTTGTTTATAAATTCATTTGCCAAATTTTCAAAGTCTAGTAGTGGTTTGCATTGGGGGGAGGCAACTTTTGCAACTTTTATCGCATCTTTCAGCCCCCTGAAAGACTTTGAGAACTGAGAAGATTTGTTGATTAAATTCTGCACTCAGTGTATTGCTTCCTTTGGCTCATCATTCTCATCTTTTATTTCCTCCTCCACTTTCACTAGCTTCTCTTTTTCCATTACGGAAGAAACATTTGCAGTACAGGTTTTAGAGTTATCCACCTTGTACCAATCAACCGGTTGTAATCGCAAGACAAAGCCGTTACCGAATGTACCCGATTTCTTCGCTTCGTTCATTATTCTCTTTGAAATGGACTCTTGTGTCCAGAACAACATTGTCGGGAAACAACGAACAGGTGTGCTGTTTCTGTAGCACATTCTTTGTAGATATATGAACACAAAGACCATTATAGGTCCAACAAAGCATTTGTTTCTCTCTGCTGTGTTCATCTTCCACATATCAACGCCTCAATGAAAGCATCAAGGCAAAATTTGCACCAATTAAAGGTGCGTACCAATGATAAGTCGACTAAAGACATCAATATCTTTAAGCTTGGGGTTGTAGAACAGCTACCCGCTATAAAAATAGAGCAAAGATAAACAATGAAGTTCCTCTTGAATTGATCCCCCCCATCTGTCTGTGTTGTTAGCACGTATTGTAACACATTGTTTGTTATCTTGGAACCTTTAAACTGTTCCTTGAACTCATCAACAAATTGATTATATTCAACATCCTTGTCATCATAGGATGCTAATACAATATCATTTGATCCCATAGGAAGCCCGGTTGCTATGTGTACATCCAAATTCGTAACCTGAAGTGTCTGACCTTTATATGATGATGAATCAGGTTCAAAATTGGAAACAAGACAATGACCAAGTTTGGCTGGGACTTCTCTTACATTTAGAGAAATTATATCCCCGAACCCCAATTCCTTAATATCTTCAATTTGCTTGTCTGACAGATTTCTTACAAATTTAAACAAACTTTCAAGGGACATCCTTGTGGTCAATGATGGGAGTTCATTCACTGCATGTAGAACCCTCTTCCTTCTATTTTTTGTAGGTTTTGTAGGCTTATTAATGACAGCTGTAAATTTGAGTGAGCAAAACAGATTTAAATGATATGTACAGAGGGCATATGTAACAAGTTCAAGTTCTAAGAACAGATAATTAAAAAAATAAATGTACATACCTACAATCGCATCTTTGAGTAAGTGTAATTGTGATTTCGGTGTTTGAAAACTACAATCCTTAGATTCATCAGAATTATCCTTAGAATCATCCTTAGAATCATCAGGAGCATCCTTAGAATCATCCTTAGAATCATCGTTTACTTCTACCCGTCTCTTTTTACATGCAACTATACATAATTAACGAAAAATCAATATGCATCATTTACATTGAGAGTATGGGGTTCAATACGGAGTACTGTATAAGTTTATATACCTTCGATCTTATGAGCAGCTTCCCTCTTTGTTCCGCTTTTCCCTCGATTTGTTTTCATCTTTTTTGTTAACCTAATTTGCACAAGTTGAATAATCTGTCAGAAGAAATCGTTTTATACACAATCGTAAGTAATTGCATACTGCCTATTATTTTATACCAATCTTCAAAAAATCGTTTCAAAAAACAACAATATACCGCAATGTCGAAGGTAATCGGAAAAGATAATCTAGAATAAACTTACAGAAATCGCTGAATTGTTGAAGATAATTCGGGGAAGATCTTAAGAGATCGCTTTTTTTTTCTTTTTCTTTTGTGGCTATGAAGTAGGTCAGATACCAATTTTGAGTATTCTTTTTTGGGTTTTAATTAAATAATAAACGGGCTCCTATTAAGATACGGAGTACTATGTTCGATTTATAATGCTGTTATATTCATTGAAAATAAGACAGATTCTAAGTATATAAGATATTATATTTTGTACATAAGTGTACTGGAAAACATACAGTAAGAGATAAATACTTTTAGTGTACATAATATAGAATTTAGAGAACATAAGTCAAATATCAAGCTTATTTAAACATTATACAAAAACATAAGACATGACTATTTTAACCATACATAATACTTTAAATGTATTTTGTCAGTTCAACATAACACAAGTAGTTTAAATGCACATAACATAAACTTTAGCATACATAGGGATCAGTTCAACATAATTGGCTGCCTTGATGATCTTCAAACTAGATTTATGATGCACAAAATAAGGCAAAGATCAACTTTACCGGTAAACACTCCTTCCACAAAACAACGTTTTGTATGCTTCTTGTGTGAAGTTTACTATCTACAAGATATATTTCGTCCAAGGTTATCTTAGAGATGTTCCTTGTACATATTTGTATTTTGATGCGTACATAACATATCCAATGATAAACAAATAATCCATTGATTGCCATTTTCGTATTAATAGATCGTCTATTACAGTAATATAACTAACTCTACATACAATTAAAATAAGATCTCATATTTTTCCTTAACACTGAAATTTGTCACATAGTTCTTTTCCCACTTCAAAAGATCCAAGCATGTTTCACGCCTAAATTCTTTGTTATTTCTAAAGTATGATTCACTTGTCCATTTCTTCTTGTCATGCAATGCCTTTATCCATTTCATAACAAAGACACCACAATCAACTTCATTGTTTTGCTTCGCTGCATTTTTAAACGCTTCCACTTGAAATTTTCCCATTTGTATGGAAATTTGTTCATAGCCAGGGTAGTTTTGTAAAATGTTTGAAACATTATACACTACTTTTTCAACTTGCTTGTTCCTTTTTCTGTAAAACTTCGTCTTGCATGAATCAAGGACGTAATTCCTTTTATCTTCTAGATCACAGACAAGTAAAATCCAATGATTCGGGTCTTCGGTGTGAATTGGAACAAAGATCTGAAAATTTACACATTTCACAGTCATAAACATAGTTTTTTTTATAGTTAATTATCGTCTACTTTTAATACTTTAATCATTGGGTGTACCTTTCTCATAGATTTCGTATCATGAGGCATGTATGATACAGTACAGTACGGAGTATCAAGAGTAGTAGTGCTCTTTGGGTCTAATTGCTGAAACAAAAGATAAGCATCAAATAAACATCTGTAACCTTAAATACCGAAAATAAGTACACCAATTTGATATACTTACCCCTGCCTTTGTTGGAAAGAATACGACATCCTTCCTTCCTAATGTACTATAAATTCCATACAAATCTATCGCCTATTAAAATGGAACTTGTTAGATTTATTTAGAAGCATTTGAATTTATAAGATTAAAACTTGTTAGACATTTTCTTACCATATCAAATAATTCCTCATCTGCAAATAACAATGCTTGCATATCTATGCGGGTTAAACACATCCATTCAGTTTGTATAATGATTTCGCTGTAAAATAACACACAACGTGGGAGTAATAACCTTAAAATTAATTAATTATGATGAATGATTTCAAAAAACAATGGAAAGGGTAGAATGTATTACCTTTTATACGATTTTAGCATGGCATCGTATTCTTTCTGCTTGTCCTCCAATCCCTTTCCAGCAAAATTCTTTTTTGTTACTTTTTTCAAGAAATTTTCAACTATATGAGAATCGTTGTATTTTTTTGTTGTTAAATTTTCCACTTCCAAGCTGATAAAAGTCATAGAACAGAATATGACTTTGTAATCGAAACAATATATAATAATTTATGTATGTCAAATTATGACTTATCAACAGCAAGCTATCAGATACATACAACATTTTTTTTGCCTTCTTCAACACAGTATTCTTTAGCTCATTCCTGTCTGAAGTTAGTATTCTGTGGCAATACGACACTGTCATCATCTTTACGTAATCATTGCATGAAATGGTGGACTGCACATATACATAATCATTACACATGATAACATTAGTATATTGGAAAATAATAACATATAGATTAGTATCAGTGATGAATGTGTTGTGATTTTTAACTTACTGGTTTGAACTCTTCGGCATAATTGTCTTTATTTCCTTTGTATGTTTCAATGATTCTCATTGAAAGAATGTCATTGTTACTTTCCAAATCTTTAGAGAAATCTGGAATATATTCGATCAACTCATAGGTATCAAACTCATTCACCCATTCGATTTTATGTTCGAAATGTTCCTTCAAATAACCACTCTGAAAATATAAGCCAATTATTCAGGCCAGATAACATAAATTTTAATGTACAAAAGAGCACAGACTTATATATAAATGCCTAAAATTTTAATGAACGAAAAAACACGAACATAGAATGTGTAATGTTAATGCCTAGAGTATGCTCACATAAATCTCTTTAGCTCCAAGACCAATCTCTTTGTTGTTAATTCCTTCATGAAACCCAAAATGAATCATCTCAAATTTCTTTGAGACTGAGTTTGCACAGTAAACAACATAACCTGCTGAATATCTAAAGCAGAAAAGTGCCTTGAAGAAAATCACGTTATTAGTTCTCACAATGAATGAATGATTAAATAAATAAATAAATAAGAGTTATAAAGAATATCTTTTTGATTACCAGTTGCACATCATTAACGTCCATTTCACTTGTGGGAACCTGAAACATTGTAGTGATTGTTTAGAAGAGAATCATGAGTGAAAACAGTTTTTATCATATGTGAATGGAATACATAACATTACCTGATATTCTTGAAAATGAGACTTATACACACGTTTGATAGATGATGTCGGTGATAGTTTTTCCAAATCATTCATCAATAGGCACCAGAAATTTAAAATTAACTCATTGATTCGGGTATCACAGGTTGCCATCATCGACAAGTCCCCCCTTGAAAGTTCAATGTTTCCAAACTTAAACAGAATATCACTGAAAAATTAAATTATTTAGTGTACTAGTTTTGCTATACATGGTATGAGTCTTATGTACAAAATATATTAATTTATGTACATCAAAACAGGCACTGCTATAACCATGCACATATTGATATCAAGTTATGTACAACAAAACAGACGGTGCTTTGACAATGTACAAATTGTGAACATGTGCAATAGATATCAACTTATGTACATCAAAACAGGAACAAATATGAAACTTGTTTAAAAGATTAATGAGACTTACTGCAAAGACTTTCCTGGTGCAAATACATAGTCTGACACATATTTCTGCTGAGCTTTGAGAGAGGTCAAACAGCTGATGTTCCTATTAATAAAAGAAGATTTGAAGACTGCTACATCTCCTTGTTTTCCCTTTTGCTGTGCTTCAATCTCTTTTTTTTTAAGTGTATCAATTTCCTTGTTTTGATTTGTAAGAGATTCCAAATGCACATTTACAACAGAAGTTTCCAAATTCACATCAGCACTTTCCACAGTATGTGCATTCAAAATATCTTTGTGTTCTACAGAAATAATTTCACTGTCATTATTGACAGGAGTAGAAATACGAACATCTGTACAGATGTCTTCTGCAGCATCAACATTTTCCACATTGTCCGCATCGAACACATCTTCATTTTCCTCGGAAATAATTTCACTGTCATTCTTGACAGGAGTAGAAATACGAGCATCTGTACAGATGTCTTCTGCAGCATTAACATTTTCCACAGTGTCCGCATCGAACACATCTTCATTTTCCTCGGAAATAATTTCACTGTCATTTTTGACAGGACTAGAAATAGGAGCATCTGTACAGATGTCTTCTGCAGCATCAACATTCAACACATCTTCACTGTCATTCTTGACAGGACTAGAAATAGGATCATCATGAATATTGATGTCTTCTGCAGTATCAAAATTTTCCAGAAGTAGTAGAGTATTCATTTCATCTATCTTGTCCTTTTCAAGATCAGTCTTTTTCACAGAAGTAAGATCTTTTGCCATCTTATGTATCATATGCAGTATTTCTGGATTCTTCTCATTTTGTTCCTCCTCACCTATTTTGAAGCAAAAGATGAAACATAAGTACTATATTCAACATATTATAACAAATGAATGGGAATAAAACCAATTGAATAAAAATTCTTACCAAATTCTTCATGTTCTGTTATTGTCACAAGTTTTTCAACAAAATCATTGGTCAACATTTCCAATTTTGTTATTGGTTTGCATTGAGGGGAGGCAAACTTTGCAACATTTATAGCATCTTTGAACCCCTTGAAATTTTTTGTGAATTCAACAGATTTCAGCATTAAACTTTGTAACCAATCTTCTTCTTCCTTTCCCTCTTTGTTCATACTTTCCTTTACTTCCTCCCCCTTGTACCAATCAAGGGACTCTAATGGGATAACCAGACCATTACCAAACGTACCCGATTTTTTTTGCTTCGTCCATTATTCTCTTTGAAATGGACTGTTGCGTCCAGAACAGCATTGTTGGGAAAGCACGGACTGGTGTGCTGTTTCTGTACCGCATTCTTGGCAAATATATGAACACAAAGACCATTATAGGTCCATCAAAAAACTTCTCCTTCTCTGCTGTGTTCATCTTCCACATATCAACAGCCTCAATGAAGGCATTAAGGCAAAATTCGCACCAATTATATGTAGGTACCAATGACAAGTCAGCTAAAGACTTCAATATCCTAAAACTTGGAGTTGCAGAACCGGTACCTTCTATAAAATAAGAACAGATATAAACTATAAAGTTCCTTTTGAAGAGATCACCTCCATCCTTTTGATTACTAAGGATGGATTTCAATGCAGTGGCCGTAACCTTTGACCCTTCAAATTGATTCTTACATTCATTAAGAAGTTTTCTGTATTCCATGTCTTGGTCATCAAATGATGCAAGGACAATCTTGTTTGGTCCCATAGGAAACCTAGTTGCAATATGTACATCAAGATTTGTCACATCAAATGTATTATCTTTAAATGTGGCTGAATCAGGAATGAAATTTGTAACAAGCCAATGAGCAAGCTTGCACGAGACTTCTTTTACTTTCAGATCAATTAAATCCCCAAACCCTAATTCTTTAATATCTGCAGTTTGTTTCTCTGACAAATCATTTAGAAATTTAACCAAACCATTAGGGGACATGCGTGTCTTAAATGATGGCAGTTCGTTCGTTGCATGTAGAACTCTCTTCCTCCTATTCTTTGTAGTTTTAGTAGCAATACCTGTAAATTGTATGTTCATAACGCATTACACAATGCACATAACTTCAAACACAAATTGTATGTAAATTTTTAAAGCTATACTAAATAAAAAAAGTTCTTTTCAAACAATATTGAAACATAGTAGTCTATTTAATGAATATACCTTTATCTGCGTCTGTTATCAAACATAATTGTTTGTCCGATGTTTCTTCATAATTATCAGAGTCTGTATCCTTTTCTTCAGTTCGCCTCCTTTTACATTCAGCTACGAATAAAGAACACAAAATCAGTATAATTTCATTGTACATAATTTAAATTGTACACAAATACCTTAAATTGTACATAATTTAAATTGTACCTTTCTCCTTTTTATCAGTTTTTCTCTTTGGTGCAGTCTTCTCCAGGTTTGATTTCATCTTGTCTTGTGAATTACTTAACCCTAATTTTCAACAAAATCACTCTAAAAATCAAAAACATGACAAACAAAACTGCATATGTACTTTATAAATAACGCGAATAAAAGACCTAATCTCCAAAGAATAAAAGATTGCAATTTTACTTTACTGTAAATTTCACAAAATCGTTCGAAAAACCAATAGTTATGGCATGCAAAGAATCAAGAACATATCACTCACCAAATAATCGTTGAAGATGATCGATATAAATTACAGTACTTCAAAAATTACTCCGTACTTGATTTTTCAAATTGTTGTGAAGTGATGCACTTTTTGAAATAGTTGAAGTGATTATAGGAATTCTCAGTAGTTGAAGTGAAATAGTTCAAATTATGCAATACTAGTAGTTGTCAAATGACTATTGAAGTGATTATAGTAATTCTCAATAGTTATTTCCAAACTCTTAATAATACGTCATTTTCAAAAAGTCCTAATACGTCATAAATACGTCATAGAGTAGTGGAATACTGAGTACTAGTACTATATTTCAAAATAATGTGTCTAATACGGAGTACTTTATTATTATTATTAATTAATTATTATTATACGGTGCTTTGACAATGTACAAATTGTGAAAATGTGCAACAGATATCAACTTATGTACATCAATTCAGACACTGTTTTAACTATGTAAAAATATCGATATGTACAATATATGTTAACTTATGCACATTAATTCAGACACTGTTTTAACTATGTAAAAATAACAACATGTACAATATATGTTAACTTATGTACATCAATTCAGTCACTGTTTTAACTATGTAAAAAATTGACAAATACAACAGATATTATGTTATGTACATCAAAACAGATCCTGTTTAAACTATGCAACAGATATTATGTTATATGATGAGCAATTACTATATTTCAAAATAATGTGTATAATACCGAGTACTACTTTATTATTATTATTATTATTATTATTATTAACGTTAATATTTTATACACTTTATTTTAAACTATGTATATCCTACGTATCTATTATATACAATGTATCTATGCATTGAATAATAAATCATACAAAAAGCTTTTATACGGGTAGTTTTGTCAATACATAATGTACATATGTACATCAAAGCAAACATTTCTATAACCATGTACAAATTCCAACATGTGCAACATATAGTAACTTATGTACATCGAAAAAGGCACGGTTGTATATATATATAAAAAGCTTTTACATGGTTATATTAAAAATAATGTACATATTGAAACAAGTACATATTAGTCATCAATACATAATGTACATATTTATCAACTGTACATATTAGTCATAATAATAACCAAGAACCAAGGTTGTACATATTTCTTTAATTGTTGTATATAACTTATCTACTTACATATTACTGGAATCAAATCATAAGTTGTTCTAATTAAATTTATGGGGCAGTTGAACACAATTATATACACTATGTATATAAAGTATGTCATTTATATAAACTATGTATATCATATCTATTATATACACTATATGTACATACTTACACATCAGCTTTACATATTAGTCATAGTAATAACCGTGAACATGGTGTACATATTTCTATAATTGTTGTACATAAGTTATTCTAATTAGATTTATGTTTACTGAAGCACTCATAATCCGTCAAACATAGCCTTATGTACAAATACATATAAAAACGCGTGATAAGTAAATAATTTTATAACAAGTGTACATAAGTTCAAATTAACATGAGATTCATCTTTCATATAGTTCAAACATTACATATATAAGGAAAAAACAAAATACACTTATATATCTGGATAAAAATTTGTTGGCTCAAACAGATATTCAGCAAAGGTAGATGATCGACGAAAATCTTCAGGAGAAGAACCATGAAGATGAACTACATCTTCTGGAGATGCAAATCGAAGTTGCATATAGTGTAGCATATCTCTACAAAGCAGATCTTTAGTCAGATAGCATCTGCATTCCTTTAACAGCAAGACACCATTCCTATGAAGAGAAAGTAATCCATTGTTAATGCTTGCATGCACACTCATACTGTACTCCATTTCTAAGAGAAGAGAATGAGGATGTGCCAAAAGTATTTGAGCCCATCTTTTGCAAACAAGACTCAATTTTGCAAAATCTTTCTTTCTAAAAGTAGGGTTGACCTTTCTGAAAATTATTTCCATTATATTTTCATTTTCAAAAACCTTTTCAAGTGATTCAACATATGGACTTGAAATAGGTCCATGAGAATCGGTAAATATAAAAGGCAACTTCTCCTTCTTTTGAGAAGCAAACCACAGTTTATGTTGTTGCCTAATATCGTATATCTTTCCATCACATGTAATATTCATCTTTTGTTGAGAAAGGAAGAGAGAAAAAGGGATACAGAGAGAGACACACAAAAAGAGAGGGAAACAGAGAGACAAATTGAGAATTTGTTGAGAATGTGGGATTTTATAGCACAAATTTTTAATTTTTTAATGTTCTGAGACAGATTATGTGCACCAAAACAGAAGGTTCGTAGTACATAAATTTCAATGTATAAGAGAGTGAAATGTGTATAAAATGTATAGAGCAAAGAATTGACCAATTTATAAAATGTATATAAGACAGATTATGTACAACGAAACTTATTAATGTATAAGGCAGTGATTTACCAATGTATAAAATGCGTTAAATGTAGTACATAAATTAAAATTGAAGTAAAGGTGAATAGTCTGTACACACATAAATTCTGGATTCTATTAGACACAATTATTAACTTTGGTAAATGAGGTATTTCATGGGTGAATTAAAACGTGTCTATCATGCAATAAATAAATATCTCAAAATTGCATAAGTAATAATTACAAAGGGGGTTGAGTGGAGTTTCAATCAGTTATATATATATACTCCTCAAGTTAAGATTGAGAGTAGTTAAACTTTGAAAATTTTAAAAAAAAACCCAAAAAAATGTATGTACAACTGATGTACCCTCCTAAATGCATTATTGCAAATTTACCATTTGAGGTGGTTGATAACAAGGTTACCAGTAGATCACTAACTGGTTTAAGGAACAGGTTAATTTGTGTAATAAATACTTACATGCATTGAATAAGAAATCATATACAAAGCTTTTATTAGATAAATTGTGTTTTTGTACATAACTAATAGATAAATCTATACTGTTTTAATGTTACATAAATTGTTGGGATAGATTAATACATACTGTATTATTTAAGTACAATATTTACATACTGTATTAAATAACTGGTAGTTTTGTTGTACATAGATTAGTATATACTGTACATATTTACATACTAGTAGATCACTAACTGGTTTAAGGAACAGGTTAACTGCCTTGGGTTATCCGGTGGAGAAGATTATGCTAAAGTGGATTTCCAGTCCAAATGGCCCGATCTTCACCAGAGCTGCAGTCATTTGTTTCAAGAGCGGTTATCAGAACTACCTCCACGCGTATAAGCTGCAACGAGCCTTTGAAGACTTCGGAAAAGGCAAACTTGAAATGGGGATGCAGATTCATCCATACGACGGACCTCGCTGTTGGGTTGCCTCTTGGATGGATGACCAATATCTGTCCAAGAACACAGACTACAGGATGGTTCCCCTGACGTTGAGGGGAGAGGGTGAATATTTGGCGTACATGACGGAAATCTGCCACTATGAGATCTGCCTGGAGGCCTTGTGGCAGATTTACCCAAACTTCTACCCTTGAAAAGATGATCTAGGTAAGTGATCGAGGAACCCTAGGATATGGATGTTATTTTGCAAGCATATGAATTTTTATGCATATGCAGTTACTGTTAACTCGGATTGTAATTCTAATCCTACTTTGAATGTATTGTACTGCAATTATTGATCACTTACATTTTGGAATGAACTGATTATAGTATGAATGTTAATTACGTATTTGACGTATGTGTTCTTGGTAGTACTGATCTGTACTGAGTATGCATGCAATTTTTGGTGAATAACTTCCAGTTCAGTCGATATGATTAGTATGCTCTATTCATTAAAACATTAGTCGATATGATCAATACCCCCAATTTGTTAAGGTTCATAGAGAAAGGAGTAGATGTGGTAAAGAATGAAAATGGTGATTATCAATTTTACATAATTCCAAATGAGATGTACATATCTCAACTAGTTATCCATGTACAAATTTCACCATGTACAACAAATATTAACTTATGTGCATCAAAACGGACACTGCTTTAACCATCATAGGATATTAAAATTTGAAGTGTACATAAAGTAATTTTCAGTGTACATAGGGTATTATATGTTGTACATAAAGAAATTAATCAAGTAATACAAAAGCACATTTCCTCCTTTGAGGGTCACATGTATGGGTCAACACGTGAGGACAATTACAATTAAAGAGAAGCACGCTTAAGGGGACAAATCTGATTTGTACTCAACTTTGCATTAATGATGTATTGTACTTAGTTTTCTTTGTCTGATTTCTTTTATGTACCCTCGAGGCCATTGATGCTTACTTGGGCTAACGTGTTTCTTGGCTTGCTACTCCTTGAACTTGTTACGTATTCGGCTGAATTGTAGTTCAAAGCATGTCATTATCTAAAGATTTGATACACATAATTTTAATAACCCTAAAGAGACAGTTATGTGCAGTACTCGTATAAATTATGTCGTATGTTATGTACAATAAAAAAATTCTCTAATTTAATATATATACTGCCTTATATAAACAAAATTTGAATAGTCTTGTATATGCAACTGACGTCAGTAGATGCAAAAATCATCTTTACTCTGAAATGACAAGTCGGCTGTGGTACTCGAGGATGCAAAATTCATCATTACTTTGCAGTTATCATTACTGTACTTCGGAGTGGGTATACTCTATATGTACTTCAAGTATAGCATTTTATATGTACATATATCCTTTAAAAGAAACACTGCTTTCAGACATGTATCATGTACAACGCACATTTACTTATGTACACCAAAACACAGTATACGTTTATGTACAACACAATATAACTTTATGTACATAGTATATTTACTGTTTTAATATACATAAATTACATTAACATTAAAACAATTTTAAAACACACCATTAATAATAGTTTAAATATAGAATCGGCAGTGCTATACCTTTGAATATGTGCAGTACAACTTATATACAACAAATCGTAAGTTATGTAACATTACTTTAATTCAATATGTACTACAACTTAATAGAGTATACCATAATCAATACTTTGAAATGAAAAGTCGCCTGGGGTAGTTGAGTATGAAAAAGTCATGATTACTTTAGAATATTAAAAATAGTTTTTTATGGTTAAAATAATACTCTTACTCTATACTTTGACAGTGCTATACCTATTATGTACAGTAAAACAACAAAACATAGAAGACTAAACTCCCTTTGTGAGTATTTAATACCCCAACTCCATTTCAAATAAAATCTTTAGGAAATTTTTCCTTAGTACCTCAGATGAATTGGTGCAAATTATATGTTCATTAACTTGCACTAATTCATCTAAGGTACTAAAGACAAATCAGCTAAAGAATTTATTTGCATGGTACTTGATGAATAATTATAATTATTTCTAATTAAATAATGCAAAGAGGAATGTATTGTGGGTGTGGGTGTGATTGTGGGTGTGCTTTCGTCAATTTATACTGTAAATGGCAAAAAATCATTAATTAGAAAAAAAAGAAGGTATACATGGGGAAGGTATAACTGGTGTAGGTATAGTATGAAAGAATATAAATGTTGATGGTCAAGAGCATCCTTTCCCAAAATGACAAACGTGTCCAAGTACAATTGTATGTTTTTATATCGTCAATGTGAAAACTGTAATTAATTTTTACTATGTAAAAATATCAACATGTACAACAGATATCAAGTTATGTACATCAAATCAGACGGTGCTTTTACTATTTACAGATTTTGAACATGTGCAATAGATACCAAGTTATGTACATCAAAACATATACTGTTATAACTATGCATAAATTGTAAACATGTGCAACAGATATCAACTTATGTACATCAAAATAGACACTATTTTTACTATGTAAGAATATCAATATGTACAACTGATATCTACTTATGTACATCAAAACAGACACTATTTTTACTATCTAAAACTATCAACATGTACAACAGATATCAAGTTATGTACATCAAATCAGACGGTGCTTTTACTATTTACAGATTTTGAACATGTGCAATAGATACCAAGTTATGTACATCAAAACATACACTGTTATAACTATGCATAAATTGCGAACATGTGCAACAGAGATCAACTTATGTACATCAAAATAGACACTATTTTTACTATGTAAAAATATCAATACGTACAACAGATATCTACTTATGTACACCAAAACAAACACTATTTTAACTATGTAATGTATATATTACACTACGTAATGTATATATTCATATTCCATCTAAAGACATAATAAAGTCTAGGTGGGGAAGGTATAACTGGGGTAGGTATGAGATGGGGTTGGTAAATTAATGTATGTCCACGCGTAAAAAAGCAAGCTGGGGTAGGCAATTAATACGAAGACTATTCAGTAAATTCAAAGACTTCTGCAGTACCCTATCTTTTACAGTACTTGTTTATATATTTTTCTATTTCACCTTTTTCTCTTCATCTCATTAATAATATTGTGTAAGGGATGGGCGAAGAATAATGAAATTGAAGATAGAGTAACAACCATTAATAAGAGCAAGGAACAGAAAATTAATCATCTATCTTTCATTTATAATCATCATCATGAAGTTGAAATACATGGAAGACGATTTTCATCAGCAGTTGAAGTAATGTGCAATGAAGATTTCATGGAAAAAATCTTTCAAAGGCTTCCCTCTGATTATGACAAAGCGAACATGGCTATTGTTTGAAAGAGGTGGTCCCAAATGTTTCTATTACGGTCCGATGCACCTAAATGGAATATAGATTATAATAGAAGATTGGGAACAACTCATATTAAAGGAATGACTACTGTTCGTAGAGATGAAATTGAAGTTTCCAACAGATGTAGATGTTATTTGACGAACAATATGCATGCTAGAAAATTATTGCACAGCTTTCAACTTGGATCTGAAGAAAATGAACATTTGAAGATTATTGAATCTACGGAAGAGGAAGATTACATATCACATTTTTCATTAAGAGATTATTTAAAAGGATGTAGATTAAGTAAAATTCTCTATAGCCAAGAAGAAATTTTCATGATTGAATGACTTATTCCATGCAGTGATTAATTAGCCAATCATTTGTATGTTTTGGGATTTTCATTCATAAGTACTGTTTTAGGAATGTCTACTTATGGTTGTGGTAGGAACTTCCGTTTATTCAGAAAGTAACTTATGTAAACCCGTTTATCAACTTATATGCATTTCTTATGTTCAGTACAAATTAACTTATACTGTAAATGAGAAAAAGAAGGTATACATGGAGAAGGTATAAATGAAAAAGTCCTTTCCCGAAATTGTACGAGTACTCCGTATCAAAAGCATCTATACATAAAACCGTCTATACGAATTGTATCAAAAGCATCCTTACAATGGTTGAATCATTAATAATAATTCCTGATTTATATACGAAGTATCAAATTTGACATTACAAATTTATATATTTACATATCATCTATACTACATAATCAATGTAAGATACTTAGAGTGGACATTTTACTAGCTTCAAATGATAAGTTAGATACACTATATTATTAATTATGTATATCATTTTACTAGTGTATATATTTCTATATTAGTTGTACATAACACATCTTTACGAAATTAATACATTTGTAACTTTGCTGTACATACAATAATTGAATCAAATTTTCTGTTGAATTGCGTTAATAATTCCTTGTGTACATATTTCTATTACGTAATGTATATATGTAAATGTTACATGTACATATCTCCATATTAGATCTACATATCTCAACAAGTTATACATATTACTCCGAGGAAGACAAGGTGAATTCAGTGAAGGAAGAATTGTCCACGCTTCATCCCGAGCTACTTCTATTCCTAAACAAGCTGAAACAGCTTTATGTACACGCAGATAGTGCAACGTCAAAGAGTGCCGACGAGAAATGCCAGTATAATATGTGGAGATAGGCATTCTTTGTGAAGGACGAAGGGAGAGTTGCTAGTAGAAATCAAGTTGAAAAATGGATAATCTCGCTTGCATTCCCATTTGGAAACAGGCTACAAAGAGGAATGTCTTCAATTGGAGTTTTCGCTTTCCTCCCCACCTTAATGGTCACAAACTTCCCGTTTGTGATACAGACAGATTTTATCCTTGCTTCTTCTCGGGAGACTATTAAATCTCGACCTGGGGAACTCAACCCGGGTATATTCAACACATTATACCCTCATGGCTTTGTACCATTCAAGGGACTATAACAGTATCACATACCCCTGTGTTGATAACAGATCAACACAAAACTTGAACTTGCACCAATTTATCTGAGGTACTAAAGACGAATCAACTAAAGATTTTTTTTGGATAGTGCATGATGAAATAACTCAATGAACATCTTTATTTCTCATTAATAAAAATACTTTTAAACGCTTATGATAATATTTTGATAGTTGTAGTAGGCGACGGAAGGATTATGGATGTGTTTGGGTGTGTGTGGATGTGTTTTTATACTGTCATTAATTTGTACAGGGGAAGTTATTTTCTGGGGAAGGTATGTCATTAAATGCTCCATGCGTTAAAAGCATCATTTCCCATGTATATAATTATTACTTACAGTGCTTGAATCATTTTGAAACAATTGTATATACCAACTTATGTTCAGTACAAAGTAACTTATGTATACAAAAACAAACAGTGCTTTGACAATGTACAAATTGTGAAAATAACGTGTACAATATATTTTAAGTTATGTACTTTAAAACAGACACTACTTTAAATATGTAAAAATATCAACATGTACAATAGATACCAAGTTATATTACGTGCTTTAACTATTTACAAATTGTGAACATGTGCAACGGATATCAACTTATGTACATCAATTCAGACACTGTTTTAATTATGTAAAATTATCGATATGTACAACATATGTTAACTTATGTACATCAAAACAGACACTACTTTAAATATTTAAAAATATCAACATGTACAACAGATATCAAGTTATGTACATCTAAAAAGACGGTGCTTTGACAATGTACCAATTGTGAATATGTGCAACGGATATAAACTTATGTACATCAGAAAAGACGGTGCTTTGACAATGTAAAAATTGTGAACATATCCAAAAGATATCAACCTATGTACATCAATTACTCCGTATATATTGTCAAATCATAAATTATATAGAGTATACACTATATAATTACTCTGTATGTATTGTTATATTTTTAATTAAAAAACAAAAGGTACATATTAAAGTGGTTCATTGTACATATTTCTATATTACTTGCACATAACACTTTTCATCACCTAAAAGAAAACGAAAGATTACAAGTACAACTGAACTAAGCATCAAAGTACTTGTTTATTTGCTCACTTGCATTTCCTTGCCACATATCAGTATCTTTAAGCTAGGAATTGAACTAACACTCCCATGTATAAAAACAGAGCATATGTAAACGATGAAGTTCCTCTTGGATAAATCTCCACCCTCCTTCTGGTTAATTAAGATGTGTGTGGAGAATTGGGTTTGACATCTTACCACCTTTAAACTAATCCCTAAATGTCTTAACCAATCGATGATAGATTTATCAGATTTATCATCATAATCAGCGAGAACAACGTCAGTAAATCACTATGGGACAAATTGACGTGGTTCTCGCTGAATATGATGATAAATCTGATGAGTATTGTCAATTGGTTAAGACATTTAGGGATTAGTTTAAGGGTGTGGTAAGATGTGAAACCCAATTCTCCAACACATCTTGAAGTTGTACCCTTGATGAAACCGAAGAATGTCGTCTCTAGTTTCGACACGTTATACCCTCACGGCTTTGTACCATTCAAGGGACTATAACGGTATCATATAACCCTGTGTTGATAACAGATCAACACAGGACTTGAACTTGCACCAATTCATCTGAGGTACTAAAGACAAATCAACTAAAGATTTTTTTTGGAATAGTTCGTGATGAAATAAATCCATGAACATCTTTAATTCTCATTATTAATTAAATTTAATAATAAAGTAGTACTTTTTAATGCTTATGATAATATTTTACAGTAGTTGCGGATGATAATATTTGAATTATAAAATATTATAGAATATTATATTTATAAATTAGATGATAATATTTTGATAGTTGTAGGGTTGTAGTAGGGAACGGAAGGATTATGGATGTGTTTGCGTGTGTGTGGATGTGTTTTTATACTGTGAATGTGAAAACTGTCATTAATTTGAAATGCTCCACGCGTTATACTGTAATTAATTTGTACTGGGGAAGGTACTTTTTGGGGAAGGTATGTCATTAAATGCTCCACGCGTTAAAAGCATCATTTCTCATAATAACGAAGTTATGTAAAAATAGACACTATTTTTACTATGTAAAAATATCAACATGTACAACAGATACCAAGTTATGTACATCAAAACATATACTGTTATAACTATGGATAAATTGTAAACATGTGCAACAGATATCAACTTATGTACATCAAAATAGACACTATTTTTACTATGTAAGAATATCAATATGTACAACTGATATCTACTTATGTACATCAAAACAGACACTATTTTTACTATCTAAAAATATCAACATGTACAACAGATATCAAGTTATGTACATCAAAACAGACGGTTCTTTAACTATTTACAGATTTTGAACATGTGCAATAGATACCAAGTTATGTACATCAAAACATATACTATTATAACTATGCATAAATTGTAAACATGTGCAACAGATATCAACTTATGTACATCAAAATAGACACTATTTTTACTATGTAAGAATATCAATATGTACAACTGATATCTACTTATGTACATCAAAACGGACACTATTTTTACTATCTAAAAATATCAACATGTACAACAGATATCAAGTTATGTACATCAAATCAGACGGTGCTTTAACTATTTACAGATTTTGAACATGTGCAATAGATACCAAGTTATGTACATCAAAACATATACTATTATAACTATGCATAAATTGTAAACATGTGCAACAGATATCAACTTATGTACATCAATATAGACACTATTTTTACTATGTAAGAATATCAATATGTACAACTGATATCTACTTATGTACATCAAAACAGACACTATTTTTACTATCTAAAAATATCAACATGTACAACAGATATCAAGTTATGTACATCAAAACAGACGGTGCTTTAACTATTTACAGATTTTGAACATGTGCAATAGATACCAAGTTATGTACATCAAAACAGACACTATTTTTACTATCTAAAAATATCAACATGTACAACAGATATCAAGTTATGTACATCAAAACAGACGGTGCGTTAACTATTTACAGATTTTGAACATGTGCAATAGATACCAAGTTATGTACATCAAAACAGACGGTGCTTTAACTATTACAGATTTTGAACATGTGCAACAGATATCAAGTTATATATATCAAAACAGACGGTGCTTTGACAATGTACTAATTGTGAATATGTGCAATGGATACCAACTTATGTACATCAATTCAGACACTGTTTTACCTATGTAAAAATATCGATATGTACAAACAGATGTACGTCAAAACAGACACTGTTTTAACCATCTATATCTGTTGTATAAGTAGAATTGCTTAACATAAATTCAAACCATGGTATAAACAGAATTGTTGTATAAACAGATGTACCTCAAAACAGATGTTCACATAATAAATCATTTTCAATTTTCAATTTATTGTATTTAGAATATATTAAAATTGAGTAAAATTAAGAGAATGCATTATGATTAAACTTTGCCAGGACAATTTCTTGAATCATGGTATCCCATCTCTCCACAAGCATTGCACTTCCGAGGAGGCTTCTTATGTTCTTTCATGGCTTTTTCTTTAGACGAAATAAGTCGCCTTCCAGAACCTTTAGTTTTACACTGTTTTGGAGGCAAGATCTTAATGTCAGTGGGAATAGTGGCACCCATCAAAAACTCAATCTCAGACCTCTTGTCATTTCGCCGGTTTGTTCCTTCTTCCACAACCTTCTCTTTGAATGCTCTCACTACTTCTAAGAGTTCATCCACCTTCTCTTCCTTATTCTCAACCACAGTCACAAAATCAAAAATTTCAGTCCATAATTCTGCAATCTTTGTTTTTATTCCATCTGATGACCGATAATCAGAAAGAAGTGTGCCATTTGCATCAAACATTTCCTTGGATGTTGCAAACTTGTTCCAACAAGGAAGTAGATATGAATTAGGTATCCTTTTGGCACCTCTTTCTTTCAAAACCCAAAGAGCATGTCGACACAACAATCCACGTTGCTCGAACATCTTGCGGGCACAAACAATTTTCTCTTCTGCAGGTGTATAGTCAACTACATATACCCTATTTTTGATGTTATCCTGTATAGATATATGTTCAACACCATCCTCTTTTTTAATCTCATCAACACCACAATTGTACATGGATGCCTTTAACTCTTCCTGCAAGTCATAGAAGACAGTTCGTGTGTAGATTTCAGAAGCATGTTTTTCAAGAGAAAATAGACTGATCAAAGCAGCAGAAGTGCTCTTAGATTCAGCAATCAGCTTGGACTGCTCCCATCTTTGGGCATCAATGGCACTGTCAAACCTCATGTAAAACTCAACAAGTGTCAGATGAGGATTCGTGAAGTTGTTGAAGAAGTTATTCTCAGACTCAGACCTTGAAGTTGTCCTCATCAACCCTTAAAGAAACAGGTCACGGTGGTAAGCTGGTATCCACTTCTCTCGCATATCAAATATATCCTGAAGCCACTCATTTTCCTCAAGATTGTACTTAGTAATAAGATCCTGCCACATCTGTTCAAACTGAGTTGGGTTTACATCCTCACCCCAAACAGCAGCATTTAGATCCTTGAGAAAATCTGTTTCAGTGCATATTTTTGAACCCACTTTATCTATTACTTTCTTCATGATGTACCACATGCACAATCTGTGAAATGTGTGGCTTCCAAAAACCTCCTTCACCCCAGCTTTAATTCCCAAATCCTGATCAGTGATAATGAATGAAGGAAAAGTACCTCCCATTGCCTTTATAAAGTTTTTAAACAGCCAAGCAAAGTCGTTACCTGCATGTGCATTGAGGAGAGAGTATTATAAAATTGCTTATGTGCATCACGTATTATCTTCAAAACAAAAAAAATGACAAAGATAGCAATAAGAAATGCTCTCACCATTCTCTCTCTCAACAAGGCCAGCAGCAAATGTGACACATTTCTTGTGATGATCTATACCCGTGAAGGGAGCAAAGATCATGTTGTACTTATTCATTTTATACGTAGTGTCGAAAGACACCATATCACCAAATAACATGTAGTTCTTTATCATTATAGGGTCAGCCCAAAATAAACGAGTGATCCTTTGTTCATCATCAACATCAAAGTCGAAATAAAAAGAGTCACAGAGGGCTTTCTTTTTCATAAGAATCTCAATGAACATCTGTCCATCAGAGTCCTTGATGAACTTCTTTATATCTCTACCAAAATTTTTAAAATCAACCTTCGATGCACCTACATACTTATAACCCTTTACGAACTGCTTGAACATTCTGAATGTTTTAACGGCACCTTGGTTCACCATGGAGTTGTCAATGATCATCTTTTTGTGCAAAATGGTGAGTTTCCTTGCCTTTTTAAGGTGCATCATCGTGGAAGGTGTGTTCAAAGGATGGTTATGTCCTTCAATAAATTCTGTGATTTTATATTTCCCATCAGATGTTCTGTCCAAGATGATTCTGGCCATACAAAGAATTCTTGTTATCTCCCTTCTTTGCTGTTGTCCCTTATGTTCATAATCACCTTCTTTATTACAGACAATGTACTTTTTTTTAACAATACCACGACTAGTGCGTCCAGTACTCTTCCTAGGAATGAAGCCACCAGCAGTTGCGTACTTGGAATAAAATTGAAATGCTTCTTCCAAATCCTTAAAAATTTGACCCACATAAGGTTTCAAGTCTTTCGAACAACTTGGCATCTTCAAATCTTGCTTAGGTTCGGGAGTATCTATGTAAATTTAACACATAATATTAAATTCTACATCAAAATTATGAACAATTGCAAACATGTACAACAGATATTAAGTTATATACATCAAAGCAGCAACTGCTTTAACTATGAACAATTCTCAACATGTACAACAAATATTAAGTTATGTACATCAAAGCAGCAACTGCTTTAACTATGAACAATTTTAAACATGTACAACAGATACTCAGTTATCTACACCAAAGCAGCAACTGCTTTAATTATGAACAATTATCAACATGTACAACAGATACTCAGTTATCTACACCAAAGCAGCAACTTCTTTAACTATGAACAATTCTCAACATGTACAACAAATACTCAGTTATCTACACCAAAGCAGCAACTGCTTTAATTATGAACATTATCAACATGTACAACAGATATTAACTTGTGTACATCAAAGCAGCAACTGCTTTAAATATGAACCAAACAATATAAGATACGTCTCTATGAAAACTTGAACATTTAAATTGATGAAGTAATATAAACTAAAATTGAAAAATAAATGAATTAATGAAATATTTTACCTAATATATTAGAATCGCCCATCATTGAACATGTTGCAGTTGTTTCTTGACTATCTACTGCATTCAAAAAACGAATCACGGCATAAATAAATTAAGAATCAAACTTAAAATCTGAAATTGAATTTTAAAATAAATAGAAATTTTCTGACCTAAATCTGAAGTAATTGAAGGTGAAATTGAAAGTTTTTCATTTGTATCTAATTTTCGACGCTTTCATGAAGAATCAGTCGCCATTAAAGAGGCAGAGTTACTAGCCATTGAAGTGCAGAGGAGAAGCGCGTGTTTTTTAGAATTTCAGAGTAGAGAGAGAAAGTAGTAGTGTTCAAATGATAGGGTTTTAGAAGGTGGAGAGGAGCAGCGCGTGTTTTTAATCTTTTAATCTGGATCGTTAGATCAGATCTTAATCTAATGGTCCAGATGCTGCCTCTATGGGTGTAAGGAGTTGCCCTGCCTCACCGGAGCCCTCCTCATTCTCTCTCTCTCTCTCTCTCTCTCTCTCTCTCTCTCTCTCTCTCTCTATATATATATATATATATATATATATATATATATATATATATAGATCTAGGATCCGGTCCGAACCACAAGTTCGGTCCGAACTATATATAATAGAAAGGAAAAAAAACACGCGAAGAAAAACCCACGCAATTTCAAAACATACGCTCGTTCATCTCCAATTCATACGCTAACTACTGTTCAGCTCCAATTCATCCCCAATTCGACTACTGTTCATCCCCAATTCATCTTCCCCAATTCGCTCGTTATTCCCCAATTCATCTTCCCCAATTCGCTCGTTATTCCCCAATTCATCTTCAACACTCTCATCCTCACTGAAAAACCCCCAATTCAATAGGTAAATCAGTTATTAGTTTAAGTTAATCTATTTCTGCTGCTGTTGTTGTCGATTTCATCGATTTCGTTTTAGGGTTAGCTTACTCGACATGGTTTTTTTACAGTCGATTTCATCGATTCCGTCTCAGCTGTTTAGGTTTCGGTTTAATTTTCCGTTTCTCTGCAACTGTACCGACAATGTTCCTGTTTAATTTTGATTGCTTTGATGTTTTAGATGCAGAAGTTTGTCGCAGTGAATTGTAGGGAGGTCTTATAGCTTGAGCATTTGTCGCAGTGAAGCAGTGAATTGTACCAACAGTGTTCCTGTTTAATTTTCCATGTCGCAAGCCCAGAATTAGCGAGGTCTTACTGAAATTTTAGCTGTAATTTGCACAACAAATTCTGTGATGCAATGAGTTCATGATTTCAGTTTACAGAATATTCTTTAAATTTTATTGTTTATACCCTTTTTGTATCCATATGAATTGTACTAGCGTATGTGAATTATAGCTTGAGCATTGTTTACAGCATTGATGATTTTATCGTTTTCGGGACCAAATTTCATGGTTCAATGCTCGAATAATGGACTAGTATGAAGGATTCGATTAGTCTGCCAGTTGATTTTAGTACATGTTAATTGAATTTGTTAAAATTGAAGTGCATTTTTGAAGCAATGATATCGAATGTCCTATATTATACTTGGATCTCGACCCGTAATAATTCCTGAAATTTCTCAAATACTCCATAATAATGCCTTGCTTGATTATATTGGCATATTGCTACGTATTAACCAAGTTTCAAGTGTTCATATCAACATAAAGCACGATCCCAAACCACATGCATAATTCCACATTTAACCCATCCGTGTCTCGGTAAATAATGTAATTAATGTCCGTCTCTTTGGCATTAGTTAACTTTACGCTAATATTAAGAGACGAACCCTAATTACATTATTTACTAAAACCATGATCTTACTTAATATGGCTTATTCTAATTAAGCTAGGACTTAGGGCCAGGATTAACTAATTAAAACGACATAGAAAACAACTTAAACGACATTGCCAACTTCAACAACACCTCCCTTCTTCTTTTTCTACTCCTTGTGTATTTTCTTCAGAAAGTCAAGATCATCCCCTAACATGTTAAGATCATCCCTCATCAGATTCTTCAGAGTTCTCTTGATATCATCCGCCTCTACAAAACACACAAATTCAAATTATCGAGTTATGTTACTCCAACACTTCAGATGGAATAACAAAATATTCATAATAATCGATCTTATGTGTTATGACGACTTACTAGCAGTGTCACCAGCTTGATTAACCTCATTAATCTTCATGTTCAGATCGAGAATGTAGGACATTCGGTTTCCCCAATCAGCAGTCATCATGTTACCCAAGTCTTCTTTCGACGACCACTTCTCCGAGTCGAAGAACCCTACAAAAAACCAACTTATTATCTAACCATTAACGAAGCTAAGTGAATTATTATTTGACTCGTTTTAGTTTTAATTATTTTTATGTTCTACTTCTTAAGAAGTGTAAGTGGAGTCTTCAAAAAGTGTAAGTGGAGCCTTTAAAAGTGTAACCTACAAGAGAATGAGATAATTACACTTCTATAGTCTCTACTTACACTACTTTTAGTCTCTTGTTACACTTCTTAAGAACTGTAAGTGGAGCCTTCAAAAAGTGTAAGTGGAGCCTTTAAAAATGTAACCTATAAGAGAATGAGATAATTACACCTCTATAGTCTCTACTTACACTACTTTTAGTCTCTACTTACACTTCTAAGAAGTGTAAGTGGACCTTCAAAAAGTGTAAGTGGAGCCTTTAAAAGTGTAACCTACAAGAGAATGAGATAATTTCGTTTTAAAAGATCACATTAAAGATCGATATCCTTGATAAACCAAATGAAGAATTCATACCGGAAGATGAAGAATTAGTTGTAATGGTTGAAAATCTCACTAATAGTTTCAGAATTAAGCACAAATGCACAATTAATCAAATACTATAAGTTATCGATATCAAATTACCAAAACAAAAAAGCAGAAATACTCGAGAATGCCGCAAGAACTAATTGCTTTTCTAGCTTCTAACATCATCCAAATATGAAATTATTCACTCACACTGTCACACACCATCCTCCTCCATCCTCCATTCTCCTGTCTTCATTCCTCCTTAAATATCTCACACCTCACTCCCTTCACTACCCCTCAGCCCCCACACTGTATATAATTCACTACCATAATTAATCAAATTAAATTTAATACACTATACAAATTTCCAATTTCAGCAAACCCATAAACATAATCATCCTTTTTTCCCCTTAATCACCATCATTAATTACTAAAGATGGAAACTTTATCACTAAACTCATGTAATAATTTCAAGGGTGTTAACATTAATCGATCTAAAACCCTAAATTTATCGAGTAAAGCAGAGATTAGAGCATTTTATCAAGTGAGTTTTGTCGGAAAATCTAACTAAAACAATTCTATCAGACGAATCATCAAGTCATAAATTAATACTATCAAATACTAGAAATTATCAATTGCAGTGTATTAAAATCAACAAAACATAAAAAAAAAAATCGTAGTAAAATTGAAGAAGCAGTGGAGAAATAACTAAATCATCCATGGCGGCAAATCGGTGATGAGATGAGATGATCGCGTTGTTGATTACTTGCTTGAGAAATCGATTGTTGTTGAGGGTCGATTCTGAGACTTGATTGTTGAGGGTTGAATCGCGTGGGTTTTGAATTGGGGAAGAATGTCATGAACAGTAAGAGGAGCGTATGTTTTAAATTGCGCGTGTTTGTTTGTTTATTATATAGTTCGGATCGGATCCCATCCCTATATATATATATAGTGTGCATGTAGTTTAGTGTAGTAGTTTGGTAGGTTTTGTGAGTAGGAGACTAGGAGTGTAGGTGTAGTGTTGGGGGGTAAAAGTAGGAGTAAATCGTGGGACTTAGTTAGGAGGCCAACATTTCCCGAGTTTCGGTCCGTTTCTCGTATAAATGTATTTCTTTCTTTCTTAAAAAGTTGAAATATAAGATTGCGGAATTAAAATAATGGAAATCGTAAAATTTATTTGTAAAAACGAATTTGTAAGACGGTAAGTAAAACAGACGATAAATAGTTTTATGGGACAAAAGTTATAAGAAATCATTATTTTAAGAATTCGATAAATTACTTTCAAATTTTTATGAGATGAGAAAACGTCAAAACGACAGGTCAATATTAAAAATATTTTCGAGTTTTAAACTTTATTTAACGAAAGATACATTTTTTAATAAATCGATAAATAAATACTCATGTTTTTATAACGGAATAATTTTTAATTTAACGAAAATAATATATTTTATTAACGAAAATAATTTTTCGAACGTTAAACTTGGTTTAAATAAATGTTTAAAATTTTAACTCTATTTGAAAAATACGGGGTGTTACATCTTTAATTCCAAAACTCTTATCTAGGAAAATCTTGAATTTTTTGCATGCTTCATTATCATTGGTAACCACAATATAGCATCAACATAAACCAAGACTCCAATGAAAACACCATCTCGTTAAAGTGAATAGAGAATAATCGGCCAAAGATTGGACAAAACATAACTTTTCATGGACACGGTCAACTTTGCGAACCATGAAAAGACGAGAAGCTTGTTTCAACCCATAAATAGGTTTCAACAATTTACATGTCTTCCCATCTTTTCCTCGGTCGAAGCCTTGTGAAATTTTCATATATACTTTCTCATCAAGATCTCCATGCAAAAAGGCGTTGTTAACGTCTAAGCTAATTGCTCGATCAACCATCTTTTCTGAACTGCTACGAGCAACATACATATTACACTTGTCATTTTTGCCACGAGTGCATAAGTTTCATGATAATTTATTCCTTCTACCTGAGTGACACCTTGCGCCGTAAGTCTTGCTTTGTAACGCTAACTGTCCCGTCTGCCTTGTATTTAATCTTGTACACCCATTTGCATCAAATGGATTTCTTATCCTTGAGCAAGCTCACTATATATCTTCCATGTTGCATTCCTTTCCATTGCCTTTATTTATCTATTCATGGCTATGTGTCATTCCTTGATTTTCGCGGCTTCTTGGTAATGAGTCGGCTCTCGATTTTTATGAATAGTAGCCATGAAAGACCTGTGAGAAGGTGAGAAATAATTGCTAATAACATAATTCGTTAGAGGATAACGATCCCGAGTACCTGAACGTGAGGACTGCGATTGAACTTGATGAGGATTGTCTTGGGGGGGTAATTACTTCGTCGACTTGCAATAATAATCCTTCTTCCAAGATGGTTCAATTTTATTACGCGCACCCCGTCCCATTCTAACCTCACTCGTCGGATTATTTGTGACGCTTTCGTCACTCACCGCATCATTCTCACCCGGGTTACCCGTGTTAGCCGACTGTTGTCTCCTCCTATGTGTCATCTGCGCTCACAGCTCCTTCATCCCGATTTTCTGCCGGGTCGACAGCCCCTTCTTCCCGGATTTTTGCCGGGTCAACAATCCCTTCATTAGGGTTCTTTGTCGCATCGTCTACGCTCTCCCTCACATCATGGGATGAAACACCCCACATTGATTGAAGATGTCCTATTTATGAGCTTATGACTAGTGTTTAAAAGGATTGAAAGTACCATTCATATCAACAAAGTGCACATTCTTTTCTGGTCATCCATTCAAAAGAACTCCGCAGTTAAGCGTGCTTGGCTGGGAGTAGTCTAAGGATGGGTGACCTGATGGGAAGGTTTCCAGAATGCGCATGAGTAAGGTCAAAATGCGCTGAAAAGGACTCGTGTTGGTCTATGGGACCAGCATAGAGCCTGGTGAGCTACCACGACTAACATTTCTGGTCCTAGTTTGGGCCACGGTGTTACAAATGGTATCAGAGCAATCCTACGACCGTGTATTTGGCACCTAGTGTATTTGACTAGTGTATGTCGCCACTCAACAATTTGATGGGTCGTGTTTATATAGCTTTATTCCCTCCATTTCGTTGTCTTTTCTGGTCGGAACGCGCTCTTTAGAGCCGTTTCTTCTAACATTTTGCTTTGAGTGAGTGTTTTTGTAGATTCTACATGATTTCAGGTCTTTATGTGCATTCACACTCATATTTGGTTAGAAGAACGATCCCGAGAAAAAACCCGTGCTTCGATCAGGACGTTTAGGCGAAGAAGAACTGAGAAGTGTCAATTCATTGGGCCATGAAAAGCGGCCCAATACTTGTTTTATTAGTGTTGTGCGCGCCAGCCTGCCCCGACAGGCCGCCTGCTGGCCGACCGGCATGACACAAAGGCATTTTAAGCTTGATTTTATAGTGCGCTTCGGCCTGTGCATATGGCAGGCGGCCTACCAGCCGGCCGGCATGCACACTCAGCCTATTTCCGCCTATTTTGTATAACTAAGGAGGAGTTGTATTTTTACTATGACTTCTTTTCATACTTAGAATTTTTCCTTAGAAAAACACTCGTGACTCTTAGCATTCTAGCACTCGGTTTCAACTCGTAATCGATTTCGGTATGCTCGTTTATGCAATTTTCAGTTTTATATTTTCAATCTTCATCGTAAATTACTTAGTTCGTCGTAATTTTCTATATTTGGAATTCGTTGCTCCGTTTAGTTCGTTTATCGTTAGATTTGTTTGCTTCATGCGATTTTTTGTTTCGTAATTATCATGCGTAGCTAATTTTGTCGCTAGGGTCGAGGGGGATCGATGGATTATTTTACGATTATGTTGCTTCGATACTAAATTTATGATTATGCTAGTACCATTTTTGCGTGCTTTATTTGTCGATTAATTTGTTAAAGGCCACAGCATTTTAATCTGTTTGAGAAATTCTAGTTCCTGTGCGAAAGCCGAATTAGGATTAGATCACGCGCGATTTGGTAGGGAGTCTAATAAGTTGCGAGAGCCCGTTAGATCCTTCCTAGGTTGATACGATTCGAGAGAACGTATTATAGCCGACTAGCATGTTATGTGTTTATTATCGTCGTTTCCTAATTGTCGATTATCTATCGTGAACCTGTGACCTTAGTTTTCCTCTCATTTTTAGAATCCTTTATTCATTTTCGTATTTTAGTAGTTTTTTATATTTTCTTCCATCAATCAACCGTTTAGAGCATCTTAGAATCGCCATAGCTATTAGACGAATTTAGCTGTTTCCCTGTGGATTCGATACCTTGCTTGCCGCTATCTTCTTGTTAGTAGCATTAGGTTTATGTTGATTGGGTGAAACGACTTAACCCATATCAAATTTGGCGCCGTTGCCGGGGAAACGGTTTTTCTTGTTTTTTAGCTTGTTCCTTTTTTGCTCTCTTTCGTCTCAAGGAATTAAAACTCCTTGAGATTGATCTCACTCCCTACTTGTAGTTTTGCTTATGCCCAGGTCTTTTCGGTCATCAGAGCTTACTCCGTTCGACCCTGAACCCGAGAAAACCTTTCGTAGGCGACGACAATTTTGGAGAGAGATTTCCGCAGCTCCTGACCTTGAGACTTTGGAAGTTATTCATACCGAATTTGTAGCTGAGCATCAGTCCTTTGAAGAGGAAAATCAATCTCAGTCCGAGATCATTTTACCACCTCCGATCATAGAAATGCCGAAGCTTTCTAGTCATTCGGAGCCCGAGCAAACTGCTCTTCCTAAGTTGGTTAAACGACCAACTACCACCCAAGGTACATTCCAGATTCGCCCCGCCTTTATTACCTTGGTGGAGAAGAATCAATTTGGTGGTGACCCTAAGGAGGATCCTCACAAGCATATGAGAATTTTTACTGATTATTGCTCCACGATTCCACTTCCGGCCGGGGTAACTCAAGAAGAAGTCATGGAGATGCTCTTCATGTTCTCACTATGGGATTCCGCTAGGGAGTGGATAACGGACCTTGATAAAGTCACCGAGGGGATCACAGATTGGAATTCTCTTGCTCTTGCCTTCTACAAGCACTATTACCCTCCACAAAAGACGAACATGCTCCGGAGTCAAATCACCAATTTTCGTCAAACTCCGAACGAAAATATTCATGAAGCGTGGGAGCGGTTCAAGAAACTTGTGAAGGAATGCCCACACCATGGTTTTCAGGTTTAGTTTCTTTGTATCCAATTTTATAACGGGTTGTATGATAATTGCAGGAGTACACTTGATTGGGCATGTAATGGGCGATTCCAATGTAACATGGATGATGATAAGGCTTGGCAAACAATTGAAGAAATGACATCTCACCACTCCCGATGGGGTAATCCACGAGGTAATACTCGGTCTAATTCCGGTGAAAGTGGGTCCTCTAATGTCGTGGCTATTCAATTAGCCGCTTTAGCTAAGAGATTTGATGCATTGGAGGTGTCGAATTCTCAAGGGGGAGGAGGCATGCATCAAGTGCATGCCATGCAAGATTATGCATGTGTTCAGTGTGGTGCCGCGAACCACTAAGCTCAGGATTGTCTAGGCTTCATAGAACAAGTGAATGATTTTCATTCCATGCGCCCGCGCTATCCATATATGAACCAACCGGGTTATGATGCATCTCTCTTGTCTTACAGGAGTACTAATGTCTTGAATCCGCATATTACACCACCTTATGTGCCCCCGCACAAGCAGCATCTCCAGAATCAGCAGAATTTCCAGAATCAAGGGAATCTTCAGAATCAGCAGAATTTCCAGAATCAAGGGAATTTTCAGAATCAATAGAATTTAAAGGAATTTCCAAAATCAGGGAAATTATCAGCAGTGACCTCACTCGGGTCAACATCAACAAAATTTTGGTAATACTAATCAGAACTTTGGAAATTCTCATCAGAATTTCGATACTAGTCATCAGAATTTCGGTACTAGTCAGCAGAATTTTGGCCAATCCTCCGCACAAGCTCACGGTAATTTTTCTTCTTCTTCGAGTTCTAATGAAATGGCTGAGCTTCGTAATATGATGCAGATGATGGCCAAGACCCAGGACTCTATGATGACACAAATGCAAAAGAATGATCAAGCTAAGGATAATGCCATCAAGAATTTGGAGAACCAAGTGGGACACCTTGCCGCGTCACAAGCAACACGTCAACAAGGTAAACTTCCTTCTCAAGGTGATCAACAACATGATACGGCTAATGCGATCACTCTTCGTAGTGGCACACACTATGAGGGTCCGTTGATGCCTAAGGATGATACACCGGCCGAGAAGGAGGAGGTTCTAGTGGAAGATGTCAATGAGGATGTTATTGTGGAAACTCCAAGTGATGAGTGAGTTCCACCACCCACTACTCCCGTTCCCACTCCTACTAGTCCAACAATTCAAGTACCATTCCTGGGTCGATTGAAGAATCGGAAGGAGAATACCCAATTTGGCAAGTTCATGGAGGTTGTGAAGAATTTGCAGGTTACGGTCCCATTTACCGAGCTCATTATGCAGGTCCCACCTTATACCAAATTTATGAAGGACATCTTGACTCAGAAGAGAAGCATTGGTGAGGTAGAAACCGTCGCTCTTACTGCAGAGTGTAGTGCTTTTTTACAGAACAAAGCTCCACCGAAGCTAAAGGACCCCGGTAGTTTCTCGATTCCTTGTTATCGATTAATAAGGCTTTATGTGATTTAGGTGCTAGTGTAAGTGTTATGCCTTATTCCGTTTGTGAAAAACTTAATATGGGTCCTCTTAAGTGTACTAGTGTCACTTTTCAGATGGGCGATCGTTCCATAAAACGTCCTTGGGAGTTTTAGAAGACGTGCCCGTTAGAGTTGGAAATTTTTTTATCCCGGTTGATTTTATAGTCGTTGACATGGCCGAGGACACCCAAATTCCCATAATTTTGGGAAGGCCATTTTTGCACACCGCCGGCGCGGTGATCGATGTCAAGAACGGTAAATTGACTTTGGAAGTGGATGGAGACACCATTGTTTTCTGCTTAGATAGTACACTTAAGAACCCGATGGTAATAGATTCTTGTTGCATGATTGATGTTGTCGATGTTTTAGTTCATGATTCTATGGAGGCATCCCTTATACGGGATCCCTTAGAAGCTCTGATATGTTTGGAAGCGTGTGCAGGTGATGCTTCCGTTGACTCTGCTGTCATTGATGCTTTGGAAGCTGCTTTGAAAGGAAGGATGCTCACAGAGGAGCAAGGTGTCGATGTAACCAACATCGTCCTCACCTAATTTGCCATAGACATAACCGTTCCGGAGCGTAAGCCACTTCCGTCTCACCTAAAATATGCCTTTTTAGACGATACCGAGAGCTACCCCGTGATTGTAAGTGCTGATTTAACTGAGCAACAACTTTCTGATTTGCTAGTTGTTTTGAAGAAAAATAGGAAAGCTTTGGGGTATAGTCTTGATGACTTGAAGGGAATCAGTCCCGATTTCTGTATGCATAGAATTAATCTTGAGGAAGGTCATCGTCCTTGTGTCCAGGGTCAACGTAATTTGAACCCGAATATGCAAGAGGTTGTTAAAAAGAAAGTTATGAAATTGTTGGATGCGGGAATCATTTATGCGGTTCCCGATTCAAAATGGGTGAGTCCGGTACAAGTTGTACCTAAGAAGAGAGGGACTACTGTGGTCCCGAATGAGAAGAATGAATTAATCCCTACACGAATTGTGACGGGATGGAGAATGTGCATAGACTATAGAAAGTTGAACACCGCTACACTTAAAGACCATTTCGCATTACCGTTTATTGACCAAATGCTTGAGAGACTAGCTTCTCACAAGTATTTTTGCTATTTAGATGGATATTCGGGATTCTTCCAAATCCCGATACACCCCGCCGACCAAGAAAAGACCACGTTTACTTGTCCCTATGGCACTTTCGCATATCGCAGGATGTCATTCGGGTTATGTAACGCACCCGCCGCCTTCCAAAGATGCATGATGAGCATCTTTTCCGACTACATTGAGTCCATTATGGAAGTGTTTATGGACGACGTTAGTGTGTATGGTATGAGTTTTTCAGCTTGTTTAGCTAACTTAGATACCATTTTAAACCGATGTGTCGAAGTCAGTTTGGTCTTGAATTGGGAAAAGTGTCATTTTATGGTCACTGAGGGTGTGGTTTTGGGTCATGTGGTCTCCGAAAAGGGTATTCAGGTGGATAAAGCAAAGGTGCAAGTGATTGAGCAATTGCCCTTGTCGGTTAATGTGAAGGGAGTGAGAAGTTTCCTTTGTCATGCGGGATTTTATCGCCGCTTTATCAAGGACTTTTCAAAAATTGCTAAGCCACTTACACAGTTGCTCCTAAAGAATGCCCCTTTCGACTTTACTGATGAGTGTGTTGAAGCTTTTAACAGGATTAAGCAGGCCCTCATTTCTGCTCCGATTATTCAGTCACCGGATTGGAATTTGCCATTCGAGATAATGTGTGACGCGAGTGATTATGCTGTGTGAGTGGTTTTGGGCCAAAGGAAGGACAAGGTCTTGCATGCTATATACTATGCTAGTAAAACACTTGATAATGCTCAAGTTAACTATGCAACTACCGAGAAGGAATTGTTAGCTATAGTGTATGCTTTAGAAAAGTTCAGAACCTACTTGGTTGGATCGGAAGTCATTGTTTTCACCGATCATGCGGCTCTTAAGTACCTCCTTGCCAAGAAAGAAGCGAAGCCCCGACTACTTCGATGGATCTTACTCCTCCAAGAGTTTGATTTATCGATCTGGGATAAGAAGGGAGCAGAAAATGCCGTTGCGGATCATTTATCGAGGCTTAGAGTTGAGGAGGAAGGAGTTGTCATCCCCATAGATGACTCTGTTCCCGATGATTCTCTCATGGCCTTAACTACCGGTGGAAGCGAAGGACCTTGGTATGCGGATTATGATAATTATTTAGTTGGCAAGGTATTACCTTCTGATCTTTCTTATCAGCAAAAGAAAAAATTTCTACATGATGTTCGACAATTTTTCTGGGATGACCCTTATTTATTTAAAGAGTGTGCCGATGGTATTTTCCGTCGATGTGTCCCTCAATGGGAAGTTCGAGGAGTTCTAGAGAGTTGTCATTCATCACCATATAGTGGCCATCATGGACCGAGCCGAACCACGGCTAAGGTCCTCCAGTCGGGTTTTTATTGGCCAACTTTATTCCGGGATGCCCAAGCTTTTATTAAGTCCTGCGACGCATGTCAAAGGACCGGTAATATTTCTAGGAGGCATGAGATGCCTTAAAATGGGATTCTCGAGGTAGAAATTTTTGATGTCTAGGTGTAGATTATCAAGGCCCGTTCCCGTCATCCAAGGGCAACTGATACATTTTGGTTGCGGTTGATTATGTCTTCAAGTGGGTGGAGGCGGTAGCATCTCCTGCTAATGATGCTAGAACGGTAATTTCTTTATTTACAAATATCATTTTCCCCCGCTTTGGTGTTCCAAGGGCGATTGTTAGTGATGGTGGAAGCCATTTTCATGAGAAGCGACTTGATGCTTTACTTGCTAAGTACGGTGTCTCTCACCGTACCGGTCTTGCCTACCACCCTCAAACGAGTGGGCAAGTTGAGGTGTCCAATAAGGAAATCAAGTCTATTCTCCAGAAGGTCGTGTCAAAAGCTCGAAAGGATTGGAGCTCTAAGCTAGATGATACATTATGGGTTTATCGTACCGCCTTTAAAACGCGTATTGGTACTTCCCCTTACCGATTGGTTTATGGCAAGTCATGCCATTTACCCGTCGAGCTAGAGTACAAGGCTTGGTGGGCAATCAAGGAGCTTAACTTGGATCCACATTTGAGTGGGGAGAAGAGACTCATGCAATTGAATGAGTTAGAGGAATTCCGTATTAGTGCCTATGATAGTGCTCGGGTTTATAAGGAGCGCACCACGCGATGACATGACAAGCATATCCTTCACCGTGAGTTCAACGTGGGGGATAAGGTATTATTGTTCAATTCTAGACTCCGGTTGTTTCCCGGAAAGTTGAAATCTCGTTTGTCCGGACCTTTTTCTGTCACCCATGTGGGTAAATTTGGCTCGATTGAAGTCGAGAATGATTCAGGTGAACTATTCAAGGTGAATGGTCAACGTTTGAAATTATACCATGAAGGTGCTCAAGTAGGAGCGATTGAAGTTATACAACTTCATCCCATTCCCTCATCCCACTAAATATTGAAACTCATCAAGTCGTGCGGGACTCTAAACCAGCTCTACCGGGAGGCAGCCCGAGTATGTAAATAATTTCCCTCATTCTCGTTTTATTTTTATTTTTTCCTTTAGTTGTTTTAGTGAGGATGAGAGGAGGGACTAATATTTTTGGAGATGCGCAGAATCATCGGAAATGACTTGAATTGAGGATATTAGAAAAAAAAGGGAGGAAAAATTCACCGTGCTTGTGATAATATAGCAGGTCACCTCAGCCTAGGCATAGGAGGCCTATCGACTTTAGGGGCCGAGGCACGAGATGAATTTGAGTACCAATAGAGTGATTTGTGCGTCTCAGCCTGCCCCTAGGCCCCCTATTGACTTCAGGGGCCGAGGCACAAGGAAAATTAGAGGAGATTGGAGCAAAATCTCGAAAAAATGAAGGATTTGAGCAGTCAGGCCGGCTAGCCGGGGGCCTGTGCCTACCGGTCGGACTGTGAGAGAGAATATATCATTAAAAAAAATCGAATATGATGAAGGGGTTCGTCAGGCCAGCCAGCCGGCCGCCGGTTCAGATCGGCCGGGTCGCCCAACACCCCCCAAACCTCTTTTTTCTCGCCATTTCCCTCAATCGTTCGCCCCCCCCCCCCCCCCCCCCCTCTTCTCTCTCATCCCCCAAACCCCAATTTCCCAGCCTTCATCTTCCCCTTCTTCACTCTCACTCCTCAAATTTCCCCATATTTTCCCAAAAACTACTACTTTTAGCTGATTTGCAATGCCTCCTCGGAACAAGCGCACCAGAAACGACCATGCTCAACCCGACATTCCTCCTAATCCAGTTTTTTCGGGCGTAATTTTTACCACACTTGACCAAAAGGTACGATTTCAAAACTTGAGAAAGCGGTCTATCGTTCCTACTCGTTTTATCGATCGTGATGCTATGCGAACGTTAGGCTTAGATTCTGCTTAGGAACTCTTGTTTAAAGGTGTTGGTATGGGTACATTTTTTACGATGCGTCGTAATACGTATACTCAGCTTACGTTGGAATTTCTGAGTTCATTTGTGTCTAAGAATAGACGGTCTGGGTCGATTTCTATTGAGTTCCGTCTACTGAATACTAGTTTTGCGCTGAGTTTGAAGCAGTTTGGGGATTGTTTTGATCTTAAGGATTATGAGGACCGTTCACCACCCGAGCATGCTAACTTTCGGGTGGGTGATTTTTGGGAATGTATTGCTGATTCCCCGTACACTACCGCGGGGCATATGAGCTCAAACAATATTCATAATCCGGTTATTAAGGTGTGGCAGAGGTTTATGGGGTGGACAATTTTTGCTAGAAAGGAGCCACACAATGTACGCACCGAGGAGATGTCTATTTTAGGCTCGTATTTGCGGCGTAAGCCAAAGGTGTGGTATATTAATATTGCCTACCACCTCGTCCTCCCGTTTAGGAAAATTGCTACGGCCGTTGCCGATGTTCCTATTTATATAGACGGGTTAGTCACACAATTAGCTCTTCGGTTGACCGCTTTTCGCGAAGCGGATCATGAACCAGTCCCGCGCGAGATTACCCTTAGCCTCCGATATTTGGCTTCTCTTAACTGGATTTCTTCTAGGCATCAGAATCGTTGGGCTTGGCTTATTCATGAGCAGGCGACTATTATTTTGCAAGTTGGGTCAGTTTTGTCACTTGAGGCTGATCAGCCTAATTATTTATTACCCGTTGCTGCCCTAGCTCTCTTCCTTCGTCGCATGCTGTTACCTATACTCATCGTCCCACGAGCGAGCCTAGTACCTCCCAGCCCGCCCCTGAACCCGGTCCATCTCAGCCTGCTGCTTCCGAGCCCACCACCACTACTACTTTTGAGCAGCCCCCTCCACCACCCCAGTATGCTCCCCTCCATCCCGATCTGATTGCATGGATGGAGCGTATGGAGCTGGGTGACGGTTCTTCCAGGTCAGACTTAGATACTCTTCGCACGGAGACTCGTGCTGACACCGCGGCCACTCATGCTCGTCTAGACCGCTTATATGTGGATCAGTGTCTAGGGATGTATCCAATCTATGATGATTATGCTCGGCGTGCTGCTGTGCCACCACAGGGTCCTTTTCCTTCATACTTTTCGTGGCCCATGGGTGGTTATACTGACCCTTCGATTCATGGCGGCTTCCACCTTCACACTGACTATTTCAGTGCCCCGACGGGCCCTGCTTTTGGAGCCGCTAGTGAGTATCAGGGGGGTTGGTATACGGGTGGTGCGTCTGGTTCCGGGACTGCTGCAGATGATGATATGGAGGATGATGATTTTGGTGATGATGATGATGACCAGTAGCGGATTGCTGACTCCGCTTCCTCTCCGTGTATATATTTTGTATGTCTTTTCTCTATCCTCGGTTTTTATTTGTGTCCCCCTACCAATTTTGAGTCTGTATGATATGGACATTGAGGACAATAATGTCGATTCTAGCGTGGGGGAGTTTTTAGTATTTCTGGTTTTATTTCCTTGAGTCTTAGTGTTTGTCTATGATACCGATTATGCAGCAATGATGATAACTTGCACTCTTTAGGCTACCTACTCATTCCTAATTGACATTCATTTGACCTTTGTTATGTGGAATAATAATTAATCGATAAGTATGCAACTAACTGAGCTATAATTTGTGGTTCCCATTTAGACTGACCTTGCATTTAGGCTTTAGCTACAAAATTGGTGAGATTTAGAGCCTCTGTAGCCAGTACATTCATACCTGGCTACCACTTAGGTTGTGTGTGTAGGTCTCCTCGTGGAATATGCTATGTCAATACGCATAAGTATAGTGTTTTCCCCTTTATTTTGGCTAACTTGCCTAGTGATCATTTTTGGGACATTTTTATTTTCATCCATTTCTATCCATTTTCTCATCGGCTAAAATTTTAAGAATTCACAAAATGAACTACAAAATCAAATTTGCCTACCTAGCCAAGCTTGATGAAGTAGGTCACCTAGTGCGTTCTATACTCGTTATTGTGCGATTATGGAGATTTTTTATGGATGATTGGATGTGGTTGACTTTGTTTCAAGGGAGTTTGTAGATCTTGTCCGGGTCAATTTTGGTTATTGTATATATTTGCTTCTAATTTCATCAAGCTTTGAAAAAAAAATCGAAAAAGAAAGAAAAAGAAAGAAAAAATCGAAAAAAGAATCGAAAAAGAAAAAGAAAAAATCAAAACAACAAAAATATGTTATTCTCGTACTTTTATTTTCCGTTTACTTGATGAAATTTGAGCGCCCTCTTTTGACCCCGGACTCGTTCTCGTTGATTGGTGACTTGTATGTTTTGTTTATGGAAGTGGAAGAATTTTTGAGTTGAGCATTATCGCACTAGTTAGTTCACTAGCTTGGCCTTAGCCTCACATGACCATATCGATTTCCACCTTCTACCTTGTTATCACCATCTTTGCCTCCCTATGTGATCTTAGCATGTTTTGTAAAAATTTAGAGGTCTATACCATACTAGATTGCGGGCATATTTCCATGAGTTGGAGTAGTTGAGCGTTTTCATATATATATATATATATATATATATTTCACATATACACACCCTTCCTAATTGGGCGATGAGTGGCTCCGTGAGTAGCCTAAGCAAGGGTTTTGGTTGAAAATGTGGTTTCTATTTATTATGCTTGGTGAAGTTGTATATTTGTTGGTGAATTATTTTTCCTATTTCCCGTCTTGGAATTCGTTTCTTAGACTTGGTTAGATGTTTACTATGATGGACTTGAGTATTTTGGTTGCCTATTATTTGCTTTGAGCTGTTTCGGTATTATATTAGTTATTTTCTTATGGGTTTTGCTTGGGGACAAGCAAGGGTTCGTTTCGGGGGAGTTTGATGGGTCGTGTTTATATAGCTTTATTCCCTCGATTCCGTTGTCTTTTCCGGTCGGAACGCGCTCTTTAGAGCCGTTTCTTCTAACATTTTGCTTTGAGTGAGTGTTTTTGTAGATTCTACACGATTTCAGGTCTTTATGTGCATTCACACTCATATTTGGTTAGAAGAACGATCCCGAGACAAAACTCGTGCTTCAGGACGTCTAGGCGAAGAAGAACTGAGAAGTGTCGATTCATTGGGCCATGAAAAAGCGGCCCAATACTTGTTTTATTAGTGTTGTACGCGTCAGCCTGCCCCGACAGGCCGCCTGCTGGCCGACCGGCATGACACAAAGTCATTTTAAGCTTGATTTTATAGTGCGCTTCGGCCCCTGCATGTGACAGGCGGCCTGCCAGCCGGCCGGCATGCACACTCAGCCTATTTCCGCCTATTTTGTATAACTAAGGAGGAGTTGTATTTTTACTATGACTTCTTTTCGTACTTAGAACCTTTCCTTAGAAAAACAATCGTGACTCTTAGCATTCTAGCACTCGATTTCAACTCGTAATCGATTTCGGTAAGCTCGTTTATGCAATTTTCAGTTTTATATTTTCAATCTTCATCGTAAATTACTTAGTTCGTCGTAATTTTCTATATTTGGAATTCGTTGCTCCGTTTAGTTCGATAGATTCTCGTTCGTTTATTGTTAGATTTGTTTGCTTCACTTTTTATCATGAATTATATGTATGCGATTTGTTGTTTCGTAATTATCATGCGTAGCTAATTTTCTCGCTAGGGTCGAGGGGGATCGATGGATTATTTTACGATTATGTTACTTCGATACTAAATTTATGATTATGCTAGTACCATTATTGCGTGCTTTATTTGTCGATTAATTTGTTAAAGGCCACAACATTTTAATCTGTTTGGGAAATTCTAGTTCCTGTGCGAAAGCCGAATTAGGATTAGATCACGCGCGATTTAGTAGGGAGTCTAATAAGTTGCGAGAGCCCGTTAGATCCTTCCTAGGTTGATACGATTCGAGAGAACATATTATAGCCGACTAGCATGTTATGTGTTTATTATCGTCGTTTCCTAATTGTCGATTATCTATCGTGAACCCGTGACCTTATTTTTCCTCTCATTTTTAGAATCCTTTATTCATTTTCGTATTTTAGTAGTTTTTTATATTTTCTTTCATCAATCAACCGTTTAGAGCATCTTAGAATCACCATAGCTATTAGACGAATTTAACTGTTTCCCTATGGATTCGATACCTTGCTTGCCGCTATCTTCTTGTTAGTAGCATTAGGTTTATCTTGATTGGGTGAGACGACTTAACCCATATCACAATCATGTCTCGTTATCACTCTGAATTATTTTAACTCTTTCAAATTGAGTTTTGGTCATTTGACAGAAACTTTTTTAAGTAAATCTTCTGCTTCACTCTTTTCTTTCCAAACCTATACTCCCCGACTATGGTCATCAACAATAGTAAAAAAATAATGAGCACGAGTCAAACTAGCTACTCGATATGGACCCCAAATATCACAGTGAATAAGACCAAACAAAATATCACATCTTTTATTATTAAGCTGAAAAGGAGTTCGAGTTTGTTTAGATTTGCAACAAGAATCACATGCTTCTTCGGACACCTAATTTAAAGTACAATCCATTGTTTGAGGACAAGGAAATCCCAGTGTGCATGGATGTTCCCGAGCCACAATCTGCTAGCTACAATACAAAAGCAGACCAAGTAGTAGACGCACAGAAGGTGCTCGACGAATTGCCGCTTCTAGATTTTATTAGAGAAATGGTTGACGCTGCGAGAAGTGCTGAACTCAACTTCAATCAAGATAATAATGAGCCTATGTGGACTGTCCACAGTGTCCAGGTTGATCAAGTGACGGACAAGAAGCAATTGTTTTCGAAATTGGGTTCGATGGTCCATAATTGTTCACTTCCGGGACAACGAGCATCTAACTGTCACGAACCTTCTGTGGAAGGAATTCTTACCTGCAGTCTTGGTGTTATCAAGTAAGTGATATTGATTGGATTTTGGACTCAAGCTATAAACATGATGTCTCACAAGTTGCTTTACAAGGTTTAGGACAAAATCTCTCCTTAACTGATGACATTGAATATGTTAGGATTGAGAAACAGAAATCATCAATTTGCACCTAAGATGCCTCACAAGCTATATCCCTCTTATTATAAGTACTTTTTAACACTCATGTGTGCTGAATTGAGTAATGGGTTATTGTTCGTAAGAGTGAAAAATTGTTGGCAATCACTTATAACCTATAAGGAGCATCATAGTTGGGGTAAAATAAATATAAGATCGTCTTTTTGTAATGGACTAGGCATTGCTGTTGAGCTCCCTTCATTCCAATATGATCCCACTCTTTCTTTTTTTAATGGCCCAATTACATACGATGTGGTCATAAGTCATAAATGTCATAAACTTGGTTGCACTGGTGATGTGCATAGGCTTGAACTCCACTTTAGGATAGTTATTTGGAGAATTATGATAATAGGTGTGTGTTGTGTTGTGAGCATGGTAAGCTTCACCCTTGAGGACAAGGGTAATTTTAGGGGTGTACGTGTGGAAGATACTAGTAAGGTATATGTTTAGGATGTCAATCTCCTAATCTTATGCTCTAACTACATCACTAGTAGGATAAAGTGAAGTATTTGGTTTCTTACTTACGTTTTTGATCCGGGTGGTTATGCATTGTATGTGGGTATTAAGGTGCTTGATACCTCACTCATTAAGACTTCGTTACTTTCTTGTAAGTCCTGCACTGCACATCATGTGATCACATTTTCACGATTTCCTACACTTAAGGAAGGATAAGAACGAATGTCATTTTTGCTACATTGAGTATGACCACATTTTCACAGAGCAGTGTTATAATCTTTGCTTCCATAATTTTTGGGTTATTTCATATCTCATTCGATGTCTCGAGGATATGTTATGGAGGGATATTCTTGAACAATTCCAACATCATAAGGCAAAATAAGAGCTGATCTTTGCTGAATATCAATCACAAATTGCAGCCTTTTCAATTAATACTGGCCACACTCTTCCAGTCATCATTGGTGCTTGGAATAACCTTGCTAATACTGATAATGATGCCTTTATTTTTGATCCCGGTGGAGTTGTTGGTATGAATGACCAGAAGTTGCCAACCTTCAAGGAGAAGCTGAGAGTGACTGTCAAATGGGTTCGTATAAGAGACTCCACTCATGTATTTGACCCGGGTAAATTGTGCTCTAAGGTGACATGGCTCCTAAGTCAAGTCAATTACGAACATGAAGGGTGTCGATGCAAGTATTTATCACAATTATACTCTCCTGCTTTGATCTTCATTGAGTTAGTTACAACGAAATGCACCCTTGAGGACAAGGGTGGTTTGAAGAGGACGGTATTGATACAGACCAAAATATTATGAAGGGTAGTCTCGTAATTATTTTTTATATCTAGCTTATTCCCCAAAACATTTAGCATATATAAGAGACTTAGTAAGTTATTAGGGATCTATCAAGAATTTATGAATGAACTTGTGACATTTGTGTAATAGAATCTAGGTGATTATTCACCACAATTCTGTTAATTGGGTAGCCTATCAATCATTTTGATTGAACAACTGCATTTTCTATCTATCTCGATTCATTTCATTTTCAATCATATCATATGATTTGGTAGCAACGAAAATATGTTATACTATAAAACTATAACCATTGTTATTGTCCTATCCTACCGAACAGAACACGAATAAAAGAAAGAAGAAAAAGGTAAACAAGCTAGTGAGCAGGGAGTTAGGCCCTGTTCTTTTCGGCTTATTTTCAGCCCGTTTCAGACCAGCTCAGCTTCTATCAGCTCAGCCCAGCTCGTATCAGCTCAGCCCAGCTCCTATAAGCTCAGCTCTAATATTTTCAGCCCTGCTCTAATATTTTCAGCTCCTAAAATAAATAAATAATATTATTATTATTATTATTATTTTATTATTATTATTATTATTATTATTATCATTAATTTTATTATTATTATTATTATTATGAAACTGAAGTTGCATTAAGATCGAAACAAATTACAATAAGTTATTATGATTATTATTGTTGTTGTTATTATTATTATTTTTGCATTTCGATATTAATGCAAGTTTCTTTTCATAAAAAATAATAATAATGATAATAATAATATTATTGTTGTTGTTATTTTTATTACTTGTATCTCTTAATGTTAATAATAATAATAACAAATTCATCGTCATTGTCGTCGTCATCATCGTCATTGTTATTATTATCGTTATTATTATTATTTTCTATTTTTTAATCATCATTGTTATTATAAAAATTATTAATATTATTATGTACTCCATAATATTTTGAGGTCTTGAAATAAATGTTACATTCAAATATTTACTACTCACACACACAATATAACATATGACTATTATTTGTATTGTATTAAGATTTAAGAATATGAAAATTTAAAATCTTGTATATTACGTAATCAAATATATATGCCAACCATTTTCTATTGTCAAGTATTAAAAAAAACATTAGTAGAAATCAAATTAATTGGAGTGAGTACTATGATGTTGTTGTTATTATCATTACTATTATTATTAATTAATTATTATTATCATCATCATCATTATTATTATTAAAATAATTAATTTATTAATTATTATTATTATTATTATTTAGTGTTATAATTTTTTATATTTTTTCTCATTTTTTAAAATATTATTAGATAATTTATATAAATACAGTAGTTATTAGTTTCAGCTCCTTTTAATTCAGCTCAGCTTCTATCAGTCCAGCTCAGCTCCTATCAGACCAGCTCAGCTCCTATCAGACCAGCTCAGCTCCTATCAGACCAGCTCATCTTTTATCAGCTCAGCTCAGCCCTATTTCAGCCGAAAAGAACAGGGCCTTAGGGAGGGATGAAGCAGGAGCACCATAATCCCCGGGGTTGAGCTACTTCTGTTTACAAAATACGTGTATTTGAAGGGAGTCAAGTCCTGAAAAATACATGTACCGGAGGAGCATGAGTAACAACGACATGAACAACGAATCCACCCACAATAATAAGCACGTTAGTTTAATCCTGAACCGTCTCCCAACAGATCTACTCTCCCGAATCCACACATGCCTGGTAGAACCCACCCACAAAACCTCGTTCCGCCACGTCTGCCGCACATTCCGGCAAGTGGACCTCCAATCCCACACCCACCTCCGCCCTCTCCGCCCCGAAGTCCTACTCCGGCTCCTCCCTCGCCTGCCCTCCCTCGCATCCCTCGACCTGTCAGGCTGCCCGGGAATGGACGACGCCCTGGCCGCGGAGGTCGCCGGCGCCCTCCCCCGGCGGGGAGTGCGGTCCCTCTCCCTGAGCAGGTGCAGCGGCCTGTCCCGGGCGGGGCTGGAGGCGCTGGTGGGCGCGTGCACGGTTCTGGACGTGTCGCACTGGTGTCGCAGGTTCGGAGACCACGAGGCTGCTGCGATATCCGTATCCGGGGGAATGGTTCGCGAGCTGAGGTTGGACAAGTGTTTGAGTGTTACGGACGTGGGGTTGGCTCAGATTGCGGTTGGGTGTGTTGGGTTGGAGAAGTTGAGCTTGAAGTGGTGCTTGGAGATCACTGATCTCGGTCTTCAGCTTTTAAGTAACAAGTGTTTGGGTTTGACCTTCCTCGACATCTCTTCCCTTAAGGTGCACTTGGATCACATACACCATACATTATTTATTTAGTTACTTGCTGGTATTATTATTATTATTATGTTTTAATTTTGGAGGCGGCACGCAGATAACAAGTGAATCGTTGCGTTGGATTGCTTCACTACAACTGTTGCAGACTTTGGTGATGGCAGGGTGTACTTCAGTAGATGATGTGGCTCTGAACTTCCTTGCTCAGGGATGTCCTTCACTCAAGGTTGTTACTCTTTGCGCATGTACCCACTCTTCATTGTAGATATCCAACTTATACTTCATCGCTTCCAATTAATTCTTTATGTTTATTTTATTGGAGATACCACTCATACGTGGGGATTCAACTTCTAGTAATATACTTGTATAAGATAAAAGATAGTCAAGATATGATCAAAAGAAAATGAGCATTGAGGTATATAAAGTAAATGTAATGCATCAAATGAAACTGCGCAAGTATGGTTTAGCCTAGTTTAGTCGATAGATAGATTCTCTATTGATCTGTTTGTGTTATTGTGTGTTTGAAAGTGGGGAGTAAAAGGCTCACCCACCACATGCTCCTGATACCGATCTTTGTCGGTCGCTTCCTGGATCAGATGTAACCGAGGTAGTGCAGTCACCATCGATGGTTGATAACTCTAAGATAATCTTTGTGGACGGCTGTCAACATTTGTTGACTGACTTGCCTTGCCACAGGCAATTTACTGAATCACGAATCTGGATCCGGGCCGGGCTCAGGCACAGGCGCATGTGCGAGTTGAATTAAGCACCTCACAGGCTCATATAAAATGGCCCTCTTGATCCACTAGTGATAAACATAGTAAGAGTGGTGTATATAAACAACCAAACACACCACTATCTTACCAACGTGGGACAATAAGAAAAAAAAAGGAGACAAGCCCCTATTTTCCAACAACCTGTAGCAGCAAACGTAAAGTGCTTTTCCACAATTCCTCCGTACCTAATTTATGTGGGCTTCATGAGGTGGAATGTATGAAGTACAAGAATGGAAATTTTTAGAAACGAGTTAAACAAAACACATTCTTGCTTGTGACGGTCATAACTTGTCAAGGGCCAAATAAGAGAGATATGACAAAAAATTATTGGGAATAGCAAATGAGTTAGGCATCTTTCTTTTAAGAGTTTATCACTAATTACCCCTTTTATGTTACCCATTTTTCAAATTACCCCCAAGAAATATTTCCGTTAAAATTACCCCCGTGAAGTTGTAAAAAAATTAGATTTTACCCCCAGGCGTCCTTCTCTCCTCTTTCCGGTGACTTATGCGATTTTTCTTCCCGTTTTGCCCCTCCCCTTACTAACCCACTCTCTCCTCTCCTTAACCCTCTTTCACTCACTCAAACACATTCAACCCCACCAAAACCCCCAAATTCCCCCAATTTCAAGAACCCTAACCCAAATTCCCAAAATCGACCCAAAATCGAGCACGACGACCAATTTGCAGACAATCGATCCATTTCTTAAGGTTATTTCTCTTACTTCCTCTTCCCATTTTCAACTCTTCTCTTTTCGCAATTTCGCAAATTCTGATTAGGGTTTAGTGTTCGAAATTAAATTGAATACTACTGTTTATTGTTGGGGGCACCTGTGTTCATGTCGTGGTTCAATTGAAAACGATGACATTAACGCAACCCAGAAACAACGACATTTAAATAGATTGAAGTTCGAATCACTACCATTGAAAACAACAACCCTAAACCCTAAATATAAACCCAAAAATTGGGAATGATTTAATGAAACCAGAAATTCGAGTCACGTACTTCTATTGAAAACAAAAGCCCTAAACCCTAAATGTAAACCCAGAAATTAGGAATGATTTTTAATGAACCCAGAAAATCGAGATAAATTGCGATTTTAAAAATCCTAACCGCGAAAAGAGAAGAGTCGAAAATGGGAAGAGGAAGGAAGAGAAATTACCTTAAGAAATGGATCGATTGTCTGCAAATTGGTCGTCGTGCTCGATTTTGGGTCGATTTTGGGAATTTGGGTTAGGGTTCTTGAAATTGGGGGAATTTGGGGGTTTGGTGGGGTTGAGTGTGTTTGAGTGAGTGAAAGAGGGTTAAGGAGAGGAGAGAGTGTGTTAGTAAGGGGAGGGGCAAAACGGGAAGAAAAATCGCACAAGTCACCGGAAAGAGGAGAGAAGGACGCCTGGGGGTAAAATCTAATTTTTTTACAACTTCACGGGGGTAATTTTAACAGAAATATTTCTTGGGGGTAATTTGAAAAATGGGTAACATGAAAGGGGTAATTAGTGATAAACTCTTCTTTTAAACTTGTTTTCTTTGTCCTTGTATTTTGTGTTGATGGACATCCTGTTAAGCCACAATGGTTTCAGTGGTGCTAATTATTATGGTGCTCAATTGCCTGCTTTACATTAGTTTTAACTTCTAACCATGTTGATTGAATGTCCATTGTGGTTCAGGCAGTAGATATGTCAAGGTGTGACAGCATTACTTCAGCTGGTTTATGTTCATTTGCCAGGGGACATCCTCACTTGCTTGAGCTAAATGCAAGCCATTGTATGGTCGTGAGTACCATTTGAACTGTGGGAATCCCGTCTCTTTTCTACCCGTTTTGTGAATATCTATGACACTGCCTTACCCTAAACTCAGTCTCATGCTCTATTTTTCAGGATCTCACTTCTGATTTCCTTCACCCGTTAAAAGGGATGAAGAATTTGAGTGTGTTCAGAGCTGATGGATCTCAGGTTTCTCATTCTTTATTCGAAATACTTAGCAACAACTGCAGGTCATCCCTTGTTGAAATTGGGCTAAGTAAATGCATTGGACTCGAAGATTCTGACATTGTTCGGCTTGTGAAGAGATGTACCAATTTGAGAGTCGTCAATCTTTCATGTTGTGATGCTGTTAGGGATGCAGTAATTGCGGCCATTGCTGGATCTTGCCGGAAGCTTCACTGCTTGAAGTTGGAGTCATGTTCTTTCATGACTGAAATGAGTCTTGAACTGCTTCCATCTAGCTGTGTTCTACTCGAGGAGCTAGACCTCACAGATTGCCATGGCGTTAATGATAATGGTATAAATCCGTCCTTTCAAATCTTATTATCGATAAAAATAGATTCCCTATAGATATCATGTAGATTAAGGGGTAACATTTTACGACTGGGCTCTAGACTTCGTAAGTCTCTAGATTATCGGATACCAATTAGGAATTTAGGATCATTCTCTTCCTGTCTCAGGCTAAGTTATATGGGCATCTCAACTTTTGCTAGCTCTAGAGGCATATTGCCAAAATAAGGGCCCTAAGCTGAATGGATTTAATATGCTCTTCAACAACAACAACAACATTGGAGCTTTAGTCCCAAAAAGATATGGAGTCGACTCACTTGAATAATTCTCCGAAACCATCAAGTTGTCTCCAACTAAGCAGTCATATACGAGTAAATAGAATAAAAATAGTGATATTAATAAATAGAATAATAAAAATACACATAGTTTCAAGATCTAAATAAAGTTAAAAAGTGTTGTGATTTCTTTTAAAGAGTTGCAAGTGTCAAATGAAAGGTGGAAAGAATCTTAGTAGTAGTAAAAAGTGAATAAATATAGTGTATTTGTTGTGCCACAGATGATAATTAAATGGAAGTGTCTTCTTTCGCCCTCTGCAGCTCTTACCTTCCTGTCTGGGTGTTCAAGACTTAAAACCCTGAAATTAGGTCTGTGCAACAACGTTACGGACACGGGGCTGTGCTATATGGCTTCCAAATGCAGTGGGATTGTTGAGCTCGATTTATATCGGTAGATATTCAGACCTTTTTTTTTCTGTATAATCTAATCCTTCTTGCTTATGCACTGTAACTGTCATAGATGTCCCGAAATTGGAGACGAAGCAATGGCGGGTTTGAGTATGGGATGCAAGAAACTGAAGAAGCTTAATGTCTCATATTGTACTAGTTTGACTGACAAGGGAATGGAATACATTGGCACATTAGAAGAACTGTATGACCTGGAGATGCGCGGGCTTATGTGTATCACCGGCACCGGATTGGAAGCTATTGCTTGTGGATGCAAGAGACTGGCACAATTAGATCTTAAACAATGCTCAAATATTCAGGATTCAGGTTTCTGGGCTCTTGCCAACTACTCAAATAACATATCTCAGGCATGCACTATCCGACTATCCTTACTGTCGTGTTTTTTTTTGGGTGCAATTTCATTATAAACTATCTAGAAACAACCTGAGCGACGACTAGTAATGCAATTAATGTTGGCTGGCAGATAAACCTGTGCCAATGTGCCATTTCAGATGTAGGTCTTCTGATGGTGATGAGTAAGTTGATGTGCCTCCAAGACGCGAAGCTTGTTAACCTGAGAAATGTGAGCCCGACTGGATTTGAACTCGTACTCAGGGCAAGTGGCACCCGTCTGAAGAAAGTCAAATTGAACGCCTTCCTTAAGTCTACATTATCTCGGGACATACTCCAGTTTCTTTGGTCAAGAGGATGCAAAATTAGATGGGATTAAAATGAGTAATTTAGTCCTCACATAAATCTTACAGTAACAGTATAACAATATTGTTTCTGTAACTATGTTTCTGGGGAGTGTTATTATGGAATTCCGTGAGTTGATTTTCTTTTGCCAACAAAGAAGAGAAGTTTATTAACAACGCAGAACACTGGCCGCAAGGTCATGTGCAATTGTGTTCAGGGAAGAAAACAAAAGGAAAGCCAATGAGAAATGCAGGGAGGCATATGGTTATGGTTTGCAACTTGCAAGCAAAGCACAAAACTAAGACTTGTTGAGCATTTTACCCAAATCCGAATAAACCAAACTTTGAGAAGGGTAAAAGCATAAGCCTTTTTACATACGAACCAACCATCTAATCACACCTTCCTTACTTGGCAAACATTCCCAGCTCATATTATATATTCTCTTCTAATCTTCTATACGGACTACTCGTATTTAACAAACACAACTCCACACATCGACTCATTTCAACACCCAAAAAAAAAAAAATGGCCAACATATTCACATTATTGTTGTTGCCAATTCTACCGACTCTTTTACTGCCTCTGCTCAGTAATGCACAGTTCAATAATGAAACTAACCAAATCCCTGATCAAATCATGCAGAACATGATCACCCAAGCGTGCGCTAACATAGACGACCAAATTACTTGCCTCTCTAACCTAGAATCTAGGCTCCCAAACGGCCCCAAAAACGCGACATTAATCCTCAAAGCCGCCTTAGAAACCTCTCTCAACGAACTCCAACACGTTATTCGTAAGGTTTCCACCTTCGGCTCACTCTCAGCATCAGCTACACGCGAACAAATTGCAGTTCAAGATTGCAAGGAGCTCCTCGACTACTCAGTCACGGAGCTTGCTTGGTCCTTAGCCGAGATGAGAAGAATTCGTGGTAGTAATAATAATGACGCTCGTCATTCAAACTCAAATTTGTACAACCATATTGTCCACGACCCTGAAGGAAACCTGCAGGCGTGGTTGAGCGCCGCAGTCAGCAATCAAGATACTTGCCTAGAAGGTTTCCAAGGCACTAACCAACGTGTTCATAACTACATCAAGGGTGGCCTAACACAAGTCACACAGCTTATAACCAATGTCTTAACTTTGTACACGCGATATCATACATTGCCCTTCACACCTCCAAGACACGAGACCCATAATAACCATAATCATACATTCCCGGCTTGGATGACCGAGGGTGACATGGAACTTCTTGGTGACTCTACTACTCCTAGTAAAGGCGGGATGCATGTAGATGCGACTGTTGCCTTGGACGGAAGTGGTCATTATGAGTCGATAGGGCAAGCTATTGATGCGGCTCCAAATCATAGTAATAGGAGGTATGTTATTTATGTTAAGAAGGGTATTTACAATGAAAATGTTGACATGAAGAAAAAGAAGACCAATATTATGTTGATTGGAGATGGAATTGGAGCTACTGTGGTTTCAAGCAATAGGAACTTTATGCAAGGCTGGACTACTTTTAGAAGTGCTACTTTTGGTAACTTCCTTTCGTCTAACATTATTATATTATTACTCCTTTCGTCTAGTTCATTTGTTGGCATTTGATTAAACTACTCCTTACAATGAATATAAAAGCCAACAAATGAACGAAATGAAGGGACTATATTTTTGTAAACGATGGCAGTATCTCACGGTAGACCGGTAGTACCGCTAAGTATCAAATTCCAAACCTCATGGTTAAAAGAGCTAACTCTTGTACGTACACCCACTTTCTTTCGTCTATGTGGTGTTCGGCTGCACATAGTGTGGCAGTACGGCTGGCAGGATGGGACCTCGTGCCGGTCTATCGTGCCTAACGTTCCTGGCAGTATGACTAAATTACAGGTGGCAGGGCGTTGTCTCGTGGCAGTGGCCCCACCGCCGCCATGTTGTGCCGTGTCTCAGACATTTTTTTTTCCTTTTCCATTATGTCAGCCTGTCCCATCGTTGTTGGACCAGGTCGTGCTAAGGCACAAATTTTTTCAATTTTCTCTATAAAGATAATTCCCTATTTTTTTCTATTATTTCTTAAATCTAAACTTTTAGCAATAGCCCAATAAAATTTGGATGAAGACAAGATAATTAACGGTAAAATGGTATTTTGATTTAGATACCTAAACGGGTAAACATGTTCACATTTGTGTGCAGCTGTGTCCGGCAAAGGATTCATCGCAAAAGACATGACGTTTCGGAACACTGCGGGGCCAAAAGCCCACCAAGCAGTAGCTCTGCGAGTCGATTCTGATCAGTCAGCGTTTTACCGTTGCAGCATGGAAGGGTACCAAGACACGCTATACGCTCACTCCCTACGTCAATTTTATAGGGAGTGTAACATTTACGGAACAATTGATTTCATATTTGGTAATGGTGCAGCCGTTATACAAAGTTCCAACATCTACACTCGTACACCACTCCCATTTCAGAAGCTCACTATCGCGGCCCAAGGACGTAAAAGTCCGAATCAAAACACGGGGTTCTCCATCCAGGATAGCTATATTTATGCGACTCAACCCACATATTTGGGCCGCCCTTGGAAGCCCTTCTCAAGGGTAGTATATATAGACACCTACATGAATTCTATGGTCCAACCCAGAGGGTGGTTAGAGTGGTATGGGACATTTGCCCTAAATACCTTATACTTCGGGGAGTATCGGAATTATGGGCCTGGAGCATTGCTGTCCGGCCGGGTTAAGTGGGTCGGATTTCACATAATTCGAGATGCATCCGAAGCTATGTTCTTTACTGTCCAACATTTCATCGATGGTAGGTCCTGGTTGCCGGCGACTGGTGTCAAATTTTCAGCTGGCTTGACTAACTAGATTAGATTATATGGACTATCATAATACTCAGTATACTAGGCATCTAATAACTCTTACGTACATTCTTATATAGTGATGTTATACTCTCTCCAATTTATATGATTTTTACGTTTGCTTTAACACATTTGTCAATGTACATTTGGTCGATGTATTTATACATAGGGTTATTTCATGACAATAATATCAATTATAAGGAGCCTTCTTAGATTAATCCCAACTATACGTAATCTCGTTTTAATATGAACTATCTCTTCATTAATCTCTCATTGATATAGGTGACCGGTTACCTAGAAAACTGGTTGAACCTTCCTCTTCAGTTTCGGCTATTGGTTAATTTTTTTTTGAATATTCCCAAAATTCATCCTCCATTTTTTTTTTTCCGATTAGTATTATAGAAGCCATGAGAAAAATGCTTTAATTTTCTTGTTGTTTTGGCTTTCATGGACGACGATGGAACACTCAAGGACCCTAGAAAATCACAACTGGTCACTATTAAGTGGACATCAGAAAGCCTTAGCTTAGATAGCGCCGAGGTTAGGGGTTGGATCAGTGATTGCTTAGAGCCTTTGGCGTACAGCTCGCCTAGTTTTCATCATATTATTATGGATAATATCAGTTGTACGTTCAACCCTAGTTTTCTCAAGATTATGTGTAACTAATCTTCTCTTCTTGGTTCAAGACATTGAAGCGCTTAATTATCGGTTGTGAGTTTGAAAGTTCTTATCTTTATTCTTGATTATTAATTAATTGCTCAGTTTTATTACATGAATGTTATTGATTTCTAGAGTGATCAACTAGTTATCTTTTGCATCGTTCTATTGTTAATTAGTTTTGTTAATTGAACATGATTTATTGATTAACTTGACATGAGTTACATCTAAGACTTAATTATTGAACGGGATTCATTAATATTAAGACTTAGGAGCAATTATCATAGATTTATAGCACAACTGGATCGTATGTGTTTATTTATCTTTTTATCGTATTCTCTATCTATTAATGCTGCTGTTGAATTAGATCTAGAACTTGATTGTTTAGGTTGTTTAACAGTTAGGACACATTAAGAACGGGGTACGTTTAAATTAGTTATTCATAAGGAGAATTAGAATCTACGATTCACGATAAAGTAGTCAAGAATAATAATTTTAACCGGATTTCAATGATCAATTGTGATTAAGTTGTGGATTTGTATTTGACCCGAGACCTTTTAATCCTCTGATTTAGTTAAAGTTTTCATCTTTGCTGTTTTAGTTGTCAGACAATAATCATCCAAAAAACCCTCTATTTATTCTGTAATTAATTAGTTAATTATCGTTATACATTATTACGCAACTATAGTTAAACCGATTCTCTGTGGGTTCGACCCTTATTTCCATTATACTATTATTTTAGTTTGTTGGTTATAAGTGATTATAAATTGTAATTTGAGGCATACGCCTCTAGCCTATTGCTCAAGAAAGATTTGACTACAAAGAATAAAAATTCTTTATTTGCTTGAAGCATTTTCTCAATCTCGTACGAATTATGAACTCGGAAGAAATAAAAGGGAACGATTAAATGATTTTGGTGTTCTTCTTTGCTCTCGTCGGATTCTGAACTCGGGAGAACTTGGAAGAATGAATCGTTCTTCGTTGTGTGTTGAAGGTCGAGGAAGCACCTATATTTATACTAAAAATCAGGGCTGAATTGCATACAAAAACGCGACCTTCGACTGTTAGGCGCGTCGTACGGCGCACCTCAAAATTCGACGCAACTACTTTTTACCGTCGGCGCTTTACTTCCTACAGTCGGCGTTAATTATGTGTGACGACTTTGCCCTTGATATTTATTCTCGAAATAATATTACTTTAACATTTTATAGATTATCGATTTATTAAAACTCGATAATAAAACCGTCTTTTTCGATTATCTTAATAAACCAAAACCGACTTCCTATATAATTAATATATATATATATATATATATATATATAGAATTACGCAAAATGACAAGCTCTCATTTGCAATTAATTCTCGAAATATTATCACATTTACATTTTATAAAGTATCAGTTTATTAGAACTCGATAATAAAATCGTTTTTTCGATTATTGTTACGCCTCTGATTTTAAACAGTTAATTAGATTAATTAACGACTTAATACAATTTAATAAACGTAATTAACAAATACGAGTTGTTCCGGTTAAGGAATCAATCAACCCGACTTCGAATTCGGGTCCTAGAATGTGGTGTTGCTAATATGATAACCGTTTGACTTCCTTCAACCTCTCCTTCTCCCCACTCCTTTGATCGGACCTTCCCGGCGGAAATGGTCTGCTCCCTGCACAGAGAACGCACAGGGCCTCGGAGGTGTCCGAGGGAACCCTCTCCGATGCCTAAGTCAATCCGTGGAATGCCTTGATGAACCTAGTTCGTGAGGAGCTAGGTGGCGTTTTTAGAGTGAGAATCTAGAGAGAGAAAATCCAACCTTTTGAATGTGGGAGGAAGGAAAATATTTATACCTTCCTCCAAGAGAGAGAGAAAAGAGAGGGAAAAGAGCGGGAAAATGAGTAGATGGCAGAGTGACACGTGGGTCTGTCTGGTCCACTCATTATCCCTTACCTTAGGCAAAATGACGGAGGGGCCCCGGTTTCCCCTGTCCCTGCTGAAGGTGGGGGCACCGGGGAAGCAGTCAGGCAGGGAGCATGACTGCCCTGCTCAGCGGGCGGCGAGGCCCAGACAGGCTGGTGAGCGCTTCCGAGGCTGCACTTAGGTTACCCTGGTAACCCTTCGCTGATTGGCCTGCAGGGCAGGCCTTTTCTAATTCATGGATCGGACCGACCTGGGGCCTTCTTGACAGGCGCCTCGGTTCGGGGTATCGACCCCCATCAATTGGCCCTCGCCGGTTGGGGGGAAGTAGGGTTTCCCCCTGGCAGGCGAATTCTTAACTCAGATGGTGGGAGGTTGACTTCTTGAGTCCCATGCTTGCATTAAATGCGTTGCATGTTCCCGAGGTAGGGAGCTCAACTGTTCTGAGTATGCAAAGAGTTGGAAGGTATGTTCTCATGATTACATTCCTCGTAGAGCGGCTTTTTTGAGCAGTGTGCCAGGCCGGTGATTGGCTTTCCCTCCCACAGAGGTGGTTGGGATGCCATTAATGCCATGTTTTTCTTTGTATAAATTCTGGCTTTCTTCACCATTTTTGCAACTCCTCTTCAAATTTCTTCCACTTTTTTTCTCAAAGACACCTCTTTCTCAAAGAAGCATGTCCTGGATTAAGAAAATAGTTTTTCATTGTGGAGCTCATGTGGTTGTTCGTCGTTTTCAGGGGAGCTGGAGGTTGAGGTACCCCAGGGCAGCCTTTCTGGCCCTGCGCCGCAGCAGGCGGCCTTGAACTCGCTCTTCACAGAATGCAAGGAGGGCTTCTGCTAGGGCAGGGAAGCGTCCTGCGAAACCTTCATCCCCGGCTGGGCCCACGTCTAAGCGCTGCTCCCAGGTGGGGGACTGCTTTGACCGAGGGTGTTACTGGTGCTTCCCCTGGCTGCATCCGGAGCAGTTTGATCCCAACTGCCCTGAGCTGAACTCTTCTCCAAAGTCAGGCCCTTCCTCTCCCCTGGTGAGAAAGGTGGGTTGTGGTTCTTATGACGATGTCCAGGCAGTCCCTTATGGGAGGGACTGGGATATTAGCAGTCATGATTCTGGGGATAGCGAAGGCCAGGGTTACTCCTTTGGCAGGGATGAGGATGGGGGCTCTGATGACCCCTTCAAAGATTCTGACGGCTGGGACTGGGGGTCTGACGTCAGAGATCATGACAGCCCTGGGGATTACTCTCCAGGCTTTGATGATGACTAGGTCTGCCTAGGGTGTGCAGGCAGCTCGAGCCAAATTTTCAGGCTCTTTTTGTAAGTTACTTTTCCTGTCAAGTTTGTAACTCGGCCCTTTTTTGGGCTTTCATTAATGAAAAAATCAGGCAGGCTTTTTATTTGTGTTGTTTTGTTTTGTTTGTTTCTTTTTTTTGAATGGATGGACGAATGGCATCACATAATGATTAACTCTTCTGACCCCTCTTTTGCCTTTTCGAGGCTTCTTGGGAAATGGTGGGTGGTTGGGTTATGAAAGTGTGACACGTGGAGGTTTCTTGGGAAGGTCTTCGAGGTGGGCGACTCTTTATCTGCCCACGCCTATAAAAGCAACTCTCCTCCTCCTGTTCCCCCTTTTACACTTTTGCCCACCCAAACAACTCCTAATTCACAATCTTCTCTTGCTAAAAACGCTCCAGACTGAGGAACTATTTTCTTTGCGCCTTCGTCTGATCGGCTATCGACTTTTAGGTTAGAATCTTCTCTTCCACCTTCGTTTTTCTTTCAATTCTTCGTTTTTATTCTCCTTAATCACCATGAGTGGCCGTCGAGTTCGTATTTTAGATTTTACTAGCCCCTCTGCTGAAAGGGCGGAGGGTAGAAATAGGGTTGAGACTGACCTAGCCTCCTCCTCTGGGGGGGCCTAGCACTAGGGTGGCCGAGGAGGATTGCCCGGACAGGGATGCCAACTCTCCGGACCCCGCCCCCTTTGCTGTCATCGACTCTGATGACGAGGCGAGGGAGATTGACCCTTCAACCATCGCCGGTCCTCTTGTCCCTAGGGAGAAAGGGAGGACCTATTACTTAGATAAGGCCAAGTATCAGGTTCCTCTGAAAACTTACCCTGATACCAAGAGCAGAGATTTGATTTTTGAGAAAAATGATGCTAAGGCCATTGCTGAATTTTACGATTTTGGGGAGGGCTACACAATAATTGTCCCTGATGAGAAGGATACTGTATGTAATCCCCCCGATGGCTATATAGCCGTTTATCATAAATGCTTAGAGTTTGGCTTGCGTTTCCCCTACATCCATTTTTAGAGGAAGCATTTAGGCGAATGAACGTGGCCGTCGCCCAGTTGACCACCATGGCAGTTAGGTCGCTGATATCTTACACGTGGACCTACCTGTTCCATGGTGATGAGCCTTCAATCGACGCTCTGAGGTTCATGGTTGGCCTACACATGGTGGCCTCTGGGAGTGAGGGTTCCCCTGGATATTGGTCCATCCAGAGGCAGAAGGGGTACACTCTGGTATGGCCGGTTTTAGATAGACTGGAAGAACAACTTCCTTTATGTACACAGTGCCACAGGATGGAAGATTCCCCGGCACTTCAGAAATCACGTTCATACAAGGCTTGAAACTCGCCAGGAGTACCACCCTGGTGTTGGGGGGAGGGCTCTTGAGGTGAAATCGAGCAAAAAAGACGAGGATCTGGTGAAGAAATTCGCCGCATATGTGGACAGATCGGGCGTATGTGGCCCTAGTTTCTGGCTCCCCCATGCGGAGCTCATTACTACTGATAAATATTTGACCCGAGTGGGCATGAATCCTGGTCTTGATAGAGGTAGTTCAGGGATATTACCAGTCTTGTCTTACTTCCACCCGTCCCCCTTAATAGTTTTCCGACTAATTCTTCTTTTTCCCTGCAGATCTCGCCACTCGAACCTGGACAAGGAAGGAGGTGAGGCATCTCGGATTGGACGACGATTTCGTCATTGTTGAAAGGCGTCCCTCCTTTCCTTCCAACTTCAAGAAGGGTGAGAAGAACTTGATGAAGTATTTAAAGGGCATCCCAGCCAACAGAGCGAGACTTCCTCCTCCCCCCAGGCTTCCGCCTGCAAAGCCGACGGTCCCCCCTACCCACGGTGACTGCCTCGGAGGCCACCTCTTCTCCCGCCAGCAAATAGGGAGGTTCCCTTACGGGGACTTGCACTCCCCTGGGACCGCAGCCTGTCGGCTCTGAGGAAACCGGGGAAAGCGTCCCTCTGGAGCTGACTAGGAAGAGGAGTAGGGAACCCACAAGCGATGCGCCTGTGGTAGATCTAGAGGCTGATACGCCTGATCCTAAGCGTCCCGCTCATGAAGTCCCAGGCACCCTCTTTTCAGAGGAGAACACTGAGTTCCACTATACTGCTGGCGACAGTTTGGACGTTTCTGCCCTGCTCTCTGACTCCGGTGCTGTCTTGGCGGATCACCTCACCAAATCTGTAACCTCTACTACCAATCAGGTGATCCAGTACATCCAGCGGACTTCCCGAGTCTTTCAGGTCTCTGCTGAACTGGCGGCTCTTAGTCGCCTGAGCGACGAGGAATTAGTCATTACTCCTGGAGGTCCTCCCTCTGATCGCCTGGCCATGGTTGAAAGGGACATCACCCTTATCACCAGTTTGAAAGACCAGCTGGCGAGGCAGGAGGGCGACCTGGAGGAAGCCAAAGGCCAGGTGGCCCGGTGGAAACTCCAGGGCGAAAGAGCTGTCAGGGAGGTGTCCAACCTGAAGGAGGAGCTAAAAAAGGCCAGGCAGGCCGCTGTCGAGCTGGAGCAAGCTAAGAAGGCGGTGGCTGAGTTGGAGCACACCAAAAGAAGGGTGACTGATCTGGAGGAGCGCCTGTCCAAAGCTGACTCAGACCTCCAGAAGGCCCAAGGTGACTTGACGGCAAAGGGTGAGGAGTGGCAGAAGGAGAAAAACGATATAATTCAGGAGGCCGAAGCTGCATTGGTGAAAGGCTTTGAGGATGGTGCCAACTCTTCTTTGCAGCTTGTCATGGAAGTTATCACAGAGATGTTTCCAGATTTTAACGAGGATGCCTTCAGAGACCTTTATGCCGTCAAGAATGAGGCCCGGTCAACAAGATCACCGGAAGAGGCTACAGGGCCTGGGCAAGATGCCCCTGGTACCTAACATGCAGGGCAGTCGTCTTCAGAGGGCTCCTGTCCTTATCCTGCTGCGCCTTTGCTCCCTTGTTGATTTTCTAATCTTTTTGCGCGCCGGGCCCTGATGTGGCCGGCTGCCATTTTGGTGTAATGTTTTAACTCTTGCTTACGGATTTTACCATCTTCTTTTAAAGACCCTTCTATTTGTTTATGAATGTATCTATTTCGTTTCTGGTCCACTTTTTTAACTTTGCCTGCTTTTCTTTCAAAGTCAGGTCCAGTTCTGGCTTCTGGTTGAAGTTCAGGGAGCCTGCCCCCTGCTTGCCCAGAGGTAGGCAGGGGGACTTAAGTGTTTTTTATACAAGGCTGGGAGATGCCCCCAGTCCTTGTTCGTTCAGGGGGTCTGCCACCTGCCTGCCAGGAGGCAGGCAGGAAGGCTCTAGCATTTTTTATACAAGGTTGGGGGATGCCCCCAGTCCTTGTTCATTCGGCGCGTGGGGCCGGGCTCTAAAATTTCCGGCCCCCCGTTGCCACAGCAAATGGTCCCAATATATCCATCCCCCACTGTGCGAAAGAGATGGGAGATAAGATTGACCTGAGTTCCTGGGCCGGGGCATGAATTGCTGGGGCAAATAACTGGCATTTCCTGCATCTCCGGGTTAGGTCTCTTGCGTCGGCCAGTAGGGTAGGCCAGTAGTAGCCTGCTCTTAGGGCTTTGTGGGCCAGCGACCTTCCTCCTATATGATGGCCGCATATCCCTGAGTGAATGTCATCTAAAACTTCCGCAGCTTGCTCTGCCCCCAGGCATTTGAGCAGGGGCGAGGAAAATGACTTCTTGTATAATTCCTCCCCGATTAATATGAACCACGCTGCTTTTGCTGGCATCCTTCTCTTCTGTGCAGGGTCAGAGGGAAGGGTTCCGTATTTCTTAAACTGGATGATGGGGGTCATCCAGTCTTCGGGTCCTTCCTCTCTAATTACGTTGATCGTCTGACAGGCGGTGGATTTTTCCTGGACACCCAGACTGATCTTCTTATATCTTGCAGGCTGGAGCTGGCAAGCTTTTACAGGGCGTCCGCCCGGTTATTCTGGAACCGGGGGACCTGTTTGACTTCGTAGGATTTCAAACCTGATAATTCCTGTTTTACCTTCTCCAGGTACGCAGTCATGGCCTGATTCCTTGCCTCGTACTCTCCATTAATCTGGTTAGCAATGAGCTGGGAGTCTGTGGCTAAGATAACTCGCTCTGCTCCTGCAGCCTTGGCCAGCTTGATCCCTGCAAGGACGGCCTCATACTCGGCCTCATTGTTCGACGCAGGGAAGGTGAACTTGAGTGCATGTTCGAAGTCCACTCCTTCGGGGCTGGTGAGCACAACTCCTGCCCCTACACCGTTGGCCGTGGAGAACTCATCTGTGTATACTACCCATTCTCCTACAGGGAGGTCATCCTCTTCTGAGTGGGAACACTCGGCCAGGAAATCCGCCTAAGCCTGCGCCTTGATGGCGGTCCTGGACTGGTATGATATTCCCAGCCCACTCAATTCGATGGCCCATTTCAACAGCCTCCCAGACTTCTCAAATTTCTCCAGTACCTTTTCCAGGGGTTGGTCGGTCAGCACTACGACGGGATGCGCGTCGAAGTATGGCCTGAGTTTTCTGGCTGCAATAACGACCGCGTAGGCTGCTTTCTCGACCACCGGGTAATTTCTTTCTGCTGCCCCCAGGGCGTGACTTACGAAATATATGAGCTGCTGGGCGCTAGCCTCTTCTCTCAAGATCACCGCGCTCACCGTCGAATTGGTTACGGCGATATAGAGGGAGATCTTCTCCCCTGCTACTGGTCTTGCCAGGGTAGGGAGTTTCTTCAAATACGCCTTTAGTTGCTCAAAAGCTTCTCGCTGTTCGTCCTCCCATTTGAATTGCTTATTTCCCTTTAAGACTTTGAAGAATGAGGTTGATTTATCCGCTGACCTGGCGATGAAGCGCGCCAGGGCAGCCATCCTGCCTGTCAGGCGCTGGATGTCTCTTATGGTTTTGGGTTCTGGGAGATCCAAGACTGCCTGAACCTTTTTAGGGTTGGCGTCTATCCCTCTGGAGCTGACAAGGTGTAGACACCCACATTTTGACCGCCAGGTGTCTATAGTAGGTCCCACCAAACACCCGATGATGATAGGACGCGAACATGCTTTAATGGAATCGGATATGGGCTCGAAATCATGGACATTTGGTTTAGGCTTATTACGGAGTACATATCTTACAAAACCAACCTCAAATCCAGGCCCAGTGGGTCGTTTCGAGTCAAATGAGACTAATTTGGGTCGATTTCGACACCAGGGGTAAAACCGTCTTTTAGCGACCGAGTCAAAACCCGGTAAAAAATATTCTCGAGACACGCGAGTCAGCCGTGACACCTCACGTGGCTGATTCGGCCTCCAACTGCTACAAAAATCAGCTTCAAAAAATATTAAACAAATCCATTTAAGGATAGAATTCGATCTCAAGTAGGAATTCTATCCGAAAACCAAAATAATTCACCGACCGAGCTCAAACACTCGGCCGAGATGTCCAAAACAGCCGAAACACTCCACCAACCAGCCGAGATTCATTGCTTCTTCACCAAGCAACGAAATTTACGTTCCTCTCGACTTCTTACGTTTTCTATCCTAATCGGTATTTCTTGTCGTACAAGCAAGGCTACCTCAACTCCTATAAATAGGACCCTCGCGACACACATTCAACATTCATGATCTACCCATTACCAATCATCAAAAATTCAGAATTAATCTACAATTACTCATCAACCCCGACATACATCCAAAAAGCACCGAAATACCGTCAAGATCAACCCGACAAATCCGACCCACGCGCCGGCCGAAACCCGCCACATCACACGACCAAACGGACACCTTAACTCATCCCGCATCATCTCGACGCTCCCGTGCCTAAGCCACTCTCCGACGAGCTCTATACCGAGAAAACAAAGCATGTAGTTTGAGGGTGTAAATCAAACCCGACTCTTCTCTTTTCTCTCCCTCTTTCTCGTTTTTTTCATTTTTTGTGTCGTGTCGTCGGTCCTCGTTTAATATAGGTCGTTGTCGCATTTTTATTTATTTCTAATAATCGATATTACTAATAAGTGTAGTTTGTGGTGCCTATTTTGTAGTGTTTTGGTCCCATTTTCCTTGTGGAATCGCTCCTTGGGAGCGGTTTATGGGCTACTTATGCTTCCTTTAGTTCGTTTCAGGTTCCCGAGACCATTTGTGAAGAGTTGGAGCAAATCCGACTCGATACATACACTTTTTGGAGCCAACGAAGTGAAGGAACGATCACTCGATGCCTTGGATTCGACCCCGAGACCTCAGAACCCAATCCCGAGCCTCCGAGACCCGATCCCGAGTCCCGAGAATTGATGAGAAACCCATGAGAAGCAAGGAGGGACCTTAGAGCTCATATTGGAGGCCTAGAGACCCTTCCCGGCCGAGAACAAGTGCCTTCTCGGTCGGGAAGAAGTGCAAGAAAGAGCAGGCCACTGGAGGGGCCGTCTCGGCCGAGACCAAACTCGTCTCGGGCGAGACCACACCGTCTCGGGCGAGACCACACCGTCTCGGGCGAGACCATTTCCATCTCGGCCGAGATGGACCCAGAAATGGGCTGTTTCGCTTTTCTCGCCTCCCTTACTCTTGTAACCCTATATATACCCCCCTCTTGTAATCTTATGAGGATGCACTTCATATTAGACTAAACCCTAGATAATTTTAGCATAGATTAGCATAGATTAGTGTAGATTAGTCTTTAGATTATCGTTAATCCTAGTTTAACGCTTGTAATTTGGGAATTCTTCAAGATCTCCATTCAAGCTTGACAACCTTGGATGTTTGTTTTGGGTTCTTCCATTTATGCAAGTTTCCTTCTTCTTTTCATCTCTAGTTTGGTATAATCTTCTTTTCTCTTCTCTTAATCTTTGTTTTATCATTAAAGTTTGATTCTTTGTTGATTGCATGGTTCATAGTTCATAGTTCTTGTTAGTTTCATTATGTTAGTTTTGTTGTTTGCTTTGATTTCTCTTGTTAGTGTTAGTTTTAGTTTAGATATGTTATAGTAGATCTTTCCTAGGGTTAGTAAGGCGATTAGGGTGTTAATTGGATGATTAAGGGTTTGTTGGAGATGTTGGTGGAAGATTTGGGTTTCCCCTTGGTTTGATGCATATCACATGTTTGTTGAAATGCTTGAATGACTAGTATGTGCATATGCTTGTTCTTCTTGCCTTTTCTCTTGTGGGTGATAGTTTGTTTGTGGGTTTGGTTCCCTCATTAAGTTGCGAGAGCCCGGTGAGGACGACCCCTAGGTCGGTTTGAGTTGCGAGAGCCCGGATGCGACCTAGGCCCCGATATCACGCTAGTAACCCCGTTTGTCGTTGTGTCGCCAAGGTGGGTTTTAGGTGGAACCTCTAGGTGAGTCTAAGTTGCGAGAGCCCGGGCATTACCTAGATTACCCTACTACCTCCTTCACTCTAGTTCTCCCTTGACCATTCCGTTACCCCTTTGACCCCGACCTAATCCTAGCCCGTTCTCCTTGTTTGTTTTCTTTGTTACCATAGTTATAGCCTTAGCCTCCTCCCCTTAGACTAGCTTGTCTCGAACCTAGTCCTAGACCGTAGCATACCTTAGTCCATCCTCCCGTCCCTGTGGATTCGACCCGACTTCCCTAGCTACCCTAGTTAGGTTAGTTGGTTTTATTTGACGGTTGGGATTCACGACAAATCCCACCCATCAAATTGGCGCCGTTGCCGGGGACGGCGTAGTTTAGACTTTTGTTTGCTTAGTTTTGGACTTTGTTCTTGATTTTTGTGTTTTCTTCTCCTTGTGTATCTCCGTTTTTCTTCTTGTGTGCTATTCTCCCTTCCTAGTGCCTCACAAGCACTAGGCTACTAACGTTTGCTCAAGTGCTTCTAGCTCATCCTAGGTACCAAAGCGACGTTATGGACATGGCTCGTCCAAGCTACCATCAACCATCACGGGACAACTTTTGGGCAAATGGCCAAGTCCCGAAATTTCACCAACCATATCAACCTCATCAACAATCTTATGAACGCCCTCCTTATGGTTACCAAGAAAGTTGTGAAGGATCATTCCAACATCCTAACAACTACCAAACACCCTCACATAACCCACAACCAAATATCCTTGAGACTTGTCATATGTTGGTCCAAACACAAGGGAGCCAACATGAGATGATGATGTTATTGCAAAAGGGTCAACAATTGATGTTGACTCAAATACAAGGGGTTAGGGAGGAGTTCAAGGCTCAAATAGAGGTGCAAGATGCTCGCATCAATGCACTCATGGCTCATATCACGATGTTGGCCACTCGAGCTCCACTACATGTTGAGGAAGGTTCATTTGGGCAAGAAGGTCGGTTGTCTCCACAAGAAATTCAACCCAATCTTGAAGCTACAAATGAAGAAGAGGGGGTCGATCAAGAGACCATTGTTGAGTGTTGCTTGGGCGGTGAAGATAGGGGAAGAGTAGAGGAAGTTGAAGCTTCAAGGGTCGACAATGAGGAGGGAGTTGAACATGATTATCAAGATAACTCTTGGGGAGCCAATGTATTGGCTATCAAGTTGGATTTGTTTGATTTCCTTCGTGAAGAGCCGGATGTTGACAATCCAAACCCGAGTGAAGAGATGACCCCTCTAGGCCATATTGACAAGGTGAGTGAAAAGGAGCGCAATACTTGGGAGAAAGAAGTAGATGCCTTGGAACTTGCCTTGTATGGGAAATTAGAGGATCCTAAAGCCTCCGATGAAGAAAACTTGATGCTTTCTCCTCCTCTACCGCACTCGATGTCTAGCCCTTTGTCTTGTGAGACGGTTGGTGAAGAGGATCCTTGTCGGGCGGTGGAAAAGAGTTCCACTCTCAACCCCGTAGAAGAAGCGACACCCCTAGGGTGTGATCTCCCACATCATGACACCGAGCACGACTCTAGACCACTATACCTACCGGATGGTCATAAAAGTCGTAGCTATGTTGGTTTGGAAGACCCGGAAGATCACGAGAACCCCGAGCATAATGAAGATGATCGCTTCTTCCCTCCGACTTGGAAACTTTTGAATGTGGCTAGGCTCGGCCATGAGAGCTTAATTGAAGATGTTGCTAGGGCATTTGACTTACTCCTTCGAGCTCTTGATGGCTATGGAGGTGTAGTTGGAGAGAGTATTTTAGTGTAAATATCTTTTCCCTTTCTTTTGTGCTTGTATTTGTGTTTATGTTTGTTTGTATAGTTTGGTTTCTAGGATTTGTTAGCCTTTGTGGCCGGAACTCTTGTTCATTTGGATTTTTGATGAGCGATGTGAGGGAGGAAATTTGATGTTGTAATTGAGTTTATTGTGATAGGTGTGAAGGAAAATTGATTCCTAGAGGAGAGTAGATAATGATAGAGCTTGGATCGTGAGTTTGGAAGTCGGTTTTTGAAGCTTTGGTGAAGCTTTTGGGGTTTGTGGAAGGTCGAGAAGATCCATCCCGACCGGGAAGAAGTCATCCCGATCGGGATGGAGGAGCAAAATTTGGAGCTTGCTGGAGTGTCATCCCGACCGGGATGGGGGCTTCCCGATCGGGACGGGTGTGTCATCCCGATCGGGACCATCCATCCCGACTGGGATGGTTCCCTTTCTCCTCTTTTGGCCTCTTCTTCGACATTTGAGCCCACCCAACCATTGTATACCCCCACCCAACCTCCCTACCAATCCTTGCTCATGTCATATGACCATTACACTTCATTTGCATACCCTCACCTCATTTCTCTTCCCTTTACACCGAGTTTCACATCGAATCATACCCCCCTCACACCATTACTACCTCAACCATGCGTTTTATCGAGAATGAAGCGGAATAGCAATGACGAAGACAAGCAAAGTGCCTATATTGATCTATGAGACAATGGAGCGAGTGAGTTGCTAACCTATTCGTACAACAACTATCCTTTCTTTTCTGTCTTTTATAGCTTGTTTTCCTTTGTGTTTGTTCCCTTCCCTTGTACACTTTTGTGTCATGGTGTCATGGTGGCCCTCGGGGCCTTGGTAGCTATTGCTCCCGACTCTCGATGACGTGATTACGTCGGGAGTCATTTCAAAATCCAAATTTACATGTTTTTCACCCTTTTTTGTAGGATTTAGTCGGATTTAGGCGGAATCCGGGCTAGGTGACTTGATTACACCTAGCCCTCCCCTCCCATTTCCTTTTATTTCCTTCTTTTTATTTCTTCCCCCATCCATATCTTTTCTTGTCTCGGCCCATGGTGACTTGACTACACCCCGGCCGGACACCTTCTACCTTTTTCTCCGCTTTGTTTTTAATTTTAGCTTTATTTTTGTAGTTTATTTTCTTTTCTTTTGTCTCTCCGCACACTACGATCGAGCATGAGGACATTGCTCGGTTTAAGTGTGGGGGAGCGATATTCTATCGTAGTTAGTTTTATTTTAGTAGTTTTTCGAAAAAAATCTTCAAAAACCCTAAAAATTTGAAAAATTTCACAAAAATCAAAAAGATTTTCTTTTTTGTGTCATTTTCTTTTGTGTCCTTGTGTCGTATATTTGTCTTGTTGTGTGTGTGTTTGCCTCCCCTTTTCCTTTTAGGTTGCTTAAATCACCGATAGCTTTGGAGAGCTTTCAAGACATTCGGTAACATCTTCTATCCCTTTTTCCCTCTTTGCTTCTTGTGAGTTTGGAGGAGATTTGTGATGATGTGTGCTCGGGTGGAGCTTTGTAAAGTTGGTGGTTGATTTGGTGACTTGATTGGAAGTTCGGGGTGGTGTTTGTTTTGTTCATGTGTTTATTTTGTTTTGTTTTGTTGTTTCTTGTCTCTTTTTCTTATTGTTTTTGTCATGTCTTTGTTTTGTGTGTGGTTGAGTCTTGTGTGTAAAAAGGTTTTCGAAAACCCGGTTTGGAGGCTAGTGTGCGAGTGTTTACTTTCCCTTCCTAGTTGTATAAATCGAGTCTTGGACTTTAGCCTAGTAGAATGACTCTAAATCAATGATTTCGTTGGTCCTTTACCTTGAGTCCACCTAGCTTACTAGGGATTTACTACGGGATTTGCATTTTGACCATTATGACCACCCACGGTGTGAAAAGGCCTTGGTTACCGAGTCCCGTCCCTTAGGTGACCGTGTTTAGGATCGTTCGATTAGTCCAAGTTTCCCCCTTTTTGTGGATTTGAAGGGAAATCGCGACCCCCTACTCACCCATTCCCCTACCTCCTACACATATCCACACAATAAATCGCAATTTGTTGAATTCTCTCTTTCTTGTTACACAAAGAAATGCCAAAAAGCCAAATCATGCCAAAAAGGGCAAAGAAAAGAAAGAAAATGAAAGAAAGAAAGAAATGAAGAAAAAGAAAAGGCACAAAAGCCAAAAATAAAAATAGAAAAGAAGAAAAAGAAATGGCATGGCAACACACAAAGCAAAAACGCAAAAGAAAAGAGAAAATGCCAAAAGAAAACCCGTCTCACAAAAAGAAATCCCCACAAAAATAAGCCTTTTTCCGACTTTTGCCGTGAAGAGCCTACCAAAGGACCGAGTCCCTAGGAAGGATGATAGCGGCAAGGGTCGGTCTTCCCTCATTTTGCAATATTTCCACCTTTTTACTTGGACTAGTTAGGCGGTTTTAGACATGGAACGACCCTCTTGGCTCATCGCTAAAGGGGGCGGGGTCTCACTTACCTACAGTGTCGACTAACACCGTGGTTCATCCCTTTTCCACTCCGCCGATCGTCCCGTAGTACGTTCTTAGAAAGTTAGGAGGACCTAGGTAAGTTACCAACGTTTTTGTTGCTTTATCGTCATACTATTAGGGTTTAGTTCACCTTGGTTTGTATTACTAGCTTGGGAACGTTGTCACTTGCCTCGAGTCCTAAAACCGGTGCTTCTTTCACCGCTTGTTTAAGGGAAGCGGTATTTGTTTTCTTTTGGGTGCAACCGATTATGTGTTTGTTTGTGTGCTTGTTTGTCTTTGTGTTTTGTGTCCGGTTGCATCCGCGGTTTTGTCGCAAGACCCGACTTGCCTTGCGGAGTGCACTTTTCCTCCAAGTGCACTCGCGTGAGTTGAAGGGGCGTAGGGTGCGCTAATACCCACTCGGCTAGTTTAGTAGTTAGTTTGTGCTTACTCGAGGGCGAGTAAGGGTTAAGTGTGGGGGAGTTGATAAGTGTAGTTTGTAGTGCCTATTTTGTAGTGTTTTGGTCCCATTTTCCTTGTGGAATCGCTCCTTGGGAGCGGTTTATGGGCTACTTATGCTTCCTTTAGTTCGTTTCAGGTTCCCGAGACCATTTGTGAAGAGTTGGAGCAAATCCGACTCGATACATACACTTTTTGGAGCCAACGAAGCGAAGGAACGATCACTCGATGCCTTGGATTCGACCCGGAGACCTCGGAACCCAATCCCGAGCCTCCGAGACCCGATCCTGAGTCCCGAGAATTGATGAGAAACCCATGAGAAGCAAGGAGGGACCTTAGAGCTCATATTGGAGGCCTAGAGACCCTTCCCGGCCGAGAACAAGTGCCTTCTCGGTCGGGAAGGAGTGCAAGAAAGAGCAGGCCACTGGAGGGGCCGTCTCGGCCGAGACCAAACTCGTCTCGGGCGAGACCACACCGTCTCGGGCGAGACCATTTCCATCTCGGCCGAGATGGACCCAGAAATGGGTTGTTTCGCTTTTCTCGCCTCCCTTACTCTTGTAACCCTATATATACCCCCCTCTTGTAATCTTATGAGGATGCACTTCATATTAGACTAAACCCTAGATAATTTTAGCATAGATTATCATAGATTAGTGTAGATTAGTCTTTAGATTATCGTTAATCCTAGTTTAACGCTTGTAATTTGGGAATTCTTCAAGATCTCCATTCAAGCTCGACAACCTTGGATGTTTGTTTTGGGTTCTTCCATTTATGCAAGTTTCCTTCTTCTTTTCATCTCTAGTTTGGTATAATCTTCTTTTCTCTTCTCTTAATCTTTGTTTTATCATTAAAGTTTGATTCTTTGTTGATTGTATGGTTCATAGTTCATAGTTCTCGTTAGTTTCATTATGTTAGTTTTGTTGTTTGCTTTGATTTCTCTTGTTAGTGTTAGTTTTAGTTTAGATATGTTAGAGTAGATCTTTGCTAGGGTTAGTAAGGCGATTAGGGTGTTAATTGGATGATTAAGGGTTTGTTGGAGATGTTGGTGGAAGATTTGGGTTTCCCCTTGGTTTGATGCATATCACATGTTTGTTGAAATGCTTGAATGACTAGTATGTGCATATGCTTGTTTTTCTTGCTTTTCTCTTGTGGGTGATAGTTTGTTTGTGGGTTTGGTTCCCTCATTAAGTTGCAAGAGCCCGGTGAGGACGACCCCTAGGTCGGTCTAAGTTGCGAGAGCCCGGATGCGACCTAGGCCGCGATATCACGCTAGTAACCCCGTTTGTCGTTTGTGTCGCCAAGGTGGGTTTTAGGTGGAACTTCTAGGTGAGTCTAAGTTGCGAGAGCCCGGGCATTACCTAGATTACCCTACTACCTCCTTCACTCTAGTTCTCCCTTGACCATTCCGTTACCCCTTTGATCCCGACCTAATCCTAGCCCGTTCTCCTTGTTTGTTTTCTTTGTTACCATAGTTATAGCCTTAGCCTCCTCCCCTTAGACTAGCTTGTCTCGAACCTAGTCCTAGACCGTAGCATACCTTAGTCCATCCTCCCGTCCCTGTGGATTCGACCCGACTTACCCTAGCTACCCTAGTTAGGTTAGTTGGTTTTATTTGACGGTTGGGATTCACGACAAATCCCACCCATCAACTACAAAAACTATTTTTATATAACGTTCTTAAAATACGATATCGATTCTCTAATCGAATATCGTATCTAACAAGAACTAAATTAATTAAATCTCGTTGATGCTAAGAAAATCGTTACATCTTTTTAAACAAAATTCGACGATTTTTAACGCGGAGAGAATTAACATTTTTTTTCGTTCAAATTCTTTTATTTTCTCTTTTCGTTCAAAACAAACTTTTTTTAAAACCTTTTCTAAAAGCATTCCGACTATTCGATATCGATTTCATAATTGGATATCGAATACGACGAATATCGAAAATATAAATCGGGTATAAATTAGTCCATATTTGTACGCGATTTATAAAAATTAACGATTTTCGACAAATAAAAAAAGCGGACAGACCGCCACGCGAGTCGCGCGCCTGTCAGGCGACTCGCGCGGTGGCCTGGTTCGCCGAGTCTTTTTTTTTCGTTTCCTCGCTTTTCTATTTTTTATTCTTTTCGGATCTTACATAAAAAGCGACTTTCGCGACATATTTCGATAAATACTTTTTTTGACTTCGGTCAGCACGTGTTAATCCATCACGTGTCATAAATCTTTTCTAAAATCATGCATATTATTTATTTACATCATTATTCAATTTATTCAATCGTTACTAACTCGTTTTCTCGTGTTTGTAGCAATTTATTTATTTCTTTTGTTTTATTAAACTAAAACGAACTTCACATGCTAAATACAACTTTGACGTTATTAGCTTAAGATGCATTAAACGACTTAGCAATCCATTTATTTTTCTCACATGCTTAGGGAAAATAATGTTTGCATATCATTTAACCATCGAACTAACGCGTGTAGACCAAAAATGAACGATATCTTAGTAAAAGCCGCTAAGTGCGGGTGGGGTTGGGTGTTCTTAATGAACTTCCCAACACGTACCCTCACCCCTTACTCAGAACCATGGTTTCCGGATGTCCGAATCCATTGGCAACGAGAGTCATTCAATACACGATATCCGATAATGTCGGTATCGGTATCATAATGCAAAGGGACGAACCCAATAAGCTCTGACATCGGAAATGGGCCATATTTTGTACATGGCCCACTACGACATAGAGTGGGCTCGAATGGTTCCGAATAACCACAAAATTCGGTGGCGACTCCTACTTTGATTTAAATTTCAATTTGATCATCTCATATGGAGATTCATTAGCCTCCGCAAACCCGCGCGTGGCCGCGTCGGGGTGGACCTATGTCATGTCCACAATTTGGCGACTCCGCTGGGGATCAACTGATGAGTCACTTACCATCGGCATCCTCAGGGTGAGACTCGAAAAGAAATCGTTCGAATAGTAATGTACACGTTTTAGTTCAATGGTTCATGCATAACCCAATTCTTTCCCGGGCCGGTTACTTGTGACCGACGTCCCACTATACCACGGTGCGTTCCTAAATGGGCGCACTAAAGACTTCGATGGCGGAACTCGCATGGGTTTTACGGCAGGTTCTAAGACCAACTCGGCTTAGGAAGACCGTCCTGATTTGCGAGAAAGCTATCGTCGTTGGTATAGACCCTATTCGACCGACCGAGACTTAGATTAAGAGCATACATGACGTCATTATACTGTTTCCGTAACTACATGCTACTTGACCCGTGTCTCGTCTTTTCAAAAACGGTCATTTTCAAAAACTTGCATCTTTTTCGAAAATTGTCCCTTTTTCAAACCCGGAAAGCTACCGAATTTAGGACTTATGATTTTGACTCAAAATAGCCTATTTTCTAGCCAGTACGCTGTCCAAACCCTTTCAAAAAATTCAAAATCTCGGCCCGATAAATCTTTTTTTCGATTTTCAAAAAAAAATCGGGCCATCCTATCCGACCTTGTTCGGTTTTCAAATCCAAATCCTCTTTTCAAAACTTTCTTCTTCTTAGGACTTCCCGTATTTAGCAGTGTCGGGTCATGTCATAAGTTGTTAGAGTCTATAGCGTCGAAACTCCGTCGATCCTACATCGCGAGTTTCTATCCCATCCCAGTCCGCCTTATCTGATAAGGCACGACCCACCTACGTAGGACAAACTCCTACAAAGGGAAGCCCATTTACACAATCGAGTCCAAAGTCTGAAGATTTCACACACGGATCTTCCTCCGAACGGGACTAGGCCCACTTTGCCAAATCCTAAGGAAGGCCCACCGTCCACGTGTCACCCGTCTAGGAGTCGGTCTTCACCCCCACTCGGGGGCTACCCTTCTGCAGAGCGGTCAATCACGGTTGCTCTAAGGATCAGGTCTTACACGTGTTGTCTCACGTATCCCACTTTCGAGTCACTTAGGTGTCACACCATCTGAGTCCTGTCTGAGCCCTAGTCTCACTTGGGGGCTATTCTCCGACGGAGCGATTAATCACAGTCACTCCGAGAATCGTACCCCGCACATTTGTCTTAGGAGAGTCTAACCCGAGCCAAACTGGAGTCGTCTCTCCTCCCGCGCTATTTCCTATGCCTTGGTGAATTTGAGTTCCGAAGCAACTTTCCTGATTACGCGGTATTCTTACAGACAGGCCGCCTTTCACCCGAACCATGACTAAGGACTCCATTGATCAACTAATCGCCTCGTTGGCCAAGATCCAAGATCAACTGAACCAGATGAGGGGAGACCAAACCACCATTGCCACCCGTTTGAGTGCCTTGGAACAAAGGACTCCTAAGGTCGGGAATGAAACCACTGGGCCCATAGCTGAACTGGCCAACGCAGTCCGCAAGCTGGAGGAACAGGTCCACCTGTCGACCACCAATTCAATCCATACGGAAAATGCTCGTTTCTATTCACCTTTGACCGACGAGCTGCCCGCTAACCTCAACCTGACGGGCCTACCAATGTTCGACGGGACTGAAGACCTGGTATTACATATCCGGGCTTTCAAAGAATTCATGGCCATCAAAGGAGTGAAATCAACCATGTTCAAGCACCTGTTTGCTTCCTCCCTCGAGAAGCACCCGAAAGTCTGGTACTACAGGCTTGATTCCAAGAAGTACAAGGCTTGGGATGATGTGGCGATGGAGTTCGCTCGGAATTACGCCGATAATACCGAAATCCAGACCACGATGCGTACTTTAGAAGTCATGGTCCAAAATCCAATAGAGGGTTTCACCAAATACCTTCAACGTTGGCGGACTGAGAGTGTTAAGCTGGTAGACAAGCCCAGCGAGAAAACACTAGTGGATGCATTCATCAATAACCTCCTACCCTCCTACCGCATCCATCTTAGGTATGCCGGCATTTCCAACCTTGCAGTGCTTACCAAAATGGGCACTAGGATTGAAGACGATCTTCGACACAATGAAGATCTGGGTGAAGCTTCTACTGAAGACTATATTGGACATCAACTCGAGTCCTCAGAAGCCGACGACAAATGACAACATTATCCGAGAGTCTAGATTTGGTTTAAGCCCGAGTCCGAGTCTAGGATGTTCTATTTCCTTCACTTTCCAAGTCAAAATCAGAGTCAGAGTCAGTTGTATTCTGTCCTCTTTTTTTGGAATTCAATAAAATCAGCTTTTCTATTCCTCATATATACTTTCCTTATGTGTTTCCGAGAACATGATGAACATCATCATACACTGTGAGCACATGCACGTGACTATTATAGGCACATCTATAATGACTGCAGGAAATCGAGACCCGTGTTTTCCTTTTACCTGTTCCATGTCTGACATAGAAAGCCACATGACTACTCGTAGCAGGAGCGGTATCGAATCCTATGACAAATCTAGGTAGTCTCCTAGTTTGGGTTCAAGACGGGAGGCAAACCCATTTCCCACAATAAACACCCATCCAACAAGATCAACTGATCCCCACCTCAGGTGTTAGTGTGACAAAAAAAAAACTGGACGAAAAAAATCAAAAGTCCAAGAAATAAAAGAAAAACTGGACGAAAAGAAATCAAAAGTCCAGGAAAGAAGCAAAAGGCCAAAACAAAAAAACAGGCCGTTATCAAAAAAAAAGAGGCACCCATGAGCGAGGTTAAGCGGTCAATCCAAATGAAGAATCCCACGACCGGGGCTAAGAGGTCAACCCAAAGAATTCAAAAACCCATGACCGTAGCTAATGATCAACTCAAGTGAAACGGTCAATTCAAAAATTATCAAAACCCATACCATCAAATAGGGGAAAAACAATCAAGCTGGTCAGCTAACACCACATTTAGCCTTCCCACATTATAACCCTCAAGACCTTCTCGAGACCCAGGCCAGAGACAGCCCGGAATTTTGAGGATTCAAGCTCCATAGGATATCCCTAACCATTAGGGCCAGACATGGAAACCAGATCCCGCATTATCAAAACCTATCCCAATCAAAGTTCGAGCCATTTTACTCGACTTCCCCTTTACATAACAAAATTCACAATCACCATACAAAGCCCCGAGAGCAAAACTCGTTAAAATCCCTGAGAGCAAAACTCGTTAAAATCCCTGAGAGCAAAACTCGTTAAAATCCCTGAGAGCAAAACTCGTTAAAATCCCCGAGAGCAAAACTCGTTAAAATCCCATCCCAATTCTTCACATCCAGACCAGTTACCAACCCCAAACACGGGAACTCAACTTGCAGTCGGGATAGAACATGCCCAAATAGCTCACATCACCTCTGGGGGCTACCCCGGAGAACGCTCACAGTCACAGGATCAATATCCTAAATATTCTAGCCCTTTGATCAAGGCATCATTGGGAGCACACCTAGCCTAACCATCGCTATGGCTAGTTACACACCAAGCCCTAATAAACTAGGCACCATAATATATCTTTCGACACTGAACTACGGCTTGGTTTGATTTCACTACACGTGAACACGTAGGCAACCTTTCAACAAAGGCACAACCACCCACATTGACGCTCATTCAAAAAGCACCATCATTCCGTTGACGACACTGTCATGTTCTCAACAGTTAGCCTTGTCATCCTGGGGGCTTCTCCTGGGCAGAAGTTCTTCATCCACTCACATAATCCAACATACCTTCAAAATCTAGCCTCATTTCTTTAGTGTGTCCTAGTACTCGGCCCAGTCGAAGGCAAGAATCTGTCAGAGGCTCGAAGCAATACCCGCTTTGGGAATGTACCCCTAAATCAAAAGAAGATCCAAAAGAACACCAGTCTACGGCATTGCTGCCACAAAGCCCTGTCGTACGGAAACAGTCTCATTCCGAGGATTCGACCATGTTGCCACTCGCCTAGGCTACGGAATAGCGCAACTTAAGAGTCTTGTCATATCAGGTGGCCCATCCCCTACCGAGTCACGGTCCAACCCTTAGAGAGTCCACTTCATGTTTGTCAACTCGTCCTCTCGCGTCCGAAGTCGAGTCTGTCGGTATATCTCTCTCTTCAAATTCTCATTTTAAAATTTGCAAAACTTAGCCATTTGAGAAAATCCCTTTCCTAGTCACCACGGAAATAGAAATTTTTATCATACTTCATCTAGGCATACAGGCCTAACCGGAGGATTTTAGGAGTCCGTATCAGAATCTGATCAGGAATCAAGTCATCCCAAGCTTTCTTATTTCCAAAAAAAATTCAAAAATTTTCGGCATTTCCAAAATTTTCAAAAAAAAAATTCGGCATTATTTTTTTCAAAAAAATCAAAAATCATTTTCTTTCCCAGCATGAGTCGGTATTTTATCTGAATATTACATGCAATTTACAGACAGATATCCCAACTCCCGAAGAATTCTCCAGTGGAAAAGTACAAGCGACATTTTTTTGGATGTATCTGTAAACAGGTACACCCGTAGCCTCCAATGCAGGCTCCCGCGTAATTCTAAGATGGGATGTGTCTGTAAACAGGCACACCCATAGCTTCCTAGGCAAACTCCCGCGCAATTCCAAGATGGGATGTGTCTGTAAACAGACACATCCATAGCTTCCAAGGCAAACTCCCGCGCAATTCCAAGATGGGATGTGTCTGTAAACAGACACACCCAAGACTTTTTAGGAAAAGTCCCCGCGACATTATTGACATCTACCCAGGTATGATTTCTATCTTATGGCTGGCGGGCCCTTCACGCAGGTCTAATGGACTCTAAACGACCCGATCGGAAGTCTGCCAGGTTTTAATCCTCGATTAGCCTGGTAGCTACTCTGACTTTCGCCTTGTCCAAGCCTCAGTCAGAGTGGGGGCTCTGTAGACACCCACATTTTGACCGCCAGGTGTCTATAGTAGGTCCCACCAAACACCCGATGATGATAGGACGCGAACATGCTTTAATGGACTCAGATATGGGCTCGAAATCATGGACATTTGGTTTAGGCTTATTACGGAGTACAAAACCGACCTCAAATCCAGGCCCAGTGGGTCGTTTCGAGTCAAATGAGACTAATTTGGGTCGATTTCGACACCAGGGGTAAAACCGTCTTTTAGCGACCGAGTCAAAACCCGGTCAAAAATATTCTCGAGACACGCGAGTCAGCCGTGACACCTCACGTGGCTGATTCGGCCTCCAACTGCTACAAAAATCAGCTTCAAAAAATATCAAACAAATCCATTTAAGGATAGAATTCGATCTCAAGTAGGAATTCTATCCGAAAACCAAAATAATTCACCGACCGAGCTCAAACACTCGGCCGAGATGTCCAAAACAGCCGAAACACTCCACCAACCAGCCGAGATTCATTGCTTTTTCACCAAGCAACGGAATTTACGTTCCTCTCGACTTCTTATGTTTTCTATCCTAATCGGTATTTCTTGTCGTACAAGCAAGGCTACCTCCACTCCTATAAATAGGACCCTCGCGACACACATTCAACATTCATGATCTACCCATTACCAATCATCAAAAATTTAGAATTAATCTACAATTATTCATCAACCCCGACATATATCCAAAAAGCACCGAAATACCGTCAAGATCAACCCGACAAATCCGACCCACACGCCGGCCGAAACCCGCCACATCACACGACCAAACCGACACCTTAACTCATCCCGCATCATCTCGACGCTCCCGTGCCTAAGCCACTTTCCGACGAGCTCTATACCGAGAAAACAAAGCATGTAGTTTGAGGGTGTAAATAAAACCCGACTCTTCTCTTTTCTCTCCCTCTTTCTCGTTTTTTTTTTCCTTTTTTGTGTCGTGTCGTCGGTCCTCGTTTAATATGGGTCATTATCGCATTTTTATTTATTTCTAATAATCGATACTACAAAAACTATTTTTATATAATGTTCTTAAAATACGATATCGATTCTCTAATCGAATATCGTATCTAACAAGAACTAAATTAATTAAATCTCGTTGATGCTAAGAAAATCGTTACATCTTTTTAAACAAAATTCGACGATTTTTAACGCGAGAGAATTAACATTTTTTTTCGTTCAAATTCTTTTTTTTCTCTTTTCGTTCAAAACAAACTTTTTTTAAAACCTTTTCTAAAAGCATTCCGACTATTCGATATCGATTTCATAATCGGATATCGAATACGACGAATATCAAAAATATAAATCGGGTATAAATTAATCCATATTTGTACGCGATTTATAAAAATTAACGATTTTCGATAAATAAAAAAAGCGGACAGACCGCCACGCGAGTCGCGCGCCTGTCAGGCTACTCACGCGGTGGCCTGGTTCGCCGAGTCTTCTTTTTTCGTTTCCTCGCTTTTCTATTTTTTATACTTTTCGGATCTTAGATAAAAAGCGACTTTCGCGACATATTTCGATAAATACTTTTTTTGACTTCGGTCAACACGTGTTAATCCATCACGTGTCATAAATCTTTTCTAAAATCATGCATATTATTTATTTACATCATTATTCAATTTATTCAATCGTTACTAACTCGTTTTCTCGTGTTTGTAGCAATTTATTTATTTCTTTTGTTTTATTAGACTAAAACGAACTTCACATGCTAAATACAACTTTGACGTTATTAGCTTAAGATGCATTAAACGACTTAGCAACCCATTTATTTTTCTCACATGCTTAGGGAAAATAATGTTTGCATATCATTTAACCATCGAACTAACGCGTGTACACCAAAAACGAACGATATCTTAGTAAAGGCCTCTAAGTGCGGGCGGGGTTGGGTGTTCTTAGTGAACTTCCCAACACGTACCCTCACCCCTTACTCAGAACCATGGTTTCCGGATGTCCGAATCCATTGGCAACGAGAGTCATTCAATACACGATATCCGATAATGTCGGTATCGGTATCATAATGCAAAGGGACGAACCCAATAAGCTTTGACATCGGAAATGGGCCATATTTTGTACACGGCCCACTACGACATAGAGTGGGCTCGAATGGTTCCGAATAACCACAAAATTCGGTGGCGACTCCTACTTCGATTTAAATTTCAATTTGACCATCTCATATGGAGATTCATTCGCCTCCCCAAACCCGCGCGTGGCCGCGTCGGGGTGGACCTATGTCATGTCCACACAAGGAAGCCCAGAAACTAACGAACTCCAAACGTACACTTTTTCGGGTTGAGTTTCATTTTGTAGGCACGCAGAGACGAGAAAGTCTCCTGAAAATCCATCAGGTGTTCACTGTCTCCCTTACTTTTCACGATAGCGTCGACAACGTAAGCCTCTAGATTCCTCCCTTTCTGGTCTTCGAAAACTTTGTCGACTAACCTTTGGTAGGTGGCGCCTGCGTTCTTCAGCCCAAATGGCATCATTTTATACATATAAGTGTCGGAGCTGGTAATGAAGGCACATTTTACCTTGTCGGGCTGCCAAAGATACACCTGATGGTACCCTGAAAAAGCATCCAGAAAACTCAGCATAGAGTAACCACTAGTGGCGTCTACTAGCTGGTCTATTCTTGGGAGCGGGTAGCAGTCTTTCGGGCAGGCCTTGTTCAGGTTTGTGAAGTCCACGCACATTCTCCATGCACCCGACGACTTCTTAACCATTACGACGTTCGCCAGCCATTCAGGGTAGTCGCAAATTTCTATGAAGTCCGCCTTCAAAAGTTTTTCTATTTCTTCTTTGATGGCCAGGTCCTTCTCCGCAGACATGTTTCTCTTCTTCTGCTTCACAGGGCGAGCCTCCGGACTCACGTTCAGCATGTGAACGACGTGAGCTGGGTCGACTCCCGGCATTTCATCCGCCGAGTAGGCAAACACGTCCCTGTTGTCCCTAAGGACCCTGATCAGCTCCGCTTGGTAGGACTCTTCCAGGTCAGCCCCTATAAGGACTTGTCTTTCTGGCTCCAGGTCCACCAGCATGTTTTCCCTCCCAGGTTCGAGGTAGTTAGCCGCCTGCTGGCCGGCTGGAATCTCTCCCTCTCTGCTGGGGGAACTGTCAGCTTTTCTTTTTCCTTTTCTCTCGGTCTCATGGGTCTGCAAGGCTACAGTGTAACAGTGTCTGGCTGATTCTTGATCCCCATGTACCTTTCCCTCCATGCCAAAGTCTGTCATTTAGGCTACTGTGAGGGCCCTGATCGATATGGCGGCTTCAATTTCATCCAAGGTGGCTTTGCCTATCTGGGCGTTGTAGGCAGATTTTGCGTCCACCACAACGAATGATGCCCTGACATTCTTGGCAGAGGTCCCTTCTCCGAATGTTACTGGCAAATCTATAATTCCCATGGGAAGTACGCCTGCCCCGCTGAACCCGTACAACGATCCAGGGGCAGGTTTCAGGTGTCTTTTCTCCAGACCCATTTTCTCGAAGGCGTCCTTGTACAATAAGTTCGTGTATGCACCAGTATCCACCATGCATCTTCTTACGATGTGATTTCTGATTTCAAGGGACAGCACCAAGGGATCACTGTGGGGGTATACTACTCGCCCTACATCCTCAGAGGTGATGCTCAGGGTCATACCCTTTGGATTTCCTGCCCTTTCAGCGTAGTAGATTTGATTTCTTAATTCGCGGATTTGCCTTTTCTGGCCTCTCCTGCTTGTCTGGCCCTCTGCATCCCCTGATATCACATGGATTATCAGGCGGTTCTGCGCCGAGCCTTCAGGCTTTTCCACTGTTTCTTTCTGGGTTTTGTTCCTTGCTGCATAGTTGCTCAGCCAGCCATTCCTGATGAGCTTCTCGATCTCGTCTTTCAGGTGGCGGCATTCTTCGGTGGTATGCCCCATACAGTCAGGGAACGTACAAAACTTCTTCGGGTCACCCTTTGGGCTGGGTGGCTTACTCGGGCGATTCCATTTAGCTGTCTCTTTTTCTAGCTCGAAAATTTCCGCCTTGGATTTGTTGAGAGCTGTATAGCTGTCAAATCGGGGCTGGTAAGCTACGCGCTCTTTCTTGGGGGTATCTCTTCCCTGCCTCCGCTCTGCCGCGACCACCCTGCGGTCCCCCCTGCTGCCTGGTAGGGCCTGCGGGGGTATCCGGCAGGCTGTGGAAATCTTCCTACAGCATGAAACCTTCAGCAATTTTTCGAGCCTTCGCCAGAGTTTCCGGCTGGGCCCTGATCATCTGATTCTTCATTTCTCCAGGGAGCAGAGAGTTGGTTAGCGCATATGTTCCTGTTGCGTCATCTATTTCTTTGACCTGCTGGAAGGATAAGTCAAATCTCTTCAGGTACTCCCTGACGGTCTCGCCCTTCCTCTGCCTCAGAGTCATTAGGTCAAACCGGGTAAGACGACGTCTCTTGTTTCCAGCATACTGATCTAGGAAGGCCTCTGCCAGCTCGATGAAAAAGCTGATCGATCCCTGCGGCAAGTCCCTAAACCAACCCTGGGCCAGACCCACCAGGGTGGTGGGAAAAATCTTGCACTAGACTGCGTCGTCGGCATCGTACATGCCCATATGACTCTCATACGCAGCTAAGTGGTCTTCCGGGTCGGTCGTGCCATCGAACTTGACAGATGGCATCTTGATCTTTGGAATAGGGTACCCCTACACTTCTAGATGAAGCGGGGTCCTGGTAGGCCTTCCTGCCATCCTCGACCTGCTCCCTATGGAGTGGTAACCGTGATCCCCCCATCTATCAGGGGTCGGTTTCCTACTACCAGGGGAGCGGTGTCTGGGCGGTTGCCTGCTAATCGCTTCGTCGTCCCATCTATCAGGGGAGTGGTGTCTCGGGCGCTTCCTCTAGGCAGGCTCGAGATTGTCGCCCTGACGATGTTTTGACCCAATAGGCTGCCCTAGGTTAAGTCTTGACTGGAGGCTTTTAGACAGGCCCGGTGCTGGCTGTGAGTCTGCCACCGGCGTCATCCTGGAGAAAACGTCGCCCTGTCTTTCTCCCAGGCGCTTAGATGCGGGCTCTCTATGCCTCATCCGGTCTTGGAGGTCTTGGGACAAACCCCTTCTTTCACGGGCAACGGTGGACTCTGTTGTCTGTATGGAGAATGCCTTCTGCTGAGCAGGCTGCTCCTGGTTGCCTGCTGTAATGCGCCTCTGCACTTGCGCATACACTTGGGCTGTTTTCTTTGCCTTCCTTTGGATCTTTCTGGCGGCGGTTCGCTTCGAGCCCCCAGTTCCTTCCCCACTTTCGAAGTGAAGTTGTCTGGGGGTCGTGGCGACCCTGCCTACCAGATCCTCCGGAGTAAACTCCTGGTTAAGCATTGCCGAGAAGAAGGCCGCCGTCTGCGCCATCTGAGCGGGGGTGAGGTTTAAGGTTTGCCTCGGATGTGCCCCCTGCCCAGCTGTGACGGCGGTATCTTTACCGTGCGCTCCGTGGAGACTCGCCCGCCCCACCCCCGGGATCGTGGCAGCGGGCGTCTTCTCCGGGAACGGCATGCTGTGGACATGACATAGTTCCACCCCGACGCGGCCACGCGCGGGTTTGGGTAGGCGAATGAATCTCCATATGAGAATGGATCGAATTGAAATTTAGGTCTATGTGGATTCGCCACCGAATTTTGTGGTTATTCGGAACCATTCGAGCCCACTCTATGTCGTAGTGGTCCGTATACAAAATACGGCCCATTTCCGATGTCAGAGTTTATTGGGCTCGTCCCTTTGCATTTGATACCGATACCGACATTATCGGATATAATGACTCTCGTGCGCCAACGGTTTCGGGCATCTGGAAACCGAGGTTCTGAGTAAGGGGTGAGGGTACGTGTTGGGAAGCCCACAAAGGACACCCAACCCCGCCCGCACATTAGCGGCCTCTACTAAGAATTCGAATGACTTTCCAATACGCGCGTTAGTAATACGGGAAAAAATGTTTATGCAAGCATTGTTTTTCCTAGGCAGATGAATGAAATTGAAAAGTGGGTTTCTATGTCAATTTAATGCAATTAATTCTACGTCAAAGTGGAATTTTAGCATGCGGGTTCATTTAGTACAATAAACGAACAAAAAATTAAATTGACAAAAGAAATAACAAACGCGTTAGTAACGATGTAATGATTCAACGAATAATAACGGTTTGTGCAAATATGAGATGCGATGAAAAGGATGCGAATATGAGATGCATGGTTTGAAAAGGTAGTAGCACACATGATTAATTAAACACGTGTTGACATAAATCGCAAATTACTACCGGGTTTTGAAAATAGAATAATGTACGATTTATTGTGTTAATCGTTATGGGTCACTCAGTCGAGTGGTTGATGGACTCGATCGAGTGGCCCTGTAAAAGACGATTCTGTTTGCGCTACAGACCGTACTCGGCCGAGTTACTGACCAACTCGGTCGAGTACGTGGCCACTCGATCGAGTCACTGTGAGACTCGACCGAGTGGTGGTCGTGACATGCATTCTGACTCGATTTTGTGATGTCACTCGATCGAGTGACTAAGGCACTCGGTCGAGTGGCATCTGTACGAATTGTAATTCGCTTGCAATTTTATACTGATTTTCGAATTTGCTTTAGATTTTTGATGAATCGACGGTTTTACCGAATTGGGCATAAGTATTGCATGACCTATGCTCAATTCCGGTTTTTTATAAATCATTGATTTTATTAAACCGAATATAAATATTGTTGAATTTATACCCGATTCTAAATTTGAATACTCATCGTATCCCATATTCGATTATTGAATCGATATGGGATATTAGAGTGAAATGTAAAAAAAGATAAATTAATTTTAGTCGCTTTTAAATTAATTATCGTGATATGAACAAATCACGTTGATTAATTTATGTGACTTGATTGTTAGATTCGATATCCAATTATGGAATTGGTATCGAATCCAAAATCGACGCTTTACTTGAATAAAAAAAACTTGATTCCCTCAACTTCTCCGACATCGAAATAAATCCCTAGGGATTGTGATGTCGGATCCGTGTCAACGGGTTTCGGCCCTTATTAAAATTGATTTTAAAAAATGATGAATGTAAGATTAATGATGATGATGACGAGAAATAATAACGAATTGTTTTTTAAGTTAATTTATCTCAATAATCAAATAGTCGGGGTATCGGGATAAGCGACCGACGACGCGTGTGCAGTACACTTGTATATGCGGTTTTCCTTATCCTGGTATCCTTCTTATTAGACACAAATCGATAAATATTTTAATGCTTTGATATTAGTAGTATTATCGATATTATGATGCAACGAGAATAAGTAAAAAAACGAAAGAAGACGGAGAAAAAGGGACGGACGACGAAGAGAAAAAGGAAAGGAAAGAGAGGGTTTTGACACCCTCAACCTACATGTTATTGTCTCGGTGCGGACTCGTAATCATGGCTTCTACACAAGAGTCTTCGAGGTTTTACGTAGGTTAAGTTGTGGTGGCTCGGGATTGATTCCTAAAACTAGGTTTAAGGTTTTGCTAGTGTCGAATTGCTAGGGTTTGATTAGGGTTTGTAAAAAACGTAGTATGTGTGTGTATGGTTGCTCTAGGGTTTTTTAGGGTTGTCAAAAGTTGTGTTATGTGTTGCATGGGGGTTGCTTATATAGGCAAGGCTAGGGCATCCGGATTAGGGTTACTCGACCGAGTATGGGGCTAACTCGGTCGAGTGGCCCGTGAAGCCAGCCGTTGGGCTCGAAATAGGCCCACTCGATCGAGTGGGTGGGTCACTCGATCGAGTGGCCCAGCTGGGTCGCGCAGGTCAGTCTTTTGGACCTTGACTTTGAATGGTTGATGGATTTTGTGTTTGACTTGGACTTTTGATGATGTGAGGGGCTGTTTTGTGTGTCTTGGAAACGACTTTGACCGGGGTTGACCCAGTCGCAAAAAGTCGGTTTTAATTCCGGTGTCGGTTTTGACCCAAATTAGTCTTGTTTGACTCGGAATGATCCACTGGGCCTGTATTTGAAGTCCGTTTGGTGAGATTTGTACTCCGTAAGTGTGTTAGCCAGCGATTAATGGATTTGAGCCCGTATCCGAGCGTGTAGTAACACGTTAGCGTCCGATCATCATCGAGTGTTTTTTAGAAACTGCCATAGACACCTGGCAGTCAAAATACGGGTGTCTACAGAGCCCCCACTCTGACTGAGGCTTGGACAGGGCGAAAGTCAGAGTAGCTACCAAGCCCGTTAAGACCTGGTAGACTTCCGTTCGGGTCGTTTATAGTCCATTAGACTCGCGTGAAGGGCTCGCCAGCCATAAGATAGGAATCATACCTGTGCTGATGATAATACTCCGTGGGGCATTTGGACTTGTCGCGTAAGTCCTGGGTGCGCCTGTGTGTAGGCCCATCCTGTGAAAATGCTGGGGAGATTTAGAGGTTTGCATGTCCCTGTTTGAGTCATACCTGTATAAGTCACATAAAAATGCACGCAACACGTAGGTAGTAAAATGACTCGTGCTGGGGAAAAAAAATGATTTTGAATTTGAAAATTTTGAAATTTTGAAATTTTGGAATTTTTGAAGGAATTGACTCCTAAAGAAATTAGGAAAGTTCGGGATGAATATTTTCATGCTAGTATCGGGACTAGGCTTGTGGGTTAATTCCCTTTTGGAATTAGGAAACTTTTCCTAGAAGTGATATGGAAAGAGATTTGCAAGGCTATAGCTATATATAGCCCCCTATGCTCTTGATTTTCTTCATAATTCCATCACAAGAAAATCTTTTATTTCCCTTAAGGTAAAAAGAAAGTCTCTTTATCCTCTTAAGAAATCCATCATGGGAATCGATAGATTGAGTGCTATGTTGCAGGCGTGGTCCCGACAGTTTAGGGATGCCGATAGGGTGGTCTTGAACCAGACGGGTATAACTCAGCTGTACCCGTTCCGTCAGATGGTGGTCGACCGCTATTTCTTGGATGCGTGTTTGGCTTATTGGGATGACATATATCATGTCTTTGCCTTTCCTCAAGGCGAAGTCTGCCCTTTACCTGAGGAGATTGCTGCGATAGGAGGGTGGAACCCAATGCTTCGGCCCGCCGTCCCGTATTCAGTCTATGACCCAAAGAGGAAGCTGAAGGAATTTCTGGGGCTATCCCATAACGAAGTGTCCCGTATGATGAAAGGTGGCAATATTTCTTTGATCGATTTGGCTGAGAAATTCATGAACCCGCATGATGTCTGGGTGAGGTCAGCTCATAGCCGTAGGGCCTTTTCTTTTTGCATGCTCCATGTTTAGCTTTTGAAGGTCACATGGACTTTTTATCTTGTATGGGTAGTGCTCGTCTCATAATGGTGGTGGACTTGATGGAGACTGAACATAGTCCGGCTTGGTTAATCACGGGCGAAATCATCCAAGGATTAGACAACCGCAAGAGGGACCCGTCAGTTCGACTTACCGGAAGCACCCGTTTGTTGCAAGTATGTCGAATTTTTATCTTCTTTTTTGCTTTTTCGATTTTTGAATTTTTTTCGAGGATTTGGCTACTGCAGTGGGCACTCGATCGAGTCACCCCGGCACTCGATCGAGTGCCTTCGTAGAAAGGCTTCTGTCCGCTTCCAGTGACGCCACTCGATCGAGTCACCCTGGCACTCGATCGAGTGTCGTCTGTTTTGCCTCGAGATCTAATGCCCTTGTTTTCTTTTTCAGATTTGGCTTTATGAAAGGCTATCGGTGATAGATCCCCCACTTGATGCTAGTAATTACCGCCATAACCAGCTGATGACGAGGAGACGGGCCATCGATTTTTCTCGCCTGATTAGCCAGAAATATTGGGATGAGGTGCTATCAATCCACGGTGGGTGGTTGATTCAACCAAACGGTTCATCTTTACCCGGATCGCATACTAACGCAGTATGGACGAACTCAGCGGATACCAGAGATAGAGGCAATTGTGAGTGACCCTACCCAATTGACAGATGTGATGTGTGACACGTGGATGCAAAGATGGTACACCCGGCATACTTGGCCCGTTCCCAAGGCTCGCCACTCGATCTGGGTTTCAGACTCATATGTGAAGTGGACCAAAGCAGGTGATGCCAAAGCCCGAGCTGCATTGAAGGTTGATGAAGTCTTTGACCTGCTGAGAAGGGAGCAAGCTAAAGACAACAGGGGGTTCTTTGATGAGGGAGACACTCCGGCCACCCTAGTTCGTCTAATGTCAGGTCAGAAAAAGAAGACTAAGACTCAAGCTAGAGGGTCTAATGCTAAAGGTGCTGACTTGGAAAGGAGACTGGGCCGTAGACTAGCTGTGCAGGACCGACTTGGCCCACGGGATAGGCTACCCGAGCATGTGCGAGCCCGACTTGGGCCGAAGACTGTGATTGAAGACCCGTCGTCAAAGAAGCGGGCTCGTGCTAAGGAGGTTCCCCTGGTGATTAGGGAACGCTCATCCCCACCTCGACGACCTCGGGCTCCACGCGACCCGAAGGACAAGGGAAAGGGGAAGATGTCGGGATACTAGTCTCCTAATTTAAATATTATTATTACTTTGGTGGTGCGTTTTTTTGTGTTTTCGCCGTGTTTGGCGTTTTTTTTTTTTTATTCCCGAATTTATCGAGATATTAATAAAGACGTATTATTGAATACCGTTCCCGTCTTTTCGTTTATTGCAGTGGTTGTACCCTTTTGAGGGGTTGTCTACGTATCCACAATTAGCCGAATCAAACCAAACGTAGTTCGAAATTTGATTTGATTGATTTTTTGCAATTTTCAAAATACATCAAGATTATTAATTCGAGATGTGCGACGGTAGAATAGTTAATTCTAACTTATTAACTTGTCTAAAATTTTGAAAATTTATAAAAAGACTAGGTTTTATAAATTTTTGCAAATGACATTGAGATTGGGCTTATGGGTAGTAGCGCTTCAGCTGGTCCAAGTTGGTCGGGTTGACGAACTCGTTACCCTCCAGGTCCGTTAGCATCACCGCTCCTCCCGATAGGATTTTCTTGACTAAGTATGGCCCAGCCCAATTGGGTTTGAATTTTCCCTTTGGGTCAACCGGCAGTAAGGCACGAACCGATTTTAGGACCAAATCACCTTCTTTGATTTTCCTGGGCCTAACCCTTTTGTTGAAAGCCCGTTGGATTCTCTTTTGATACACTTGAATATTATTGAGGGCCCGGGACCGCCGTTCATCCAAAAGGACTAGCCAATCGTATCGGGCTTGGACCCAATCCGCTTCGGGTACCTGGCTTTCAAGCAATATTCTTAGGGATGGTATTTCCAGCTCGACTGGTTGGACTGCTTCCATTCCATATGTCAGGTAATATGGAGTTGCTCCAGTTGCGGTGCGAATTGAAGTTCGGTATCCCCATAGGGCGAAGGGTATTTTGTCGGGCCAGTCCCGATAATTCTCAGCCATCTTTTTTAGTATGGTGACAATTGTTTTGTTGGCCACTTCTACCGCTCCATTTGTTTGGGGTCGGTAAGGTGAAGACGTATGCCTCTGAATTTTGTATTTCGCCAGTAACGCAGTGGTTTCAGCTTGAAAGTGGGTCCCGTGATCACTGATAAATTCGTGAGGGATCCCGTATCGGCATATGATCTTATTTTGGATAAATTTGGCCACGTGCTTGGCGTTCAAGACACGGTATGACTCGGCTTCAACCCATTTAGTGAAGTAGTCGATGGCCACCAAGATGAAGCAATGTCCTCCCGTTCCGGAAGGATGCACTTTCCCAATTATGTCAATTCCCCATGTCGAAAATGGCCATGGTGATGTCATGGTATATAATAGAGAAGATGGCATATGCTGTACATTACCGAAGATCTGACAGTTATGGCAGTGCTTGACATATAACTGACAGTCTGTTTCCATGGTGTTCCAGTAATACCCGAGCCTCATGATTTTACGGGATAGCATATGGGCGTTCATATGCGGACCGTTTTCACCGTCGTGGACCTCGACCATGACCTTTTCGGCTTGTATCTTGTCGATGCATAGGAGGAGAGCCCCCTGTGCCGTCTTTTTGTACAATTGTCCGTCATCAGTACGAACGAATTGGGTTGCCAATCTTCGTAGGGCCTTTTTGGCCCGATTTTCAGCTCCAACGGGATATTCTCCCGTTGTCAGGTAGGTTAGGACGGCTTGATACCAAGGTTCTGGGTCAGTTATCTCGATATCTTGAATGGCATGAATGTAGGCCGGCTCTGACCGCCTTTCGACACAGATTGGCATGCTGGTCAGGTGGTCCAGGATGTTTAGTAAAGATCCTAATTTGGAAAGTGCATCTGCAAACTGATTTTCTTCCCGAGGCAGGTAGATGTATTCTACTTTCTGGAATTGTTTCTCTAGAACCCTTACTCGTGCTTGGTAAGCCACGAGATTGGCGTTCCGAGTTTTCCATTTTTGGAGTGCTTGATTGATGACCAGTGATGAATCACCGTGGACCCGGAGGTTTGTTACCCCTAAATCAGCGGCGGCTTGCAACCCGTGAATGCATGCTTCGTATTCGGCTGCGTTGTTGGTCACGTCGAAGTCCAACTTGATGGATAAGGGAGTGTGTTCCCCTCGGGGTGAGATTAACAGAATCCGACCCCAAATCCTCGGAAGTTGGATGCTCCATCAAAATACAAATCCCATGTCTCGGTATCGGTATGGAATATGTCTTCATCAGGAAAGGCCCATGTATCAGTCTGGCCTTCTTCGGATATTGGGCTGTCAGCGAGGAACTCGGCAACTACCCGGCCTTTGATGGCTTTTAATGGTACAAACTTGAGGTCGAACTCGGATAACATTAAAGTCCATCTTGACATCCTGCCGTTGAGGATGGGCTTCACGAATAAGTACTTGATTGGATCCATTTTGGATAAAACATGCACCTCGTGGCTAAGCATGTAGTGTCGGAGCTTTTTAGTGGCCCAAACTAATGCTAGGCACGTTTTCTCGAGCATTGTGTATTTGCATTCATATTCGAGGAACTTTTTACTAATGTAGTAAATAGCCCGTTCTTCTGTTTCGACTGTCTGGGTCAGCATAGCCCCCATGGCTGTCTCGGTCGTCGTTAGGTATAACGACAAAGGCAAACCGTGTTGAGGTGACATTAGTACCGGCGGAGCAGACAGAATCTCCTTGATTTTGTCGAAAGCCGCTTGACATTTATCGTCCCATAGCACCCGTTCTCCGATTTTTAGCTTTTTGAAGATAGGTTCACATACCATGGTTAGTTTCGAAATGAACCGGCTGATGTATTGGACTTTCCCGAGAAACCCCCTTATTTCCTTTTCGGTCTTGGGTGGCTGCATCTCGGTGATGGCTTTGATTTTAGCTGGGTCGACCTCGATGCCGCGTTGGCTAACGATATGGCCCAGTAATTTGCCTGACTTTACCCCAAAACTGCATTTTTGTGGGTTCAGTCTCATGTTGTACTTACGTAGCCGAGTGAAGAACTTTCTTAGGGCCGAGATGTGCCCGCTTCGGTCCTTGGATTTGACGATCATATCGTCCACGTAGACTTCCACCTCCTTATGCATCATGTCGTGTAATAAGGTGGTGGCGGTCCGTTGATAAGTGGCCCCGGCGTTGATAAGCCCAAATGGCATGACGCTGTAATAGTAAGTACCCCATGGTGTAATGAAGGTGGTCTTACCCATATCCTCCTCTGCCATTTTAATCTGATTGTATCCGGCATACCCGTCCATGAACGATAGAAGGGCATGATCGGCCGTATTATCCACCAATATGTCGATGTGTGGTAACGGAAAATCGTCTTTTGGGCTGGCCTTGTTTAGGTCCCGGAAGTCCACGCATACTCGCACCTTGCCGTCCTTCTTGGGTACCGGCACGATCTTTGCAACCCAGTCTGGATATTCAGACACTTGTATAAAACCCGCTTTGAATTGTTTATCGACCTCTTCCTTGAATTTAAGAGACCATTCGGGCTTCATTCTTCTGAGCTTCTGTTTTACCGGTTTGCACCCATCTTTGATGGGTATTCGGTGTTCGGCTATTTCTCGATCTATTCCCGGCATGTCCTTGTAGGACCATGCAAAGACGTCTTTAAATTCTTGGAGGAGGTCTGTGAATTGTTTTCTCTCCTCTGGATCTAGAGATAGGCCCAACTTAAGCATCTGGGGCTCTAAAGTGGTTCCCACATTGATGGACTCGGTTTCTTCGATCACCGGATCTCGGGATTCCCTTTGCTCGAGCTGCTCGACCAGATGTGGAGGTAGAGGTACCTGTTCGTCGGGTTTCTCAATGTCATTGCATATAAAATTTTTGAAATTGAGAAAATTTTGGAAATAAGACAAGTCGTAAGCAGAACGGTGTTCGTTATTATTATTGATGGTAAATTTGGAAAATAGCTCGAATAGAGCTGCCATCTGATCGTTGGTCAGTGGCGGGATAGGGAGAGGTCTTGGGACAGGCCCCGAGACCTCAGTGGCTAAGGGAAGAGGGATTACAGACTCGACTCCAGCACCAGACCCTCTAAACTCGGACTCAGACTCCGACTCTGACTCAGACTCAGACTCGGACTCGGTATCCGGCATGTCTCCCTCGCCGGTGGTCATCTTATAGACCCGTCCTTGACTGTCGGTCCATTTGACGGTCTTCCTCCAAGCCCTCGTCTCGGTGTTGGCGCCGACCTCGGTGATTAGCTTGGTTGGGTCGAACCGATCGCTGCGGAGGATCAAGTTGACCAAGTCATCTTTTGGAGCAGGGGCGGTCTTGTCTTCTCCAAATAAGAGCCCCAGCACGGGCTCGGAGTCGCTTTCACCCTTCTCAGACTCTGCTTGGATGATGGTGAATATATCATCGGGGATATAGTTGCATTCCCGAGCCATTTTGATCTCGGGATATGTGATGGTGGGTTGGTAGAGGCCCACTTGAATGGCTCCGAAGACTGGGGTGACAAATTTGATTGCATAGGCCCGGCCCACATTCTCCGAGCTTATAGTATATCCCAGTCCGAGTCGGGACTCTACGTTGTCTAGGACCTCGATGATCTTCCCTGCCGGAAGATATGGTCTTGAGGTAGCTCCGGGTAGGTAACCCAGATTTTATAGCATCGTGTCGATGCTAGGGGAAAAGTAGGGTTTGAAGAGATATTCCTCCTCAATCATACCCACGAAGTCGAATCCTCGTGGTTCGGCCCGGTTTGTGGCATTACAGCTAGCCACGGTCATCGGGGTCGCCTCCAGTGTGATGACACCGTCTTTAAGGGGCATCTTGACTTTTCGGTGGAGGGTAGATGTCACGGCCTTGACTGCGTGGATCCAAGGCCTTCCTAGCAAGAGGTTGAACGATGAGGTGACATCTATCACCTGGAATTCCAGCTCCTTTTCGATTGGACCTGTTATGATCTTCAATTTAACGGTCCCGGCGACTGGCTTTGGGCTTCCGTCGAAAGCCTGAATAGTTTGCGCTGTCGGGAGATAGTCGGCATCAGTGATGCTGAGGGCCCTAGCGGTCCTTAGGGGTAGGACGTTCACGGCCGATCCATCGTCGATAAGGGTCATCGAGAGGTACTTACCCTTGCAGATGACCGTGATATATAGGGCCAGATTATGGTTGGGCCCAAATGATGGCAGATCAGATTCGGCGAAGGTTATGAGTGGGCCTTCCTTCTTGGACTTGACCTTGAGGTAGGGCATGATAGTAGCTACCATTTCAGCGGGGGTAGCTTCTGAATCGACCTTGATTTCATCGAGAGCCTTAGTCAGTGCTTCCCGATGAGCTTGTGAACTAACCAGTAGTTGCCATATGGTTAAGTCAGCTCGAACCCTCTTCATTTGTTGGACCAAGGCCGTGTCATTGCTTGGATCTTCGGAGGTACACCCCGTCCTGGCAGGTTCAGTGACGGGTGTTGGAGTGGCGCGCCCAGCAGTGGCGAGGTGGTTGGTGGCCAAGGCTTTGGACTTGGCTTTTCGGACTTCTTCCCTGGTGACGGGGACAGCTTCCCCTTTAGCCAGGTACACATCGTCCTCATCATCAAACCATATCCCGTTGATTTGTGGGATAAAAGGGGAAATGAGGTGAGAACAGTCAATTACCTCTCCTGTAAATATGGCATGGGCGCTGAACGGGTTTTCTTTGTTGCTCGGCTTGTCTCCGGGCAACGGGATTTTCCCGCTCTCGATAAGATCTTGGATTAGATGCTTTAGTTTCCAACATTTTTCAGTATCGTGTCCGTTACCCTGGTGATACTGACAGTAGGCTTGAGCATTATAGTATTTGGGCCTCTTCTCTGCTGGAGGCTCTGGAGTTGGGCCTATTGGTTGGATCAGACCCTTCGAATATAGCCTTTGTAAGGCATAAGTATAGGTAGTCCCTATATCTGTGAATACCCGATTTGGTGTATTATTTTTGGATGAGGTGTCGAGCAGATTTACCTCGTCAAAGATGCTGCGGGTTGCAGCTGCAGGTGTGGGCTTGTTTGTAGATGAACTAGCCCCCTAATAGCCCTTGGTAGAGGCCTTAGTCAGGTTCTCTAACCTTAGGTCATCCTCGATCCTGGTGCCCATTTCAGTAAGGGCGGCGAAATTGGGGATGATAGCATACCGGAGATGGACCCGGTAGAATGGGAGGAGGTTCTTGACAAAGGCCTCCACCAGCACCTTTTCGCTGGGCTTATCGACCATATTTACACTCTCAGCCCGCCATCTTTGCAGATACTTGGTGAACCCTTCTTTGGGCTCTTGGGCCATTACTTCCAGAGTACGCATTGTAGTCTGGATTTCAGTATTGTCGGCGTAATTCCGCGCAAACTCGGTAGCCACATCGTCCCAAGTTTTGTATTTCTTGTAATCGAGATTGTAGAACCAGGCCTTAGGATGTTTCTCCAAGGAGGAAGGGAACAAGTGCTTGAACATAGTTGACTTCACCCCCTTGACCGCCATGAAGTCTTTGAAAGCCCGGATGTGGTGGACCGGGTCTTCGGTACCCTCAAACATAGGAATTCCTGTTAAGTTGAGGTTGGCAGGTAGCTCTTCATTCAGAGGTGAATAAGTACGAGCATTTTCGGTGTGGATTGAATTGTTCGTCGATAGGTGGACCTGTTCTTCGAGCCTACGAACAATACTAACCAGCTCGACCATGGGCCCGACGGGCTCACCTCCTTTGGTAGGGACCGTCTTCTCTACGGTGCTGAGGCGGGTGGATAAGGTCGCTTGATTGGCCTGGATGGCGGCCAGTTGAGTTTCAATCTTGGTCAAAGCATTTTTCAACTCGTCCATTTTGCGTTGATGTCTGGTTTCGGGTGGCCTGTCTGTAAGAACACCACGTAATCAGAAACTGGCCCAACATCCCGGAATAGAAATTACATCCCGAACGAGACTAAAAAGGGAAATGACTCGGAAAAGACACCTAGACGGGTGACTTGTGAAATGTGGGCCCTCCTTAGGATTCGGAGAGTGGGCCTAGTCCTGTTCGAAAGAAGGTTCACGTGAGACATCCCCAGACTTTTGGACTCGATTGTGTTGACGGGCCCTCCTTTGTAGGGATTTGTCCTACGTAGGTGGGCCTTGCCTTAGTCTAATAAGGCGGACTGGGAAAGGGAAGAAACTCGTGATGTAAGATCGACAGAGTTTCGACGCTACGAAACTTGACAACTTAAGACACGACCCGACACTGCTAAATACGGGAAGTCCTAGAAGAGGAAGGTTTTAAAAATTGATGGTTTTTTGAAAAGGGACCGAGTGGACTCGATGAATGGCCCAAATTTCCGAAAAAAGGACGAAAAGTCATTGGGCCACGGGTTTTGAAAGTTCGAGTTTTGATTTAGGCAGCATAGCGGCTAGAAAATAGGCTATTTTGAGTAAAATCATAAGTCCTAAATTCGGTATGTGTCCCGGATTTTGAAATTGAATAGTTTGAAAAAGATGCAATTTTGAAAAATTGACGGTTTTTGAAAACGACTCGGAAACCAAGTAGCACGTAGTCACACAAGCATTATAACGACGCCATGTATGCTCTATACTAAGTCTCGGTCGGTCTATAGGGGGTCTATACCAGTGTACATAGTCTAGATGTTGATCGGGATGGACTTAATAAGTCGAGTTGATCTTAAAACATGCCGCGAAACCCACTCGAATCGACTATGGACACCTTTTGACATATCCATATTGGAGTACATCAACGGTATAGTGGGACGTCGGTCGCGAGTACCGGCCCGGGAAAATATGGGTTATGCATAAACCGTAGAACTAAAACGCGTATTGTACTAGTCAAACGATTTCTATTCGAGTCTCACCCTGAGGATGCCGATGGTAAGTCACGCATCAGTTAATCCCCAGCGGAGTCGCCAAATTGTGGACATGACATAGGTCCACCCTGACGCGGCCACGCGCGGGTTTGGGTAGGCGAATGAATCTCCATATGAGAATGGATCGAATTGAAATTTAGGTCTATGTGGAGTCGCCACCGAATTTTGTGGTTATTCGGAACCATTCGAGCCCACTCTATGTCGTAGTGGTCCGTATACAAAATACGGCCCATTTCCGATGTCAGAGTTTATTGGGCTCGTCCCTTTGCATTTGATACCGATACCGACATTATCGGATATCGTGTATTGAATGACTCTCGTGCGCCAACGGTTTCGGGCATCCGGAAACCGAGGTTCTGAGTAAGGGGTGAGGGTACGTGTTGGGAAGCCCACAAAGGACACCCAACCCCGCCCGCACATTAGCGGCGTCTACTAAGAATTCGAATGACTTTCCAATACGCGCGTTAGTAAAACGGGAAAAAATGTTTATGCAAACATTATTTTTCCTAGGCAGGTGAATGAAATTGAAAAGTGGGTTTCTATGTCAATTTAATGCAATTCATTCTACGTCAAAGTGGAATTTTAGCATGCGGGTTCATTTAGTACAATAAACGAACAAAAAATTAAATTGACAAAAGAAATAACAAACGCGTTAGTAACGATGTAATGATTCAACGAATAATAACGGTTTGTGCAAATATGAGATGCGATGAAAAGGATGCGAATATGAGATGCATGGTTTGAAAAGGTAGTAGTACACATGATTAATTAAACACGTGTTGACATAAATCGCAAATTACTACCGGGTTTTGAAAATAGAATAATGTACGATTTATTGTGTTAATCGTTATGGGTCACTCGGTCGAGTGGTTGATGGACTCGATCGAGTGGCCCTGTAAAAGACGATTCTTTTTGCGCTACAGACCGTACTCGGCCGAGTTACTGACCAACTCGGTCGAGTACGTGGCCACTCGATCGAGTCACTGTGAGACTCGACCGAGTGGTGGTCGTGACATGCATTCTGACTCGATTTTGTGATGTCACTCGATCGAGTGACTAAGGCACTCGGTCGAGTGGCATCTGTATGAATTGTAATTCGCTTGCAATTTTATACTGATTTTCGAATTTGCTTTAGATTTTTGATGAATCGACGGTTTTACCGAATTGGGCATAAGTATTGCATGACCTATGCTCAATTCGGGTTTTTTATAAATCATTGATTTTATTAAACCGAATATAAATATTGTTGAATTTATACCCGATTCTAAATTTGAATACTCATCGTATCCCATATTCGATTATTGAATCGATATGGGATATTAGAGTGAAATGTAAAAAAAGATAAATTAATTTTAGTCGCTTTTAAATTAATTATCGTGATATGAACAAATCACGTTGATTAATTTATGTGACTTGATTGTTAGATTCGATATCCAATTATGGAATTGGTATCGAATCCAAAATCGACGCTTTACTTGAATAAAAAAACTTGATTCCCTCGACTTCTCCGACATCGAAATAAATCCCTAGGGATTGTGATGTCGGATCCGTGTCAACGGGTTTCGACCCTTATTACAATTGATTTTAAAAAATGATGAATGTAAGATTAATGATGATGATGACGAGAAATAATAACGAATTGTTGTTCAAGTTAATTTATCTCAATAATCAAATAGTCGGGGTATCGGGATAAGCGACCGATGACGCCTGTGCAGTACACTTGTATATGCGGTTTTCCTTATCCCAGTATCCTTCTTATTCGACACAAATCGATAAATATTTTAATGCTTTGATATTAGTAGTATTATCGATATTATGATGCAACGAGAATAAGTAAAAAAAAACGAAAGAAGACGGAGAAAAAGGGACGGACGACGAAGAGAAAAAGGAAAGGAAAGAGAGGGTTTTGACACCCTCAACCTACATGTTCTTGTCTCGATGCGGACTCGTAATCGTGGCTTCTACACAAGAGTCTTCGAGGTTTTACGTAGGTTAAGTTGTGGTGGCTCGGGATTGATTCCTAAAACTAGGTTTAGGGTTTTGCTAGTGTCGAATTGCTAGGGTTTGATTAGGGTTTGTAAAAAACGTAGTATGTGTGTGTATGGTTGCTTTAGGGTTTTTTAGGGTTATCAAAAGTTGTGTTATGTGTTGCATGGGGGTTGCTTATATAGGCAAGGCTAGGGCATCCGGATTAGGGTTACTCGACCGAATATGGGGCTAACTCGGTCGAGTGGCCCGTGAAGCCAGCCGTCGGGCTCGAAATAGGCCCACTCGATCGAGTGGGTGGGTCACTCGATCGAGTGGCCCAGCTGGGTCGCGCAAGTCAGTCTTTTGGACCTTGACTTTGAATGCTTGATGGGTTTTGTGTTTGACTTGGACTTTTGATGATGTGAGGGGCTGTTTTGTGTGTCTCGGAAACGACTTTGACCGGGGTTGACCCAATCGCAAAAAGTCGGTTTTAATTTCGGTGTCGGTTTTGGTCGAAATTAGTCTTGTTTGACTCGGAATGATCCAATGGGCCTGGATTTGAGGTCCGTTTGGTGAGATTTGTACTCCGTAAGTGTGTTAGCCAGCGATTAATGGATTTGAGTCCGTATCGGAGCGCGTAGAAACACGTTAGCGTCCGATCATCATCGGGTGTTTTTTGCAAACTGCCATAGACACCTGGCAGTCAAAATGCGGGTGTCTACACATGCCGTATAGGGGGGGCCGCTGGTGGCACTATCGGGCCCGCCCCTGAACTGGCGTCAACGATTTCAGGCATGATTTGTTATAACTGGTTGATTTCGTGTGGGTAACTCATGGGTACAACCGAATTTCTTCCCCACAGACGGCGCCAAATTGTTCCGGTTAAGGAATCAATCAACCCGACTTCGAATTCGGGTCCTAGAATGTGGTGTTGCTAATATGATAACCGTTCTACTTCCTTCGACCTCTCCTTCTCCCCACTCCTTTGATCGGACCTTCCCGGCGGAGATGGCCTGCTCCCTGCACAGAGAACGCACAGGGCCTCGGAGGTGTCCGAGGGAACCCTCTCCGATGCCTAAGTCAGTCCGTGAATGCCTTAATGAACCTAGTTCGTGAGGAGCTAGGTGGCGTTTTTAGAGTGAGAGTCTAGAGAGAGAAAATTCAACCTTTTGAATGTGGGAGGAAGGAAAGTATTTATACCTTCCTCCAAGAGAGAGAAAAGAGAGGGAAAAGAGCGGGAAAATGGGTGGACGACAGAGTGACACGTGGGTCTGTCTGGTCCACTCATTCTCCCTTACCTTAGGCAAAATGACGGAGAGGCCCCTGGTTTCCCCTGTCCCTGCTGAAGGTGGGGGCACTGGGGAAGCCGTCAGGCAGGGAGCCTGACTGCCCTGCTCAGCGGGCGGCGAGGCCCTGACGGGCTAGTGAGCGCTTCCGAGGCTTTGTACTTGGGTTACCCTGGTAACCCTTCGCTGATTGGCCCGCAGGGCAGGCCTTTTCTAATTCATGGATCGGATCAACCCGGGGCCTTCTTGACAGGCGCCTCGGTTCGGGGTATCGACCCCCATCACGAGTAATACGCAAATTAAATCCTAATTAATCTACGACAATCAAGATTTATTATACAAATCGATGCAAATTAAAAGAAAAAAAATCCGTAAATGGGTCGGGTCGAGTGGGTTTTTCGACTCACCCAAGGCTCGTATTATTTTCTCTATAATACTTGAAAGTTTGATATAGAACATGAAGTATAAGGTGGTGAAATTGGTTACAGAGACAAAAATTTAACAAACAAAATGCTATTTGAGAAGGATTGAACCCTTGACCTACTGAATGGGAGCCAAATGACAAAACCACTAGACCAACATCAATCAATATACTAATATTTCAAATGGTTGAAAACTATCTTAAAAGAGAAAAAAAACCGGAAAAATGGCTTAGTCGAAAAAAACCGTCGACTCACCGATGGTGAGTCGTGAAAAACCGTCGACTTCCCCGTCGACGGTTTTTTTCGACTAAGTTCAATTTCCCATTTTTTTTTTCTCTTTTAAGATAGTTTTCAACCATTTGAAATATGGTATGTTGTTGTTGGTCTAGTGGTTTGGTCATTTGGCTCTCAATCTGTAGGTCAGGGGTTCAATCTTTCTCAATAGCGATTTGAACTCCGGTCACCAGTATGAAAGGTTGTCTCTGTAACCAATTTCACCACCTTATGCTTCACGTTCAATATCAAACTTTCAAGTATTATAGAGAAAATAATACGACCCTTAGATGGGTCGAAAAACCCACTCGACCCGACCCATTTCCGGATCTTTTTTTCTTTTAATTTGCATCGATTTGTATAATAAATCTTGATTGTCGTAGATTAATTATGTTTGTATTAGGATTTAATTTGCGTATTACTCGTATTTGTTAATTATGTTTATTAAATTGTATTAAGTCGTTAATTAATCTAATTAACTGTTTAAAATCGGAGGCGTAACAATAATCGAAAAAACGGTTTTATTATCGAGCTCTAATAAACCGATACTCTATAAAATGTAAATGTGATAATATTTCAGGAATTAATTGCAAAGGAGAACTCGTCATTTTGCGTAATTAACTATATAGGAAGTCGGTTTTGGTTTATTACGATAATCGAAAAAAACGATTTTATTATCGAGTTCTAATAAATCGATAATCTATAAAATGTAAAAGTAATATTATTTTGAGAATAAATACCAAGGACAAAGTCGTCATTTCACGTAATTAACGCAGACAGTAAGAATTAAAGCGCCGACGGTAAAAAGTAGTCCCCAAATTCGAGCGCGATACCTTGTGCGCTCTAATTTTAGGACGCCCGACGCCGTGTGCTCAAATGCGTGACTCTGAAATTTTCAAAAGATTTCATGAGAGGGTCCGAGCGTAATCGAGAACGTAATCATGCGGTTATTACGAGATATTGTCACCTTAGTCACCAAGCAATCCTCTTCTAAAATATCTTAGATATTTTGGTTTGGGTTTTTTGTGGACTTTTGGGTCGGACTCAGGTTAACCATGTTTGACCAGGTTTGACTTTGCATTTAGGGGCCGATTCGGGGCTCCGGAGTCAGAATTGACTGTACTTAGTGTTAGTGCAACCGTAACGACTCGACTAAGACCGTCTTGATGTTTATTTATTATTTATGAGTAGTATTATGATCCGATCTATAGAAAAATCATCCAAAACATCATAAATTCGTTGCGTGTTGCAATCCGATCATCATCGGGTGTTTGTCGGGCGCTCAAGTAGCCACCAAGTACAAATCCGGGTGTCTACAAATATACGTAAAACTTGAAACTAAGAAATTTTTCTAACTAGGTAAACTACTAAACTAAAAAATATGAATAGTCGAAAGTGAGTCTTCATCTCGTCCAAACTCCTAATAGCAACTAATAAGATAGAAAATTAGGTCCAATGGAATAATAGGCCAAATAAGAGCGAGCGGCCCAGAAACAGCTTAACTCGATCAAGTTTGTGCCTGACTCGATCGAGTCGCCTCACTAAAATCGGTCGTTCAACTTTTTGGCCAACTAGATCAACTGATGGAATCACTCAGCCCATTTTTCGGCTTAACTCAATCGGGTCCCCGGCTGAACTCGATCGAGTTGTGCTGTACTTCAGCTCTTTCGTGAATCATTTTCTTGATTCCCTTCCCGATTTTGGCTCTCGTTCTCGGTCTAGTCTTTTTAGGTCATCAAGACCTAATTACGTTCATAAATGTACCTATCCTGCAATATAACCCGAGACATGGGATATCGACTTTCTAGCAATTATCGACACTTATGACTTATTTAAGAGAGGAAAATACGATAAATCAATTGTCGGGGGACAAAATAAATAGATATAAAATGTGTTGATTAGACATCAATTGTTATCTATAAAAACATTCACGTCAATGTCGGGTTAGTCCGGGTCTATTCGGGTTACGAGTCAAACTAGGATCTTAACTCGGGTGTGGGGTCAGTTATTCTGGTGGGGTTGGTTATTCGGGTCGGGTCAGTTTTGTTTGGTCTACTTATACAGTTATACTCAACTGGATTCCTATAAACTCAAAGATAATCTGATCCAAATTCAAACCGTTTGACACGTTTATTTGATCTACGTATAAAATAAGAGGTGAAGTTATCACTTATATATTGATCACAATTTTTTGTCTGTGACGGATATATCCATCATGGCGTCGTAATCTTTTAATGATATGTGACCCGTTATAATATTATGACAGATATCCCCGTAACAAGGAAGACCAACTTTATATTGATAATGAAATATGTATGATGTAAAATAGGAGATGAATACAAAAGAAAAAGACAAAATTTTAGGAACAAAAATCTACACTCTTGTTGACACTTAACGGCATGCTTAACGGAGTACAGGTGACGTCCCTTAACTTGAAATTTTGAACATTTAGGTTTACGTCCTCAATGAAAAAAAAAAGTTGGAAAGTTCAAGTCCTTCTCTTATAATTAACTCAAAACATCAGCAAGCAAAATGATAGTGGTTAGGGATGTAAAAGGATAGGATCAGGATTAGATCCGCTAGGATCCAGATCTTTATTCTTATTTCTCCCCTTACATCCAAATCCAACCCTTATCCTAAGAGTTTGAAATGATAGGATCCTTATTCGGACCATAAGGTTCAGGGTTAGATCTGGACTGGGGATCAGGATGGATCTAGTCTTTTGGGTAAATTTATTTTGTTACGCCGTCTTATGTCACCTTATGGAATCATTAATGTAACTACCCAATAATACGTCAAATGTTGTATTAACATATCGAAATTAGAGGTGATCATTTGCGGGTTTGGGTCGGACACGGGTCGGGATAAGTGTGAAATTTTTGGTCCACTGACAAGTGGGTTAGCGGGTTTGGGCGGGTTTGCGGGCCATGCCTTTATATATTTTTGAAAATATTGTGTCCAAGCCCGCTAAAAAATCGAGTCGGACAGGACGGGTCAATCGGGCGGAACGTCCCATGAACAGATATAATCCAAATCATACAACATTCTCAAAAACAAACATATATAGCGCAAATCTAAATCATGCCCATATACAAACGTACCCACAAAAGCTACAATTAATTGACTTGTTGATAATGCTATTTCTATAATTTAAGACTAAGTATAATCTCTAAATTTTTACAAACTCACCGATAAACAAATATTTGTAAATAAATAAATTATACTCCGTATTACCCAACAAAAAGTAGAACATTAACTCAAAAGAAGAAAAATATCAATAAAATTGAATATATCTAAGATTGACACTATTTTGCGTGCAAAATATAACATGTCGCTGGGTGAACTATGCCAACAACGGGAAATGATTCGTAGGTGAAGCAGCAACAATTTGGGGTTTAGGGTTTGAGAGTCACTCTCACAAGTGTACACGAATACGTTCCTGATTACTAAGTTACACATAGAGTGAGAGATATAATATTGAGTTTGCAAACTACAATTTAACATAAAATTTGACACATTGAGTGAGAGATGTAGTTCAATTGAAGTACTTAGTTGCTTAACCATACAATTGAACATGGAAAATTTAAAAAGGATAGGATTAGAATAATGAAGGACAAGATCATAATTCATACTCCCTCCGTTCCAACCATTTGTATACATTTGCTTTATACACGTATGTCGATGTTCGTTTCTTTTGTCTATATCTTTAGTTACGTATTACTAAAAGTTATAAAAATTTGATATTCATAATGTATTCGATTAGACGATTTAAACAAGATCCCACATGAATATCTTTTATCTTATATATTAAAAGTTATATTAAAGATTCATCCTAATTATGAATAGTGTTAAAAAAGCAAATGTATACTATTCGTTGGAACGGAGGGAGTATCTTTTTACTTGTAAGAGGATCAGGATCCGATCCTTATCCTATGAATTCAAAATAATGAAATTCATATCTAATACTCCCTCTATCCATTTTTAATCTTCCTACTTTCCTTTTTGGATTGTCCATCTTTAAACTTCCTACTTACAATATTTTCTCTTTTGGTTGATTTTTGTGGTTCATATCATTTCTGACCCCACATTTTCTCTCAACTTTCATTTTCCACCACACACTACACTCCACCCTTAATTTTTGTGCCTACTCCCCCATGAAGTTTAAATTTAGATGGAGGGAGTACTCTACAATGATATTGCATCCGCAGGATCAGGACAGGATCCGAGATCCACTACATCCGTAGGAGTGGCTGATGGCCTTTATAAGTCGGCCAAAGTTTCCGTTAAATACAGAAACTCAATAGTGGCCTTAGTTTCACGACAAATGGACTACACACGTTGCTCTTACTGCTGTAGTTGGGCCACACCATGTACGAATGTTTTTGTAGTAGCGTTTTCACGTTTTCTGCCAGTTATATCACCTTGTAATTTTATGGTAATTTTGATGGATGCTTACAAGCTACAAATATCACAAATTCTGACTCCGTTGTCACGAATATTTGTCGTGGTAATAAAAACGGATCCAATATTTTATTTATTAAGTTACATAGAATTATGGAAGAAAGATAAATAATTTATTATTTCCTAGAAACGAGTTCGTTGAATTTATTAAAATAAATGGATAATATTTGAACCGTTATAATAATACGGATAAAAGGATAATGCGTTACAATGAAGACTAATTCTACTAGTACTCGTTCACTTAACTAAAAAGGTTTATAAAATATCTTGCACCGTACCTTTAATAATTTCATATCACTAATCACCCCAATAATTTTCCTATTTTTTGGACAGTGATAGGGCGACACCAGGTGGCGCTGAATCTCGGCGTCACCACTATTAAAAAACACAAATTCTTGTATTAGACGGTCGTATTTGTATAAGACGGTCTCACGACAAAGTTATCGTAAGACCTCTCACATAGAAGGAAGTTAGTTTTATTATTATATTTCTATTAGTAGGTCTCACGATAATTTATCGTGAGACCGTCTCACAAGAGAATAACTAATTAAAAAATAAGAAAAATACAAAAATAAAAATTGAGTTTTCATTTTTCTGCCTAAAGACATAAGGATATATATGTAAATTCATATAAATTCATATCTATTTAGTTAGAATAAAATCAAAAAACTAAATTTATGTTTTTAAGATTTAACACAAAAATATCCCAAGAGACGTTGCTTTATTATTTTTATTGTTAACGTTTTAACAATACTCGGAGTACATCTCTTCATCTTTATGTTCATATACACTGTATAACACACATCAATTGAATTGAATACTTCGTACGTTTTGTTGACAAATAAGACGGTTGAATTCATTCATTCTGATTTTACGGTATTAATCATATTGATTCTCGATCGTAACATACCAATACTCTTAAAGTCAAGTCTTTCACAATAAATTACTCCGTAGATAATTAGTTTACCTAGTAATGAAATAAAAGCAAGGTATATAATCCGAGATTTATCAACGACTGGTTTTAAATGGCGGTATGACTCCATTATAAAGGTATTGGCACGAAGGATGTTGTGCTCGTAGATATTAGACCTGACAAAAATGACCTGATCCTACCCGAATAAGCCAACCCGAACTGAAGATCCAAGGTTAACTTGTAACTCGAATTTACCCGGGCTAACCCGAAACAAACTAACTATTATTATAGAAAACGAGTCGATATTTTTAAATAAAAATTTGAAAATAGCAAACCCGAAATGACCCGACCCGACCCGAAGTCAACCCAAATTTTATAACCCGAAAGTGACCCGACCTGAAGCTATCTGACTCAAAATCCGACCTGGTTGACCTGTTTGTTAGGACCTGTCAAACGGGATGGGTCACGGCCTCACGGGTTGGGCTGAACATGGGCTGGATTATGGTCAGAATACGGGGCACAAAATAGTTTATTTTAATAGTATTATCATTAGTCTGTAATTAATTTTTATTAAATGATAAAAAAACTTATAATATTAAATTGAATATTTTTTATATTTGTAATTTAAAATAGTAAAATACGGAGTAATAATTTTTTAATCATAAATTCAAATACAATATATAAATATAAATATTTTATTAATTTTAATAAATTCGTTGACCCAACAAATCGAACTGGACGGATCATATTTTGACCCTAAATTTGGATCACGTGTCGAAAAAACGAGTTCACGACAACAGGTTGAGTGAGTTTACGAGTCGGGTCAAGTTTTTATAAGTTTATATGCTAGGCAATAGTCCTACAAATCTTACGTAATTCTTTGAGATTTTTTTTCAAAAACTATCTTCTAACTAACTAAAAATTAAACTTACTAAACTACCATCTGCTACTTTTTAGATTATGTAAACAAATTACTATAATAACCCGGGTGGCGCATAGATTAGGTGCCACCGGATGGCTCCAACTCATTTTCCTATTTTTTTATACTCCTTGTTTCCTCATTCTTCTTGAATAAATCTCAATATCACTTTTATTTAGCCTCATTTCCTCTTAAAGAAATATTTTCTATCTCTATTTCTCCCTCATCACTTGTAACGCATCAACACTCTCTTCACTCTTACTTTTTCAACTTTACTTAAACTTTGTCTTAAACTCATATGAGACTTATTAAAGAAGAAGAAGAGAGTATAACAAATAAATAAATAAATGATTACGACAAAAAAATACAATGTACGGAGTACATATATATACTAGAGTTCCGAGTTCATATACTTCCTCCATTTTCTTTTTATCTTCCCATTCACTTTTGGCACATTTTTTTTTGTAATGAATATAAAATGATAAATTTAGTAAATATTGAGAGTAGAAGGGTAAAATGTGGGTAAATAGAAAAGAATAAAGGTATAAAGTGTTGTAAATAGTAAGGGTAGTATGGTAAAAATTATGGACTAAAATGGAAAGAAATGAAATGGGAAGATAAAAAAAAGTAGCCAAGAAAGGAAATTGGGAAGATAAAAAGAAAATGGAGGAAGTATATTTTTTGTCAACGAAAAACACACTTAATCATATCATACTATATATATTACTATGTATTAAGATAGAGCGAAGGATCGAACACGTGACTTATTATATTGTCGAAAGTAATTCCACCTTAACTACTAGACATAGATATCGATGACAGTAACCACCAAATATTTGGTATAGTGTTGTTAAAATGATAACCCATGGCTTTATACTTACTCCCCTTCTCATTTCTAAGATGTTACATATTTTTTTCTTTTTTGTATATGGTAGGAGTGTATTGTCATACGGTTCTCATTTTTTGCGACCCCATATCTTTTTTCCCTACTTTAATTTTGGTCCCGTATTCTCATCCTTCTTATTTTGTCCCAAAAATAAAGTGAAACATGATAGAGGATGGGGAGTACTCGGTTAATTAGTAAATCGTTCGACTAAAAAAAATGTGTATACGTGGCATTCATCCAAGGGTGGAGATTTTTTGTGTGTGCCTTTAAAAGCTCCGTCCATGATGCATCCATGATTAAAGAATTGGTGATTGTTGTTGTTGTTGTAATTGTGAGCTGTTGGCTTACCGAACCGAACATACAACAATAATAATAATAATCCATGGCTGCCACTCCCAGCTTAAGCTTCATTGTTGGTCTTTTAGGTTAATCTTTTCACTCATTAACTTCATACAAAGATATAGATAGTCTATTCTTAGATATTAACATGCAGTACATATTCAATTCGGCTCGTTACGTTAGCATGCACGTACATACGCGGCAGCTTAAATTAGTGAATTGAAACTACTCACTCCATTAACTCCTTTAATTAAGTATCTAACACATTCTTTTCTGTGATCTGAATAGCTAATTAAGCTGATGAGATTAGTACTCAGCTCGTACGTAACTAATAATTGGTGCATGTATCTTCTGTTTTACAGGAAATGTTATTTCACTTTTGGTTTTTGCTTCTCCTATGTAAGTCATGATTACCAAAATCCCACTTTAATTTGTTGTCGCTACAACTCATATATACACACTCCATCCATCCGGTTTTTTTTCCTTCTTTTTCTTTCCATTTCAATAAAATAGTCAGGGCTTAGAATTTGAATTATAAAGAAAAAATTTTGATGGAAAAAAGAGGCGGAGTATATATTATACTCCCTCCGACTCGTTAATTATTTATTTGTGTTTTGATTAAAATATTAACATATTATGTGATGTGATGAAGTTAATTAGTACATACGTGCATATATGTTGTGGATGTGTAGAGGGACATTTCGGAGGATAGTATTGAAGAAATCCACAGGAAACTACAAGTCAGTGCCATACATAAGCACACTACTAAGCACAAGTTTATGGACATTCTATGGGTTTCTCAAGCCTGATGGTTTGCTTATATTGACTGTTAATGCCGCCGGTACTTTTCTCCAGCTCATATTTGTGATTCTCTTCATCATCTTTGCTCCCAGGGATAAGAAGGTTCATTTCCTTTTTCCATGCTAGCTACCTACCTTTTTTTAACATATACTAGTATAATAATTACCTCAAAATTTGTCCTCCCTCCTAATTTGAGTATTCCTCCCATTTTTCTTTTTGAGTTTAGTTTGATTTTCTTCACACTTTTCTTTTTTGAATGTATTTTTAATAATTCTTTATTCTTTTCCCCCACACCTAAACCCAACCCTTTTTCACTTCATACTCCACCTTTTACACTTTATACCCACTTTTTACCTATTTCATAATCTCTCCCCCAAAAAAATGGGAGGAATACTTGAACTAGGAGGGAGTAATATATATTACATTCTTTTATTAACCATTTTTTTAAAATTACAACCTTTTAAAATTAATTTCAAAAATTATCGCTTATTAAAAAACACTTCTATTATATTTTAAATTTGGATACATAAATGAGTAAAAAAAACTAATTTAATTGAGTCGAAATAAATGTTATTGCAACACCAAAACATATTACCCATTTCACTTCAAAAAAAAAATTTAATTACCCATTTACATTAACAGTGACCAAAGCACCATATTTTTATAAACATAATTATCTTTCTTAGTTTTTTACTCACCAAAAATCATTTATGGTACTCAAATATAATAAGGGATCGTTTGGTTGCTCTTAGAAAATAAATCATGGAAAGTAGCAATCCCATTAAGTGAAAAAAAATGAGTTTGTTTGGTCGCCTCAAATTTGCAGGGAGAAACTGACTTCCAACGTAAACGTTAGGAAGTTGCTTACTTCCCTCTTGATAGCATAGGTAACGGCAAACACTTTTTAGAATTTTTTGTGAATTAGGAAAAAAAACTTATTTTCCATGATATTTTACTTCTCATGAATTTGCTCTTGCAACGTCAACCAAACGAGCCCAAATGTATTCTATAAGACCGTAGTTTTTTAAAATTATTTTATAATAAGGTTGTAATTGTTTAAAAAAAAGTTTATATAATAAGGGAAATTTAATTTGTAATTTTGGTTTGTATTACTCAATTAAAACTAAGGAGCAAGCATTTGTGATTTGTGATAAAAACTCAGATGAAATCAATAATAGCGGTGGCAGTATTAAACATTGGATTTGTGGGAGTAGTCATCGCAGTAAATGTATTTGCAATACACGGAAGGCTTCGGATTACAGTGGTGGGAGTGATTTGTGCAGCATTAAGCATATGCATGTACGCTTCTCCTTTAACTGCAATGGTAAGTTGGAGTAAAGAGCCCCAGCTCGGCCCCCTCTATTAATTTCTGCACATTTTTACTATATGAGTATATGATTAATTAATATTGCTGAATATTTACTGTTTCTCATCTTCATTCTTTAAACTCAGAGAAGTGTAATAAGGATGAGAAGTGTGGAGTACATGCCATTCTTTCTGTCCTTGTTTCTATTTCTCAATGCTGGAGTATGGTCTGCTTACTCTCTTTTGGTTAAAGACTACTTTATTGGGGTGAGCCAGCTAGCTTCTCTTCTTCTCATTTTGTTTTCTTTTCTTAATTACATACTTTACTACATAGTCCTAGTAGGTAAGTAATAACAATAACAAACATCACTAATAGAGTAATGGAGAATATTGAATTCCAGAGTTTATTCATCCAATCAAGGATACATATATTACATACGCAGTTATTTTGCTCAAAGATACCTAATACATCATGGACTCCTTTACTTCAATCATGATCTTAAAGATTCGTTTCTATCTGCGACTTAGAGCGGCGTGTTTCGTTCCGACAAAAAATCGTAATTTCCTGAATATAGACGCTCATTTTGGTTGGAATTGACATTACAAACTCAATTAATTCAACTACTGTTACGCATGCATGCAGGTGCCAAATGGAATTGGGTTTGTGCTAGGATCAGCCCAATTAATCTTATACACTGTATACAAAGGCAAGTCGAAGCCTGCAAAATGTATGGACAAAACTACAGCAGCAAAAAGTAAGGAGAATGCGGCCCATGTTGCAATTGAGCTTACCCAGGATATGATGCCCAAAGTTAAAAAAGATGAAACAACGACGAATAATAGCGACAAGCTCCAAATTAATACTCCTACTACACTGTTCACGGGAAAAAGCCTCCCAAATAATCCGAAACCTAGTTTGACCCGTCAACTTACATCCATACCCGTATTACTTAAAACCCTTTCTCTAGGGCCATATGATATTAATTATAGTTTCTCACGTGATAAAAATGGTGACATTATTAATGGAGTTTTGGAGAATTGATGATACACATTACATAATTTCCTCTCTTATGAAATGTTCGTGAAACAATCTAACTACTCTATTTCTTTTCTCATCTCCCTTTACTAAATCTTGGATCATTTATATCATTTTTTCCTTTTTTCCCCCTCTCTCTAACGTTGTGTTGGTAATTAGTGTTTTTATACTATATGTTGTTGTATTACTTAATTATTACTTTTTGTAATGAAGACTCTAGTAGTGACAGTCTGTTTGACGCCAAAAACACCAATGAAGCACCCTAAATTAGAGTCTCGTGATGATTAAAAAAGTTGTGACAACTTTTTTCTGCCAACAAGAACATGGTGATAATGGATGGTAATTGTTAGCAATAGACTAGCAAAAGAAGAAATGAGTTTAGCTGTTGTGGCGTGACAAGTCACTTTTCTAAAATTGAATCTGTCTCATAAATTACACACGACTTTGGATTACACAACGTTTGCAGCTTCGGTGTAGACAGAACTGCAAATTGAACCTTGTTAAACTGATTGGAGAATGGGTATATATGGTAGTGTGTGCTGAGAAAACATAGGTCCATTTAATGGTAGCAACAAAAGTGGGTTTACGAGCCCAAGCCCGGCCCGAGTCAAGGCGAGCGAGCGCGTGTGTGGTTTGAAGCCAAACCCACACAACCCCCGTAAAAGGCTCACTTTACTACAAGTAATCAACCAGGAAAGGAGGAAGCTTATAAACATAATGCCTACCTCATTTTTTTTCAATGTGGGATAACAACCACAAGGATAAACTCGAACTTATTATTTTTCTCAATGTGGGACACGAGCAAAAAGGCTTCTGTTGAAGTATATAACTATGCCACTTAATTGGCGATATGAGATAATAATAATCCAAAAAGGAAATCATGAATCAAGCGCCACAGCAGCAATGTTATGTGTGCCTTAAAATTCAAGGCCCTGCGAACATTATGCGTAATTGTAAGACAATGACAAAAAAGACTTTCCTACTTGTGGACATGACGTAGGTCCACCCCGACGCGGCGAAGCGCGGGTTTGGGTAGGCGAATGAATCTCGTGGTAAGATTGTTCTCGGGTTCGAAATTTAAGTCAAAATGGAGTCGCCACCGAATTTTGTGGTTATTCGGAACCATACGAGCCCACTCTATGTCGTCATGGGCTACACACAAAGTAAGCCCACTTCGATTTCAGAGTTTATGGGGCTCGTCCCTTTGCATTGTTATACCGATACCGTTTACACCGGCTTTCGTATATAAAATGACTCTCGTGCGCCAAGGGTTTCGGACATCCGGAAACCAAAGGTTCTGAGTAAGGGGTGAGGGTACGTGTTGGGAAGCCTACTAAGGACACCCAACCCCGCCCGCACATGGCGGCCTCTACTAAGACACCGTTCGTGTTCGTGTACGCGCGCTAGTAAAATAATTAAATGATATGCAAACAGCGTTTTGTCTAAGCATGTGAATTTTGCGTTAACTACGTCATTTAATGCATCTTGTTATTCGTCAAAATGATTTAGCATGCGAGGTTCATTTATAAAGCGTAAAAGCAAATAAATAAACGAAGCTCGAAAGGAAATAAAATAACGTACAAGTTACACGGGCGGAAATACAACCCGGAATTCACAATACAACAATACGTAAAGAAATGAACGAAATAGAAATAACGCGATATAATGAAAGGGACGGACCCGTATGTAAACTAGACCACGAAAATATGTAGACGGACTAACCCCGATTAAATACGCATTATGTCGCATATTAAACGAAGGACGGAAATATGAGACTGCGACATATTGCTAGCCTAATCTCACATCCCGTAGTCTTGTCCCGACTTATCACGTCAAAGTGGTCAAAGTCATTCTACGTGTCGTGATGTGTATAGTTTTGAAAAATAGGAAGGTCGGATGATGGTCTAAAGTCGATAAAGAACGGGGCTCGAAATATGTGTCCAAGCCCTCGGTATTGTGGGTTATGAGACCCACTCGATCGAGTCATTGACTGACTCGGTCGAGTGTGTTATTAGCGTGGCTACTGCCCACTTTTTGGGGTGCTACTCGATCGAGTGGCCTATGGCACTCGGTCGAGTGCCCCCTGTACGAGTGGTTACTCGCTTCGTTTTATGACTTGAAATCGATAGTCGGCCTAACCAAATACGAATATTGCGCGATTCGTACTTAGCTCGACCTCCGGTACTATAATCCTGTATGAACGAATATAATACCGTCATCGGGATTTTAGGAAAACGTTTACGTTAGATTAGGAAATTTTGAATTGGTGACGAAATGTATCCCTCTACGTCACGACATCGGAATTAACCCTTTCGGGTTACGTGATGTCGATTTTCGTGTCAACGGGTTTCGTACCAATTATGGAAAAGGAATTAAATTCGTTCAACTACGACCGATCACGGTCGCGTCACGCCCTTGAGTACATTGGGGCGGGGCTCCTCGAAAGGGCTCCACCTCCGTCGTTGCTCGTAAAGGGATTAGACGGACCAAAAGTGATCATCGTTGTCAAACGTTTTAAAACCGGTTTTGATACTAGTTTACGTATACACGGTATTAGTAATGTAAATGATGACGAAATGATATAAAGCGAAAATATAAAAATGCAAAAATGTTAGTGTTAGTGTTGTGACGATCATGGCTACAATACAATAAAAATGAATAAAATGACGGAATAAACAAAGATCGAAAGGGAATATAGGACACCCTCAACATACATGCTTAGTAAGGACCTCGGAAATGGACTCGTACATAGCGGCACGGCTTGGGAGTATCGAGGATGTACGCGAGTTATGGTGTGTATGGATGCTTGTGTGTATGTGTCGGTTTCCGAGGTATAAATGGCTCGGATTTTGAGGTGTTTTTGCTTAGGTTTGTAGTGTAGAATGTAGGGTTGAAGTAGGGTGAATGTGGCTGAAAAGTGTAGGGTAAAAGTGTGTTAAAAATTCTGAAATGCATGGGGGGGTGAAGCGGTATTTATAGACTTCACCCCTCGACCTAGGGGCACTCGATCGAGTGGCCCTAGTGCACTCGATCGAGTGCCTTCGCAAATGGGCCAAACCCGGGTAAAAAGGCTCCACTCGATCGAGTGGGGTCAATCCACTCGATCGAGTGGGTCGATCAACAAATCGAGATAAAATAGGGAAGTTTTGACTTTGTTGATTTGATTACTTTTTGAATTTATTCTTTGCGCCAACTGAACTTGGCTGTTTTATGAGATGGTTTCGTCTTTGACCGGGTTTTGACCCGGTTGCCAAAAGACGGGATTTATTTTTGGTGTCGGTTTTGGCCCAAATTAGTCTCATTTGACTCGGAACGACCCACTGGGCCTGGATTTGAGGTCTGTTTTGTGAGATTTTTACTCCGCTAAAAGTCCATGTCGGATACTATGAATTCCGAGCCCAAATCCGTGTATACTAAGTCACGTTGACGTCCGATCATCATCGGGTGTTTTTCGGAGACTACCATAGACACGTGGCAGTCAAAATGCGGGTGTCTATAGAGCCCCCACTCTGACTGAGGCTTGGACAAGGCGAAAGTCAGAGTAGCTACCAAGCCCGTTAAGACCTGGTAGACTTCCGGTCGGGTCGTTTATAGTCCAGTGGACTTGCGTGAAGGGCTCGCCAGCCATAAGCAGAGGGTCATACCTGTCCTGATGATGATAGCTTTGCGGGGGATCAAACTTGCAGCATAAGTCCTGGGCGCGCCTATGTGTGGGCCCATCCCGCATCATTTTGGGGAAAATGCCGCCTCGGGCGTTCCGCTGGGGAAATATATGAGCTGTTCGGGCTTGCTTCTGAAGCCTTGAGTCGTACTTGAGCTGATGATGATGCTCCGTGGGGAGTAAAGCCTGCCTCTTTTGGGGAGTAGGTGTACCCGTATGCCGACACATCGCACTTTGGATGTAGCATACCGGGGAAAAGCTGACTCCGTTGGGGGAATTAAATAGTTTCGCGGGGACTTGCTTCTGAAGTCTGGGGTGTACCTGTATGCTGACACATAACAACTTGTATGTAACACGTAGGTAAAATGTTGACTCTTGCTGGGGAGAAAAGAGATTGATTTTTTTTTTTTTTTTTGAAAGGACAAAATTTTTTTAACGCGAAGAAATTTTATCAATTTTTTTTTCTTTTAGAAACTCTTACGAAAGCTCGGGACAACTTGATTCCTATTCTGGGTTCAAGTTGGAAATCAGGCTTGCGCGCGCATAGGGCCCAGCTTGCTGAGGAGGCAGGGTAGTTAGGTTTTCTGTTAGGTTTTCTCATTATAAATATGAGAATCCCTGCTTCAGCTTTCTGCATCTCAACTCAAATTCTTCTTTTCCTTCTCAAAATCTTTTAGACTTTCAAGAAAGTTAGAAATCTCCGCTATGGGTATCGACCATTTGACGGCTATGCTTCTTGCCTGGTCCCAATACTTTCGGGACGAGGAGAAGGTCAGGCTGACTCAGATGGGGATAGTCAATTTATTCCCTTTTCAGCGTCTGATAGTTGACTCGCATTTTCTGGACGCCTGTCTGTCGTTTTGGGACACCACCCATCACGTGTTTGCATTCCCGAGAGGCGAGATGTGTCCTTTGCCCGAGGAGATCGCGGCCATAGGCGGCTGGGGCCTTGCTGTTCAGCCCGCCATTCCTCCATTCTACCCGGATCCAAGGAGGCGTTTGAGGGAATTTTTGGGTTTGTCTCATGCTGAGGCAAATCGGATGGTGCTGGGAGATACCGTTTCCCTGTTTGATTTGGCCGATAAGTTTATGAACCCACGGGACGTGAGGGCCACCCCTGCTCGTAGGCGTAGGGCATTCGCCTTTTGCATGCTGCATTGCTATGTCTTCGAAGGGTTGATGGAACTTGACTCATGCATGGGTCAAATTAGGCTGATCGGAGTGGTTGACCAGATGGAGACTGGTCATAGCCCTGCTTGGCTAGCCACTGGGGAGATCATCACGGGTTTGGATGCTAGACCGCTCGACCCGACCCGACGGTTGATGGGGAGTACCCGTTTCCTGCAGGTATACCTCTCGTTTTTTTTTTTTTTTTTTTTTTTTTTTTTTTTTTCTTTTTCCGTTCACGTCTAACGCGAATTTCCTGATTCTCGTAAGTCACTCGATCGAGTGGACCTGTCACTCGATCGAGTGACACTCATGCGGGGCTACTGCCTGCTTTTGATAGGCCTACTCGATCGAGTCAGCTGCTGTACTCGATCGAGTGGGCTGTAGCGGACCACTCAATGGCTTACGAAGCTTGTGTATGCCTTTCAGATATGGTTGTCGGAACGGCTCTCAATCATAGAGACTCCTCCGAGCATTCCCAATTATCAGAGCAGTCAGATTAGCTCCCGAAGGCGGAAAATAAGCTCGAGTCATCGGATAGATCGAGCTTACTGGGACGAGGAGTTGGTGTTTCATGGGGGTCCTTTGATCAGGTGGACCGTCGCTTGGTGGTTCCTTTCAAAATTGACCGGACTGGCTAAGAGAGACCAAGCCCGGTACCTGACGATCCTGTCCTTAGACTGGACAGTTCACATTTATCCGGACCGTCTCCTAAGGCAGTTCGGTTCGTCTCAGCGCATTCCTGAGACGGAAGCCATTATCAGCGTCCCGCTCCAATTGACGGACGCTATGTGCGACACCTGGTTGCAATGATGGTTCACTCGTTCCACATGGACGGTACCTAGCCCTTGCCAATCCGCTTGGGTGTCACGGGCTTATCAGAAGTGGACTTCTGAAGAGTCCGAGGAAGCTCGAAAGGCCTTAAAGGTTGATGAGGCCATCGAATTGGTTCAGCGTGAGTCGGCGAAGGACAACAGGGACTTCTTCACCGGGGAACACATTCCTGAGAACACAGTCCGGGGAGAATCGGGTCTTAAGTCACAAACTAAGACTCGATCTAAGGAAGTCGGTTCTAGCAGCACTCGAGGGCAGACTGACTTGGAACGACGACTTGGGCCGAGGTTGGCGGTCCGGGACCGACTTGGTCCGCGTGACCGGCTCCCTGAGCCTGTCAGGGCTCGACTTGGGCCCATTGATATGACAGGGGAGTCGGGCTCAAACACTCGAGCCCGAGCTAGAGAAGTTCCCGTGGTGATTCGGGAACGCTCTCCTCCGCGTCGTCGTCAGTGGACGACTAAGGAGGCTAAGGACAAAGGGAAGGGCAAGATGCCCTAAGTGCCGAGTCCTTTAGCTTTATTATTATTTAAGTATTATTATTATTTTTGTTGTGTGCCCTTTTTTTGTATATTTTTTTTTTGATTCCTGCATTTTGTAATTTCCCGAGTTTGTCGGGATTTTTTTTTTGAATTAATAAAAGAAGTTTATTATTAAACCGCTCCTGTCTTTTCTTGATTGCATTGGTTGTGCCCTTTTGAGGGGCTGCCTACGTATCCGCGATTAGCAGAATCAAACCAAATGTAGTTCAGGCCAGGGAATTTGCAATCTCGAATTACACCAAGACTATTGGTTCAAGATGTTTATGACAGTAGAATAAGTAATTCTAGCTCATTGACTTGCTTTTTGTAAAAAAATGATTTTGATAAAATTTGCTAATGACATTGAGAAATGGCTAAGGGTAGTAGCGCTTCAGCTGGTCCAGGTTGGTTGGGTTGACAAACTCGTTCCCGTCCAGGTCCGTCAGCATCACTGCTCCCCCTGATAGGATTTTCTTCACCATATATGGCCCAGCCCAATTGGGTTTGAATTTTCCCCTCGGGTCAACTGGTAGTAAAGCCCGGATTGACTTAAGGACTAGATCGCCCTCCTTAATGTTCCTGGGCCTTACCCTTTTGTTGAAGGCCCGTTGAATCCTCTTCTGGTAGATTTGGATATTATTGAGGGCACGAGACCGTCGTTCGTCTAGTAGAACCAGTGAGTCATATCGTGCTCGAACCCAGTCAGCTTCGGGTACTTGACTTTCTAACAGAATTCTGAGGGACGGTACCTCCAGCTCGACTGGTTGGACTGCCTCCATCCCGTAGGTTAGGTAATATGGTGTCGCCCCGGTTGCGGTGCGAATTGACGTTCGGTATCCCCAGGGCAAAAGGTATTTTGTCGGGCCAGTCCCGGTAATTATCAGCCATCTTTTTGAGTATGGTGACAATTGTTTTGTTAGCCGCCTCTACTGCTCCATTTGTTTGGGGACGGTAAGGCGAGGAAGTGTGCCTTTGAATTTTATATCTAGTCAGCAGGGCCGCAGTCTCGGCTTGAAAATGAGTCCCGTGATCACTGATAAATTCAGAGGGAATCCCATATCGACATATTATCTTGTTCTGGATAAACTTGGCGACATGCTTGGCATTGAGAATGCGATATGATTCAGCTTCGACCCATTTGGTGAAATAGTCGATAGCTACCAAAATAAAGCAGTGCCCACCGGTACCCGAGGGATTTATTTTTCCGATTATGTCGATACCCCACGTTGAGAATGGCCAGGGTGAAGTCATGGTATAGAGTAGTGATGACGGCATATGTTGCACATTGCCAAAAATTTGACAGTTATGACAGTGTTTGACATACGATCGGCAATCGGCTTCCATGGTATTCCAATAATAACCGAGCCTCATGATCTTCCGGACCAGCATGTGGGCATTCATCTGTGGGCCGTTCTCACCATCATGTACTTCGGCCATAACCTTTTCAGCCTTGTACTTGTCAACACAAAGGAGAAGAGCCCCCTGTGCCGTCTTTTTGTACAGTTGCCCGTCGTCGGTACGGATAAATTGGGTGGCTAGCCTTCGTAAGGCTTTCTTGGCTCGACCTTCTGACCCGGGAGGATATTCTCCGTTTGTTAGGTACGTTAACACGGCTTGGTACCATGGTTCGGGATCGGTTATTTCGATGTCTTCAATATCGCAAATGTACGCCGGCTCAGACCGTCTTTCGACGCAAATTGGCATACTGGTCACGTGGTCGGAAATATTCAGTAAAGATGCTAATTTTGAGAGCGCATCTGCAAACTGATTTTCTTCCCGAGGCAGGTATATGTACTCTACCTTTTGGAATTGTTTCTCGAGATCCCTTACTCGTGCCTGGTAGGCCACGAGATTAGCATTTCGAGTCTTCCATTTTTGAAGTGCTTGGTTAATGACCAAGGATGAATCACCATGTACCCGGAGATTTGTAATCCCCAGATTGGCGGCGGCTTGTAGCCCGTAAATGCATGCATCGTACTCGGCTGCATTATTGGTAACATCAAAGTCCAGCTTGATGGAGACGGGAGTATGTTCCCCTTTTGGTGAAATTAGGAGGATCCCGACTCCGAACCCTCGAAAATTAGATGCACCATCGAAGTATAAATCCCAAGTTTCAGTATCAGTATGGAAAATATCTTCATCTGGGAAGGACCAAGTGTCGGTGTGCCCTTCCTCGGTTATCGGGCTATCGGCGAGAAATTCAGCTACTACTCGACCTTTAATAGCCTTTAACGGTACAAACTTTAGGTCAAACTCTGCCAGCATTAGAGTCCATCTAGAGATTCGACCGTTGAGAACGGGCTTTTCGAAGATGTATTTGATGGGATCCATCTTGGATAGCACATGGACCTCGTAACTGAGCATATAATGCCGAAGCTTCTTAGTGGCCCAAACTAGAGCCAAACACGTCTTTTCGAGCATGGTATATTTGCACTCATACTCTAAAAACTTCTTGCTGATGTAGTAAATGGCTCTTTCTTCGGAGTCAACTGTCTGAGCCAGCATAGCCCCCATGGCTGTCTCGGTTGTCGTTAGGTATAACGACAGAGGCAAACCGGGTTGAGGTGGCATTAAGACCGGCGGAGCAGACAGAATTTCCTTGATCTTGTCGAAAGCAGTTTGGCACTTGTCATCCCATAGTACCCGTTCTCCTACTTTCAGTTTCTTGAAAATTGGTTCACACACCATGGTTAGTTTGGAAATGAACCGACTGATGTACTGGACTTTCCCGAGGAATCCCCTTATTTCTTTTTCGGTTTTAGGAGGTTGCATCTCGGTAATGGCTTTGATTTTAGCTGGGTCGACCTCGATACCTCGTTGGCTAACGATATGACCCAGTAATTTGCCTGATGTTACCCCGAAACTGCACTTTTGAGGGTTTAACCTCATGTTGTATCTGCGCAATCGGGTGAAGAACTTTCTTAGGGCGGTGATGTGACCGTCCCGTTCTTTGGACTTGACGATCATGTCGTCTACATAAACTTCTACCTCTTTATGCATCATGTCGTGTAATAAAGTGGTAGCGGTCCTCTGATATGTGGCCCCGGCATTAATGAGACCGAAAGGCATGACGGTGTAGCAGTAAGTACCCCAAGGTGTTGTGAAGGTAGTCTTACTCATGTCCCCTTCCGCCATCTTGATTTGATTATACCCGGCATACCCGTCCATGAATGATAGAAGGGCATGGTCGGCCGTGTTATCCACCAGTATGTCGATGTGTGGTAACGGAAAATCATCTTTCGGGCTCGCCTTGTTAAGATCCCGAAAATCTACACATACCCGCACCTTACCGTCCTTTTTAGGAACCGGTACGATGTTTGCCACCCAGTCCGGATACTCGGACACTTGTATGAAGCCGGCTTTGAATTGCTTGTCGACTTCCTCTTTTACCTTGAGAGACCACTCGGGCCTCATCCGACGAAGCTTTTGTTTGACCGGTTTGCACCCGTCTTTGATTGGTATGTGGTGCTCGGCTATTTCCCGGTCTATCCCCGGCATGTCCTTGTAGGACCATGCGAAGACATCCTTGAACTCTTGGAGGAGGCTTACGAACTGTTGTTTCTCCTCGGGATCTAGGGATAACCCTATCTTAAGTGTCTGAGGCTCTAAGGTTGTTCCCACATTTATGGACTCGGTTTCTACGATCACCGGGTTTCGGGACTCCCTTTGCTCTAGTTGCTCGATCAGATGCGGAGGTAAGGGTACCTGTTCGTCTGGTTTCTCAATGTCATAGCATAAAACATTTTTAAAAGCAGAATTTGAAAGAGACAAGTCGTAAGCAGAACGGTTGTTATTATTGATTGAAAATTTGGAGAATAGCTCAAAGAGAGCAGCCATCTGATCATTGGTCAGTGGCGGGATAGGTAGGGCACTCGGGACAGACCCCGAAGTGCCAGCAGCAGGAATGATAAAAGGGAGGGGGGTTACAGGAGTGACTTTAGCACCGACTTCCCTAGACTCAACCTCAGACTCTGACTCAGACTCCGACTCAGACTCGGACTCAGACTCAGGCATGTCTCCCTCTCCGGTGACCAGCTTGTAGATCCTTCCCTGACTGTCAGTCCACTTGACAGTCTTCCTCCAGGCCCTGTTTCCCGTCTCGGAACCAACATCCGAGATCAGCTTGGTCGGGTCAAACCTGTTGCTGCGGAGGATCAGGTTGACCAGGTCTTCCTTTGGAGTTGGGGCTATGGTGTCTTCCCCAAATAGTAGCCCTAGAGCGGGCTCAGCGTCTTCAGCTCCGTTGGATTGGATGAGGGCGAACACGTCATCCGGGATGTAGTTGCAGTCCCGGGCCAAGTGGGTCCCGAGCTGCATAGCATTGGGTTGGTATAGACCAACCTGGATAGCCCCGAACACCGGTGTGACAAAGTAGTCAGCCAACCGTGGGCTATAAGGGCTCAAGTAGATACCCTTAAGGATGTTGCAGGCCTTTTCGATCCCTGCTCGGACAACATTGTCGGGGGTGGTGGCATAACCGAGACCAAAGTGAGATTCTTCGTCTTTGAGAACCTCGATGATCTTCCCAGCCGAAAGATCGGGTCGTGAGGTAGCCCCCGGAAAGTATCCTAGGTTTTGGAGCATCATGTCGATACTCGTAGTGATGTAAGGCCTAAAGAGGTACTCTTCCTCGATCATCCCCACAAAATCGAACCCCCAGAGGTCCGTGCGACCCGTGGCGTTACAGCTAGCCACAGTCATTGGTGTTGCCTCTAAAGTGATGACATCGTTAAGCAGAGGCATCTTGATCTTTCGGTGGAGGGTGGAGGACACCGCCTTGACCGCGTGGATCCAAGGCCTACCTAAGAGCAAGTTGAATGACGAGGTGACATCAATCACCTGGAATTCGAGCTCCTTCTCTATCGGACCGGTTATGATGGTCAGTTTCACGGCCCCAGCTACCGACTTCGGGCTCCCATCGAAAGCTTGGATGGTCTGAGCAGTCGGGATATAGTCAGCCTCGGTAATGCCGAGGGCTTTTGCGGTCCTTAGAGGAAGGACATTCACAGCGGACCCATCATCAACCAGGGTCATAGGGAGGTATTTTCCTCGGCAAACCACCGTAATGTAGAGGGCCAGATTGTGGGAGGCCCCGAATGGCGGTAGGTCGGCTTCGGAGAAAGTGATCGTCGGACCTCCTTCCTTAGCTTTGCCCTTTAGGTGGGGCAGGACCGTGGCTACCATCTCAGCAGGGGTAACCAAAGAGTCAACCTTAATTTGATCGAGAGCCTTTGTAAGTGCCTCTCGATGTTCTTGAGAACTAACCAGGAGTTGCCATATAGTGAGGTCAACTCGGGTTTTCTTCAATTGCTTCACAAGAGCCGTCTCAGCAGTTGGCTCATCAGGGGTGACTTCCGTAATGACGGTTGTCGGGATAGGGGCGTCCCTAGAGCTAGTGGCTTGGTAGGGACAACCAAGGTGGTTACTGGTTAGGACCCGGGATTTAGTCTTTCGAAACTCCTCGGCGGTGATGGGGACAGCTTCCCCTTTTGCGAGGTAGACATCATCTTCGTCGTCGAACCAGATCCCGTTCACTTGCGGGATGAATGGAGAGATAAGGTGAGAACAGTCAATCACCTCCCCGGTAAAGATGGCGTGGGAGCTGAAAGGGTTCTCCTTGTTGCTGGGCTTATCTCCGGGCAGCGGGATTTTACCGCTTTCAATCAGGTCCTGAATCAAGTGCTTCAGCTTCCAGCACTTCTCGGTATCATGTCCATTGCCCCGGTGGTATTGGCAATAGGCTTGGGCATTGTAGTTCTTGGAGCGTCGCTCGACCGGAACTTCAGGAGTTGGGCCTATCGGTTGGATTAGGCCTTTAGAGGATAGCCTTTGTAAGGCATAAGTATAGGTCGTACCTATGTCAGTGAAAACCCGAGGTGGGGTGTTCCTCTTGGACGGGGCATCTAGTAGATTAACCGCGTCGAAAATGCTGCGGGTTGCAGCTTGAGGCTTGGTTGTGGAGGAAGAAGCCCCTTGGTAACCCTTAGCAGCGGCCTTAGTGAGGCCTTCCAGTCTCAGATCATCTTCAATCCTCATACCCATTTCAGTAAGGGTGGTGAAATTGGGTATGACGGCATATCGGAGGTGAACCCGGTAGGATGGGAGGAGGTTCTTGACAAAGGCCTCCACCAAAGTCTTCTCACTGGGCTTATCGACCAGTTTCACGCTCTCGGCCCTCCATCGTTGAAGGTATTTGGTAAAACCTTCTTTCGGCTCTTGGGCCATAACCTCCAGAGATCTCATTGTGGTTTGGATCTCGGTGTTGTCAGCATAGTTCCGAGCGAACTCGGTGGCCACATCATCCCATGTAGGGTATTTCTTCGGGTCTAGCCTGTAGTACCACGCCCGAGGGTGCTTTTCAAGAGACGCAGCAAAGAGGTTCTTGAACATGGTAGAGTCCACCCCTTTGATGGCCATGAACTCCTTGAAGGCCCGTACATGTAGTAACGGGTCTTCAGTCCCTTCGAACATAGGCAGACCGGTGAGGTTCAGGTTTGCAGGCAGCTTGTCACTTAGCGGGTTATACTCCCGACTGTTTTCCCGGTGAATGTTGTTACTCCCAGTTAAATGAACTTGTTCTTCCAGTCGGCGGACCGAGCTAACCAGTTCAGCTAAAGGTCCGGTAGTAGGAGTCCTGTGCTCCACCGAAGCCAATCGAGTGACGATAGTAACTTGCCCAGCCCTCATTTCATTCAGTTGGGCATTGATGTCGGCCTGCTTCTCGATCATGGCATCAACGGAGGTTTTCAGTTCAGCTAAGGCAGTTTCCATCCTGCGAGTGTGTCTGGTTGATGGTGGCCTGTCTGTAAGAACACCACGTAATCAGAAACCGAACCCAGTCTTGGAATCAAAGGAAAAAATACGTCCCGAGCGACCCAAAAGGAAAGGATTGAGTGGAAAAGACTCGAGAAAGACACCTAGACGGATGACTCGTGGGTGGTATGACTTCCTTAGGATTTCGGCTTTGTGGGCCTAGTCCCGTTCGAAAGAAGGTCCACGTGAGATTACTCCCCAGACTTTTGACTCGAGTGTATGGACGGACTTTCCTTTGTAAGGGTATGCCTTACGCGGGTTGGTCGTGCCTTGACAGATAAGGCGGACTCGGGAAAGGGGGGAACTCGTGATATAAGATCGACGGAGTTTCGACGCTATAAACCCTCTACGTACTATGCAAAGACCCGATACACGGATAGACGGTAGGTCCTATAATAAGGAAGGTTTATTTTAGGAAAGTTGAAAGTTTTGGAAAGGTTGAGGTTTGAATGCAAAATGAACGAATTTCCGAAAGTTTTGAAAACTGAAAACGGAATTTCGAAAACCGAGATTAGAATTTTGAAAAGGAAAATTCCGAAAATCAAGGTGGTGGGGGTGGAAATTCGAGAATTAAAACGGACAGCATGCCGACTACAGAAAAGGATATTTTGAGTCAAATCGTTGATCCTAAATTTCGGCGGCATTCCGAGTTTTGAAAATGGGATATTTTGAAAAGGTGAGTCCCGAAATGGGCAGCATTTCGGGTTTTTCAAAATTGGGTGTTTTAGAATGACGGGTCCCGAAATGGACAATATTTCGGGTTTTTCGAAAGGTGGGTATTTTTGAAAAGATGCAATTTTGAAATGACGGTTTTTGAAAAATGACACGGAAACCAAGTAGCACGTAGTCAAACAAGCATTATAACGACGCTCATGTATGCTTTACGCTAAGTCTCGGTCGGTCAAAATAGGGTCTATACCAACAACGATGGCTTTCTCATGTGATGGACGGACTCCCTAAGCCGAGTTGGTCTTAGGACATACCGCAAAACCGAGACGAGTTCCACCATCGATGTTTTTAGCGCACCCATGTAGGAATGCACCGCGGTATAGTGGGACGTCGGTCACAAGTAACCGGCCCGGGCAAATTTGGGTTATGCATGAATCATTAAACTAATGCGCGCACACTAATCTACGAACGATTTCTCTTCGAGTCTCACCCTAGGAACCCCGATGACATGTGGTACATCAGGTGTCCCCAGCGGAGTCGCCAAATTGTGGACATGACGTAGGTCCACCCCGACGCGACGAAGCGCGGGTTTGGGTAGGCGAATGAATCTCGTGGTAAGATTGTTCTCGGGTTCGAAATTTAAGTCAAAATGGAGTCGCCACCGAATTTTGTGGTTATTCGGAACCATACGAGCCCACTCTATGTCGTCATGGGCTACACACAAAGTAAGCCCACTTCGATTTCAGAGTTTATGGGGCTCGTCCCTTTGCATTGTTATACCGATACCGTTTACACCGGCTTTCGTATATAAAATGACTCTCGTGCGCCAAGGGTTTCGGACATCCGGAAACCAAAGGTTCTGAGTAAGGGGTGAGGGTACGTGTTGGGAAGCCCACTAAGGACACCCAACCCCGCCCGCACATGGCGGCCTCTACTAAGACACCGTTCGTGTTCGTGTACACGCGCTAGTAAAATAATTAAATGATATGCAAACAGCGTTTTGTCTAAGCATGTGAATTTTGCGTTAACTACGTCATTTAATGCATCTTGTTATTCGTCAAAATGATTTAGCATGCGAGGTTCATTTATAAAGCGTAAAAGCAAATAAATAAACGAAGCTCGAAAGGAAATAAAATAACGTACAAGTTACACGGGCGGAAATACAACCCGGAATTCACAATACAACAATACGTAAAGAAATGAACGAAATAGAAATAACGCGATATAATGAAAGGGACGGACCCGTATGTAAACTAGACCGCGAAAATATGTAGACGGACTAACCCCGATTAAATACGCATTATGTCGCATATTAAACGAAGGACGGAAATATGAGACCGCGGCATATTGCTAGCCTAATCTCACATCCCGTAGTCTTGTCCCGACTTATCACGTCAAAGTGGTCAAAGTCATTCTACGTGTCGTGATGTGTATAGTTTTGAAAAATAGGAAGGTCGGATGATGGTCTAAAGCCGATAAAGAACGGGGCTCGAAATATGTGTCTAAGCCCTCGGTATTGTGGGTTATGAGACCCACTCGATCGAGTCATTGACTGACTCGGTCGAGTGTGTTATTAGCGTGGCTACTGCCCACTTTTTGGGGTGCTACTCGATCGAGTGGCCTATGGCACTCGGTCGAGTGCCCCCTGTACGAGAGGTTACTCGCTTCGTTTTATGACTTGAAATCGATAGTCGGCCTAACCAAATACGAATATTGCGCGATTCGTACTTAGCTCGACCTCCGGTACTATAATCGTGTATGAACGAATATAATACCGTCATCGGGATTTTAGGAAAACGTTTACGTTAGATTAGGAAATTTTGAATTGGTGACGAAATGTATCCCTCTACGTCACGACATCGGAATTAACCCTTTCGGGTTACGTGATGTCGATTTTCGTGTCAACGGGTTTCGTACCAATTATGGAAAAGGAATTAAATTCGTTCAACTACGACCGATCACGGTCGCGTCACGCCCTTGAGTACATTGGGGCGGGGCTCCTCGAAAGGGCTCCACCTCCGTCGTTGCTCGTAAAGGGATTAGACGGACCAAAAGTGATCATCGTAGTCAAACGTTTTAAAACCGGTTTTGATACTAGTTTACGTATACACGGTATTAGTAATGTAAATGATGACGAAATGATATAAAGCGAAAATATAAAAATGCAAAAATGTTAGTGTTAGTGTTGTGACGATCATGGCTACAATACAATAAAAATGAATAAAATGATAAACAAAGATCGAAAGGGAATATAGGACACCCTCAACATACATGCTTAGTAAGGACCTCGGAAATGGACTCGTAAATAGCGGCACGGCTTGGGAGTATCGAGGATGTACGCGAGTTATGGTGTGTATGGATGCTTGTGTGTATGTGTCGGTTTCCGAGGTATAAATGGCTCGGATTTTGAGGTGTTTTTGCTTAGGTTTGTAGTGTAGAATGTAGGGTTGAAGTAGGGTGAATGTGGCTGAAAAGTGTAGGGTAAAAGTGTGTGAAAAATTCTGAAATGCATGGGGGGGTGAAGCGGTATTTATAGACTTCACCCCTCGACCTAGGGGCACTCGATCGAGTGGCCCTAGTGCACTCGATCGAGTGCCTTCGCAAATGGGCCAAACCCGGGTAAAAAGGCTCCACTCGATCGAGTGGGGTCAATCCACTCGATCGAGTGGGTCAACAAATCGAGATAAAATAGGGAAGTTTTGACTTTGTTGATTTGATTACTTTTTGAATTTATTCTTTGCGCCAACTGAACTTGGCTGTTTTATGAGACGGTTTCGTCTTTGACCGGGTTTTGACCCGGTCGCCAAAAGACGGGATTTATTTTTGGTGTCGGTTTTGGCCCAAATTAGTCTCATTTGACTCGGAACGACCCACTGGGCCTGGATTTGAGGTCTGTTTTGTGAGATTTTTACTCCGCTAAAAGTCCATGTCGAATACTATGAATTCCGAGCCCAAATCCGTGTATACTAAGTCACGTTGACGTCCGATCATCATCGGGTGTTTTTCGGACACTACCATAGACATGTGACAGTCAAAATGCGGGTGTCTACACTACTATTCTAGCAGTAGTCGGTGTCTCTTTGTCAACATTCACAACCTGCCCAACCAGCTGTAGGCAATCACTGAAAAAATTGACATGAAGGAAACCTTTCTTTGTTGCCCACTTGACCATTTCGTACATAGAGACTGAGAGCTCCCGCTTGCACAGGTGAAGTTGTGAAGTTGTAAAACGTAGTTTTAAAGCACACAAATTATTATTATTTGAAATACCATAAAATCGAACATCCAACCGCACGCTAATTTTTTTAAATTAATTGCTAAATCGTACACGAGTTTTAGTACACATTTTGTCTTTAAATTTTCTGTATTCGCCATTCCCCTAAAAAAACCTTCACTTTATATTTCTTTAACCTAGACAATGGACCCCAAAATTGCACGATTATCAATATTTGTTCGAGTCATTTCATAATAAATGATCTATTAAGTAATTGAAAAGAAGATTAATTGTTTCATTTGATTTAAACAAACAATAATTACCCAGAAGCCTCATTTCACAATTCACATACAACATATCCTATAAGAAAAAGTAATGTATTTGACAAATTAATTATTGATATGTTCAATAATCTGGAATTTTTGACGATTTCGAATCTCTGAATGATCTAAAGTAGGCCTCGGAAGAAGAACATAAAGAAGGGTTAGTCGGTAAGGGGAGTGTGGCAGGGTACGATGGTGGCCGTCAGAATGAGTCAGGAGATGTTAGACTGGAAAAAGTCGGCGTGGAGTTGTGGTATGGTGGGAATAGCCGTTGTTGGACTGGAACGCAGGGTAGTGGATTAAGGGTGGAGGTGGCCTGGGGGATCGTCAAATATTCAGATTATGGTAGACTTAGAGCAATCACAATGGGTAGTTCTTGTCCTTGGGGTTGTCACAAGAACTTTATTTTGTTAACTTTGTCCATTGTGACAAAAATTCAAGATTTGACAAACTTGGTTTGAAAAAAGGAACCAAGTTCTTCCTAAATCGAAGAAGATTTGCCCAATTGTTATTTACTTATTTATTTATTTTATTTATTTTTATCGAACTTATTCAGGTAAGAACTTTATGTAAAGTTCTTCCATTGTTAGTAAAAATTCTAAATACATTAAGTTTGTCAAAAAATTACATGGCAATGATAAACTTAATTTTGAGTTTGTCCATTGTGGTTCCTCTTAGATTTTGAGGGTTTTCTCTCAAATAAAATTGGTGAAAGGGAGTAATGGGAGGGACAAACACGGAAATTACGTGTACAACATAGTAATTTCCATGTATGTATATAGCACGTCCCTATTTTTATATTACTATGTATTATCAATTTTAAAACCATCTTGTTGTATACTAAGTGAATAACAACCCCTATAAAATTTTCTAAAGTTGCATCCATTACTAAAGGGACATGTTAAATCATGCCCAACTTTTTACTATTTCATACCTAGCTTTCCCAAACTACCCTTCTCATTTCTCTCAATCAATTCATCACCACTTTCTCTTTTTCCTCTTTCTCTCTTTTCATCCATCAATTCACCATCACGATCTTTCTTCTCCTCGATTAATTCACCACCACTACCTATTGTCGTCGGTCGTAACTCTAACCATCATTTCCACCACCTTACCTCCAACCACCACCCCTAGTTAGGGTTTAAGTAGAAAAAATCAATAATATAACATCCAATTTAATGACTATATTAAAAAGTAAATTATTAATAAAAACAATACACTTAATTGTCTCAAATAAATTATGATTTGTTAGGATTTAATTAGAAATTGAATAAGAAATTAGTGTTTCAAAAAGAAATCGAATACAAAATTCATCAATAAAAACAAAGTTTATTAATAATAACAAAGTTGGGCTTAATCGAATAAAAAGTGAAGCTATTAATAAAAATAACAAAATTACCTGTCTTACGTAAAATTTATGATCCATAATCGTAAATTTATCGAATAATTTAGTTAGCTTTTTAGGGGTTAAGAAAAGAAGCAAAGTGTTAGTATTGAGATATGAGAAAAGGGTAGAGAACGGAAAAAAATGAAAAATTGGGTATGAACTAGTAAAACCTGGGTATGATTAATATGGAAGCATATAAAAAAACCTCACACAGAGTGATTAATTAACAGTCTATTAGATTTCATAAAAGAATAAAATCATCAAAATATTGGAGAAGATTTATAATTTAAGTATGATAATCATTAATTTCATACTAAAAAAAGTATTCCTTTTTTTTAAATGACGTTAAATTACGAGGTGATTGTCTATTTTTTATGTTTTACGAAACAAAAAATTAATTCAGTTTTCCATTTAAAGTAAGTACTAGAAAACTATATATATAAAGTGGTGAGGAACGGTTACACCGCCACCCCTCGGCCCGGATTGTCCCAGGATTTAATCCTTCCAGGGAGTTTATTCGGACCCTCGGACATGAGCCTCGGGAGAGCAGGGTCGGGATCCCCCCGCCTCATCACCAAGGAGGGCCGAGGCTAATCTTGTCCGAGCCCGCGAAGCCTCAGGCTCAGGATGGAGAACCAATCGGTTCTCTCATCATAAGGGGAAGGTTAGCCGCACAGATCCCAACTCCTGGGTGCAACCAAGGGGAGCCTCCTGGTCTCGGTATTCAGGATAAGGCCTTAACCAATCAAGCTTTGCTTGCGAAGAATGCTTGGAGAATTATCAAAAATGAGGATCTTCTTCTTAGCAAGGGGTTCAATGGGAAGTATGGTCATATTAGAACTCAAGAGGAGTTTATGAAAAGTAAACTGAAGGATCTTAGGTCAAGGACTTGGAAAGGTATTAGTTTAGGAAGGGAAACCCTGATGAACGGATTAGGGTGGAAGGTGGGTGCAGGAGGACCAACTGAGAATTGCCCCATCAATATCTTTCAAGATCGATGGGTCAATGGTTGTATTCCGGTTGTTAAAACTAGGGTGAATTTGGACGACCTCTTCCCGAATAAGGATAGTTGGAGAATCAGGGAGTTGCTAACAAGAGAAAAGAGGTGGAATATGCCTAAAATGGCTACCATTTTTAATTCTGAATGGTGTACTAAAATATAGGCTATTCCCATAGATTATCACATGCACGAAAATAGTTGTTATTGGAGTAAATCTAGCACAGGAAATTATACGGTTAAAAGTGGATACTTTGAACTGCTTGGTCTTGATTCTGAGGTGTCCAGATGTAGGGTTAAGGCCGGAGAGTTGATCAAAAATTACCCTTCCTTTTCAAGAAAGTGATGTGGAGGCTCCCGGGTCCTGCGGGATGGAAAATTTTCTATTGGAAAATGATAACCAATTCTTTACCGATTGGGCTTGAAAGGGAGAGAAGAAAGTGAATGGGCTCCTACCATTGTGTTATGTGTTCATCTGAGGGAGATGAGGGAGCAACGGACGACTCACATCTCTGTATTGAGTCGCTTCAGCACATTTTCAGAGATTGCAGGACGAGCAGTTTCTTGTGGCAGAATACCAACTTTGCTGACAAAGTCTTGGAAGAAAGTGAATTCGACTTTCACTCCTGACTTTTGAAAAACACCATGACCCTGTTTGAGAAAGAAGATCAATGGGCGGATCAGATCCATTTTGTGAATGTACTTTACAATATTTGGCTTTTTAGAAATTGTATTGTTTTCCGTGGAGAAGACAATCTAAAATCAAGATTGTTAGCAAGATATAAGGCATCTATTCCTAGGATTCAAGATCTATGGGAGGACACGAAAAAGAGAAAACAAAAGGAGCTAACCAATAGAGGATGTAGCTCGGATGTGGAAAGGCAAAGAAATAGTATCAAAAAGTCTAAGGAGTTTTGGATGATTGTTGCTGGCAATAATGTTCCTAGATGTAATAGGACAATCATCAGTGTTGATGCAGGGTGGAAGGATCCTGGGCTTGCTGCTGGAGGATGGAGTATTAATAAGAACTCCGAAAGAGAAGATGATGGAAGACCAAGAGATTATGGATCGGAGGCTTATTTGGCAGAAAATCCGCTACAGGCAGAGACGTTGGCAGCTATCAAGGCTATCCAATGGGCTAGGCGAAAGGGGATGCTTCATATCACGATGCAATCGGATTGTCAACAACTGCTATTCCAGTTGGCAAATGTGGAGGAATGTCATCATACTATTAAGGATCTTGTTTCTATTTGTCATGCTGAATCTGCATTCTTCCATTGTCTAGCTATAAGATATGTACCTCGACACCTTAACACTGACGCTCATGGATTAGCCTGCGCGCTTTTGCGTCAGTATTAAGGTAGGAATTTGGACTGCTGAAAAAAAAAGGGAGCCTCCTATGCTCCCTGGGCAATGAGAAATTATCTCGCCGGATGCCTGCTCTCTCTCTCTCTCTCTCTCCTGGTAGCTTATAAATACCCCTTGGTATTCTTCATTAAAACACAAGAAAAAGAGAACTCTCTCATCTCACTCTAACAATAACTTCACACATTTATGTCCATTAATTTCCTACGCAACTGCTTGTAACGCCCACCAGGAGCTGACTTAGGCATCTAAGAGGGTCCCCTTAGAAACCTCTGAGGCCCTATTTGTTCCTTGTGCAGAGATCAATAGGCGAAGCAAGGATATCCGCTGGACAAAGAAGTGCTTTCTGAGATGTAGAGAGATCACGATAAATCCACACCAAGACTCCTTAATCAGTTTTGGAGTTGATTGTATTTTACATAAACAATTTGGCGCTGTCTGTGGGGATTTACCTGTAATTCTCGCAGAAAGAACAAAACAAGGCACGTGAAACATGGCTAACATAGAGGAAACCATCAACCCCCTCTACGGAATGCCGTAGACCGACCCGGAGGCCGGGACACCTGCTAACATCCTTAAGGGAGGGAAGTCGCCAACCGCCTAGGCCACGTCTCGACGGCAATCCAGCGAGATGTCTCGTGGGGACATCCAGATATCATCACTGGATTTAGCAATCGCACCTTTCTAGATAGCGCAAATAGCGTCGTTCCTTTCGGCGATGTTGAATAAAAATGTCACTCCTAAAGATCTCACCGGAGGCAACGACCCAGAAATCGGGCGTCTCATGTTCCGGAACCCAAACGCCGCGGAGGGGTCGAGGGGTACTATGGTGAGAGGACACCAGCGGCAACCTTGCCGTGCTGCGGCAGGTTATATCCAGGCTCGAACGAAATTGCATGTTACACCGTCCAAGGTCCAAAAGCCGGTCCCTGAGAACAAGGTTTATGATGTCCGCATCGATGAATCCACCGCCTAAGCCGAAAGACTACCCCGTGAGCCGGTTAGCTGGCGCCTGGCCCCAGGCAGGGTGGGGTATTCTCGCGTTTAACATCGGTCGGTCGTAAGAAGGGACAAGGCTTGTCCCAGAGCATGCAGGCCCGATTATCCAACTCTAGGGCGACGGGCAGGGGGAATGACCAATCGCACCAAAACCCTAGGGGGCCGAGAGGAGCGGATAGATTCTGTTTCTGGGCGAAAACGCCTGGGCCCCTACCTTAGGTCCGTCGCAGGAAAGTCCGATGTGGATGTGGGGTGGGATGAACTTTCCAACCTCGACAGTCTGAAGGGGGGACGCTGAAGCGTCACTATGAGTCCATTTTGCAGCGTTATCGCTTCGAAACAGCCCGACCGAGTATTCTCGGCAAGCCTACTAGAATCTCGTTGCATCCGGAAATCTAGAGTTGTTCAATCACAAAAATTAAGATGCCTACAGTAAAGTTTGACGGGAAAACCGACCCCGACGACCACTTGGCCGCCTACGAAAGTCATATGGGGATGTATGACCCTGAGGACGCGGCATGGTGCAAAGTCTTTCCCACAACTCTTGTCGGCCTAGCCCAGGGGTGGTTCAGAGATCTCCGAAGGGGTCCATATTCACATTCGATGAATTAATGAAGGTATTCTTGAATCAGTATGCAGGGAATAAGAGGCGAAGGCTTACATGCTTCGACCTCGTGACCTTACGTCAGAAGAAAGAAGAGATTATCCAGGAATACTTGAGAAGGTTTGACTTGGAGTTCCAGCAGGTCAAAGAGATAGATGACCCGACTGCCGCGTATGCCTTAACCAATTCCTTGGTGCCCGGCGAGTTGAAAAACCAACTGATACGAACCCAGCCAGAATCCCTGACTAAGGCTAGGAAGATCGCCGAAGGCTTTACGGTGGAAGAAGAATTCCATTCTCGGCACGGACCTGCGCCGGTGTCAGGCCAGGTCCCGACCGCGCCACAGGGGAGCCAGGGGAAAGGTGACAGGTCGCAGAAGCAAAGAGAGGGCGAGGAGATGAAGAAGGATAGAGCTCCCTTCTCGCCAAAATTTAAGAATTATACTTCACTCACCAAGCCGCGATCCGAAATTTTCGAGTTGGAGAAAGATAAGGCCAAATGGAATCGCCCCCGAAAGCCCACAAACCCAAGGGGGGATCCGAATTAATTTTGTGCTTTCCACGACAGCATTGGACACACCACGGAGAAGTGCCACAAGCTGAAAGATGAAATAGAGGGGCTGATCTGGAAGGGATGGCTCGATACGTACGCAGCCAGGACAAAGCCGCAAAAGGTCCCGCAAGATAGGCCCGAGGGTTCGAACAAACAGGAGAAACTGGTGATTCATGTTGCTTTAGGGGACGCTGAGGGGAGGATCAACAGTAGGAGCTGTAAGCGGCACTTGCGAGAGCATCACAACCAGATTTGTTATGCGCAGGCCAAGCCGACCCCGACGGCTTTTACACTGAGCATCACCCCCGAGGACGGGGGATGGATAGTCTACCCACATATTGACCCCCTCGTCCTGACGTTGGAGATAAACAACCACAGCGTCAAAAGGTGTATGGTTGACACGGGCGCGTACACTAACTTGCTCTACAAAGAAGCCTTTGAAAAGATGGGCCTCCTAGCGACGCATCTCCAACCAGCAGCAGGTTTGTTATATGGGTTCAGTGGAGCTGGAGTGCTACCCATGGGCCTTATCGAACTTCAGGGGACGTTTGAGCAGTTGAAGGAGCACTTGAAGACCCTTCCGACACTCGCTCGTCCGAGCGCTGGGGAAAATCTGTACCTATACATAGCCGTGACAAACACAACAGTGAGCGTAGTAATCCTCCGGGAAGAGACGGAGATGCAACAGCTTATATATTTCGTTAGTCACGCCCTGGGGCCGACCGAGAAGAACTACCCTTTGGTAGAAAAAGTAGCCTACGACGTTGTCATTGCGGCCCGAAAACTCCAGCCAAATTTCAACGCACATTCGGTGGTTGTCCTAATTAATCAACCTCTGGAGAAGATTCTAGAAAAGTTTGAGAAATCCGGGAGGCTACTAAAATGGGAGATAGAGCTAACCGGGTTGGGAATATCATATCAAGCCCGAACTGCTATCAAAGCCCAGGCGCTAGCAGACTTCTTCGCCGAGTGCTCCCACTCAGAATAAGACATCCCCCCGGCCGGAGAGTGGCATGTGCACACGTATGGGTCATCGACGATCGTCGGTGCAGGGACTGGAATCGTGCTTACGAGTCCTAAAGGGGTTGAGTTCGAGCGTGCATTGAGGCTCATGTTCCCGGCCTCAAACAACGAAGCTGAATATGAGGCAGTGCTGGCAGGCGTCAGCCTAGCCGCGGCCGCGGGAGCAGAAAGGGTAATACGAGACGCGGGAGCCCGCGATGACCCAATACCTTGAAAAGGTAAAGGTCGAGTTGTCAAAACTTAAGTTGTACAGAATAAAACAAGTCCCAAGGTCCCAAAACCACCGCGCAGACGCCCTGTCAATGTTGGTGAGTTCAAGCCTACAAGACATACGATTGTCGGTATGGGTCGATGCAAGGAGATTTAAATCAATTGGCGAAGCCTCGACCCTAGACCCGATAGGCGTGGTCGAGGGAGAGGAGCATAAAAGCTGGATGACTCCGATCGTTCAGTTTAAGAAGGAATATATCCTACCAGATGACCCGACACAAAAAAGAAAAGTACAAATGAATGATGCGCATTAATTACATCATGATATGCCTCGGACCTCGCATGGCATCCCTCGTTCTCGACGACATACACTCGGGGATCTGTGGACATCTTGTTGGGGGAAGAAGCTTGGCTCACAAAACCCTAAGAGCTGGATACTACTGGCCAACCATGAAGGCAGACGCGAAGGAGCTAACTAAAAAGTGTAGGAAGTGCGAGCTCCATGCCCCGGTTATTCATGCTCCGACCCGGGAGCTGCAGCCAATTCTATCCCCCATTCCCTTCGCTCAGTGGGGAATGGACATCATCACTCCGTTCACTATTTCTACTGGTGGAACGAAGTTCCTGATAGTCGCCATTGACTACTTCACAAAGTGGATAGAGGCGGAGGTTGTCCCTAACATCACCGTACCAGCGATTAGAAAGGTTATATGGAGAAATATTCTAACCCATTATGGTGTCCCCAAGGTGCTGGTGTTTGACCATGGTCGGCAGTTCGACAACGCCTCCTGCGGGAATAGTTGGAGAGACATGGCATGGCAATGGCATACTCGGCTGTATCCTACCCCCAAACGAACGGTCAAGCTGAAGCTGCATATAAACAGATATTGAACGAGTTGAAAAATATGGTAGACGACTTGAAGGGTCGATGGGCCGACGAGTTGCCAAGCGTGTTATGGTCCATCGGAACTACCCGGAAAGAATCCACGGGTCAGACACCTTTCGGGTTGGTGTACGGGGCAGAGGCCCTCCTGCCAATCGAGGCTTGCCTTCCTACCCTCTGATCCCAGATGTTCGACAGAGAAGGTAATGAGAAAACAATGGTCAAGGCACTTGATCCAGTGAGTGAAGTCAGGGCAGGCGCCTGTGTCAACATTGTTGCATACCAGCAGAGGATGAGAAAGACTTACAACAAAAGAGTATCAAAAAGCAGCTTTCAGGTAGGCGATCGGGTCCTCAGGAAAACCGAGGCCATAGGCAAAGCTCGGGAGCACGGGAAGCTGAGCGCAAACTAGGATGGTCGGTACCAGATGGTCCGGATCCTAAGGCCCATAACCTATAAACTCGCCAATCTTGATGGCAAAGAGTTAGCAGCACATTGGAACATTGATACATTGAACAAATATTTTGTTTAAGGAGGACCGAGCATGGTTTGTCCTCGAAAGTTACATTACGAGTTTTCTCTTTGTTTTTCCTTCAAAATATCCTAGAAGCAACGGAGGACGATCAGTATCAGTGTCGACGACTCCGCTCAATTACAGCACATGGAATAATGGAAAGAAGAGTCCTTTACTTGTCACTTATTCTTTTCAAATCTTAAGTAACAAGCAGGGGGCAATAGGGGAGGAGTCTTTATTTCAGGGCATAGGTCGTAATGACCACTACAATGCATTCCTCGTCTTACAATAGTCAGGTAGGGGACACGACCACAAGTGCCGAACAATACCTAAGCAGTACTTGACTTTGTATAAAACATAAGTTCCCTATCTGACAACAGTCAAGCAGGGGACACAGCCACAAGTGCCGAACAAGGCCTAAGTAGTACTTGGCCTTGTATAAAACATAAGTTCCCTTTCAGACAACAGTCGGGCAGGGGACACGGCCACAAGTGTTGAACAAGGCCTAAGTAGTACTTGGCCTTGTATTAAACATAAGCTCCTTATCTGACAACAATCAGGCAGGGGACACGGCCACAAGTGACGAACAAGGCCTAAGTAGTACTTGGCCTTGTATAAAACATAAGTTCCCTACCTGACATCAGTCAGGCAGGGGGCACGGCCACAAGTGCCGAACCAAGCCTAAGCAGCACTTAGCCTGGTATAAAAAAAAGCAGCGTAAGTTCCCTACCTGGCATCAGTCAGGCAGGGGACATGGCCATAAGGGCCGAACCAGGCCTAAGCAGCATTTAGCATAAAATCCAAAACGCTACAAGATCAAAATATTAAAGTTTGAGCACAAAACTTGGAGTTCAAAGGTGAGTAGCACAAGTAGAAAGGATGAAATGTAAAGTACAAAATTTAAACATGTGAATACATCAAAAGGCCAAGGAAATAAAGAACCAAAAAACAAAGAGCTATCGGAAGTTAGACCCGTTTAGAACGGAGGTGGCTCTACCTCAGGAGTTAAATCCATTTATGGGGCCTGCTCCACCTGAAAGGACGTACCATAAGAAATTCCTTGCACTGGCTCCGCTTGGGAGGATAGGCCTTCAGGTGCCTCCTTCAAAGGGTCCAACACCCTGGCAGCATCCATCTCGTAATACTTGATGTTGAAGGCATTCTCACCTCCACACAAAAGCCAGTAGCACCTTTAGCTCCAACCTGGTAAGATTCCATTACTTTAGCATCCCCCTCAGCAATGGCCTTTTTTAGATGCTCGTCCGCTTCCACCTCCAAGGCCCGGCACCGAGAACGAGATCTTTGAAGCTCAAGTTCAGATTGCTGAAGTTTTTCCTCCAAGGACTTTACCTTACCCTCAAAATCCATGGAGTGGCGCGCGGATTGGTCTAAGGCAACAGTCTTTTCACCTAGCTCCCTTGTGACCACATCAAGTTGGCTCTCCAAGGTCTCCCCCTTATCTTTCCAGTCACTGGCTAATTCATTCCGGGTTTGTTCTAACTCATTCCGCGTCAACCCCAACTCGACCCGTGTCTGTTCTAGCTCGCCTTGGCCTTCCTCTAGTTCACCTCGGGCTCTCCAGTTCTTCCCAAGCATCCTCCAACTCACGGGACGCCAGACATTGAGCTGTTTGGATCGAGCAAGCGGTTTGCTGCACCAATTTAGCAGCCTGGTCCAACGTAGCGGAGGAATTATAAGGGAAGAGAGATGAGGCTTTAATATGATCTATGTGGGAAAGCCATTTCGAAGACCCTGGGTCCATATGGTCTGGGGGAAGGAGACATTGCCGACCGCAGGACGCTTAGCCAAAGGAGATTCACCCTCAGCCTCCAGATCTATCAGGTCGTCTAGCTCCACAGGCTCTTTTTATTTCCTCTTCCGGCTTACCGATTCCTGACCTGTGGGTGGCAGGGAGGAGATAAGGAAACGGCCTCGGAAGTAGTCTGCTGAAAGGAGAAAGGGGTGGCCTCAGCTGAAGTTAGCCCTGGGGTTTGCTGGAAGATCAGTTGAGGAGTCCCGCGTGTTGACCCAAGAGTTTGGTGAACGGGCTGTCGGGGAGTCTCCTCTATCGACCCAGGAGTTTGTTGAACGACCTGATGGGGAATCACATCTGTTGGCCCTGGGGTTCGTTAAGCCGCCTGCTGAGGGGTCTCATCTACCGACCCCGGCGTGCCGTTAGTTGCTTTGGAGGTGCCCCTAGCAGCACTTCTAGAGGGGTATCTAGTCTTGGCATGTTCAAGGGACCTAATGTACGTTATAAGGCTTTTCTTATCCGGAGGGTTTTCAGGGCAGTTGGTGATGGCAGTACGGTCCATGTGCAGTCCTATCGCCTCCAACTCGCTTGTAGAGAGGGTAACACTGTACACTACAAAGAAAATAAGGAAAAACATAAGTATTAAAGTGAAGATTACAGTGAAGAAGTGCAAAGTAAAGGAGAGGGAAAGTCCCAAACTACCTCTCCGCCGAGCGGGGTTCAGCCCCACACTAGTCAAGTACAGGTAATTACAATTGACATCGGGAGGGGGGAAGGGAATACACGAGGGCATGACCCTTCCCCCGCTTGACACACTTAAAGAGCGCGACTATTCTCTTTTCCTGCATGCTAAGTTTCACAAAGTTTGCCATCAGGGGCTCGACGCTATGGTATTCTTCCATTGTCTCCATGCGAGTGTGGACCTGCCCTCGGAACTTGCGAGGAATTGACCATCCATGCCTACTGGGAACATACAGGAAGTTGTCTTTCCAGTTTTTTCACACTGGTGAGAGCAGGTCAGGCGAGAAGGTAGCCTATAGTCCGGGTAAGTGACCAGTAGCCTGAGGGGCCAGCAGCAGTCTTGCTTATGTTTAAGCAGGTCATGCTACGAAGGGCATTGACTGAGGGTTCATACCCCCAGAACAGGCAAACCCACGCATAGGCCACTAAGGTTCTGACCAAGACGGGGGTCAGCTGGGCGATATCCATGTTCATCCTCCTAAACACCTCTGCAATAAAGGGGTGCAGAGGGAATCAAAGCTCGAATTCAAGGTCCTTGTGGTACACCGCGATGCAACCATCAAGGGGATTGCAAACCATGTCCTTCTCCCTCGGGTACCATATGGAATACCCATGACCAAAGTCATAGAAGAGCTCCAAGTCCTTCGCCGCGTCGGCATAGATGATATCACCGCGGTTACTTTCATCGGTATATTAATGAAGGGGGATCGCGTAAGTCTCCTTATCTAAAAACAAGGGGGTTCTAGTGGCCGGAGCAGAGGAGTGCACCACAGTAACAGGGGTAGTGTCTAGGCCTGCTCCGCCCGAATCGGCTATATCAAAGGGACCCCTCTCTAGAGAACTGGCTCCCCCTTCGTAAGGGTTAATCGTTGGGCGCGCCACCACCCCTAATTGCCCGGCGCCCCAAGCGGGCGAGGAAGGCTCAGTATGCGCCACCGTCACCCTCCTCCCTTCTGCCAGGGTGTCAGGACAGTGGTGAGGAGATGTAACCTCCTCGTCATCCCCGGGGGCACGGAAGATAAGAGATTTCTGGCGATGAGTGGGCATTCTAGTCTGATCTTTTCCTTACCTTTTCCTTTGGAATAAAGAGGGTTGGGAAATAGGGGGAGAAACTAAGAAGGTTGCATCAGAAGAAAGGAGGAAGAAAGGAATCTGGCCTAGACACCTACGCTGTAAACCCTGAAGGATGAAGTGAAAAGCTTTGAACCCTAAGCTTCAAAGGGGGAAGTTTTAAGGATAAAAGAAAGAGGACTTTAGGGTGCAAAAGTGGTAAAGTGGGGGAGAGAGGTATATATATATATATGTAAGATGAGGACCTGAAAGGTCCTCGAACGGGACTTCTACACATGTTGTATCCTAAAGCCATCTCCCATCAAATCCCAGAGTGTGGGTAACCATAATAGAGGAAGGCAAAGAGGCATAAAGCGCAAAAAAACGAAAAGGCGTAGTATAAAACGATGTCAACAGATGGCTTCATTCCAAAAAGGGGCCCCACAGGAGTTTCTTACAAGTTCTTACAATTTCGATCAGTTAAGACAGTCAAAATAAAAAAGAAAAGAAGAAACAAGCAAAGAAGACTTCAAGTAAGGTTGGATGTCGTTAATAGAAACTACCACAAAGCAAAACACTAAGTAAGGTTGGTATGTGGTACTTCCACCGTCTTCGCAACAGGATCCACCGCCTTGATGGAAAACGCTAGTCTGCAGACCCGTGACTGCTCTCGTCTGAGTTAGGAAGAGGATGCTCCTTAGAGCTGACTGCACCAGCATCCTCGGCGGGACTCCACTCCCAGTCATCGGGAATGTCTTCCATGTCATTTCCCAACATCGCCTTGTCCAAACCGCTCAGAAAACCGGTCCATCCAATTCAACTCTGCCCAGCCTAATCCATCATCCTCGTCTGGTTTAGAATCGGGATAGGCATCGGGATTATTCCTTAGTTCCTGAAAGAACGCCAGAATCTCCTTGGACTCGGGAGAGAGGGGAGGAGAGGCGGGAGGAGAAGAAATGGGAGAGTAAAGCCCCCCCTCCCACTTTTCCTTCGCATTCTCAGAGCAAGGAGAGGAAAAAGTAGACGGAGAATATCCTGAGTCAGGGACGTCGGGGTCCAAGTTCTCCGTTCGGAGCCAGGGGACGCAGACGCTAAATCTTCGATTGTCACATCCCCCCGGCAGCTCGCAAGGGTTGGGTTTTGCCTTTCCCCAAAAAGCCTGTCGTCTAGGGCACTGGATTGCCTTGGGAAGTAGAGCCGAGCCGGGGGCGAAATCCGACTTCCGCGCCCAAAGAAGGGATCTCCCAAGGATTCGACGCATTGCAAGGCAGTATCGAAGCCTCAAACGGCGACCAAGGAATCTCCTAGTCCTCATTATCACACCTCTTGCATTGACCAACTCAGTTCGCCAGGCCATTGTTGGAAGAAGAAAAGAGGTGGAGTGTAGTGTTGAAAATTCGTAAACCTTACCCTTTTATACTCCAAGGAGGAAAGAACAGTTGGGGAGTTATTACCCCAACTACCAACAAGGATGGTGACAAGTGTCGAAAGGAGACACACCCTAAAAGATTTTCCTTTGCTACTGTAATGATTACAGGGGCAGACATTTGAGTGCCTTGAGCGTACAAAATATTGCAAGAAATAAAGACAAGATTCGCTCCCTTAGGCTAAGTGTGGCGGCACGCCCGAGGCCTCCACCCGCTGCAGAGTCAATCTCATGATTTTGATCCCAGAACGTCTCTTCGGTGGCCGAAAAGGCCAACGCACCTTCCGACCACCGAGGGGCAATTGATGAGTAACGGTTTCACCGCCACCCCTCGGCCCAGATCGTCCCAGGATATAATCCTGCCAGGGAGTTTGTTCGGACCCTTGGACATGAGCCTCAGGAGAGCAGGGTCGGGATCCCCCGCCTCATCGCCGAGGAGGGCCGAGGCTAATCATGTCCGATCCCATGGAGCCTCGGGCTTGGGAGAACCAATCGGTTCTCTCATCATAAAGGGCAGGTAGCCGCACAGATCCCAACCCCTGGGTGTAACCAAGAGGAGACTCATATCTTCCCTGAGGCAATGAGAACTCATCTCGCCGGATGTCTGCAGTCTCTCTCTGTCTCTCTCTCTCTCTCTCTCTCTCTCTCTCTCTCTCTCTCCCCCCTAGTAGCTTATAAATACCCCTTTGTATTCTTCATTAAAACACAAGAAAAAGAGAATATCTCTCTCATCCTAACAATAACTTCACACATTTAAGTCCATTAATTTCCTTACGTAACCGCTTGTAACGCCCACCAGGAGCTTAAGTAGGCATCGGAGAGGGTCCCCTCGGAAACCTCTGAGGCCCTGTTTGTTCCTTGTGCAAAGATCAATAGGCGAAGCAAGGATATCCGCTGGACAAAGAAGGGCTTTCTGAAACGCAGAGAGATTGCGATAAATCCACACCCAGACTCCTTAATCAGTTTTAGAGTTAATTGGTTTTGACATAAACAGAAAGATTTATCAATGAGTATTCAATTCTAAATATTAACTAGTATAAACCTATGCATATTTTGCATAGATTATTATTAATATATACGTCACATTTTACTCAATGTTATCTAAAAATATAGAACGATAAAATTCTAACATAAAGAGTACGTCTTCATGTTAAAAAATGTAATGTAACCACACCTGCCAAAAGTAAAACTTATCTTAAACTCGGAGGGAGTGGTAAGAAATACAGAGTATTTATATATATTAAAAATTTTAAGAAATCGTATTCTTATAGGGAGTATATTTTCTAAATCATATTATTATAAAAAGATGGGGATTTTCTACATGGTACTCCCGTATTTTTAGCTTTTCTAAATGGTACCCCTGCATTTTTATAATCATACATGATACCCCTCACTTTTAGTGTATTATATCCTTCTAGCCTTAATGACATTTTCCGTCTTTTTTGTGATGATAATATTAACTTAAACAACCAATTAAGCATAGTTAAGCAACACAACTAACAAAAAAAGAAGTAAAAAAGGCGGGAAACGTCATTAAGGGTAGAGAGACATAATACACTATAAGTGAGGGGTACCATGTGTGATTATAAAAGTGCAAGAGTACCATATAGAAAAACTAAAAACACATGGTACCATTTAGGAAATCCCAAAGATTATTAAATGAAAAAAAATCAACAAATCGAGTCAAATTTTGTTATATACGTGTAACAATTTTAAAGTAACAATATATTGGCACTTTGTATACAAATATAATATCAATATATATTAAAAACATATACGAATTATTATTAAATAAAACATTATGATTCTTACTAAAATCATATACTATTAAATTAGATGATTAAAAAAATTAAGAATAAAATTGAAAAAGAAAAAATAATCAGCTTTTACGTGTTAACACTATACAAAAAACAGTTGAAATTGCGGCGGACTATTTGCGTTGGATTAAATATCGACGTAAATAAAGTGACTGGGTCGGCCTGCGACGGATAGGACGACGCAACGAATATTGCATCGGAGATCGTGACACATGACGACGCTAATGTAGGCGCGTTGGTCAAGGAATTGCTGCCAAAACGTTTGCGTCGGACATACCGTCGTAATTCCAACGTAGAGGAAATGTTGCGTCGAACAAGCCGATGCATAGTCTATCAAACCCGGCGCACAGACAGTCTATGTCCAACTTACCCAACGTTTTAAAAAAAAATGTCTGCGACTATAGACATGACATAGGTCCACCCCAACGCGGCCACGCGCGGGTTTGGGTAGGCGAATGAATCTCCATATGAGAATGGATCGAATTGAAATTTAGGTCTATGTGGAGTCGCCACCGAACTTTGTGGGAGTTCGGACCCGTTCGAGCCCACTCTATGTCGTAGTGGGCCGTATACAAAATACGGCCTATTTTCGATGTCAGAGTTTATTGGGCTCGTCCCTTTGCATTTGATACCGATACTGACATTATCGGATATCGTGTATTGAATGACTCTCGCGCGCCAACGGTTTCGGGCATCCGGAAACCGAGGTTCTGAGTAAGGGGTGAGCGTAGGTGTTGGGAAGCCCACAAAGGACACCCAACCCCGCCCGCACTTAGCGGCCTTTACTAAGATCTCGAATGACTTTCTAATACGCGCGTTAGTAGAACGGGAAAATGATATGCAAAGATTATTTTCCCTAAGCATGTGAGGAATTGAAAAAAGGGTTTCTATGTCAATTTAATGCAACTAAAATTAACGTCAAAGTTTTATTTTAGCATGCGGGTTCATTTTAGTAAAATAAAATAAACAAGCAAAATTGACAAAAGAAACAACAAACTGTCAGTAACGATATAACGAATAATAACGGTTTGTGCAAATATTGAATTGTATAGAATGATGCGAATGAATTAATGCATGGTTTTGAAAAGATGTTCCACGTGATTAATTAGGCACATGTTGACCTAAGTCACAAGAAAGCGGTTAATGAGACTAGAATGCTATTGTAGGACTCACGTTTTAATGTGATAAAGGGCCACTCGACCGAGTCATTGAGGGACTCGACAAAGTGGATCCTTAAAAAGTATTCTGTCCTGGATTTCGTGACCCTACTCGACCGAGTTATTGACCAACTCGGCCGAGTACGTCGTCACTCGGTCGAGTCACTATGAGACTCGACCGAATATAGGTCGAAAGAGCATTCTGCTCACTAAGTTGTGATGTCACTCGATCGAGTGGCACCTGTACGAACCAGGTTCGCTTGCAATTTTATTATTGATTTTGAAATTGCTTTTGATTTTTAATAATTCGACGGTTTTACAGAATTGAGCATAAATATTGTATGACTTATGCTCGATTCGGATTTTTTATGAGTCATTGATTTTGTTGAACCGAATATAAATATTGTGGGATTTATACTCGATTCCGAATTTGAATACTCGTTGTATCCCATATTCAATTATTGAATCGATATGGAATACTAGAGTAGGAATAATAAATTGATTTTAGTCGTCTTAAATTAACTATCGTGATATGAGTAAATCGCGTTAATTAATTTATGTGACTAGATCGATAGATTCGACATCCAATTATGGAATTGGTATCGAATCTAATGGATCGACACCTTGCTTTGAATTAGAAGACTTGATTCCCTCGGCTTCTCCGACATCGAAATAAATCCCTAGAGATTGTGATGTCAGATCCGCGTTAACGGGTTTCGACCCTTATTAAATAGAATGCTTGTTTTTGAAAACCGATGCAAATATGCGACTTGAATAATGATGAAAACGAAATAGAACGGATTATTGTTTAATTTAACTTGTTTCAATAATCAAATGATCGGGGTGATGGGATAAGCGACCGGCAACGCTGTGTGCAGTACACTTGTATATTCGGTTTTTCTTATCCCACCATCACTCACACTCGACACAGATCGACAAGTATTTTAATGTTTTAATGCTAACAGTATTATTGATATTATGATGCGACAAACAAAATAAAAAAAACGAAAAAAACGTGGAAAAGGAGGAAGATGACGAGAGGAAAAGAAGAAGGAAAGAAAGGGGTTTTGGCACCCTCAACCTACATGTTCTTGTCTCGGATCGGACTCGTAGTCGTGGCTTTAACACGAGAGTTTCGAGGTTTATGGAGGTTGAGTTATGGCGGTTAGGGTTTCGATTCCTAAAACTATGTTTAGGGTTTACTAGTGTTGTGCTTAGGGTTTGATTAGGGTTGTAGTAATTAGGGTTTGAAAAGTTGATCAAAAGTTCTCTAAGTTGTGTGTGCATGGGGTTGCTTATATAGGCAAAGGAAAGGGCACCCGGTTAGGGTTACTCGACCGAGTAACCAGCTGACTCGGTCGAGTGGCCCGTTGTGCCTGCAGTCGGGCTTGAATATGGGCCCACTCGATCGAGTTGGTGGGGCACTCGATCGAGTGGCCCAGCTGGGTCGCGCGGGTCTATTGCTTTGGACCGTGACTTGGGTTTTTTGATGGGTTTTGTGTTTGAATTGGACTTTTGATGTTTGAAGGGGTGTTTTGTATGTCTCGGAAACGACTTTGACCGGGGTTGACCCAATCGTTAAAAGTCGGTTTTATTTCCGGTGTCGGTTTCGGCCCAAATTAGCCTTATTTGATTGGAAACGGCCCACTGGGCCTGGATTTGAGATTGATTTTGTGATATTTGTACTCCGTAAGTGCATTAGCCAGCAACTAATGGTTTTGAGCCCGTATCCGAGCGTGTAGAAACACGTTATCGTCCGATCATCATCGGGTATTTTTTGGAAACTGCCATAGACACCTGGCAGTCAAAATGCGGGTGTCTACAGAGCCCCCACTCTGACTGAGGCTTGGACATGGCGAAAGTCAGAGTAGCTGCCAAGCCAGTTAAGACCTGGTAGACTTCCGGTCGGGTCGTTTATAGTTCATTAGACTCGCGTGAAGGGCTCGCCAACTATAAGACAGAAATCATATCTGAGCTTGATGATAGTATCTCCACGGGGAATTTGGACTTGTCGCGTAAGTCCTGGGTGCGCCTGTGTGTAGGCCCATCCCGTGAAAATGCTGGGGAGATTTAGAGGGTTGCATGTCCCTGTTTGAGTCGTACCTGTATAAGTCACATAAAATGTATGCAACACGTATAGGTAGTAAAAATGACTCGCGCTGGGGAGAAATGATTTTTTGAATTTTGAAAGTTTGAATTTTTTTTGAAATTTTGAGATTTTGGAAACTTCTGAAATTTTGACTCCTAATAAGAATTAGGAAAGTTCGGGATGGATATTTTCGTGCTAGTATCGAGACTAGGCTTGCGGGTTGATTCCAATTAGGATTAGAAAACTCTTATGCATGGAAAGATATGGAAAGAGGGCTATAGAACCAATACTATAAATACCCCTCCCTTGTCATTGATTCTCCTCACAATCCCATTACAATTTAACCCTTCTCAAAAGAAAACCTCTTTTATTTCCTTCAAGAAGAATAGCCATGGGAATCGATAGGTTGACTGTGATGCTGCAGGAATGGTCCCGACGCTTTAGGGACACAGATAGGGTAGCTCTTAACCAGACGGGTATAACTCAGCTGTACCCGTTCCGTCAGATGGTGGTTGATCGTTATTTTCTGGATGCATGCATGTCTTACTGGGACGACATATATCATGTCTTTGCCTTTCCTCGGGGCGAAGTCTGCCCTTTACCTGAGGAGATTGCTGCGGTGGAGGATGGAACCCAATGCTTCGGCCCGCCGTCCCATATTCGGTCTACGACTTGAAGAGGAAGCTTCGAGAATTCTTTGGCCTCTCCCATAATGAAGTGTCTCGAATGGCCCGGGATGACAACACGGTTTCCTTGATTGACCTGGCTGAGAAGTTCATGAACCCGCATGACGTCCGGGTGAGCCCAATTCACAGCCGTAGGGCCTTTTCTTTCTGCATGCTCCATGTTTATGCCTTTGAGGGTCACATGGACTTATTATCATGCATGGGTCACATCCGTCTATTAACCGTGGTTGATTTAATGGAGACGGAGCATAGCCCGACTTGGCTGATTACGGGTGAAATAATCCAAGGCTTGGACAATCGCAAGAGGGATTCATCCGTTCGTCTCACCGGAAGCACCCATTTGCTGCAAGTATGTCGGATTTTTTTGTTTTTTTTTCTCGATTTCTTGATTTTTTTTCGAGATTCTGACTGCTGCAGTGCGCACTCGATCGAGTCACCCTGGCACTTGATCGAGTGCCCTCAATAAAAGCCCCCTGTTCGCTCCCAGTGATGCCACTCGATCGAGTCATCCTAGCACTCGATCGAGTGTTGTCGGGCGGACGCCTGCTTCGTCTCGGGGTCTCATGTTTTTGTTTCCTTTTTCAGATTTGGCTATATGAGAGGCTATTGGTGATAGATCCTCCCCTTGATGCCAGCAACTACCGTCACAACCAACTGATGACGAGGAGACGGGCCATTGATTTTTCCCGCCAGATTACTCAGAAATACTGGGACGAGGTGCTATCAATCCATGGCGGGCAGCTAATTCGATGGGCTGTGCCGTGGTGGCCCATCTACGTTTGGACCGGCTTGTATCCAAGAGACAGAGCTCGTTACCAAGTAATCTTGTCCTTCAGGCAAACGGTTCATCTCTACCCGGATCGCATACTAAGGCAGTACGGACGGGCTCAACGGATACCAGAAATTGAAGCAGTTGTGAGTGACCCTACCCAACTGACTGACGTGATGTGCGATACGTGGATGCAAAGATGGTACACCCGGCACACTTGGCCTGTTTCCAAATCTCGCCACTCGATTTGGATTTCAGGCTCCTATACAAAGTGGACTAAAGCAGGTGATGCTAAAGCCCGAGCTGCTTTGAAGGTGGATGAGGCTTTTGATTTGCTGCGAAGGGAGCAGGCTAAAGACAACAGGGGATTCTTTGATGAAGGAGACACTCCAGCTACCCTAGTTCGTCTCATGTCCGGTCAGAAAAAGAAGACTTCAACCTGAAGGGTCTAGTGCTAAAGGTGCTTGAGGGAAAATGAGCCCCCAGACGGACTTGGAAAGGAGACTGGGCCCAAGATTAGCCGTGCAGGACCGACTTGGCCCACGGGACAGACTACCTGAGCATGTGCGGGCCCGACATGGGCCAAAGACGATAGAAGACCCGTCGCCGAAGAAACAGGCTCGAGCTAAGGATTCCCCTTGTAATTCGGGAACGCTCTTCCCCGCCCCGGCGACCTCGGGCTCTTTCTGACCCAAAGGACAAGGGGAAGGGCAAGATGCACGGCTATTAGTCTCCTTTATTTTATTATTTGAATATTAATACTATTTTTGTGGTGTGATTTTTTTGTGCGTGTGTGTGCCGACTTCGGCGTTTTTTTTTTTCTAATCCCGAGTTTATCGATACTTTAATAAAAGACATATTATTGAATACCGTTCCCGTCTTTTCGTTATTGCAGTGGTTGTACCCTTTTGAGGGGTTGCCTACGTATCCGCAATTAGCGAAATCAAACCAAACGTAGTTCAAAATTTGATTTGATTGATTTTTTTTTGCAATTTTCGAAATACACCAAGATTATAAATTCGAGATGTGCGACGGTAGAATAATTAATCCTAACTTATTGACTTGTCTAAAATGTTTGAAAATTTTTAAAAAGACAGATTTTTATAATTTTTTGCAAATGACATTGAGATAAGGGTTTATGGGTAATAGCGCTTCAGCTGGTCCAAGTTGGTCGGGCTGACGAACTCGTTCCCGTCCAGGTCCGTCAGCATCACTGCTCCTCCCGATAGGACCTTCTTGACTAAGTGTGGCCTAGCCCAATTGGGTTTGAATTTTTCTCTTGGGTCAACCGGTAGTAAGGCACGAACCGATTTTAGGAGCAGATCTCCTTCCTTGATGTTCCTGGGCCTAACCCTTTTGTTGAAAGCCCGTTGGATTCTCTTTTGATATATCTGGATGTTGTTGAGGGTCCGGGATCGCCGTTCGTCTAAAAGGACTAGCGAATCGTATCGGGCTTGGACCCAATCCGCTTCAGGTACTTGGCTTTCAAGCACAATCCTTAGGGATGGTACCTCTAGTTCGACCGGTTGGACTGCTTCCATTCCATATGTCAGGTAATATGGGGTTGCTCCGGTGGCGGTGCGAATTGAAGTTCGGTACCCCCATAGGGCAAAGGGTATTTTGTCGGGCCAGTCCCGATAATTCTCAGCCATCTTTTTAAGTATGGTGACAATTGTTTTATTGGCCGCTTCTACCTCTCCGTTTGTTTGAGGTCGGTAGGGTGAAGATGTATGTCTTTGAATTTTGTATTTTGCCAGCAATGCGGCAGTTGCAGCTTGAAAGTGGGTCCCGTGATCACTAATAAATTCGTGAGGGATCCCATATCGGCATATGATCTTATTTTGGATGAATTTGGCCACGTGCTTGGCGTTCAAGACACGGTATGACTCGGCTTCGACCCATTTGGTGAAGTAGTCGATGACCACTAAAATGAAGCAATGACCTCCCATCCCGGAAGGATACATCTTCCCAATTATATCAATACCCCATGTCGAAAATGGCCATGGTGACGTCATGGTGTATAATAGGGAAGAGGGCATATGCTGTACATTGCCAAAGATCTGACAGTTATGGCAGTGTTTGACATATAACTGGCAGTCTGTTTCCATGGTGTTCCAGTAATACCTGAGCCTCATGATTTTACGGGATAGCATATGAGCATTCATATGCAGACCGTTTTCACCGTCGTGTACCTCGGCCATAACCTTTTCGGCCTGTACTTTGTCGATACATAGGAGGAGAGCCCCCTGCGCCGTCTTCTTGTACAATTGCCCGTCTTCTGTACGAACAAATTGGGTCGCCAATCTTCGCAAGGCCTTCTTGGCCCGATTTTCAGTTCCCGGGGGATATTCTCCCGTCGCCAAGTAGGTTAGGACGGCTTGATACCAAGGTTCTGGGTCAGTTATCTCGATATCTTGAATGGCATGGATATAGGCCGGCTCGGACCGTCTTTCGACACAGATCGGCATGCTGGTCAGGTGATCCGGGATGTTCAGTAAAGATGCTTATTTGGAAAGTGCATATGTGAATTGATTTTTTTCCCGGGGCAGGTAGATATATTCCACCTTCTGGAATTGTTTCTCTAGAATCCTTACCCGTGCTTGGTAAGCCACGAGATTGACGTTCCGAGTTTTCCATTTCTGGAGTGCTTGATTGATGACCAATGATGAATCACCGTGGACCCGGAGGTTTGTTACCCCTAAATCAGCGGCGGCTTGCAACCCGTGAATGCATGCTTCGTATTCGGCTGCGTTGTTGGTCACGTCGAAGTCCAACTTGATGGATAATGGGGTGTGTTCCCCTGGGGGTGAGATTAACAGAATTCCGACCCCAAATCCTCGGAAGTTGGATGCTCCATCAAAATACAAATCCCATGTCTCAGTGTCAGTATGGAATATGTCTTCGTCAGGGAAGGCCCAAGTATCGGTGTGGCCTTCTTCGGATATCGGGCTATGAGCGAGGAATTCGGCTACTACCCGGCCTTTGATGGCTTTCAATGGTATAAACTTGAGGTCGAACTCAGATAACATTAAAGTCCATCTGGACATCCTGCCATTGAGGATGGGCTTCTCGAATAGGTACTTGATAGGATCCATTTTGGATAACACATGTACCTCGTGACTGAGCATGTAATGTCGGAGCTTTTTAGTGGCCCAAACCAATGCTAGGCACGTCTTCTCGAGCATCGTATACTTGCATTCATATTCGAGGAACTTTTTACTGATGTAGTAAATAGCCCGTTCTTCTGAATCAACTGTCTGGGCCAGCATAGCCCCCATGGCTGACTCGGTCGTTGTTAGGTATAACGACAAAGGCAAGCCGGGTTGAGGTGGCATTAGTACTGGCGGGGCAGACAGAATCTCCTTGATTTTGTCGAAAGCCGCTTGACATTTGTCATCCCATAGCGCCCGTTCCCCGATCTTCAGCTTCTTGAAAATGGGCTCACATACCATGGTTAATTTCGAAATGAACCGGCTGATGTATTGGACTCTCCCGAGAAACCCCCTTATTTCTTTTTCGGTCTTGGGCGGTTGCATTTCGGTGATGGCTTTGATTTTAGCTGGGTCGACCTCGAGGCCGCGTTGGCTAACGATATGGCCCAGTAATTTGCCCGACGTTACCCCAAAACTGCATTTTTGTGGGTTCAGTCTCATATTGTATCTACGTAGTCTGGTGAAGAACTTTCTCAGGGCCGAAATATGGCCGTCTCGGTCCTTATACTTGACAATCATGTCGTCCACGTAGACCTCCACTTCTTTATGCATCATGTCATGTAGCAAAGTGGTGGCGGTCCGTTGGTAAGTGGCCCCGGCATTGATGAGCCCAAATGGCATAACGGTGTAACAGTAAGTCCCCCAAGGTGTAATGAAGGTGGTCTTACTCATATCCTCTTTTGCCATTTTAATTTGATTGTATCCGGCATACCCGTCCATGAATGATAGAAGGGCATGATTGGCCGTATTATCCACCAATATGTTGATATGTGGTAACGGAAAATCGTCTTGGCCTTGTTTAGGTCCCAAAAGTCCACGCATACTCGCACCTTGCCGTCCTTCTTGGGTACCGGCACGATGTTTGCAACCCAGTCTGGATATTCAGACACTTGTATAAAGCCCGCTTTGAATTGTTTTTCTACATCCTCTTTGACTTTGAGGGACCATTCGGGCTTCATTCTTCGGAGTTTCTGCTTTACAAGCCTGCACCCATCTTTGATGGGTATACGGTGTTCAGCTATTTCCCGGTCTATACCCGGCATGTCTTTGTAGGACCATGCGAAGACGTCTTTAAATTCCTGGAGGAGGTCTGTGAATTGTTTTCTCTCCTCGGGATCTAAGGATAGGCCCAACTTAAGCATCTGGGGATCTAAAGTGGTTCCTACATTGATGGACTCGGTTTCTTCGATTACCGGATCTCGGAACTCCCCTTGTTCGAGCTGCTCGATCAGATGCGGAGAGAGAGGTACCTGTTCGTCGGGTTTCTCAATGTCATTGCATATAAAACTTTTGAAATTGAGAAAGTTTTGGAAATAAGACAAGTCGTAAGCAGAACAGTTTTCGATATTATTATTAATGGTAAATTTGGAAAATAGCTCGAATAGAGCTGCCATCTGATCATTGGTCAGTGGCGGGATAGGGAGAGGTCTTGGGATAGGCCCCGAGACCTCAGTGGAAGTGGCTGAGGGAAAGGGAGTTACATACTCGACTTTAGCACCAGACCCCCTAGACTCAAATTCAGACTCCGACTCTGACTCAGACTCGGAGTCGCTTTCACCTTTCTTGGACTCGGCCTGGATAATGGTGAATATATCATCGGGGATGTAGTTGCATTCCCGAGCCGTTTTGGTCTCGGGATATGTGATGGTGGGTTGGTAGAGGCCCACTTGAATAGCTCCGAACACAGGGGTGACAAAGTAGTCAGTTAACTTCGGGCTATAAGGGCCTATGTAAGTACCCTTGAGAATGTTGGTGGCCTTGTGAATACCGGCCCGGACCACATTTTCTGGGGTTATAGCATACCCCAACCCGAACTGTGATTCGCCGTCATTTAGGACTTCGATGATCTTCCCAGCTGGAAGATGTAGTCTCGAGGTAGCCCCCGGCAAGTAGCCCAAATTTTGTAGCATCATGTCGATGCTAGTAGTGAAGTAGGGCCTGAAAAGATATTCCTCCTCGATCATACCCACAAAGTCGAATCCTCGTGGTTCGGCCCGGCTTGTGGCATTACAGCTAGCAACGGTCATCAGGGTAGCTTCTAGCATGATGATGCCATCTTGAAGTGGCATCTTGACTTTCCTATGTAGGGTTGAGGACACGGCCTTGACTGCATGGGCCCAAGGCCTTCCTAGTAGTAGGTTGAATGATGAGGTGACATCTATCACTTGAAATTCTAACTCTTTTTCAAATGGGCCCGTTATAATAGTCAGTTTAACGGCCCCGGCAACTGGTTTTGGGCTTCCATCGAAAGCCTGGATAGTTTGCGCTGTTGGGAGGTAGTCGGCATCGGTGATGCCTAGGGCCCTAGCAGTCCTTAGAGGTAGGACATTTACAGCAGATCCATCGTCGATTAGGGTCATCGGGAGGTACTTGCCTCGGCAGATGACTGTGATGTACAGGGCCAGATTATGATTGGGCCCAAACGGTGGCAGATCAGCTTCAGAGAAGGTTATGAGTGGGCCTTCGTTCTTGGATTTGCCTTTGAGAAAAGGCATAATAGTGGCTACCATTTCAGAAGGGGTAATCTGTGAGTCGACCTTGATTTCATCGAGAGCCGTAGTCAATGCTTCCCGGTGAGCTTGTGAGCTAACTAGTAGTTGCCATATGGTTAAGTCAGCTCGAACCCTTTTTAGTTGCTGGACCAGGGCCTTGTCAGTGCTCGGTTCTTCGAGGGTGGATTCCGTCCTGGCAGGTTCAGTGACGGTTGTTGGAGTAGAACGCCCAGCTGCGGCGAGGTGGTTAGTGGCTAAAGCTTTGGATGTAGCCTTTCGGACCTCTTCAAGGGTAATGGGGACAGCTTCCCCTTTGGTCAGGTAAACATCATCCTCGTCATCGTGGGATAAAGGGGGAAATGAGGTGAGAACAATCAATTACTTCTCTCGTGAATATTGCATGGGCACTGAACGGATTTTCTTTGTTGCTCGGCTTGTCTCCGGGCAACGGGATTTTCCCGCTCTCGATCAGATCTTGGATCAGATGTTTTAGTCTCTAGCATTTCTCAGTATCATGTCCGTTACCCCGATGATACTGGCAGTAAGCCTGGGCGTTATAAGTTTTGGGCCTCTTCTTTACTGGAGGCTCTGCGGTTGGGCCTATCGGTTGGACCAGGCCCTTTGAAGATAGCCTTTGCAAGGCATAAGTATAGGTAGTCCCTATATCTGTGAATACCCGATTTGGTGTATTCTTTTTGGATGAGGTGTCGAGTAGATTTACCTCACCGAAGATGCTGCGAGCTGCAGCTGCAGATGTGGGCTTGTTTGTAGATGAACTATCCCCCTGATAACCTCTGGTGGAGGCCTTAGTCAGGCTCTCTAGTCTCAAGTCATCCTCGATCCTCGTGCCCATTTCAGTAAGGACAGCAAAGTTTGGGATGATAGCATACCGGAGGTGGACCCGGTAAGATGGGAGGAGGTTTTTGACGAAAGCTTCCACTAGGGCCTTCTCGCCGGGCTTGTCGACCAGCTTCACACTCTCGGCCCTCCACCTTTACATATATTTTGTGAACCCTTCTTTGGGCTCTTGAGGCATGACTTCCAGAGTACGCATTGTAGTCTGGATTTCAGTGTTATCGGCGTAGTTCCGAGCAAATTCGGTCGCCACATTGTCCTAAGTCTTGTATTTCTTGGGATCGAGCCTGTAAAACCAGGCCTTAGGATGCTTCTCCAGGTAGGAAGGGAATAAGTGCTTGAACATGGTGGACTTCACCCTTTGACTGCCATGAAGTCCTTGAAAGCCCGGATATGGTGGACCGGGTCTTCGGTACCCTCAAACATAGGAATTCCCGTCAAGTTGAGGTTGGCCGGTAGCTCATCATTCAAAGGCGAATAGGTACGAGCATTTTCAGTGTGGATCGAGTTGTTCGTTGATAGGTGAACTTGTTCCTCGAGCCTGCAAACAACACTGATCAATTCAGCTATGGGCCCAGTGGGCTCGGATCCTTCGACAGGGACCGTCTTCTCTACGGTGCTCAGGCGGGTGGATAAAGTCGCTTGATTAGCCTGGATGGCAGTCAGTTGAGTCTCGATTTTGGTCAAAGCATTTTTCAATTCGTCCATCTTGCGTTGGTATTTAGTCTCGGGTGGCCTGTCTGTAAGAACACCACGTAATCAGAAACTAGCCCGAAATCTCGGAATAGAAAGTACATCCCGAACGAGACTAAAAGGGAAATGACTCGGAAAAGACACCTAGACAGGTGACTTGTGAAAAGTGGGCCTTCCTTATGAACCGACGGGTGGGCCGAGTCCTGTTCGAAGGAAGGTTCACGTGAGACATCCCCAGACTTTGGACTCAATTGTGTTGACGGGCCCTCCTTTGTAGGGGTTTATCCTACGTAGGTGGGCCTTGCCTTAGTCTAATAAGGCGGACTAGGATAGGGGAGAAACTCGTGATGTAGGATCGACAGAGTTTCGACGCTAAAGACCTTGGCAACTTAAGACACGACCCGACACTGCTAAATACGGGAAGTCCTAAGGAGAAGGATGTTTTGAAAGTTGATTGTTTTGAAAATTCCGAGATAATTCGGTGGAGAGGCCCGATTTTTCGAGAAAATCGGAAAGTGCATCGGGCCTCGGTTTTGAAAGTTCGAAAGTATTTTCGAGTTTTGAATTGGGCAGCATACCGTCTAGAAAATAGGCTATTTTGAGTAAAATCATAAGTCCTAAATTTGGTATGTGCCCAGGGTTTTGAAATTGAATAGTTTGAAAAAGATGCAATCTTTGAAAAAAGACGGTTTTTGAAAACGACTCGGGAACCAAGTAGCATGTAGTCAGGCAAGAATTATAACGATGCCATGTATGCTTTACACTAAGTCTCGGTCGGTCTATAGAGGGTCTATACCAGTGCACATAGTCTAGACGTTGATCGGGACGGACTTCCTAAGTCGAGTTGATCTTAGAACATGCCGCGAAACCCACTCGAATCGACTATGGACACCTTTTGACATATCCGTATTGGAGTACATCAAGGGTATAGTGGGACGTCGGTCTCGAGTACCGGCTCAGGAAAATATGGGTTATGCATGAACCGTAAAACTAAAACGCGTATTGTATTTGTCAAACGATTTCTATTCGAGTCTCACCCTGAGGATGCCGATGGTAAGTCACGCATCGGTTAATCCCCAGCGGAGTCGCCAAATTGTGGACATGACATAGGTCCACCCCGACGCGGCCACGCGCGGGTTTGGGTAGGCGAATGAATCTCCATATGAGAATGGATCGAATTGAAATTTAGGTCTATGTGGAGTCGCCACCTAACTTTGTGGGAGTTCGGACCCGTTCGAGCCCACTCTATGTCGTAGTGAGCCGTATACAAAATACGGCCCATTTTCGATGTCAGAGTTTATTGGGCTCGTCCCTTTGCATTTGATACCGATACCGACATTATCGGATATCGTGTATTGAATGACTCTCGCGCGCCAACGGTTTTGGGCATCCGGAAACCGAGGTTCTGAGTAAGGGGTGAGGGTACGTGTTGGGAATCCCACAAAGGACACCCAACCCCGCCCGAACTTAGCGGCCTCTACTAAGACCTCGAATGACTTTCTAATACGCGCGTTAGTAGAACGGGAAAATGATATGCAAAGATTATTTTCCCTAAGCATGTGAGGAATTGAAAAAAGGGTTTCTATGTCAATTTAATGCAACTAAAATTAACGTCAAAGTTGTATTTTAGCATGCGGGTTCATTTTAGTAAAATAAAATAAACAAGCAAAATTGACAAAAGAAACAACAAACTGTTAGTAACGATATAACGAATAATAACGGTTTGTGCAAATATTGAATTGTATAGAATGATGCGAATGAATTAATGCATGGTTTTGAAAAGATGTTCCACGTGATTAATTAGGCACATGTTGACCTAAGTCACAAGAAAGCGGTTAATGAGACTAGAATGCTATTGTAGGACTCACGTTTTAATGTGATAAAGGGCCACTCGACCGAGTCATTGAGGGACTCGACAAAGTGGATCCTTAAAAAGTATTCTGTCCCGGATTTCGTGACCCTACTCGACCGAGTTATTGACCAACTCGGCCGAGTACGTCGCCACTCGGTCGAATCACTATGAGACTCGACCTAGTAGAGGTCGAAAGAGCATTCTGCTCACTAAGTTGTGATGTCACTCGATCGAGTGGCCGAAGCACTCGGTCGAGTGGCACCTGTACGAACCAGGTTCGCTTGCAATTTTATTATTGATTTTGAAATTGCTTTTGATTTTTGATAATTTGACGGTTTTACCGAATTGAGCATAAATATTGTATGACTTATGCTCGATTCGGATTTTTTATGACTCATTGATTTTGTTGAACCGAATATAAATATTGTGGGATTTATACTCGATTCCGAATTTGAATACTCGTTGTATCCCATATTCGATTATTGAATCGATATGGAATACTAGAGTGGGAATAATAAATTGATTTTAGTCGTCTTAAATTAACTATCGTGATATGAGTAAATCGCGTTAATTAATTTATGTGACTAGATCGATAGATTCGACATCCAATTATGGAATTGGTATCGAATCTAATGGATCAACACCTTGCTTTGAATTAGAAGACTTGATTCCCTCGGCTTCTCCGACATCGAAATAAATCCCTAGAGATTGTGATGTCGGATCCGCGTCAACGGGTTTCGACCCTTATTAAATAGAATGCTTGTTTTTGAAAATCGATGCAAATATGCGACTTGAATAATGATGAAAACGAAATAGAACGGATTATTGTTTAAGTTAACTTGTTTCAATAATCAAATGATCGGGTTGATGGGATAAGCGACCGGCAACGCTGTGTGCAGTACACTTGTATATTCGGTTTTTCTTATCCCACCATCACTCACACTCGACACAAATCGACAAGTATTTTAATGTTTTAATGCTAACAGTATTATTGATATTATGATGCGATAAACAAAATAAAAAAAACGAAAAAAACGTGGAAAAGGAGGAAGATGACGAGAGGAAAAGAAGAAGGAAAGAAAGGGGTTTTGGCACCCTCAACCTACATGTTCTTGTCTCGGATCGGACTCGTAGTCGTGGCTTTTACACGGGAGTTTCGAGGTTTATGGAGGTTGAGTTATGGCGGTTAGGGTTTCGATTCCTAAAGCTAGGTTTAGGGTTTGCTAGTGTTGTGCTTAGGGTTGTAGTAATTAGGGTTTGAAAAGTTGATCAAAAGTTCTCTAAGTTGTGTGTGCATGGGGTTGCTTATATAGGCAAAGGCAAGGGCACCCGGTTAGGGTTACTCGACCGAGTAACCAACTGACTCGGTCGAGTGGCCCGTTGTGCTTGCAGTCGGGCTTGAATATGGGCCCACTCGATCGAGTGGGTGGGGCACTCGATCGAGTGGCCCAGCTGGGTCGCGCGGGTCCATTGCTTTGGACCGTGACTTGGGTTTTTTTTTGATGAGTTTTGTGTTTGAATTGGACTTTTAATGTTTGAATGGCTGTTTTGTATGTCTCGGAAACGACTTTGACCGGGGTTGACCCAATCGTTAAAAGTCGGTTTTATTTTCGGTGTCGGTTTCGGCCCAAATTAGCCTTATTTGATTGGAAACGGCCCACTGGGCCTGGATTTGAGGTTGATTTTGTGAGATTTGTACTCCGTAAGTGCATTAGCCAGCAACTAATGGTTTTGAGTCCGTATCCGAGCGCGTAGAAACACGTTAGCGTCCGATCATCATCGGGAGTTTTTTTGGAAACTGCCATAGACACCTGGCAGTCAAAATGCGGGTGTCTACAGTGACGGAATGGTCGCCGCAAATGTGGTAATGCGTCGGACAATCCGACGCATAGGCTTCAAACCCAGATGCACTGACAGTCTGTATCGCACTCACCCAACCTTATAAAAAAACGTCTGCGACAGATATTGCGAGGGACAGTCCGTCGCAAAGTATGAAATGCGTCGACATTGCGACGGAAAGTCCATCGCAACCTTTTTTTTTTTATAAAAAGCTGAGACTTATAATACCCAACATCACCCGACCCCCATTCAATATCTGAAACCCCCAAACACAAACACCTCGACCCCTAACCCTAACCTCCAACTTCCCAAAACCCCAAATTACTCCGGCGATCGCCCCCTCCGCCGGCCACCGTCGTCTCCGACGGCTTCCCCCTCCGCGTCGCCCTTCCTCCTCGTCGAGCCCCCTTCCTCCTTCTCGCGTAACACTACTCAACGTCGGTTGTCGTCGTCGTCGTTAGTTGTCGTCGATTGTCGGAATCCGGCATCCACCAACATCTCCGGCGTCCCTCTTCCCCCAAAACCCGAAGTATGTTTTCAAACGTTTTTAATTTTATTGTTATTGTTATAATTGTTATTGTTATTGAGTTGTTATTATTGTTATTGTTATTGAGTTGTTATTGAATTATTGTTATGAAGTGGTTAATGTGATTAAAACTGAAAAAAAAAAGAAAGATAAATTTCGTTTACGAAAAGAGGATAAAGAGTTGTTATTAAGTTTGTGAAGAATTAGTAATGTGAAGAATGTTGTTTTGAAGGGCCTTCAACTCCCTCATAAAAAGATCGATTCGTGTTCTTATGGGTGCATGTTGTTTTGGAAGGTAGATTCTGATCTCAACAACTGCACGAAGTGTGGTACCGAGAGGTACAGGAGTGCAACGACTAATACGAGGGGAAAGAGAGTAGCAAGTAAGGTGTTAAACTATTTCCCGCTAGGACCCAGACTACAACGACTATCACTAAAAGAATGAAGCTCAAGGGCGTCCACAAATGGCTTGCTTTAGCGGACGCTATTTTTGGACGGGCGTCCATAGTCAGACACCATAAATTGGTTGCCACGACCGGTCGCCTATTTTTGAAGCGGGTGTCCACTGTTGGATGCCAAACAACGGGTGTCCACGCTGGCGACTGACAACGAACGCCAGTATGGCGTGTGATAGTGGACACCAAGTGACAGTGGATGGCGTCCACAGTCGCACGCCATCAGCCCCATATGATGTCTGACAGTGCACGCCAGCTGCCGTCCACCATCAGATGCCAGTCCCTTGAGTATCTGACTTTTGGACCAAATTTTGCTTACCTTGGCGTCGGAATTGGCGTCCGTTAGTGGACGCCGTGTATGCTGCTGCAAGGCCGTAAACACGCATTCGATGTCTAGCCAAAATCTGTAAAATAAACAACAACCACAACACTTCAACTCCCAACCATTCACAATACCTCAACTTCATTCACTCAACTTAATTAACAATACCACAACACTTCAACTCTCGGCACATTTCTGCGGAGAAAACATTCATATAAATAAATTTTAACATACGGTTTAAAGGTACATACATCCAAATTAGTTCAACGATACATTATCCAAAAATCCGGTTACAACATAACAACAATCAATCAATCAGTTAACTGGGAAGCTAGCTGACGACCCCGAGTTTCCACCATCCCCGTTAAAGGGGTCTCTGTCGTCCAGACGGCGGTACTTGGGACCTTGGTTGCATCTCGCAAACATGGTTTGAAACAGGTCCATCTGTTCCTGCATCTTCTTGATTCACTCCTTCTACCGTGCCAACTTTTCCTTCATCTGCTCCTTCTCCGGGTCGTGCTGAGATCCCACGGGCGTGTACTCCATCTTTGAAGCGGTGCCAAGACGCGGTGGCAGAGGTGTGAAGTACATCCCGTGCGCATTACCTACACCGTACACACTCCCTTTCCTGTACCCCTCGACGACCCTGAAAAAAGTTTGATTCGGGTCGGTTTGGGTAGGCTGATCAGAAGCGGTGTCAATTAAATGTACATGAACGTTAGGTGAATAATATGCGAATATAGTTTATGAGAATTTAAGTAATACTATATTAATAAAAATCATACTTTCATAGCACGACGGTACGAAGACTGAGAACCCCGATGATGTGTCGGGTTCGCCTTCCCCTCTAAGTCCGCATTCTTCATCTTGTTCCTCTTTCCCCTTGCCGACCTAACCTTGAACTCTGGGCTGTTGTGGTATGCGACCCACCTCTCCAACGCTTCACCTGAAATATGAAATTACTAATATACTCGTATTAGTTAATAAAAGAGTGAAGTTAGATTGTTTGTTAAAATTGAATACTATTAAATACTATACCTGTAAGGTCCTTCAGTGCAGTCCCCCGCTCGTGGCGTTTGTACATGACGTCTGCGAAACGTCGTGTACATGTCTCGTTATACCTGTCCCACACCCTTCCTTCCAACTCCCGCTTCCAAGAGAACTTCAACTACAAAACCAAGGCGGATTATTAATTAGTAGCGAAAATATTTACAAAGTCTACATTATAAAATAACAACTCGGTAAGTAAAACAATCAACGTACCCTGAAATTGTTGAACCACCACTGCCGTACGTCTTGTGGCACCATAGTCCAACAAGCATATCTCTGAACTTTATCGACCATGTAGCTGTTAGTACACCCTGTAGTCACATCTTCATGCAAAAAACTGCATCGTGTCGAGAATCACATATATGTATGAAATCTTAAAAAATATAGTCGAACAATTCATATGTTACAAAAGTTTTGATATGTTAGATTATATTACCAGATGTGACCAGGGTCAATCAACAACCGGCCCTCGTCGTCATACTGCTGCTTGTCCTGCTGCTAGTGCCCCTGCTGCTGGCTCTTCTCCGGTCCCATTTCGGGGACCACTTCCTCCTCCACATGCTGCGCGCGGGACGTCTGAGCGGACCTACTAACCCCACCATGTCTCCTGGTGCCTCTGCCTACCATCTTAACCTTGCAACAAACAATGTCAACAACAATTAGCAATTACAATCTAACTTGATTAAAATAATGCACCAAATAATTAAGACAACAATAAATAAAACCTACTCCAACAACTCTAATACTCATCTCAGCTGTCGTTATCGTCATCACCCTCATCCTCCTCATTCTGATCTTCCTCCCCCGTCTCCTCGCCTTCCACCTGATCGTCCTCCAAATTCTCTTCGTCGTATCCGTCATCCTCCTTAAGGATCTCCTGAACATCCGTAACGATGTAATCCTTACCTCCATCGTCATCATCCTCTAAACCTTCCTCTACCCCTTCATTTTCATTTTCATTGGATAATATGGTTTCGTCACTTGGAGATAAGTGTGTACTACTTGAAGCAACATCTTCCTGGAAATGAGAACTGTCTATTTGCCCCCGTGGTTTTGTCTTAAAGACTGCCCACCATTGACTTTGATTTCTGTCATTTTTCGTGTAAGGAGAAGGAGTACACTTGCTTCGCCTGATGTGCGAGTATGAACGACTCGTACTTAGGATATTTCCTGGTGTGATTAACTTCGACAATGAAGTAACGTTCATGCACTCGGGTTCCGTTCACTGAGTTGTCTTTCCACTCACATTTGAATATCACGGCTCTATACCCCCGTTCTTTACCAGCGTAACACAACTCGAAAATATCCTCCAAAATACCATAGTACTCATCACCATCAAGGGATGACACATTCACACCAAAATTACATCTAGCCTTGTTCCTTCTGTAGTTGAATGTGTGAAAACTGAACCTATTTACCGAGTACCGGTTCCAAGTTTTAACCACTCGCAAAGGACCGTATGTCAAACTTCTAACCAAATCATATTGTATGTCTAAGGCAACTACATGATCCTTAAGCCACTTAGGAAACTGTTCCTCATGCTTACTCTAAACATCATCAGCATTCACATCAGGGTTTGCAGCCACATATTCGGTTACAAATTGCTTCTCATAAGGCTCTAAAATCTCACAATTGGAAAGTAGGTAAATGTGAGCTCGGTTGTACTCTTTCTCATCTAGCATCCTAGAACCCTCAACACATGATGTTCCTTCCTTGTCCTTCTTTGAAAAAAATCGGGTATAGTAGGATCAATTGACACGGACTGTTCTAGGTTCAGATTCTTGGTTTTTGTTTAGACATCTTTCTCGAAGTAGTGGAAGCAAAAGTTTGCAATCTCTTATGTAAAATATGCATTACAAATAGAACCCTCTACCCTAGCCTTATTACCAATTTTCTTCTTCAAATGATTAAGGTACCTATATACAGATCCAACTATACCGGACAGGTCCTCCAACCTTAGCTTCGTAGGGCAGGTGGACCGGTAGATGCTCTATGAAGTTAAAGAATGACGGTGGGAAGATCATCTCAAGTTTGCATAGTATCAGTGGAATTTGATCCTCCAGCCGAGTCATGTCCTCAATTGATGCAGTAGAAAAACACAAATCTCGGAAAAACTGAGATATCTCAGTTATAGAATTCCACACCTTCGGTGGCAGAAGCTGCTTTAGTGATACTGGTAGTAACCTCTTCATGAAGACGTGGCAGTCATGACTCTTTAACCCTTGGAGCTTTAGATTCTTAAGATCAACATAGTGTTTGAAGTCGGAGGCGTACCCATCATGGAACTTCAACTTCTCTACCCACTCCAACAACGCCTTATTGTCAAGGCTATACACGGCTCTCGGTTTGGATCCATCCCGGGGTTATGTGAAATTGAGGATGGTCACAAAAAAATTTTAGATCTCGCCGGGAGCCTGTAGTGTCACAACTCTTCCCCTCCACATCCATCACAGTGTAGATCAACTGCTCAAAAAAAAAATCTATGTGCATCACATCTAAATTGTGACGAAGTAACAAAGTACTCAAATATGGTAGGTCAAAGAATATGCTACGTTTAAACCAACCATTTTTCAACTTTTTCAGATCTTTGAACTCCTGCTCGGTTCCGTTAACAATGGACGGGCACTCGGAAATCAACTCCCATATTTCATCTCCTGGGAGTCGATCAGGTGCGTCATCAAGCACAACCTCACCCTTCTTGAATGCCTTCTTGTTCTTCCTATATGGGTGACCTTCTGGTAGAAACTATCTATAACAGTCAAACCAACTAATTTTACTAGAATTTGGAAGATAAAAAGATTTGCTCTCATCCATACAACACGGACATGCTTTCTAACCCGCAGTAGACCACCCCGAGAGCATACCATATGCGGGGAAGTCGTTTATAGTCCACAACAAAGCTGCTTTCAGCTGAAAGTTGTCTCAAAGAGACATCATAAGTTTCCACCCCTAGTTCCCACAGTTGTTTCAATTCCTCAATAACAGGTTGTAAGTAAACATCCAAATGATTTTTCGGATTTTTGGGGCCAGGGACAATAAGAGATAGGAAGATGAAAGGCTGCTTCAAACACAACCAAGGAGGTAGGTTATAAGGTGTGATCATCACAGGCCAGCAAGAGTACGACTTACCAAATTGGTCGAAAGGTGCAAATCCATCAGTAAACAACCCAAGCCTTACATTTCGGGGTTCTAATGCAAAGTGGGGATGTAGTCTATCGAAACGCTTCCACTCCTCACCATCACTCGGACGACACATCTTCCCTGGTACCCTAATGTCCTCCTCGTGCCACCTCATTTACATGGCTATGGTTCTTGTTGCATACAATTTTTGAAGTCTAGGTGCAATGGAGAAGTACGTAAGCTGACTGATTAGGATCGGTTTCTTACCCCCTATCACCCATTTTCCCTTTTCTACCCCTCAAAACAATATCCCCCTCAACCGTCTTATACCTACACTTACCACATCTCCTACATTCATCAAGCACCGCATCATCCTTCCAAAATAACATGCATCCATCTGGACAAGCATCTATCTTTTGATGCGGGAGTTAAAGACCTTTCACAACTTTTTTTGTTGTGTAGAATGTTCGGGTCATGATATTGTCTTTTGGGATGACTCTCTCAACCAAGGTAGCAACACCATCGACACAAGCAAATGGTAGGTTGAACTCAAATTTAAGAGTAACTACCATAGAAGCGACTTCTAACAAAGTCACATCGCACCCTTCAGATAACGGTTTCTCCTAAGCGTTCAACATGTTGAAAAATGCCTTTGCTCGTGGGTTAGGCTCTTGTGGGTTAGGTGAGTCTTGTGGGTTAGGTGAGTCGTCATTCCTATATGTGTAATCGTTACCAAACAAGTTACACTCCACAATGTCAACTATCATACCTCTCACCCCTCCCCCCCTCATTTTGTCGGATCTCGGGTTCCTCAGACTGAGAGGGCTCACCATAATGACCTCAAAAAAGTTTAGGTTCTTGCATTTAGTACATGGACACCTAACTTCCCCCTTCGATGCATAGTCAAGTGATTGTTTAGCAACCTCCACAAATGATTTAACACCCCTCAAAAATTCGACGGTGGGACATCTTTTCTTATCAAGTCTTCCCTCATACATCCATTTCCGTTCAATTCTCTTCATTTTCTATGTTAAAAAAATATATATAACAAATTAAATTGAATTTCCCTAACTTAATTTAGCACTAACTAAACCCAAATTTAATCACCATTTAATCACAAATCACAAATTACTCAAACTGAATTTCCTCAATTTAATCACAAATTATTCAAAGTAAACCCAAATGTATTATTAATTTAGAACTGACCTTAACGTATTTATACTAACAAATTACTCAAACTAAACCCAATTCTCACAAATTCATCACAACATCAATACCGCTTACCCTAAGGTTACACCAACAATCTACCTAATCAAAATTGGGCTGAACTAATGGGCAGACAAACTATGTAAGTCAATTGAGACATAAGCAACATTAACTATCAAACTAGCAATAATAACTGAAATAAATAAAAAATTACAAACATTAAACTGATATATATATATATATATATATATAAAAATTAAAGTTGAATTTCCCTAAACTTAATTTAGAACTAACTAAACCCAAATGTAATCACAATTTAATCACAAATTACTCAAACTTAATTTTCCTAACTTAATTTCCTCAATTTAATCACAAATTACTCAAACTAAACCCAAATGTATTACTGTAGAATTGACCTTAACATATTTATACTAACAAATTACTCAAACCAAATCCAGTTTAATCACATTCTCACCGAATTCATCACAACATCAATACCGTAAACCCTAAGCTTATATCAAACTAATGGGCAAAACTAATCTACCTAATCAAAATTGGGCTAAACTAATGGGCAAACAAACAATGCAACTCAAGTGACCTAAACAATATTAACTATCGAACTAGCAATAATAACTGAAATAAATCAAAAATAACAAACATTATAATGAATAAGAAGTAATTAAAGTAAGAAAAACATACCGTAAATTAGGAAGAAGAAGAAGAAAAAATAGAGGAGAGGACGCAGGGTTGTGAGGTAAAGAGAAGTTAGAGAGTGAAAAGTTTTTTGAAGTATGAATGAGGCGAGGGGGGTCGGCTAACATTTGAAGCGAGTTGGGCAAACGGGCGTCTTACAGTGAACGCTCGAAAAAAAATTCTGAAACACACCTGGCGTCCGCTAGTGGACGCTCGCCTAACCCAATTGGCGTCCGCTAGTGGACGCCGTTAAGGCCCAAATGGCGTCCGCCAGCAGACGTCCGTCTGCCTAAATTTTTTACTCCCCCAATTTTGTCGGACGCCATATTTGGTGTCCGACAGTGGACGCCCGTTTTTTGATGCAGATGCCATTTAGGCTTCCGTACGCCCAGGACACCCATCAGGTGGACGCGCGGGGCTGGTTTTCTTGTAGTATATTTGCGACGGATTTGCGATGGAGAGTTTGACGTAAAATATGTTTGACCAAGGCCTTGACCCCTTGCATCGACGTCGGATTATCCGACGCTAATCCGACGCAAATATATGTCCATCGGATTGTCTGGCGCACACTGAACCCTTTGCGACGACAATTTGCGGCAGAATCGTTGCGTCGATAAATCTGACACAAAGTATAATTTGCTTCAAATTATTAGGTATTTGCATCGGATTTATCCGCCGAAATTCGACCTATTTTTTTGTAGTGTAATAACCTGTATTTGACACGAAAACCCGACCCGAAACCCGTATTTTCCAAACCTGGAATACATCTTACCTGTATTTTACCTGATCCTGAAATCTCACCGCCCCAACCCGTTTGATAGGTCTAAATGCAATATATGCCATTTCAGCTCAAGTGGTCAGCGCTCCATTATTACGACCGAGAAGTTGGGGGTTCGATTCTCACATTCGATGTAGTGCGCTCTTCTCTGGACAAAAAAAAATCATATGTTTGAACTGAAAGTGAACTGTTTTGAAAATGTTCACGAAAATATTAGTTTGATTAAGGTTATGGAGTATTACTTATAATCAGTTAGGAGTTCGTATTCTAGAGTGTGTATCTTTTGATGCCAAGTTTATTACTTATGATGTCATCGAAGATACAAAGCTCACTAAATTGAGACCGTGTTGTGGCAAGCTATCATCCTTTATCTCTTCAACAATTAATGTTGATCCTAATCTCAAACGACATGGGTGTGGTGTTGCTATATCGTAGTATGATCTGAAATCTGTTGTTGTTGTAGCATTTGTCTTCATCAACATTTCCATCAAAGACTCGAATTAAAGCTTTTGCTACTGTCATTTGAATAACGTCTCTCTTCAAAAGTATTTAACGTAATTAATTGCATTGACTTATGTAGTGATATATAGTAAAATGAATAACATGTTCTTAAAAAAAGTTGTTGTCGATTCATGTAATTACCTCTTTATCAACCAATAATATCTTTAGAGATACATAGCCTTCTACATCCTTGTTTTTTTTTTTTTTTTTTTTTTTTTTTTTTTTTGCATTTTCGAACAATTCTTTCTTTCAAATGATGGGCACCAATACTCCTCTTTTTAGCTTACTAATTAGTACTCCCTCTGAGTTCTTATCATTGGCACGTATTTCTTTTTGGGTTGAGTTCGATCTTTTACTCACTTTCCATTTTAGGCCATAAATGTGTGGTTCACAATTACCCACTCATTTATCTCTCTTTCTTCTTCTTTTTTAAACCACACATTTTCCCTTTCTTATTTTTCATCCCAAAAGCAAATGGGTCAATTATAGGAAATCGGAGGTATTATTTTTTTTGGTCGCTGGTAACATTTTGATACTAATTTTCTTGGTGTTTTGAATGAAAAGTACTACTGTTAACCAGGGTATTTTATACCTTAAGAAATGTGGTTTTTTTTGTGGGTTCATGGGTAGTTACTGATGTTAGTTTTTGAGAAGTTAATAATATTAGTAGGAGTCATGGGTCATTGGTAGTTAACTACAGAAGTCAACATATTTAGCTGTTACTTTTATGTTATTGATCTTTATTTAGCAGTTAATATAGTTAATGATATTAGTGAGGGTCATGGGTCATGGGTCATGAGTAGTTAACTTCAAAAGTTAATTTATTTAGCTGTTATTTTTATGTTACTGATCTTTATTTAGCAGTTAATATCATCATTATTTTTAGGATGATTTTTGTTAATATGGTTTTTGTTCATGCAGATTGGGATTGACGATGATGAATATCAATTTATACAATTTGACAAAAAATTACTTTGTAGTTACATTTTGTCACCCCGGCGTTATTGATTTGGCGGGTATAGATAAAACATGAGTTACATTTATGTCACCATAATAAATTTGGAGCGACGGCAACTCGTAATCGAAAAAAAAAATTAAGTTAAAACGTCTGGTAGCTTACGTGTTGTCACCCTAATAAAGATGAAAAGGTCGCAGCCGTAGTTATTACAAGTTATAATTTAACAGTTTTGAAATTCTCGATGACGATTGATTTCTTTACAGATCTAAGAGAATTAATTTATATCACATTGTACATAGTACATTTTATCTTTAATATTTATTGTCATATTTATATTTTCCTTTGTAATTTTTAATATAATGTATTAGAAATTATGCTACATTATTTTTAACTTTGGGCCTATTTATTTAGTTTATTAATGTATAAATTGGGAATATTTCTTAATTACTTAAGTTAGAGTAAAAGTTATTTGTAAAATTTTCATTTCATAGTATGTGAAAGAAAGTGTGTAACCAAAATAAATGATGATATTGTTATTAAGCAAAATAAATAAATAAACATATTAAAGAATAGTTTTTTCAAAGTGATGTCATCATGAGATCAATCTATACCATTTCTTCATTAACTGCTGATGTTACCTACACTACAATGGTTGTTCTTTTAATAAATAAATAAAAAGATTCATTAATGACTGTTTAAAATTGCCACATTTAAGTAATATATGTGAGAAGTATTATAATGAAACAAGACAACCATTTAAAACCGGAATGAGTATATTTTAACAAATAATTGAGTGTTTTATAATGTGACATTAACATATCGATCATAAGAATATAGATATTTATTAAAAATATTTTTTTTTTGCAAGAAAGTATCTAGTGTTATTGATTCATTCAGAGAAAGGAGATTCAAGGAGTATCTAGGTCATACAAAAATATTACTCCCTTCATCCAAAATTAAACTTCACATCACATATGATGCAAAAGTTAAGAAGAGAGATAATATGTGGTGGAAAATGAAAGTTTGAGAAAGATGTGGGGTCAGAAAATATAATAACCATAAATATGAGACAAATGAGGAAAGATTACAAGTATCTTTATCTTTACGATTTTTCTAACGTGTGCCCAGTGGGCACACGTTAATAGCTTAATTAAAGCAAGTTTAATCAGAATATTGTGCAAGTATGGAAAATATAACTTGCTATTACAATTTCTCATGATATTATCCTACTTAAAGTTGCTTTAATTAGGTTATTAACGTGTGCCCAGTGGGCACACGTTAGAAAAACCGTTATCTTTATTATATAAAAGATGAGACCAAAGCAGCCCACGTGGCGCAGTCTCATCTCTCCATTTCTTCTTCCAAGACCTCTCATCGCATCTTCTAAAAACATCCTAATTTATACAGAATTTGCAGCTTTAATCCTCAAAGTTTCACTAAATTACTCATTAATCCCTAAGCTCTTAATTTTCATCTTTATTATATAAAAGATGAGACCAAAGCAGCCCACGTGGCGCAGTCTCATCTCTCCATTTCTTCTTCCAAGACCTCTCATCGCATCTTCTAAAAATATCCTAATTCATACAGAATTTGCAGTTTTAATCCTCAAAGTTTCACTAAATTACTCATTAATCCCTAAGATCTTAATTTTCATTAAATAGCAAAAAAAATCTTTACTCTTAATACAAATACAATTTTGTATTATATTGATTTATTTAACACAAAAAAAGTGCGGAACAAATTTATTATACGAGTATTTAGAAAATATTATACGAGTAATATTACGGAACAAATTTATTGTGATACAAATATTATACGAGTATTTAGATTATATTACGGAACAACTTTTGGTATACAGATATTGATACAGAATTGAAAAAATTACGTAAATCTTTTTAAAATTTTGGCTAAAAATGTTTTTTATCATTTAAAAAATTGCGTAAATCTTTTAATTTTAAAATGTAGTTTGTAGTTTATCAAAACATTTTGAGAACATATCTTTAAGTTTATTGAATTAATAGTTTATCGAGTTAATGTCACCAATATTTCCTATATCGAATTAATACCGTATTATTGTTTCTCTGAAATTATATTCTGCTAAATTGATAAAAAAAATATACGAATATATCGTCTATGTACAAAATATACAAATATACAATTATCTACGGTATCTTTCAAAATTATCGTAATTTAGGAAGATAATCATCATATATTACATTAATACTACAATTTTTGTAAAATTACGAAACTAATGGAGCATATTTTTCATTAATACGTTCAAACTTCTCATCAAATTATATTATCTCATTTAAGGTAGCTATGGTTTAGAATCTTTGAATTTGATATACATGTATTTACGGCAGATTTTTAAATTGATACAAAATTTGCGATTATGTAGATTTTTTAAAATACCGGAACTCTTTTTCTTACGGTATGTATTGAAAATTGATACAAAAACTAATACAATTTTTTTAATTGTTTCATTAAATCTTTCATTATTAATACTGAATATAAAATCGTACCCAAAACTTATGCAATATTATTTACTGAATATAGATAAGTGTATAATTGTACACAGCAAGTTTCATGAAAACATCATTATTTTAAAGTCCTCATACATTTTCATTCTCCCACCAAATTTTTCATTCCCATAAAACTCTTTATTTCCCCCATAATTTTCTATTCCCTTTACATTTTTTCCCCTTCCCAACTCTTCCTTCTCCTTAAGAATTATTAAAAATATCTACAATTTTCGTCATCTATTATTAATTCATTTAAACTTTCAATCATCTATTATTTTAATCATTCTATCATGAATTTATATATTTTTTATCCTAGAGTAATGATTTTTTATTTTTTTTTCGGTTTATAGTGATTTGCAGAACTAATCAAGATCAGAATAAATGGTTACTGCGAATTATTGTGAGTTGCTACTTCTAATTGTTTTGGTAAAACATGAGTTCACAATTTAAGATGAGTCTAATCATCTACTCCATATAGTTTTGTACTCATCTACAATTTTCTCTTTTAATTGCTAATAAAAGATAGTTTTTTGATAAAAGCAGGTTGAAAATAATGCCGGAGACGAAGGGTCATGAATTACTAAAAAATCAAGGTTTGAAATTTTCACTTCGAGTTTGATACTTTTATTTAAATATAATCATCGATTAACAACGACTCTCTCAATGATTTTAAATTTTTTTAATGAACAGAAAACTGGAAAATTTATTTGAGGAAATAAGAACCTCTTTAATTTAAGAGAGTTAAAGAGGTTTATTTTTAATTTTTTTGGGTTTAAAGTAAAGAAAAAACAGAGAATTTGACTAGAAATTTTTTGACGTTTTTAATTTCAAATTTTAAAATATTTTAATTTATAAATTTTTTGACGTTTTTGATTTTGAATTTTTTGACCTTTTTTAATGTAGTATTTTATTTTTTGATGTTTTTAATTTTTTTTGAATTTTGGACGTTTTTAATTTACTATTTTTTTTTTGACGTTTTTAACTTTTGACTTTTTCTACCTTTACATGGAGTAGTATTTTAATTTTAGAATTTTTTTGACGTTTTTAATTTAGAATTTAGAATTTTAAAGTATTGTCACACGCTTATGATTTTTGCGTTCATTGACTCATTTCAAAGTTAATCAATAGAAAATTCAATCCTAAGATACTTACAGAAATGAAAAGCTTAGATTTATGATCGTTGACTCATTTCTAAATCGGGTTTGCCCAATTGTTGTTTTGCAGGCAGATAATAAGCGAAGAAAGAGATAAGCAACGATCTCAACCTTGCAAAACTTAAGATCGAGTTCGAATTCGTGTCGTAAATAATGCAGTATATTAGACGTAAATAAAATTTGTTATATTCGATCGTTTCAGACTCCTTTATTCTCAAGCGAGTCATAATTTTTTGCATAATTGTGCTTTTTTAGAATTAAGCACGATTTTGTTTTCCTTTGTTTCACTACATTGTACTCCGTATATGAATCAGATTTTGAATTTATATTGAAGTATAATGATTATGTTAGTTCATCTTTATTTCTAATTTTTATTTTAATTTAAACCGTTTTTGTAATTATATTCATTACTCTGTTTTAACCCGCTTTATTATGATTAATTAATTATTAGTAATTGTTCCATATCAAATTGTACTCCCAAATAATTAATTATTAGTAATCGTTCCGAATTTTATTAAAAGTAAATAAGTTCTGTAATTCTTAATAAAATCATTACGTTCAACGTCTGCTAAAACGATTATCTATCAACCCCGTGATTTTATCACGGGTTTTAGACTAGTGATGTTTAAAGTGGACAACTAAAAAAGAAAATTAGTAAGTTATAAAATGGATAGAGGGAAAAGGGAATACTCTCCAATAATCAAAATTAAGCTTAGCTCATCGCCTCAACTAATTTTTGATGACGTTTCCGTCTAATTCTATGAAATAGGTGTATACTTGTCTCATACTTGATACTCTTGGCAAGTACCTCAGGTAAACCTTCTCGACCATGAAGAATGCACCAATTCCTCTCCCTCCAAATTGAGTAAACTGTGGAAGCGAGGCTAGTTCGAAACCAAAAAGTTTTCCAATGTCTCTTATGCCTTATTCCATCAATCCAAAGCATTTCATCGTACAATCTATCTTCCCTTCCCGGCACTCCAATCCAATCTTTTATATTAGGACAGACGACTCTGAGTACGAACATCGAAAGAATAAGTGGTTGTGGTTCTCCTGATTGCACTTGTACAAAGCACACACTTGTTTACCAAATAAAGTCCTCTCGATGTGATGTATCAACCATAGCTAGACACGATGCGATTTTATTATTAAACTTATTAATGACTAAAATTGCGAAAGGTCGGGTTGAGTTGACTTACCAAAACAAAGTCAAACTAGAACGAGGGAAACAATAGGGCACTATATTCGATACTTCAAAAAGACATGTCAAATGCAAATACTTGGTTGATTTCCAAAAAAAAGGGTTAGAAATAACAAAAACACAAACTCCTACTTGACAGTCTAACGAAATTTTTAATGCGAGAGATCTCACATAAGATATAATTGCTGAATTGGTAACTACCTCTGCACTAAATTGGTAAATCAAAGGCAAATAAATAAACGAGACGAATGGAGTAACAAATAAGAAAAAGAAAAATAATTGATCATTTCCATGTAATCAATTACTAGATGATAAACTTGAAGCGAAAAATAAGAATGAAAGTTGCACATTATACCTGAATAGACAATGCTCTTTTTAGAAAGTCAAGTGCATGTCCTTATCTAAGATACCTTAACCCGAAGAAGCTGAAACAATTATGAAAGAAATACATTCCGGAGACTGTGGAAATCATACAGGTGGTCGAAACATAGCTAGAAAGGTACTCAGAACATGTTATTTTTTGCCTACTTTGAGACAAGATTGTGTCAGGTTTGCAGTAACTTGTGAACCTTGCCAAAAACACGCTCCTGTGGTCCATCAACCCTCTGAACTTCTTCACTCCATATCAGCACCTTGGTCATTCATGAAGTGGGGAATGGACATAGTAGGCAAGCTACCACAAGCTCCGAGGCAAAAAGTCTTCATGCTAGCCATGAGAGACTACTTCTCCAAGTGGATAGAGGTTGATTTTAGTGCTCAAGTTACTGAAAAACACGTAATCTCATTCAGAAAACAGAACATCATAATCAGATACAGAATACCAACTGAGATAGTTTGTGACAATGGAAGCCACTTTATTGGTAAGAAAACAACCGCCTTCTGCAGGGCTTGGAATATTGATCTAGTCACATCTTCACCTAGATATCCTAAAGCGAATGGGCAAGCTGAGTCGAACAACAAGATAGTCATCAATTGTCTAAAGAAGAAGCTAACCGAGAAGAAAGGTAGATAGGCTGAGAACTACCTTTAGTACTTTGGGGTGATAGAATTACGCCTAAAACGTCAACAGGCCAAACACCAAACACCATTTTCACCGGTTTATGGATGTGAAGCAGACATACCTCCTGAAGCACAAGTGGCTACCTTGAGATACTGTTTAAATACTCTAGAAACAAATGGAGAATTGCTAGCTGACTCTTTAGACCTGACTGAAGAACTAAACGATGAAGCACATCTTACCACCATAGTATAGCAAAGACTTGCCGCAAACATGTAAGGATAAGGACTTTAAAAGTGGGAGATTTAGTACATAGGAAGGTTTTCCCTAATACTCCCTCCGGACACAATTTATCGCCCCGCTTTCCTTATTTGGAAGGTTTTTATTTTTTGCCCCACTTCTCCACTTTTCCTTTTCTATCTTACACTTTTACCATATTATCCCTCTTTCTAACCTTTATTTACCAGAAATGCCATTGAATTTTACACTTTAAGGTCCACCATTCATTTCTTTACCATTTTATATTCATTTTTCACTACTCTACCATCATTTTTTACCATTTTATATTCCTTCCTTATTTTACGTGCAAAAGTGAGCGGGGCAATAAATAATGACCGGAGGGAGTACTAAAGATATGAAAGCACGAAAACTAGCCGCAAATTGGAAAGGCCCCTATCTAATAGAATCAATCGCTGGAAAAGGTGCATACGGACTTATGACATTGGAGGGCCACTTAATTGAGAGACCTTGGAACATTTTCATTTGAGACATTACAAGATATGACTACACAATGTCATTTCATTGTACCAAAACATCATCAAGCAATTATGGGTCAAGTTAAGCAACATCCCCACACCCTACGTTCATTACTTAATAGATTAAAAACACCTCATGCTTAAAACGTCTAAAAAGAGAAGTCACTACAAGGTCACCCAACTTGCAAAACAAACATGCTGACAAAAAAGAACTCAAGCATACTTGATAAAAATCCTTACAAAAGCAAACAAGGAGGGCATACTTCCCAAGAAACAAACCAATGTCTTAACGTACTAGGAAATGAAAACAATATTTTATAAGCCATCAACAGCCAGTATTAACTTTATCCTTCTTCTCTTGTGATTCAAGGTTGCCCTTCAGGACAGGAGCTTTGTCCTAAGAAGTTGTCTCAGTTCCTTTTAAAACACTACCTGGAAAAAGACGAAGGAAAAACATCAATTTCCTCAGCCAAATTCCAAGATCTAGAGTACCTACTTTCAACAGGAGTCTTGAGCATACCACTCCTAGTTCTTAAAGTCCATTAGGTAGCCAGATCTGTCTGCTCAGATTTAAAGTAGAAAGTTGGACTTCAATATCAAAAATATGTGCCTTGTAACTATCCAGCTTACTGCGCAGAGATTCCTTTTCATCAACTAGTTTAGCCTTTTCATCATTAAGAACCTTCAAGTCTGAGTCTTTCTCAGTAATTTCAGTAACCCTTAGCTGGAGGTCTGCAAACAAAAAATCAAAAGCGCAACCTTTTTCAAACACCACATGACCCAGGGAAGCCAGAGCATTCATAGTTTACAAATAGAGCATTTATGAGAAACAATCGACATAAAATCTACAAAATAATATATAAGAATACATACCTGCAAAGAACTACTCAAAGCATGATAAGCTAAACCAAGAAAATTCACTTCATTTGCATAAGAAGGAGATGCCATATTAGAAACAAGTCGCACAAGTTTCTCTCCATTTGAAAGATCCGCCTTGTCCAGACTTCCTGTGACAACCTGGAACTTGGGAAGGTCACCTAAGTTCATGCCAGAAGAAGCAGCACCATTACGTTTTTTACATGGTAGAAAAGCATTAGAACTAGCCGAGTCCATTCTAGAGGGACTAGAAACCTCATTCTCGCGAATAAAATGAAGAAGTCTTTCCATATGATGTTGCTCCTCCTTAACTTTATAAATTTGAGACAAAACCATATCCATGGTAGCACGCTTGCAACTAGTAAAAGAAGGAGTTGTTTGCACAGATCTGTTAGGAATTAATGCAGGGATAGCAGTGTAGACACCCAGATTTGGAACCTGGTGGCTGCAGAAATTCCCAACAAACACCCGATGACGATAGGACTGCAACGCGACGCGGGTTCGCGGTGCTTTAGATAGTTTTTCTATAGAACGGACCAAATAAGTTATTCAGGCAAAATAAACTAACATGATGGCAGCCTTAGTCGCGTCGTTACGATCGCATAGACACTAATTAGAGTCAATTCCGACACCAGGACTCCGAGTCGGTCCCGAAACTCGAACCGAGTCAGCACCGCGCTAAGCGATCCTCGGGATAAACACCCGAGGCCCATTAAACCCAGGCCCTAAGTTACTAATCATACACCCGTCTCTCAGTTTTGGAAAGTATCAAAATCGTATCTTCAAAACTCCAACTGCCCCGCCTCACGCGCCTAAGAATCCCCACGCCTGAGCCCAGGCGCCTGAGACCAGGCGCCTGAGACCCTGGTGCGCCTCAGCTCACGCGCCTATATGGGCAACGAGGGCCGAAAACAACTATAAATACCCCCCTTCACGGCCTCATTTACACACAACTCAACTCTCTCTTCTCCCTCTTAACTCTCGCTAAGGGCTCGCACTCCGAAACCCGAGGCAAACGATCCACTCGATCGTAGTTCCGATAAATAAAATAAAAGCGAAATTGACGCTACTCCTCACCTTCGAGCACTCCACTCGATACCGAGGTACCTGTGATCGACTAACTCAAAACTAGCACCCGGGTTCTGCCGAATTAGCCGCAGAACTAGTCCTTAGCAACGAAACTCTGCCGGAGTAGCCGCGGGAAGGTCAAACGGTAACGGAGTGATATGGCTAAAGTCGTATTACCAAATCAAGATTATCCTAATACTACTAACAAGATAGTCAGTGGTAAGTAGGGTATCGTATCCGCAGGGAGAAGGTCAAACTGTTAGAAGCTATGGCGATTCTTAATTGCTCAAACGGTTGGTTTGATTGATTTAACTAAAGCTAGAAGTACGTAAACAAAATATGAATTAATCAATTAAAGGAAAATCTAGGGCTATGGGTTCACAATGAGCAGACAAATGATCATGCAAGAATAATCGATAAACACACAAACATGCTAGTTGGCTATAATACGTCCTCTCGGATCGAAATCAACTTAGGAAGACACTAACGGGCTCTCGCTACTTATTAGGCTTCCTACCGAATCACATGCGGGTCTAATCTCAACTCGGCTCTCGCACATGAACTGAAATTTTCCTAGTTCGATTAACAAGTTGTGGCCTTTAACAAATTAATCGTCTTTTAGAGCATGTTAACAAGGCACTAGCATATATATGAATTCATCAAATATTCAATAAGAACTTAAATTCTACCCATCGATCCCCCTTGACCCTAGTAACGGAATTAGCTACTCATAATTAAATTCACACAAAATAAACAATTCATAATGAAGTGCATAATAATTGATATGGAAAAAGAAAAACTAATAAAATCGATAGTAGAAATGAAAATAGACAATCAAGAACATAAAAGATGAATAAGAATTGAAATGATTACCGATTGGAAATTGTAGCAAGAACAAGAACAAATCTTCCCACTATAGAATGAAAAGAGTAATATTATTCTAATACTAGGCTTAGGGTTCTTAGGAAATGAAAAAGGTACGTTCCAATCTAATACAAGGCATTTCCATATAGCAAAAGAAAGAAGAAGCTGAAAAGACACTACAGTTATGTCGTCCCGAATCGGGATGGGGTCCGTCCCGAATCGGGATTAAAGTCGTCCTATGGGATGAGGATCGTCCCGATTCGGGATAGCTGAAAAATCCATAATTGCTCAATTTTCTTCATTTTGCCGTGAGTGAGGCAATAAGGACGGCGTCCATCCCTAGGGACGGACCTCGGGACCAACAAAAAGGACTCCTCTAGTCTTCTAAACTTCATGATATGGTTCCATCTTGACTCGGGATCACTTCATGACATCCACGCAACCTCGATAGAAACACCTAGCTTGTGGATAAATTGTCACCGACCTCCATGTGAGCTACGATGAAAGGGAAAAGGCGCCCATATCACCTATTTCCTACAAAACCAACAAACCTCTGCAAAACACACTAGAGGAGAAGATTAGTACAGTTCCCAAAACCGCTCCTAAGAGCGCATTTAACACGATAAATACATGGGAAAATGAGGGTAAACACATATAAAATATCAACACATCAAAATCCCCCAAACCGTACTCTTGCTTGGCCTCAAGCAAGCATCGTCAAACATGACAAAACAAGAGCGGTGAACAAAACTAAATATCCCCGAAATGACAAATCCCATTGACAAGCTCTAGCAAGTTCACAATTCAATCTCAATTCAAGCCCGAGATGCAAGATAAACACACATGGTTTAGAATTACATGGCAAAAATATGAGGAAAACAAGTACTAAGACATTTCAACTCTTGCATGATCCTTATTGATATCGGACTCCTCACGGGTTCACTCTTCACTCATTTTGTGAACGGGTAGTATATTGTGAGAACACTCACCTACTACAACTCATAAGAATGTGCCCGCGATGTAGGATGGTAAATATTCCCAATTCCGTTGACAATTTATCACAATTTGCAAAGAAGAAGCTAAGAAAAGGACAAGAGAAGGCTCGGGTGAAGGGTAGAAGGTGGACAAACGTTATGGACATGAGTAGCTAAAGGTTAAACTAACAACAATCCAAACGCGCTAAGAATGCTCAAACCACGGCAAACACCACTTAGACATTATTACATCAATACAAAACAACAAATGTATCGAATATAACTTCAACTAACATAACTTCCCAATTCAATAACAACTAGTTTTGACCCGTGCAAATTGCACGGATGACATTAAAAAGATAAATAATGTCATGGACAAAAAATGCTTTGTTTTAATAAATACAATCTAATCTAATTTAAATCTACGTAAATAATGCATACAGCGAAATATGCTCGACAATTCTAAATAAATTTGACAGACATCATATTACATGTGACCATTATCACCTTTGTAACAATATCAGCATGAGGATAATCAATGAAGTACTATATAAACTATAAACAAATATTTTACAGATGTGTTGTCGAAAATTTGTTATATAGTTGTCATTCAAAGTTGAGGTGACATTGAAGCAGCGTAATTGAAATCAATAACGACATAATTGGAAATTTAAATAAAACTACCCAAAATTCATTACAAATATTAAAACACTTGTTGGTCAAAAACATTAGTAATAGTGTTAGAAGCGCGCTTCTCGCTATCGTAATTAAGAATCTTCAAACCGCGCTTGTTAGTGACTCTTTCTATATATGCAACATATAGGTGACCATGGGTAAAAACAGGCCGGGTTTGACCATGAGTAAAAGGAACAACAAAACCTCCAAAATCCACATAAACGTGACCACAATACCAAATCCGTAATGCAAAATTCATACATCCCTGAAAAAACATACTCTAAAGAAACAAATTTAGTACATTCTACGGAGTACAAAGTAACACAAAAATGAAAATCAACGTAAGTCTCTCCCTCAAGAGTTACCCCAAAGCAACATATGGAGATTGGATTGAGATCGCTTTAGGGCTCACACCTACAAAATTGATGGACATTTGTTACATGTTCCTACATGAATTGGTTTCGAAAATGGTAACAACTATTTCAAAGCAAAAAGAGAACAACTTGTATAAACCAAAGAAAGAACATGCCGGATAACAATGTTTGCTTCTCCTTCATTGTAGAATGATCCAGTGTAAGTTGGATCCATTTGCTCCTCACAATTTACAAATAAACTTCCATAAGGCAATCTTGTATCTAGTAACAGTAATGGGAACTGTGTTATCCATGAGTAATGTTATCCATAAGGCAATCTTGGTCGCATTAAGACCATGTCACAAAAAATAAGTCAAGAATCCTTACCAAAACTCTTTTCCAATCACTGTTATTATGGCCCTCCCGAATGATATCTCGTGTTCGAGTCCAATAGATACGATAATTCATTAAGAGTCATTGAGAGACAAAGGTATGATACCGTGAGTTTCGACTAAAGATAACAAAAAAAAATTGATTCAAATATAAATTCAACAATCATAGACATTATACACTAATATTAATTCTGAAAAAGAGTGTGTAAGGTATCAAACCATACATGGTTTCAAAAAAAATACTTCAAACCATCTCAGTATTCAATTAATCAAGCATGATAAAGACTTTAGCATTTATATATTGTCCTGAAGCTGGTCCAATACACACATAAATATATTTACTCACGAACGTAAACAAAAACAACTTACTATACTACACTACAAAGATTTTTAATTAAGTTAGTACCCACTGTTTGTAAGTTCGTACCTGCTTGCCTACAACATTTTCAAACACGATTTGTAGAAGTTACAACACATAATTATTCATCCTCCACACAATATTGTTTGCAAGTGTATACTTAATAAAACAAAAAAAAGTCAATTATTTTTAGTTATAACTATATGAAATGTGATAGAAGATTAGTGGAGTGGAGAAATGAAAAAGCTTAATGTGATTATCACGAAGCCTTGGATCGGTAATAACAAAGCTCCTTTCAATACGTTCCAGTGTAGTGGCAAGATCAATACCCTTTCTAATTTCTCTTCTCCGTATTTGGCCATCCACACTATCAGGCCTCCCATTGTCATTATAATCATTGTCCTCGCTAAATTGTTGTCAATAGGTTCTTCATCATCAATGACTTCACTTGGCTTGCTTTTCTTCAACATCATAAAACACAATCACAATGTCAACTTTTGACAAATAGCATGTAGCTTTGGTGGTAGAGTCATCGAAAGGTTAACATGTGCATGACTAATGACCATATATAAACCGTTTCTGGGTTTTAATAATCTTTTATTCTTTGTACCTTCGCCAATTTTTTTTTTTAATAAAACAAATCATATTTAAAAAAAATTATTATTATTATTTTATCTTTAATCACATTAATTTTTTTCTTAGTTTAAGTGTCATGTTCGAGTTCACAAACCCAAAAGAAACAAAGAAAATGAAAGTTTCCAAATTCAATAACATTGATTCAAGAATAATCTATATAAAAACATAAAAAGTCATTCCAAAGTGTTAGACTTTACAAGTTATTGACAAGTAGCACTACTAAAATGTTCAGAAAGTTAACCCATCAATATGTAGTTCATGTACTTTTATTAGTTGTAATTAATACTCCCTACAAAGTAATTACTATACATATTAGCATTTCCTACATTTTTACAATTTTTTTATATAAGTCGTGTTTAAAATTTTGATTACACAACTTTAATATCATACCATTTTAACAATTGAGATATCTTATTAATAAAATACTTACAGGTTAATTAGTTACTCCAGTACAAATTATGTATCATTTTTTGGTTTACGTTTTTATTCAATTTCATTGATATTTTTGGGGCTATGGTTTATTTTAATTTTATTTTTTTTACAGACGTTGTAACATCATTTTATAGATGAGAAAAAATATGAGTGGAACCATAAACTTCCTACAACGAGTTACAGAGTAAATTTTGGGTATTATTTTTAGATTTAGATTTAAGAGTTGTAATACTAAGATTTGCATAATTAATATTTTCCCATAAAACTAAAGTTTTGCAAATTAAAAGTACTATGGATAAGTACACCAAAAAATTATGTTAATTAACGCGAATATTTATCTAATATTCTCAAATTTATAAAGGTAATGTAGTCTTAGGTTATGATATTAGAATTATAAACACACAATTTTCATATAGATTTGGGTAGCATAAGTTGTCATGATATGTTACTACATAATTTATATTTACCTTACTTTTACACCATCTTAATTTTTGTCAAACAAAACAATAAAATATTGTTTGATTATTGTTCTTAGCTAGAAAAATAGATGAATCACAATTTATTATTCCATTAGATTATTATATGTCGATGTAGATAACAAGACGTCACGAGACTACAATGATATAAATACTCTCTTCCAACCGATTTCATACGTTTATAACTGTATATGTTGAGATTATATTGTTATATGAATTTGGAAGTATTACGATTAATATTCACATAAATAATGTTATTTGTTTATTCAGAACAAAGCACACGAATTACAATTTGCTCATGCACATAAGATTTTGCATACGAGTGCACACAACACGATGACAATTTTATTTAAGGTTAAGTTTACACAATTTACTTGAAATACACCCGTGATTTTCACGGGTAACGAAACTAGTTCACTTCAAGAAAAGATCAGAGCCCTCCATCAATACTCCTCACACGAAGTCTAATTGCAGTTATCATGTTAATCAAATTGTCGGTGACAGTTATTTTCCTTGTCAATGGTTAAACTCAAAAGTATGAAACAAAATAGCATGATCAATAAATGAAAAAAAAAATTAATAATCAGTAATTGAGTGAGGGGGATAGAAAAAAATTGTACGGATTACCTTGTAAAAATTGAAGGGCCAAAATTTCAAGCGGATATCCGGTTCAGCTCTCAGATCTAACGGGCCCGATTTCGGTTCGTCATCTGTTTTCTCCATCAAAAAGATGTTGCTGCAGTTGTTGTTACTGATAGACCGTATTTAGTGCGGGTCAGAAGTGTCGATTTAAGAGTATATTTGGTGACGTGATAATGATTTTGGGTTTAACTGAGTAGAATTCTCATTTTACGGTATTAATTGTAATTGAGAATAATTATGTGATTTAATTGATCATCGGGTTGCCAAATTGAAGCATGAAAGCCCAGAAGAAGCAACGGAACTGAAGAATCGACAGTCTTGCACAACTCGGATATTGAAAACGGAATTTGAGTCACTTTGGATTCTGTGACAACTTATTAGTTATTAGTATTATTATTTTATTTCATATTATTAATAGAGGTAAGTAATAAACTTACCTTAATTATTATTCCGTATTAGACCACTATTACTACCGAATTATTATTATTATTATTATTATTATTATTATTATTATTATTATTATTATTATTATTATTATTATTATTATTATTATTATTATTGAGTTTAACGTTACATAAGGAAGAAAAGGGAGAACTTGGAAGAACCCTAATTTTTCCGATTTCAAGTATGTATAACTAATTTCCTTTACTTAGATTCAAGCTTTTGAAGCACTTGATAATCGTTTGTGAGTTTGAATGTTTTAATTATTAATCTTGATTATTGTGAATTGCTTTGTTATTAAATTTATGAATGTTGTTATTGATTGCTAGGTGCGCAACTAGTATTTAATTGCATCGTTCTATCGTTAGTATCGTTAATTGAGTAGGATTTACTGATTAACTTTACATTAGTAACAACTAGGAATTAATATTGAACGAGATACGTTGATATTAGTACTTAGAAGCGATTCGTATAAATATCTAAGGCGCGACTGGATTGTACGTGCTATTTATTCTCTATCGAATTCTCAGATCTATACTGCTTCCGTCTAATTGAACCTAGAACTGGATTGTTTAGGTTGTTTTACGGTTAGGGTTAATTAAGAACGGGATTCGTTTTAGTTAATTATTCTTAAGAGAATTGGAATTTCATGTTCACGATAGAGTGGTCGAGATTATTAATTGAAACCGTCTTACGATGATCAATCGTTATTGAGTGTGGATTCGTGCTTGTGTCTAAGTTCTTTCTCATCATTTGATTTCTCAAGTTATTATATTATTTTACCTTTTAGTTAATTAATCATAAACCCCCCCTGGTTACTATGATCTTTAATTTGATTAGAGATTGATTGTTTTCGTCTACACTTAGTTAGCATAAATTCTTTATTCTGATTCCCTTGGGTTCGACCCTTATTTCTACTATACTACGTTTTAGTATCTAGATTTAAGTGTTTATAAATTAGTAATTTGAGGCATACGACTTTTGCTTGTCAAATTTTGCCGCCGTTGCCGGGGAATCGGTATTAATTATTTTTGTGCTTTTCTAGTGTAGTTTTTGATTTTCTGTTTATTATAGCTAATTTTTTTTTATTTTATTTTGTGTAGTTTATGTATAATACCCGTTCTTCTAACTTGAACCTCGAGCCTTTCGACTCAGAGATTGAACGTACTTTTCATAGGTCACGGAGAATCGGAGAGGGAGGAATAATTATCGGAACACAGGAATTCGAGGATTTAGAGTTTAATAACGATATTCTTGTTATTCCAGAAGTGAACGAAGTTTCTTCCGAATCCGAAGACGAGTCGTATACCATGGCCAACACGATTAAGCAGCTGACGACACCCGATCTCGCACAACAACCTTTGTGCATTACGTACCCACCATTCGGTGCGAATGCCACTTTCGAATTGAAGTCGGTTTGATCCATCAACTACCCACATTCCATGGCTTAAGCGATGAGGACCCTAACAAGCACTTGTCGGATTTTCATATTGTATGCTTGAGTATGAAACCGGCGTCCGTCACTGATGAGCAGCTTAAGCTAAGGGCTTTTCCCTTCTCATTGAAGGATTCTGCGAGAGATTGGTTATATTACTTGCCACCGGCAAGTATTGATACATGGGTGAAGATGAAGAAGGCGTTCCTTGAGAAGTACTTTCCGGCGTCTCGAGCCTCCCAATTGAAGAAGCAGATTAGTAATGCGGAGCAACGAGATGGTGAGACTATGTACGAGTATTGGGAACGCTTTAAGAAGTTATGTGCTACATGCCCATATCATGGCTACAATCCTCAAGACCTTGTGATGTATTTTTGTGGAGGTCTTTGTGTGGAGGATGCCCGCACTGTGAATGCGGCATGTGGGGGTTCGATCGTGAACAAAAGCCCAGATGCTGCTATTGAGGTTATCTAGGAGCTAGCTGAAAGTTCTCGGGATTTTTCTCGAAAATATAAACGGGGAGTGCATGCCGTAGGTAATTCATCATCCTCGAGTCTCGAACATAAAGTTGATAGCTTGACAAACCTTGTCCAAAATATGATGTCGGGGAAAACAAATCAAGTTATGGTGTGTGGTATTTGTTCGAACGAGGGACATCCGAGTGAGCATTGTCCTCAAATGTATGAAGGTCAAGAGGAGGTGAACGGAGTGTGGGAAACCGTGCAAAATAAAAAATGGGATCCATACTCTAACACTTTCAATCCCGGATGGAGACATCACCCGAACATGAGGTGGAGGAATCGGGGTGGCGACCAAGAAATTAATCAAGGAAATCAATTTGGTCAATCGAATCAACAGTTATTTGCTAAGCAACAAGTAGCAAATACGGTTCCTACTCAACCTCCCCCTAGTAGTCAAATGTCCACCGAGGACATGATACGTGCCTTAGTTGCTAATCAAGCTACAGTTACGAGTCAAATGTCCAATCTTTAAGCTACGGTTCTTCAAAATCACACGGAGAACAAAGCTAGCATTCAAAATTTGGAAATTCAAATGGGCCAAATGGTGACCGCCATTGGTAGGTTGGAGGCTCGAGATTCGGGAAAATTACCTAGTCAAACCATTCTTTTGAAGGAAAACGTGAGTGCGGTTTCTTTACGGAATGGGAGACAATTAGTGGAGACCGACAAGCCGAAGAAGAAGGCCAAGGAAGCTATGGTTCAAGAAGAGGAGCTAGTAATCAAGGAAGGTAAGGAAACTCCGAATGTGCAAGAGAAGGAGTTGATTACTTCTATCACACCGGTGCCGGAACCGGATGTTCCTTTTCCCGAGGCACTCAACCGCACCCGTCGTTATGAGCACGACAAGGATATCTACGAGGTATTTGAAAAGTGCGAGGTAAACATTCCCCTTCTTAATCTTTTAAAGAGTATTTCTAAATATGCTAAATTCTTGAAAGAATTATGTACTATTAAAAGAAATAACAAATTGAAGGGAGTTAAGAAAGGGGATGTTAGTGAATATGTGTCGGCTATATATCAAAAGAAATTACCCCATAAATGTGGCGACCCGGGCATGTTTACTATACCTTGCACCATAGGGGATACCTTGTTTGACAAGTCTATGTTAGATTTAGGAGCTTCCATTAATGTGATCCCTCTTTCTGTCTACGAATCTCTTAGACTTGGTCCTATGAGGGAAACCGGGAAAGTAGTGCAACTAGCGGATCGATCGAGTGTCTATCTCAAGGGAGTCGTAGAGAATGTTCTAGTTAAAGTTGATAAGTTGGTCTTTCCGGCCGACTTTTATGTTTTGGACATGGAACATGACTATAGTGCAACTCCTATCATTCTAGGACGACCGTTCTTAAAGACCACGGGAACAAAAGTCGATGTCCCTAATAGTTCACTTAGCATGGAATTTAAGGGTAGAGTCGTTAAATTCGACATAAATAAGCCTAGTTCTCACTCCCCGAAAGACAATACCTTGTGTCGTGTTGATATTTTTGATCATTTATCTCTTAACTCACAAGAAGAAGTGGTGAAATCGGTTCCTAAACCGATTTCGTCTACCCCTTCTAGCAAGGAATTGTTGTTTAAAGATGTGCAGGAATCTCCTTCTAAGGGACCCAAGTGTGTCATTCTTTGGGAGTCGCGTAAGAACGCGGAGTTGAATAAAGGTAAAGCGAGGTCATGGTTTGATCAATGGATGGATCAAAAGAGCTCAAGCAAGCGTCCAAAGGTCTTACAATTTCAAAAGGGAAAAGTAGAAGATGTAGTCGGCATAAGGTTTAAGCCGACTCGTGAAGGGAGTAATGAATCGGGTGTCGGGAGAAGCAACCTCTCGGACATGACGTTTTCTACCTAACCTCGTATCCAAGTCGAGCGAACGACTATAAACAAAAGCGCTTCCGGGAGGCAACCCGTGTATTGTAGATTTTTATTGTAATTTTTTTTATATGGGTCATAGGTCCTAATATTAGTTTCGTATCATTTTTCGCCGTTGTCTTAATCGATTAATCTGATTTTCCTTAGTTGATAATTACTAATTTTTTTTGTAATAGGAGAAGAAAATCTCAATTTTACAGTAATTGGGGCGAGTGGCATGCAATTGGGGCGACTAGCATGAGAATTCCTCGAAATTAAAGTGAAATTGAAGAAAAGTCGACAAGGAGGACGAATAATCAGAAAGTGGGGCGAGTCACGCAGTCCTCACGCAAGTCGCGCGTCTATTTACTGAAACATGTCTATTTTCCTTAAAAAAAAATCAAAAAAATATACGCTACTCTCAGACTTCCCCCATCTATCTCATCTTCTTCCTTGTCAATTCCCATCTTCAATTCCATGCTTCCTCCCTCCATTAATCTACCTCTCAATCTCACTCCATAAACTTGTCTACCCTCTTTATCTTCCTATTCAATTCAACTTCTTCATACCCTCATTCATTTCCCCAAATCTGAATTCCAATTTTCATCCATCTCTTCAATTCCCATCTTCGATCCATCTTCTACCCCATTAATCCCTTTCAAAATCTACCCCATTAAAACCCCAATTACTCCCTGCCGGCCCACTCCAACTACCCGGTGTCGTCGTCGGTACGTCATTTCAGTTCAATCAGGTCGCCGGTTATTCCAGCCTGGTTCAGTCGATTAGGTCGGCTAAAGTCGGTCCCTTTTCGCCGTCCTTCACGCCGTCGGTCAGGTCGCTGTCCGGTTCTGAGTTCAGTCTCAGGTCGGGTATGTCACATTCCATCAGTTTCCGACTATTCTTCTTTTCACTTATCTATGATTTCTGCTACAAGTTGGGGAATTGTTGTTGATTGGGTCTTTGTTAGTGGATGTATTACTTTGATTTCGAGATTAGTGGAAGGTGGTTCTGTTTCGATCTCGAATTTGTGTGAGTACTGATTCTGATGGAGTTAGCTTGGTTGTTGCTGCTAATTTTGGTCGGGTTTAGTTGTGTACTAGTGTGTGAGTTGATGTTACTGAGTTGATGTCAGGTTAGTGATTGAATTCATGTCGGGTATATCGTGGAGTTCATATTATCGTGGTTGAATTGCCCTTCAATTTTGTCGTGGTTAGTTCACTATTAATTCATGGGATTTGTGTTGGTTCTTATGGAGTTGGGTTTGTCTCGAGTGCTGTGGGCGAATACAAAGTGAACTAGTGAAGTTGTATGTGCGAGGGAAGTGTGAGTGCTTTTATCGATGACTAATGAATGTCATGTGACATCACGATTGTTGTTTCGGAGATGCTTATTGATTGTTGTGTTTCTTTTCCCGTTTATTATTTTTATTTATCTCCTCGATCTCACATTGAGGACAATGTTTGGAATAAGCGTGGGGAAGGGAAATCTAGTTGTCTCATTGTTGTAATTGTCTTTGAGTTGATTTTTGGAAAAAAAAATTGAAAAAAAAATAAAAAATCATTCAAAAAGAAAAAATAAATAAACCCGGCTAGGTGAAAACCCGGAAAGGGCGCCTAGGCAAGAATGGGAAAAGTGGCCGAGGACAGAGTGAAAACTCGAAAGGGCGCTCCGGGTAAAAAGAAAAATCGAGTTGCATGCCACGAGAGTAGTGTGAGTTAAAAAAAATAACTAGAGTGAAAATCCGCAAGGGCGGACACTCTAGGCAAAATGAGGGAATTAGAAAAAGAACTCACAATTACTTTATCCGTTCTTGGTGTGGCGTCATAAGAAGGGTGACATAGAAGGACGGTCGGGTAGGATTAGTTGGCTATGGTGAGAAGAATCGCGGTGCGGAGTGAAGTGATTGCACCTTGTTTATGCGATTGGGTGTAGTTGTTTTGATTTGGCGATTAATTAGAGGAGTTTAGGATTGATCACATGTGTGGGTTGTGTAAATTGTGGTATACATCTTTTACCACCGGTGACATTTGTAGCACATGTGATCCGTTTTAGGATCGGAGCGATAAGGGGCGTTAGAATTTTATTGTTGTGTATTTTCACATATTGATGTCCTTTTGTCGTGAGGATGATTCGAGTTGGTGACCATAGTTTGTTGGTGATGTTTTGTAATGAGGGAGTTTGAAGGTTGGCGTGCGAGGGCCGTGAGTATAATGTTATACCCGCGCATTTTGGACTAGTGATTGTGTTTTTATTGTGTTCTTCGAGTTTTTACTCGAGGACGAGTAAAGGTTCAAGCATGGGGATATTTGATAGACCGTATTTAGTGCGGGTCAGAAGCGTCGATTTAAGAGTATATTTGGTGACGTGATAATGATTTTGGGTTTAACTGAGTAGAATTCTCATTTTACGGTATTAATTATAATTGAAAATAATTATGTGATTTAATTGATCATCGGGTTGCCAAATTGAAGCATGAAAGCCCAGAAGAAGCAACGGAACCGGAGAATCGACAGTCTTGCACAACTCGGATATTGAAGACGGAATTTGAGTCACTTTGGATTCCGTGACAACTTGTTAGTTATTAGTATTATTATTTCATTTCATATTATTAATAGAGTTTGGTAAGTAATAAACTTACCTTAATTATTAATCCGTATTAGACAACTATTACTACCGAATTATTAGTATTAGTATTATTATTATTATTATTATTATTATGATTATTATTATTGAGTAACGTTACATAAGGAAGAAAAGGGAGAACTTGGAAGAACCCTAATTTTTCCAATTTCAAGTGTGTGTAACTAATTTCCTTTACTTAGATTCAAGCTTTTGAAGCACTTGATAATCGTTTGTGAGTTTGAATGTTTTAATTATTAATCTTGATTATTGTGAATTGCTTTGTTATTAAATTTATGAATGTTGTTATTGATTGCTAGGTGCGCAACTAGTATTTAATTGCATCGTTCTATCGTTAGTATCGTTAATTGAGTAGGATTTACTGATTAACTTTACATTAGTAACAACTAGGAATTAATATTGAACGGGATACGTTGATATTAGTACTTAGAAGCGATTCATATAAATATCTAAGGCGCGACTGGATTGTACGTGCTATTTATTCTCTATCGAATTCTCAGATCTATACTGCTTCCGTCTAATTGAACCTAAAACTGGATTGTTTAGGTTGTTTTACGGTTAGGGTTAATTAAGAACGAGATTCGTTTTAGTTAACTATTCTTAAGAGAATTGGAATTTCATGTTCACGATAGAGTGGTCGAGATTATTAATTGAAACCGTCTTACGATGATCAATCGTTATTGAGTGTGGATTCGTGCTTGTGTCTAAGTTCTTTCTCATCATTTGATTTCTCAAGTTATTATATTATTTTACCTTTTAGTTAATTAATCATAACCTCCCCCCCCCTTGGTTACTACGATCTTTAATTTGATTAGAGATTGATTGTTTTCGTCTACACTTAGTTAGCATAAATTCGTTATTCTGATTCTCTTGGGTTCGACCCTTATTTCTACTATACTACGTTTTAGTATCTAGATTTAAGTGTTTATAAATTAGTAATTTGAGGCATACGACTTTAGCCTGTCAGTTACCACTGTTTTTATTCTTCTCCTTCTCTCCTCTTTCTTCTAATACCTTCAATATGATAATCATCTATCTATGATTTATACAAACCAATATAAAAATTAAACTCAACTCATTATAAGAAAGAATGAAATAGAACTGGGTTTACTTCAAAGAAGAGAAAAAAATGGAAAATTGTAGTTCTCCAAGTTCCGATTTTCCATCACCATATGGAAAATTGTAGAACTGGGTTTACTAACATAACTTCCCAATTCAATAACAATTATAAACAACTTGGAAGTAATATTATCTTTTCTTTTACTTCTTTCTTCTCGTTTTTTTCTTCTTCTTTTTTTCATCTTCAAACTTTTTTTTTTTCAACATTTTTTTTTCTTTCAACTTCATTTTTCATTTTTCCACAAGAGAAACCTCGGGAATCAGCAATCCCGGAAACAATTCTCACATTATTATCAACATTCACCACAATAACCTTAATGAGCACCCATAACGAATCCGACAATTACTAGCTTAACAAGGTAGACATGATATTTGTAGCTAAATATTGTGGGATATAAAAATAAGCATGTGGGCTCAAAAGGCTAAGATATATTATATGAGAAAACAACGAAATAGCTTCAAGTGAAAACTGATCAAAAACATCACGGAAAATGGAACAAAAACCATTCATGAGCGTAATTATGCAACGCATACTACGAGGAGGCCTACTCTCACCTAAAAACGATCGATTAAACATGAATCAATCCAAAAGGCTCTAAAACTTACATTTTGTAGCTTACCAACGTCAAGGGTCAAGTATACTTTGTCTTAGTCTCATCATTACATACAAAAATGCCAAAACATCACCAAAATGTACAAATCCTTAAAACCAAGCTTAAAAAGAGATATGCACGGAAAACCGCAAAGCTATGCAAGGGGATAAGCACAACGGGATAGCAACAAACCCAACAACTAATTTTTTTTGAGATTTTTTTTTCTTTTTTTTTTAAAAACTAAATATAATACAAGACTCGACACAATTCCCCCCCAAACCAGATCATACAATGTCCTCATTGTAGCTTAAAACATTGGGTCCACAGCACCACAAAGCCACAAGAGAACCAAGTCAAAGGAGAGAGTCAAAAACTGAAATAAAATAAAGAAAATAAACAGAGAAATACCTATTTACAAAGTTGGGTCTCCCCCAAACTAGCAACAACGGGGGGAGGATGGTGGCTAGAACGCCACCTGAATCGGGCAACCATGTCATCCGCGTCGGGGTTAGTGACCCCGACTTCAGTGTCTAATGCATCACCCCGAGAAGTACCAGTACGAACGTTGCCAAAAGCAGAATTATCAACCTGGGACCATGAATACCAACTAGGATGCTCGTCAGACTCGTGTACCCAACCTCGCCCAGGGAAAAAAATATCGGTCGTATCGGATCGGATCGGCCGATACTTATCGGTATCGGCGGCCGTCGCGTCGGGTATCGCCGAGTCTACTCGGGCATAAAAAAAGGGCTCCGAACTCGGCCGATACCACCGAGCCAACTCGGGTATCGTCCGAGTTGGGCGAGTCTGACCCGAGATGACCGATTCGACGACCGACTTCTTTTTTAACGTATCTAAATTTCCAAAAAAAAACCAAACAATTCACCTAAGTTTATGAAAAAAGAATCTAAATTATTAGAACAAGACAACCTGAGTTACTTGAGCACATACAAATATTTCAAAACCCTGATCATATCATGTACGAATATTTGAAAAGGAAAATATACAACCCGTGACTACCATATATAAATTAGTAGGAATAATAGATTAAAAATTACTTCACCTTTCTAGCTTTCTCAAATAATCAAACACCTTCAGTGACACTTGAGTTGAATCATCGAAGATCGAACGATCAAGACTCCGATTAATCATTAATATCACTAATCATCATTTAAGTTGTGTGCTTGTGTATCAATCTAATTAATTTGTTTTTATGTTTTATGGATAGATGGTGAAGATGGACTAAGAAGAACCGAAGAGGATAAAGAGTTTGAATGAGTTTTTTTGTAAGAAAGAAGAAAAAAATGAAGAAGGAGACTGAAGACGGTGATGGAGTGATGGGAGATGGACAGGAGTGATGGGAAAGGAGAGGGAGTCTGAAGGAGACGGAAGAGTGAAGAGGTAGGAGTGAGAGGTGGGGAGTAGGGTAATAAGATAGTTAATAGGGTATTGAAAATATAATAATAGGGGAGTAGGTAATAAGATAGGACGTAGGGTAGATAATAAGGTGGGTGGGTAATTGGTTTACGTATAATTAAATATTGAGGCAGACATATAATACTCCGTAAGAAATACTCCGTATTGATATTAAACTTTGTTTACGTAGTTATAACTTATAAGTAAAATGTTAGACTCTAGTTCTACTAATTATTATCTTCTCAATACAGGTTCCACCATATGAAAAATCAATCAATTTATAACATTAATTGTTGATATAATGATTACAATTGTTCATTATGTTTAATACTTTATTTTGTAACTAATTAAATAATGATGGTATGATAATATGGGATGGATTATAAAACTTATATTTGGAACGTTTAATATTATTAATGTAATTTATCATCGAAATTGTGTAGAAAAAATGTCAAACAATGAAGATGTTGCATGGCAATTTGGAACAAGAGTTTATAAGGGAGGTAAAAACGTTAAATGTTTATTTTGTGATAAAGTAATGAGTGGAGGGATAACAAGACTAAAACAACATTTAGGTCACGTTTCGGGTAATGTTTCTAGTTGTCCAAAAGTTTTAGCTGATGTAAGAACAGAAATGAAAGCAATTTTAACTGAATATAAAGGTGCAAAAAAAAGATAAACAAAAACGAGTCAAAGAATTTGAAGAAGAAATAGTACGTGGCTATCGAGGTAATGATGACGATGACGATGACGATGAAGAGGATGACCGACAAATGGAGTATGCAAGGCAACAAAGTCATATGCAACATGAGAATGACTACCGTTGTCAATTTAGGCAAACGACTTTTGGTGAGGGCGGAAGTCAGAATGCACAACTGCGAAGAACTGGGTCAGTCCAAGAAAAAGGCACGAGAGGAGGCAGTAGATTTGAAAATGCATCTACTCCCGAATCTAGATTAAGATCACGGGTTATAGACGTTGAAAAAGATAATCCCAAAAAGAAACAATCAGAAATTAGTACAGGGTGGATGAAAAAGGCAAAAAAAAACAATTAGTCAAAGCTTGGGGAAATTTTATTATCGATACTAACATCCCATTTAGAGCAGTTCTCCATATGCAAATCCACTAATGCAAACGATACGTGAAGTTGGTGACGGAGTACGTGCTCCTACCACGTATGATATAGCCGAGGTAAATCTAGCTTAGATATTTGTTTCACATTTCATATGTTAATGTCATATTTAAGTATTGATATCAAAAATAATATATCTTTGATCGACTGGTACACTTAGGTATATCTTCCTGAGGGGTACAATGAAATGAAAGAATATATCAAGACCTTAGGTTCAATATGGGATGAAAGAGGAGTGACAGTAATGTGTGATGGTTGGACATGCCCAACAAACATGCACATTATCAACTTCTTAATATATTCGGTTCGCGGTACTATTTTCCATAAGTCCATTGATGCTACTGATGTCGCGCGGAAGGATGGAAACTACTACTTCAAGTTAATGAAGGATGTAGTAGAGGAAATTGGACCACAGAGAGTGGTTTATATTGTAACGAATAACGAGGCTTCTGTGAAATTAGGTGGTAAAAAGCTAATGGAGGCGTATCCACATTTATACTGGACAGCTTGTGTGGCACATTGTCTAGATCTTCTTTTAGAAAATTTATGTAAGAGAAAAAGTTTTCATGGAGTGATTGAGAAAGCTAAAAAGGTTACTAGATTCATTTACAATTATAAGTGGGTGTCGCATTATATGAAGAAATTTACAAACGGAAGAGAGTTACAACGACCAGGGTTGACACGATTTGCGACAAACTTCATTATGTTAGAAAGTGTCGTGAAATAGAAGAATGAGTTGCAAGATATGTTTAATTCAGCTGGTTGGCTAAATAGTAGATATAATACTATTGATGAAACTGCAATTGAGATACGCGAATTGTTTTCTCGAAGTCCTTCGGCAAGTGCGACGAAATTTTGGGAACAAGCCGATGAAATACTAAGGGTTCAAGCACCTATTGTAAAAGTTCTAAGATTAGTTGATGGAGACGAACAACCGACCATGGGATTTATATATGAGGCAATGGAACGGTGTAAATTGGCTATTAAGAATACATGTGCCAGTTATAACCAATATTGGAATCTGATTGATAAAAGATGGAACTTCCAACTGCATCAAGATCTAGATGCTGCAGGTTAATCCTATTACTTTTACTTTAATATGAATATATCTTTGAAATATAATTATATTGCATTGGTGATTTATATTTTATATATGTTCACCTTTGAAGGATGCTACTTTAATCCCCAATTCTTATATGGAGAAAATAATATTGCAACGGACAAAGAAATCAAGAGTGGCACCATGAGTGTTATACGAAAAATGGAGCCAAACATTGACAACCAAATTAGAGCATCAAATGAAGTTAGACTACCACTATATCCCTATTTCTTATACATTTTTACTGACATTGTTATTTAATATATAATTGATCGTTATTATTGTATTCAGTAACCCTCATTGATTTTTGCAATTGTTATACATAGATTTTCTTGTACGAGAATAAGATGGACAGTTTTTCAAGTACAGCGGCCGAGAGGGCAATAAAGCTCATGGATCCAGGTAATAACGGAATTACTAAGGTGATGAACTAATAGTTTAAAACGAATGTCTTCGACCTAAAACATTAGTTATTGGTTTTAAATGCAGCTACGTGGTGGTTGACTTATGGTGAGAGCGCTTCTCATCTTCAGAAAATAGCTATTAGAGTGTTGAGTCAAACTACGTCATCCTCAAATTGTGAAAGGAACTGGAGTATGTGGAGTCTCGTTCACACTAAAACCAGAAATCGTTTGAAGTACAAAAAACTACATCAGATTGTGTACTTGCGGTACAACATGTGGTTGAAAAGAAAACATAAAACGAGACGCAGTCAAAATGAAATTCATGCAGGTTTTGATCCAATAAACCTAGATAATATATTTGACTGTAGTGATCCATTAAATACTTGGTTGGAGGTGCAAGAAGATCCTTTTTGTAATGGGGAGGATTTAAGTTGGATGGATGTGGATGATGAGGATGAGAATGAGAATGAGAATGTCGGCAATCAACGAAGGAATGATGATGGAAGTGACAGAGTTGTTGAGCCAGTTTTTTCATATCACTCCAACAAAGCTCCGAGTACAAGAGGTTCTATCTTGAGTTTAACTTGCAGTGACGACGGTAACGACGACAGTGATGGAGGAAATAATGCCGGGTACACTGGCCATGAGGGACGAAGTCAAAATGATGACGACGCATATTCAGATCGTCCTCCGGGTTTTCCAAGACGAACTGGTCCTTCGACTACAACGCAAAAAATGTACGAGCGTGCTCGAAAAGGAAAACACGCTGCTTATAGTCAACCGGACAATGAGTCGTCTTGGCAAACATGTTTTGAAAATACGGTAGCAAATGAGTTGAGTGATTCAAACATCAACACTTATTACCCGTATAATCAGACTTTCTATCCAAATACAGATGAACAAAGCAGTGGGTACGAATCAACTTCTAACACACAAGGGGTACAAATATTCAACCATGGAAGTATAAGTTATGGAGACACACATTATCATAATCCATCGTACTATGGTTCTGATACCAACTCCAACACAAACTGGCCCCACGGAAACTCCAACACAAATGAGCCAACATGGGAATTTAGTGACGGATCAAGTATCTTTGGGAATCAAAATCAAGATCAATATCAACAGTATGAAGATGCAACAACATGAAGAACAACCTGCACGTCGCTCCTTTTGGATGTGAAAAGATTTGTTGAATTGTAATACTCTAATGTAAACTATGGATCCATTTAGATAATTCGTTAAGAATTAGATTTTCTTTGCTTTATGTTTATTATATTGACTTTATATATAATGTTTAAAATATTTCTAGCAAGAATATTAATATAAGATTAATTAATACACAAAATATAGCTAATTCACACAACTAAATCAAAATTGAGTAATTGACCGATACGACCGATAAAAGGACCGAGATATTATATATAGTAAATAAAAAAGTTGTGGTGGATATATTTGGACATAGTTTTATGTAAATAACTATAAAAACAAAAAACATTTCGATAAAACCTTCTTAAATAAAAGTTGACCGATATAACTGATACTACTCCGCGACAGACGAGTTTAAGACGATTCCGCAAAACCGCTACCGAAACCGATAACGCGACCGATAACGAGATTTAAAACCCTGACCTCGCCTCGCGGCTTCAGCATACCAAGAGCGTAGGGCACGGGCTTGGTCATTATGAATTACCCGTAAGTAGGCCATGACGTCGGAGAATCCACTTGTGTCAGATGGAGTAGTGGAAATAAGAGTGGACGGGGGAGGACCCTGGGGCTGTGTCGGAGCAGGACGCCTTGCATACGTAAGCACGGGTTGAATTACCCCTCCGATAGGTAGGCGATAGGAAGGAGGTGTAAAATCGGTAAGGGTTGTTGGGGGCGTGACTTCTGTGAGCCGTTCTAATTGGGGCAAAGGCTGTCGGGATGGTAAAAGAATGGAACACGAACCGTCAATAAGCCACTGTTGTCGTTCCCCCTCAATCGGACGACACCAAGGGAGCGACTGTAGGTAGTTAAGGTCAATGTATGCACGTCCCTCGAGTGGTTTTAGACCATCTTCCGTAAATGGCGTCCACCCTAAAGCTAAATGAGTAATGAGCCCGCCTACACGAATTGCTTTCGTCCGAGTACTATGTGCTTGGGATTGAAGGTGCGATGCAAAGTAGTAGGCAATATTGATGTTGAACGGAGCTTGACGTTGAACATTGAGGTAGGAGCCTAAAAACTCAAGCTCGGTGAGTCGTACATTACTGGGTTCCGGCCTCCCTAGGATAGTGGAGGCGACGAAACACTGCCAAATGCGGACTACCGGGTGGTGGATAGAAACACTACGAAGGTGACTATAGTCCTCAAAATCAGCCCCTCCTAAACAACTCCAAAGCACATGAGCATCAAATGACTCAGGAGCCGATAATTCCAAGTGACATGCAAGTCCGAAAAGCTCACAAAAGTCTTCGAATGAACGATCATAACCCACATTAAGCACTCGAAACGTGATACGGTAAGTGTCATTTTTCCGCTTCGGCTTGACAAATTTGAATGAGCTTAGGAACTCCAAAGTGAGACCTACATAAGTGGAATGAAACATAGAGAAGAAAGATTACATCCCAACGCCCTCGAAAAGGGCTCTAGTTTGATCAAGAATGCCTAGAGTAGTAAGCATCTCACTATCTAAGAAGATTGTGGGTCGAATGGGGAGCTTCTTTAGCCTTTGGTAACAAAGCCATTGTGCTTCGGAACCAAAAATGATGGTTGGGTGGTCGGGGTCATGCCATAATGGCGGACTAGGTGGATCGGTAGAGGGTTCCTCAACCCCCGAACGACTAGAACTAGGTCTCTTAGTCCCCCTTTTAGCCTTTGCCATTGTGAAATCTAGGTCGGAAAAAGAAACTCAGACTTAGAGGGACGACACAAAGGGAGCGACTAAGAATCGAGATAGGCTGAGAACCCAATGAGACCGAAACAGCACAGAAATCAGAAGCAGAGCACAAAAACCAAAGAAATCCCAAATTTCCGTCCTACCAAAGAACCCAGAAGCAAAAACCGAAAAATCACAAAATTGGTGCATCAAATAAGTCGAAAATAGCAATGAAGTGTTAATTAACCTATTTAACTGACTCAATTCATGAAAAATCAATATGGAAAATCGATGCTCACAAACCCTAATTATGTGAATTGGTGAAATTGAAGCAATTAGGGAAAGAAAACATCTGAATCTTGTGAGAATTGAAACAATCAAGCAGTTCTCGAGCAGTTCTCGATTTTGGGAGTTTGTGGGTCGACCCACAAACTCCCAAAATTCCGACCCAGAACGCCCAAAATTCCGACCCAGAACGCCCAAAATTCTGACCAACAATCGAAATCCGCAAAATCCGTGAGGCGAGAATGATTAGCAAGAGTTCAAACAGAAAGTCGGATAATGAAGGAGGATGATAATGGAGGAGGATGATAATGGAAGAGGATGATTGAATTTGGGGAAGGAGGAGGATGAAGAGAGGGAGCAGTAGTACGTAAGACGGGTTCTTTTTGTATTATTTTACGGTTTTTATTCACTTGCCTACAGACATATCGTCCCGAATAGGGACGTGCTCCATCCCGATTCGGGATTAATCACAGTACAACTCGGGATGCGCACCACTAGATGGGACGAATTTCGTCCCTTTCCTTCATATGCTCGCACTTTTTTTTTAAGTGAATTATGGTCCCTATTAGGGACCACCATCGTCCCTAATAGGGACCACCATCAAATCATCCAAGTAGGCAAATCTCCTTATAAGCATTACGTGACTCGGAAACCTGGAACAACCTCAATAAAACTGCGTCAAATCCCTCCCTCACATCACTCAAAGTTCTAAAAATAAAATAAAATAAAATAAAAATAAAATATATACAGAATCGGGCTGCCTCCCGGTAGCGCTGGTTTATAGTCTCGCACGACTTGGATGAATTTCTCGATTTAGTGGGATGAGGGAACGGGATGAAGTTGTATAACTTTAATCGCTCCAACTTGAGCACCTTCATGATATAATTTCAAACGTTGACCATTTACCTTGAAACGTTCACCTGAATCACTCTCGACTTCAATCGAGCCAAACCTACCAACATGGGTGACGGAAAAAGGTCCGGACCAACGAGATTTCAATTTTCCGGGAAACAACCGGAGTCTAGAATTAAACAATAATACCTTGTCCCCCACGTTGAACTCACGGTGAAGGATATGCTTGTCATGACACCGCTTGGTGCGCTCCTTATAAACCCGAGCACTATCATAGGCACCAAGACGGAATTCCTCTAACTCATTCAATTGCATGAGTCTCCTCTCCCCACTCAAATGTGGATCCAAGTTAAGCTCCTTGATCGCCCACCAAGCCTTGTACTCAAGCTCGACGGGCAAATGGCATGACTTGCCATAAACCAATCGGTAAGGTGAAGTACCAATAGGCGTTTTAAAGGCGGTGCGATAAGCCCATAATGTATCATCTAGCTTAGAGCTCCAATCCTTTCGAGCTTTTGACACGACCTTCTGGAGAACAGACTTGATTTCCCTATTGAACACCTCAACTTGCCCACTCGTTTGAGGGTGGTAGGCAAGACCGGTACGGTGAGAGACACCGTACTTAGCAAATAAAGCGTCAAGTCGCTTCTCATGAAAATGGCTTCCACCATCACTAATAATCGCCCTTGTAACACCAAAGCGGGGGAAAATGATCTTTTTGAACAAAGAAATTACCGTTCTAGCATCATTAGCAGGAGATGCTACCGCCTCCACCCACTTGGAGACATAATCAACCGCAACCAAAATATATCGGTTGCCCTTGGATGACGGGAACGGGCCTTGATAATCTACACCCCATACATCAAAAATTTCTACCTCGAGAATCCCATTTTGAGGCATCTCATGCCTCCTAGAAATATTACCGGTCCTTTGACATGCGTCGCAGGACATAATAAAAGCTTGGGCATCCCGGAATAAGGTTGGCCAATAAAAACCCGATTGGAGGATCTTTAGCCGTGGTTCGGCTCGGTCCATGATGGCCACCATATGGCGATGAATGACAACTCTCTAGAACTCCTCGAACTTCCCATTGAGGGACACATCGACGGAAAATACCATCGGCACACTCCTTAAATAAATAAGGGTCATCCCAGAAAAATTGTCGAACATCATGTAGAAATTTTTTCTTTTGCTGATAAGAAAGATCAGAAGGTAATACCTTGCCAACTAAAATAATTAGCATAATCCGCATACCAAGGTCCTTCGCTCTCGCCGGTAGTTAAGGCCATGAGAGAATCATCGGGAAAAGAGTCATCTATGGGGATGACAACTCCTTCCTCCTCAACTCTAAGCCTCGATAAATGATCCGTAACGGCATTTTCCGCTCCCTTCTTATCCCGGATCGATAAATCAAACTCTTGGAGTAGTAAGATCCATCGAAGTAGTCGGGGCTTCGCTTCCTTCTTGGCAAGGAGGTACTTAAGAGCCGCATGATCGGTGAAAACAATGACTTCCGATCCAACCAAGTAAGTTCTGAATTTTTCCAAAGCATACACTATAGCTAGCAATTCCTTCTCGGTGGTTGCATAATTCACCTGAGCATTATCAAGTGTTTTGCTAGCGTAGTATATAGCATGCAAGACATTGTCCTTCCTTTGGCCCAAAACTACTCCCACAGCATAATCACTCGCGTCGCACATTATCTCGAATGGCAAATTCCAATCCGGTGACTGAATAATCGGAGCAGAAATGAGGGCCTGCTTAATCCTGTTAAAAGCTTCCACACACTCATCAGTAAAATCGAAAGGGGCATCCTTTAGGAGCAATTGTGTAAGTGGCTTAGCAATTTTTGAAAAGTCCTTGATAAAGCGGCGATAAAATCCCGCATGACCAAGGAAACTTCTCACTTCCTTTACATTAACCGGCAAGGGCAATTGCTCAATCACTTGCACCTTTGCTTTATCCACCTGAATGCCCTTTTCGGAGACCACATGACCCAAAACAACACCCTCAATGACCATAAAATGGCACTTCTCCCAATTCAAGACCAAACTGGCCTCGACACATCGGTTTAAAATGGTATCCAAGTTAGCTAAACAAGCTGAAAAACTCATACCATAGACACTAAAGTCGTCCATAAACACTTCCATAATGGACTCGATGTAGTCGGAAAAGATGCTCATTATGCATCTTTGAAAGGTGGCGGGTGCGTTACATATCCCGAATGACATCCTGCGATATGCGAAAGTGCCATAGGGACAAGCAAACGTGGTCTTTTCTTGGTCGGCGGGGTGTATCGGGATTTGGAAAAATCCCGAATATCCATCTAAATAGCAAAAATACTTGTGAGAAGGTAGTCTCTCAAGCATTTGGTCGATAAACGGTAATGGGAAATGGTCTTTAAGTGTAGTGGTGTTCAACTTTCTATAGTCTATGCACATTCTACATCCCGTCACAATTCGTGTAGGGATTAATTCATTCTTCTCATTCGGGACCACAGTAGTCCCTCCTTTCTTAGGTACAACTTGTACCGAACTCACCCATTTTGAATCGGGAACCGCATAAATGATTCCCGCATTCAACAATTTCATAACTTCCTTTTTAACAACCTCTTGCATATTCGGGTTCAACTTACGTTGACCCTGGACACAAGGACGATGACCTTCCTCAAGATTAATTCTATGCATACAGAAATCGGGACTGATTCCCTTCAAGTCATCAAGACTATACCCCAAAGATTTCCTATTTTTCTTCAAAACAACTAACAAATCAGAAAGTTGTTGCTCAGTTAAATCAGCACTTACAATCACGGGGAAGCTCTCGGTATCGTCTAAAAAGGCATATTTTAGGTGAGACGGAAGTGGCTTACGCTCTGGAACGGTTATGTCTATGGCAAATGAGGTGTGGACGATGTTGGTTACATCGACACCTTGCTCCTCTGTGAGCATCCTTCCTTCCAAAGCAGCTTCCAAAGCATCAACGACAGCAGAGTCAACGGAAGCATCACCTGCACACGCTTCCAAACATATCAGAGCTTCTAAGGGATCCCGTATAAGGGATGCCTCCATAGAATCATGAACTAAAACATCGACAACATCAATCATGCAACAAGAATCTATTACCATCGGGTTCTTAAGTGTACTATCTAAGCAGAAAACAATGGTGTCTCCACCCACTTCCAAAGTCAATTTACCGTTCTTGACATCGATCACCGCACCGGCGGTGTGCAAAAATGGCCTTCCCAAAATTATGGGAATTTGGGTGTCCTCGGCCATGTCAAGGATGATAAAATCAACCGGGATAAAAAAATTTCCAACTCTAACGGGCACGTCTTCTAAAACTCCCAAAGGACGTTTTATGGAACGATCCGCCATCTGCAAAGTGACACTAGTACACTTAAGAGGACCCATATTAAGTTTTTCACAAACGTAGTAAGGCATGACACTTACACTAGCACCTAAATCACATAAAGCCTTATCAATTGACAAGGTGCCTATAGTGCAAGGAATCGAGAAACTACCGGGGTCCTTTAGCTTCAGTGGGGCTTTGTTCTGTAAAAATGCACTACACTCTGCAGTAAGAGCGACGGTTTCTACCTCACCAATGCTTCTCTTCCGAGTCAAAATGTCCTTCATAAACTTGGTATAAGATGGGACCTGCATAACGAGCTCGGTAAATGGGACCGTAACCTGCAAGTTCTTCACAACCTCCATGAACTTGCCAAATTGGGTAGTCTCCTTACGATTCTTCAATCGACCCGAAAATGGTACTTGGATTGTTGGACTAGTCGGAGTGGGAACGAGAGTAGTGGGTGGTGGAACTTGATCTTCACTTGGAGTTTCCACAATAATATCCTCATTGACATCTTCCACTAAAACCTCTTCCTTATCGGCTGGTGTATCATCCTTAGGCATCGACGGACCCTCGTAGTGTGTGCCACTATGAAGAGTGATCGCATTAGCCGTATCATGTTGTTGATCACCTTGAGAAGGAAGTTTACCTTGTTGACGCGTTGCTTGTGACGCGGCAAGGTGTCCCACTTGGTTCTCCAAATTCTTGATGGAATTATCCTTAGCTTGATCATTCTTTTGCATTTGTGCCATCATAGAGTCCTGGGCCTTGGCCATCATCTGCATCATATTACGAAGCTCAGCTATTTCATTAGAACTCGAAGAAGAAGAAGAATTACCTTGAGCTTGTGCGGAGGATTGGCCAAAATTCTGCTGACTAGTACCGAAATTCTGATGAGAATTCCCGAAGTTCTGATTAGTATTGCCAAAATTTTGTTGATATTGACCCAAGTGAGGTCGCTGCTGAAAATTTCCATGATTTTGGAAATTCCTTTGATTACCGAAATTCTGCTGGTTCTGAAAATTTTGCTGGTTCTGAAAATTCCCTTGATTCTGGAATTGCTGCTTGTGCGGGGGCACATAGGGTGGTGTAATAGGCGGGTTCAAGACATTAGTACTCCTGTAAGACAACAAAGAAGCATCATAACCCGGTTGATTCATATATGGAAGGTGCGGGCGCATGAAATGGAATACATTCACTTGTTCTATAGAGCCTAGACAATCTTGAGCTTGGTGGTCCGTAGCACCACAACGCATACATCCATAATCTTGCATGGCATGCACTTGATGCATGCCTCCTCCCCCTTGAGAATTCGACACTTCAAATGCATCAAACCTCTTAGCCAAAGCGGCTAATTGAATAGCCACGGCATTTGAGGACCCACTTTCACCGGAATTAGACCGAGTATTACCTCGAGGATTACCCCATCGGGAGTGGTGAGATGCCATCTCTTCTATTGTTTGCCAAGCCTTATCATCATCCACGTTACATTGGAATCGCCCATACATGCTGAATCCAGTGTACTCCTGCAATCATCATACAACCCGTTATAAAATTGGTTACAAAGAAACCAAATCTGAAAACCATGGTGCGGGCATTCTTTCACAAGTTTCTTGAACAGCTCCCACGCTTCATGAATATTTTCGTTCGAAGTTTGACGAAAATTGGTGATTTGACTCCGGAGCATGTTCGTCTTTCGCGGAGGGTAATAGTGCTTATAGAAGGCAAGAGCAAGAGAATTCCAATCGGTGATCCCCTCGGTAACTTTATCAAGGTCCGTTATCCACTCCCTAGAGGAATCCCGTAGTGAGAACATGAAGAGCATCTCCATGACTTCTTCTTAAGTTACCCCGGCCGGAAGTGGAATTGTGGAGCAATAGTCGGTAAAAATCCTCATATGCTTGTGAGGATCCTCCTTAGGGTCACCACCAAATCGATTCTTCTCCACCAAAGTGATGAAGGCGGGTCGAATCTCAAATGTACCTTGAGTGGCAGTTGGTCGCTTAACCAACTTAGGAAGAGCAGTTTGCTCGGGCTCCGAATGACTAGAAAGCTTCGGCATTTTTATGATCGGAGGTGGTAAAATGATCTCGGACTGAGATTGATTTTCCTATTCCAAGGACTGATGCTCAGCTACAAACTCGGTATGAATAGCTTCCAAAGTCTCGAGATCAGGAGCTGCGGAAATCTCTCTCCAAAATTGTCGTCGCCTACGGAAGGTTTTCTCGGGTTCAGGGTCGAACGGAGTAAGCTCTGATGACCGGAAAGACATGGGCATAAGCAAAACTACAATAGGAAAGTGAGATCAATCTCAAGGAGTTTTAATTCCTTGAGACGAAAGAGAGCAAAAAAGAAACAAGCTAAAAAACATGAAAAACCGTCTCCCCGGCAACGGCGCCAAATTTGATATGGCTAAAGTCGTATTACCAAATCAAGATTATCCTAGTACTACTAACAAGATAGTCAGTGGTAAGTAGGGTATCGTATCCGCAGGGAGAAGGTCAAACTGTTAGAAGCTATGGCGATTCTTAATTGCTCAAACGGTTGGTTTGGTTGATTTAACTAAAGCTAGAAGTACATAAACAAAATATGAATTAATCAATTAAAGGAAAATCTAGGGTTATGGGTTCACAATGAGCAAACAAATGATCATGCAAGAATAATCGATAAACACACAAACATGCTAGTTGGCTATAATACGTCCTCTCGGATCGAAATCAACCTAAGAAGACACTAACGGGCTCTCGCTACTTATTAGGCTTCCTACCGAATCACATGCGGGTCTAATCTCAACTTGGCTCTCGCACATGAACTGAAATTTTCCTAGGTCGATTAACAAGTTGTGGCCTTTAACAAATTAATCGTCTTTTAGAGCATGTTAACAAGGCACTAGCATATATATGAATTCATCAAATATTCAACAAGAACTTAAATTCTACTCATCGATCTCCCTTGACCCTAGTAACGGAATTAGCTACTCATAATTAAATTCACACAAAATAAACAATTGATAATGAAGTGCATAATGATTGATATGGAAAAAGGAAAACTAATAAAATCGATAGTAGAAATAAAAATAGACAATCAAGAACATAAAAGATGAATAAGAATTGAAACAAGAATTGAAATGATTACCGATTGGAAATTGTAGCAAGAACAAGAACAAATCTTCCCACTATAGAATGAAAAGGGTAATATTATTCTAATACTAGGCTTAGGGTTCTTAGGAAATGAAAAAGGTACGTTCCAATCTAATACAAGGCATTCCCATATAGCAAAAGAAAGAAGAAGCTGAAAAGACACTACAGCTATGTCGTCCCGAATCGGGATGGGGTCCGTCCCGAATCGGGATTAAAGTCGTCCCGATTCGGGATAGCTGAAAAATCCATAATTGCTCAATTTTCTTCATTTTGCCGTGAGTGAGGCAATAAGGACGGCGTCCATCCCTAGGGACGGACCTCGGGACCAACAAAAAGGACTCCTCTAGTCTTCTAAACTTCATGATATGGTTCCATCTTGAGTCGGGATCACTTCATGACATCCACGCAACCTCGATAGCAACACCTAGCTTGTGGATAAATTGTCACCGACCTCCATGTGAGCTACGATGAAAGGGAAAAGGTGCCCATATCACCTATTTCCTACAAAACCAACAAACCTCTACAAAACACACTAGAGGAGAAGATTAGTTCCCAAAACCGCTCCTAAGAGCGCATTTAACACGATAAATACATGGGAAAATGAGGGTAAAAGCATATAAAATATCAACACATCACGGACCTCTGCCGGAGTCAATGGTCAAGCTACGAGGATCCGCCTGTTGATAGAGTCGTCACTAGGTTGTCATCTAAACAAAAATTTCCATATTTGCACTTTCTATTATTATGCACTACGATAACACTAGAATGGGCACTAGGTCCACATATACATCTACTAAAATAAGTAACGTCCCAACTTCAATCACAAACACTAAAACACACTAAATAGACCCAAGTAATTCCGAGATCCGTTCCCAAAACTATCTATGCATCGAGTCCCGCTTAGTGTATACTTCGAGGGTGCAACTCCTCACAATGCGATTTACTTACATTCGCATTTACAGTTTTTCGTATGATTTATTGCTTTTATGACCATATAATCGCATGCTAAATCACCTAACACGGAATTCAAAACGTAAAGCAACTAAAAATGAACAAAGCGATGGTCGGGTTCCGTATTAGTCCCGGTGCTCACCTCATTTTGTTCGACGCATCTCTATTAATACCGAATCGACTCATTTTAAGCAGAATACCAGGTAAGGTATACCACGAGAACGACTAATATCCGTATTATCGCGTTAAAACTGGTTTGCTAATACGTATAATACTAGTACTCTCTACTCTCCTACGTGCATCTTTTCATGGCCTGCTTGTCACGTGAAATCGCATGCAAAGAATGTAAACACAACTACTTCGAATACAAAACTTACTTAAACAACCGACATAGCAAAAGATTTAGGGTTAAAGCAACGGATGTTATAGTACTTCCACCACAACAAAAGAACTAGGATATCAGCCCACCGATTGATTAGTAGAGGCCGTTATAGTGCGGGCGGGATTGGGTGTTCTTTGTGAACTTCCCAACACGTACCCTCACCCCTTACTCAGAATCAAAGGTTTCCGGATGTCCGAAACCATTGGCAACGAGAGTCATTCCAGGCATGGAGTGCTTAAGGGTACAAGTCTTTATCTTTAGGTCCCGTGCCACTCAACTTTGAGCCGGCAAGGGATTAGAGTTGACTTGAACGATTTCCGAGTCCCCATAATTTGACTCGGTGGTGACTCCACAAATAACGACAACTTCAGTTCACTAAAAAGGTCGCCTTACCAAACAAAACGGCCTTTAAACATTTACAACCACGACTCAATCGATTCCCAAACGGAAACACGGGTTCCCCACACCCGTCTAGTACAAGTCCGGATCGTCATCCAAATCGAGGTCCGACACTTCGCCCCGTATGCGAGATCGGACCGGCCTCCGGAAGGGAGGGGGCCGCGTGGGTGGCCGCCGCTACACGTTGAAAAACCAGGCCTGTCCCGCGCGGGGCGCTTGGCGGTGCGGACGGACGTCCACAAGCAGGAGTAAGTATCTCTAGTTAAACCCTCTTGACAGACGGAGCAATTGATATATCTAATGGCCAAGATAAAGGCCAAGACTTAAGGTCTTCAGGAATCGACAAGAAACCTTTAACCCTTCCGGATGAACCCAGATCAGGGAAAATTTAATACCAATTGCCAACAAAAGAACCTTTAGAATCCAGTGGAAAGTAGTGTCTCTCAAAACCAAAATCAACACTTCGCAGTCCTAATAAAGAAGTAGCTTGACGCCCAACCCTTCTCATCTCCACAATCCAAACGATTGATAAGAGAACAACCATCATGACCCCGCACAGTAAAACGACCTTGATTATGTGCTTGAAGTTGATAAGTGTAATTTGTAGTGCCTAATTTGTTGTGTTTTGGTCCCGTTTTCCTTGTGGAATCGCTCTTTGGAGCGATTTCTGGGCTACTTATACTTCCTCTAGTTCGATTTAGGTTCCCAAGACCGTTCATGGAGAATTGGAACGATTCTGACTCGTTTAATTTCATACACTTTTGGAGCCAACGAAGAGAAGGAACGATCACTCGGTGCCTTGGATTCGATCCCGAGACCTTGGGAACCATTCCCGAGCCCTTAGACTCGATCCTGAGCTCCGAGAATCAAGGAGAAGCCCATGTGAAGCAAGGAGGGACCTAGGAGCTCTTATTGGAGGCCTACAGAGCCTTCCCGACCGGGACCAAGTCCCCTCTCGGTCGGGAAGGAGAGCACGTTTAAGAGGGCTGCTGTCTAGGCCTTCCCGACCGAGACAATGATCCGTCTCGGTCGGGACCGCCTTCCCGGCCGAGACCATGAACCGTCTCGGTCGGGACAGGCCTGCTGTAGCCGTGCCTCTTCTTTTCATTTCCCTTCATTCTTGTAACCATATAAATACTTCTACCTTGTATTGTTTAAACATCTTACATTACATTAGACTATTTTAGACCTCTCTTCAACATTTAAAACCCTAATTAGCCTCTCTTCATCTCTAGTTTAGTTTCATATTAATCTTTAGTTAATCCTAGTTTAATCTAGTTGATTAGTCTTGTAATAAAGGATTTCTTCAAGATTCATCCAAGATTGACAACCTTGGGAGTTTCATTTGGGTTTATCTTTTCAATACAAGTTCTCATCTTTTTCATATTCTTGCTAGTTTGGTATAATCCTCTTCTCCTCTTTAATTTTAATCTTTGTTATTCTTTCAAGTTTGAATCTTTATTCATTGTTTATTGTCCTTGTTAGTTCATTATGAATGTGTGGATGTTTATGTTGATTACTCTTATTTATGTTAGTATTAGTTTGATAATGAGTGATTAGATTCCTTGTTGGGTTAGTAGGGGGATTAAGTGTGGATTATGGGTGATTAGGGTTTGATTGTGGGTAAAGGTGATTCCTTTGTTGCTAGTCACATATTGGGCATACTATATGTTTGTTGTATTGCTTGTGTGGGTAGTAGTGGCCAATGCTTCTCATACTTGTTTCCCTCTTCTCATTGTTTGACTAATTTGTGATTGAATCCTTGTGTTTTGAGTAGCATCTAGCATGAGTGTTCGGGTCTAGTCTTTGACACGAGAGTGCAGACTTTGGCTTTGGCGCGAGAGCGCAAACCGACCCTAGTAACTAAGTGGCACCTACACCCTTGATTTCCCAACCATCCTACTACACTTAAGAACCCGACCTAACCCTACTCCCTTCCATATTTGATTTATCCTTCTCTTTAGTCATCATTTCTCTAGTTCATTTGCTTAGTTAATCTTTAGTTATTTCATTTAACTCATATCATACATAGTACATTGTTAGTCCATTTTCATCACCTTCAACCATCGTAGTTTGTCAAATATCGTCTTCATTGTGTTTGTTTGTGACTTAGCCTTGTTTTAGGTGAACCTAGTCTAGACACCCTTAGCCGTCTCCGTGGATATCGACCCGAATTACCCTAGCTACCCGTTAGGTATAGTTTGTTAATATTGATCGGTAGGACCCACGGTAAAATCCTTACCATCAATTTGGCGCCGCTGCCGGGGACGGTGCATTGTTTAGACTTAGTTTGCTTATTAGCTACACTTAGTTACCTTTCTTTGTGTTCTTTCTCTATCACTTGTGCATATTTTAGGCTTTTTCCTTGTTTTTATCATTTTCTTTCTTCTTTGTCTCCCGTTGTGCTTGTTTATTGTCTTTGCCTAGTGCCCATAAAGCACTAGGTGTTCTTACGTTTGTTAGAGTGTGTAGTGTATGCCTAGGAGAGGAGGCGATTTCTTTCTCTTCAATCCAGAGCCGGAAAGACTCTTTAGAGCCCTTCGCCAACAGATGATTGACCGGGTTAGAATCTCTCAACCAAGTTCTAGCAATACCAATCAAGAACAAGCTCAAGGTTCTGACTTGAACGAGATACCTCGAGAGATGGCCGAAGGGAATTTCATAAATCCTTTCGGTACTTCTAGTCCTAGTTCTCCTTCTACATCTACATCAACACCGTCTACACCAACATCTCCCGAATATCCAATCATGCCTAAGTTCTCTTCTCATTCAACCTTTACGGAAGACGTTTTGCCCGGTCCAACCGCTTTACCGGAGGCATATACCGGCAACTTTGTGGCAAAAACACAATTCATCCAATTGGTCGAAAGAAGTCAATTTAGTGGGTTACCAACCGAAGATCCTCATCAACACATGGAAACCTTTTCGGATTATTACGATGCTATCTCACAAACGGGAATAACCCAAGATCAAATCCGGTGGGTATTATTTCCTTTCTCTTTAATCGGTAAAGTTAAGCAATGGTTCAAGGGGTTAGACAAGGCGACTCTTGGCATTGATACTTGGAAGAAGCTAGCCTTAGCTTTCTACCAACAATTTTATCCCCCGGAGAAGACAAATCTATTGAGAGCCTCTATCACGGGATTCCAACAACGTGATGAAGAAAGCATCTACGAATCGTGGGAAAGATTCAAAGCCTTGATCCGCTCTTGTCCTCACCATGGTCTATCACAATGGTTCCTAGTTCAACAGTTTTGGAACAGGTTATATGAAGACTCAAGGGCCATACTCAATATGGGATCGAATGGAAGGTTTACCGAGGTGGATGATGACCAAACTTGGTCAAGAATCGAGGAGATGGCGGTGTACAACTCCCAATACTCAAGGCCTAGAAAGGCGAATCGAGGAGGAAGGCACGAGATCGATGTCATTACACAATTAAGCATTGATCTTGGGGCTCAACTAGAAACCCACATGGAATCTATTGACAAGAAGCTCCAAAGCCATTTTGACCAAGGTCAAAGAGCAAGTGCCTCCCACCAACATTCTACTCATCAAGTCAATGCTTTGGGAGTTGTATCTCTTACATCATACTATGGGATATGCGATATTTGCGGGATAGTTGGACATGAGCCTATACACTGTCAAGGAAGTATTGAGCAAGTGAACGCCTTTCAAGCGTTCAAGTAAGGTGCCCCCTATCCTCATATGTTCCAAGCTTCCCAACAACAATCTCTACAACACCGTCCATATGTGCCACCTCCCTTAAGGGACAACAACTAAGGTTACCAAGGTTATATGGGCAACCCAAGGCCATTCAACAACTACAAGCAACATAACCAAGGTAACTTCAACAACAATCAAGGGTTTCAACAAGGGAACTTCAATCAAGGTGGTTTCCAAGGAAACCAACACAACCAAGGACATCAAAACTACAACCATGGCAACACTCAAGGCCTTAATCAAGGCAACTCTCATGGGTTCCAAGGGAACCATCAACAACAACAAGCAACCCAAGGTAATCGACAAGAAAGCAAGCCAAGGAGCCGGTCTCCTATTCATGATTATGGTACTCCCTTAGCCCTCACCGATACTCCGCACAATCCACAATCTCCACCTCGAGATTTCGACATGCAAAAATCTATGTTGGAAGTGCAAAAGAATAACCAAGAAATGCAAAGAAGTCAAATGGAAATGCTAAGAAACTAACAAGAATTCTTTTCTCATCTTCAAAGGGAGAATATAGCAAGAGATGCTCATATGAAGATGCTCGAAACCCAAATATATCAAGTTGCTTCGGGAAGCTCTTCTAGGCAAAAGGGGCAATTACCTCCTCAAGGTGAAACGGCGAAAGTTGAGCATGTGAATGCTATTACCTTGAGGAGTGGTTCATCTTATGACTCCTTCTTAGTCCCTAGTGAGCAAGTACCAATGAAAGAAGTTGTATCTCCGATTCAAGAAAATTCAAGCTTGGGAAATCCATTGGAGGAACAAGTCTTGTGGGAGATTGAGAAACCCCATGAAGACAAGCTTCCCCCACTTCAAGGAAAAGACAAAGGTAAAGGGAAAATGTCATTTGAAAAGTCCAACCTTAATGAGCAAGGCAAGGTACATATCAAGTTGCCTTTCCAACAAGGCAAATGAGGACCAAGGTGGATGTTCAATATGAAAAATTCCTAGACATTGTGAAGAAATTGGATGTGAGTGTCCCGTTTACCGAACTACTTACCCAAATCCCGGCATATGGAAGATTTATGAAAGAAATCTTGGCTAGGAAGAGATCTGTCAACAAGGAAGAGACCATAGCGTTCACGAGAGAGGTGAGCGAGCTTATTCAAGGTTCTACGCATCCCAAGTTGAAGGATCCGGGTAGTTTCTCGATCCCGTGCACCATAGGCAACTTGAATATTGATAGAGCATTATGTGATTTGGGTGCGAGTGTAAGCATCATTCCCTATTCCATTTGTGAGCGACTTGGGATGAAGGAGCTCAAGTGTACTTCTATCACACTCCAAATGGCCGACCGTTCACTCAACCGACCTTTGGGGATGTTGTAAGATGTGCCCATAAGAATCGGGAAGTTCTTCATTCTGGTCGACTTCCTTGTACTTGACATGCCGGAAGATGCTATCACTCCCATTATCCTTGGGCGCCCATTTCTCCATACCGCCGGTGCTATGATCGATGTAAAGAACGGTAGGATCACATTTGAGCTAGGCGACGAGAAGCTCGTGTTTGACCTTCAAGGTAACACCTCGCCTACTAATGATGAGTCTTGTAATATTATCCACGCCATGAAAGACATCAATCTAGGGGATGAGTCGGGTGAAAGCTTAAAGAAAAACTTCTATGGAATCGAAAATGATGATTCCGAGCTTGGGGCGGACGAATGCCCATATCATGATATTGAAGACAAGTTAAAAGGCAAGAAGAAAGTTGAGCCTCCCTTGGGGCCACATGAAGATAGATGGACGTTTGGGTATATACCGAAGGATCGAAAGTACAAGTTCAAGCCCTTGAACTTAGTAGATCGGGATACCCCGGGAACGTCGAGGCTAGCTAGGATGTGATGATCCTTGGAGTGGAGGTTGGTATTCCACTAGCTTGATCGAAGATTTCTCGAGAGCCTTCGATTTGTTTCTTCGTGCCCTTGATGGCGATGGAATTAGCCAAGTGTGGTTAAAAAATGATTGAAGAATGCACCATACTTGGTTTGACGGAGTTCCAAAAGAACCGTCTTATTGTATATATCTCTTTCTTGTAATTCTTTTTAGTCTTGTAAACTTCTTGTAATTTGGAATTTTGTTGAGTGATGTGAGGGAGGGGATTCTAATGATTATTATGAAGTTGTGTAGGATGATTGAAGTTTGAAGGGTGATTATGTGAGTTTTGGAGGTAAACGCTTGAAGCGATCTTGGGAGCGGTTCTATTATTGATTTTTGGAGCTTTGATGAAGCTATGTGCTTAGATGAATTTTCGCAAATCAAGAGAAGCTCCACTTTTATCTCCCATGATTAGCATCAAGTATTGCATGCTCGGTCTTCTATTTTTCCTACAAGTGTCAGCTCGGTGGGATTTTTATTGGAAGACGGGAGCTAGATGATCGTTTTTGAGCTTAGAATAAGCTTTTGGGGACGGGATTTCGGATCCCGAGTTGTTATTTGTGGATTGGGAGGAAGGTTCAGTGAGTTCTTATTGAAAGGAAGCTTCAAAGGCATCCCGGGCGAGAATGACTTATCTCGGGCGAGACGACGTCTCATCCCGGGCGAGACCGACCCTTCTCGGTCGGGATGAGATGACAAAAATTCTCATCTAGTGACAGCCCATCTTGGGCGGGACGAGACCGTATCGGTCGGGACGGGTAGTGCATCCCGGGCGAGACCGAGTCATCTCGGCCGGGACGAAGTGACAAAAATACTCAGCTACTGAGAGCTCGTCCCAGGCGAGACGAGCCCTTCTCGGGCGAGACGAGCCCATCTCGGCCGAGACGGGTCTGATTACAGCGCAGTTCGTGTTTTTCTCCTTGCAGTCCGAACCCACCCTTTCATATTAAGCCCGCCCCGCCCCACTCCCTCTCACACAAATACCCAACCCCAACCCAACCCATTCCCATCTCATACTAACTCATCTTCAACCTTCTTCATCTTCCATAACACTAAATAAACCCCAACTTCATTTAAAACACCATAAATCCTCAAATACTCCATCAAATCTCATCAAATCACTCCCTAAACACTCCAAAATCAGTTTCCATCACATTAACAACTATCCTAGACCCATTTTTTACCATTAAAACCCCCAAAAACTTAAAAAATCAAGTTTTTTATCCCCATTTTTCCCCAAATTCGAAAATTGGGGGTTTTCTCCCAAGCTTGATTGAACTCTTTAGGGTGTGTTTTGGAGGCTTATTACACCATTTTAAGCTTCTATTGGGTGTTTTTGTGGGTTCTAGCTAGTATTTTTGGGTAAAATTCGAGTTTGGGTGTTTATCATTTTGAAGCTTCTTCATCTTCAATGGCTCCAAAGAAGAAAAGTAGGGTGATTCAAAGCAAGAAAAGGAAAAGTGCATCCACATCAAGGCCCGAACTCGAGCCCGAAGTGGAGGTCGAAGTTGAGGAACCGGAAATTCCTTGCCATCCGGATTTTCCTAATCTTGTCTTTGGCTCGGAATTGCAAAGGGAGCAGTTCATTAAGCTTCTTGGTAAGCCTTTTGAGCCTACTAGATTTCTTTGTAGAATCATACTTAGAAAATTAGGCATTCTTAGGAAAACTAGAGAGTTTTTTGAGGGTATGGGCTTGGAGTTGTTGTTCAATATGCATGAATTGACTTACAAGCAACTCACTCTAGAGTTCTTCAGCAGTTTTACTCTAAACACTAGAGTTGACCCTCCCCGAGTTGCTTTTCGGTTGAACAATGTTGATTACCACTGCACCCTACAACAATTTGGTGACATTTTTTGCCTCCCCCCCTCTCCTAGTGGTAGCATACCCGCCGACTTTAATGTAGTCGATGTTTGGAAATGTATAACCGGCCTAACCCTCATTGACTTTCGACGGTTGTCTAGCCGTCATGTCCACCATCCGGTTGTGCGTATTTGGCATCGTCTTAATGCGAGTACAATATTTGGGAGGCCCGAAATGAGCACCTTCACTCAACAAGAGTTGACAATACTAGGTGCTTATTTGAATATCAAGAGCAAACCTAGGTTTGAAACCGACCTTCCCCTTGCTTTGGCGGAACATTTTCAAAAGATTAGTAAGGCGGGGAAAAATATGAGTGAAATTGTTCTCGGGGGGCTCATTACACACGTGGCTAAGGCGATTGATCAAAATTTTAGTGAGGAAGAGTTGACCCCCGTACCGGGGGACACGACCATAGACGAGGACTGTTTAGCTAGGTACCATAAGTGGATTACCTATGAGAGGGAACATAAGAGGTATACATGGAATACCTCGGGTCGGCCACACTTCACTTTACCATGCGATACGCTACCGACCCTTAAGCCTATGAAACATTCTATCGTTCCGGTCCAAGAGCTTAACCTATTAGTGCCGGGTGCGGTAGGTGACCCCGGTGCTTCTTCCTCCCGTACCCCGCTTCCACGTCCAAGTGTGGCACAACAACAACCAACCCAACAACAACAACAACAACAAAGCAATACCCAACACTAACCCTTTTACACTTCACCCCCGGCCTTTATTGATGTCCCTCAGTATGCACCATACACCCCCTTTGCCTACCCTTCGCCCCCGGCCGATCCATCTATGGCCGCTATGCTTAATGCTCTACACATTGGGCAATATGAGCAGAGGAGGGACGATTACTATGCTCAATACCCCGGGTATCATCTCTTGGCTCAACAAGGGTATATAAATCCGAAAGGCTATCTCCCATCGTGGTATAGGCCCGAATACTTTCCGAACTACGTTAATCCTAGTAGTAGTGGCGCTATGATGGATGACGAGGAGTTTGAGGCCGAAGATGCCTTCGATGTTAATAGGGGGAGGGAAATCGTGAAGAAGAGGAAGATGAAGAAGAAGAAGAAGGTAGTGATGAAGATGATGATGATAACAATGGAAGTGAGGAGAGGGATGATGATGAGCAAGATGACTATTGATTATTGAAACGATGGAGATGCGTTAGTTGCTAACCTTTGGTATGGCAACTTTCTTTTCTTTTCCGTTTTTTATGCTCGTCTATTTTATTTCCCCCTTGTTATGAGTGCTTTGTTGGCTCTCGGGGCCTTTGTGGTGATCGCTCCCAATTCTCGATGACGTGATTACATCGAGAATCATTTGAAAAATCCAAATTTACAAGTCTTTTTTTTCTTTCTTTATTTTATTTTTCCTTTAGTAGGAATTAGTCGGATTTAGGCGGAATCCGGGCTAGGTGACTTGATTACACCTAGTCCTCCCCACCCATTTCCTTTTATTTTCTTATTTTTATTTCTTCCCCCATCCATATCTTTTCTCGTCTCAGCCCATGGTGACTTGACTACACCCCGGCCGGACACATTCTACCCTTTCTTCGCTTTTCTTTTTGATTTTTAGCTTTAGTTTCGTAGTTTCTTTTCTTTTCTTTAGTGTCTCCATACACTACGATCGAGCATGAGGACATTGCTCGGTTTAAGTGTGGGGGAGCGATATTCTAGTATAGTTTAGTTTTATTTTCGTAGTTTTTTCGAAAAATCTTAAAAAACCATAAAAATTTGAAAAATTTCACAAAAATCAAAAAGATTTTCTTTTGTGTGTTTTCCTTTTTTATGTCGTTGTATCGTATATTTGTTTTGTTGTGCGTGTTTTGCCTCCCTTTTTCCTTGTAGGTCGTCTAATCGTCGTTAACTTTGGAAGGCTTTCAAGACATCCGGTAACGCCTTTTATCCCTTTTTCCTCTTTACCTCTTGTGATGTTCGGAGGAGATTTGTGATGATGTGTGCTCGGGTAGAGCTTTGTAAAGTTTGATGTTGGTTGGTTGCTTATTTGGAAATTCGGGGTGGTGTTTTGTTCTCTTTATATGTTTGTTTTGTTTTATTTTGTTTTGTTGCTTTTGTCTCTTTTTCTTTCGGTTTTGTCATGTCTTTATTTTGTAATCTGTAGTTGTGTCTAGTGTGTAAAAAAAAGTTTTCGAAAACCCGGTTTTGAGGCTAGTGTGCAAGTGTTTACTTTCCCTTTCTAGTAGTATGAATCGAGTCTTGGAATTTAGTCTAGTAGAATGACCCTAAATCAATAGTTTCGTTGGTCCTTTACCTTGAGTCCACCTAGTCTACTAGGGATTTACTACGGGATTTGCATTTTGACCATTATGACCACCCATGGTGTGAAAAGGCCTTGGTTGCCGAGTCCCGTCTCTTAGGTGACCTTGTTCGAGATTGTTTGATTAGTCCAAGTTCTCCACCTTTTTGTGGGTTTGAAGGGGGATCGCGACTCCCGACTTACCCATTACCCTACCTCCTACACATATCCACAAAATAAAGTTGCAAATTGTTGAAATCATCTTTCTTAATTGCAAAAAGAAATGCTTACAACTCAAATCTAGCCAAAAGGGCAAAGAAAAGAAAATGAAAGAAAATGAAAGAAAGAGAAGATTGAAGAAAAAGAAAAGGCACAAAAAGCCAAGAAAAAGAAAATACAAAAGATGAAAAAGAAATGGCATAGCAACACACAAAGCAAAAATGCAAAAGAAAGAAAAATGCCAAAAGAAAACCGTCTCACAAAAAGAATCCCCGCATCTCAAAAATAAGCATTTTTCCGATCGTTACCGTGAAGAGCCTACCAAAGGACCGAGTCCCTAGGAAGGATAATAGCGGTAATGGTCGGTCTTCCCTCATTTTGCAATCATATCCACCTTTTTACTTGGACTAGTTGAGCGGTTTTGGGCACGAGACGACCCTCTTGGCTTATCGCTAAAGGGGGAGGAGTCTAACTTACCTACAGTGTCGACTAACACCGTTGTTCATCCTTTTTCTATCCCGCCGATCGTCCCGTAGTACGTTCTTAGAAGGTTAGGAGGACCTAGGTAAGTTACCAACGTTTTTATTGCTTTGTTGTCATACTATTAGGGTTTAGATCATTTCGATTTGTATTACTATCTTGGGAACGTTGTCACTTGCCTTGAGTCCTAAACCGGTGCTTCTTTCACCGCTTTTTAGAGGGAAGTGGTATTTATTTCTTTTTGGGTGCAACCGATTACTTGTTTGTTTGTATGTTTGTTTGTTTGTTTGTGGGTGTTTGTGTCCGGTTGCATCCACAGTTTTGTCGCAAGACCTTACTTGCCTTGCGGAGTGCACTTTTCCTCTAAGTGTACTCGCGTGAGTTGAAAGGGCGTAGGGTGCGCTAATACCCGCTCGGTTAGTAATCTAGTTTCTTTTGGTTTTTTGATAGTTGGTGCTTACTCGAGGGCGAGTAAGGGTTAAGTGTGGGGGAGTTGATAAGTGTAATTTGTAGTGCCTAATTTGTTGTGTTTTGGTCCCGTTTTCCTTGTGGAATCGCTCTTTGGAGCGGTTTCTGGGCTACTTATACTTCCTCTAGTTCGTTTTAGGTTCCCAAGACCGTTCATGGAGAATTGGAACGATTCTGACTCGTTTCATACAGTTTTGGAGCCAACGAAGAGAAGGAACGATCACTCGGTGCCTTGGACTCGATCCCGAGACCTTCGGAACCATTCCCGAGCCTCTTAGACTCGATCCCGAGCTCCGAGAATCAAGGAGAAGCCCATGTGAAGCAAGAAGGGACCTAGAAGCTCTTATTGGAGGCCAACAGAGCCTTCCCGACCGGGACCAAGTGCCCTCTCGGTCGGGAAGGAGAGCACGTTTAAGAGGGCTGCTGTTTAGGCCTTCCCGGCCGAGGCCATGATCTGTCTCGGTCGGGACAGGCCTGCTGTAGCCACGCCTCTTCTTTTCATTTCCCTTCGTTCTTGTAACCATATAAATACTTCTACCTTGTATTGTTTAAACATCTTTGATAAGTGTAGTTTGTAGTGCCTAATTTGTTGTGTTTAGGTCCCATTTTCCTTGTGGAATCGCTCTTTGGAGCGGTTTCTGGGCTACTCATGCTTCTTCTAGCTCGTTTTAGGTTCCCGAGAACATTCATGAAGATTTGGAACGATTCCGACTCGTTTCATACACTTTTGGAGCCAACGAAGAGAAGAAACGATCACTTGATGCCTTGGATTCAATCCCGAGACCTTGGGACCCATTCCCGAGCCCCTTAGACTCGATCCCAAGCACCGAGAATCGATGAGAAGCCCATGAGAAGCAAAGAGGGACCCTTGAGATCATATTTGAGGCCTACAAGACCCTACATGGCCGTGTCAGAAGCCTACATGGCCGTGTAGTGAGTTGGGAAGCAAAGAAGAGAGGAATCAAGCTACAGCAGGGCGTCACGGCCGTGACCCATGACCATCATGGCCATGACGGGGGTGCCTCATGGCCGTGAGCCCCCTCATCATGGCCGTGAGCCCCCTGTTTCTCCTCGCACTTTGTCACTTCATTCCCCATATTCTTACAACCCTATAAATACCCTCCCTTTGTATTGTTTAAGCACTTTTGCACATCCTACATTATTCTAAACCCTAGATAGAGTTCCTCCTATCATTAGCTTAATATTTTCTTAATCTCTAATTAAACTTAGTTTAATCTAGTAATTAGTCATGTATTAAGAAGATTCTTGAAGACTCTTCCAAGCTTGACAACCTTGGAGATTATTTTGGGTTTCTTATTAATTCAAGTTCTCATCTTTTCCATCATCTTGTAGTGGGTATAATCTCTTTTCTCTTGTTCTTTGTTTATTTATCAAGTTTCAATCTTTACATATTGTTTATTGTTCTTGTTTGTTCATTATGAATGTTTGGATGTTTACATTGATTTCTCTTGTTAGTGTTAGTCTTAGTTTGATAATGAGTGAGTAGATTCCTTGTGGGGTTAGTAGGGGGATTAAGTGTGGATTATGGGTGATTAGGGTTTAATTTTGGGTAAAGGTGATTCCTCTGTTGCTAGTCACATATAGGGTATACTATGTGTTTGTTGTATTGCTTGTATGAGTAGTAGTGGCCAATGCTTCTTATACTTGTTTTCATCTTCTCATTGTGTATTCGATTTGTGATTGAATGTTTGTGTTTTGAGTAGCATCTAGCATGAATGTTCGGGTCTAGTCTTTGACAAAAGAGTGTGGACTTTGGCTTTGGCGCGAGAGCGCAAACCGGCCCTAGTAACTAAGAGGCACCTACACCCTTGATTACCCAACCATCCTACTACACTTAAGAACCCGACCTAACCCTACTCCCTTTCATATTTGGTTTCTCTATCTCTTTAGCCATCTTCTCTAGCTTGTTATTTTGTTTAATCTTTAGTTATTTCATTAGCTCTTGTTATAGTTAGTTCATTGTTAATCTAGTTCTTACCTCTTCTACCATCATAGTTACTCAATCCTCTTCTCTTTGTGTTTGTTTGTGTGACTTAGCCTCGTTTTAGGTAGACCTAGTCTAGACATTACATAGTCGTCTCCGTGGACACGACCCGACTTACCCTAGCTACCGTTAGGATTAGTTGGTTATTACTTGATGGTGGGGACCCACGGCAAATCCTTTTCATCAATTTGGCGCCGCTGCCGGGACGGTGCATTGTTTAGACTTAGTTTGCTTATCAGCTAGACTTAGTTACCCTTCTTTGTGCTCTTCTTCTATCTCTTGTGCATATTTAGTAGTCTTTTTCCTTATTTTTAATCATTTTCTTTCTTCTTTGTCTTCCGTTGTGCTTGTTTATTGTCTTTGCCTAGTGCCCATAAAGCACTAGGTGTTCTTACGTTTGTTTGAGTGTGTAGTGTATGCCTAGGAGGGAAGGCGATTTCTTTCTCTTCAATCCAGAGCCGGAAAGACTCTTTAGAGCCCTTCGCCAACGGACGATTGACCGGGTTAGAATCTCTCAACCAAGTGCTAGCAATACCAATCAAGAACAAGCTCAAGGTTCTGACTTGAACGAGATACCTCGAGAGACGGCCGAAGGGAATTTCATCAATCCTTTCGGTACTTCTAGTCCTAGTTCTCCTTCTACATCTACATCAACACCGTCTACACCAACATCTCCCGCATATCCAATCAGGCCTAAGTTCTCTTCTCATTCAACCTTTACGGAAGACGTTTTGCCCGGTCCAACCGTTTTATCGGAGGCATATACCGGCAACTTTGTGGCAAAGACGCAATTCATCCAATTGGTCGAAAGAAGTCAATTTAGTGGGTTACCAACCGAAGATCCTCATCAACACATGGAAACATTTTCGGATTATTGCGATGCTATCTCACAAACGGGAATAACCCAAGATCAAATCCGGTGGGTATTATTTCCTTTCTCTCAAATCGGTAAAGCTAAGCAATGTTTCAAGGGTTTGGACAAAGCGACTCTTGGTATTGATACTTGGAAGAAGCTAGCCTTGGCTTTCTACCAACAATTTTATCCCCCGGAGAAGACAAATCTATTGAGAGCCTCTATCACGGGATTCCAACAACGTGATGAAGAAAGCCTCTACGAATCGTGGGAAAGATTCAAAGCCTTGATCCGCTCTTGTCCTCACCATGGTCTATCACAATGGTTCCTTGTTCAACAGTTTTGGAACGGGTTATATGAAGACTCAAGGGCCATTCTCAACATGGGATCGAACGGAAGGTTTACCGAGGTGGATGATGACCAAACTTGGTTGAGAATCGAGGAAATGGCGGTGCACAACTCCCAATACTCAAGGCCTAGAAAGTCGAATCGAGGAGGAAGGCACGAGATTGATGCCATTACACAATTAAGCGTTGATCTTGGAGCTCAATTAAAAACCCACATGGAATCTATTGACAAGAAGCTCCAAAGCCATTTTGATCAAGGTCAAAGTGCAAGTGCCTCCCACCAACATTCTACTCATCAAGTAAATGCTTTGGGAGTTGTATCTCCTACATCATACTATGGGATATGCGATATTTGCGGGATAGTTGGACATGAGCCTATACATTGTCGAGGAAGTATTGAGCAAGTGAACGCCTTTCAAGCGTTCAAGCAAGGTGCCCCTTATCCTCATATGTTCCAAACTTCCCATCAAGCTTCCCAACAACAATCTCTACAACACCGTCCATATGTGCCACCTCCCTTAAGGGACAACAACCAAGGTTACCAAGGTTATATGGGCAACCCAAGGCCATTCAACAACTACAAGCAACATAACCAAGGTAACTTCAACAACAATCAAGGGTTCCAACAAGGGAACTTCAGTCAAGGTGGTTTCCAAGGGAACCAACACTCCCAAGGACATCAAAACTACAACCATGGCAATACTCAAGGCCTTAATCAAGGCAACTCTCATGGGTTCCAAGGGAACCATCAACAACAACAAGCAACCCAAGGTAATCGACAAGAAAGTAAGCCAAGGAGCCGGTCTTCTATTCATGATTTTGGTACTCCCTTAGCCCTCACCGATACTCCGCACAATCCACAATCTCCACCTCGAGATTTCGACATGCAAAAATCTATGTTGGAAGTGCAAAAGAGTAACCAAGAAATGCAAAGAAGCCAAATGGAAATGCTAAGAAACCAACAAGAATTCTTTGCTCATCTTCAAAGGGAGAATATAGCAAGAGATGCTCATATGAAGATGCTCGAAACCCAAATAGCTCAAGTTGCTTCGGGAAGCTCTTCAAGACAAAAGGGGCAACTACCTCCTCAAGGTGAAACGGCGAAATTTGAGCATGTGAATGCTATTACCTTGAGGAGTGGTTCATCTTATGACCCCCCCTTAATTCCTAGTGAGCAAGTACCAATGAAAGAAGTTGTATCCCCGATTCAAGAAAATTCAAGCTTGGGAAATCCAATGGAGGATCAAGTCTTGTGGGAGATTGAGAAACCCCATGAAGACAAGCTTCCCCTACTTCAAGGAAAAGACAAAGGAAAAGGAAAAATGTCATTTGAGAAGTCCAACCTTAATGAGCAGGACAAGGTGAATATCAAGTTGCCTTTCCCAATAAGGCAAATGAGGACCAAGGTGGATGTTCAATATGACAAGTTCCTAGACATTGTGAAGAAATTGGATGTGAGTGTCCCGTTTACCGAGCTACTTACCCAAATCCCGGCATATGAAAGATTCATGAAAGAAATCTTGGCTAGGAAGAGATCCGTCGACAAGGAAGAGACCATAGCGTTCATGAGAGAGGTGAGCGAGCTTATTCAAGGTTCTACACTTCCCAAGTTGAAGGATCCGGGTAGTTCTCGATCCCGTGCACCATAGGCAACTTGAAGATTGATAGAGCATTATGTGATTTGGGTGCGAGTGTAAGCATCATTCCCTATTCCATTTGTGAGCAACTTGGGATGAAGGAGCTCAAGTGTACTTCTATCACACTCCAAATGGCCGACCGTTCACTCAACCGACCTTTGGGGATGTTGGAAGATGTGCCAATAAGAATCGGGATGTTCTTCATTCCGGTCGACTTCCTTGTACTTGACATGCCGGAAGATGCTATCACTCTCATTATCCTTGGGCGCCCATTTCTCCATACCGCCGGTGCTATGATTGATGTAAAGAACGGTAGGATCACATTTGAGCTAGGCGACGAGAAGCTCGTGTTTGACCTCCAAGGCAACACCTCGCCTACTAATGATGAGTCTTGTAATATGATCTACGCCATGAAAGACATTAATCTAAGGGATGAGTCGGGTGAAAGCTTGAAGAACAACTTCTATGAAATTGAAGATGATGATTCCGAGCTTGGGGCGGATGAATGCCCATATCATGATGTTGAAGACAAGTTGCAAGGCAAGAAGAAAGACGAGCCTCCCTTGGGGCCACATGAGGATAGATGGACGTTTGGGTATATACCGAAGGATCGAAAGTACAAGTTCAAGCCATTGAACTTAGTAAATCGGGATGCCCCGGAAACGTTGAGACAAGGTTGCGAAGAACCTTGGAGTGTGGATGGTTATACCACTAGCTTGATCGTAGATTTCTCGAGAGCCTTCGATTTGTTTCTTCGTGCCCTTGATGGCGATGGAATTGGCCAAGTGTTGTTAAAAAATGATTAAAGAATGCACCATCCTTGGTTTGACGGAGTTCCAAAAGAACCGTCTCTTTGTATATATCTCTTTCTTATTCTTTTGTGTTTGTGGAATTTTTGTACTTTGGTATTTTGATGAGCGATGTGAGGGAGGGATCTTTGATGGTGTTTATTGAGTTTACTTGATAGGTTGATAATGAAGATGAAGCTTCGGGAGGAGTTGTTGATGATAGAAGCTTGGATCTTGGGCAAGGAAGTCGGTTTTTGAGCTTAGCATAAGCTTTTGGGGATGGGATTTCGGATCCCGAGGTATTATTTGTCACTTGGGTGGAAAGTTCGGTGTGGTTATGATGATAGAAGACTTGGGCGAGAAACATGGCCATGAAGCTAAAGACATGACCATGCGCCGTCATGGCCATGACGAAGGCGACATGGTGGGGAGGATATTGGTGCAAAAGTGACATGCTACTGAGTTGGAACATGGCCATGTCAAGGCCATGTCAAGGGAGACATGGCCATGAGGCGACATGGTCATGAGGGGGGATGTCATGAGCGTGAGCTAGAAGTCCAAAAATTGCAGCTTACTGCTCTCGAACATGGCCATGAGGGGCCGAGTCACGCCCATGAGGGCTCACGACCATGAGTCTCACCCTCATGGCCGGGACGGGTTTCTTATACCCAGCTTTGCCCTTTGCACTCAGCCAAGCCCAAACCCTTTCCCTTCATTTAAATACCCAAAAAACCAGCCCAATTCCCTCCCCTCTCACATAAACAAAACCCAGCCCAATTACCTCCCATCTCACATACCATAAACAGCCCACAACCCAAACCCCTCCCCCTCTATTACCTACCCAGTCCATACCCGCCCCACCCTCCTTACCCAGCCCAAACAAACCCCACCTTCACTCATACTTACCCAGTCCACAACCCAACCCGCCCTCTACCCAGCCCATACCCGAACCGCCCACACTCTCCCCTCACATATTACCCAACCCGTCATTTTTTTTTATAAAACCAACCCATCCCACCCCATCTTATCACCCTTACCCAGCCCCCCTCTATTAATCCAACCCGCCCCATTTTCATTTACCCAACCCAACCCAACCCACCCTCCATTAATACTCATGCAAACCTCATTACACCCCACCCGACCTCCCTATTCTCTCATCGAGATTCTTTTGAAAATTAAATTTGACAAGTTATTTTCACTTTTTCTTTATTTTCTTTATTTTATTCCCTTTTTTGTAGAATTTAGTCGGAATCGGGGCTAGGTGACTTGATTACACCTAGCCCTCCCCTCCCATTTCCTTTTTATTTTCTTCTTTTTATTTCTTCCCCCATCCATATCTTTTCTTGTCTCGGCCCTAGGTGACTTGATTACACCCCGGCCGGACGCATTCTACCCTTTCTTCACTTTCATTTTTGATTTTTTTTATTTTTATTTTCCCTTTTTCTCTTTTTTTTAGTGTCTCCACACACTACCGATCGAGCATGAGAACATTGCTCGGTTTAAGTGTGGGGGAGCGATATACTAGTGTAGTTAGTTTTATTTTCGTAGTTTTTTTCGAAAAATCTTTAAAAAAAATCCTAAAAATTTGAAAAATTTCATAAAGATCAAAAATATTTTCTTTTGTGTCTTTTCCTTGTTGTGTCGTTGTGTTGTATATTCGTTGTGTTGTGCGTGTTTTGCCTCCCTTTTTCCTTATAGGTTGCTTAATCACCGTTAGCTTTGGAGAGCTTACAAGACTTCCGGTAACATCTTTCACCCCTTTTCCGTCTTCGTTTCTTGTGGAGTTTGGAGGAGATTGGTGGTGTTGTGTGCTCGGGTGGAGCTTTGTGCATATTTGTGGTTGATTGGTGACTTGTTTGGAAGTTCGGGGTGGTGTTTGTTCTATTTGTGTGTTTGTTTTGTTACCTTTTGTCTCTTTTTCTTTCGTTTTCGTCGTGTCTCTGTTTTGTGTTGTGTAGTTGTGTCTTTTGTGTAAAAAGGTTTTCGAAAACCCGGTTTTGAGGCTAGTGTGCAAGTGTTTACTTTCCCTTTCTAGTGGTATGAATCGAGTCTTGGACTTTAGTCTAGTAGAATGACCCTAAATCAATAGTTTCGTTGGTCCTTTACCTTGAGTCCACCTAGTCTACTAGGGATTTACTACGGGATTTGCATTTTGACCATTATGACCACCCATGGTGTGAAAAGGCCTTGGTTGCCGAGTCCCATCCCTTAGGTGACCGTGTTTAGGATTGTTTGATTAGTCCAAGTTCTCCCCTTTTTGTGGGTTTGAAGGGAAAGCGCGCTCCCGACATACCCATTCCCCTACCTTCTACACATATCCACAAAATAAAGTTGCGAAGTGTTGATATCTCTTTCTTAATTGCAAAAAGAAATGCCTACAACTCAAATCTAGCCAAAAGGGCAAAGAAAAGAAAAAGAAATAAAAGATTGAAGAAAAAGAAAAGGCACAAAAAGCCAAAAAGAAAATACAAAAGATGAAAAAGAAATGACATAGCAACACACAAAGCAAAAATGCAAAAGAAAGAAAAAAAAAATGCCAAAAGAAAACCGTCCCACAAAAAGAATCCCCACATCTCAAAAATAAGCCTTTTACCGACTATTACCGTGAAGAGCCAACCAAAGGACCGAGTCCCAAGGAAGGATGATAGCAGTAATGGTCGGTCTTCCCTCATTTTGCAATCACATTCACCTTTTTACTTGGACTAGTTAAGCGGTTTTGGGCATGGGACGACCCTCTTGGCTTATCGCTAAAGGGGGCGGGGTCTCACTTACCTACAGTGTCGACTAACACCGTGGTTCATCCTTTTTACATCCCGCCGATCGTCCCGTAGTACGTTCTTAGAAGGTTAGGAGGAATCTAGGTAAGTTACCAACGTACTTATTGCTTTGTTGTCATACTATTAGGATTTAATTCGTTTCGATTTGTATTATTAGCTTGGGAATGTTGCTACTTGCCTTGAGTCCTAAACCGGTGCTTCTTTCACCGCTTTTTAGAAGGAAGCGGTATTTGTTTCTTTTTGGGTGCAATCGATTGTTTGTTTGTTTGTATGCTTGTTTGTCTATGTGTTTTTGTGTCCAGTTGCATCCACAATTTTGTCGCAAGACCCCACTTGCCTTGCGGAGTGCACTTCTCCTCTAAGTGTACTCGTGTGAGTCGAAAGGGCGTAGGGTGCGCTAATACCCACTCGGTTAGTAGTCTAGTTTCTTTTAGTTTTTAGTTAGTTTGTGCTTACTCGAGGGCGAGTAAGGGTTAAGTGTGGGGGAGTTCATAAGTGTAGTTTGTAGTGCCTAATTTGTTGTGTTTAGGTCCCGTTTTCCTTGTGGAATCGCTCTTTGGAGCGGTTTCTGGGCTACTCATGCTTCTTCTAGCTCGTTTTAGGTTCCCGAGAACATTCATGAAGATTTGGAACGATTCCGACTCGTTTCATACACTTTTGGAGCCAACGAAGAGAAGGAACGATCACTTGATGCCTTGGATTCAATCCCGAGACCTTGGGACCCATTCCCGAGCCCCTTAGACTCGATCCCAAGCACCGAGAATCGATGAGAAGCCCATGAGAAGCAAAGAGGGACCCTTGAGATCATATTTGAGGCCTACAAGACCCTACATGGCCGTGTCAGAAGCCTACATCGCCGTGTAGTGAGTTGGGAAGCAAAGAAGAGAGGAAGCAAGCTACAGAAGGGCGTCATGGCTGTGACCCATGACCATCATGGCCATGACGGGGGTGCCTCATGGCCCTGAGCCCCCTCATCATGGCCGTGAGCCCCCTGTTTCTCCTCGCACTTTGTCACTTCATTCCCCTTATTCTTACAACCCTATAAATACCCTCCCTTTGTATTGTTTAAGCACTTTTGCACATCCTACATTATTCTAAACCCTAGATAGAGTTCCTCCTATCATTAGCTTAATCTTTTCTTAATCTTTAATTAAACTTAGTTTAATCTAGTAATTAGTCTTGTATTAAGAAGATTCTTGAAGACTCTTCCAAGCTTGACAACCTTGGAGATTATTTTGGGTTTCTTATTAATTCAAGTTCTCATATTTTCCATCATCTTGTAGTGGGTATAATCTCTTTTCTCTTGTTCTTTGTTTATTTATCAAGTTTCAATCTTTACATATTGTTTATTGTTCTTGTTTGTTCATTATGAATGTTTGGATGTTTACATTGATTTCTCTTGTTAGTGTTAGTCTTAGTTTGATAATGAGTGAGTAGATTCCTTGTGGGGTTAGTAGGGGGATTAAGTGTGGATTATGGGTGATTAGGGTTTAATTTTGGGTAAAGGTGATTCCTTTGTTGCTAGTCACATATAGGGCATACTATGTGTTTGTTGTATTGCTTGTATGAGTAGTAGTGGCCAATGCTTCTTATACTTGTTTTCATCTTCTCATTGTGTATTCGATTTGTGATTGAATGTTTGTGTTTTGAGTAGCATCTAGCATGAATGTTCGGTTCTAGTCTTTGACACGAGAGTGTGGACTTTGGCTTTGGCGCGAGAGCGCAAACCGGCCCTAGTAACTAAGAGGCACCTACACCCTTGATTACCCAACCATCCTACTACACTTAAGAACCCGACCTAACCCTACTCCCTTTCATATTTGGTTTCTCTATCTCTTTAGCCATCTTCTCTAGTTTGTTAGTTTGTTTAATCTTTAGTTATTTCATTAGCTCTTGTTATAGTTAGTTCATTGTTAATCTAGTTCTTACCTCTTCTACCATCATAGTTACTCAATCCTCTTCTCTTTGTGTTTGTTTGTGTGACTTAGCCTCGTTTTAGGTAGACCTAGTCTAGACATTACATAGCCGTCTCCGTGGACACGACCCGACTTACCCTAGCTACCGTTAGGATTAGTTGGTTATTACTTGACGGTGGGGACCCACGGCAAATCCTTGCCATCAATCTTACATTACATTAGACAATTTTTGACCTCTCTTCAACATTTAAACCCCTAATTAGCCTCTCTTCATCTCTATTTTAGTTTCATATTAATCTTTAGTTAATCCTAGTTTAATCTAGTTGATTAGTCTTGTATTAAGGGATTTCTTCAAGATTCATCCAAGATTGACAACCTTGGGAGTTTCATTTGGGTTTATCTTTTCAATACAAGTTCTCATCTTTTTCATATTCTTGCTAGTTTTGTATAATCCTCTTCTCCTCTTTACTTTTAATCTTTGTTACTCTTTCAAGTTTGAATCTTTATTCATTGTTTATTTTTCTTGTTAGTTCATTATGAATGTTTGGATGTTTCTGTTGATTACTCTTATTTATGTTAGTATTAGTTTGATAATGAGTGAGTAGATTCCTTGTGGGGTTAGTAGGGGATTAAGTGTGGATTATGGGTGATTAGGGTTTGATTGTGGGTAAAGGTGATTCCTTTGTTGCTAGTCACATATTGGGCATACTATGTGTTTGTTGTATTGCTTGTGTGGGTAGTAGTGGTCAATGCTTCTCATACTTGTTTCCCTCTTCTCATTATTGTTTGACTAATTTGTGATTGAATCCTTGTGTTTTGAGTAGCATCTAGCATGAGTGTTCGGGTCTAGTCTTTGACACGAGAGTGCGGACTTTGGCTTTGGCGCGAGAGCGCAAACCGACCCTAGTAACTAAGTGGCACCTACACCCTTGATTTCCCAACCATCCTACTACACTTAAGAACCCGACCTAACCCTACTCCCTTCCATATTTGATTTATCCTTCTCTTTAGTCATCATTTCTCTAGTTCATTTGCTTAGTTAATCTTTAGTTATTTCATTTAACTCACATCATACATAGTTAGACCTGTCAAAAACTGACCCGACCCGAAAACCCGACCCGAAACCGCCCGAAAATAAACCCGAAAAAACCCGCCCGAAAATGACCGAAACCCGAAAGTGACCCGCCCGATAAAAACCCGAATATATTGGGTCAAAACCCGCCCGAACCCGTTACCCGCCCGAAAATAGATAAATTAAAAAAATATTGTTATTATACACTAAAGTTTCTCAAAAACAGTACGAAATATTTTTTTATTTTCAAAATTTTAAGAAATAATATTTATATATATTTTTAAAATCATATTTTTATCCCATGATTATTATAATGATAGAAAAAAATCAATAAATCAAGTCAAAGTTCGTCATATATATTCGTACCTCCTATAGAAATAAAATATCAATGTATACCAAAAAATATAGTAAATGGTTAAGAAAATTAAGAATAAAATTGTATTTATGATAAAAAAAAGTAAAGAAAATTAATGTTTTTAAAATGCGTTAATAACCCGTATTTGACCCGAACCCGACCCGAAACCCGTATAAACCCGACCCGTATAAAACCCGTATTTTGCAAACCCGAAATACACCCGACCCGTATATTACCCGAACCCGAAGTGACCGAACCCGAAACCCGACCGCCCGACCCGTTTGACAGGTCTATACATAGTACATTGTTAGTCCATTTTCATCACCTTCAACCATCGTAGTTTGTCAATTATCGTCTTCATTGTGTTTGTTTGTGACTTAGCCTTGTTTTAGGTGAACCTAGTCTAGACACCCTTAGCCGTCTCCGTGGATATCGACCGAATTACCCTAGCTACCCGTTAGGCATAGTTTGTTAATATTGATCGGTAGGACCCACGGTAAAATCCTTACCATCAATTTGGCGCCGTTGCCGGGGACGGTGCATTGTTTAGACTTAGTTTGCTTATTAGCTACACTTAGTTACCTTTCTTTGTGTTCTTTCTCTATCACTTGTGCATATTTTAGGCTTTTTCCTTGTTTTTATCATTTTCTTTCTTCTTTGTCTCCCGTTGTGCTTGTTTATTGTCTTTGCCTAGTGCCCATAAAGCACTAGGTGTTCTTACGTTTGTTCGAGTGTGTAGTGTATGCCTAGGAGAGGAGGCGATTTCTTTCTCTTCAATCCAGAGCCGGAAAGACTCTTTAGAGCCCTTCGCCAACGGACGATTGACCGGGTTAGAATCTCTCAACCAAGTGCTAGCAATACCAATCAAGAACAAGCTCAAGGTTCTGACTTGAACGAGATACCTCGAGAGACGGCCGAAGGGAATTTCATCAATCCTTTCGGTACTTCTAGTCCTAGTTCTCCTTCTACATCTACATCAACACCGTCTACACCAACATCTCCCGCATATCCAATCATGCCTACGTTCTCTTCTCATTCAACCTTTACGGAAGACGTTTTGCCCGGTCCAACCATTTTACCGGAGGCATATACCGGCAACTTTGTGGCAAAGACGCAATTCATCCAATTGGTCGAAAGAAGTCAATTTAGTGGGTTACCAACCGAAGATCCTCATCAACACATGGAAACCTTTTCAGATTATTGCGATGCTATCTCACAAACGGGAATAACCCAAGATCAAATCCGGTGGGTATTATTTCCTTTCTCTCTAATCGGTAAAGCTAAGCAATGGTTCAAGGGGTTGGACAAAGCGACTCTTGGTATTGATACTTGGAAGAAGCTAGCCTTGGCTTTGTACCAACAATTTTATCCCCCGGAGAAGACAAATCTATTGAGAGCCTCTATCACGGGATTCCAACAACGTGATGAAGAAAGCCTCTACGAATCGTGGGAAAGATTCAAAGCCTTGATCCACTCTTGTCCTCACCATGGTCTATCACAATGGTTCCTAGTTCAACAGTTTTGGAACAGCTTATATGAAGACTCAAGGGCCATACTCAATATGGGATCGAATGGAAGGTTTACCGAGGTGGATGATGACCAAACTTGGTCAAGAATCGATGAGATGGCGGTGCACAACTCCCAATACTCAAGGCCTAGAAAGGCGAATCGAGGAGGAACGCATGAGATCGATGCCATTACACAACTAACCATTGATCTTGGGGCTCAACTAAAAACCCACATGGAATCTATTAACAAGAAGCTCCAAAGCCATTTTGACCAAGATCAAAGTGCAAGTGCCTCCCACCAACATTCTACTCATCAAGTCAATGCTTTGGGAGTTGTATCTCCTACATCATACTATGGGATATGCGATATTTGCGGGATAGTTGGACATGCGCCTATACATTGTCGAGGAAGTATTGAGCAAGTGAACGCCTTTCAAGCGTTCAAGCAAGGTGCCCCCTATCCTCATATGTTCCAAGTTTCCCATCAAACTTCCCAACAACAATCTCTACAACACCGTCCATATGTGCCACCTCCCTTAAGGGACAACAACCAAGGTTACCAAAGTTATATGGGCAACCCAAGGCCGTCTTCTTTCATCACCTTCAACCATCGTAGTTTGTCAATTATCGTCTTCTTTGTGTTTGTTTGTGACTTAGCCTCGTTTTAGGTGAACCTAGTCTAGACACCCTTAGCCGTCTCCGTGGATATCGACCCGACTTATCCTAGCTACCCGTTAGGTATAGTTGGTTAATATTGATCGGTAGGACCCACGGCAAAATCCTTACCATCAGAAGACTATAACCATGTTTCAAAATAGCCAATTGGAAATCCAACTTATAAGCCTAACAGAGACATTAAATAGAGGTAATAAGACGCCAAATGGTCGGCATTACCTGACAAGGAGCAAAATGGGTAGATTGAAGAAAGTTAGCCATTAAAGGAGAAAAAGGAATGGATGCCCCAACTTTGAAAAATTGATCATAGAAGGATACCCAGCCTGGGTTAAACCAGCCTACCCTCACTGGACAATTAATCGGAACCTATATTTCAGCATTTTCTGGAATTATTCCCTCTATACAAAGCTGCTCAATCAAACTAGAATTCATGGTGGAAGGATATATCTCGGCATTCAACATCATATTGGTATTCTTAAAGACAAAACCTTGATAAAGGAATTCGTCATTCGAGGATGATATCTCCTTCAAAATGCGGAAGAAGACGTAATGGTAAGAAGCGTGATTTAGGGTTTCTATGTAATAAGCAAAAGGTAAACCAAGGGTTCGGATTACCTCGATCTCGAGGTAATTAAAAGGGCGCTTAAGTAGAGAGGCAATTGTTTTTTTTAAATTCTTCAAGGGAGCGTTTGGAAACATGGAATTATTTTCATTTTCATGAATCTAATTCTAGATATTGAATTATTGACATTCAATTTCATTTTCAATTCCAAAATGTTGTTTGGGTATTCATGGAATTAGAATTGGAATTGGGCAGGGCGGAGCCGGGCGAGGTCACAAAAAATTAATTTTTGAATTTTTTTTTCCGTGATGAAAATGTATATTTTCAATTCGGGACAAAAATTAATATTATATATGTACATATATATATATACATATATATATATATATATACATATATATATATATATATATATACATATATATATATATATACATATATATATATATATATATACATATATATATATATGTATATATTCCGACTAGATTTACGCAAAAAAAAAATAGGGACGGAATTGAAATGACTACCATGGGGTAGTCATTTGAGAAAGTCAAATTTAAACAAGGTTGGAATTGGTATGGAATTAATCTCAAATCCAGTTCCAAATTCTCGATTTTCCCAAACACTTGAATCATCTCAAATCCGAAATTCAATTCCAATTCCTAGTTCTCAAACAAATCGTAAAGGGATTCGAAGGGAAATCCAAAAAACAAGGGACAAATGTTGGGCCCAAATATTTAACAGAAAGCATCTTACCTTGAAGAGAAATGCGGCCCAAGTCAAGAAGACCCAGCCTAACCAGCCTAGCAATCCAACTTAGCCACTTACGAAGATTGGTAGGCAAGGTATCAAAGGAGCTCAGAATTCAAAACAAGATAAAGCAATAAAGAGAAGATCAAAATACGTAGTTAATCGGTCAAAGATCATTAATGACCAAACGGCTAAGCACCATCACCATCAATAGGCTCATAAAGGGAGAAAATTCTGAAACGGCTGGAGCGCATAGAAGTGTTATAAATAGCTAACTCAAAACATAGACCAGGTACACAGAATACTCAAACAACATATGCAATAATCTTGCATTCCACCTACTGTAAACTTCGATCTCGTAAACTAGTGCAAATATTCTTCCTGGCTTGGTGCCCGTGGTTTTTCTCCTTCTTTAGGAAGGTTTTTCCACGTATAATTCTCGTGTTCAATTCATTATTTCTTTACTTTGCATTTCAGTTTACATACTTCTTTTAAACGTTTGCAACCTTGATACTAGATAACCCACAATATTTACAACTACGTTCACCCTTTCGGTAAATTTTACCAAAACATAAGGTTTTTTCCTTCGTTATTTCTTTACTTAGAATTTCAGTTTACATACTCCTTTTAAACGTTTGCAACCTTGATAGTAGATAATCCATAATATCAACAACTACGATCACCCTTTAGGTAAATTTTACCAAAACAGTAGGGCGTATGAAATGTGGTATAGGAAGCATGGTTGGAATCTCAATAATGGTAAAGCTTTAATAGTTTCTGAGATAGATATTATCTCTTTATTGAAGACAAGACGTAGTAAGAAGACAATTACTGTGTATCTTGTTGAACCAAGTACACATACATTAATTAGTTGCTCATTTTTACCTAGAACCAAAAGACCAAATGTAGACATGAACACAAATCACATCAGCCCATCTACATCTTCTAGCCCATTTGACAAGAAACCCAATTTGAGAGCTCACTCTAGCCTTATTGCAAAATCGTACAAAAGATATAGGATGGAGATTCCATCTTATTTTTCAACTAATAAAAGTTCTAGTATGACAAAAAGTAAGAAAAAGATTCCTCCTACTTTGACTAGTTTGGGCCATGTGAGGAGAAGCCCTAGACATAATAACACCCCAACCACCTTTCAACCTACCACTTCTATTCAATGTCATTCAAATACTAACTTAGCAACAAACTTACAACCCTAGAACCTTTTATCTCAATCTAAATCATTGACATGGCATGAGAAATCATTAATCGGGAGGTCAAAAAGGTTGCTGCTCTTTGGTGATGCAGATGGGGAAGGAGTGGTTACGTTAACACTGTCTTAGAAGAGGGACCTGCGGGCTAAGAAAAGGAACCTGAAGTTGCTGAGGTTTTGATTTCTAAGGAGGATGTTGGTAAAGGTAAAGAGAGGGAGAAATTAGGTGGTTCAAATACTGTGGGAGATAGAGGTATAGGAAAAGAGAAGGTGACAACATATGAAAATGCTGGTGATTCTGTGGTGGGAGAAAAGTCTAGTGAAGTAAAGGGAACTAGATAGGGATTGGTTGATGTAGGGAAGAAAGGTAAGGGTCCTAAGAGGAAAAAATCAATAGCTTTTAAAGAGAGGAGGACATTAGGTTACAAAGGGAGGGAAAATGCAGTTGAAAAAATTACAAAGGGAGCAGCTACTGAGGCCTCAAAAAAGAAAGGAAAAGAGAAAGTTATTGCATCCATAATGAGTAATCATGTAAACAGCAAAGAGAAGGCAATGCAACTGTGACAGATCTGGTCAGTGAAGATGATTTTATTGACTCTGAATGAAGTGACAGTGATGTTGTAAGTGACCCAGACTAGTTAGGTTGAGGAAGACATTTGGACTGGTGGACAAAGTGATGGGCTCTTTGAGGATTCTTTGGTGAGAACAAACTTGAAGATGATGAACTTCTATATAGAGTAAAGACATTTTTAGGAGTAGATAAGGGCTAAGGGTCAAATTCAAAACTTTGGAGGGTGGATGACTTAGAAGTTAAGAGATTTGAAAAAAGGGATGAGGATTCTGATGAGCTACGAAGTCTTCAAGATTCAGATGATGATGAGGTCGACACTAGGCCTACTTTAACAGACAAAAAGACTTCAGTGGAAAGATTGTTTTTAAGTTAGCTTTGAAATTTGAGAGTAATCGGATTCTGAGAAAGACACTTGTTTATCACTGTGTGGAGAATGGATACAACTTCTACTACCAACACAACAGTAGTAAAAGAGTGACAGCACTGTGTAGGTACAAGTGCAATTGTGAGTGGAATAAAAAGAGATCGAATTTTGGGCCATGCACTTGTGGTGTTAAAAATACATGTCTCTTCAGATTGTATGTTGTCAAGTTTAAGGGTGAAGAGAAATTCCAAATCAAATCATTAAACCTTAAACACACTTGTAAGATGACAAGTTATAATATTAAAGCTAGTGAGGTCTGAGTATTCGCCAGAGAGGTACATAGAATTTTGGAGGTGTAACATTGATTGGAATGAAGTTGAAGTCATTCAAGGAACATGTGATGAGGGAGTTAGGGGGTTCATGTGACCTATATGACTTGTTGACTTGCAAGATGTAGAGCCAAACTTATCATATATGGTAATGGTAAAGACCAATGTGCAAGGATATTGGATTACGTTGCAGCATTGAAAAAGTATAATGAGGGGTCTACTGTGATGGTCATGTGTGACAAAATAGAGAGGCCACCAATAATTTTTAGGAGGCTTTACATGTGCATCCAGGCTTGTAAGGAGGGGTTTCTGACTGGGTGTAGGCCTTTTATAGATGTTGATGGGTGTCATCTGAAAGGCCCTTATCCTGGTATGGCAGCTGTTGGAATGGATGGAAACACTACCATTTTCCCTATGGCATGAGCAGTAGTGGAGGTAGAAAATACAGAAAGTTGGACTTGGTTTTTAGAGCTTCTTTGCAATGACTTAGACAAGGTTGAGGGTAAAGCTATGACCTTCATGTCAGACAAACAGAAGGAGCTTGTTTAGGCCCTTACAACTGTGGCCGCCAAAGCAGAGGTTAGATACTATGTTAGGCACATATGGGCCAACTTCAACAAAATTTTTAGTGGGCAATTTTATAAAGACAACTTCTGGAGAGCTTCTATAGCAACAACTAAGGTAAGTCTTTAATTCACTGTTTATATGTCACCTATAATGTACATGTGAGTAGTATACAGTAAACTAACATTTATTTAATTTTGTTGTTGTTGTTGTTTGTGCTTGTGATTTTAGACTCGGTTTAGTCATGAAATAAAAGGGCTAAAGTGTATCTCAACCGAGGCATGGTTCTACCTTAATGCAATCCATCCTGAACATTGGTCTAGGCATGCATTCAAACCTTCTAGTAAGTGTAATCTACTCCTAAACAACTGTGTGAGACTTTTAATTTAGTTGTTGGAAGATGTTAGAGACAAACATATCCTCACAATGTTGGAGTGGATAAGAAGGTATGTTATGAATAGTAGTTGTGAAAAAAAGGGAGGTTGCAGAGAAGTGGGATGAAAATTATATGCCATATGTGAAAAGATGCATGATTTGGGCGAAGAAATATGCTAGGTTTTGTAATGTTGGAAGAAATAAAGTGGATATGTTTGAGGTTGATCACAGAGGACAGACTTGGGTGGTTAAACTGGATGAAAGAACTTGTAGTTATCATTGCGAATTAAGTGGCATACCATGTCCCTATGCAGTAGCTTGTATCCTTTTCCAAAGGCAAAACCCATTTGATTTTGTTGACCTTGCCTATACTAAGGATAGGTACATGCTAGCCTACAACCTCGACATCTCCCTCATGTCAGGTGCTAACGAATGGGAAGAGTCAAGCTTACCTGAGCCACTCCCTTCTCCAGTGAGAAAGATGTCTGGCAGATCTTAAAAAAAGAAGAGAAGAAAGGAGGTTGATGAAGGTGGGAGCACTCGAGTGAAGAGGCAGAAGAAGCAGAATAAGTGTAGGAAATGTGGACAGTTAGGTCATTACAAGAGAACTTGTAAGAACCCTCGAGCTCCTCCAACCACGGAAAGGCTGGCAGGTGGAAGACCTCCTCTCCAAATAGAATGGGCAAATCACAGAAGAGAAAAAAAGCAAAAAAGAAAGGAAAGTGTTGAGGCTACGACTTATCAGCCTACTACATCACCATCTCAAGCACTTACACAGCTCCAAGTGCAAGTGCCACACTACAAGGAATGGAAGTCACTTCCTTCACCGAGTTATTGTCACAAGAAAGCTCATCTACACCAGTGTGGGATGTTTAATGTGTCCTTAATGTCTTTAATGTCTGTAATGCACTATTATAAATCAGTAATGGACCTATTTAAGCTTCACTTTGGGAAGTTGTAATATTTTGAAAACAAGTACCTACTTTGGAATGTTTTTCAATGAACTCAGCTTACTTTATAACTGATGAACTCATTTCGTATATATATTTAGCCCAACTTTTCCTTTATTTTGGTTCATTTTACGTGTCATAGGAGTTGTTTTTCTAGCTTTTTATTCTTCTCTGTTATGCCGGGTATTTTGTTTACGTTTTGTACGAAACGAAAAAAATAATGGCGATGGAGCTATATTTTGGGCAATGACGAGAGTCGAGCCATGAAATCTACATGAAAAAAGTGATAAAAGGTAGAGGATACTAAGTGAATACTTGAGGAAGTACGTGAAGTAAAGAAACAACAAGAAACGACAAAGAAATAAGTTGGAAAGAAGAAAGAACGATCGCTAAAATAAGAGTCAACTTCAAACATGAATATCTTTAGTTCTACAACTCTGATTAAGCGGATTCAAGTGTCGTTGGAAATCTCTTTCTCTTAGCTTTCCAACGGTATATCATACGTCCAATTCCGAGAAGTAACAAAGAAACAGAAAGCATTTAAAATTCATTGCGCAGTGCAGGAAAAGCCGAACCGGTCGGGACAGACATGAACCGACCGGTTTGAGGCTGTTTCTCGGGATTTCTATTTTTAGACTTCATAACTTACCATAATTCTTATTTTACGTGATATTCTTAGCCTATTAGTTTTTTCTAATTATTTAGGAAAGGAGAAGATGTTAGACTCCTTATTATTAGTATATATACCCTCCTTAGGGTTAGATTTATTTACACTTTCAGAATCAGAACTTTAGTTTAGACTTAGCATTATTAGCCTCAGAATTCTACAAGCTTGTAGCGGTACTCTTAGTTATTATTCAATCTTTTAGTTCTTCGTAATTGGTATTTTTTTCTTCCCTTATTTTCATGTTGATTCCTATTATGTTTAATTCTTTTATTGCTTCAACTTTTAATATGAGTTGCTAATTTATTCTTCTAGGGTTGAAGGGGATCTATGTTAATTGAATTGGGGATGTTAGTTTAATTAATTGCTTGATTGATCATTCATATGTTATTGTCTTACTACTTGTCTTGTATCGTTGTTTTGCTAGTTTGAGACGTTGAACTAGTTGAATGTTTAGGAACCCGAACCTAAGATCGAAAGCCTGGTAAGGATAGACTTACAAGTAACTGGGTAGGATAATCTGGTAAGTTGCGAGAGCCCGTTAGAATCTATCCTAAGGTTAACATAAGATCCGAAAGGCGGTGTCTTTGCCCTAAATAACTGTGATTGATTAATTACATAGTGAACCGGAAAACCCTAGATCTCTTTTATATTGTTAGAACCACGTTAATTTACATAATCGTATTAGTTTAGATCAAACTCATATAAAACCGGAATTAGAATAGTTTAGAATCGATTATTAGATAATTAGCAATTTTCATACGTCTCTCTGTGGTTCGACCCTTACTTACTGCTAGCTACCTGTTAGTTGTTCGTTAGTATTATTTTGATATAGATGTTACGACTTTAGCCTTATTAATAACTGTTAAGTGAAATGTGCAAATGTTCTGCTCACTTACTGCTGAAATTTTAATCAGTAATGAGGATGATAAATGCTCAAGCTGATTAGCTTTTTCTTCTTAAAGAAGAAAAAGCAAACGTTACTGCTGAATTTCAACAACGACGATGATAAATTTTAGTCAATAATGATGATGATAAGAAGAACGAGCAAGCTACTCAATAATGATCATAAACTCAAACACATTACTTAGAGAAATAAATCGTCATTACATTTCGACAAAGATTTCTCATGAAGAGTTAAAAACCTACCGACTAAATAACTTTGTATACAAACAACGCAAAGAAGAATACCGTTACATATATGGCTATTTTGGTGCCTCCTAGAATTGGATTATTACACATATCCGTACTCTCCAAGTTGCTCAGCACCCCGACCTTAGCATTCTCAATCGCAAGAATCATTTCTTTCCTTTAGTCTTCAAGACTTTTAACTTTGTACTCTAAATTTTCTACTTTATAGTATAACTAGTTTAAAACCCGCGCAAATTGCGCGGAGGCAATAATATTATCGAAACAAAAATTGTATGGTAGCAGATGCTTTTATATACAATACTTATCAAAATAATCAAATTTAAACAAATGAAGAATAAAATAAACAATTACAGTAACATAAACATTAAGATGTAAAACTATAGTAACAATTGTCAAAAGGAAACATAAACACAAATATACAAATATAATTACAAATATTGGAAAATTTCTTGATACACCACATTGGTAGTAGAGCCTGAAGTGCATTGATCACTATCAAAAATAAGAATTTTCAATCCACTCTTGCTGGTGACCCTTGATAAAGCAACATATAATTGGCCATGTGTGAAGACAAGCTTGGGAAGATAAAGACCAACATGCGCCAACGATTGACCCTGACTTTTGTTGATAGTCATAGCAAAACATATAGAAATTGGGAATTGTCTCCGAGTAAACCGAACTGGAAATTTGCTTGAGTCAGACGGTGTAAGGGACAAACGCGGGATATATACAATATCACCTGTATGGCTACCAGTTAACACCTTACATTGAATGACTCGGTTTGCTAGATCAGTCACAATCAAGCACGTACCATTACACAACCCACAAAATTGATCCATGTTTCGGATAAGCATGACCATAGCATCAACCTTCAAGCGTAACTCATGGTTAGGAACCCCGGAGCACTTGATACTATTTAGGAATTCAGTCAAATGCATATTAGGTTGGCCAGGAACTATTTCATCCATAGATACCTCATCAGAGCTTAGATGCACAAATTCTTGACAATGAAGAAGAAATAAAACATAGTCATTAATCAATTCAACAAATTCGTGGGTAGGTGCCAATATCGCTCTCTGTTGCAAATAACCATCATGCCATAACCGATCCACCAAGTTAGGATATGTGATGGATACAATGGAAGAAATAGGATCACTAACATTATGGATAAGAATTTCATCTGGAAATTTGACATTAACCTCGCCATCATTGCGTCCGCCTTCTACACCATCACCGACTCTAAGTATCCAATCAGAGAATTATCGTATCTCTTGCACATTAGAAGAAGAGCAACCAACTTGAAGACGCATATTCTGAGTAAGTATGAGGACCTATGTAAATATATAGAACAACAAAGAATTAGTTTGTAGTCATGGACAAAAATGAAGGCAAACCAAAAGGTAAATAGTACAACAGACAACAAATTTCAATAAATATAAACAAAAAAAGAAGACTAACCTTGCAAGATGACCATAAATAAGATGAAAATAAAGAAGCATGGACGATGTCAAACCTACTCCCATTAGACACAACTGAGAGTATTTGTCGAATGTCACCTCCAAATACAACAACTTTACCTCCAAAAGGCAAGTGTGCATTTCGTGGACTCACAACACGCCAGACATCTCTCAAACTACGATCAAGAGCCTCGTAGCAATGTCTATGGGTGCAAGGTGCCTCGTCCCATATAATGAGACTCGGCCTCAGTATCAACTTTGTCAAATCCGTGCCAGGCTTGGTATCAGAGCAAATGGAAGTCTCAGTAACATTAATCGGAATGCCAAATCTAGAATGAGCTATCCTCCCTCCAAGAATTAATGTTGCCGCAATTCCACTGGACGCAACAGGAAGCACAATTTGACCTTTACTGTGCAAATCGGCACATAAAGTGCGCCATATAAATGTTTTACCTGTACCTCCAAAACCATACACCAAGAAAACAGAACTTCGTTGCACTGAAACTGCATTAATAATGTCAGCATACACAACACGTTGATCAGCAGTCAGCATAGGCAATGCCATTTCAAATTCATGCCTCAAAGCAACCCTATCATACGACAATTCATCTCGAACCAACGTATTCCCTAAATAAGAAACTATTGTTACATCAGGGATGGGCATGCCATCAAATCTAGACAAAATGCTACCATTACTTTGAAGTAAAGCTTCGATCTCAAGTAGGGCTAGGTTGTGGATCTCTTCTTTCGACAATTCCAAATCTAAGGCAAACAGTAAGTGATATAAACATAGTATCAAGAAAATAATTTTTAAGAATTTAAAAGGAATGCATTTTGCAAACCTGGACAGTAAAATAATACCTTGCCACATGGTCCATCCATTATTGAATATAAATAGTTTCTATTGGATTTTTTTTGTATATAAGTTTTCTTCCACCTCCCCGATAATTTGAATTCTTTCATTGGTTTATAGGAGCATTTTTTAAAAATCAAAGAAAATGAATACCACTTGAAATTTTTTTTTATGAGGTATACAATTTGGTAGAACTACATATATAAAATAAAGAAGGGAGTAAGAAATCTAAAATGCTCAACTTACCAGGATTCGATAGAAGCCTCCTTTGCTTAGAGAGAATATCAATAGATAATAGATCTCATGTTTCCTCCCATACAATATGAGGCGTAGACATGGATTCATATATCAACAATGATGTAAACATGTGCCTAAGATACGTCCCTGATTCCCTATAATGTCCTTCCTTAATGGCAACAACATACTCAGTGTCATCACCAATCAAGCCAAGAGCAAAACACGCTTCTCGGAAACTTTGATAATATACACCATTCACAGTACGAATGTCCTCGTAACACCTTGCTCCCCTAGAATGGTTCAACATTGTCCTCATGTAGTGAAGTTCACCACATTTTATGGGGACGTGGTGCAGCCTACCAATAGTAAAAAAAACTTTTGTCTACACTTCCATTCCTTCTTAGTTCTATCCCATACGTACCTTTGAGGAATTTCAGATAATAGTAGGTCACGTGCAGCAGGATCTCTAGCATTCAATGAAAACCAATCAACAAATTTACACATTGCAACACTTGAGTTTTCAAGAACCTCATCAATAGGGTCATCATCTTCAAAGGTGATAGGTTGCTCTCCAGGAAGATGAAATTAAAGATTTTCAATAGCAGGAGTCATGTAATGGATATCAAAGGAAAATATCCTCCAAACAGCTTCACACGCAGATACATACCGACAATCAAATAACTTTTGAATCTGGTCGAGCTGATTCTGGTTATTACGACGACTATAGGATGATTCCGTAACACGATCAGGCCCTTTGTTGATATACTTGAACAAATATTTAATTGACCTAGCTTGATTGCACCACTCCACATTTCTGTGGGCACGATATTTTTCAATAAGGTAAGGATTATAAGGAACAATATAGCGATTATCAATGGGAACACCATTTTTCAATATTGTACGGCCATTATCTCTTCTCTGATAAATAGGAAACCCATTCTTGTCAATTGTGGTCCTCGGACTGAATGGCTTTGGAAATTTTTGAATGCATACACCATCTAACATGCACGGTGATTGAGGATTTGATGCACCGCAAGGACCATGGATCATAAATTCCGATACAACAGCATGTAATATGGGGTTTTGCCTCTCGTCGGGAATCTCAGCAGAGATGATTCTATCTACATCAGCCACCTCTGGGAACTTGTCATCTCGGTTGAGAAATAGTAGGATATGTGCATGAGGGAGCCCTCTCTTTTGAAATTCGACAGTGTACACAACTGCAAATGATTTGGAAAAAAAAAATATGACAAAAATGATTAGTGAGTCAAAGAATAAATTTTAAAACAATAATGCAAATACAGACCTGCTTTTGTCCTTCCAAAAATTTCACGGACTTTCAAGTCTTGGATTAATTCATATAACTTCACCTGAAAAATACGGGACAAAATATCTGGACGATCTTTAGAGCAAAGACCCCTTTTACTTACAAATCGAACAACCTCAAGCCATTTTGGATTGCATGTAAATGTAATAAATAAGTCCGGGTAGCCACACCACCTAAAAATAGCCATAGTATCTAGATATTTTGATCTCATGAAAGCATCCCCAGATGTGAAAGATTACGGAACAATATAACGACTACCAGTTGATGATGGCCCAACGTTTCCTTCTTCAACTGCATCAACAACATTCTTGTATTTATCAACCCTAAGCAATTTTTGGGTTGAATCGTAAGAAGGATAGTCTATGAGACTCGACCATCATATATCCGTCAACACATATTTGTTGATATAAATTGGAAGCTGATGTCCATGTAGGGAATTCAATATCCGGTGGTCTATCTTGAAACCGAAAAGCAAAGAACTCACGTAAGGTAAGTTCATTACGCGGTTTAAGGCTCGTGCTCATACCAAGTGATGCTTCACTATGTGACATATCTTGTCGAAACCCATCCTCGTCATAAGGAAGCAAAAGAGGGTATTGTAAAGCAAGATATGATGGGTGCCAACTCAGAGATTCGTTGCAACTGTCCACATGATTTTTCCACAATAATGTCACGATGTTCCATGTTAGGTCCTATATCACCTTCAACTAAGGCAGCCACCTCTGAAGCAGTTAGTCGGTTATAAGTTCTACCATCAGTGTATCTTCTTGCAATTAATTTAATACTAACATCACCTTCTACATCCGACGATAATCTGTCCCTTGCCCTACGATATACCTTGGCTAGTGGGTTATGTTCATCAATCATCTCTTTTAATAGTGACATAAGCTCTTCATTAAATCTACTACAACCGCTACCTCTATTTTTATAGAAAAGAGTTATATGAGAAAAAGATAAATATTAAAGCATAAATACATGTACAATAAACTAAGTTCAATAATAAAGCATAAATACATATACAATAAACTAAGTAATGAAAGTTGATTAGAAAGTTACGTTACAGCATTTATTCAATTGTTGACTTCTTCCTCAGTGTCGTAGATGTATAACTGGCAAAACTTAGGAATTGAATCATTTGCAGGAAACAAACTACCAATCCGGTGAATATTTTGACCTCCCATTCTAAATGTATATGGGCCACGACCACGATTCACAGTTTTATCAATGATGCCACCACTAGATGAGAAAGAATACCCACAATTGTAACCACGAATACTTGTTATAAACGGAGAACTAAGGCGATGTTCCCGACTCAACAACGACTTCAAGAATGGAGGTGGCTCACTTAAAAATGGCAACGTTACTTTTCCATCTGAGCAACATAAAGAGAACCTTGGATTTTTCATACCGCGACCTTTACCGATTCTTTCCTCATACCACATCTGGGCATGACACATTTGACATTGATAGTCAGGGTCACCAATGTCCCAATATCTTGAAACTTCTAATAATAACGAGGAAAACAAAAATAATAAGTGAACACATACATTCCATTATATTGTACAGCAACATTTATGTAAATAATTTGGATATATATATATATATATATATATATATATAAATGTTCAAAGTACTAAATTTATGAAACCTTCGTCAATATCTACAACAGAAACTGCAGCACCACTGCCTGAGCCAACTTCAAAATGGTGGCCTTGAGAAAGATTGACGTTCACCAATGTCTCAGATAAGAGATGATAAGACTCACTCATTTGAGTTGCTACCTTATCAAACTCATAATCCAAATCTCGTTCCAAATCACTAACGTCTGATTAGGAAGAACCTTCACAAAAAAAAATTAATATCACTTGCAAAACTTTTTCACTTTTAATAAGACAAAGTGCAAGAAGGTCAACAATAGAGCCAAAATGCTTCTACGAAAATGATCTAAATCCAATTGTAAATAATGCCAAAATATAAAGAGAAAGGGCTTCACATACATAATTGGGAGGCAACTACTAAAGAGCGTGCTCCTTTTTTTTGGGTAGTCAATACCTTTCTTCTAGCCCTTCTTATCTTTGCAGCCTGTTGTACCGGGGTGAGCACAGGTTGTTCAAATGTCAAAATAGATGATGGTGTAGCAGCATAAGAAGTAGGAGTCAAAAGGCGTTGTCATATAGCACAAACACCCGAAGAAGAAGATTGTCCTAACAGTTGAAGAGATTGATAATTGTCAAAAAATGGCATATTGAAAATGTTCAAACAAAATACCAGAAAACAAAAAATAAAGAAAATTAAATTCATACGTGTACATATATAAATGTACATAGACAGAGAGAGGGAGATATAGGGAAGAAGAGTATAGTACGATTGGTAATATCTACAAAGGGTGTACGCACATCCAATGCACGCTGGTGAATCAGTTCAATGTCTTCTGCAAGAGATGAACTACTTTGACCACCTATAAGTGACAAATAAACAATAACTTAGAATAATCAAGGCGTAATGACAATGTATCTAGAAGCACAAAACATAACAAAATAGATAGAAAAATGAAAATAATTAAAAAAAAAAAGAGAAATAAATTAGTAGACAACATAAAGAAACAATATTATGTTGATGAATAGAAATTCAAGTCAACAAACTATAGATAATAATAAATCACAATAAACATCACAAAATCATGCAAACGGTGTACAAAAGTAAAATTAGATATGTGAAACAGGTTTAGCGATTACATTTCAAAATCCGATAAAATACAACTCATTGAAATTCCAACATAAATCACAAAACAAATTTCCGGATTCAATAAGTTGGAAACGAAAACACGGTTCAGCAGTGTAGGCAGCCTCCAGTTGCAGGTCTGAAGCGGAACATTTACTGGGCAGCTACTACTGCGCTGGTGTACTGCATTTCGTGGCAACGCAATAGAGGCAGGATTGAAGGAATTATCGACAGACCTGCGGTTGTGTTTGAGAAAATCAAAAGGGAGCTTTGTATTAAATATAATGAATGTCTTAAAGGCAATTGGAACTTACAGGAGAAAGCATGGCTAGAGTCTATTATCTAGGCCTTGCTTAGAGGAGTTTGTTGTAAATACCGTTTTTTAATACAATTTACATTTTACCAAAAAAAAATTACGGAAAAATCAAAAAACGTAAGAAATTGTATCAACAAAAAACAACATGGGCTGCAAAACTAAGTGACCCGAATAATTCAACACCAATCAGAAAAGTCCAAATACATGGGTTGTATTTGATCAGCCCAGACTTACATAGACACCCAACCCAAAAAATAAAACCCTAGGTACAACCCACTTATATATACATGATTTAGGGTTTCATTACAATCCTATCCATCTCTGTCATCTCTATTTACTCGCCTACTTCCTCTACCTCCCTCACTCTACCTACTGCTAACATACACAGAAGTAAATCATAAAAAAATTACATTGAAATTTTTTTTCCCCCAAAATCAAGAACCCTAGAAAGCTTTACTTCCCTTCCTGTTGTGGACATGACGTAGGTCCACCCCGACGCGGCCACGCGCGGGTTTGGGTTAGGCGAATGCACCTCCATATGAGAAGGATCGAATTGAAATTTAAGTCGAAATGGAGTCGCCACCGAATTTTATGGTTATTCGGAACCATTCGAGCCCACTCTATATCGCCATGGTCCATGCACAAAGTATGGCCCATTTCGGTTTGAGAGTTTATTGGGCTCGTCCCTTTGCATATCGATATAGATGCCGACTTGAGCGGTTAATCGTATATTGAATGACTCTCGTTGCCAATGGATTCGGACATCCGGAAACCACGGTTCTGAGTAAGGGGTGAGGGTACGTGTTGGGAAGCCCACTAAGGACACCCAACCCCGCTCGCACTTAGCGGCCTCTACTAGGACATCGTTTGACTTTTTAATATGCGCGTTAGTAATTCGGTGAAATGTTATGCAAACAGCGTTTTAGCTAAGCATGCGAATTAAATGTGAGCTACGTCAATTTAATGCATCTAATTTATTGTCGAGGTGGTTTAGCATGCGAGGGTTAATTTAAAAGCGGTAAAACGCAAATAAATAAAGCAAAGCAAAAATAAATCGATTACAAGTTACACGGGCGGAATACAACCCGGAATTCACAATACGGCGTACAATAAAATAGAATAATCGAAATATACAATTGAAATGACGAGCAATAATTGTAAACGGACCCGTGTATGAACTAGACCGTGAATTTGTGTAGGTGGACGAACTTTAATTAGTTACGCATTATATTGCGTATTAATCAAAGGACGGAGGTTCGAGACCTAGACGTGGTGCTAGCCCGATCTCGAACCTCGATGCCTTGTCCCGATTTATCACCTCGAGAAATGGAGTCTCAATTAATTATACATCGGATACGACTAAAGAGCCGTCGACATAAAATTAATAATGTGAGACCGACGATCAAAATCGTTTAAGTGAAGTGATATGCATAAATTTTGGAAAAGCCACGTGATTGACTTTACACGTGTCGACTAGGTCGCTTAAAAAAGACGAGGCTCGAATAAAAAAAAGAAAGAGCTCTCGGTTTCTGGGCTGCAGAACCCACTCAGTCGAGTCATGACTGGACTCGGCCGAGTGCGTCCTGGAAAACGCTACTGCCCGTAATTTAGGGTGCTACTCGATCGAGTAGCAGGTGTACTCGGTCGAGTGGCACCTGTGCGAGTTGTGACTCGTTTGTTTTAATGTGTTTTAAATCGATGATTGGCCGAGTCAAATAAAAATATTGACGGATTTAGATTTAACTCGATTTGTCGGTACTATAATCATGTCTTACATGATTATAATACCGTTATCGGAATTTTGTGAAAAAGGTTATTGTTAGATAAAAAATTTGATTAGTGACGGAATTGCGTCCCTCTACGTCACGACATCAATATTAATTCTTACGGATTATGCGACGTCGGTTTTCGTGTCAACGGGTTCCGTACTAATCTTTGAAATGGATTCATACGCGTTCAACTACGAATGATCGGGATCGTGTTAATAAACGAACCTTAAAAAAATGATCATCGTAGTCAAACGAGTTCGGATCCGAGTTTTGATATTATTATATATATATACACGGTACATACGATATTATAGTAAAATATAATAACGATGATTAAATGCAAAAGGTAAAATGTTAGTGTTAGTAATCATGTCGTTACTATCGACTAAATATAATACTATAGCATAAATAAAAATGTACGAATATATATATATACAAAAAAGACGAGAAAAAGGAGGGAAGAAGGAGAAGTCGATGTTGAATGTTATACCCTCAACCTACATGTTCTTGCTTCTCGGGATACGGTTCGTCAAATGGCGGCAATGGCACGGGAACGTCGAGATATGTAGGAGGAGTTGACGGTGTGTGTATGAGGTTTTGTATGGAGAAGGATTTTAACGAGTTTTGCTCTCGAAGTGTGTATAAGCGTGATGATGTTTGTGGCTGAAAAATGTATGCAAAAGGGTTGTGTAAGAGTTGATGATTGGTGTAGGAGGTAAAAGAGTTGTCCCTTTGTGCTTAGGATTGACGTGTATTTATAGGGAACACGATATAGGGTTACTCGACCGAGTGGCGCAGGTGTACTCGGTCGAGTGCCCTCGCGAATGCACCTGGACCAGTTTTTTGAGGCTCCACTCGATCGAGTGGGTCAATCCACTCGACCGAGTGGATCAATTACGACATGCTATTTTGGGAATGATTGACCTTTGATTGCTCTTGATTGATTATGTTTGATTTGGCTGATTTTTGGATTGTGGCGCAAGTTTCGAGACGTATCCGTTCGCTTTTTGTGTCGGGTTTGTCTTGACCGGGTTTTGACCCGGTCGCTAAAAGACGGGAATTATTTTTGGTGTCGATTTTGGCCCAAATTAGTCTTGTTTGACTCGGAATGACTCACTGGGCCTGGTTTTGAGGTTGGTTTTGTGAGATTTGTATCCCGTTAAAAGCCCATGCCGGACATTATTGATTTCGAGCCCGTATCCGAGCGCGTTAGAACATGTTAGCGTCCGATCATCATCGGGTGTTTTTTGGAAACAGCTATACACACCTGGCGGTCAAATTTTGGGTGTCTACAGAGCCCCCACTCTGACTGAGGCTTGGACAAGGCGAAGGTCAGAGTAGCTACCAAGTCAATTAAGACCTGGTAGGCTTCCGTTCGGGTCGTTTATAGTCCATTAGACTCGCGTGAAGGGCTCGCCAGCCATAAGTTAGAAATCATACCTGAGCTGATGATGATAACTCCGTGGGGAACCGGACTTGTCGCATAAGTCCTGGGTGCGCCTATATGTGGGCTCATCCCGTACCATTCCGGGGAAAATGCCGCCTTGGGCTTCCGCTGGGGAGATTTAGAGGGTTGCATGTCCCTGTCTGAGTCGTACCTGTATAAGTCACATAAAATGTATGCAACACGTAGGTAGCAAAAATGACTCGTGCTGGGAAATAATGTTTTTTGAATTTTTGAAAGTTTTGAAATTTTTGAACCTTGAAATCGAAATCCTGAAAGCAACTCACATGCTAGGTTTTCAAAATGAAAGGGGTAGAAATGAAATTTGCAATTTAAATAGACCGAAATTTGACCTTGTCGAAAAGGATTTTCTCAAATGGCTAAGTTTTGCAAATTTTAAAATGGGAATTTGAAGAGAGAGGTATACTGACAGACTCGACTCTGGACGTGACCGGACGAGTTGACAGACACGAATGAACTCTCGAGGGATTGGACCGTGACTCGGTAGGGGGTGGGCCACCTAACAAGACTCTTAGGTTGCGCTACTCCGTAGCCTAGGCGAGTGGCAACATGGTCGAATCCTCGGAATGGGAAGGATGCGTTATCGGGGAATTGCAGTAGTCTGTAATGAGACTGCAACTGCACAACAGGGCTTAGCAATGTTGTTGTCTAGCGCTCTTGAATTCTTGGTTTCGAGGTATAGGCCCGAAGTGGGCGTGGTCTCGAGTCCTGACAGATCCTTGTCTTCGACTGAGTCGAGTACTAGGACACACTATAGACAGGAGGCTAGTTTGAAATCTTTTGGATTATGTGAGTGGATGGAGAACTTCTGTCTAAGAGAAGCCCCTAGGACGACAAAGCTAGCTGCTGAGAACATGATAGTGTCGTGACCGGAATAATGGCGCTTTTTGAATGTGTGTCAATGTGGGTGGTTGTGCCTCTATTGAAAGGCTGCCTACGTATTCACGTGTAGTGAAATCAAACCAAGTCGTAGTTCAGTGGATTGGAAGATATATTATGGTGCCTAAGCTAATAGGACTTTGTGTGTAACTAGCCATAGCGATGGTGTAGGCTAGGTGCGTTCCCAATGATGTCTTGATCAAGGGGATAGAATAGTTAGGATGTTGATCCTGTGGCTGTGAGCGTTCTCCGGGGTAGCCCCCAGAGGTGGTTGTGAACTATTTGGGCATGTTCTATGCCGACTGCAAGTTGAGTTCCCGTGTTCTTGGTTTGGATGAGAAGAGTTGAGATGGGATTTTAACGAGTTCTGCTCTCGGGGATTTGACGAGTTCTGCTCTCGGGATTTTTAACGAGTTCTGTTCTCGGGAATTTTAACGAGTTCTGTTCTCGGGATTTTTAACGAGTTCTGTTCTCGGGATTTTTAACGAGTTCTGTTCTCGGGATTTTTGATGAATTCTGATCTCGGGTCTTTGATGAATTTTGATCTCGGGTCTTTGATGAGTTTTGATCTCGGGTCTTTGATGAGTTTTGATCTCGGGTCTTTGATGAGTTTTGATCTCGGGTCTTTGGTGAGTTTTGATCTCGGGTTTGTGTATGGTGATTGTGAATTCTGTTATGTAAAGGGGAAGTCGAGAAAAATAGCTCGAACTTCGATTGGGATAGGTTTCGATAATGCGGGATCTGGTTTCCATGTCTGGCCCTAATGGTTAGGGGTATCCTATGGAGCTTGAATCCTCAAAATTCCGGGCTGTCTCTGTCCTGGGTCTCGGGAAGGTCTTGAGGGTTGTAATGTGGGAAGGCTGAGTGTGGTGTTAGCTGACCAGCTTGATTGAGTATTGATAACTTTGAATTTGACCGTTTTCACTACGGTCATGGGTTCTTGAATATTTGTTGGCTGACCACTTAGCCCCGGTCATGGGTTTTTTGAATTTTGGTCGACCCCTTAGCCCCGGTCATGGGTTTTTTGAATGTTGGTTGACCTCTTAGCCCTGGTCATGGGATTCTTCATTTGGATTGACCGCTTTAACCTCGGTGATGGGTGCCTCTTTTTTTTTTGACAATGGCCTTTTTTTTGTTTTGGCCTTTTGCTTCTTTCCTGGACTTTTGATTTTTTTGTCCAGTTTTTTTTTTTTTTTTTTTTTTTTTTTTTTTTTCGGCTACCCCCCGATGGTGTTGTGGGCGGATATGGGGGTGGGCCCATCGGTTGGATTAAGCTTGTGGAGCTAAACCTTTGTAAGGTGTAAGTCTAGTTGGTATTTATGTAAGTGCAACTCGTGATGAAGTATCTACGGTAGACATGGTGATTTGGATCTCGGTATTGTCATCATAATTCCGAGCAGGCTTGGTGGGAGTATCGTCCCAAGTTGGGTACTTCTTGGCATCAAGTCTATAGAGTCACGATGCTTTTTTTTGCTTCTGGTCAGACTAAACGCCTAAGGTGGGGATTGGTTAGTCTTATTGGGGGGTGTTTATTGTGGGAAATGGGCTTGCCTCCCGTCTTAAACCCAAACTAGGAGACTACCCGGATTTGTCATAGGATTTGATATGCTCCTGCTAAGGGTAGTTTTGTGGTTTTCTATACCAGACATGGAACAGGTAAAAGGAAAACACGGGTCTCAGTTCCTGCAGTCATTATAGATGTGCCTATAATAGTCACGTGTATGTGCTCACAGTGTATGATGGTGTTCATCATGTTCTCGGAAACACAAAAGTGAAGCATATATGAGAGATTGAAAAAGCTGATTTTATTGGATTTAAAAAGAGGACAGAATACAGTTGACTCTGACTCTGAAAGAGATAGAACATCCTAGACTCGGACTCAGACTCGGACTCAAATCAAATCTGGGCTCTTGGATGCATGGGAGGTAGATTGGATGCTTTGATCATCGGGCCCTGTGTAGTCCATGAGGGGCTTTGCAAGTGACAATGTTTCCAAAATGGGAGTCTTCCCGGCATCGAGGAAGTCTTGGATGAGGTGTTTCAGTTTCCAGCATTGCTCTGTATCGTGTCCCCTCCCTCTATGGAATTTGCAGTAATGATCGGCGTTCCATGCTTTGGAGCGTTTTTCTGAAGGTGGGTCGACTGTTGGGCCTATTGGTAATATTAGGCCCTTCGAAACCAACCTCTGGAAAGCGACGGTGTAGGACATATCCAAGGGGGTAAATGTCCTTACTTCTGACTGGTTCTTGATTTTCGGAGAGGTGACTTGGGGGTTACCTCTCTCGGTCTTGCCATCTTGAGGGTATCGGACAGTTTCGTTAGAATGTTCACCCTTCAAATGGCTCAGTTGGGTGATCGGCTGCCTTACCCGCTCTAGCTGTGTTAGACGGGATCGGGTTCTTACAAGGTCTTCTTCGATGGTGGTCACCCTGACATTTAGGTTATCTAGGGCGGTATTGATTTTTGAGAAGATATTGTTAATGGAGCAAGACAACATAAGCATACTCCCCTAGATATCCCCTTTCTCGACGGCGCGGGATTTGTTGTGGTTTGATAACGCCTCATTCATAGGGTCCCTGATCGGAAGAAACGACAGGTGTTAGAACTCGCCTAAGCTCGGTTTTGCACAAGAGGATGAGTCAAACTAGGCATGGCCCGGGGTGACGGGTGGGCAAAGATTCTTGGACTGGGATACTCGAACGTTGACCTAGACGAGGTAACGACCATGGCTTGGACTTGACGATGAGACTCAAGCTGCACGAGGGTGAGTCTGAAAATGGGGCGACCGTGTGTGACCGCGTCGCGTGCTCGGACCAACCGCGGTGACCTAAACCTTCAGGAGACTCGAGTGTTCGTAGCATATGTACGACTTGAAGAAGGCATGATAAGGACGCCGGTGTCGGATGAATGTAAGGTACTCCTTAAGGTGAGTGTGGTCTAATGCTCGGGTGGAGGACAGCCCCCGAGTAAGACTAAAAACTCTGATAGGACTCAGATGGTGTGGCATCTAAGTGACTCAAAAGTGGCACACGTGAGACTCCACGTGTAGGACATGACACTTAGAGCAACCGTGATTGATCGCTCTGCTGAAGGGTAGCCCCCGAGTGGGGTCGAAGATTTTGTTAACACTCGAGTGTCGGACGAGTGACCCTTAGACGTAAGGACCGTGAACCTTTTTTATAGGGCTATGCCTTGTAAAAGGTTGACTCGGAAAAGACATCTAGACGGGTGACTCGTGAAAGATGGGCCTTTCTTAGGATTCGGCGAGTGGGCCGAGTCCCGTTTGAAGAAAGGTTTACGTGAGACATCTTTGGACTCGATTGTGTAGACGGGCTCTCCTTTGTAGGGGTATGTCCTACGTAGGCGGGCCATGCCTTAGTCAAATAAGGCGGACTGGGGTAGGGAGGAAACCCGTGATGTAAGATCAACGGAGTTTCGACGCTAAAGACTTCGATGACTTATGACAAGACCCGACACTGCTAAATACGGGAAGTCTTAAGAAAGGAAGGTTTTGAAATTTGATAGTTTTGGAAAACCCGAGAAAATCTCGGGGAAAGGCCCGATTTTTCGAGAAAAATCGGAAAGGGTATCGGGCCTTGGTTTTGATGGTTCGAAAATATTTTCGAGTTTTGAATTGGGCGGCATACCGGCTAAAAATAGGCTATTTTGAGTAAAATCATAAGTCCTAAATTCGGTATGTGTCCCGGGTTTTGAAAATTGGATATCTTGAAATTTGAAAATTTGAATGTTGGAAAAAAGAATTTCCGACGATTTGAAAATTTGAAGCTGAGATCCCGAAGATTTGAAAATCGAAAACGGCATCTTGAAGATTTGAAAATTGCGAAGGGCATCACGAGGATTTGAAAATCGAAATTGAATTTTGAAAATTCGAAAATCGAATGGTGGATCGGAAATTCGAATTTTGAAATGGGCAGCATGCCGGCTAAAAAATAGGCTTGTTTTGAGTCAAATCTTAAGTCTAAATTTCGGCAGCTTTCCGAGTTTTTGAAAATTTGAATATTTTTGGAAAGATGCATTTTTTTTTAAATGACGATTTTTTGAAAACGACACAGAAACCAAGTAGCACATAGTCACGCAGGTATTATAACGACGCCATGTATGCTTTACACTAAGTCTCGGTCGGTCTGAATAGGGTCTATACCAGTGTTCATAGTCTAGTCGAGAAACGTGACGGTCTTCCTAACTCGAGTGGAATTTAGAACATGCCGCAAGGTCCATACGAGTCGACCATGAACACTTTTAACGTATCCAAAGCTGAATACGTCGTGGTATAGTGGGACGTCGGTCACCAGTACCGGCCCGGGTAAATATGGGGTTATGCATGAACCGTAAAACTAAAACGCATATTGTACTCGTCAAACGATTTCTATTCGAGTCTCACCCTGAGAACTCCGATGGTAAGGCACACATCGGTTGATCCCCAGCGGAGTCGCCAAATTGTGGACATGACGTAGGTCCACCCCGACGCGGCCACGCGCGGGTTTGGGTTAGGCGAATGCACCTCCATATGAGAAGGATCGAATTGAAATTTAAGTCGAAATGGAGTCGCCACCGAATTTTATGGTTATTCGGAACCATTCGAGCCCACTCTATATCGCCATGGTCCATGCACAAAGTATGGCCCATTTCGGTTTGAGAGTTTATTGGGCTCGTCCCTTTGCATATCGATATAGATGCCGACTTGAGCGGTTAATCGTATATTGAATGACTCTCGTTTCCAATGGATTCGGACATCCGGAAACCACGGTTTTGAGTAAGGGGTGAGGGTACGTGTTGGGAAGCCCACTAAGGACACCCAACCCCGCTCGCACTTAGCGGCCTCTACTAGGACATCGTTTGACTTTTTAATATGCGCGTTAGTAATTCGGTGAAATGTTATGCAAACAGCGTTTTAGCTAAGCATGCGAATTAAATGTGAGCTACGTCAACTTAATGCATCTAATTTATTGTCGAGGTGGTTTAGCATGCGAGGGTTCATTTAAAAGCGGTAAAACGCAAATAAATAAAGCAAAGCAAAAATAAATCGATTACAAGTTACACGGGCGGAATACAACCCGGAATTCACAATACGGCGTACAATAAAATAGAATAATCGAAATATACAATTGAAATGACGAGCAATAATTGTAAACGGACCCGTGTACGAACTAGACCGTGAATTTGTGTAGGTGGACGAACTTTAATTAGTTACGCATTATATTGCGTATTAATCAAAGGACGGAGGTTCGAGACCTAGACGTGGTGCTAGCCCGATCTCGAACCTCGATGCCTTGTCCCGATTTATCACCTCGAGAAATGGAGTCTCAATTAATTATACATCGGATACGACTAAAGAGCCGTCGACATAAAATTAATAATGTGAGACCGACGATCAAAATCGTTTAAGTGAAGTGATATGCATAAATTTTGGAAAAGCCACGTGATTGACTTTACACGTGTCGACTAGGTCGCTTAAAAAAGACGAGGCTCGAATAAAAAAAAGAAAGAGCTCTCGGTTTCTGGGCTGCAGGACCCACTCGGTCGAGTCATGACTGGACTCGGCCGAGTGCGTCCTGGAAAACGCTACTGCCCGTAATTTAGGGTGCTACTCGATCGAGTAGCAGGTGTACTCGGTCGAGTGGCACCTGTGCGAGTTGTGACTCGTTTGTTTTAATGTGTTTTAAATCGATGATTGGCCGAGTCAAATAAAAATATTGACGGATTTAGATTTAACTCGGTTTGTCGGTACTATAATCATGTCTTACATGATTATAATACCGTTATCGGAATTTTGTGAAAAAGGTTATTGTTAGATAAAAAATTTGATTAGTGACGGAATTGCGTCCCTCTACGTCACGACATCAATATTAATCCTTACGGATTATGCGACGTTGGTTTTCGTGTCAACGGGTTCCGTACTAATCTTTGAAATGGATTCATACGCGTTCAACTACGAATGATCGGGATCGTGTTAATAAACGAACCTTAAAAAAATGATCATCGTAGACAAACGAGTTCGGATCCGAGTTTTGATATTATTATATATATACACGGTACATACGATATTATAGTAAAATATAATAACGATGATTAAATGCAAAAGGTAAAATGTTAGTGTTAGTAATCATGTCGTTACTATCGACTAAATATAATACTATAGCATAAATAAAAATGTACGAATATATATATATACAAAAAAGACGAGAAAAAGGAGGGAAGAAGGAGAAGCCGATGTTGAATGTTACACCCTCAACCTACATGTTCTTGCTTCTCGGGATACGGTTCGTCAAATGGCGGCAATGGCACGGGAACGTCGAGATATGTAGGAGGAGTTGACGGTGTGTGTATGAGGTTTTTTATGGAGACGGATTTTAACGAGTTTTGCTCTCGAAGTGTGTATAAGCGTGATGATGTTTGTGGCTGAAAAATGTATGCAAAAGGGTTGTGTAAGAGTTGATGATTGGTGTAGGAGGTAAAAGAGTTGTCCCTTTGTGCTTAGGATTGACGGGTATTTATAGGGAACACGATATAGGGTTACTCGACCGAGTGGCGCAGGTGTACTCGGTCGAGTGCCCTCGCGAATGCACCTGGACCAGTTTTTTGAGGCTCCACTCGATCGAGTGGGTCAATCCACTCGATCGAGTGGGTCAATCCACTCGATCGAGTGGGTCAATCCACTCGACCGAGTGGATCAATTACGACATGCTATTTTGGGAATGATTGACCTTTGATTGCTCTTGATTGATTATGTTTGATTTGGCTGATTTTTGGATTGTGGCGCAAGTTTCGAGACGTATCCGGTCGCTTTTTGTGTCGGGTTTGTCTTGACCGGGTTTTGACCCGGTCGCTAAAAGACGGGAATTATTTTTGGTGTCGATTTTGGCCCAAATTAGTCTTGTTTGACTCGGAATGACTCACTGGGCCTGGTTTTGAGGTTGGTTTTGTGAGATTTGTATCCCGTTAAAAGCTCATGCCGGACATTATTGATTTCGAGCCCGTATCCGAGCGCGTTAGAACATGTTAGCGTCCGATCATCATCGGGTGTTTTTTGGAAACTGCTATAGACACCTGGCGGTCAAATTTTGGGTGTCTACACCTGTATGTATAACTCAATTTCTAGAAATAAGCAAAACGAAACTAACCAACCAAACTACACACGCAAAGAGAAAGAGATGGCGATTAGATGAAAGTAATCTGTAAATCATCAAATATTCGTGCATGTTCAGCCGTGTTTCTGGTTGGTTCAGCCATGGCATTTTTGTCTCGATGTTCTTAGCTGCATGTTACTAATTAAAGTCGACAAATGAAGCGTTTTGTAACTGGAAACTGGGTTTAATAATATTATTGCTACCAATCATAAATTTATCCGGCAGATCCTAAGGTATTAATATCAAATCTCTTTTCTGTGTACTAATTATAAACAAATTTTTTAAAAATATGCATGTTTGCTAATTTAGTTTTACAGAATATACAAAATTTAAACATGTTTACTGTTCTACCAAATATAGATCTACAACTGTATGCATGTTACTACATGTCTGGTTAAGATAATTACATTAATTTTAAAACTAACTGATAATCATGACTTTGAATATGTTGATTTTCTTTGTTACCATTGTATGCATATTATGACTTTGAATATGTTACTGCATGTGTGTGATGTTGTGGAAATAATGATTTAACTAATTATGTCTACTAAAATACTTTTAAAAATGGAAATAAAAAATTAATCAGACAGATTTTGTTAACAAATAATTTAGATCTAGGTCAGCCTAGTTCATACCTGAAGTAGATCGAGTATTTTTTTTTTTTTAAAAAAAAAAAAAAAAAAAAAAAAAAAAAAAAAAACTAAGTTTATCAACTTTGAAACTATATTAGGACCTTAACAATGTTACTCCATGTGTCGATTGTGCACAAATAATGGTTTTACTAATTATGTGTACTTAAATACTTCAAAAAATAGAAATTTAATAATTATTTTAGCAAATTTTATTAACAAAATGTTTAGATCTGGTTCAGTCCAGTTCATACCTGAACCGGACCGAGTTTATGTTTAAAAATAAGATTATCAACTTTAAAACTATATTAGGACATTAAGTATCTTGCTGCATGTGTTGATTTTATATAACATGAATTATAATTTTAGTAATTAAATACTTACAAAAATGAAAATTTAATAATTAATTTAGCAGATTCTATTAACAAAATATTTAGATCTGGTTCAGTCTAGTTCATAACTGAACCGGACCGAGTTTATGTTTAAAACTAAGATTATGAACATTAAAACTATATTAGGACTTTAAGTATCTTACTGCGTGTGTTGATTTTAAATAAATTATGATTTTAGTAATTATGTATACTTAAATATACTTTAAAAAGTGCAAATAAAAGAAATTAAGTCCTTAAATTGTATCAATAGATTATTCAGTTCGAAATAAAAGGGACGCCTGAACCGGACCGGGGTAATGCGTGAACCGGTCTGGGTCACAACTAAACCGGACTTGGTCTCAAATGAACCGGAGTGGGTGACGACTGAACCGGACTGGGTCACGACTGAACCGGGTTGGGTGACAACTGACCCGGTCTGGTTCACGACTGACCCGGTCTGGTTCACAACTGACCCGGTCCGGTTCCCAAGTGAACCGGCCTGTTTCACAACTGAACTGGTTCGGTTTACAAATTTACTTAATCTATAACTATAATAATACTGCTTATAGGTCTCTGAAATAAAAATAGGTAACATGAATTCTAAATGATACAGATTTATATTAAAATGCTCAACTAACATGAAAAGAAATAAAATTCAGGATAGAAAGACATACATTCTTCTCTGCGATTTGTTGTAATGTCCTCGTGGTTCTTATTCTGCTTATTTGATGTACTTCCTTTTACCATGATGATATGTTAATGCATATACAATATATTTCCTAGGATAGGGATAAATTTGATTGAAAGAAAAATTATGCTTTAAAAAAAAAGACAATTACTTTGAAGAAAAAACTTATCAAACAATGAAAAAAATATAAACTGATTGATGTTGATGAATGAAGGTAATGTAGTCACTGTGTAGTAACTGCATTAAGTTATCTGTCTTGTTAAACTGATAATAAATAATAATTAATTATTAGCACATTAAAAAAAGGGCAAGAGGATATGATTTATAGGTACTGATTTACTCAAATCAAATTCAGTTCATATTTGTGTTTAGCTGTTAGAACATATTTATGTAGTTACATTATTGGTCAATAGGTAGAATAATAAATTTATGGTAGTGATGTGATAAATAATGAAAATAGTTGATAAATTCATCACAACTTTGGAAAACAATTGAAATTGTGTTCTTGTAAATAACAATAGTGCTGAAATTTAAATAACAGAACAATGAGACAATAAATTATAAAAATTTAAACAACAACATACAACATAAAAGAATGCATTGACCACTAAATCGTCAATTATTTACTTCTTCTGAGCCTTCAATACGTCCTTTGTTGCTGATTGTTGATCTAGAAATTCAGAATATGATCCGCTTGAATCACCCATGACTGAAAATGTTCTTTTATGTTGGAATTTGCTCATTGGTGTGACATCCTGAAGAGTTACAAACTTTTGTTGCATCAAAAATAAAACTTAGTATCTGGTTCATATGTCACACATATAACTATAATATGTTTCTTTACCGATTGATCATCAGTAACCTCAGAAATTGAAGTTAATGCACTACTTTGTTCCTAATATTGAGAACAAATGTTAAATCATGAACACTTACTGTCCACACATGCTTGTCATCTTGCATATTTTTTCTTCATTGTCTCTTATCATCATGACGTAGCACCTAGACCCCATTACAACATTAAAATATTGAGTCACTTCCAAGTCTATGATATATTCTTTGTCTAGCAACGTCATCAATGTCAGTGGGATCTCATGTGTACCAATCTTTTTCTGTCATAAAAAACAGTTCAGATATTATATAATACAATTATTGTAAAGATAGCAATGATCCAGGTGATTTACTGTATATATGTACCTCCCTTAGCATCTCAAAAGATTTATATGCATTATATTATCCAGTTGCATCTTCAACTTGTTCATTGTTTGCAAGGATGTAAATTTGATCACCTTTTTTGTCCTCAACTAAGAATTTAACCTTGTAACTGACATTAAAAATTCAAGTAAGACATGAAGTGAAGACAAAATCCATATAATTGAACTGAAATTTTGAAGGCATAGTTTTCATACAAACATTAAATGTTTTTCTTGAACACCAACTTCATATGCATAACATTTTTCCGTTGTGCAGTACCACTTCCCATCTGTTTTTTGTCCTGCAATATCTCTACACTTCCATTTATATATACTCGTACCACTTTTGTGTTGTGTCCACATCTTTCAACTTTGCAATAATAGTATATATTCCAAACTGTCATATTTTTACACATTTAAATAATGATTATAACTATTGATAATGGAATTGAGATATACTTCATATATTAAAGTATTAGCACATGATTTACCTTGTGCACTTCAATTAAATCTGCTATGCTTGATAGTTTTCTACCATCATATGTGGTAAAATGGGAGCTCATATCTGTTTTTTAGATGAGGGATCTTGGATTCTAGCCATTTTATTTACCCATGACTAACATCTGAGTTTATATAAATTGTTATGGTGGATGAAATGGCCAAATATGTGGACTTGGAAGTAGAGTGGCCTAACAAAGTGGAGCATGATAACCATAGAAAGATCGTAAAGTTGTAGAAGATCCTAAAGTGGTGTCAGATAAGTCCACTGAAACTGTTTTCCTTTTTTTGTACATTTGTTATCTCATAAACACTTTCCTTCTACATAAGGGTCTATTTATCATTAGTTAAAAGCAATAAACTAATTAGTTAACATACTTATTTTCAATTGTTATTTCTTACACCCTTTTTCATGGCGTCAATACTGAACTGCATATATTTGGTCTGATTTTTTATTAGTTGCATCATTCTGTTTTTATATTAAAAAAACAAAGAATAAATTATACTAATGTGGTGTAAATTAATAAATGTATGATCGTAAAAAACTTGAATTGGAATAACATAAATACTAAACACAGATTTTGTCATTGATGTAATTGATCAGATACGTATTGGAGCCACAATATAACTGTTTGTTTGAATCATGAATTAATTACCTTACTAGTGTATTAACCCGTGAAAATTCACGGGGTTGAGGCGTTTTCTTTGCCATTAGAACCTATCGAAAAAAATTAATAAGCAGTATAACAGAGAAACGTTATTGCGTGATACATTTATGAAATTATTGAATTTAGAGGAATAATATTTTTACGGTAAGGTCGTATATAGTTTAAGAATTCATGTGGGGTCCGTGGACACAAATTTGACTTTAAAAAACGAAAAAGTATATGTTATGTGGAAGCAATAGTTTAGAGACAACCTGTTTTATAAAAAGTTTGACCGTAACTTGAATGTGATTTTAAATACTGAACGACATTTTCACAAATATTTGATACAAATTAGAATACAAAATATTTAAAAGATGACAATTAATCATAGAAATCATCACACACAACCTAATTGGTGTTCTTACACATTTACACACCTCACTTATCTTATCTAATTACTTTGTGCAAAAGGGAAGCATACCCTTTGGATACGAACGGAGGGAGTACTTTAATATCATCTTTCTCAGATTACCACTCCAAAAATTCCTCCATTAACACGAAGAGTAAGAAAGTTGATCATACTTGTAGACACCCACATTTTGACCGCCAGGTGTCTATAGCAGTTTCCGACAAACACCCGATGATGATCGGACGCAAACGTGCTTTAAATACTCAGAAACGAGCTCAAAATCATTGGCATTTGGCTTGGGCTCATTATGGAGTACATATCTCACAAACCAACCTCAAAATCAGGCCTAGTGGGTCGTTTAGTTTAGGTCGATTCCGACACCAGGGGTAAAACTGTCTTTTAGCGACCGAGTCAAAACCCGGTCAAAGATTTTCCCGAGACACGTGAGTCAGCCGTGACACCTCACACGGCTGATTCATACTCCAATCCTACAAAAAATCAGCTTCACAAAATAATAAACAAATCCGTTTAAGGATGGAATTTGATTTCAAGTAGGAATCCTATCCGAAAACCGATTCAAACACCTGACCGAGTGCAAACACTCGGCCGGGCAGCCCTTTTCCAGCCGTGTTCCCTTGCTTCTTCGACAAGCAAGCGGAATTCTCATGCCTTTCAGCTTCTTACGTTTCCTATCCTAAGCGGTAGTTCAAACCCGAAGCACCTCTTCTAGCCAAGGTCGGGAACTCCCTATAAATAGCCCCTTGCACAACTCAAAATAGAGACATCAATTATCATTCATTATCTATCAAACACACACACAGATCATCGATCTATATTCATACACACATACATCAATTTCTACATTTAACAAAACCGATATTATACCCGAAGGAAACCGGCCCGATACCCGACACCCTTCACACGTCACACCAAACCGAGCCACCATAACTCAACGACATCCACTCGACGCTCTTGTGCCTAAGCCACGTCCCGACGAGCCCCGATCCGAGTAAACAGAAGCATGTAGGTTGAGGGTGTAACAAAACCCGACTTCTCTTTTTCTTCTCTTCTCCTCCTCGTCGTCCGCTTTTCTTACGGGTCTCGTGTCGGTCCTTTTTATTACGGGTCGTTCGTCGTTTTTTTTATTTTATTTTCTAATATCGATATTACTAAAAACTATTTTCATACATCGAACATTCTTAAAAATATGATATCAACTCTATAGTTGAATATCGTATCAAAAAAAATTATATTAAATCTCGTCGAAGCTAAGAAAATCGTTACATCTTTTTTATACAAAATACAACGATTTCAAACGCGGAGAGAATTAACATCTTTTTCGTTCAAACTTTTTTTTACAAAACTTTTTTTATTCATTCCGAATATTCGATATCGATTTCATAATCGAATATCGGATACGACGAATATCGAAAACATAAAATCGAGTATAAGTTAATTCATATTTTGTAAGCGATTAGCAATTTCGAACAACAAACGAAACCGGGACAGACCCGCACGCGAGTCGCTCCATTGCCAGGCGACTCGCGCACGGGCCTGAAGCCCGAGTCCTTTTTTTTAGCTTTTTCGTTCGTTTTATTATTTATTCTACGAAACGATTTCTAAAATTTATATCTTTTCTAAAACTATTCGGAGAATTTGATATTGATTTCGTAGTCAATTATCAAATATAACAAATATCGAAAATATTAATTCGAGTACGAATCATACAATATTTATACGCGATTTAATAAAAGCATCGAATTTTCAGAAAAACCGCTTTCGAAATCAGCCCGTCACGCGACCCGCCGGCATCCCGGGCGAGCCGCGCGGCTGGCTGTCACACGACACGCTTTTCTTTTTTTTATTATTTTTCGAGCTTCGTTTTTTATACAAAACAGCGTCTTTTAACGATGTTTTTCAGATTTCGATTAATATTTTTCTCGATCTCGTATATTTATTATTTTTGCTATATTTTTATTCACAAATCGATACTAACTCGTTTGTTTATCCTTGTAGCAAATTCATATCTTTTTCATCATTTGTTTTATTATACTAAAACGAATCTCACATGTTAAATTCAACTTTGACGTTAAATTTTTCATGCATTAAACCGACTTAGCAACCCATTTTATTCCTCGCATGTTTAGGAAAACAATGTTTGCATATCATTCATCGTATTACTAACGCGCGTATTAAAAAATCATTCGATATCCTAGTAGAGGCCGCTAATGTGCGGGCGGGGTTTGGTGTTCTTAGTGAACTTCCCAACACGTACCCTCACCCCTTACTCAGAACCGTGGTTTCCGGATGTCCGAATCCATTGGCAACGAGAGTCATTCAATATACGATTAACCGATCAAGTCGGCATCGGTATCGAACTGCAAAGGGACGAGCCCAATAAACTCTGACATCGGAAATGGGCCGTATTTTGTATATGGCCCACTACAACATAGAGTGGGCTCGAACGGTTCCGAATAACCATAAAATTCGGTGGCGACTCCAACTTCGATTTAAATTTCAATTTGACCATCTCATATGGAGATTCATTCGCCTCCCCAAACCCGCGCGTGGCCGCGTCGGGGTGGACCTATGTCATGTCCACAATTTGGCGACTCCGCTGGGGATTAGCTGATACGTTACTGACCTTCAGCATCCTCAGGGTGAGACTCGAATAGAAATCGTTTGACTAGTACAATACGCGCTTTAGTTTTACGGTTCATGCATAACCCCATATTTTCCCGGGCCGGTACTGGTGACCGACGTCCCACTATACTATCGATGTAGTCCAAATTGGATATGTCGAAGGTGTCCATTAGCCGATTCGTATGGGTTTTACGGCATGTTCTAAGCTCAACTCGACTTAGGAAGTCCGACCCGATTCTCGATAGGCTGTGTACACTGGTATAGACCCTTACAGACTGACCGAGACTTAGAATTAGAGCATACATGGTGTCGTTATACTGCTCCCATGACTACGTGCTACCTGATTTACAAGTCGTCTTTCAAAAACCCGTCATTTTCAAAATTGCATCCTTTTCAAAATATCCAATTTCAAAACCCGGGACATATACCGAATTTAGGATCCACGATTTTACTCAAAATAGCCTATTTTTTAGCCGGTATTATGCCCATTTTAAAACTCGAAAATATTTTCGAAACTTTTCAAACCCGCCACCCGGCCCACCTTTTCCGTTTTCTCGAAAAAGGCCGGGTTTCCCTCCCCGAATTTCTTCGGGCTTTCAAAAATTCAATTTCAAAATCTTCCTTTTCTTAGGGCTTCCCGTATTTAGCAGTGTCAGGTCGTATCTTAAGTCGTTAAGGTCTCTAGCGTCGAAACTCCGTCGATCTTATATCACGGATTTCCTCCCTATCCCAGTCCGCCTTATTAGACTAAGGCAAGGCCCACCTACGTAGGACATACTCCTACAAAGGTTGACCCGTTTACACAAATCGAGTCCAAAGTCTGGGGAACGTCTCACGTGAACCTCCTTTCGAACAAGGCCCAGCCCACACAGCTGGATCCTAAAAGAGGCCCACCTTTCACGAGTCGCCCGTCTAAGTGTCTTTTCCGAGTCAACCTTTTACAAGGCATAGCCCTATAACAAAAGGTTTGTGACCTTTACGTCTAAGGGTCACTCGTCCGACACTCGAGTCTTAAACCAAATTTTTGATCCCACTTGGGGGCTACCCTTCATTAGAGCGGTCAATCACGGTTGCTCTAAGGGTCATGTCTTACACGTGTCTCACGTACCCCACTTTTGAGTCACTTAGATGTCGCACCGTCTGAGCCCTACCAAAGTCTTTAGTCTCACTCGGGGGTTGTCTTCCACCCGAGCAGTCAACCACGGTCACCTTAACGGGTACCTTACGTCCATCTTGCACCGGCGTCCTTACGATGCCTTCTTCGAGTCGTACCTATGCTACGAATACTCGAGTCACCTAGGTTTAGGTCGTCATGATTGGTCCGAGCACGCGGTGCGGTCAAACACGGTCGCCCCATTTTTTGGACTCACCCTCATGATCGAGTCCAAGTCATGGTCATTACCTTGTCCAGGTCAACGTTCGAGTATCCCGATCCAAGAATCCTAGTCATTCCAGTCACCCCGGGTCGGGTCTAGTTTGACTCCCTCTCTTGCATTTGTGCAAAACCGAGTTTAGGCGAGTCGTGGCACCTGTCGAAGACCTTACCAAAAAAAAAAACAACCAACCGAGCATCCGAGTCCGGATCTGATTCGAGTCTAAGTCTGAGTCCGAGTCTAGGATACCCTACATCCTAATTTCCAAATCAGAGTCAGAGTCATTTGTATTCTGTCCTCTTTTCAAAATTCAATAAAATCAGCTTTTCTATTGCTCATATATACTTTCCTTATGTATTTCCGAGAACATGATGAACACCGTCATACACTGTGAGCACATGCACGTGACTATAGGCACATCTATAATGACTGCAGGAAATCGAGACCCGTGTTTTCCTTTACCTGTTCCATGTCTGACATAGGAAGCCACAAAACTACACTTAGCAGGAGCGGTATCGAATCCAATGACGAATCTAGGTAGTCTCCTAGTTTGGGTTCAAGACGGGAGGCAAGCCCATTTCCCACAATAAACACCCCTCCGACAAGATCAACCATACCTACCTACGGTGTTAGTCTGACCAACAGGAAAAACAAAAAAAAATGGACAAAAAAAAAATCAAAAGTCCAAGGAAAAAAAAGCAAAAGGCCAAAACAACAAAGCAGGCCATCATCAAAAAAGGGCATCCACGACCAGAACGGTCAACACAAATGAAGATCCCATGACCGGGGCTAAGAGGTCAACCAAAAAAAATGTATTCAAAAACCCATGACCGTAGTGAAAACGGTCAATTCAAAATTATCAATACTCATACCATTCAATAAGGGAGAAACAATCAAGCTGGTCAACTAACACCACATTTAGCCTTCCCACATTACAACCTTCAAGACCTTCCCGAGACCCAGGCTAAAGACAGCCCGGAATTTTGAGGATTCAAGCTCCATAGGATACCCCTAACCATTAGGGCCAGACATGGAAACCAGATCCCGCATCATCAAACATATCCCGATCAAAGTTCGATCCATTTTACTCGGCTTCCCCTTTATATAACAAAATTCACAATCACCATATGCAAACCCGAGATCAAAACTCGTCGAAGACCCGAGAGCAAAACTCGTCAAATCCCTTACCTAATCATACACAATCCCAAGAGCAAAACTCGTTAAAATCCCCGAGAGCAAAACTCGTTAAAATCCCCGAGAGCAAAACTCGTTAAAATCCCCGAGAGCAAAACTCGTTAAAATCCCCGAGAGCAGAACTCGTTAAAATCTCATCCCAATTCTTCTCATTCAAACCAGTTACCAACCCCAAACACGAGAACTCAACTTGCAGTCGGCATAGAACATGCCCAAAAAAGCTCACACCACCTCTGGGGGCTATCCCGGAGAATGCTCACAGTCACAGGATCAATATCCTAACCATTCTAGCTCTTTGATCAAGACATCATTGGGAATGCACCTAGCCTTCACCATTGCTATGGCTAGTTACACACAAAGTCCTATTAGACTAGGCACCATAATATATCTTTCAACACTGAACTACGGCATGGTTTGATTTCACTACACGTTAATACGTAGGCAGCCTTTGAACAGATGCACAACCACCCACATTGACACACACTCAAAAAGCGCCATCATTCCGGTCACGACACCGTCATGTTCTTAATAGCTAGCTTTGTCGTCCTGGGGGCTTCTCTTAGGCAGAAAGCCTCCATCCACTCACAAAATCCAGATAAAATTCAAAAAATCTAGCCTCCTTTCTATAGTGTGTCCTAGTACTCGGCTCAGTTGAAGACAAGAATCTGTCAGGACTCGAGGCAATACACACTTTGGAAATGTACCCTAAAATCAAAAATTCAGGAGAGCACTAGACTACAACAGTCTCATTACAGACTACTGCAACCCCGTATAGCATATCTATCCCACTTCGATGTTCGACCATGTTGCCACTCGTCCAGGCTACGGAATAGCGCAACTTAAGAGTCTTGTTAGGTGGCCCATCCTCCTACCGAGTCACGGTTCAACCCCTCGAGAGTCCAGTCGTGTCTGTCAACTCGTCCGGTCACGCCCAGCGTCGAGTCTATCGATAGGTCTCTCTCTTCAAATTCTCATTTTAAAATTTGCAAAACTTAGCCATTTGAGAAAACCCTTTTCGATAAGGTCAAATTTCGGTCTATTTAAATTGCAAATTTCTTTTCTACCCATTTCAGTTTTGAAAACCTATTTCCTAGCACGTGAGCTGCTTTCAGGACTTCGATTTTAAAACTAAGCAAAAATCATTTTTTATTCCCCAGCGCGAGTCATATTTGTTTCACCTACATGTTGCATGCAAAATTTTATGTAGCTTATACAGGTACAATTCAAGACCGCGCAATTCACATAACTCCCCAGCGGCATAGACTTATATGACAAGTCTGATTCCCCACGGAGTTATCATCATCGACTCAGGTACATTTCTAGTCTCCGGCCGGCGGGCCCTTTACGCAGGTCTAATGGACCTTAAACGACCCGACCGGAAGTCTGCCAGGTCTTAATCTTTGATTGGCCTGGTAGCTACTCTGACTTTCGCCTTGTCCAAGCCTCAGTCAGAGTGGGGGCTCTGTAGACACCCACATTTTAACTGCCAGGTGTCTATAGCAGTTTCCGACAAACACCCGATGATGATCGGACGCAAACGTGCTTTAAATACTCAGAAACGGGCTCAAAATCATTGGCATTTGGCTTGGGCTCATTATGGAGTACATATCTCACAAAACCAACCTCAAAATCAGGCCCATTGGGTCGTTTCGAGTCAAATAAGACTAGTTTGGGTCGATTCCGACACCAGGGGTAAAACCGTCTTTTAGCGACCGAAGCAAAACCCGGTCAAAGATTTTCCCGAGACACGTGAGTCAGCCGTGACACCTCACATGGCTGATTCATACTCCAATCCTACAAAAAATCAGCTTCACAAAATATTAAACAAATCCGTTTAAGGATGGAATTTGATCTCAAGTAGGAATCCTATCCGAAAACCGATTCAAACACCTGACCGAGTGCAAACACTCGGCCGGGCAGGCCTTTTCCAGCCGTGTTCCCTTGCTTCTTCGACAAGCAAGCGGAATTCTCATGCCTTTCAGCTTCTTACGTTTCCTATCCTAAGCGGTAGTTCAAACCCGAAGCACCTCTTCTAGCCAAGGTCGGGAACTCCCTATAAATAGCCCCTTGCACAACTCAAAATAGAGACATCAATTATCATTCATTATCTATCAAACACACACACAGATCATCGATCTATATTCATACACACATACATCAATTTCTACATTTAACAAAACCGATATTATACCCGAAGGAAACCGGCCCGATACCCGACACCCTTCACACGTCACACCAAACCGAGCCACCATAACTCAACGACATCCACTCGACGCTCTTGTGCCTAAGCCACGTCCCGACGAGCCCCGATCCGAGTAAACAGAAGCATGTAGGTTGAGGGTGTAACAAAACCCGACTTCTCTTTTTCTTCTCTTCTCCTCCTCGTCGTCCGCTTTTCTTACGGGTCTCGTGTCGGTCCTTTTTATTACGGGTCGTTCGTCGTTTTTTTTATTTTATTTTCTAATATCGATATTACTAAAAACTATTTTCATACATCGAACATTCTTAAAAATATGATATCAACTCTATAGTTGAATATCGTATCAAAAAAAATTATATTAAATCTCGTCGAAGCTAAGAAAATCGTTACATCTTTTTTATACAAAATACAACGATTTCAAACGCGGAGAGAATTAACATCTTTTTCGTTCAAACTTTTTTTTACAAAACTTTTTTTATTCATTCCGAATATTCGATATCGATTTCATAATCGAATATCGGATACGACGAATATCGAAAACATAAAATCGAGTATAAGTTAATTCATATTTTGTAAGCGATTAGCAATTTCGAACAACAAACGAAACCGGGACAGACCCGCACGCGAGTCGCGCCATTCCCAGGCGACTCGCGCACGGGCCTGAAACCCGAGTCCTTTTTTTTAGCTTTTTCGTTCGTTTTATTATTTATTCTACGAAACGATTTCTAAAATTTATATCTTTTCTAAAATTATTCGGAGTATTTGATATTGATTTCGTAGTCAATTATCAAATATAACGAATATCGAAAATATTAAGTCGAGTACGAATCATACAATATTTATACGCGATTTAATAAAAGCATCGAATTTTCAAAAAAACCGCTTTCGAAATCAGCCCGTCACGCGACCCGCCGGCATCCTGGGCGAGCCGCGCGGCTGGCTGTCACACGACACGCCTTTTCTTTTTTTTATTATTTTTCGAGCTTCGCTTTTTATACAAAACAGCGTCTTTTAACGATATTTTTCAGATTTCGATTAATATTTTTCTCGATCTCGTATATTTATTATTTTTGCTATATTTTTATTCACAAATCGATACTAACTCGTTTGTTTATCCTTGTAACAAATTCATATCTTTTTCATCATTTGTTTTATTATACTAAAACGAATCTCACATGTTAAATTCAACTTTGACGTTGAATTTTTCATGCATTAAACCGACTTAGCAACCCATTTTATTCCTCGCATGTTTAGGAAAACAATGTTTGCATATCATTCATCGTATTACTAACGCGCGTATTAAAAAATCATTCGATATCCTAGTAGAGGCCGCTAATGTGCGGGCGGGGTTTGGTGTTCTTAGTGAACTTCCCAACACGTACCCTCACCCCTTACTCAGAACCGTGGTTTCCGGATGTCCGAATCCATTGGCAACGAGAGTCATTCAATATACGATTAACCGATCAAGTCGGCATCGGTATCGAACTGCAAAGGGACGAGCCCAATAAACTCTGACATCGGAAATGGGCCGTATTTTGTATATGGCCCACTACAACATAGAGTGGGCTCGAACGGTTCCGAATAACCATAAAATTCGGTGGCGACTCCAACTTCGATTTAAATTTCAATTTGACCATCTCATATGAAGATTCATTCGCCTCCCCAAACCCGCGCGTGGCCGCGTCGTGGTGGACCTATGTCATGTCCACAATACTACATTGTATAATTAAGGTGTCTTCCGTATCTTGTGAAATCAACTCAAAGTATTTGGACACCCAGTTCCGCCGCTTACCCTGAATCCCCTCTTAGCTGCCCTGGTTGCACGATAGAGGCGGAATCCTTGTACAACTCCTCACTCAACGTGCCTAATTCTTCAATCGAAAGAAATTTGAACAATAAAAATTATTTTTTCTTTAGTGAGAATAAAATGTACATTTGAGGTGAAATTCTCAAAACTCAAGATTTGAAATACATTTCATCTCCTCGAGACTCAATTTCAGTACAACTTTTCAGTTTTTCTTCCACTTAGTTGACCCATCTAATTTCTTCCTTATTATACCACTACAAAACGACATAGAGATTTAACCAACACAATATGATTAAAAAAATCTCTGATCAATTAATAAATAATAATAATATTATCAATTAATCAATAATAAGTAACTGAAATATTCAATTAAAATACAAAATCCACCGATGATTTAAGCTAAAAAAAATACTTATTTAAGAGTATAACATTATTTTTATTCTCTTGAAGTATAATGTTTATATTTAAAAATATATTAAATTTAATTTTTTAAATTATTTTATTATTAAATGGTAAAATAAATACTTGTATTAAATTGAAAATTTGTTTATATTTTAATTTAAAATATTAATTGCTTAATAATAAATCCAAAGATAACTATACTATATAAATATATTGTCGTTGTATACTATGTAATTATATCAATTTTAATTTTCGTTGACCAGCCAACGGATCGGGTTGCGACCCTAAAATATTATCATTACTTAATTTGGTGTTTTATTTCTACACCCATTTTTTGTACCCTCTGTTAATTTTTTAAAACGGAGTGTAAAAGGTAAATGTATCCCGTCCTGATACATATTGTCAGGCGATCTTCCATAACCTTTTTTGTTGAGAACTCCATATTTTATAGGAGTAGTATTCAACTATTCATGTAAATTAATTAGAAATAGAGTAGTGTAATACCCGTGAATAAACACGGGGTTATATACCACTTTTTGTTGGACAATTTCGTTTAAGACATTTTAGATTTAGTAAGCGTCATAATCAACAATGTCGGCCAAAGATTTACTTGTAATGACATGTAAATGAAGAAACGATGTATGACTTATTCGACAAACTTGTGAATTTAGATTTTCAATTAATTAGATATAGGGAAGTAGTATAGGTATAAGTGTGAATTATATGGAAGCGTGAATTAATTACTCTGTAATTTTCTCAAGCTTAGAAAGTATATGTATTGTTTTTATACACTTTTAACAATGAATAGTGGAGTGGTGCAGTTGTTAAGGTATTGGAATTTCGGATTGAAGGTTGTGGGTTCGAAACTCTTTGAAATGATTTTTTAGTTGTGTTAGCTTGATTAGGAAGATAGCTTGATTAGGAAAGATTTGCGTAATTGCCTAAAATAACTCTGAATTAATGTGGGTTGAGTATTTCAGAATGGAGATCAATGAGCTGTGTCACCTCAGCTTCCTTGGTCTCTGTTTTAATAAATAAAGGATTAGCTAGCATGTGTCTTTACTTACTTATGCTTAATTTGAGTTAATTATATATTGCTAAACTATAACAACACAAAATAATTTCATATGTTTTGATGTGAAGTACTGTAATATGTTTTGCATACTTGTTAACTGCCTAAATAATTTAATAATGCAATGATGTCTAAAGACTCTTCTGGACTATTGAGAGGCTATAATTCCATAGCCAAAATAAAATGCTAATTTAATAAATAAGGAAATAAGTCAGAACAGAAAAGGGAAATAAAGTTTAATAAACATGACAGCTGAAAAACAAACCACAGTCCGGAAACATAACAATAAACAACATTGAAGAAAATAATCACTAAAATTATGCTCTCCTGAAACCTTCTTTTGATTAAGCCGACCACTTCACATGTAGTACTTCTCTTTCGCCATTTGTAATTTGGAAATTGTGTACTTCTGGGATATCAGGTTGTAGAAACACTTTAGTTGCTTTGTGTGTCTCTAAGATCAATGTTGCTGAAAATATGTAACATACACCATGAAGAAATTTTCTATCGTGCACCCCTGAACTTTTTACTTTTATATCTTATACCCCTACACTTTTTAAATGTATACATGGTACCCTTGTACTTTACTAAAAGTTTCTTTGGTACCCCTAAACTTTATTATTATCTTTATTGGTACCCCTAAACTTTTTTCCCGTCAAGTTTTGGCAACAAATTACCTTTTTATGCTCAAAATTAAAAGTTAAACGTCATTTAACATACCTAATTAACCGATAATTGAACTTAAACTAACAATTTTGTACGTGTTTGCAGTTTATACTCCAAATCTAAACGAATTATATTTTTGATGTTATATTGTCAAATCAAATGATAACACTTAAATTAAGCTCAATTACTTGTTAATTATCTAAGTTAAATGATATTGTAGTCTTAATCCTCAGCTAAAAACATAATCTAACGACAAAACTTGATGAAAAAAAAAAAATCGGGGCGCTAGTTAAATTAATAATAAAATTCAAGGGTACCATGTATAGACATAGAAAAGGTAAGGTTGAGAGTAGTTCTTCTAGATGATACTGAAGGTATGGTAGAAGGAGAAGTGCAGACTGATGAGGATGGAGAAACTGCCTTTGATCATCAGGAGTTGGAAGATATGGCTACTGAGCGGGCACCGGGATCAGAATGGCAAGAGGTACCAGCAAGACATCATAGTGGAGGGAACTCGGGAGGACTGCACCTGACGCACGATGATGTTAAAGGTGAGCTTGAATTTTGGGTTAACTCTGTTATTTGTTATGTACTGGGGGCAAACCCACGGGGGAATGTCATGGGTGGATTTTTTAAGAGAATATGGAGTGAGAAGGATATTGAGAAGATAGCGTTCAAACCAAATGGGGTCGCACTGGTTAAATTCAAAACTGAGGAAAAGCACAAGTGTTGCGGAGGGGTTTTTTTTTTCTTTGACAACAAACCAGTAGTTGTAAAGAAATGGACTCCATCTTGCAAGCTTGAGAAGGAAGGGGTGGATAAAGTACCAATCTGGATTCGATTGTATCGGCTGAATATTAAGTTCTGGGGAAATGCACTTTTCAAAATAGCTGGATTGGTGGGAAAGCCTATTCAAACCGATGTTGCGACGAAGGAAAAGAATTTTATTGGTTATGCTCGGGTCATGGTGGAGGTGAAATTTGGTGAGAAGCTGTCGGATACTATATATTTCTACGATGAACTTGGCATACAGCAGAATATGAATGTGCATTATGAGTGGAAACCATGCCAATGCACTAAATGTCAAGGAATAGGACATGAAACGAAAGAATGCGGGAAGGGGAAAGTGATGAGAGAATGGCGACCTAGGGTTGCTGCTGCACAGAAACCACCAGAACCTGAGATTCAGGTGTTACAGGTTACAGAAGAGCCTATGATTCAGGCTGATGTGGTTACCCCAATGCCTGTGCAAGGAGTGATATCCACAGTCACACCTGCTCGGGCAGTGATTAGAGTAACACAGCAGCAAAGAGGAGGTTTCAGTATTGCTAGAAAATCTTTCCATGATGCATTAAATTCCTCGCTCCATCAAAGTAATGGGAGAATAGTTGAGCTTGGACCCATAAACGAGGTCAATGGTTGTGATCCAAGTATGAGGGATCATGGCTAACGTGGGTTTTTGGAATGTTAGAGGAATAAACAACCCGATCAAACAAAAAGAAATTAGTTGGTTCTTGCATAATAATAAGATTGGGTTATATGGTTTATTAGAAACGAGAGTACGTAGTAATTCAATAAGCAAAGTCTATAAGGGATTAGGAGAGCTTGGGATCTAGTAACTAATAATGATATTTGCAATGGTGGTCGCATATGGCTGCTATGGTTACCAGCAGTGTTTAAGGTTCAGGTGTTGAAGTGTGAGGAGCAAGTGATTCAGAAGAATGTAAGCTGGTGGTATTCTTTTGTGTATGGGAAGAATAGAGGTACTGACAGCCAGCCTCTATGGGCTTCTATGCGTAAGATGAATCTGGTTGTTGATGGTCCTTGGCTGGTGACAAGAGATTTCAATAACGTGTTAGCTACTGATGAAAGAAACGAAAGAATGCGGGAAGGGGAAAGTGATGAGAGAATGGCGACCTAGGGTTGCTGCTGCACAGAAACCACCAGAACCTGAGATTCAGGTGTTACAGGTTACAGAAGAGCCTTGATTCAGGCTGATGTGGTTACCCCAATGCCTGTGCAAGGAGTGATATCCACAGTCACACCTGCTCGGGCAGTGATTAGAGTGACACAGCAGCAAAGATGAGGTTTCAGTATTGCTAGAAAATCTTTCCATGATGCATTAAATTCCTCGCTCCATCAAAGTAATGGGAGAATAGTTGAGCTTGGACCCATAAACGAGGTCAATGGCTGTGATCCAAGTATGAGGGATCATGGCTAACGTGGGTTTTTGGAATGTTAGAGGAATAAACAACCCGATCAAACAAAAAGAAATTAGTTGGTTCTTGCATAATAATAAGATTGGCTTATATGGTTTATTAGAAACGAGAGTACGTAGTAATTCAATAAGCAAAGTCTATAAGGGATTAGGAGAGCATTGGGATCTAGTAACTAATAATGATATTTGCAATGGTGGTCGCATATGGCTGCTATGGTTACCAGCAGTGTTTAAGGTTCATGTGTTGAAGTGTGAAGAGCAAGTGATACCGAAGAATGTAAGCTGGTGGTATTCTTTGGTGTATGGGAAGAATAGAGGTACTGACAGCCAGCCTCTATGGGCTTCTATGTGTAAGATGAATCTGGTTGTTGATGGTCCTTGACTGGTGACAAGAGATTTCAATAACGTGTTAGCTACTGATGAAAGAATAGGGTCTATGGTAACGGCAGCAGAAACGCGAGAGTTTCAGAGTTGTAATGATGATTGTGGGCTAAGAGATATGCCAGCTAGAGGTGCATTCTTTACTTGGAATAATAAACACGAACAAGGGGTAAGGATCTTCAGTAGGATTGATAGGGTGCTTGGAAATGATGAATGGGTGATTGAGATGAGTAATGGGTCAATAAAATTCCTACCGGAAGGCTTGTATGACCATTGCACGTGCTTGATTGACTTATAGAATGAGGAGTACAGGAGGAAGGGTAATTTCAAGTACCCTTAGTTGCTACCCTTAGTTGCTAAATGGTGGGCAAAGATGGTTGATGGAACACCAATGTTTTAACTAGTAAGGAAGATGTATAGTCTAAAATATCCTTTAAAAGAGCTTAATCGTGAGAGTTTCCACAACATCGAGCATACTTCGGGTATTGCTTTGCAACACCTGTTTGAAGTACAAAGGATATTACACAACGCTCCTGAAGACTTGCAACCACAGAATGATGAGAAGGTTGCAGCGGCTGCGTACAGGAGTCTTGAGGAGGCCAAAAGAAGCTTTCTAGCTCAAAAAGCTAAGTGCAAATGGATTGAAGAGGGAGATGATAATACTTCTTACTTTCATAGTGTGATTAAAGGTAGGAGAGCGAGAAATAGGGTGTTTTCTATAAAGGACGAGATGGGTAATGTTTGGTCGAACCCAGCAGATATAGAAAATGCGTTCCTGAAGCATTTTGAAGGGGTTCTGGGAATGAATCAGGCAACAGATAAAGTTAGTTAGAGGATAATTCGAGGGGGGAGGATTCTGAATGATGAAAATTCTACAAGAATGTGTCGAGATGTGACTGAGGAAGAAATCAAAAGAGCTCTTTTTGATATCCCTTCAAACAAAGCCCCGGGTCCAGATGGATTCACAAGTGAGTTCTTCAGGGATGCGTTCCCAATTGTGGGTAAGACGGTTATTAAAGCTGTAAAGGATTTCTTTAAGCATGGAAAGATGCTTAAGCAACTCAATGCAACAATACTCACTGTTATACCAAAGAAGGAGAGGGCAGAATGTGTTACCGAATACAGGCCTATTGCATGTTGCAATGTGATATACAAGTGTATCACAAAGGTCATATGCAATAGGTTGATGGAGGAGGTGCCTAATCTTGTTAGCCAGAATCAAAGTGCCTTTATAAAGGGGCGAGATATAGTCGATAATATTCTCATTTGCCAAGACATTGTTAGGCTATATAATAGGAAATGTTGCTCGCCCAGATGTATCATGAAAATCGACCTAAGTAAAGCATATGACTCTGTGGAGTGGGAGTTTATACGACAAATGTTGGAGGGATTAAATTTTGCCCCAATGATGGTTCAATGGATAATGGAGTGCATCACTACCACGTCTTTCACATTATCATTGAATGGAGCTCAATTTGGTTTTTTCCCGGGGAAGCATGAACTTCGACAAGGAGACCCTATGTCGCCCATTGTCTTTACTTTATGCTTGGAGTATTTGACAAGGATTTTATCTGTTACAGTTGAATGTGATGGATTCAGGTATCATCCGCTATGCAAAAAGGTGAGGCTTAATCATTTATGTTTCGCGGATGATATATTACTTTTTTGTCGTGGTGATAGAGAGTCCGTTGGGGTAATGATGAAATCGTTCCAGGCGTTCTCGAAAGCTTCTGGCCTTAGAATTAACAAGAACAAATCTGAAATACTTATGAATGGGGTAAGCTCGATCTGCTACTGCCAGTATGATTCTGCGCATTACAGGTTTTGGTCAAGGATCGTTCCCGTTTCGATATCTTGGCATTCCCATTTCTTATAAATGCATTGCACCTGGGGATCGTAATAGACTCATTGAGAAGATGGTGGAGCGGATTAGGGGATGGGGAGCTCGAAAGTTGAGTTATGCAGGCAGATTGGTATTAGTAAAAGCAGTTCTTGTTCATATTCAATCATACTGGGCACGAATTTTTCTGCTCCCAAGTGGGGTGATGAAGAGGATCATGGCTATTTGTCGAAACTATTTGTGGGCAGGGCAGGCTAATTATGTGAAAGCTCCGTTAGTGGATTGGAACACATGCTGCAAGGCAAAGAAGAATGGCGGGCTGGGTATACTAGATGGCAATATTTGGAATAAAGCAAACATTGGGAAGTATACTTGGCGGTTAGCTTCTAAGGCTGATCATTTATGGGTTAAATGGGTTCATTCCATTTATCTTAAAGGGAAGCATTGGACTGAATATAAACCTACATACTCGAGTAGCTGGACATGGCGGAAAATATGTCAAGTAAATGAGGTGTTTAAAACTGCATATGTAGAGGATGGTTGGCTGCAACAATGTGGGCTGTACACGGTGATTGCGGGATATAGCTGGCTGTAGGGGGATCGAAGTAAGGTGGATTGGGCCTTCTTGGTGTGGAATAGGATGAACATACAAAAGCAATCGTTCATTGCTTGGCTGTATGCACAGCAGCGATTGCTTACCACGGATAGAATGATAAAATTTGGGATTATTATGGAGCAAACCTGTGTGCTGTGTGGTGAAACTAATGAAAGTCACGCTCATCTGTTCTTCTCGTCCAATTTTAGTAGGGAGTGTTTGAAGCTGGTAATGGAGTGGCTAGGGATTGGGGCTATTAATGGGCAAATACTCGGTTGGTGTAGGAAATGGAGGCACCGGTCCTTATTATGGAAGCAAGTGGTTTATACATGCCTGGTGTCTTTGATCTACCATATTTGGCATGAACGTAATATTTGTAGGTTAACGTTGTGTGTGCATCAACCAAAGAGCATAGTACAGCAGATCAGGCGTGAGGTAAAAGACCGGATTAGGAGTTACAAGATGAGGATTCCAACAATTATAGAGTCTAATTTTTTGGATCGTATATTTAATTAGTAATGATTGTTGGTAAATTGGTTAATGTATTGGTTCAAATTATGAGTCATGGTTTGTACAAGGAAATGACCGAGATTTTATATATAATACTTACCTTTTACCAAAAAAAAAAAGACATAGAAAAGGTAGGGGTACCATGTAGAAAAGTGAAAAATATAGGGGTACCACGTAGAAAATCCCAAGAAATTAAAAAGGTAGATAGGAAAGGCTTAAAATGGATAAGAAAATACTTACGCTCAAATTTCAGCTTTGCAAATTGGATAACTAATATTGGTTTCCTCAATGAATATATTGGATCAATTTGAATGGAAGAAAGTTCAGGCAAATTTTGCCACACCCACACAGTAATCCGGCCTCCACTGTTATTCATTAATAATGTAAGAGTTGGTTAAAATGAATTAATGTAGATCGAAATTCAATATTATATTGCAGAAATGAAAACATTTTCATACTTGTTATCGACCATGTCTAAACGTGACCATGGTAGCTGCCCCTTTAAGATTACCTTGTACTCGACAACTTGACCTATGAAATCTATTGTGAATGAAGACAATGTGAAATTGGTGAAACTGAAATCTAGAAAATTTAGAATAAATAAATCAAAATTTTCTGAAAATAAGTAATGACTTTATTACCAATAAGTGATCGATCTTTCATATCGTTTTGGCGCATCTCATTGACCGATAAAAAGTTGAAGTCATACATTGGTAGTGGTATTGCAACATCATTAATTACAGTAGTAGAGTTGAATATAATCCTGCATGCATGAAGTGTGGCAACATTCCAACCTTTGTTCATACCACACTTATAGTTACTTATTCGATATGTATGGCCTTCAATAATGCTTCCTTCAAAGTACTCCTCAGTCGGCTTTAATATTGTGCATTGAATGATAAATCCCTTAATCATACATAAATAGATGAGTAGTTATAAGTGGATGAAATTGAAGTAGGTAATAACAAACCTCTTTGAATGTTCAATCGTAGATTACAAATAATGTAGAATGAATGGTTAGAAGTATACCTTATCATCAACCATTAAGATCTCGGTTGAAAGTGATTAGAGACGACATGGATTGAAAAAGTTTGATTTGCCACGCCAAATTCTGATAATCCTGCCTTCAAAATAAGTACCATCTAACGATTGATTTAGACTACGGAATGGGGATTGAGGGGTATCCATTGAAGTGGTACTCATGTTTGATTTAACTCGTAAGTAAAACTCTTAAGTAAGTACTGGTTAATAATAATTTGAGGCAAATAAAACTTTTAGGGGGGAGGGGGGGTTAATATGGAGTTACAAATAGTGGAGGGAGAGGGTATATACCACAATAACAATAAGTAACTGTTTTGTTAAGGTCAAAAAATAAACTGCAGAAGTTGAAATGAACAAAGTAACTGTAGAAGTTGAGCTGTTATGGACTTATATTATAGTGGTCTGTTTCTATTGGTCAGATTTTGTGTGAGTGATGGTTGTTATGGTGGAATTTGGTCAATGCTTGGTCATTGTGATTTGATTAATTTGTGATGACTTAAATTGGTCTCTTGGTACATTCTTATTGTTAATATAATAATAATAACATAAGAATCGGTATTCACCTCAACTATAGATTGCATATAATTGAACTATAAGTCAAGTGCTAGAAACAGTTCTATCATTTGTTGTATTTTTGTGTAATGACTTCATATTGGTTCATTCAATGATTTTCATTCATAGCATTGTCGCTGTCAATTCCGAAATTAATAAATAGTTTTCTTATGTACAGGTGTGCGTAGTTTGAATTGCAGATTCAACAGTAATAAAAAGTCCAATAAGAGACATTATGTCATTATTTTACTGCTCTCATTAAGCTGGGAGGCAGTGAAGTGGTAAGTAACGTACTCAAGAGCAATTATGAAAGCATCCATAAGAACGTGGAAGCAGCCCATCAAAGCCCTAATATTCACGATTTGTAGTAGTATGCTCTTCGAGGGGTGACTTTACATGAATCCTCGGATTGAAGCGTCTACCTAATTAGTGAATAATAATGGCCTTGATAGGTTAGCACACATTCTTAACGTTGGGGAAAAAATATTGCTTGAGAGACGTAGTTAAGCATACGTAACGAAATCATTTGTAGTAGTTGGTTGGTGTGTTAGCAGTGTTATTGATGGTAGGGATTTGCCGTGGTTCCCACCGATTAATAAATAACCAACTACACCTAACACGTAGATAGGGTAAGTCGGGTCGAATCCACGGGGACGGTATTATGGAGTCTAGACTAGGTCGACCTAAAAACGAGACTAAGTCACACAAAGAGGACGATAATTGACAAACTATGGTGGTTGAAGGTGATGAAAATGGACTAACAATGTATGATATGAGCTAACAATGTACTATGTATAATATGAGCTAAATGAAATAACTAAGACAAACTAAACAATGAACTAGAGAAAAGAAAACTAACAAGAAGGATGAATCAAATATAGAAGGGAGTAGGGTTAGGTCGGGTTCTTAAGTGTAGAAGGATAATTGGGTGGTCAAGGGTGTAGGTGTCTCTTAGTTACTAGAGTCGGTTTGCGCTCTCGCGTCAAATCCTAAGTCAAGGTCGGTTTGCGCTCTCGCTTCTAAACCTAAGTCCGCACTCTCGTGTCTAAGACTAAACCCGAACACAATCACACACTGGCCAAACAATGAGAAGATGAGAACAAGTATGAGAAGTATTGGCCACTACTACCCACACAAGCAATTCAACAAACACATGGTGTGCCCAATATGTGACTAGCAACAAAGATGCAACCTTTTCCCCTAAACAAACCCAAATCACCCAAAATCCACACTTAATCTCTCTACTAACCCCACAAGGAATCTACTCACTCATGATGGAAATAAAACTAAGAGTCTAAGACTAACAAGAGAAATAGATCGACATAATAATCAAAACATCCATAATGAACAAACAAGAACAATAAATAATATGTAAAGATTCAAACTTGATGGATAAACAAAGAACAAGAGAAAAGAGATTATACGTACCAACTACGAGAGGATGAAAAAGATGAAAACTTGAATTAATAAGAAACCCAAACAAATCTCCAAGGTTGTCAAGCTTGGAAGAGTCTTCAAGAATCTTCTTAATACAAGACTAATTACTAGATTAAACAAAGATTAACTAAGGATTAAAGGAAGATTAAACTAATGAGAGGAACACTAAATCTAGGGTTTGAATGTTGTAGAGAGGCCTAGGATAATCTAGGGTAATGTATGATAGTTAAACAATACAAGGGGGAAGTATTAATAAGGTTACAAGAGTGGAGGAGGGGAAAGAAAGAAATGCGGGCTACAACAGGGCCGTCCCGACCGAGACAGATTTGGTCCCGGCCGGGAAGGTTCAAAACAGGAGCTGTCTTAATTGTGCACCCCTTCCCGGTCGGGAAGGCTACTATCCCGCCCGGGAAGAGCCTTGTAGGCCTCCAATATGATCTCTATGGTCCCTCCTTGCTTCTCATGGGCTTCTCATCGATTCTCGGGGCTCGGGATCGAGTCTAAGGGGCTCGGGAATGGGTCCCAAGGTCTCGGGATCGAATCCAAGGCGCCGAGTGCTCGTTCCTTCTCTTTGTTGGCTCCAAAAGTGTATGAAACGAGTCGAAATCGTTCCAATTCTTCATGAATGGTCTCGGGAACCTAAAACGAAATAGAAGAAGCATAAGTAACCCAAAAACCGCTCCCAAGGAGCGATTCCACAAGGATAACGGGACCAAAACATAACAAATTAGGCACTACAAACTACACTTATCAAATTAGTTAACTGTGGTGCGAAGTAGTAGAGTAGTAACTGGTGCACTCGATGATGAGCAATTGTGAAAACATTCGTAAGGTTGTGGAAGCAGCCTGTTCAGGCCTCAGTATTCGCAAATTTGTGTAGCATGCTCTTCGAGGAATGCAGAAATAGAACTCCTCGGATTGAAGCGTCTACCTAGTTAGTGAATAATAATGGGGTCGATAGGTTAGCACGCAATCCTTAACATGGGTGAAAAAATTGCCTGAGAGTAGAGGGAGGACAATCATTAATGAAAACCTGGGTAAATTTAGGTAAACGAAATGTCTTACATAGCAAACACTGCAGATTCAAACCGGAAAAGTTTAAGTAAATAAAAGTTAAGTCATGCTGAAATAGAAATAATTAATGCCAAAATAAAGATCCGCCAGTAATGCTGAAATAGAAATAATTAATGACACTAAGTTTCTTCAGGTTGATGTGGGTGAATCTGCATAGCACCTATTGCGTGCCTCGACCATAGTTTTGCCCAACATGCTTCCTTCTTTGATGTTTGTGCCTTCTTCTTCATTTTCCTGCACATTACTTGACCTTGCCTCCTCCTGGTCATTCACTGGTTCAGTTTGAGGTTTATACTGCTGGCATAAATTGCATTCAGTAGTTAGTTTGTGAAATGCAAAGGGTGCAATAGGTTTCATAGGTTAAATAATATATTTGGATGTATACAACATGAGCTGTAATATTTACCTCTGTCGCCTGCTTTGTCTGATATGGGCCGTCGTGGGGGTCTGTAGCACGAATAGTACTTGCTCCAGAAATGTCGTGGACCATATTTTCACTGGTGGTCGCTGTATTACCAGCATCTGTTGTGTGGGTGACACTTCCGTCAAGCACATTAGATAGCCCAAGTCCAACATTGGACTTCCACTGAGAAATCTTTGTTTCCTCATTCGACAGTCTAGTGACTGTGTAGCATGTTGATCTTTTCTGAATGTTGAATACCTGAGTCACTCTGACTTTGAACAGATACTCTTGGTCTATGAGTGAACGAAATTCGCGGGGGCGGCAGACCATTTGGGCTTGCATCCTACAAAAGGGTGACTCGAAAATTAGAGTTGTCAAGGTAAATAGAACATTAGATTAGTAAGACTTAGATCATTACAAAAGGGTGACTCACTCAAAATAAACGTACAGAACATTAGTAAGACTTAGGGTCGTCAAAATAAATAGAAAATTAGAGTTTTCAAGGTAAATAGAACATTAGATTAGCAAGACTTAGATCATTACGAAAGGGTGGCTCATTCAAAATAAATATAACATTAGGAAGACTTAGAAGTAATTTGAACATTAGATGTAGGAGAACAAACTGAGTGTTCTTCCAGTATTTTTGAGGCTGATTTTCCGAGTAATGTATTCATATCTTCATCCCGTATCATTAAGTCGGCAAACTCACTGTCGTCATCTATAAATAAAAACTTTGCTTGAAACCTGCATTGTTCAGTCAGTAGTTATGCATGAAACATTATCAGGGACGCCTACATATCATTATTTTGTAAAGTTACTAACCCCGTAACTGGGTCCCTTATCCCAACACTACTGAACCTGCAAGACTCTTTCTCACAATACCACATTCCATTTTCCTTAAGCGTCACTTTTTATCTGCATTCTGGACATGAATTATAGCACCACTCCTTCACTACAAAAATCGAGCCCGAATTGCGTCGGACAAATCCGACGCAAAATGGCAATATCCGACGCAAAATGCATATTGCGTCGGATTAGCCGATGCAAACGACCGCCGTAATATTTTGACGCAATTTTTTTTTTTACATCGGCTAATCCGACGCATATGATTTGCGTCGGCTGTTCCGATACGAACACATGGAGGTCAACGCCCCTGTCAATGGGCTTTGCGTGGGATTAGCCGACGCAACGTCATAGTTTCTGTCGACTTTGTGTCGGCTAATCCCACGCAAAGCCATTTGACTGAGGGGCTTTGCGTGGGATTAGCCGACGCAAATCATAGTTTCTGTCGACTTTGCGTCGGCTAATCCCACGCAAAGTCATTTGACTGAGGGGCTTTGCGTGGGATTAGCCGACGCAACGTCATAGTTTCTGTCGACTTTGCGTCGGCTAATCCACGCAAAGCCATTTGACTGGGGGGCTTTGCGTGGGATTAGCCGACGCAAATCATAGTTTCTGTCGACTTTGCGTCGGCTAATCCCACGCAAAGTCATTTGACTGAGGGGCTTTGCGTGGGATTAGCCGACGCAAAGTCATAGTTTTTGTTGACCTTGCGTCGGCTAATCCCACGCAAAGCCATTGACTGACATTTGACTGTGGGGCTTTGCGTGGGATTAGCCGACGCAAAGTCAACAAAAACTATGACTTTGCGTCGGCTAATCCCACGCAAAGCCTATTAACAAAAAAAATCGTTTCTTTGTTTTCAGCTCCCCATATGCGCGAAATAAAACAAATTGCAAATAAACAACCCACTCCTACAACAAACCACAGCAGCACATCCTAAACCAAAATCCATCAATAACTCCAATCAAAGCTCTCTTCTTCACAAAACTCCACAAAATGACACAAACATAAAATAATGTAATGTTATAGAAAATGAAAATATTACAAAGACAACCGTTTCTAGGTTCAGAATTCAACCAGAGTGTAAACAAGACAACCAGCGCTAGGAGTTGGTAAAATATATATACACACAATGTAACCAAAGTGTAAACAAGTAACATAAGGGAGCTGAGCTACCTAAGAAAGGGACTCGATGTGCTCCGATCCAAAGGGATGACCATCGTTGTTGTCGTCATCGTCGCGCCTAGTCATGCGTGGTCCTCCACCGCATCCCTCGTTCCCCATGGCGAACCGTTCCCTCATGAATTGAATAAACTGGTCCTGCTCTTCGCACCTCTTTTCCAATGTCTTCAGACGCTCTTCTTGTCTTTGGAATTTATCTTCCATACGCTCGTTGAGTGTGCGTTCCTGCGAGGTGGCGGTAGGGAGGTACGTGTCCGCAGATACCTCCTTACCTCGGTTCAAGCATGGGCGAAAGAGCTGTTTCGCCGCATTCCCTATCCCCCAGAACCGTCCCTTCTGGTTATAGCCACCCGTCACATCGTGGAAGATCTTCAGCGTGTTGGGTGCCTGATCAGAGGCGCGTGCCTCCTCCACCGCTTTCTGGTAGTTCTCCTGAAACAGCAACATGAAACAGTGTTATAACTTTTAGAACACATACTATCACGTCGTAATTTTCATGCCTAGTATATTTTTTAAAAACATTACTACTACTCACCACGATCTCCGGTCCTCTAGGGTCTATCCACTTGCCGTCTTTCCCCTTCTTCGTCTTCTCCAAGAGCTCGACCGGGGTTGCAGTTGGGCCCTTCATATAACAGTGTTAAAACTTTCAGCATTTATTTACCAATAGTATATATTGAATTATACTCAAACTTTTTACTTGTTTTATAAGCACTTACCAACGCCGCGAAGGCTGTTGTTGCACTCCTACTTCCGAGGCAGCTGGTGGGTTTCGCCACCCCGTCCACCTGCCCACCTCTCCTGTTCGACGACTTAATCGCCGATTTCTTCTTGAAAGCTGGGTCGGCAGCGTTCTTCTTCAATATCTCCCACTTCTCTTGCGGAATCCAGTCCGCCTTGTCGACCCTCGGGACAGCTCGCTGGAATAGGTCGGTTATCTTCTTCTTAATCCGAGTCTCAAAATCCGACCTGAGGTCGTACCCCAGGTCTATACGCACTCTCCTCTGTTTGTCAAAAAAAAGATTCGTTAGCGACAATTGAATGTATAAATCGTGCAACGAAAACCTTAGAAACACAGACGAGGTAATTACCGCGAAGTGCATATACATCGCATCCCGAGCTTCCGGTGGCGCCTCCGTCCAGCTACGGTAGGCGCCAGGCGTGGACGCATACGTCATGACTACGGAATCCCGCAAATAATCTGAGTACTTCTTGTCATCCCACCTACACAAGTCAATTATGATAATGTGAAGCAAATAAATGAGTGAAAATTTAGAAAAGAACTGGTTACAACAACTAAAACTCACCAACTAGCTTCCCTCACTTTCTGCTGTGATAGGTACGATTTCCCAGGCGTGGCAACGTAGACCGTCGCCCCGACTTCCTGGACAGCGTCCACACCTAGGATGACAGGAGTCCTAGACACGTCCTCCTCCATGTGGTCACCATGGCTGCTGCCTCCCGTCAGCATCTCACTGCTACCTGCCATAATCACGTCTACAAAATATGTTTGCACAAAGTTAAACTGTAGAGTCAGTTCGTTTAGGGTAAAGCAGGAATTTCATTAAGTACCAAAATAGTCTTCAATTACAAATAAATAAATTACAACTTATGCGAATAAGATACAAACAACTACATAATTGCTAATTATCGTCACTGTCACTGTCACTGTCCGCTTCGGTGTGCGGTTCAATGAACCCCTCGTCCCCGTCTTCATCATCATCGTCCCAGTCAGTATTCACCTCATCACCGTCATCTTCATCGTCGATGACCAAGTCGTCGTCCTCATCACCCTCTCCCTCAGGAACAATCCAGTCGGCAAACTCGTCGTCCTCCCCTACAGCACCAGCAACTTCAACTACATATTCTTCTTCATTGACGTCAGTGTCTTCGATCAGAGTTGATGACATCGGCTGATTATTACCAACCACACTCTCTTGGTAGACGTCATCGTCGATGATAGGATTATCAACTTGTGATCTTTCCTTGATTTTGAAAACCGCAGACCAATTCGTACTCTTTTTTCCCTTTGGGTAAGGTGCATAGCAGACTTGATCGACTTGATACGCCAACACAAAAGGGTTGTGCCCTCGCAGTTTTCTCGTCAGGTCGACATCCACAAGATTGTAGTTCTCATGAACAGTGACTCCGTGCGGGGAGTTATCGATCCAATCACATTTGAACAGTATGGCCTTGCAGTTTTTGTGGCTGTCGTAGTAGTCTAGCTCGATCACCTCGATTAGTGTTCCATAGTAATCTGACCCTTCGGTGGACAACACACATACGCCGTTACTTTTGGTCAGTTTTGGAACATCAACACCCTCGACAAACGCACGGAACTTGTACCCGTTAATTGTATATCGCCTCCAAGTTCTGACTCGTGAAGACGGCCCAGTGACTAGAGGTCTTACAATGGGATCCTCCAGCGCTTCAGGCTATTGTCAACATAAAATTCGTCGAAAAACAATGCAATTAAATTTTGTACCAAACACATACACAATTTATAATGATCAAGCAAATAGCATTTCAACATACTTGAGTACGTAGCCATGAGGGAAACAGTGACTCATATGCCACCCAAACATCTTCAGATGTTTTCACTCCCGCATGTTCTGCCATAATGAAAGCCTCGAATTTCCTGAAATTGTCAGCAGTTGTACTTAATCACACATACTACCAGTTATGAGGAGGGTATGTTGTACGTGAGTTACTTACTCCTCGTACGGTCTGATTACAGGGCCACAGTTTCTCAGAACGTAGGAGTGTGCCTGCTTGTACTCAACATCGGTCAACCACCTCTCCTTACATTTTCCAGTGGTACTTCCAACATCAGACTAAAAGGGTTCCACCTCTATTTGGTGGTCTTCAGTCTGATGCGCACCCACGTCTAGGTCTTTGGCTTTTGTGTCAACGTGCTCTTCGAAGTAGAAGGAGCAGAAGTTTGATGTCTCCTCTAACAAATACGCGTTGCATATTGAACCCTCAACACGTGCTTTGTTACCAATTTTTTTTTCAGATGGTTTAAGAACCTGCAAATTAAAATATTAGCTCTCATGTAAGACTTAATTGGTAATCAATGCACAGGAAGTCACACTAAGGAGAGTTGAAGACGTTACCTTTCGAATTGGTACATCCACCTGTACTGAACAGGACCGCCAACCCTTGCCTCATACGGCAAATGAAGTGGGAGATGCTCCATCGAGTTGAAGAATTACGGAGGGAATATTTTCTCCAACTTGCAAAGGATCTCGGGAATACTGTTCTCAAGTCGATTCATGGACTCGACTGACACCATAGTGGAACACAAATCTCGGAAGAACTGACTGATCTCTGTCAATGCATTCCACGTGTTCATTGGCAGCAGCTGCTTCAAAGCTACTGGCATCAAGCGCGACATAAACACGTGACAGTCGTGGCTTTTCATGCCATGCAAAATTAACTTGGACTGGTCCACACACCGGGATAAGTCGGATGCGTAACCATCCGGAAACTTCAAACCACTCACCCAATCGCACAAAGCCTTCCTATCATTTTTGTCCATAACAAAGGACGACGATTTGGGTCGCCCAAGACACAGTTCCTTGAAATCTGCTTTGCCTTTTGGTCCGAAGGCTGTCTTGTTCGGTACATCCATCACGGTGTTGATAATCTGCTCAAAGAAATTCTTCTCGATATGCATAACATCAAGGTTGTGTCTGATAAGCAGAGTGTGCCAGTACGGAAGTTCCCAGAATATGCTCTGCTTCCACCAACCTTCCTTCTTGTCCTTCAATTTTTTTCAACTGTTGGTGGGTAGCGTGTACTATTGTAGGGTACTTCTGCACATCTGCCCATATCTCATCGCCTGTTAACCGTTTACATGCGATCCTAGTTTCATCGGGTTGTTTCTTCAGGAAACTCTTACAGTTATGCCTAAATGGATGGTCGGAAGGTAGAAATTGTCTGTGACTGTCAAACCAAGATACCTTCCTGCTATTTTTAAGCCAAAAGGATTTTTGATCCTTCGCTTGACAGTAAGGACAAGCACGGTAACCCGTTGTACTCCAACCAGACAACATCCCGTAAGCTGGGAAATCGTTGATGGTCCACATTAGTGCAGCTCGTAAATTGAAACTAGTTTTCCTCGACACATCGTACGTGTAAATCTCATTATCCCACAAACTTTTTAACTCCTCAACAAGTGGTTGGAGATACACGTCCATATTGGCTTTCGGGTTCTTAGGGCCAGGAACAATAAGTGACAGGAGCATAAATTGTCTCTTATTGCATAACCACGGCGGTAGGTTGTACGCTGTCAAAATAACCGGCCAACATGAGTACGACTTGCCAAACTGCCCGTAGGGTGAGAAACCATCTGTGCACAAACCCAAACGTACGTTGCGCGGCTCTTTCGCGAACTCGGGATGTTTGATATCAAATGTCTTCCAAGCTTCACCATCGCTAGGGTGTGTCATCATACCACTAACTCTGATTTTGGAGTTACTGTGGTGCCAACTCATCTCGCCCGCAATTTTCTTTGTCGCATACAGTCTTTGCAGCCTCGGACCAACTGGGAAGTAAGTCAAGACCTTAGTTGGTACTCTCTTCCCCCTAGTATTTTTTGTTCGACTCTTGTACCTCCCGGATCCACATTTCCTACACGCGTCGAGGTCCGAATCTCCCTTCCAGAATAGCATGCATCCATTCGGACACGAGTCTATGTTTTCATGGGGGAGTTGGAGGCCCTTCAACAAATTTTTAACCTCGTAGAAATTATTTGCCATGACATTCTCCTTAGTGCCTCGTAGAAGGTCAATTAGCAGTTGGATCCAACCGTCTAAATGTCTTAAGGCCATGTTGCTCTCGCACTTCAAAGTCAGCATCCTTGAAGCGACTTGCAACAGACTCATATCGCACCCGCTGAAAACTGGGAGTTCGGCATTTTTTAGCATTTCGAAAAAGGAAAGGACTTGTGGGTTAGGTTCATGTTGTACTTCTTCGTCGCTTAAGTTGTCTGGGTTACGTTCCTCCTCCATGATGTCCTCAACCGTCGTACGCAGTGCGTCCTCTACGGTACGGATTTTCGCGAACAGGTTCTTGCAGGCGACTACTTTCATTTTCACCATGATACGTCCACACGTAGTAGTTCTCAACAAAACCGTGCTTGTATAGATGCTGTTTGACATCTACTTCATGTTTTAAGGCACGGTTTTGACATTTTCTACATGGGCACCTAAGCTGCTCGCTGGTGTAGTGGGGGTTATTATCTAAGGAAAACTTGATGAACTCCTCCACACCGTCTCTAAATTCTATTTTCGGTCGCTTATTGTCGGTCAGTCTCTCGTACATCCAACTCCGTTCTACTCTATTCATTCTATATGGATTGAACTATGAATGATTAGGGTATGTAGACATGAACAAAATGGCGTGGGGAAAGAAGTCAACAACATGGAATTTGAAGAATAGTTTGCGAATTTCACCATAAGTTGGAACTCTCACAACCATCACTTTAAAAACGATTCATCACCGGGGACCTTATCACTCCAACCTAAACCCATTCTTGTGCGTTCCATGTCACTGATAAACACAAAATTGTGTGATGTCGATAAGAGCAAAATTCGGCAGCAATTCGCCTCAGTTCTCCAAAAGCACAATGTGGAATATATGAAAACTCCACATATGCAATCGAAGAACATTGAGGGAATTGTCACCGAATGTTGCTCTTACCAACACAACACAATTTCATGTTTACCACCTAAGTGACATGAAAGGCACAAGAACAGTCCCAAAACGGGGACTGTCCAAGAATTACTCCTAATGAGTAACTCTTGAACGGGCACTAGGTAGGTCTGGGTAGATTTCAAACAATGCTCATGCGCAGCACACAACGAAAACAAATAACAACAGTAATCAAATCTCAACACAGTAATCCAAAACATTAATACTTACTATGATTACAACCACTAACTGCTGAAATTTAAGAAACAAAACGCATTTCCCTTTTTTTAGTATTGTTTACGTAGTAGTAGTTTAGTAGTTTAGTAGTAGTGAAAGTAGAAGTACTAAATTAGTAGTAGTAGTAGTATAGTAGTAGTAGTAAAAGTAGTAGTAAATTAGTAGTAGTAGTAGTATAGTAGTACTAGTAGTATAGTAGTAGTAGTAAAAGTAGTAAATTAATAGTAGTAGTATAGTAGTACTAGTAGTATAGTAGTAGTAGTAGTAGTAGTAAAAGTAGAAGTGAATTAGTAGTTTAGTAGTAGTAGTAGTAAAAGTAGAAGTAGTAAATTAGTAGTAGTAGTAGTATAGTAGTAGTAGTAGTAAATTAGTAGTAGTAGTAGTAGTAGTTTAGTAATAGTAGTTTAGTAATAGTAAAAGTAGAAGTAGTAAATTAGTAGTAGTAATATAGTAGTACTAGTAGTATAGTAGTAGTAGTAGTAGTAAAAGTAGTAGTAAATTAGTAGTAGTAGTAGTTTAGTAGTAGTACTAAAAGTAGTAGTAAATTAGTAGTAGTAGTATAGTAGTACTAGTAGTATAGTAGTAGTAGTAAAAGTAGTAAATTAGTAGTAGTAGTAGTAGTAGTAGTAGTATAGTAGTACTAGTAGTATAGTAGTAGTAGTAGTAGTAGTAGTAGTAGTAGTAGTAGTAGTAGTAGTAGTAGTAGTAGTAGTAGTAGTAGTAGTAGTAGTAGTAGTAGTAGAAGTAAATTAGTAGTTTAGTAGTAGTAGTAATAAAAGTAGAAGTAGTAAATTAGTAGTAGTAGTAAATTAGTAGTAGTAGTAGTAGTAGTAGTAGTAGTAGTAGTAGTAGTAGTAGTAGTTTAGTAATAGTAAAAGTAGAAGTAGTAAATTAGTAGTAGTAGTAGTAAATTAGTAGTAGTAGTAGTATAGTAGTAGTAGTAGTAGTAGTAGTAGTAGTAGTAGTAGTAGTAGTAGTAGTAGTAGTAGTAAAAGTAGAAGTAGTAAATTAGTAGTAGTAGTAATAAAAGTAGTAGTAATAAAAGTAGAAGTAGTAAATTAGTAGTAGTAAATTAGTAGTATTAGTAGTAGTTTAGTAATAGTAAAACTAGAAGTAGTAAATTAGTAATAGTAGTATAGTAGTACTAGTAGTATAGTAGTAGTAGTAGTAGTAGCAGTAAAAGTAGTAGTAAATTAGTAGTAGTAGTAGTAATAAAAGTAGTAGTAAATTAGTAGTACTAGTAGTATAGTAGTACTAGTACTAGTACTAGTAGTATAGTAATAAAAGTAGAAGTATGAAATTAGTAGTAGTAGTAGTAGAAAATTAGTATTAGTGGTAATAGTAAAAAATTATTAGTAGTAGTAGTAGAAAATTAGTAGTAAATTACTAAAGTATTAGCTAGATTAGTAGTAGTAGTGTTAGTAGATTTGTTGTACTAGATTAGTAGTAGTATTAGTAGTACATAGTATTAGTATTATGTTATTAGTATTAGTAATATTAGTAGTAGATTAGTAATATTAGTAGTAGCATTAGTAGTAATGAAGTATTTTAATGGAATATTAGTAATAGATTAGCATTACTACTAGTAGTAGATTAGTATTACTACTAGCACTAGTTATGTACTACTACTAATACTAGTACCCATCTACCTCAACAAATCTAATTCATTATTATACTACTACATCCTACTACTACTAATCTAATAACACAATTTCTAACCTAATACAATAATCACTAATACCTAATTAACATACTAACTAACCTAATTCGCATACTACAATTACCGTCTAACAATAAAACGAAATTAAATCTAATTCACATAATAATTAACTTAATTCTCATAATAATTAACCTAATGAATATACTAATTAACATACTAACCCTAATGAATATACTAATTAATATACTAACATAATCAGGTAATTAATCTACTTAACCTAATTTAGGTACTAACATAATCACCAAATTAACTAATTAACCTAATTAACTACTAATTAACATAATCACCAAATTAACTAATTAATCTAATTAACATGTTAATATAAACATAATTAAACTAATTACTCTAATTAACTACCAATCAATCTAATTACCTAACAATGAACTTAATCAAACCAATTAATCAAACCAATTAATCAAACCCTAATTATCAATTAATCAAACCAATTAACAATGAAATACCAATTAATCAAACCCTAATTATAATACCTGAAGATTGGGGGTCGGGTTTGGGTTTTCGACTTCGCCGGAGGTGCGCCGGAGGTTCGCCGGCAGGGGAATTCGTGGGGGTTTAGGGTTCTGGGTCGCCGGGTACTGGGTCGCCGGGGTTCTGGGTCGCCGGGTTTTGGTCGTCGCGCGTGAGGGTCGCCGGTTTTTGGTCGTCGCCGGCAGTGTAGAATGGGGGTCGTCGGTTTAAGGTTTTGATTTGGGGGTCTAATTAGAGAGGGAGATGGGGGTCGTCGCCGGATCTGGGTAGGATGGGGTCGCCGGAGGTGCGCGTGTCGCCGGAGGTGTGCGTTGGGGGTCGCCGGAGTTTCGTCGGGTTTCGCCTTCGTTTTAGAGAGGGAGATGGGGGTTAGGGTTTGGGTTCTGTTATGTTCTCGCGTTATTTTTTTTATATATTAAAACATGTGCGTCGGATTAGCCGACGCAAACCGACGAAGATTTCAAGTTTGCGTCGGCTAATCCGATGCAGACCGTATTTTTTTTTTTTTTTAAAAGGTTGCGTGGGATTAGCCGATGCAATCAGACGCACTATTCAACATTGCGTCGGCTAATCCGATGCAACGCTATTACTTCTGTTGACCAATTTTTTTATTTTGACGCACTTTGCATCGGATTAGCCGACGCAAGCAGACGCAATATTCAACTTTGCGTCGGCTAATCCGATGCAACGGTATTAATTCTGTTGACCAAAATTTTTTAATTTTGACGCACTGTGCATCGGATTACCCGACGCAATCAGACGCAATTTTCAAGTTTGCGTCGGCTAATCCGATGCAGACCGTATTTTTTTTTTTTTAAAAGGTTGCGTGGGATTAGCCGATGCAATCAGACGCACTATTCAACATTGCGTCGGCTAATCCGATGCAACGCTATTACTTCTGTTGACCAATTTTTTTATTTTGACGCACTTTGCATCGGATTAGCCGACGCAAGCAGACGCAATATTCAACTTTGCGTCGGCTAATCCGATGCAACGGTATTAATTATGTTGACCAAATTTTTTTAATTTTAACGCACTGTGCATCGGATTACCCGACGCAATCAGACGCAATTTTCAAGTTTGCGTCGGCTAATCCGATGCAGACCGTATTTTTTTTTTTTTTTTAAAAGGTTGCGTGGGATTAGCCGATGCAATCAGACGCACTATTCAACATTGCGTCGGCTAATCCGATGCAACGCTATTACTTCTGTTGACCAATTTTTTTATTTTGACGCACTTTGCATCGGATTAGCCGACGCAAGCAGACGGGCAATATTCAACTTTGCGTCGGCTAATCCGATGCAACGCTATTAATTCTGCTGACCAATTTTTTTTAATTTTGACGCACTGTGCATCGGATTAGCCGACGCAATCACACGCAATTTTCAAGTTTGCGTCGGCTAATCCGATGCAACGCTATTAATTCTGTTGACTATTTTTTTATTTTGACGCATTCTGCATCGGATTAGCCGACGCAACCAGACGCAAAGAAAAAATTTGCGTCGGTTAATCCGATGCAAAGCTATTAATTCAGTTGACTATTTTTCCTAATTTTGACGCACGTTGCATCGGATTAGCCGACGCAAATTTTATTTTTTCTTCCGATTGCGTCGGCTAATCCCACGCAAATCCTTTCACATAGTGGCGCCAACCCAAAGTTATTGGCGCCTCTATCATGGAGTCGGATAGTGTCGGCTAGTCCCACGCAATGTTATTGCATCGGATTAGCCGACGCAAATCGACACAGTTACGTCATTTGCGTCGGATTTATAATCCGACGCAACTTATCCGACGCTATTTCCGCTGTTTTTAGTAGTGCTTTGTAGTATCAACCTCATAGAATCTTGCCAAAGTCACAAAGGAGCCCGCCTGAAATGCATACATTCAATTTTCAGTTATATTTGTATTTTCCATGGGTCCTTTCTCTATATGGTTGCACCTACAAATGAGTATATTCTGACTACCTTTGTACTGCTTTTAATCACTGATAGCTTTAATGTCTTTGCACCAGTTAGAATACTTGGTGGTGTGGTAGATATTGAAGATGGTGCACTTAGTTTCCATCCGTCAGGTCCTTTAGGTGGGCGGTACCTAAATTCGTAGTATATTAGCAGAAAAGAATATTATTGACAGGGCATTAGATTAGTACACTGATTTGGGTGAAAAAAATAGTAATAAACAGAAATAAGTCACTGATTTAGTATGGCTTACATGGAATTAATTAAATGACTTGAGTTCTTCAATGTTAGGGTTGGCTTCTATCTTGGATGCGTCCCTAGTGACGACACTTATTTCATGATTCAAGAGAATTCAAAATACAATTACAAATATCATTGGATTTTCTGTAGAACCAAGTTAATTATTTGAAAATGTACCTTTCCACTCATTTCGTCTCACGTGTCTTAGCACCAGAACTGGCCTTGTTTGTCGATGAAATCGTTGACAATAGATATTATGTCAGAAATGAATTCACCGAAAGTGGAGCATGATAGTTGTTTCTTCCTGTACAGTAAAACCACATAAATTGGAATGAGGGTAGGAAAAGGGCATTGTTACCATGTAATTGGTGGTGACAGGCAGAGTTTTAAATCTCGTTATCGGTCGCGATATCGGTTTCGGTCGCGGTTTCGCGGAATCGTCTTAAACTCGGCTGTCGCGGAGTAGTATCGGCTATATCGGTCAACTTTTATTTAAGAAGGTTTTATTGAAATGTTTTTTGTTATTATAGTTATTTACATTAAACTATGTCCAAATATATCTACCACAACTTTTTTAATTACTATATATAATATCTCGGTAATATCTCGGTCCTTTTATCGGTCATATCGGTCAGTTACTCAATTTTGATTTAGTTGTTTGAATTAGCTATATTTTGTGTATTATTTTACCTTATATTTAATATTCTTGCTAGAAATCTTTTAAACTTTATATATAACATCAATATAATAAACATAAAGCAAAAGAAATATAATTCTTAACGAATTTAAAAACAATTATCTAAATGAGACCATATTTTACATTAGATTATTACAATTCAACAAATCTTTTCACATCCAAAAGGAGCGACGTGCAGGTTGTTGTTCTTCATGTTGTTGCCCTTCATACTGTCGATATTGATCTTGATTTTGATTCCCAAAGATACTTGATCCGTCACTAAATCCCCATGTTGCCTCATTTGTGTTGGAGTTTCTGTGGTGCCAGTTTGTGTTGGAGTTAGTATCAGAACCATAGTACGATGGATTACGATAATGTGTGTCTCCATAACTTATATTTCCATGGTTGAATATTTGTACCCCTTGGGTGTTAGAAGTTGATTCGTACCCACTGCTTAGTTCATCAGTGTTTGGATAGAAATTCCGATTATACGGGTAATAAGTGTCGATGCTTGAATCACTTAACTCGTTTATTACCGTATTTTCAAAACGTCCTTGCCAAGACGACTCATTGTTCGGTTGACTACAAGCAGCGTGTTTTCCTTTTCGAGCGCGCTCGTGCATTTGATGCGGTGTAGTCAAAGGGACAGTTTGTCTAGGAAAACCCGGAGGACGATCTAAATATGCATCATCATCATTTTGACTTCGTTCCTCATAACCAGTATATCCGTCATTGTTTCCTCCATCATTGTCGTCATTACCGTCGTCACTGCTAGTTAAACTCAAGACAGATTCTCTTGTACTCGAAACTTTGTTGGAGTGATATGAAAAAATTGGCTCAACAACTCTGTCATTTCGTTGATCGCCAACATTCTCATTCTCATCATCCACATCCATCCAACTTAAATCCTCACCATTACAAAAAGGGTCTTCTTCCACCTCCAACCAAGTATTTAATGGATCATTGCAGTCAAATATATTATCTAGGTTTATTGGATCAAAACCTGAATGAATTTCATTTTGACTGCGTCTTGTTTGTTGTTTTCTTTTCAACCACATGTTGTACCGCAAGTACACAATCTTATGTAGTTTTTTGTACTTCAAACGGTTTCTGGTTTTAGTGTGAACGAGACTCCACATACTCCAGTTCCTTTCACAATTTGAGGATGACGTGGTTTGACTTAACACTCTAACAGCTATTCGTTGAAGATGAGAAGCGCTATCACCATAAGTCAACCACCACGTAGCTGCACTTAAAAACAATAACTAATGTTTTAGATCGAAGACATTAATTTTATATTAGTTCATCACCTTAGTGATTTAGTTATTACCTGGATCCATGAGCTTTATTGCCCTCTCGGCCGCTGTACTTGCAAAACTTTCCATCTTATTCTCGTACAAGAAAATCTATGTATAACAATTGCAAAAATCAATGAGGGTTAATGAAAACATTAATAAGGATAAATTATAGATTAAATAACAATGTCAGTAAAAATGTATAAGAAATAGAGATATAGTGGTAGCCTAACTTCATTTGATGCTCTAATTTGGTTGTCAATGTTTTGCTCCATTTTTCGTATAACTTTCATGGTGCCACTCTTGATTTCTTTGTCCGTTGTAATATTATTATCTCCATATAAGAATTGAGGATTAAAGTAGCATCCTTCAAATGAACATATATAAAATATAAAGCACCAATGTAATATAATTATATTCCAAAGATATATTCATATTAAAGTAAGACTAATAGGAAGATTAACCTGCAGCATGTAGATCTTGATGCAGTTGGAAGTCCCATCTTTTATCAATCAGATTCCAATATTGTTTATAATTAGCACAAGTATCCTCAATAGCCAATTTACACCGTTCCATTGCCTCATATATAAATCCCATGGTCGGTTGTGCATCTCCATCAACTAATCTTAGAACTTTTACAATAGGTGCTTGAACCCGTAGTATTTCATCGGCTTGTTCCCAAAATTTCGTCACACATGCCGAAGGACTCCGAGAAAACAATTCGCGTATTTCAATTGCAGTTTCATCAATAGCACAGTATCTAGTACTTAGCCAACCAGCTGAATTAAACATATCTTGCAACTGAATCTTTTGTTTCACGACACTTTCTAACATAATAAAGTTTGTCGCAAATCGTGTCAACCCTGGCCGCAGTAACTCTTTTCCGTTTGTAAATTTCTTCATATAATTGGATACCCACTTATAATGATAAATGAATCTAGTAACCTTCTTAGCTTTCTCAATCACTCCATTAAAACTTTTTCTCTTACATAAATCTTCTAAAAGAAGATCCAAACAATGTGCCACACAAGTTGTCCAGTACAAATGTGGATACGCCTCCATTAGCTTTTTACCACCTGATTTCACTGAAGCCTCGTTATCTGTTACAATATGAACCACTCTATGTGGTCCAATTTCCTCTACTACATCCTTCATTAACTTGAAGTAGTAGTTTCCATCCTTGCGCGCGACATCGCTAGCATCAATAGACTTATGGAAAATAGTACCGCGGACCGAATATATCAAGAAGTTGATAATGTGCATGTTTGTTGGGCCTGTCCAACCATCACACATTACCGTCACTCCTCTGTCATCCCATATTGAACCTAAAGTCTTTATATATTCTTTCATTTCATTATACCCCTCGGGAAGATATACCTACGTATACAAATCGATAAAAGATATATTATTTTTTATGTCAATATCTAAATATGACATTAACATATTAATATATGAAATTAACATTAACATACCCCTCAGAAAGATATATTATTTTTGATATCAATACCTATATATGACATTAGCATATGAAATGTGAAACAAATATCTAAGCTAGATTTACCTCGGATATATCATACGCGGAAGGAGCTCGCAATCCGTCACCAACTTCACGTATCGTTTGCATTAGTGGATTTGCATATGGAGACTCCACTGCTCTGAATGGGATGTTAGTATCAATAATAAAATTCCCCCAAGCTTTGACTAATTGTTTTTTTGCCTTTTTCATCCACCCTGTACTAATTTTTGATTGTTTCTTTTTGGGATTATCTTTTTCAAGTTCTATAACCCGTGATCTTAATCTAGATTCGGGAGTAGATGCATTTTCAAATTTACTAACTCCTCTCATGCCTGTTTCTTGGACTGACCCCGATCTTCGCAGTTGTGAATTCTGACTTGCACCCTCACCAAATGTCGTTTGCCTAAATTGACGACGGTAGTCATTCTCATGTTGCATACGACTTTCTTGCCTTGCATACATCATTTGTCGGTCATCCTCTTCATCGTCATCGTCTTCGACGGTTTCGTCATCATTACCTCGATAGCCACCTAATACTTCTTCTTCAAATTCCTGGACTCGTTTCTGTTTGTCTATTTTTGCAGCTTTATATTGAGTTAAAATTGCTTTCATTTCTTTTCTTACCTCAGCTGAAACGCTCCCACAACTAGTAACATTACCCGAAACGTGACCTAAATGTTCTTTTAGTCTTGTTATCCCTCCACTCATTACTTTACCACAAAATAAACATTTAACCTTTTTACCTCCCTTATCAACTCTTGTTCCAAATCGCCATGCAACATCTTCATTGTTTGACATTTTTTCTACACAATTTCGATGATAAATTACATTAATTAATAATATTAAATATTCCACATATAATTTTTATACTCCATCCCTATTATCATACAATCATTATTAATTAGTTACAAAATAAAGTATTAAACATAATGAATAATTATAATCATTATATCAACAATTAATGTTATAAACTAATTGATAATTAAGATGGTGGAACATGCATTGAGAGACAACATTCACAACAATTGATAGAGTGTAACATTTTACTTATAATTACGTAAACAAAGTTTAATATCAAACTATCAACATTTCTTATTATACGTAAGCACCTACTATCGATACTTAATTATACGTAATTTTATTATCCCACCGACTGTATTACCTCCCCCCACTTTATTACCTCCCCCATTCATTACCTGTTGGCTGTTGCCCTACCCGAGGTCCCGAGCCCGCTGCCCTATAATCCTACCCCCACTTATTACCCCTTACCCTTACCCTCACTCAGTGTCTCAGTCACTCCTCACATCTCCTCAACCTATCTCCATCTTCCCATCTTCCCCGTGACTCCATCAAACAGGTTTCAAACCACAATCTTCCATTTTCTTCAATTTTTTTTAAAAACAATGCTCCGTCAAACTCTTTCCCTCTTCTTAGTCCATCTTCACTATTTCACCTATCCATAAAACAAAAAAATAATAATTAGATTGATAGTAAAATAAAATTTCGCAACATACATGATTAGTCGGAGTCTTAAACTCTTGATCGTTGGATCTTTCAGCAATAATTCAAGCATTCAACTAATTGTCTAATTTTAGAGTGTGGGTGTTACTGAAGATGTTTGAGAAAGGTAAAATCTCTTATTCCTAGCTTATCAATTTATAGACGGTAGTCACGGACTCACGGACGATGTATCTTACTTTTCGAATTTGTATGATGATATTTTTGAAAATATTGGTATGAAGTCGGGTAATCAGTTTGTCTTTTTTTGATAATTTAGATTCTTATTTCCGTAAAGTCAGGTGATAGTTTAGATGCTTTAAAAAAAATATCGAAAGTCAAATCGATCATTATGTTCGTATCGGGTCGACTCGCCAGTGCACTCGGCCAACTCGGACGATTCCCGAGTTGACTCGGTGTCACGGCCGATTTTGGGGTCTTTTTTTTATACCCGGGTTGACTCGCCGCTATTCGTCGCGGCAGTGGCCGATACCGCGAAATCTCGGCCGAGACGATACGATACGGCCGAGATTTAATACCCTGGTGACAGGTGAACTTACTGTGCATTTTCAAGTGTAATTGTCGTCCAATGATATCCTTTTGCAGAAATGCAAATTGGATATTTGGATGATAGTCGATAAATTTACCAATCACATCTGTGGTTGGAACATTTCTTATTCGGTCAAACTTATTGAAAAGCCAACTTGAAAAGTGTAAACGAAATATGGAATAATAAATTGTTAGAGGGTGAACGCACAAAAGTAAAGATTTGGCTGAACATTTGAGTGAATTATATCTTCGAAGCTGCAGAAATTGTAAACACATTCAGGTATGGTTGGGTCGCGATGTATACCCATGTGGACGTCCGTCCCCACCTCCCGGTGCCTCACGCGCGCCCGCGCGGGACTGACCCGGTTTTTCAACGTGTGGTGGCGGCCACCCATGCGGCCCCCTCCCGGTCGGGGGCCGGTCCGATCTCACGTACGGGGCGATGTGTCGGACCTCGATTCGGATGACGATCCGGACTTGTACTAGACGGGTGCGGGCACCCGTGTTTCCGTTTGGAATCGATCGAGTCGTGGTTGTAAATGTTTAAAGGCCGATATGTTTGGTAAGGCGACCTTTTTAGTGAACTGAATTCGTTGCCGATTTGTGGAGTCACCACCGAATCAATTATGGGGACTCGGAAACCGTTCAAGTCAACTTTGATCCTTAGCCGGCTCAAAGCTGAGTGGCACGGGATCTAAAGATAAATACTTGTACCCTTAAGCACTCCATGCCTGGAATGACTCTCATTGCCAATGGTTTCGGACATCCGGAAATCGTTGATTCTGAGTAAGGGGTGAGGGTACGTATTGGGAAGCCAACATCTTATAGACATTGACACCCAATCCCGCTCGCACTATAGCGGCTTCTACTAATCAATCGGTGGGCTGATAACTTTGTTCTTTCGTTGTGGCGGAAATACTGTAACATCCGTTGTTTTCACCCTATATCTTTTGCTATGTCGGTTGTTTAAGGACAAGTAAGTTTTGTCGTCGAAGTAGTTGTGTTTACATTCTTTGCATGCGATTTCACGTGACAAGCAGGCCATGAAAAGATGCACATAGGAGAGTAGAGAGTACTAATATTATAGGTATTAGCAAATCAGTTTTAACGTGATAATATGGATATTAGTCATTCTTGTGGTATACCTTACCCGGTATTCTGCTTAAGATGCGTCGGCTAGGTATTAATAAAAATGTGTCGAGCCATACATGGCGAGCATCGGGACTAATACGGAACCCGACCATCGTTTTGTTCAATTGTAGTTGATTTATGTTTTGAATTCCGTGTTTAAGTGATTTAGCATGCGATTATAAGGTCATAAAAGCAATAAATCATACGAAAAATTGTAAATGCGAATATAAGTAAATCATGTTGTGAGGAATTGCACCCTCGGATTATACACTAAACGGGACACAATGCATAGATAGTTGAGAACGGATCTCGGAATTACTTGGGTCTATTTAATGTATTTTAGTATTTGCGGTTGAAGTAGGGACGTTACGTGTTTTAGTATGTGTAGTGGACCTAGTGTCCACGTTTGACATTATCGTAGTGCATAATAAAGGTACAAGAATGTAAAGTTTTGTTTAGATGACAACCTAGTGACGACTCGACTTCAAAGGCGGATCCTCCTAGCTTGCCCGGTGATTTCGCCAGAGTTCCGTTACCGTTGACCCTTCCTGCGACTATTCCGGCAGAGCTCCGCTACTACTGGCTGATTCTGCGGCTAATCCGGCAGAACTCCGTTACTAAACTATAGCTAGTCGAACACAGGCACCTCGAGATCGAGTGGAGTGCTCGAAGGTGAGGAGTAGCGTCGATGTCACTTTTATTGGAACTACGATCGAGTGGATCGTTTGCCTCGGGTGTCGTAGTGCGAGCCCTTAGCGAGAAACTTTTTACGAGTGAAGAGGGAAGAGAATTGAATTGTGTTGAATGAAGGGGGTGGAGGGTGGTATTTATAGGTGTTTTTCGGTCCTCGTCACCCATATGGACGCCCGGGGTCAAGCGACTCGGTCTTCAGATGCCTGGTGTGAGGCAGTTTAGTCTTCAGGCGCCAGAGCTCAGGCTGTCGAAGTTTTGAAGACCCGATATCAAAACTTTCCAAAATAGAGAAGATGCATATCTTAGTCTTTCTTGGAGGTTAAGGCTTCCCTCTAACCCTAGTGCATCGTGCGCCGGGTGGGCTTCAGGCGCGTGTCTCGAGGTTTTCTCGGCCCGACGAGTTGACTCGGGTTTGACTTTGCATATTTCGAAACCGATTCGGGGCCCCGGTGTCGAAATTGACTCTAATTAGTGTCGACGCGACCGTAATGACACGACTAAGCCTGCCTTGATGTTAATTTAATCTTTCCGAGTAATTATTTGATCCGTTCTATAGAAAAACTATCTAAAACATCGCAAACTCGCGTCGCATTGCAATCCGATCGTCATCGGGTGTTTGTTGGGCACTCCCGCAGCCACCAGGTCCAAATCTGAGTGTCTACAACTCATCACCTTCGTACTGTATTCAATCCAAATCCTACACTTGTGGGATGTTGCTTTCTCATTTGCTACATTTGATGATGTTGAGAACTTCGAAATAGTATAAATTTTTTCTTCCTTGAAACCGAAATTGTACGACTTTAACAATTTTTTATTGATAGATACTTGGATAGTGGCTCACTGATCTGTCGACCAAAATCATCTCAACACCATATATCAACCCTTTGGAAGAACTTTGCTGAGCATCAGTTTCGGGTTTCTTAGGCTTTCTTTCCCACTTTCGCATTACCCTAGCAATAATTGACACGCCATTCATTTTTTCAGTAATTTCTGAGATCAACACAGGTTGATACTGAAACGACATAATTTTGTGATGTATGACGGACTGAAACGCGATAAGATGCAACCATTGGAGTAAGAATTTGAAGAGAATTTAAAGAAGATGGAGAACGTAACTTCCCACTACTTTAATGGGGAGTTAATAGGAAGTTGTAGCTTTGTATTGTAAAACTATTGCAGTTAGAGAGTAGAGGTTACACTGCAATAGGCAGTTGCGTTTTTTTAAAATGATGTAATTTGGATGTCACGTAAGCGCCATATCATGTACATGTAGGATTGCTGATGTGGGCTCTAAATGTTTCTACTTTTGTGAATATATAAAGGATAACTTCTTTTCCTTGAGAAGGTCATTCATAACCTCTCTTTGCCAAGTGGTTTGATTCTCATCTAGTCATTTGAAATAGTTGCATCCATCACGATTATTGCTTTGGTTGGAAAATTTATAGCTCTCAAACCGCCTCCCTAGATTTATATCCGTCCACGAGGTGCGAATGACAAGAGAAAACCCACAAAGACAAACCCTTTATTTGGAATTATGTGATGAGCAATGTTTAGAGGTAGAATATGACGACCCTCGATAGCTACGACGTGAGCCTGGATTCGTTTTAATTTCCTACCAAAAAGAAAACACAAAATGTATACAAAATAAAATGTCTCAATCATCAATCAAACATAAAGTTTCAGTTTTCTACCTATATATTCAATCAATTAAGATCAACAACAGCTAACTCGGCAAATAAAAACATCAACAATGGCTCATGGCCTAGCTTTAGTCCAGAGAATGCGTTAGTAAATTTAAGGATAAATCCTAAATAATAGAGGAATTTAGGGATAAACCCTAAATTTACACGAGCCCTAATTTCTATATAAACACTAAATTTGCGAAGCAGAAAAAATCATAAATTAGGTATACATATATACCTTGTTGGTAGACGATAATACGCTCTAGTCGACAATGGTGTTCTTAAGCAAAAATAATGGAGGGGTTGAAATAGTAGAGAAGGGGAGTGAAGAACAATAGGATAGAAATTGAAGAACAATAAGAGTGATAAAGGTTGGGGAAAGGGAGAAAGGGTAAATAGACTCAGGAGCAAAATGGTCATGTAATTTTACGAAATGTAATTTGGACGGAAATCAGCTTACTAATCCACCGGAGATCACTTAAGGTAGCAAAAGTAAATAGAAAGTGCTTTATAAGGTAGTACGAGTAATTGTTGAAAAAAAATTCTAAGTTTGTAATTGAAACTTTTACAAACCCCCTCCACCCAGAAAAACCCTAGCCTCCATCTTTCATCCGGGGCTTCCATCGATAATTAATCGATGGTAAGCCCCAAAAAACTGATTAGTTTTCGCTTTCTAGTTTGATAATCAATATGCTATTCAATAAAAGTCTTTCTTTTTACGGGAGTTTCATCCTTTATTTCAAGGTTTTTGTCCTTTTATTCACAGCTTCGGTCCCTTACGTTGTTATGGGGCTTAGTTTTATTCTTATTGACAAGGGTAGTTTGTTGATGATTCGTCGCACGTCTATTCAATGTCTACAAGTAATTTGTCAACGATCTTTGATATCAATAGAAGGTAAGTTTTCTCTAGTTCTGAATCAAACGAAGGATCCCCTCAACAAAAGCTGCAAGAAGATAGCGATACGAGGTCATGCCGAATTGTCAAATCATGTCTTGAGATCCTTAGTTTATAAGAGAAATTACTTTCTTTGGTTTTTATTAGATTTGATTGCAATTATAGGTATACGTTGTAAGTGTCGTTTGGCGTTCTATTAATGAATTATTTTTCTCTTTCAAAAAAAAAGTGGTTTTTTTTAGGCCAAGAAAAAAAAGTGGTTTTATATGGCTCTAATGGGTAGGCTTGACTTGTAGGATCCAGACCCGTAATATTTCTGAAGGACCTATACCCGATCCATACCTGTAGGGTCTAAAAAAGGGGGACTGATACACGATCCATTAGGGTAAAACCCGACGGGTCTGGGCAGGATCTTGGAGCCACAGTCATCCCTAGGCCCGACTTAATGACCCAACCGCGCCTCGAGTCTGGCTATACCAAGGCACGACTTTTCTTACATTCTCGCATTGGGGCACGACACCAGGTTAAGGGTGACTTGGTGAGTGAGCACAAAGTAACTTAACCGGTTTTACAACCCACAAAAATCCGGGTTTTTTTGTGGAAAATCGGTCTAGGTATCCGAACCTGTTTTTTAAGTGTAAAAACGATTCGGGTTAGGTTCAAATATTCAAAATCGGAGAACCGATTTACACTTTTTTTAAACCTAAAATCAAACTAATATTCAACGACATATTAATCACCCAACGTCAAATAAACCACTTTAATTAGGAGTAACATTTGGATGTTAGTTGACAACGATGGGTTTAAAGATAAAACTAAAAATCCGGGTGATGGAAACCGGTTTCCGAACCAATTTCAGGTTGCGATTTACGATTAAAAAAAAAAAAAAAAAAAGAGGTCGATTCTGGTTTATGATTTTCATGTTTTTAAAAATCGGGTCCCCTATACAGATTTACAAAACCGGTGTGGTAGCCGGGTTTTTTTACTCCTACACCAAACCCATCAGACGATGCTCGGGCCGGCCCCAAGCAAGACCACGAGCTGTGCCGGGCCTGGTCAAACGGGGAACTGGACTCGATCCGATTCGCCTCCTCTAATCCGATTCCGTGAAAGGTAAGAAGTTACTCCAGATTAGAAGAATACAAGTATGTATAGCGGGTATGAACATGATGAATCAATGTTGTTGTGGCAGCGCAGGTGCAAGGATGGAGATGAATCACCTCTTCCTTTTACTTCTTCTTTCCAATCTTCTTGTCAAATCCCTCTCTGGTAACTCTTGTTTCCCCTCTTCTTCCTCCTCTTCTTTTTCTTCCTGTATAATTGTTGGTCATCGCTGAATCTAGAAGTTAGGGTCTAAAGTTATCATCTTTCTTCTAATTATCATCAATTTCATTTTCATTTTCAATTTCAATTTCATATTATCTGTCTAAAGTTAGGGTGTTTCATTGTGGGTATTATTACCTGATTTGTAGGTGCAGAAAAGTCAAATGGAGTGTGTGTGTCACAGGGGGGTCGTTTTTCTCCATTCTCTTCACAAGGAAAGTCTCCCAGAAAAGTTAGAGATTTGACACTGTGCAGGGTTTTTCAGAAAAAGACTTGCTGTGATTCAGCACACACTCATTTAGCTTTGTTGTCGATACGGAAGTTGGCATCGACAGGAGAAGCAAACCAGGACTGCTTACACTTGTGGGAATTACTCGATTGTTCCATTTGCGATCCCAATGTCGGTCTAAAGCCCGGCCCTCCTTTGATCTGCCCTTCTTTCTGTCAATCACTCTACCAAGCTTGCTCTCATGCTTACTTCTCCATGGATACTATAACTCAGGTTTCACTAACTTGTCTGTCTTTTTTATCTCTTGGAATAATTCCCTGGTTGATTGATTCTACGTACGTACTTACATTATTGTGTATCTATCAGGTTCTATCGCCATGCGGTGTAGGTGACTTTGTATGTGGTCGGGCGTCAGAGTGGGTCTCTAATGGCACCGAACTCTGCCGGGCTGCAGGTTTTGCTGTCCAGCAGCCCACAGTTGTCGAGGAAACCTCTTGCTATGGTGGGAAAGTAAGCTTTGATACCATTTCAGAGCCATGGAAGAGGTCACCGACGACTCACACGTCTGGGAAAGAAGATACTACTCACTATGTACTGCTGCTCCATGATTTCAAGCAGTGGATGAGAGACATGCCATTCACTGAGCAAGTTTCTTGGGCAGTTGGAGGCTTGGTGCTTACTGCTGGCCTCTTCTTTCTAAGGTTGGTACACCTCCACCACATCTCACCGCTTAATGTTTTTTTCATTGTCGATTCTATGTGAGACCTTTGCACTAATTATCCTATAGAACAATCTTATCAGTAAAACCACGCCTTACACATTTTTATGTTAATAATTATCGACTTATGTGAGTTATCATCATCAGACGATAGATGATAAATATAAATTTACATGTTTACATAAATAGTCCCTCCGTCTGGTTCATTTCTTTGTCTTTTATATTCATTGTGAGGATTATTTTAATCAAAGGCAAACAAATGAACCAGACGGAAGGAGTATCTTGTTTACATGTCATTTTGGGCCCCTATATGATCGTCTTGTAGAGAATCAATTTAATCTGTCTTCCTGTGTCCTATAGAAAACCCGACCACACCTGGAAGAGTTCCAAAGTCAACAACCCGAACTCAAGAGCTAACCCCCTAAAGGCACCCCATATATAAAGATGACCAAGCAAGGCAAGAGAAATAAGCAAAACGATCAGTTCAACCTAAAGAATATTTACACTTGTCTACAACACAAATGTGATTCTCTAGTAACATTAAATAGTTCAACCAAATTTGATTTCGCAATTGAAAACCTCAACTTAAACCAAGAAAAACCCATTTGTCAAAAATTTGTAGTGATTATTTTATTTTAGCATTGGCTGGAGATTTTTACTTACATACTGAAGCTGAAGCCGTAAGAGATAACTGAGACACTCAAATAAGAAAAACGTAAAAGGATAATCGGGACGAGATGATTACTATTTTAAGCACTAACGTTAAGGCATGAGCTAAAGCCGCAAGAGGACTGAGACACTCAAATAAGAAAAACATAAAAGAATAATTGGGGAGGGATGAGTACTATTTGAAGCTAAGGTTAAGGCATCTATCATGAACCACTAGCACAGGAGGTGGTCAGGTAGCTTAGGCCCATCATTTACATGCTGTACTCCTTTGCCATGTAATACGCTCATGGCTGCTGGCCACCTCAACAGATTTAAGTACAATGCGGGTCAAATTATATAGGCTTGCAACCAAACTTGGACTTACGGAAAACAAGCAGTACAACAATAGAACTCAGTAGCATCTAATAGGCTTTCATCCATGACATACTTAAACAAAACTAACTCTAATTACTAAGATGATGAGTGGGTATCCAGCAAGCACGCAAACGGCATGTAGGAATTGAAATTCGGCCACCATGGATATCTGGCAACCACTGATCTGCAAGTGGGTTAAGGAAATTTGTTGTAGAGATGAAGAAATTTAATTTATTTTGAGAATAAATGAAGCAAGATTGACTCACATGTATTAATATCATACAAAAGTGAGGACAAAATGAGAAGAAAGAGTAGAATATATAGTGTGATTTTGGCAAAAATGAGGTAAATGGCCGGGAAAAAATTCTGACTGGAACTCACTGTAGGTAAAACTGTAGAAAACAGTCAGGGTAGCTTTGAATAATAACTGCTAGCGCCGAGCATGGTCGTAATTTATAAAACGTTTGCCAAATGCTTTTTTGTCTTTTCTCACTATGGGACTTTTGTATCAATTTTCTTAGTAGTCTGTTGTCCACTACTAAAATCAGTGAAAAATGCGGCGGACATTTGCGTCGGACTTGAGTCCGCCGCGAAAAATTATTTTTGCATCAGATTGCGTCGGACATGCCGACGCCAACCACTTGTGGCGGAATTCCCGACGCAAGCTGACGTGACTTAAAGGCGCCTTGGAATGGCTCTGGCGCCAAAAGGTTGCGTCGGATTCGCCGACGCAAAAGCCGACGCATGGATAAATATTGCGTCGGATTAGCCGACGCAATGTTTAAAAACCCGACGCACGTCATTCTGGATCCACGACCTGAAAAAGTCAAATATCTTGTATGTGTAATGTCACCTAGGATAAAGTCTCGAGGGGTGGTAATAATAAACAGGATTCGAATCCATCACATCACATTTACCCTCAGTGGCTCCTTTTACACCAAAAATTGTCTCATGCCTACATATTTCTTCTTGCAGCGTCTTTTTTCTCAAATATATATATATACCATATTCTAATTTCCCTTTTTAACTATGGTTGTAGTCGAGAATATAGCTTCGATTAGGGAAGCATTAATTTATAATCGTCGGTAGTTTTAAATTATCAGTTGTTACAGATGTGGTTAAATAGCCGGAAATCACTTGGTGGTAGCCTGAAATTTTGGGAACGTACAAACAGGATGGGGATCCTCTCCATTACCTTCTCTCATTAGTCATTACCCCTCTCAATTCATATCAATGACCCAGATTCTATTTCGGAACGATCTAACGGTTTTTATATTAGTGCTATAAAATGATTGAAAATGAAGAGAGAGTATTATAATGAAATGTAAGAGTTAATAGAGAAAAAGTAATGAAGAGGATCATCATCGGTACAAACACCCAGCTTATAAATATTAATTTGAGACTAAAAACAAAATTTGCCTTGCCTTTTCTAGTTTTGCTTATTCTTCTCCTAGTAAACACTCGACCTCGTATTTCTAATTTTGCTTACTTCTCTCCAGACCTGCCTTTGTCTAGTTTTGCTTATTCTTTCCAAACATGTAAATCTCATGCTTATGATTTAACTAAGTGAAATTTGTACTTGTTGGTTGTACGACAGCAAAAGAAAGAGCTACAGGCAACAGCAGAAGAATACTGCAGTTATACGCGCCGTTAGGATTAGGAAATTGGAGGCTGGTTCAGGTCGAAGATTGTCTCCCAAGGGGATCCACAAGTAACACTATTGTAAATTCCAGGCTTTCCTTGCCTTAAAATTGCAACTCTTATTTCCATCTTTTTTTTGGAATTATTATATCCTTGTAAGTTGTAACACTTGGTGTAAACAGATCTCTCTGCCTTTGTAATGTTAGAAACTTAGAATAGATGTTTGAGCATGGCAAAGGAAGGAAATTTTCAACAGGATTTCTCAGAATCGTAAGTAAAAAAGCAAATCCAATCTTAGTTACCATCCTTTGGATTATGTTGCAGTATTTCTTTTGTTTGCTTACTTTCACATCCTAAAATATAGATGCAAGCATGCAACAGCAGTTGAGGTCTTCATATTTTATATCCATTTCGTCATAAATAATGCTCAAAGTTGGGTCACTGCTGCAAAAGATGGGTAACTATAACAGAAACTAGTCAACTGCAAAAGATGTACCTTCAAATGGCAGACTAGAGAATGAATTATCAGAAAAGATTGCTACACAAGCATTCGAAAAGGCTAACCTCTAGTTAGGCCTAAAGCAAAACATACACGAGTGTAGTCTACTGGCCTAAAGCAACTTTTTTTTAAAAAATTATGGAATTGAACTAAAATTTACGTTTCCCACGTGGAAATAAAGACCGTGATGTTGAGTTACAGCTTCAGACACATCGACCTCTACTACAGCAACTGCAAGCCAATGCCCATTGAGGGAGGGGATGGAACTCCGTAGGTTAAACATGTAATCTTCATATACACACAGTTTATCAGGAAGCTCCAGCTTTAGGGACCTGCTCAAACAGGGAGGAATTGTAGTTCAGCTCTTTTGAATTCATTGAATAGCTACAGAACATTAATTGAAAGGTTTATGACCAAATCTTAGGCATGAGGGGGTCAAAGGAATACCTTCTTAAGGGGCTTGCTTCCCTGGTCACGAGGCTTCAATATCTCGAAAGAGCACACTAGCGCTTCGTCAACACTCAAAAGGGCGCCTGCATTGTCAAACTCTCCACCATAGTTTGGTGCTGAAAATATTGTCACCAATCTTCGCTTGGCAAAAAATTCATATCCGTCTTCCACAACCTGAAAGTTAAAAGTATCAAAACTGCATTTTGAAGCTCTCCTTACACATAAGAGAAGGAAACATTTCTACCACTGTGTTTAACTGAAATACAAACCTAAACTCAATGAAAAGTTTTTCCGATAACCTAATTTACTCAGAGACTCAAACTCATCTCACATCTTTTAAATGTTCAATTATGGCCTTTTTTGAGCCACCAACAGGTATCTTTCCAGTTTTTATGACAGCTTACAGAGTTACAGAACCCAATTCCTGGTACTTCAGGTTAGAAGTTATTCATTGAGTTTAGAGTATATAACTGTAGATGATTGTAAAGAACGGAGGGTCCCTGTTAGAATTAGGAGGAAAACAACTTACTAGTATATAGAAATTCATGCTTCCACCCTAAAAAAAGAGTACGCATAATCTACTAATCACCTTAAATTTTATGATTGAGAGGGGAGTTTGAATTGTACAAAACCTACTAACCGTTTTTCCAAAAAAGAAAATTAAAAAAAGTAATAAGTGTACAAGAAACCCTTTAAATTTAAGGCCTCCTGAGTCTGAATCCTGATTATGATATTGACCTGTGTCGAACATAGTCATGACTCATGAGTAACTTATCTCATTGATTTTAGCGGCCAATCTAACTCACATTCGACATCCACGATAAAATCTAAGTGTTAAATTCTGCAATAAATGGTTCATTTGGAGTTTGGAATGTAGAAACTCTTACCTGATGACCACGGCAAATGAGATCAAGGTCATTTTTGTCTAAGAACTCCGCAACGACATCCGCACCAAATGTACAAGAAACACCTCTATCACTGTCTGCCCAGCCCTCAACCTTGGGATCTGGATCAGCCCAAAGAAGATCACAAAGCAGGCCGCTATCTGGGATATCAATTGGTCTTTCAACTTCGTCAATCTGTTTCAAGTCTTGAAGCTCGGGGGACAAACCTCCATGCATGCAAAGAATTTTGTCGTCTATAAGTGCAGCAACGGGCAAACAATTAAAGCAATCCGTGAATATCTTCCATAATCGGACATTAAATCTTCTTTTGCATTCATCGTAAAACCCATAGATACGATTGATCTTTGCATCCTCATGATTTCCTCGCAGAAGATGAATCTTTTTCGGATATCTAATTTTATATGCTAAAAGTAGGCATATTGTCTCCAGGCTTTGCTTGCCTCGGTCGACATAGTCTCCAAGAAAAAGATAGTTGGCAGACGGAGGATAGCCTCCATACTCGAAAAGTCTTAAAAGGTCTTGATATTGACCATGCACATCACCTGAACATAAAAGGGCTTATAAGTTACTCCTACTATAATTAGCGATTACTGAGAACGAACTACATCAATGAATGTCCTTGTAGAAGAAAACGACTACAGCAGAAAATCAGAAATAGATCAACTGTAAATCGTAACTCTTCTGATTTTTCAAATGAATGGTGCTACAAATCACGAGTTACGGTCATCTACATCACCTCAAAAGTATAATGGATAGTGCATTACCTCTAATAGGTTCATTTTAATATATTACTTCTCCTACGCATCACCATTTGACTGCTACACCATTTCGGGATAATATCAAGACAGTCGAGACAAGGGGAGAATCTAGAACGAAGATTGGGTAACAAGTTTCCTTGAGTTGTTTTATACAGAGTATAATTTATGTTATCGTCTTGTATATACAAGAACTTCATGGTAGCAAAAGTCGATAATTCAGCGAGTGCTAACCCTTGCTACTATCTAGACTCCCATGGTTGATAGGCAATGGAGAGAGAAAGTAACGAAGAGGATCCAAATTGACAAATCACGTCCAACATTTCACCCTATAAGTATGATTTTCCCCTGAATTTCAAGGAAGTGCCAAAATTTGCGAGATCGTCTCGTACAACAATTTGTGCCAAAATCTAACCATGATCTAAATGTATCTCTGAAAAATTTCACAAACCAAAGTGAACCTATAGCAAACCATAGTAGTCTAGTAAACCCGCATCCTAAAAGATTTCACCAAAATAACCAAAGATGTCATAAGCTAGTGGTTATGACTAGGTACCATGCCAATAGGTCGCAAGTTCGAACCCCTTCCCAACCAAAAACAAAAAATTCACCATAATACAAGAATCATGAAATAAATGGGAAAAGGAAGAAGAAGAAGAAGAAGAAGAAGACAGAGTTGAAATGAAATGAAGAAAACAACAAAAAGGAAAGATTACCACAGATCCTAATAGGGGCATGAAGCTGAAGAAGATTAGGCTGAGAAAGAAAGATATTACGAGCATTAACACAGAGTTGCCTGATCTCTCCTTCTGATAATTGCACCTGTTTTCCTCCCTTTCCCTCTAATAATCTCCTGATTATATCATCTAATACATTTTCATCCATCGTTCCTTCCATTGTCATCATCATTCTTTCTTTTTTTCGATTTTTTTTATTTTATTTTATTTTTACCCAACAAAACTAAATCCTTTCTTTTTTTTTTTTTTTTTTTGCGTACAAACCCAGAAGTCAGTTGCCCCTGACAAACAAAATTGAATCTGAGACCAAAAAAAGAGGAGAAAATGAAGGAAAGAAAGAAAGAGAAATAAGAGGGGAGAAAATGGGTTAACAAAAGAGCGAATAATTTGGAGAAGGGATGATGGATGTAGTAATGTATTCTTCTGGTGCAAATGTGTGTGTAATGATTGATCCAAACATGCGAGAAGGGAGACCCAATATTTTTAAATTGAATTCAATCAATAAATAATACCGGAGGAGTAAGGCTAGAATGCTAGATATAGAACATAAAAGTAGGAAGAGGAGAAACCGCGTGTTATGATTTGCCTTATATACGTGCTTTCTCGTCTCCTACCTTTCGTCTCCTTTCCCTTGCCTTTTCTTCAGGGTACCAGTAGTATTTTTCATATACTCGTGCTCCATAGTAGATAGGGATGTCAATGGATCTCGGATCCTACCCTGATCCTGGGATCCAATACCTTTAAGGGTAGGATATGGATCGCAGTATTTTTGGATCCTGAGGATAAGGATCGGATCCTGATTCTTTTAAAAATAAAAGGGTCGGATAAGGATCCCGTCTACAAGATCCTGATCCGACCCTTATCCTACCCTTTTATTTGTTTGGCTTATATGTTTCTTTTTATATCTTCTTATTTCATGATGTCGATGACATAGTTGATGATGATGATATAGAACATGAATCATCAAATTGATAAATATTGAAGAAATAGTAGTTGTGGACTTGTGTTTCTAGTGATCTTCTGGAGTTAGTTTCTTTTGAGTAATGTATTTTGGATAGTTGATCTTTTTGGTTGTTGTAGACACCCACATTTTGACCGCCAGGTGTCTATAGTAGGCCCCGCCAAACACCCGATGATGATAGGACGCAAACGTGCTTTAATGGACTCGGATATGGGCTCGAAATCATGGACATTTGGTTTAGGCTTATTAGGGAGTGCAAATCTCACAAAACGGACCTCAAATCCAGGCCCAGTGGGTCGTTTCGAGTCAAATGAGACTAATTTGGGTCGATTCCGACACCAGAGGTAAAACCGTCTTTTAGCGACCGAGTCAAACCCGGTCAAAGATATTTTTTTCCCGAGTCACACGAGCTGGCCGTGACACTACACGGCTGATTCGGACTCAAACACCAAAAAAAATCAGCTTCGAATAATATTAAACAAATCCGTTTAAGGATAGAATTCGATCTCAAGTAGGAATTCTATCCGGAAACCGAATCAGACATCGACCGAGCATCAAAATACTCGGCCAAGACATCCAAGACAGCCGAAATACCTCCCTGTGGACATGACATAGGTCCACCCCGACGCGGCCACGCGCGGATTTGGGGAGGCGAATGAATCTCCATGAGATGGTCAAATTGAAATTTAAATCGAAGTTGGAGTCGCCACCGAATTTTATGGTTATTCGGAACCGTTCGAGCCCACTCTATGTCGTAGTGGGCCGTATACAAAATACGGCCCATTTCCGATGTCAGAGTTTATTGGGTTCGTCCCTTTGCATATCGATATAGATGCCGACTTGAGCGGTTAATCGTATATTGAATGACTCTCGTTGCCAATGGGTTCGGACATCCGGAAACCACGGTTCTGAGTAAGGGGTGAGGGTACGTGTTGGGAAGTTCACTAAGAACACCCAACCCCGCCCGCACATTAGCGGCCTCTACTAGGATATCGAATGACGTTTTAATGCGCACGTTAGTAATACGATGAATGATATGCAAACATTGTTTTCCTAAACATGCGAGAAATTGAATGGGTTGCTAAGTCGGTTTTAATGCATGAAAATTAACGTCAAAGTTGAATTTAGCATGTGAGATTCGTTTTAGTATAATAAAACAAACAATGAAAAAGATATGAATTTGCTACAAAAGATGAACAAACGAGTTAGTATTGATTTGTAAAAATAATATAGCAAAAATAATAAATATACGAGATCGAGAATATTAATCGAAATCTGAAAAATATCGTTAAGACGCTGTTTTGTATAAAAAATGAAGTTCGAAAAATAATATTAAAAAAACGAGAAAGATGCGCCGTGGTAGCCGGCCGCGCGGCTCGCCCGGGATGCCGGCGAGTCGCGTGTCGGTCTGATTTTTTGAGACGATTTTCGAAGACTCGATGTTTTTATTAAACCGCGTACAAATATTGCATAATTCGTACTCGATCTAATATTTTTGATATTTGTTATATTTAATAGTTGACTACGAAATCAATATCAAATATTCGGAATAGTTTTAGAAAAGATATAAGTTTCAAAATCGTTTCGTAGAAGAATAACATAAAACGAACGAAAAAGCTAAAAAAACGTCTTGGATTTCAGGCCCGTGCGCGAGTCGCCTGGGCATGGCGCGACTCGCGTGCGGGTCTGTCCGGTTTTTATTTTTTGTTCGAAATTGCTAATTTTGATAAATTGCGTACAAAATATGAATTAATTTGTATTCGATTTATGTTTTCGATATACGTCGTACCCGATATTCGATTATGAAATCGATATCGAGTATTCGGAATGAAAAAAAAAAGGTTTTGTAAAAAAGAAGTTTGAATAAAAAAAATGTAACGATTTTTAATATCGTCGAGATTTTAATATAATTCTTTTCGATACAATATTCGATTATAGAAAATCGATATCATATTTTTAAGAATGTTGTTATATGAAAATAGTTTTTTGATATTATCGATATTAGAAAATAAAATAAAAACGATGACCGATCCATAAAATAAGACGGACGAGAGAGAGAAGAGAAGAAAAAGGAGAGATCGGGTTTTGTGCACCCTCAACCTACATGTTTTAGTCTACTCGGATTAGGGCTCGTCGGGACGTGGCTTGGGCACTGGAGCGTCGAGTATATGTCGGTGAGGTGATGGTGGTGCGGCTTGGTTTGGGCGAGTTTCGAGTGAAGGGTTTCAGGTTTAAATGGACCGGTTTTCCTTCGAGAATATTATCGACTTGTCGATGTTAATTTTTGACGTGTATTTGATGTGCAGGGATGCTAATGACTGATGATATTTGCTAGTGGTTGATGTTAATAATTGATGCTTGTTCGTGTCTTTTTTCTGAGTTGTGCAAGGGGCTATTTATAGGGATATTCCCGACCTTGGCTAGGAGAGTTTGAACTACCGCTTAGGATAGGAAATGTAGAAATTGTAAGGCATGAGAATTCCACTTTCTTGTCAAAAAAGAAAGGGACACGGCTGGTTGTGTGTTGCTTGGCCGAGTGTTTGTACTCGGTCGGGTGTTTGAATCGGTTTTCGGATAGGAAATGTAAGAGTTCGAAAGGATTGCGAATTCCGTTGCTTGGTGGAGAAGCCAAAATCTCGGCTGATTTGAGGAGTATTTCGGCTGATTTGGGTGTCTTGGCCGAGTAATTGGTGCTCGGTCGATGTCCGATTCGGTTTCCGGATAGAATTCCTACTTGAGATCGAATTCTATCCTTAAACGGATTTGTTTAATATTTTGAAAAGTTGATTTTTGTAGGATTAGAGTGGGGATCAGCCGTGTGAGGTGTCACGGCTGACTCACATGTCTCGGGAAAATCTTTGACCGGGTTTTGACTCGGTCGTAAAAAGACGGTTTTACCCCCGGTGTCGGAATCGACCCAAATTAGTCTTATTTGACTCGAAACGACCCACTGGGCCTGATTTTGAGGTTGGTTTTGTGAGATATGTACTCTATAATGAGCCCAAGCCAAATGCCAATGATTTTGAGCCCGTTTCTGAGTATTTAAAGCATGTTTGCGTCCGATCATCATCGGGTGTTTGTCGGAAACTGCTATACACACCTGGCGGTCAAATGTGGGTGTCTACAGAGCCCCCACTCTGACTGAGGCTTGGACAAGGCGAAAGTCAGAGTAGCTACCAGGCAAATCAAAGATTAGACCTGGCAGACTTCCGGTCGGGTCGTTTAAGGTCCGTTAGACCTGCGTGGAGGGCCCGCCGGCCGAAGACTAGAAATGTACCTGAGTTTGATGATGATAACTCCGTGGGGAACCGGACTTGTCGTATAAGCCTAAGCCGCTGGGGAGTTGTTTGCACGGTTTTGCTTGAGTCGTCCTGTACAATGATTTATGCCAAGTTTGCATGTAACACATTTTTAGGAGAAATGACTCGTGCTGGGGAATAAAAATTTGAAGAAGATTTTTTGAATATTTTTTTGGATGGAAGAATTTTGAAGGATTAAAGAATTTTTTTGACTCTGAGAAGGAGTAGGAATGCTCGGGATGTCTTAGCTAGATCCTAGGATTAAAGGCCTGTATGCTAAATCCCATGGGATTAGGAATCCCAAAGTGAGGAGGAGAATCCGATTTCATGCTATAAATACTCATCTCCCTGCTCATAATTTATTCATAATTCTCACAACTCCCTTCCTTCCTTTTAAGAAAAATAAGCTCTGAAAAAAACTTAGTCCTCTTTTTTAGAAATTCATTATGGGAATCGATCGATTAGTCGGAATGCTGCAAGATTGGTCCTGAACCTTCAGAGATGCTGACAAGGTTATTCTGAACCAAAACGGTGTTGCCCAGTTATCCGTTATTCGGCAGATGCAAGTGGATCGTCACTTTCTGGATGCTTGCCTATCTTATTGGGATGATACTTATCATGTCTTTAGGTTTCCTCGAGGTGAAGTCTGTCCTATTCCTGAGGAAATAGCTGCTGTAGGAGGGTGGAATCCCATTCTTCGTCCTGCTATCCCCTTTTCAGTTCGTGATCCAAGGAGGAAATTAAGAGAATTTTTAGGGCTTTCTCATATGGAGGTATCCCGTATGCTAGAAGGAAATACAGTCTCCTTGATCGACCTGGCTGAAAAATTTATGAATCAAGATGACGTTCGGGTCAGGCCGGTATATAGCCGTAGGGCCTTCACTTTTTGTATGCTCCATGTTTATGCTTTCGAGGGTCATTTGGATTGGCTATCCTGTATGGGCCATGTCAGACTTCTTTCTATAGCGGATCAAATGGAGACCGAACACAGCCCAGCCTGGCTGATTACCGGGGAGATTATCCAAGGCTTAGATAATCGTAAGAGGGACCCATCGATCAAGCTGTCTGGTAGCACCCGTCTTCTACAGGTAGGCTGATTTTTTTCTTGATTTTCGCAATTTTTTGATTTTTTGCAATTTCCGAGTTTTCGAGTCTTTGATTTTTGCGCGGTTTTCGCGTCTTTTCTCGATTTTCTCGTTTTTTCCGATTTTTGCGATTTTTTTTTTTTTTTTTTTTTTTTTTTTTTGAAATCGACATTGACTTTTTTTGCAATTTTGACTTTTCAGTTATGGCTTTTTGAGAGGTTATCGATCCTGGATCCCCCTCTAGACGTAAGCCGATATCGCCCAAATCAGGTGATGACAAGAAGACGAACTGTTGACTTTTCTCGCCTTACTACCCAAAAATTCTGGGACGAGCTGCAATCCTTCCATGGAGGCCCATTGATCGGTTGGACCGTACCTTGGTGGCCTATTTATGCCTGGACTGGATTAGAGTTGCGAGATAGGGCCCGTTATCAACTAATCCTATCTTTTAGGCAGACGATTCACCTTTATCCCGATCGCATACTTAGGCAATATGGTCGGGCCCAGAGAATCCCGGAGATTGAAGCGGTCGTGAGTGAGTCTACCAAGCTAACGGACGTGATGTGTGACATTTGGGCGCAAAGATGGTACACCCGGCACACTTGGCCCGTTTCTAAAGCTTCTCCCTCGATCTGGGTATCAGATTCCTACATGAAGTGGACCCAGGCCGATTCTGCTAAAGCCCGTGCTGCTTTAAAGACCGATGAAGCCTTTGACTTGCTGCGCCGAGAACAGGTTAAGGATAATCGAGGCTTTTTTGACGATGGCGATACCCCGGCTACGATGGTCCGATTGATGTCAGGCCAAAAAGGGAAGACCAAGACTTTGACTAAAGGGTCCAGCTCTAGAGGTACATGGGGGAAAACGGGCCCCCAGACGGACTTAGAAAGGAGACTTGGTCAAGGACTGGCAGCTAAGGACCGACTTGGCCCTCGGGATAGACTACCCGGGCGCATCCGGGCTCGGATTGAACCCGTGCAGAGGGCGGAGAAGCCGAAGTCGAAGAAACGGGTTCGAGCAAAGGAAGTTCCACTCGTGATTAGGGAATGTTCGCCCCCGCCTCGCCGGCCTCGGGATCCGCGTGACCCGAAAGATAAGGGGAAGGGAAAAATGTACGAGTAGTCTCTTAAATTTTATTATTTAAATATTACTACTATTTTTGTGTGATTTTTGTGTGATTTTTGTGATTTATTTTTGCGTGAGGCATTTTTTTTTGAAATAATAAAAGATATATTAGTGAAAACCGTTCCTGTCTTTTTGTTATTGCAGTGGTTGTACCCTTTGAGGGGTTGCCTACGTATCCACGATTAGTGGAATCAAACCGACCGTAGTTCAGTCATAGATTTTTGCAATTTTCGAAATACATCAAGAATATTAGTTCGAGATGTGCGACAGTAGGATCAGTAATCCTAGCTCATTGACTTGCTTAATTTTTGAAAATTTTGTATAAAAAGATAAACTTTTTAGCAAATGACATTGAGATAAGGTTAGGGGTAGTAGCGCTTCAGCTGGTCCAAGTTGGTTGGGTTGACGAATTCATTCCCATCCAAGTCTGTCAGCATTACGGCTCCTCCTGATAAAACCTTTTTTACTAGATATGGTCCGGCCCAATTAGGTTTGAATTTTCACCTTGGGTCGACTGGTAACAAAGCCCGGACAGATTTTAAGACTAGATCGCCCTCTTTGATGTTTCTGGGCCTAACCCTTTTGTTGAAAGCCCGTTTTATCCTTTTTTGATATATCTGGATGTTGTTAAGGGCTCGAGATCGTCGTTCATCTAAAAGAATCAACGAGTCGTACCGGGCTTGAACCCAATCTGCTTCAGGTACTTGACTTTCGAGTAAAATCCTTAAAGATGGTACCTCAAGCTCGACGGGCTGGACTGCCTCCATCCCGTATGTCAGATAGTATGGAGTTGCTCCAGTTGCAGTGCGGATTGAGGTCCGGTATCCCCATAAGGCAAAGGGGATTTTATCGGGCCAATCCCGGTAATTATCAGCCATCTTTTTAAGTATGGTGACAATGGTTTTATTTGCTGCCTCTACCGCTCCATTTGTTTGGGGACGGTAAGGTGATGACGTATGTCTTTGAATTTTATATTTTGCTAGCAAAGTAGCGGTTTCAGCTTGGAAATGGGTCCCGTGATCACTTATGAATTCGTGCGGGATCCCGTATCGGCATATAATTTTATCTTGGATAAATTTTGCAACGTGTTTGGCGTTCAAGACACGATATGACTCGGCTTCGACCCATTTGGTAAAATAGTCAATAGCCACTAAAATGAAGCAGTGACCTCCCGTCCCGGAAGGGTTCACTTTCCCGATTATATCAATTCCCCATGTTGAGAATGGCCATGGTGATGTCATGGTGTATAATAGGGATGACGGCATATGTTGGACATTGCCGAAAATCTGACAGTTGTGACAGTGCTTGACGTATAACTGACAGTCGGTTTCCATGCTATTCCAATAATACCCGAGTCTTGCGATTTTTCGAGCTAGCATATGGGCATTCATATGCGGGCCGTTCTCACCATCGTGTACCTCGGCCATAACCTTTTCGGCCTGTGTTTTGTCGATGCATAAGAGTAAGGCCCCCTGTGCCGTCTTTTTGTACAACTGTCCATCGTCCGTGCGGATGAACTGAGTGGCCCATCTTCGTAAGGCCTTCTTGGCCCGGTTTTCAGATTCCGGAGGATATTCTCCCGACGTCAAGTAGGTAAGAACAGCCTGGTACCAAGGTTCTGGGTCGGTTATTTCGATGTCTTGGATAGCGTTGATATATGCCGGCTCGGACCGTCTTTCGACGCAAATCGGCATGCTAGTCAGATGTTCCGGGATGTTCAGTAAATATGCTAATTTGGATAGTGCATCTGCAAACTGGTTTTCTTCCCGGGGCAGATAAATGTATTCCACCCTTTGAAACTGCTTTTCGAGAACCCTTACTCGCGCTTGGTAAGCTACGAGATTTGCGTTCCGAGTTTTCCATTTCTGGAGTGCTTGATTAATGACTAATGATGAGTCACCGTGGACCCGGAGGTTTGTTACTCCTAAATCAGCGGCGGCTTGCAACCCGTGAATGCATGCTTCGTATTCGGCTGCGTTATTAGTCACGTCGAAGTCTAACTTGATGGATAACGGGGTGTGCTCTCCTTGTGGTGAGATCAGCAAAATCCCGACACCAAATCCTCGAAAGTTGGATGCTCCATCAAAATATAGATCCCATGTTTCTGTGTCGGTATGGAATATATCTTCGTCAGGGAAGGCCCAAGTATCGGTATGTCCCTCTTCAGGTACCGGGCTATCGGCGAGGAATTCGGCTACTACCCGGCCCTTGATGGCTTTTAATGGTACGAACTTGAGGTCGAACTCAGCTAGCATTAAAGTCCATCTAGATATTCTACCGTTGAGGATGGGCTTTTCGAACAGATACTTGATTGGATCCATTCTTGATAGTACGTGAACTTCGTGGCTAAGCATGTAATGTCGGAGCTTTTTAGTGGCCCAAACTAGAGCTAGACACGTCTTTTCGAGCATCGTGTATTTGCATTCGTACTCTAGGAACTTTTTACTGATGTAGTAAATGGCTCGTTCTTCTGAGTTGGCTGTCTGGGCTAGCATAGCCCCCATGGCTGTTTCAGTCGTTGTCAAGTATAACGACAAAGGCAAACCATGCTGAGGTGGCATTAATACCGGCGGAGATGACAGAATCTCCTTGATTTTATCGAAAGCTGTTTGACATTTGTCGTCCCACAGTACCCGTTCTCCTATCTTCAGTTTTTTGAAAATGGGCTCACATACCATGGTTAGCTTCGAAATGAACCTGCTGATATATTGGACTTTCCCGAGAAACCCCCTAATCTCCTTTTCGGTTTTAGGTGGCCGCATCTCGGTAATGGCCTTGATTTTGGCTGGGTCAACCTCGATGCCGCGCTGGCTGACGATATGGCCCAGTAATTTACCCGATGTTACCCCAAAGCTGCATTTTTGAGGATTCAGTCTCATGTTATACTTGCGTAGTCGGGTGAAGAACTTCCTAAGGGCCGGAATATGCCTGTTTCGTTCTTTGGATTTGACTATCATATCGTCCACGTAGACTTCCACTTCTTTGTGCATCATGTCATGTAATAAGGTAGTGGCGGTCCGTTGATAAGTGGCACCAGCGTTGATAAGCCCAAATGGCATAACGGTGTAACAGTAAGTCCTCCAAGGTGTGGTGAAGGTGGTCTTACTCATGTCTTCTTTTGCCATTTTGATCTGATTGTATCCGGCATACCCGTCCATAAAGGATAGAAGGGCATGGTCGGCCGTGTTGTCCACCAGTATGTCAATGTGTGGCAACGGGAAATCGTCTTTCCGGCTAGCCTTATTAAGGTCCCGAAAATCTACACAAACTCGTACCTTTCCATCTTTCTTGGGTACCGGCACGATATTTGCGACCCAGTCTGGATATTCAGACACTTGGATAAAGCCTGCTTTGAATTGCTTGTCGACTTCTTCTTTGACTTTGAGAGACCATTCCGGCCTCATTCTTCGGAGTTTTTGTTTTACCGGCTTACACCCGTCTTTGATGGGTATACGGTGTTCGGCTATCTCTCGGTCTATTCCCGGCATGTCCTTGTAGGACCATGCGAAGACGTCTTTGAATTCATGGAGGAGGTCCGTGAATTGTTGTTTCTCCTCGGGGTCTAAGGATAAACCTAACTTAAGCATCTGAGGCTCTAAAGGGGTTCCTAGATTGATGGAATCGGTTTCTTCGATCACCGGATCTCGGGACTCTCTTTGTTCGAGTTGCTCGACTAGATGCTGAGGTAATGGTACCTGTTCGTCGGGTTTCTCAATGTCATTGCAAGTAAAGTTTTTGAAAATGTTTTGAAAATAAGACAAGTCGTAAGCAGAACGGTTATCGTTATTATTGATAGAAAGTTTTGAAAATAGCTCGAAGAGAGCTGCCATCTGATCGCTGGTCAGAGGCGGTATGGGGAGTGCTCTCGGGACAGACTCCGAGGCTCCTAGAGGTATGATCGAAGGAAAAGGGGTTACAGACTCGACCCTAGTACTGGACCCTCTAGACTTAGACTCAGACTCCGACTCTGACTCTGACTCAGACTCGGATTCGGACTCGTCGTCTTGCATGTCTCCTTCGCCGGTAGTGAGCTTGTAGACTCGGCCCTCGCTGTCGGTCCATTTGATTGTCTTCCTCCAAGCCCGCTTTCCAGTGTCAGCACCTACTTCAGAGACCAGCTTGGTCGGATCGAATTTATTGCTATGGAGGATCAAGTTGACTAATTCCTCCTTAGGGGTAGGGATTATCTTGCTTTCCCCGAACAAGAGCCCCAGCATGGGCTCAGCTTGGTTTGAATCTTCTTTCGATTCAGCCTGGATGAGAGTGAAGATATCATCTGGGATGAAATTGACCTCAGGATAGGTTATAGCGGGCTGGTAAAGGCCCGTTTGGACAGCTCCGAATACTGGAGTGACGAAGTTGAGTTTCGGGCTGTAGGAGCCCTTGAGGACGTTGCAGGCCTTCTGGATGCCGGCCCGGACCACATTTTCCGGGGTTAAAGCATACCCCAAGCCGAATTTCGGCTCTTCATTATTTAAGACATCGATGATCTTGCCTGCCGGGAGACCAGGCCTTGAAGTAGCCCCCGGTAAGTAACCCAAGTTCTGCAGCATTTTGTCGATGCTGGTTGTGAAATAGGGCCTAAAAAGATATTCTTCATTGATCATTCCCACGAAATTGAATCCTCACGGGTCGATTGAACCCGCCGTGTTGCAGCTTGACACGGCTATTGGAGTAGCTTCAAGTGTGATGACCCCGTCTTGTAAAGGTAACTTGACCTTTCTATGAAGAGTGGAGGATACGGCCTTGACTGCGTGGATCCAAGGCCTTCCAAGTAGCAGATTGAACGATGAGGTGACATCGATCACTTGGAATTCTAGTTCTTTTTCGATTGGGCCGGTTATGATGGTTAGTCTGACAGCCCCAGCAACTGATTTCGGGCTTCCATCAAAGGCCTGGATAGTTTGTGCAGTAGGAAGATAGTCGGTCTCGGTAATGCCGAGAGCCCTAGCAGTCCTTAAAGGAAGGACGTTTACAGCTGACCCGTCATCGATTAGGGTCATGGGTAGATATTTGCCCCGGCAAATCACCGTAATATATAGGGCTAGGTTGTGGGTAGCCCCAAATGGTGGTAGATCGGACTCAGAGAAGGTGATAAGCGGGCCTTCTTCTTTGGACTTGCCTTTGAGGTGAGGCAGGATGGTGGCTACCATTTCAGCGGGGGTAACCGACGAGTCCACCTTGATCTCATCGAGAGCTTTAGTAAGTGCTGCCCGATGTTCCTGAGAACTGACCAGAAGCTGCCATATGGTAAGATCAGTTCGGACCCTCTTCAGTTGCTTGACTAGGGCCGTGTTAGTGTCTGGTTCTTCGAGTATGGAGTCCGTCTTGGCGGGCTCAGTGGCGGATCCCGGGGTTGAAGATCCGGCCGTGATGACATGAGTACCGGTCAGGGCCTTGGTTTTGGCCTTCCGGATCTCTTCGGCCGTGATGGGGACAACCTCCCCCTTGGTCAGATAAACATCGTCTTCATCGTCATTCCATATCCCGTTGATTTGGGGAATGAAAGGGGAAATGAGATGAGTACAATCAATTATTTCTCCAGCAGAAATGGCGTGGGTAGCAAGAGGGTTGTTTTTGTTACTGGGCTTGTCGCTGGGTAACGGTATCTTCCCACTCTCGATCAGATCTTGAATGAGATGCTTTAATTTCCAGCATTTTTCGGTGTCATGTCCGTTGCCTTGGTGATAGCGGCAATAGGCCTGTGCGTTGTAGCTTTTGGACCGCTTCTCGACAGGGACCTCTGGCATTGGGCCTATGGGCTGAATCAGGCCTTTAGAAGATAGCCTTTGTAAGGCGTCGGCATAAGTAGTCCCTATGTCCGTGAATACTCGGGTTGGAGTGTTCTTTTTGGTCGAGGTGTCTAGCAAATTAACCTCGTCGAAGATACTTCGGGCCGCACTTGTAGTTGCGGGCTTACCGGAAGATGAACTGGCTCCTTGATAACCCTTTGTAGAGGCCTTAGTAAGGCTCTCTAGCCTTAAGTCGTCTTCGATTCTCGTACCCATTTCGGTTAAGGTGGCGAAATTGGGTATGATAGCGTACCGGAGATGGATCCGGTAAGATGGGAGGAGATTTTTCACAAAGGCCTCCACTAATACTTTTTCGCTGGGCTTGTCGACCAGCTTGACACTTTCGGCCCTCCACCTTTGGAGGTATTTGGTGAAACCCTCCTTCGGCTCTTGGGCCATGACCTCCAGAGTACGCATGGTTGTCTGGATTTCCGCATTGTCCGCATAGTTTCGGGCGAACTCCGTTGCGACATCGTCCCAAGTTTTGTATTTCTTGGCGGCGAGCTTATAGAACCAAGCTTTTGGGTGCTTCTCTAGCGAGGAGGCAAACAGATGTTTGAACATATCCGATTTGACTCCTTTTAGGGCCATAAACTCCTTGAAGGCCCGGATATGTAATACCGGGTCTTCGGTTCCGTCGAACATTGGGAGGCCTGTCAAGTTGAGATTGGCAGGCAGCTGATCGGTCAGGGGAGAATAGGTTCGGGCATTCTCCGTATGGATCGAGTTGTGGGTCGTCAAATGGACTTGCTCTTGCAGTTTGAGGACTGCGCTAGTCAATTGGGCTAAAGGCCCATGAGCTTCATCTTCACCCTTTGGCTTGTCCTGTTCTATGGCACTAACCCGGGTGACAATGGCGATCTGGTCGCCCCTGATTTGGTCGAGCTGTTCTTGGATCTTGGCCAATGCGGTGTTCAGTTGATCAATTGAGTCCTTAGTCATGGTTCGAGTGTGAGGCGGCCTGTCTGTGAGAATACCACGTAATCAGCGACCAACCCAAATCGTAGAACTAAAGTACATCCCGAGCAAGGAAAAGGGAAACTAGAGAGGAAATGACTCGGAAAAGACATCTAGACGGATGACTTGTGAATAGTGGACCTCCTTTAGGATCCAACCGTGTGGACTGGGCCCCGTTTGAAAGAAGGTTCACGTGAGACATTCCCCAGACTTCTAGACTCGATTGTGTAGACGGGCCGACCCTTGTAGGAGTATGTCCTACGTAGGTGGGCTTTGCCTTAGTATAATAAGGCGGACTGGGATAGGGAGGAAACCCGTGATGTAAGATCGACGGAGTTTCGACGCTAGAAGACCTTGACGACTTAAGACATGACCCGACACTTGCTAAATACGGGAAGTCCTAAGAAAAAGAAGTTTACAAAATTGATTTTTTTGAAAGCCCGAGTAAAATCGGGAGAGAAGTCCGGCCCATTTTTTCGAAAAAGAAAACAGAAAGGCGGACCGGGGAGCGGGTTTGAAAGTTCGAAAATATTTTCGAGTTTTGAAATGGGCATAATACCGGCTAAAAATAGGCTATTTTGAGTAAAATCGATGATCCTAAATTCGGTATATGTCCCGGGTTTTGAAAATTGGATATTTTGAAAAGGATGCAATTTTGTAAAAAGACGGTTTTTGAAAAGACTTGTAAAATCATGTAGCACGTAGTCATGGAAACAGTATAACGACGCCATGTATGCTCTATTTCTAAGTCTCGGTCAGTCTGAAAGGGTCTATACCAGTGTACACAGCCTATCGAGAATCGGGGCGGACTTCCTAAGTCGAGTTGAGCTTAGAACCTGCCGTAAAACCCATACGAATCGGCTAATGGACACCTTCGACATATCCAATTTGGACTACATCGATAGTATAGTGGGACGTCGGTCACCAGTACCGGCCCGGGAAAATATGGGGTTATGCATGAACCGTAAAACTAAAACACGTATTGTACTAGTCAAACGATTTCTATTCGAGTCTCACCCTGAGGATGCTGAAGGTCAGTAACGTATCAGCTAATCCCCAGCGGAGTCGCCAAATTGTGGACATGACATAGGTCCACCCCGACGCGGCCACGCACGGGTTTGGGGAGGCGAATGAATCTCCATGAGATGGTCAAATTGAAATTTAAATCGAAGTTGGAGTCGCCACCGAATTTTATGGTTATTCGGAACCGTTCGAGCTCACTCTATGTCGTAGTGGGCCGTATACAAAATACGGCCCATTTCCGATGTCAGAGTTTATTGTGCTCGTCCCTTTGCATATCGATATAGATGCCGACTTGAGCGGTTAATCGTATATTGAATGACTCTCGTTGCCAATGGGTTCGGACATCCGGAAACCACGGTTCTGAGTAAGGGGTGAGGGTACGTGTTGGGAAGTTCACTAAGAACACCCAACCCCGCCCGCACATTAGCGTCCTCTACTAGGATATCGAATGACGTTTTAATGCGCGCGTTAGTAATACGATGAATGATATGCAAACATTGTTTTCCTAAACATGTTGAATGGGTTGCTAAGTCGGTTTTAATGCATGAAAATTAACGTCAAAGTTGAATTTAGCATGTGAGATTCGTTTTAGTATAATAAAACAAACAATGAAAAAGATATGAATTTGCTACAAAAGATGAACAAACGAGTTAGTATTGATTTGTAAAAATAATATAGCAAAAATAATAAATATACGAGATCGAGAATATTAATCGAAATCTGAAAAATATCGTTAAGACGCTGTTTTGTATAAAAAACGAAGTTCGAAAAATAATAATAAAAAAACGAGAAAGATGCGCCGTGGTAGCCGGCCGCGCGGCTCGCCCGGGATGCCGGCGAGTCGCGTGTCGGTTTGATTTTTTGAGACGATTTTCGAAGACTCGATGTTTTTATTAAACCGCGTACAAATATTGCATAATTCGTACTCGATCTAATATTTTCGATATTCGTTACATTTAATAGTTGACTACGAAATCAATATCAAATATTCGGAATAGTTTTAGAAAAGATATAAGTTTCAAAATCGTTTCGTAGAAGAATAACATAAAACGAACGAAAAAGCTAAAAAAAAGTCTTGGATTTCAGGCCCGTGCGCGAGTCGCCTGGGCATGGCGCGACTCGCGTGCGGGTCTGTCCGGTTTTTATTTTTTGTTCGAAATTGCTAATTTTGATAAATCGCGTACAAAATATGAATTAATTTGTATTCGATTTATGTTTTCGATATACGTCGTACCCGATATTCGATTATGAAATCGATATCGAGTATTCAGAATGAAAAAAAAAGGTTTTGTAAAAAAGAAGTTTGAATAAAAAAGATGTAACGATTTTTAATATCGTCGAGATTTTAATATAATTCTTTTCGATACAATATTCGATTATAGAAAATCGATATCATATTTTTAAGAATGTTGTTATATGAAAATAGTTTTTTGATATTATCGATATTAGAAAATAAAATAAAAACGACGACCGACCCATAAAATAAGACGGACGAGAGAGAGAGAAGAGAAGAAAAAGGAGAGATCGGGTTTTGTGCACCCTCAACCTACATGTTTTAGTCTACTCGGATTAGGGCTCGTCGGGACGTGGCTTGGGCACTGGAGCGTCGAGTATATGTCGGTGAGGTGATGGTGGTGCGGCTCGGTTTGGGCGAGTTTCGAGTGAAGGGTTTCGGGTTTAAATGGACCGGTTTTCCTTCGAGAATATTATCGACTTGTCGATGTTAATTTTTGACGTGTATTTGATGTGCAGGGATGCTAATGACTGATGATATTTGCTAGTGGTTGATGTTAATAATTGATGCTTGTTCGTGTCTTTTTTCTGAGTTGTGCAAGGGGCTATTTATAGGGATATTCCCGACCTTGGCTAGGAGAGTTTGAACTACCGCTTAGGATAGGAAATGTAGAAGTTGTAAGGCATGAGAATTCCACTTTCTTGTCAAAAAAGAAAGGGACACGGCTGGTTGTGTGTTGCTCGGCCGAGTGTTTGTACTCGGTCGGGTGTTTGAATCGGTTTTCGGATAGGAAATGTAAGAGTTCGAAAGGAATGCGAATTCCGTTGCTTGGTGGAGAAGCCAAAATCTCGGCTGATTTGAGGAGTATTTCGGCTGATTTGGGTGTCTTGGCCGAGTAATTGGTGCTCGGTCGATGTCCGATTCGGTTTCCGGATAGAATTCCTACTTGAGATCGAATTCTATCCTTAAACGGATTTGTTTAATATTTTGAAAAGTTGATTTTTGTAGGATTAGAGTGGGGATCAGCCGTGTGAGGTGTCACGGCTGACTCACATGTCTCGGGAAAATCTTTGACCGGGTTTTGACTCGGTCGTAAAAAGACGGTTTTACCCCCGGTGTCGGAATCGACCCAAATTAGTCTTATTTGACTCGAAACGACCCACTGGGCCTGATTTTGAGGTTGGTTTTGTGAGATATGTACTCTATAATGAGCCCAAGCCAAATGCCAATGATTTTGAGCCCGTTTCTGAGTATTTAAAGCATGTTTGCGTCCGATCATCATCGGGTGTTTGTCGGAAACTGCTATAGACACCTGGCGGTCAAATGTGGGTGTCTACACTCCCCACCAGCCGAGACTTTTGGCTTCTTCACCAAGAAACGAGAAGTTTATTCCCTTACGAACTCTCGTATTTCCTATCCAAACCGGTGTTTCTTGTCACACAAACAAGACCACCTCGATTCCTATAAATAGGACCTTATATCCGACACAAAAACAACAGTTTTGATACACAATATTTCAGCAACTCATACACAATTATTATAGCAAAAACAATCTCGAAATCCACATCCGAAGGAATCCCGAAATAGTGTCCAAAAACCGACGAATCCGTCCCGTCACCCGGCCGAACCCACGCCCCACACACACACACACAAAAACGCTCCAAAAAACCGACACCTTAACTCACCTGCATCATCTCGACGCTCCCGTGCCTAAGCCACCGTCCGACGAGCCTTATACCGAGAAACTAAAGCATGTAGGTTGAGGGTGTAAATCAACCCGATTCTTCTCCTTTCTCTCTATCTCTCACGTTTTTCTCCTTTTTTTCGTCCGTTTTTTTATTTTTATCGATCGTTTCGCATTATTAATATGGGTCGTTTGTCGCATCATATTTTTATTTATTTTCGATGATAAAAACTTTTTTTATATAACGTTCTTAAAATACGATACCGATTCTCTAATCGAATATCGTACCTACAAGAACTAAATTAAATCGATTTTCGTTGATGCTAATAAAATCATTACCTTTTTTTTTTAACAAAATTCGATGATTTTTAACGCGGAGAAAATTAACATCTTTTTTCGTTCAAAATTCTTTTTTTCATTTTTTTCGTTCAAAACAAACCTTTTTTTTCAAAACCTTTTTCTAAAATCATTCCGACTACTCGATATCGATTTCATAATCGAATATCGAATACGACGAATATCGAAAATATAAATCGAGTATAAATTAATCCATATTTGTACGCGATTTATAAGAATTAACGATTTTTCGAACAAAATAAAAAAAACCCGAACAGGCTGTCACGCGAGTCGCGCGCCTGCCAGGCGACTCGCGCCACAGCCTGCTCGGCCGAGTCCTTTTTTTTTCGTTTCTTCGCTTTTCTATTTTTAATTATTTTCGAACCTTTACATTAAAATGCAACTTTCGCGACATATTTTAATAAATACTTTTTTTCGACCTCGGTCAACACGTGTTAATTAATCACGTGTCATCAAATCTTTTCTAAAATCATGCATATTATTTATTTATGTCTTTTTCAATTTATTCATCGTTACTAACTCGTTTTCTCGTGTTTGTAGCTTTTTATTTGTTTTTATCGTTTTATTAGACTAAAACGAACTCACATGCTAAAATAACTTTGACTTTATTAGTTTAATATGCATTAAACGACTTAGCAACCCATTTATTTATTTTTCTCACATGCTTAGGAAAATAATGTTTGCATATCATTCAACCGTCGAACTAACCCGTGTACACAAAAAACGAACGATATCTTAGTAAAGGCCGCTAAGTGCGGGCGGGGTTGGGTGTTCTTAGTGAACTTCCCAACACGTACCCTCACCCCTTACTCAGAACCATGGTTTCCGGATGTCCGAATCCATTGGCTACGAGAGTCATTCAATATACGATTAACCGCTCCAGTCGGCATCGGTATTGACATGCAAAGGGACGAGTCCAATAAACTCTGACATCGAAAATGGGCCGTATTTTGTATACGGTCCACTACGACATAGAGTGGGCTCGAACGGTTCCGAATAACCACAAAATTCGGTGGCGACTCCTACTTCGATTTAAATTTCAATTTGACCAGGCCATCTCATATGGAGATTCATTCGCCTCCTCAAATCCGCGCGTGGCCGCGTCGGGGTGGACCTATGTCATGTCCACAATTTGGCGACTCCGCTGGGGATCAACTGATGAGTCACTTACCATCGGCATCCCTAGGGTGAGACTCGAAAAGAAATCGTTCGAATAGTAATGTACACGTTTTAGTTCAATGGGCCATGCATAACCCAATCTTTCCCGGGCCGGTTACTTGTGATCGACGTCCCACTATACCACGGTGCGTTCCTACTTGGACCCACTAAAGACATCGATGGTGGAACTCGTTTAGGTTTTGCGGCATGTCCTAAGACCCACTCGGCTTAGGGAGTCCGTCCTCAGTACGAGAAAGCCATCGTTGTTGGTATAGACCCTATTAGACCGACCGAGACTTAGACTAAGAGCATACATGGCGTCGTTATACTGTTTCCGTGACTACATGCTACTTGGTCCGTGTCTCATCCTTTTTTTTTTTTTTTCAAAAAACCGTGTTTTCAAAAAAAAAAACTTGCATCTTTTTCGAAAACTATCCATTTTTCAAACCCGGAAAGCTGCCGAATTTAGGACTTATGATTTTGACTCAAAATAGCCTATTTTTAGCCGGTATGCTGTCCAAACCTTTTCAAAAATTCAAATTCTCGGCCCGATAAACCGTTTTTTTTTTCGATTTTCAAAAAAATCGGGCCTTCCAATCCGACTTTGCTCGGTTTTCAAAATTAAAATCCTCTTTTCAAACCTTCTTCTTCTTAGGACTTCCCGTATTTAGCAGTGTCGGGTCTTGTCGTAAGTAGCAAGAGTCTATAGCGTCGAAACTCCGTCGATCTTACATCACGGGTTTCCACCCCATCCCAAGTCCGCCTTACTAGTCAAGGCACGGCCCACCTACGTAGGACAAACTCCTACAAAGGGAAGGCCACTTACACAATCGAGTCCAAAGTCTGGGGATTAGCTTACACGTAGGCCTTTCTTCGAACGGGACTAGGCCCACTATGCCGAAATCCTAAAGAAAGCCCACCGTCCATGAGTCACCCGTCTAGGAGTCGGTTTTTAGTCCGTTTCCAAGTCTAGTCGTTTTTCTCGGGATGCACCTTTCGATCTGGGTCCGATTCTGATTACACGGTGTTCTTACAGACAGGCCACCTCACACCCGAACCATGACTAAGGACGCTATTGATCAACTGAACAATTCGTTGGCCAAGATCCAAGAGCAACTCGACCGAATTAGGGGTGATCAGATCGCCATTGTTACCCGGGTTAGCGCCATCGAACAGGACAAGCCCAAGGATGGAGATGAAGCTCATGGGCCATTAGCCGAATTGACTAGCGCAGTCCTCAAACTGCAAGAGCATGTCCATTTGTCGACCCACAACTCGATCCATACGGAGAATGCTCGAAGTTACTCTCCCTTGACCGACCAATTGCCCGCCAATCTCAATTTGACAGGCCTCCCGATGTTTGACGGAACAGAAGACCCGGTATTACATATCCGGGCCTTCAAAGAGTTTATGGCCCTAAAAGGAGTCAAGTCAGACATGTTCAAGCATCTGTTTGCCTCCTTGCTAGAGAAACACCCGAGAGCCTGGTTCTATAGGCTCGATTCCAAGAAATACAAGTCTTGGGACGACGTAGCAACAGAATTCGCCCGGAACTACGCCGACAATACGGAGATCCAAACCACCATGCGCACCCTGGAAGTAATGGCCCAGGAGCCAAAGGAAGGGTTTACGAAGTACCTTCAACGCTGGAGGGCTGAAAGTGTCAAACTGGTCGATAAGCCCAGTGAAAAAGTCCTAGTTGAAGCCTTTGTCAAGAATCTCCTGCCCGCCTACCGGATCCATCTCCGGTACGCTATCATACCTAGCTTCGCGGTCCTAACCGAAATGGGAACGAGAATCGAGGATGATCTAAGGATGGAAAGCCTCACTAAGGCCTCCACCAAAGGATACCAAGGGGCCAGCTCATCAACAAGCAAGCCCACATCCACTGCTGCCACTCGTAGCATTTTTGACGAGGTAAATCTACTTGATAACCCGTCCAAGAAGAATACGCCACCCCGAGTATTCACCGACATAGGTACTACCTATGCGAATGCCTTACAAAGGCTTTCATCAAAAGGCCTCATCGCCCCGATAGGCCCAACACCTGATCCTCCAGTTGAGCGTCGCTCCAAATTCTACGATGCCCAAGCCTACTGCAAATACCATCAGGGTAAGGGACACGATACCGAGAAATGCTGGAAACTGAAGCATCTTATCCAGGATCTCATCGAAGGCGGGAAAATCCCTTTACCCGGAGGTAAGCCCAACAACAAGGACAACCCGTTGGCCACCCACGCTATCTTCCCCGGAGAGGTTATAGACTGCTCACACCTCATTTCCCCGTTTACCCCACAAATCAACGGGATCTGGTGTGACGATGAAGACAACGTCTATCTCACTAAGGGAGAATCAGTCCCTATCACATCTGAGGAGATCCAGAAGGTTAAGTCCAAAGCCTTAACCAGCAGTCAGGCCCTCATCATCACCGAACCATCGCCCAAAACGGAGATTGTCCCGGAAGAGCCGCCAACTACTGAAAAGGCTCTGGTAAAGCAGTTGAGCAAGACTCGAGTTGACCTCTCTATATGGCAACTCCTAGTTAGCTCTCAAGAACATCGAGAGGCACTCACTAAGGCCCTCGATCAAGTCAAGATCGACTCTATGGCTACTCCAGCTGAAATGGTAGCCACGGTTCTGCCCCACCTAAAGGGGAAAGCAAAAGAAGAAGGCCCGCTCATCACCTTCTCCAATGCTGATCTGCCATCATTTGGGCCAGCCCACAACATGGCTCTCTACATCACGGTAATCTGCCGTGGAAAATACCTGCCCATGACCCTTATTGACGACGGGTCTGCAGACAACGTCCTTCCCTTAAGGACCGCCAAAGCCCTCGGTATCACCGAGGCCGACTATATTCCTACAACCCAAACTATCCAGGCTTTCGACGGGAGTCCAAAGTCCGTAACCGGGGCCGTAAAACTCACTATCATAACGGGCCCGATAGAGAAGGAGCTGGAGTTTCAAGTGATTGACGTGACCTCTTCCTTTAACCTTCTTTTAGGAAGACCCTGGATCCACTCGACCAGGGCTGTGTCCTCTACTCTGCATCGGAAGATCAAGCTACCTTTGCATGATACCGTCATCACTCTAGAAGCCACGCCTATGATTGTGGCCAACTGCAACACATCGGGCCGCACCGATCTTTGGGGGTTCGACTTCATAGGGGCCATCGAAGAAGAATACCTTTTCCGACCCTACTTTACTGTTAGCATGGACCGGATGTTACAAAATCTGGGCTTTTTACCAGGGGTCACATCAAGTCCCGATCTCCCTGCAGGAAAAATCCTTGAAGTCCTTGACAACGGGAGAGTTCAAACCGGTCTGGGCTACACTTTGACCCCGAAAAATATGGGCCAAACCGGAACCGGTAAAGTCATCTTCATCACGCCGGTGTTCGAGTCCGTCCAAACAGGCCTATATCGGCCTCCAACCACACGCCCTGGGACCCACTTGGCCCAGGTTTGCAACTACATACCCGACGACATCTTCGCCCTTGTCCAGTCCGAAGATGCTAAGAATGCTGAGCCCGCGCTGGGGCTACTTTTCGGGGAAGAGCTCGCGACCCCGACACCGAAGGAGGAGCTAGTCAGCCTCATTCTCCGCAGCCGCACCTTCGATCCATCCAAACTGATCTCGGATGTTGGATCCGGGACAGATAAGAGAGCCTGGAGAAAGACTGTCAAGTGGACTGACAGTCAAGGAAGGACTTTCAAGCTTATCACAGGGGAAGGAGAAATGCCAGAATCTGAGTCTGAGTCTGAGTCAGAGTCCGAGTCCGAGTCAGAGTCTGAGATCGAGTCTAGTGAGTCTGGTGCTAGGGTCAGTCCTATAACTCCCCCTCTCCCTTTAGCTTTTCCTGGTGCTTCGGGGTCTGTCCCGGGCACCCTACCTATCCCGCCACTGACTAGCGATCAGATGGCAGCTCTTTTCGAGCTTTTCTCCCAATTTATGAATAATAACAACCGTTCTGCTTACGACTTGTCTCATTTTCAAAAATTCCTAAATTTTCAAAATATTCTATGCAATGACATTGAGAAACCCGACGAACAGGTATCCTTACCTCCACATCTGATCGAGCAACTAGAGCGGAGGGAATCCCGCAATCCGGTAATCGAAGAAACCGAATCTATCAACGTGGGAACAACCTTAGAACCTCAGATGCTTAAGATAGGGTTATCTCTAGATCCCAGGGAGAAACAACAATTCATAGATCTCCTTCAAGAATTCAAAGACGTCTTCGCATGGTCCTACAAGGACATGCCGGGGATAGACCGCGAAATAGCCGAGCACCATATACCAATCAAGGAAGGGTTCAAACCGGTTAAGCAGAAACTCCGACGCATGAGGCCCGAATGGTCCCTTAAAGTCAAGGAAGAAGTCGACAAACAATTCAAGGCTGGGTTCATACGAGTCTCCGAGTATCCAGATTGGGTTGCGAACATCGTACCGGTCCCTAAAAAAGACGGTAAAGTATGTGTCTGCGTGGACTTTCGGGATCTTAACAAGGCGAGCCCGAAAGACGATTTCCCGTTACCACACATCGATATACTGGTGGATAATACAGCTGATCATGCCCTTCTATCATTCATGGACGGGTATGCCGGGTACAATCAAATAAAAATGGCAGAGGAAGATATGGATAAGACCACCTTCATTACACCTTGGGGTACTTATTGCTATACCGTCATGCCATTTGGTCTCATTAATGCCGGGGCCACCTATCAACGAACCGCCATAACTTTATTACATGACATGATGCATAAAGAAGTGGAAGTTTACGTGGACGATATGATCGTCAAATCCAAGCACAGGGACGGTCACATCACCGCCCTGAGAAGACTTTTCACCCGATTACGCAAATACAACATGAGACTAAACCCTCAGAAATGCAGTTTCGGGGTAACTTCTGGCAAATTACTGGGTCACATCGTCAGCCAACGCGGTATCGAAGTCGATCCAGCTAAGATCAAGGCCATCACCGAGATGCAGCCTCCTAAGACCGAAAAAGAGATAAGAGGTTTTCTCGGAAAGGTCCAATACATCAGCAGGTTCATTTCAAAACTAACCATGGCGTGTGAACCGATCTTCAAGAAGCTGAAAATAGGGGAACGGTTACTATGGGACGACAAGTGTCAAGCAGCCTTTGACAGAATCAAGGAAATCTTGTCTTCACCGCCAGTCCTGATGCCACCTCAGCACGGTTTACCTTTGTCATTGTACCTAACCACGACAGAGACGGCCATGGGGGCTATGTTAGCTCAAACGGTCAACTCCGAAGAACGAGCAATATACTACATCAGCAAAAAGTTTTTAGAGTACGAGTGTAAGTACACCATGCTCGAAAAGACGTGTTTAGCACTAGTCTGGGCCACTAAAAAGCTCCGACATTACATGCTCAGCCATGAGGTACAGGTACTGTCAAGGATGGATCCGATCAAATATCTTTTCGAAAAGCCCATTCTCAATGGCAGAATATCAAGATGGACCCTGATGTTGGCAGAATTCGATCTAAAATTCGTACCACTGAAAGCCATCAAGGGCCGAGTAGTAGCCGAATTTCTCGCTGACAGTCCCGTAACCGAAGAAGGACACACCGACACTTGGTCCTTCCCGGATGAAGATATTTTCCATACTGACACCGAGACATGGGATTTATACTTCGATGGGGCATCCAACTTCCGAGTATTTGGGGTCGGAATCCTCCTAATCTCGCCAAGAGGGGAACATACTCCCGTGTCTATCAAATTGGACTTTGACGTCACCAATAACGCCGCTGAGTATGAAGCATGTATCCACGGGCTACAAGCCGCCGCCGATTTAGGGGTCACAAACCTCCGAGTACACGGCGACTCATCACTGGTCATTAACCAAGCACTCCAAAAATGGAAAACCCGAAATGCCAATCTCGTGGCCTACCAGGCACGAGTAAGGGATCTCGAGAAACAATTCCAAAAGGTAGAATACATATACCTACCTCGGGAAGAAAATCAGTTCGCTGACGCACTTTCAAAACTGGCGTCCTTACTAAATATTCCCGATCATATGACCAGCATGCCGATTTGCGTCGAAAGACGATCCGAGCCGGCATATATCCACGATATCGAGGATATCGAAATACCCGATCCCGAGCCGTGGTACAAGGCGATCCAGACATATTTGACAACCGGGGAGTATCCACCCGGGGCCGATAATCGAGCCAAGAAGGCCTTGCGTAGGCTAGCAACCCAGTTCGTCATACCGACGACGGGCAACTTTACAAAAAGACACCACAGGGGGCTCTCCTTTTATGTGTCGACAAGGGTAATGCTGAAAAGGTCATGGCCGAAATACATGACGGCGAGTGTGGTCCTCACATGAACGCCCAGATGCTAGTCCGGAAGATCATGAGACTCGGATATTACTGGAACAGCATGGAAACCGATTGCCAGCTATATGTCAGACATTGCCATAATTGCCAGATTTTCGCTAATGTACAACACATGCCACCATCCCTGCTGTATACCATGACATCACCCTGGCCATTTTCAACATGGGGAATCGATATAATCGGAAAGATAAACCCCTCGGGAACCGGAAGACACTGTTTCATTTTGGTAGCAATCGACTATTTCACCAAATGGGTCGAAGCGGAATCCTACCGTATTCTCAACGCCAGCCACGTTGCCAAATTTATCCAAAACAAGATAATATGCCGATATGGGATCCCTCATGAATTCATCAGTGACCACGAGACCCACTTTCAGGCCGAGACGACAGCCTTGTTAGCCAAATGCAAGATCCAAAGACATACGTCTTCACCCTACCGACCCCAAACCAATGGAGCGGTAGAAGCAGCTAACAAAACCATTGTCACCATACTCAAAAAGATGGCTGACAATTATCGGGACTGGCCCGATAAAATACCATTTGCCCTTTGGGGATATCGAACCTCGATTCGTACTGCGACCGGGGCAACACCGTATTATCTTACATACGGAATGGAAGCGGTCCAACCCGTCGAGCTAGAGGTACCGTCACTCAGAATCCTACTCGAAAGTCAAGTACCGGAAGCAGATTGGGTTCGAGCACGATATGACTCGTTAGTACTTCTAGACGAACGACGATCTCGCGCCCTCAATAACATACAGATCTACCAGAAAAGAATCCAACGGGCTTTCAACAAAAGGGTAAGGCCCAGGAACATCAAAGAGGGAGATCCGGTTCTCAAATCTATACGAGCTTTATTACCAGTAGACCCAAGAGGAAAATTCAAACCTAACTGGGCCGGACCTTATTTGGTAAAGAAGATTCTATCGGGCGGAGCGTTAATGCTAACAGATCTGGACGGGAATGAGTTTGTCAACCCAACTAACCTGGACCAGCTGAAACGTTATTACCCTTAAACCCGTTTCTCTCAATGTCATTTGCAAAAGTTTATTAAAAACATCTTTTCAAAATAAACTTTCTAAAGACAAGTCAAAAGCTAGAATTACTTATTCTACTGTTATAAACATCATGAACCAATAGTCTTGGTGTATTTCGAAATTGCAAATTAAAGTCTGAACTACGTTTGGTTTGATTCCGCTATTTGTGGATACGTAGGCAGCCCCTCAAAAGGGCACAACCACTGCAATCGAAAAAATAGGAACGGTTTCTAATAAACTTTCTTTATTTATCTCAAAAAAAATTCAATTACAAAAAAAAAATCCAAAAAAAACAATACACAAATAGTACTAATATTAAATAATAAAAAATCCAAGGCATTTTTCCCTTTTCCTTGTCCTTAGTCTCTTTTTCGGCCCACCGACGTCGACGTGGAGGTGAACGCTCCCGAATCACCAAGGGAATCTCCTTAACCTGGGCTCGTTTCTTCGAACTTGATTCCCCGGTCACCTCGGTCGGTCCTAGCCGGACCCGTGCCCTCTCGGGTAGCCGTTCCCGCGGCCCAAGCCTGTCTCGAACCGGTAGCTTAGGTCCGAGCCTTCTCTCTAAGTCACTAGCACCGGTCTCTTTAGCTCGAGTCTTAGTCTTTGACTTAGAACCTGACTCCGGCCCGACAAAGGTAGTTGGAGTTTCTTCTTCAAAGAACCATCTATTATCCTTCACCGATTCTCTACGGGCTAAGTCAAAAGCCTCATCGGTCTTTAAAGCTTCACGGACCTCTTTAGATTCTTCAGAATCCCATTTAAGATATGATTCAGAAACCCAAGCGGTCTGACAAGGGCGAGGTATAGTCCACATGGCCCGGGTAAACCAGCGTTGTAACCACGTGTCACACATAGCGTCCGTCAATTGGACCGAAACGCTAATAATTGCTTCCGTTTCGGGAATCTGCTGAAATGAACCAAACTGCCTTAGAAGACGATCTGGGTAAATATGGACGGTCCAGTCCAAGGACAAAATCACCAGGTAACGGGCTTTATCTCTTTTAGCTAGGCCCGTCATCTTCGAAAGGAACCACCAGATCACGTTCCACCTAATCAAGGGCCCGCCATGGAATTTTAGCTCCTTATCCCAGTACTTCCGATTTATGTGATGATTGGAGCTGATTCGTCGAGACCGTGAGCCTATCTGACAGCTTCGATACCTGGATATGCTCGTCGGGGGCTCTATAATTGACAGGCGCTCGGATAACCAAATCTGCAAAAAATTTCGAAAAGTCAAAAACTTTCGAAAAATCAAAAAAAATTCCGAAAAAAATTCAAAATTTTTTTTTTCGAAAAATTAAAAATTTTCGGAAATTCAAAAAAAATCAAAAATCAAAAATTTCGGAAATTCGAGAAAAATCGAAAAAAATCAATTTTTTTTTTTTCGGAAATTAAAAAAAAAAATTTCGGAAAAATTTTCGAAAGAAAAAAAAAGAAAAGGTCAAATACCTGCAGATGACGAATGCCGCCCGTTAATTGCCGATCTGGATCAAGTCTCCTCGCATCAAGGCCCATGATGATCTCCCCGGTTATCAGCCAGGCTGGGCTATAACCTGCCTCCATTTGATCCACTATGCTGATTAGCCTGATCTCGCCTAAACATGAGTCAGCATCCATCCGACCTTCGAAAGCGTATCGATGCAGCATACAGAAGGCAAAGGCCCTACGCCTGTGGATAGGAGAAATTCTGGGACCATTGGGATCCATGAATTTATCAGCCAAGTCAAACAGGGAAACGGAATTTCCCTTCACCATACGGGAAGTCTCAGCATGGGACAACCCAAGAAAGTCCGTCAGCCTCCTCCTTGGATCAGGGTAAAAAGAAGGAATAGCAGGATGAGCATTGGGGCACCAACCCCCTACAACAGCAATCTCTTCGGGAAGGGGACATATTTCTCCCCGGGGAAAGGCGAAAACATGATGGGTAGAATCCCAAAAGGTCAAGCAAGCATCTAGAAAATGGGTATCCACCTTAAGCCGCTGGAGCGGGAACAAAGCTACAATTCCCATCTGAGTTAACTGGACCTTATCTCCATCTCGAAAATCTTGGGCCCACGCGTGAAGCATCGCGGTCAGATGTTCGATACCCATAGCAGAAAGTTTTTTATCTTAAAAAGTCTAAAGGGATTTTTTAAGAGGAGAAGGAAATATTTCAGGTTGGAATATGAGAAGATTAAGGGCAAGAACTCTCTATTTATAATAGAGAAATCCCCTCTCCTAGTCACCCCTGGAATAGGGATTTTTGCGATATTCCCTACTTTACCTAGGCATACAGGCCTAACCAGGAGATTTTAGAAATCCGTGTCAGAATCTGATCAGGAATCAAGTCATCCCAAACATTCCTTTTCTTCCAAATTTTTCAAAAAAAAATTTTCCGCCATTTTCAAAAAAAAATTCGGTTTTTTTTTTCAAAAAAAAAAAAAAATCAGCCAAAAGTCATTTTCTTCCCCAGCACGAGTCGATGTTTTTATCTGTATGTTGCATGCAAAACAGACAGGTATCCCAAGACTCCCGGAGAATTCTCAAAGTTCTCAGTGAAGATTCAAGCAACATTTTCGCTGAAGAATCGGATGTATCAGTAAGAGGTACATCCGCAGCTTCTAATAGAGGCTCCCGTGCAATTCAAAGATGGGACGTATCAGTAAGCGGTACACCCATAGCCTCCAAGGCAAACTACCACGCAATTTCAAAATGGAGATTGTCTGTAAACAGACAAACCCAAGACTTTTTTAGTAGAAAGTCCCCGCGCCGTTATTGACATCTATCCAGGTATGATTTTTATCTTATGGCTGGCGAGCCCTTCACGCAAGTCTAATGGACTCTAAACGACCCGATCGGAAGTCTGCCAGGTCTTAATCCTCGATTGGCCTGGTAGCTACTCTGACTTTCGCCTTGTCCAAGCCTCAGTCAGAGTGGGGGCTCTATAGACACCCACATTTTGACCGCCAGGTGTCTATAGTAGGTCCCGCCAAATACCCGATGATGATAGGACGCAAACGTGCTTTAATGGACTCCGATATGGGCTCGAAATCATGGACATTTGGTTTAGGCTTATTAGGGAGTGCAAATCTCACAAAACGAACCTCAAATCCAGGCCCAGTGGGTCGTTTCGAGTCAAATGAGACTAATTTGGGTCGATTCCGACACCAGGGATAAAACCGTCTTTTAGCGACCGAGTCAAACCCGGTCAAAGATATTTTTTTCCCGAGTCACACGAGCTGGCCGTGACACTACACGGCTGATTCGGACTCAAACACCAAAAAAAATCAGCTTCGAATAATATTAAACAAATCCGTTTAAGGATAGAATTCGATCTCAAGTAGGAATTCTATCCGGAAACCGAATCAGACATCGACCGAGCATCAAAATACTCGGCCAAGACATCCAAGACAGCCGAAATACCTCCCCACCAGCCGAGACTTTTGGCTTCTTCACCAAGAAACGAGAAGTTTATTCCCTTACGAACTCTCGTATTTCCTATCCAAACCGGTGTTTCTTGTCACACAAACAAGACCACCTTGATTCCTATAAATAGGACCTTATATCCGACACAAAAACAACAGTTTTGATACACAATATTTCAGCAACTCATACACAATTATTATAGCAAAAACAATCTCGAAATCCACATCCGAAGGAATCCCGAAATAGTGTCCAAAAACCGACGAATCCGTCCCGTCACCCGGCCGAACCCACGCCTCACACACACACACAAAAACGCTCCAAAAAACAGACACCTTAACTCACCCGCATCATCTCGACGCTCCCGTGCCTAAGCCACCGTCCGACGAACCTTATACTGAGAAACTAAAGCATGTAGGTTGAGGGTGTAAATCAACCCGATTCTTCTCCTTTCTCTCTATCTCTCACGTTTTTCTCCTTTTTTTCGTCCGTTTTTTTTATTTTTATCAATCGTTTCGCATTATTAATATGGGTCGTTTGTCGCATCATATTTTTATTTATTTTCGATGATAAAAACTTTTTTATATAACGTTCTTAAAATACGATACCGATTCTCTAATCGAATATCGTACCTACAAGAACTAAATTAAATCGATTTTTGTTGATGCTAATAAAATCATTACCTTTTTTTTTAACAAAATTCGATGATTTTTAACGCGGAGAAAATTAACATCTTTTTTCGTTCAAAATTCTTTTTTTCATTTTTTTCGTTCAAAACAAACCTTTTTTTTCAAAACCTTTTTCCAAAATCATTCCGACTACTCGATATCGATTTCATAATCGAATATCGAATACGACGAATATCGAAAATATAAATCGAGTATAAATTAATCCATATTTGTACGCGATTTATAAGAATTAACGATTTTTCGAACAAAATAAAAAAAACCCGAACAGGCTGTCACGCGAGTCGCGCGCCTGTCAGGCGACTCGCGCCACAGCCTGCTCGGCCGAGTCCTTTTTTTTCGTTTCTTCGCTTTTCTATTTTTAATTCTTTTCGAACCTTTACATTAAAATGCGACTTTCGCGACATATTTTAATAAATACTTTTTTTCGACCTCGGTCAACACGTGTTAATCAATCACGTGTCATCAAATCTTTTCTAAAATCATGCATATTATTTATTTATGTCTTTTTCAATTTATTCATCGTTACTAACTCGTTTTCTCGTGTTTGTAGCTTTTTATTTGTTTTTATCGTTTTATTAGACTAAAACGAACTCACATGCTAAAATAACTTTGACGTTATTAGTTTAATATGCATTAAACGACTTAGCAACCCATTTATTTATTTTTCTCACATGCTTAGGAAAATAATGTTTGCATATCATTCAACCGTCGAACTAACCCGTGTAGACCAAAAACGAACGATATCTTAGTAAAGGCCGCTAAGTGCGGGCAGGGTTGGGTGTTCTTAGTGAACTTCCCAACACGTACCCTCACCCCTTACTCAGAACCATGGTTTCCGGATGTCCGAATCCATTGGCTACGAGAGTCATTCAATATACGATTAACCGCTCCAGTCGGCATCGGTATTGACATGCAAAGGGACGAGCCCAATAAACTCTGACATCGAAAATGGGCCGTATTTTGTATACGGCCCACTACGACATAGAGTGGGCTCGAACGGTTCCGAATAACCACAAAATTCGGTGGCGACTCCTACTTCGATTTAAATTTCAATTTGACCAGGCCATCTCATATGGAGATTCATTCGCCTCCCCAAACCCGCGCGTGGCCGTGTCGGGGTGGACCTATGTCATGTCCACAGTTGTACGAACTAGTGTAGTAGCGTTATCTAAACTCTAAACTTCATTTAGCTTTGTTTGAACATTGTATAATTATTGATTACTTAAATCCTTTAAGTGGTCTAAATTTAAATGATTACATAAGGTGAGAATATAATATAAAACAATAAATGAACTTAAAAATGGAAAGATCCTGATCCAATCCTGATCCGATCCTGATCCTTAGGATCCGGATAAGGATCCTATAATTTTGGACCCTTAGAATAAGGATCGGATCCGGATCCAAGGAGAGAAATAAGGATAAGGATCTGGATCCTATAGGATCAGGTCTAGATCCTACCCTTTGACATCTCTAATCGTAGAGCTGATCAAGTGCGGACTGTCCGTTTGACATTTTGGTCGGCCTGTTTGACCCGCTTAGACAGAAACTTTTTTAAAAAAAGTGGATCACGGACAAAGAATCTAGGCCCGCTATAATAAATGAGCGGGTTTGGACTAAAAATAACTGCCCACGGACAGCCTACTGCTAAAATGTATATAACTATAGTATAAGTTAAAATAATTACTAACAAAAGAAACATTGAATATAATTATTATAATACAAGTTACAAAGAAACCACATATTCCAATATCTAAAAAAATCAACCAACTTAATTTTTTTTTTATTTGAAAGTAATCAACCAACCAACTTAACTCAACTCCTACTAACTCCTAAAAAATATTAACAACCTACCAAAGCAATCAGCCTACACTTTAAATGTTCACAAATTCTTGGGAGAAACGGTCTCTCAATAACTTATTGAGAGACCACTATTCAGTACCACTCTATGTCATATTCGTATCCTTAAATGACAACTTTTTTTTGTACATGTTTTTATAGTAAGCGTTCCCTCTTTATATTTGTATACTTTTATATTAATCGTACCTAGTTCTATTAGGTTACCGTCTCTCAGGAGACCTACTCAGCCATCAAAGTATCAAACCAAGCCATTTACTTTCATTCTCAATTTCTCATTAATTTATTCCAATATTTCATCACCTCAAATCCTCAATCCACCTTTGTCAAATTTTGAATTTTATGATTACCTTCTCTGATCTTTCATTATATAGTGTCTGATATTTTTTTTCAATATGTAGTAATTTTTTTTGAATTTTAGTCTCTTAAATTGCGATGTATGACTTCTATTTTAATAAAAGTAAGACTCAATTAAACTTTATTCAGGCCCACTGGCTAGCCCGCTACCCATAAGTTGGCAGGCTTGGGCAGCGTCATATGGCCCGTTATAACGGACACGAGCAACAAAATATGACCCGCCAGTAGGGGCGGATGCAGGATTTCGATGTAGGGAGGCACAATTTTTTTCGCCTCGATTATCTAAAATTTGACCTGTTTTTTCTAAGTACTAATATAACCTTTAATTTATACGATGTTATAGATTGGAAAAAAAGAACCAATTAATAATTCTCTATTTTGAATTATCATTCCAAACTCTCTAACATTGATGATTATTATTTCTAAGTTAATATAAATACTTTATTAATATATAACTAGTAAGTGGTAGGGCACATAATAATGTTAACAAAAAGCTGCAAATTATAAGAATTGAACTCGGACAACCACTCTTGTTAGCAAACATCATTACTACCTGTGCAACTCAATCATGGAACCTAAAATATAATTGTTCCGTTCACGGAAACAGTCGGCCCGAAGCGGATTCGGGTTCTTCGTATTTGATGTTGCTTTGATGATGATCGTCTTACTTTGCAAGTCTCTCTTTCCCCTTACTCTGATAATCGGATTTCCCCGGCGAAGACGGTCGATCACCTGCACACAGAGCGCACGGGGCCCCGGAGGTGTCCGGGGGAACCCTCTCCGATACCTAAGTCAGTCCGTGTATTGCCTTGAGAAACCTTACTCGTGAGTAGAGATGGCAGTGGACCGGATCTGGACCGGGTCCACTAGGATCCGGACCCGGACCCGTCAAAATTACCCTAGACCCGGACCCGGCCGGGTCCAAAATTTTAAGACCCGGATCCAGACCCGCCGGGTCCGGTTCGGGTCCGGGTCTACTCGCGGGTCTCACTGTTTTATTTTATTTTGTCCTACATTCCTCATTTCTTCCAAATTTCAAATTTCGCCGGTATTTTTTATCACGTACAAAATTATCTACGAATATATTGTACTAAGAAATTAAACACTCTTACAATATGACTGGTGAGCTATGATCTTTGAAAGGGTGACGGTATCTAGGGTTTGAAACCTTGAATGAACATTGAAATGGTGAGGAAAGAAGTGAGAGAGTGAGTTATTTTAGTAATTTAGTTGTTTGCTAGCAGTTCTGCGTATGTATGTTGGTAGATTTTTTTTTTTTGGTTTTTTTAATTAAAGTGCCGGGTCCACGGGTCGGGTCCGGGTCCAGTATTTCAGACCCGGACCCGGTTTTTAAAAATAAGATCCAGACCCGACCCAGATCCGCCGGATCTGAAAAAATGAGACCCAGACCCGACCCATATGGGTCCGACCCGCCGGGTCTGGACCGGGTCCTGGACCCGTTGCCATCCCTACTCGTGAGGAGTAAGGTGGCGGTTTTAGAGTAAGAGTCTAGAGAGAGAAAGTCTAACCGTTTTTATGTGGGAAATGACAAAGTATTTATACCTTTTCCCAAGAGAGGGAAGAGAGAGAGAGAGAGAGAGAGAGAGAGAGAGAGAGAGAGAGAGAGAGGAGGAATGAGTGGACGGGAAGGTGACACGTGGGTATACCTCGTCCACTCATTTCCCTTTACCTTAGTGTAGACACCCACATTTTGACCGTCAGGTGTCTATAGTAGTTTCCGCCAAACACCCGATGATGATCGGACGCAAACGTGCTTTGACGAACTCGGATATGGGCTCGAAATCATGGACATTTGGCTTGGACTTATTACGGAGTACAAATCTTACTAAAACAACCTCAAATCCAGGCCCAGTGGGTCGTTTCGAGTCAAATAAGACTAATTTGGGTCGAATTCGACACCAGGGGCAAAACCGTCTTTTAGCAACCGAGTCAAACCCGGTCAAAGATATTTTTTCCCGAGACACTCGGACCAGCCGTGACACCACACGTCCGGTTTGGACTCAAATACTACAAAAAATCAGCTTCGAAAATATTAAATAAATCCATTCAAGGATAGAATTCGATCTCAAGTAGGAATTCTATCCGAAAACAAAATCAATTTACCGACCGAGCTCAAACACTCGGCCGAAACAGCCCCAAGACAGACGAGATACTCGACTTCCCCACCAAGAAACGGGACTCTCGCTCCCTTTCAAACTCCTACGTTTCCTATCCAAACCGGTATTTCTTGTCACCTAAGCAAGAGTACTTCTTCTAGCTCCTATCAAGGACCTCTCCTATAAATAGGACCCTCTCGTCACATTCAACACACATTCATTATCGCTCATCAATATTCAGAAATCATCTATCAATTACACATCAATCATCGACATCTAGCAAAACAACCCGACGAATCTGACCCCGAAAACCGGCCGAAACCCGTCACCCTACACGACACCCAAACTCATCCACATCGTCTCGACGCTCCCGTGCCTAAGCCACTTTCCGACGAGCTCCTTTCCGAGAAAACAAAGCATGTAGGTTGAGGGTGTAAAATCAAACCCGATTCTTCCTCTTTCTCTTCCTTTTTCACGTTTTTTTGGTTTTTTTTTGTGTCGTGTCGTCGGTCTATTTTTTTTTTACGGGTCGTTCGTCGCATATTTTTCATATCTCTAGTATCGGAATTACAAAAATATTTTCACAAAACAAACGTTCTTAAAATACGATATCGATTCTCTAATCGAATATCGTATCTAACAAGAACTAAATTAAATCTCGTTGATGCTAAAAAATCGTTACATCTTTTTAAAACAAAATACGACGATTTTTACGCGGAGAGAATTAACATTCTTTTCTTTTCATTCAAATTCTTTTCAAAACAATTTTATAAAACTTTTTCTAAAAATCGCTCCGAATATTTGATATCGATTTCATAATCGAATATCGAATACGACGAATATCGAAAATATAAATCGAGTATAAATTAATCCATATTTATACGCGATTTATCAAAATTAACGATTTTCGAAAAAAAGCGAACCCCAGACAGCCACCCGCGCGAGTCGCGCCCCTCCCGCGCGAGTCGCGCGGGCTGCTGTAAACCGCGGCATATTTTTTCGTTTTTCGATTTTTCCAGCATCATTTTTTAACACAAAACAGCGGTTTTCTCGGTATATTTTCAGATTTCGACGAATACTTTTTCGACCTCGGTCAACACGTGCTAATCCATCACGTGTCATAAACCTGTGGACATGACATAGGTCCACCCCGACGCGGCCACGCGCGGGTTTGGGTAGGCGAATGAATCTCCATATGAGAAGGATCGAATTGAAATTTAAGTCTATGTGGAGTCGCCACCGAATTTTGTGGTTATTCGGAACCATTCGAGCCCACTCTATGTCGTAGTGGTCCGTATACAAAATACGGCCCATTTTCGATGTCAGAGTTTATTGGGCTCGTCCCTTTGCATTTGATACCAATACCGACGTTATCGGATATTGTGCATTGAATGACTCTCGTTCGCCAACGGTTTCGGGCATCCGGAAACCGAGGTTCTGAGTAAGGGGTGAGGGTACGTGTTGGGAAGCCCACAAAGAACACCCAACCCCGCCCGCACGTTAGCGGCCTCTACTAAGAATTCGAATGACTTACAATACGCGCGTTAGTAAAACGGGAAAATGATATGCAAAGATTTATTTTCCCTAAACATGTGAATGGAATTGAAACGGGTTTCTAAGTCAATTTAATGCAATTTTAATTCTACGTCAAAGTGGAATTTTAGCATGTGGGTTCATTTAGTACAATAAACGAACAATAATTAAAATTGACAAAAGGAATAACAAACGCGTTAGTAACGATGCAATAATATAACGAATAATAACGGTTTGTGCAAATGATGAATTGAATTGAATGATGTAAACGAGATGCAAATATGAGATGCATGGTTTGAAAAGATAGTATACACGTGATTAATTAAGCCCATGTTGACCTAAGTCGTAAAATACTATCGAGTTTGAAAATAGGAGAATGTACGGCTCATTGTTTTAGTCGTTATGAGGTTACTCGATCGAGTAGTCGATGGACTCGATCGAGTTAACCTGTAAAAGACGATTCTGTTTTACGTACTAGACCGTACTCGGCCGAGTTATTGACCAACTCGGTCGAGTACGTAGCCACTCGATCGAGTCACTGTGAGACTCGACCGATTGGTGGTCGTAAAAAGCATTTTGACTCGATTTTGTGATGTCACTCGATCGAGTGACTAAGGCACTCGGTCGAGTGGCATCTGTACGAACTTGGTTCGTTTGCAATTTAATTATTGATTTTGAAATTGCTTTCGATTTTTGATAATTCGACGGTTTTACCGAATCAGACATAAATATTGCACAATTTATGTTCGACTTGGTTTTTTTATAAATCGTGAATTTGTTGAACCGAATATAAATATTGTTGAATTTATACTCGATTCTAATTTTGAATACTCGTTATATCCCATATTCGATTATTTGAATCGATATAGAATATTAGAGTGAAATAAAAAAAGAAAAAAAGATAAATTTATTTTAGTCGTTTTAAATTAATTATCGTGATATGAACAAATCACGCTAATTAATTCATATGACTTGATTGTTAGATTTGATATCCAATTATGGAATTGGTATCGAATCTAAAATCGACGCTTTACTTGAATAATAAAAAAAAAAAACTTGATTCCCTCGACTTCTCCGACATCGAAATAAATCCCTAGGGATTGTGATGTCGGATCCGTGTCAACGGGTTTCGACCCTTATTCAAATTGATTTTAGAAAAAGATGAATGTAAAAGATGATGATGATAACGAGAAAATAAAAAACGGATTATTGTTTAAGTTGATTTATCTCAATAATCAAATAATTGGGGTAACGGGATAAGCGACCGACGACGCGTGTGCAGTACACTTGTATACGCGGTTTTCCTTATCCCGGTATCCTTCTTATTCGACACAAATCGATAAATATTTTAATATTTTGATATTAGTAGTATTATCGATATTATGATGCAATGAATAAAATAACAAAAAACGAAAAAAAAAAACGAAAAAGGAAGATGAAGATGACGTGAGAAAGGGAGAAAGGAGAGAGAGGGTTTTGACACCCTCAACCTACATGTTCTTGTCTCGGTGCGGACTCGTAACCGTGGCTTCAACACAAGAGTCTTCGAGGTTTTATGTAGATTAAGTTATGGTGGCTCGGGATTGATTTCCTAAAACTAGGTTTAGGGTTTTTGCTAGTGTAGGATTACTAGGTCTTGATTAGGGTTTGAAGGGACGTAGTGTGTGTATGGTTGCTCTAAGGTTTGCTAGGGTTGTAAAAGGATGCGTAAAAAGTGTTGAAGATGTGTGCATGGGGGTTGCTTATATAGACAAGGCTAGGGCACCCGATTTAGGGTTACTTGACCGAGTAGGTGGCTAACTCGGTCGAGTGGCCCGTGAAGTCAGCCGTCGGGCTCGAAATAGGCCCACTCGATCGAGTGGGTGGGTCACTCGATCGAGTGGCCCAGCTGGGTCGCGCAGGTCAGTCTTTTGGACCTTGACTTTGAATGCTTGATGAGTTTTGTGTTTGACTTGGACTTTTGATGATGTGAGGGGCTATTTTGTGTGTCTCGGAAACGACTTTGACCGGGGTTGACCCAATCGCTAAAAGTCGCTTTTAATTCCGGTGTCGGTTTTGGCCCAAATTAGTCTTGTTTGACTCGGAATGATCCACTGGGCCTGGATTTGAGGTTGTTTTTGTGAGATTTGTACTCTGTAAGTGTGTTAGCCAGCGATTAATGGATTTGAGCCCGTATCCGAGCGCGTAGAAACACGTTAGCGTCCGATCATCATCGGGTATTTTTTGGAAACTGCCATAGACACCTGGCAGTCAAAATGCGGGTGTCTACAAAACCCTTTTCAAAATCATGCATATTATCGTCTTCATCTTTATTATTCAATCGTTACTAACTTGTTTGCTCGTGTTTGTAGCGATTTATTTTCATCTTTTGTTTTATTAGACTAAAACGAACTTCACATGCTAAAATAACTTTGACGTTATTAGTTTAAGATGCATGAAACGACTTAGCAACCCATTTAATTTTTCTCACATGTTTAGGGAAAATAATGTTTGCATATCATTCAACCGTCGAACTAACACGTGTACACCAAAAACGAATGATATCTTAGTAAAGGCCGCTAAGTGCGGGCGGGGTTGGGTGTTCTCAGTGAACTTCCCAACACGTACCCTCACCCCTTACTCAGAACCATGGTTTCCGGATGTCCGAATCCATTGGCAACGAGAGTCATTCAATACACGATATCCGATAATGTCGCTATCGGTATCATAATGCAAAGGGACGAACCCAATAAACTCTGACATCGGAAATGGGCCGTATTTTGTACACGGCCCACTACGACATAGAGTGGGTTCGAACGGGCCCGAACTCCCACAAAGTTCGGTGCCGACTCCTACTTCGATTTAAATTTCAATTTGACCATCTCATATGGAGATTCATTCGCCTCCCCAAACCCGCGTCTGGCCGCGTCGGGGTGGACCTATGTCATGTCCACACTTAAGCCCGGACGAAAGGGTTCTGATTCCCCCCCCCCATGACCCTGCCAGGGGCGAGAATGCCCTGAGGACTGGCAGGCGGGGGGCTTATTTGGCCCAGCCAGCACGCGGCATGATCCTGAGGAGTAGGGAGGAGTCTGCCTGGAGCTTGGGGTAGCTGAGGCCACCACCTGGAGGCTTCTCAGCAGGGTTTTGCCTTGATGGCCTACCAAGCAGGCCCTTCTTTATTTTCGGGTCGGGCTTCCCCAGGGCCCGAATGGCGGGCGGCCCGTGGCAGGCTACCGACCCCCATCAATAATTATCTCTGAATTTGGGGGGAGGGCACGTGCCTACCTAGGCCTACCCCAAATCCGCCCCTACCCGCAGGACACTTTTTTTATAGTTAGGCTCGTCCATGTCCGGCCCAAGCCCGCTTTTGATCAGCTCTACTCCATTGTATGAGTCGCTTCAATCACTACACTTCAATATCTTATCGATTCAATCATCAATATTGTAGACACCCGCATTTTGCCTGCTAGTGTCTATAGCAGTTTCCGACAAAACACCCGATGATGATCAGACGTAAACGTGACTTAATACGCTCGAATACGGACTCGGAATCAATAGTATCCGACGTGGGCATTTAGCGGAGTGCAAATCTCTCAAAACCAACTTCAAATCCAGGCCCACTGGGTCGTTTCCAATAAAATAAGACTAATTTGAATCAAAATCGTCACAGGAAATAAAACCGTCTTTTAGCGACTGGGTCAAAACCCGGTCAAAGTCGAATACGATGCAAAAACCAGCTGCGTGCTTCTAGAAACAAGCGCCAAACCCACATTTTCAAATTCAAAAGGGTCAAACTATTTCCCTATTCTTACTCCACCCGTCTAGCCACTCGATCGAGTGCCATAGCCTCACTCGATCGAGTGTGGCTATTGAAACCTAATTAGACGCCTTTATTGGGCCACTCGATCGAGTGACCCTAGGTCGGGGGACATTTTCTATAAATACCCCCCATGTTCTTCACATTTTCACAACTTTACAACCCTAAAACTTTACATACATCCCATACATTTCAAGTCATTTGCAACCCTACACACTAGCACAACCTCGACATTTTCCCTACACATACACATTCAAAATCCCGAGATCAAAACTCGTCAAAGACCCGAGAGCATCCTCTCACCAACCCTACGCACCTTAACTCACCTTACATTTCTGGACACTCCCGCGCACACACCGCTACTTTACGAGTCCGTTTCCGAGATATTTAAGCATGTAGGTTGAGGGTGTAATTTAAATCCCGATATCTCTTTCTCCCTTCTCTTTTTCGATTTTATATATATGTATATGCTATATACTATCTATTATTAACTACTAACTCTAACATTTTTATTTTGTTATTACTAACTTTTATTTTCATACGCTAACACTAACATTTTATTATTGTTTCGTTTTTTTATTTTTCTTTTTTATTGTCATTAACATTAATACCGCGTATATATATGTATATCTAATAAGAAAACGTTTCGGAGTCAAACACGTTTAATTACGATTTCTTTTCCAACTCCGTTTAATCCCTTTACAAGTCGTAATAGATGTGACACCCTTTCGAGGAGCGCCGCCCTAAACACTTAAGGGTATAACGCGATCGCGGTAACACGTAGTTAGACGTGTCCGATACCATTTTTGGGATTAGAATGAAACCCGTTGATGCCGAATTAATTGTCACACAATCCAAAAGGATCGATTACGATATTATGACGCGGAGGGAACCGATATTCATTCTAGTCCGATCAAGTTCGATTTTGCAAAATTTCGCTTTAACTACTAGATAATGGTTCTATAACTGAATGTCGAGTAGGACGAGCCATCGAAATTTACACTAATATAAATCGGACAATATTTATATTTAGTGTAATTATATGTCGATTAAAAAACATTAAAATTCGAAATGACCTCCTTTACGAAACGAGCACACCACTCGCACAGAGGGCACTTGATCGAGTGCATTAGCCTACTCGATCGAGTGACCCCTTCAAAAACAGGCCAGGCAAGGGGTCCTCACGAGGGGCACTCGATCGAGTCTCCCCCATGACTCGGTCGAGTGACCTCTATCATGCCTAAACCGTGAGCCTTCTAAATACCGGAAGCCTAATCAAATTCTTTTTACGACTTTTAGTCGTCACGTGTCAAGACTATCATGTGCTTATCTTTCAAAACCAGACATTCCATTATCTATTCTAATCCTATCTATATTATCGTTACACTTTCGATCGCTCCGATTATTATTTTATCGCTCGTTGTATTGTAAGTTCCGGGTTGTATTCCGCCCGTGTAATTTGTAATTTATTTACGAGTTTTATATTTTCGATGTTTGCCATTTATTGCCTTAAATGAACATCGCATGGTAAATCACTTCGATGTGAACTAAATGCATTAAATGACGTAGCAACCAATTCAATACTCATACATCGTAAAATGTCGTTTGCATAACATTTCATCGTCAAACTAATGCACGTACATGAAAACGGACGATATCTAAGTAGAGGCCGCTAAGAGCGGGCGGGGTTGAGTGTCTTTTGTGGCTTCCCAACACGTACCCTCACCCCTTACTCAGAACCATAGTTTCCGGATGTCCGAAACCGTTGGCCCACGAGAGTCATTTGATGCACGATTCCCGATAACTCGGCGTCGGTATCGTAATGCAAAGGGACGAACCCCTAAACTCTAGCATTAAAAGTGGACAGTGCTTTGTGCACGATACACCTAAATGTAGAGTGGGTTCGAACGGGTCCGGATTCCCATAAAATTCGGTGGCGACTTCTATTTTGATTTAAATTTCAACCCGAGATCAATCGTACCATGAAATTCATTCGCCTACCCAAACCCGCGCGTGGCCGCGTCGGGGTGGACTTATGTCATGTCCACAAATATATATAATTAAAGGATTTTTTTTCGAGGGAATCCAAATTTTATGAAACACTAAGAATTTAAACATTATCCATATTAAAAGTGGATATGATAAATAACACTTCTATTTGTTTTAGTATTAGATAGATAATAAATAAAATTTCTTTGAATGTAAGTATTAGAAAAAACAACCCTAACAACCCTAAGACTCAAAAAATTGTTATTATATAAATCTCCCTTTCCACTAATCAAATAACACAACTCATATATTTTCCCGCCTAAAGCTATCCACAACAGAAAAAAAAAATTAGACCAAACGAGCTAGGTGTGAATCGAACCCTTTACCTCATGTATGAGGCCCTTCTCCTCTCCAACTACACTCTAACATCTTAGTGATTTAAATATCACTACATCACATATAAAGCTATACACCACATAAAGTATGTAATTAAGAAAATCTGATTGATTACATTGATTACGAAAATCACATGTTTTAAATGGAATATATAACATACAATATTTAATATGGAATGTATTATCAAATTTTTTAAAAAAAGTATAAACATATTGTATTCCGTTTTAACCAAATAGTTGCATTATTTTTGTTAATAGGAGATTGCACTATCCCGTACAATATTTTACATCCCCTTTCCACTAACCAAATAACAATTCTAAAAAAAATTCCCGCCTACTATTATATGGGCCTATTTTTGGGCTTATATAATTTGGTTGGGCTTATAATTTAGTTGGTCTTATATCGAAATTACCCATGCATATTAATGGTAATCATATGCTATAGGTTTAAAAGATATTACTTACCATAAAATCCTCATCCCCCTTTCCACTAACCAAATAACTCAACTCATATATTTTCCCACCTAAAGCTATCCACAACAAAAATAAAAAAATATAGACCAAATAAGCTAGATGCGAATCGAACCCTTAACCTCATGTGCATCACCCTTCTCTTCTCCAACTACACTCTAACATCTTACTGATTTAAATATCACTACATCACACATAAAGCTATACACCACAGAAAGTATGTAATTAAGGAAATTTGATTGATTAGATTGATTACGAAAATCACATGTTTTAAATTGAAGATATCACATACAATATTTAATATTGAATGTATGATCAATTTTTTTTTAAAAAAGTATAAACATATTGTATTCCGTTTTAACCAAATAGTTGCATTATTTTTGTTAATAGAAGATTGCACTATCCCGTACAATATTTTACATAGAATATAAAATAGTTATGATTATTATTGTATATCTTTCTGATCATATTCGAAAATCATATTCTTAACATCGATATAAAATTTAGTAACTATATAAAAATAGAATATATATTCCGATTGCTCTTACAAATCCTGATACATGGTAAAAACTCACCGAAAATTCTCTATATATTACTCTAAGACAATAACAGTTACTAACATTTTCCTCAAAAATACACTAATTTAAATTTAGAAGTAAAAGAACATTTCACTAATAAATTCGCAAACTATTCATTTTCTTTAATGTTTAAGAAATTGACAAAAAAACTTCTTTTTATGAAAATAATTAGATAAATTGTAAGATATGATGTCATTAACCTTGAGAAAAAAATTAGTTATCTGAAAAATTTATTTTTGAAATGAGCTATTTACTTTAATTTTTACAAAGATGTACTCTCCCTGTCCCAATGAATTCTTTGTCTATTTCATATTGGGGTGTCTCAATGAATTCTTTGCCTTTCTATTTTAAAATTTTTTTATACATATATATATATATATATATATATATATATATATATATATATATATATATATATATAGTATGTAATTTGACTTCCTCATGAATATTTGGCTTCACATGTCACTCCATCATTGGATCTTTTCCTCTTTGTGTCAAAAGCAAAGGCAAACAATTCATCGGGACGGAAGGAGTATATACTCACTCGATACCACTAAGATCTTCTCATTTATTCAAATGTGAGGATTATAACTATCATATAGAATGATTATTTTGGTAGGAGAGACTACAAAATACGGAATATACTATTAAAATCCATATAAAAAAAGTTTCACAAATTACATAATATAAGTCTTACACCTGAGACGGTCCATTTTTACTATTTTTTTAATTTTCTAATGAAAACTGAATAGCTTTTTTATACAAAGAGAACGTATCACGGCGTGCTAACCATTAAAAAAAGTACATTATTATACAATTTTTGATAAATATTTATGTATTTTATGGTATGTTAAAGAGAAAAGTGGGTATCTCGAGATGTGAGATGATATAAACCGAGTATATAAAAAATACTCTCTCTGTTTCAATGAAAGCTTCCACCTAAAAAATGACACATTTTTTAGGCGGAAGATAATAAAATATTCAAAAGTAGAGAGTGTGCAAAGTAGGTGGGTCACCTAGGTAAGAGCGAAGAGTTATACCGAAAAAAAAGTGAAGAAATTTACGAAAAAGAAAAAGTGAAAGCTTTCAATGAAACGAAGGGAGTATAAACAATATTTTCATTAATTACACGTTATTTACTACTCCCTCCGTTTCTATGATTTCTTCCACCTTAAAAGTGACACATTTCTTAAGAAAAATAATAAAATAAGTAAAAGTAGAGAGGGAGTAACCTAAGTGGGCCACCTAGGTAAGAGAGAAGTGTGATAGAAAAAAGGAAAGTGGAAGAAATCAAAGAAATGGTTGAAAAAAAAATGTGGAAGATATCAAAGAAACAGAGGGAGTACTTCGTGCATTTCAAGACATTACTCAAATATTTTGATTAGCTTTGCGATTTAAAAAATATTTTTCTATTTCTAAATTATACTGTCGATAAATAGTAAAAATAAAATAATATATTTTTTTATTTTAAATCTTAAATGAAATATTCTACGGGGTATAAGATAAATATAATATAAATACCGTGCATTGCACGGGGTCTATACTAGTTTCCACTAACCAAATAAGGGCAATAGCAATGGGGGGTTATAAGAAGTTCCATATACAATAAAGAACTTCTTACCCATTGTTGTAAGCATAAGGAACTCCTTAGTAAAGAGTTTGTTTCTTATATTCAAAACTAGTTTCATAAATAAAGGAGAAGAGGAGATTGGGTGATGTACTGTTGTTCCTTTTTTTTACTCTCTCTCCATATTTTCTTTCTCTTCCTTTTCAAACTCTCTTTTTGTTTTGTTTTTTTTTCCTTTGTTTTTTTATTCAATTGTTTCTTCTTGAATGTCCAATTTTCAAGCATTATTTTATACTTTTAGTAAGAAAAATTATAATAAAATAAATATTAGTATAAATTATTTATTAAATAAATGTTCCTTAACTTCTGTTTGCTTATTTATGTACATCTTTGATAAATTTTTTTTAATAACACGCACAATTTATTACTTCCAGTAATTATGTAATCCGTATTCTATTCAAGTAACCAAAATTTATGAAAATGTTATTGAGTTAATTTACACAACTATAAATATTTAATTAATGTTCATATATTTAAAATTAGATTTGTTGGTAATTAGATAAAATAATAATCAAAAATCAATTGGTCCCACTAAAAAGAATAAAAGATAGTATGAAACTCTAATCATTGAGATCAAAATGTAGAAGTTCCATATATAAGAAAATATGTTGATGTGGCAATAAAAAAACATGGTATGGAACTCCTACCATTGCTTTTGCCCTAACAATTCTCCAATATTTTCCCGCCTAATGTCATATGGGCCTACCAAATGGGTCTACTTTTGGGTTATTTAATATGCATTGGTTGGGCTTATATCTAAATTACCCGTGCATATTAATTGTGATCATATGCTATATGTTTAAAAGATGCTACCATAAAATAGTATAATTAACCGAGTAGAAACATTTTTGTTATTTGAGTCTATACTAGAAGATATTATTATAATTATTTCTATATATTGTTATGATGTGTCATACTATTATGATATGCACAATCTTATTCCATATATCATATTATAGACACCCACATTTGACCGCTAGGTGTCTATAGCAGTTTCCGACAAACACCCGATGATGATCGGACGCAAACGTGCTTTAAATACTCAGAAACGGGCTCAAAATCATTGGCATTTGGCTTGGGCTCATTATAGAGTACATATCTCACAAAACGAACCTCAAAATCAGGCCCAGTGGGTCGTTTCGAGTCAAATAAGACTAATTTGGGTCGATTCCGATACCGGAGGTAAAACCGTCTTTTAGCGACCGAGCCAAAACCCGGTCAAATATTTTCCCGAGACACGTGAGTCAGCCGTGACACCTCACACGGCTGATTCATACTCCAATCCTACGAAAAATCAGCTACACAAAATATTAAACAAATCCGTTTAAGGATGGAATTCGATCTCAAGTAGGAATCCTATCCGAAAACCGATTCAGACACCCGACCGAGTGCAAATACTCGGCCGAGCAGCATATTCCAGCCGTGTTCCCTTTCTTCCTTGACAAGAAAGCGGAATTCTCATGCCTTACAGCTTCCTATATTTCCTATCTCTAGCGGTAGTTCAAACTCTCCTAGCCAAGGTCGGGAATTCCCTATAAATAGCCCCTTGCACACACACTTTTACACAATCAATTAGCATCTACAATCTACATTCATTATCAATCATCAATCATCTACAACATCAATTATTCCCATACACACACATAAAATTTAGCATCGAGAAACCGATATTACAAACCCGAAGGAAACCGGCCCGATACCCGACACCCTTCACACGTCACGCTCAAACCGAGCCACCACCAACTCACCGACATCCACTCGACGCTCTTGTGCCCAAGCCACGTCCCGACGAGTCCCGATCCGAGTAAACAGAAGCATGTAGGTTGAGGGTGTAACAAAACCCGACTTCTCCTTTTTCTTCTCTTCTCCTCCTTCGCGTCGGTCCTTTTTCATACGGGTCGTGTCATTTTTTTTATTCATCGAGTCTTTTATTATTTTCTAATATCGATAATATCAAAAACTATTTTCATATAACAACATTCTTAAAATATGATATCGATTTCCTATAATCGAATATTGTATTAAAAAGAATTATATTAAGATCTCGACGATATTAAAAATCGTTACATCTTTTTTTCATTCAAAACTTCTTTTACAAAACCTTTTTTTTTAGTTCGTTCCGAATATTCGATGTCGATTCCATAATCGAATATCGGGTACGACGAATATCGAAAACATAAATCGAATACAAATTAATTCATATTTTGTACGCGGTTTATCAAAATTAGCAATTTCGAACAAAAAAATAAAAACCGGACAGACCCGCACGCGAGTCGCGCCATGCCCAGGCGACTCGCGCACGGGCCTGAAATCCGAGACGTTTTTTTAGCTTTTTCGTTCGTTTTATTTTATTCTTTTACGAAACAATTTTAAAACTTATATCTTTTCTAAAACTATTCGAAATATTTGATATTAATTTCGTAGTTAACTATCAAATATAACGAATATCGAAAATATTGAATCGAGTACGAATTACGCAATATTCATACGCGATTTAATAAAAACATAGAGTTTTCGAAAACCGTCTTCAAAAACAGACCGACACGCGACTCGCCGGCAGCCCGGGCGAGCCGCGCGGCCGGCTACCACGGCGCATCTTTCTCGTTTTTTTTTTATTATTTTTCGAACTTCGTTTTTTATACAAAACAGCGTTTTAGCGATATTTTTCAGATTTCGATTAATATTTACTTTCTCGATCTCGTATATTTATTTTATTTGCTATATTATTTTTTACAAATCGATACTAACTCGTTTGTTCATCTTTTGTAGCAAATTCATCTTTTTCATTGTTTGTTTTATTATACTAAAACGAATCTCACATGCTAAATTCAACTTTGACGTTAATTTTAGTTGCATTAAACCGACTTAGCAACCCATTCAATTCCTCGCATGTTTAGGAAAACAATGTTTGCATATCATTCATCGTATTACCAACGCGCGTATTAAAACATCATTCGATATCCTAGTAGAGGCCGCTAATGTGCGGGCGGGGTTGGGTGTTCTTAGTGAACTTCCCAACACGTACCCTCACCCCTTACTCAGAACCGTGGTTTCCGGATATCCGAACCCATTGGCAACGAGAGTCATTCAATATCCGATTAACCGCTCAAGTCGGCATCGGTATCGATATGCAAAGGGACGAGCCCAATAAACTCTGACATCGAAAATGGGCCGTATTTTGTATACGGCCCACTACGACATAGAGTGGGCTCGAACGGTTCCGAATAACCATAAAATTCGGTGGCGACTCCGACTTCGATTTAAATTTCCATTTGACCATCTCATGGAGATTCATTCGCCTCCCCAAACCCGCGCGTGGCCGCGTCGGGGTGGACCTATGTCATGTCCACACATATACAATCTTATCTTATTCTATGTATTATACTAATTAATCGATAAGAAAATAATCCGTTTCTAACGGGATTAAATTATTAATTAACCAAAATGTAACCAAATTATCCACTGCTAATCAATCATCAAATTAGAATATTTTTGTTTAAAACTTCACTATATGAACCACAAGATTGATTTTCCTATTATAAATAATCATCAAGATTTCACCTTAAAATAAGACGATATCAAGTCATATTTGATTGAGATTAAAATATAAGATTGTAATTAGGGGACTGTAATTAGGGTCTATATTAGGGATATATACGAGATTGTAGCATATACCCCTAATATACTACGCAAGAGATTAACACTCACCGATAATTTTTCGGTCTATTTTTTTTTTTTAAATTCATTGATTCTCATTCAATAAAATTCCAAAAAGATGCATACAAACAATTTTCCCACCTATTCATATTGGGCCTTCGCTACTTTGGTTATGTACTGCTGAAATTTAATTAACTTGATATGGTCAAAGTGTGGACATGACATAGGTCCACCCCGACGCGGCCACGCGCGGGTTTGGGGAGGCGAATGAATCTGATCAAATTGAAATTTAAATCGAAGTAGGAGTCGCCACCGAATTTTATGGTTATTCGGAACCGTTCGAGCCCACTCTATGTCGTAGTGGGTCGTATACAAAATACGGTCAGAGTTTATTGGGCTCGTCCCTTTGCAGTTCGATACCGATGCCGACTTGATCGGTTAATCGTATATTGAATGACTCTCGTTGCCAATGGATTCGGACATCCGGAAACCACGGTTCTGAGTAAGGGGTGAGGGTACGTGTTGGGAAGTTCACTAAGAACACCCAACCCCGCCCGCACATTAGCGGCCTCTACTAGGATATCGAATGATGTTTTAATACGCGCGTTAGTAATACGATGAATGATATGCAAACATTGTTTTCCTAAGCATGCGAGGAATTGAATGGGTTGCTAAGTCGGTTTAATGCATGAAAGATTTAACGTCAAAGTTGAATTTAGCATGTGAGGTTCGTTTTAGTATAATAAAACAAAAGATGAAATAAAGATGAATTTGCTACAAGATAAACAAACGAGTTAGTATTGATTTGTAAAAAAAATAATATAGCAAATAAAATAAATATATGAGATCGAGAAAATAAATATTAATCGAAATCTGAAAAGCATTGCTAAAAACGCTGTTTTGTATAAAAAACGAAGTTCGAAAAAATAATAAAAAAAAAAAGAAGGCGCGTCGTGGCAGCCGGCCGCGCGGCTCGCCCGGGATGCCGGCGAGTCGCGTGTCGGGCTGATTTCGAAAGCGGTTTTTTGAAAATTCGATGCTTTTATTAAACCGCGTACGAATATTGCATAATTCGTACTCGACTTAATATTTTCGATATTCGTTATATTCGATAATTGACTACGAAATCAATATCAAATACTTCGAATAGTTCTAGAAAAGATATAAATTTTGAAATCGTTTCGTAGAATAATAAAATAAAACGAACGAAAAAGCTAAAAAAAGACTCGGGTTTCAGGCCCGTGCGCGAGTCGCCTGGGAGTGGCGCGACTCGCGTGCGGGTCTGTCCAATTTTATTTTTTGTTCGAAATTGCTAATTTTGATAAATCGCGTACAAAATATGAATTAATTTATACTCGATTTTATGTTTTCGATATTCGTCGTACCCGATATTCGATTATGAAATCGATATTGAGTATTCGGAATGAATAAAAAAAGTTTTGTAGAAAGAAGTTTGTACGAAAAAAGATTTAACGATTTTTAACATCGTCGAGATTTTAATATAATTCTTTTTGATACAATATTCGATTATAGAGAATCGATATCATATTTTTAAGAATGTTCGATATATGAAAGTAGTTTTTAATAATATCGATATTAGAAAATAAAAAAAAGCGACGACCGACCCTTAAAAAAATAAGACGGACGAGGAGGAGAAGAGAAGAAAAGGAGAAATTGGGTTTGGTACACCCTCAACCTACATGCTTCTGTTTACTCGGATCGGGGCTCTTCGGGACGTGGCTTGGGCACAAGAGCGTCGAGTGGATGTCGGTGAGTTGCGGTGGCTCGGTTTGGACGTGAAGGGTGTCGGGTATCGGGCCGGTTCCTTCGGGTGTACTATCGGTGTATTTGTGTGGTATGATATCGAACGTTTTAGTGTATTGTATGAATGCTTGATGTATCGTGAATATGAATAATTATGAATGATAATTGATGTATGTGTGTATGAATGTTGATCGATGATCTGTGTGTCCTTTTGTATTGTGTGTGCAAGGGGCTATTTATAGGGAATTCCCGACCTTGGCTAGGAGAGTTTGAACTACCGTTTAGGATAGGAAACGTAGGAATTTGAGAGGAATGAGAATTCCTCTTTCTTGTGAAGGAAGAAAGGGAACCGTCTGGTTGGTAGGCTACTCGGCCGAGTATTTGCACTCGGTCGGGTGTTTGATTCGGTTTTCGGATAGAATTCCTGCTTGAGATCGAATTCTATCCTTAAGCGGATTTGTTTAATATTTTGTGAAGCTGATTTTTCGTAGGATTGGAGTATGAATCAGCCGTGTGAGGTGTCACGGCTGACTCACGTGCCTCGGGAATATCTTTGACCGGGTTTTGACTCGGTCGTTAAAAGACGGTTTTACCCCTGGTGTCGGAATCGACCCAAATTAGTCTTATTTGACTCGAAACGACCCACTGGGCCTGATTTTGAGGTTGATTTTGTGATATATGTACTCTATAATGAGCCCAAGCCAAATGCCAATGATTTTGAGCCCGTTTCTGAGTATGTTAAAGCATGTTTGCGTTCAATCATCATCGGGTGTTTGTCGGAAACTGCTATAGACACCTGGCAGTCAAATGTGGGTGTCTACAGAGCCCCCACTCTGACTGAGGCTTGGACAAGGCGAAAGTCAGAGTAGCCACCAGGTCAATCAAAGATTAAAACCTGGCAGCTTCCGGTCGGGTTGTTAAGGTCCGTTAGACCTGCGTGGAGGGCCCGCCGGCCGGAGACTAGAAATGTACCTGAGTTGACGATGATAACTCCATGGGGAATCGGACTTGTCGTATAAGTCTTGGGTGCGCCTATATGTGGGCCCATCTCGTGCTATTCTTGGGAAAATGCCGCCTCGGGCTTTCCGCTGGGGAGATTTAGTGGGTTGCATGTCCCTGCTTGAGTCGTACCTATATAAGTCACATAAAATTTGCATGCAACACGTAGGTAGTAAAATGACTCGCGCTGGGGAAAATGAGTTTTGAATTTTTTTTTTTTGAAATTTTTGAAATTGAATTCCCAAAAGCACTCACGGGCTAGGTTTTCAAAATGGAGAAGGGGTAGAAAAGAAATTTGTAGTTTAAATAGACCGAAATTTGACCTTGTCGAAAAGGATTTTCTCAAATGGCTAAGTTTTGCAGATTTTAAAATGAGAATTTGAAGAGAGAGACATACCGACAGACTCGACTCTGCACGTGACCGGACGAGTTGATAGACACGACTGGACTCTCGAGGGGTTGGACCGTGACTCGGTAGGGGGGTGGGCTACCTAACATGACTCTTAAGTTGCGCTATTTTGTAGCCTAGGCGAGTGGCAACATTGTCGAATCCTCGGAATGGGATAGATATGCTATACGGGGTTGCAGTAGTCTGTAATGAGACTGTTGTAGTCTATTGCTCTCCTGGATCTTTGATTTTAGGGTACATTTCTAAAGTGGGTATTGCCTCGAGTCCTGACAGATTCTTGTCTTCGACTGAGCCGAGTACTAGGACACACTACAGAAAGGAGGCTAGATTTTTTTGAATTTATATGGATTTTGTGAGTGGATGGAGGCTTTCTGCCTAAGAGAAACCCCCAGGACGACAAAGCTAGCTGTTAAGAACATGATGGTGTCGTGACCGGAATGATGGCGCTTTTTGAATGTGTGTCAATGTGGGTGGTTGTGCCTCTGTTGAAAGGCTGCCTACGTATTCACGTGTAGTGAAATCAAACCATGCCGTAGTTCAGTGGATTGGAAGATTATAGTGCCTAGTCTAATAGGACTTTGTGTGTAACTAGTCATAACAATGGTGCAGGCTAGGTGCATTCCCAATGATGTCTTGATCAAAGGGCTAGAATGGTTAGGATATTTATCCTGTGACTGTGAGCGTTCTCCGGGATAGCCCCCAGAGGTGGTGTGCACTATTTGGGCATGTTCTATGCCGACTGCAAGTTAAATTCCCGTGTTTGGGGTTGGTAACTGGTTTGAATGAGAAGAATTGGGATGGGATTTTAACGAGTTTTGCTCTCGGGGATTTTAACGAGTTTTGCTCTCGGGGATTTTAACGAGTTTTGCTCTCGGGGATTTGATGAGTTTTGTTCTCGGGATTGTGTATGATTAGGTAAGGGATTTGACGAGTTTTGCTCTCGGGTCTTTGACGAGTTTTGATCTCGGGTCTGCATATGGTGATTGTGAATTTTGTTATATAAAGGGGAAGCCGAGTAAAATGGCTCGAACTTTGATCGGGATATTTTTGATGATGCGGGATCTGGTTTCCATGTCTGGCCCTAATGGTTAGGGGTATCCTATGGAGCTTGAATCTTCAAAATTCCGGGCTGTCTTTAGCCTGGGTCTCAGAAAGGTCTTGAAGGTTGTAATGTGGGAAGACTAAATGTGGTGTTAGTTGACCAGCTTGATTGTTTCTCCCTATTGGATGGTACGGGTATTGATAATTTTGAATTTGACCATTTTCACTACGGTCATGGGTTCTTGAATATTTTTTGGTTAACCTCTTAGCCCTGGTCATGGGATTTTTGAATGTTGGTTGACCTCTTAGCCCCGGTCATGGGTTTTTGATTTGGATTGACTGCTTAACCTCGGTCATGGGTGCCTCTCTTTTTTTGATAACGGCATGTTTTTTGTTTTGGCCTTTTGCTTCTTTCCTGGACTTTTGATTTCTTTTCGTCCAGTTTTTTATTTCTTGGACTTTTGATTTTTTCGTCCAGTTTTTTTTTTTTTTTTTGTCAAACTAACACCTGAGGTAGGGATTGGTTGATTTTGTTGGATGGATGTTTATTGTGGGAAATGGGCTTGCCTCTCGTCTTGAACCCAAACTAGGAGACTACCTAGATTTGTCATAGGATTCGATACCGCTCCTGCTACGGGTAGTTATGTGTCTTTTCTATACCAGACATGGAATAGGTAAAAGGAAAACATGGGCTCGGTTTCCTGCAGTCGTTATAGATGTGCCTATAGTCACGTGCAAGTGCTCACAGTGTATGACGGTGTTCATCATGTTCTCGGAAACACATAAGGAAAGTATATATGAGAAATAGAAAAGCTGATTTTATTGAATTTTGAAAAAGAGGACAGAATGCAAAAGACTCTGACTCTGACTTTGGAAAGTGAAGGAAATAGAACATCCTAGACTCGGACTCAGACTCGGGCTTAAACCAAATCTAGACTCTCGGATAATGTTGTCATTTGTCGTCGGCTTCTGAGGACTCGAGTTGATGTCCAATATAGCCTTCAGTAGAAGCTTCACCCAGATCTTCATTGTGTCGAAGATCGTCTTCAATCCTAGTGCCCATTTCGGTAAGCACTGCAAAGTTGGAAATGCCGGCATACCTAAGATGGATGCGGTAGGAAGGTAGGAGGTTGTTGATGAACGCCTCCACTAGTGTCTTCTCGTTGGGCTTCTCTACCAACTTCACACTCTCGGCCCTCCACCTTTGAAGGTACTTGGTGAAACCTTCCTTGGGCTCTTGGGCCATGATTTCTAAAGTACGCATCGTGGTCTGGATCTCGGTATTATCGGCATAATTCCGAGCGAATTCCGTCGCCACGTCATCCCAACTCTTGTACTTCTTGGGGTCAAGCCTGTAGTACCAGGCTTTCGGGTGCTTCTCGAGGGAGGAAGCAAATAGGTGCTTGAACATGGTTGACTTCACTCCTTTGATGGCCATGAATTCTTTGAAAGCTCGTATATGTAATACCGGGTCTTCAGTCCCGTCGAACATTGGTAGGCCCGTCAGGTTGAGGTTAGCGGGCAGCTCGTCGGTCAAAGGTGAATAGGAACGAGCATTTTCTGTATGGATTGAATTGTTGGTCGACAGGTGGACCTGTTCTTCCAGCTTGCGGACTGCGTTGACCAGTTCAGCTATGGGCCCAGTGGTTTCATTCCCGACCTTAGGAGTCCTTTGTTCCAAGGCACTCAAACGGGTGGCAATGGCGGTTTGATCTCCCCTTATTTGGTTCAGTTGATCTTGGATCTTGGCCAACGAGGAGGTCAGTTGATCAATGGAGTCCTTAGTCATGGTTCGGGTGAAGGGCGGCCTGTCTGTAAGAATACCGCGTAATCAGGAAAGTTGCTTCGGAACTCAAATTCACCAAGGCATAGAAAATAGCGCGGGGGGAGAGACGACTCCAGTTTGGCTCGGGTTAGACTCTCCTAAGACAAATGTGCGGGGTACGATTCTCGGAGTGACTGTGATTAATCGTCCGTCGGAGAATAGCCCCCAAGTGAGGCTAAGGACTCAGATAGGACTCAGATGGTGTGGCATCTAAGTGGTTCGAAAGTGGGGTATGTGAGACACGTGTAAGACATGACCCTTAGAGCAATCGTGATTGACCGCTCTGATGAAGGGTAGTCCCCAAGTGGGATCGAATATTTGGTTAAGACTCGAGTGTCGGACGAGTGACCCTTAGATGTAAGGGTCACGGACCTTTTGTTATAGGGCTATGCCTTGTAAAAGGTTGACTCGGAAAAGATACTTAGACGGGTGACTTGTGAAAGGTGGGCCTCCTTTAGGATCCAGCCGTGTGGGCTGGGCCTTGTTCGAAAGGAGGTTCACGTGAGACATTCCCCAGACTTTTAGACTCGATTGTGTAGATGGGCCGACCCTTGTAGGAGTATGTCCTACGTAGGTGGGCCTTGCCTTAGTATAATAAGGCGGACTGGGATAGGGAGGAAATCCGTGATATAAGACCGACGGAGTTTCGACGGTAGAAGACTCGACGACTTACGACATGACCCGACACTGCTAAATACGGGAAGTCCTAAGAAGAGGAAGGTTTCGAAATATGATTTTTGAAAGTCCGAGTAAAATCGGGGAGAGGAGTCCGACCCTTTTTTTCGAAAAAGAAAACGGAAAGGCGGACCGGGGGGGTTTTGAAAGTTCGAAAATATTTTCGAGTTTTGAAATGGGCATAATACCGGCTAAAAATAGGTTATTTTGAGTAAAATCGTGGATCCTAAATTCGGTATATGTCCCGGGTTTTGAAATTGGATATTTTGAAAAGGATGCTATTTTGAAAAATGACGGTTTTTTGAAAAACGACTTGTAAATCAGGTAGCACGTAGTCATGGAAACAGTATAACGACGCCATGTATGCTCTAATTCTAAGTCTCGGTCAGTCTGAAAGGGTCTATACCAGTGTACACAGCCTATCGAGAATCGGGGCGGACTTCCTAGGTCGAGTTGAGCTTAGAACATGCCGTAAAACCCATACGAATCGGCTAATGGACACCTTCGACATATCCAATTTGGACTACATCGATAGTATAGTGGGACATCGGTCACCAGTACCGGCCCGGGAAAATATGGGGTTATGCATGAACCGTAAAACTAAAACGCGTATTGTACTAGTCAAACGATTTCTATTCGAGTCTCACCCTGAGGATGCTGAAGGTCAGTAACGTATCAGCTAATCCCAAGCGGAGTCGCCAAATTGTGGACATGACATAGGTCCACCCCGACGCGGCCACGCGCGGGTTTGGGGAGGCGAATGAATCTCCATATGAGACGATCAAATTGAAATTTAAATCGAAGTAGGAGTCGCCACCGAATTTTATGGTTATTCGGAACCGTTCGAGCCCACTCTATGTCGTAGTGGGTCGTATACAAAATACGGCCCATTTCCGATGTCAGAGTTTATTGGGCTCGTCCCTTTGCAGTTTGATACCGATGCCGACTTGATCGGTTAATCGTATATTGAATGACTCTCGTTGCCAATGGATTCGGACATCCGGAAACCACGGTTTTGAGTAAGGGGTGAGGGTACGTGTTGGGAAGTTCACTAAGAACACCCAACCCCGCCCGCACATTAGCGGCCTCTACTAGGATATCGAATGATGTTTTAATACGCGCGTTAGTAATACGATGAATGATATGCAAACATTGTTTTCCTAAGCATGCGAGGAATTGAATGGGTTGCTAAGTCGGTTTAATGCATGAAAGATTTAACGTCAAAGTTGAATTTAGCATGTGAGGTTCGTTTTAGTATAATAAAACAAAAGATGAAATAAAGATGAATTTGCTACAAGATAAACAAACGAGTTAGTATTGATTTGTAAAAAAAATAATATAGCAAATAAAATAAATATATGAGAACGAGAAAATAAATATTAATCGAAATCTGAAAAGCATTGCTAAAAACGCTGTTTTGTATAAAAAACGAAGTTCGAAAAAAAAAAAAAAAAAAAAGAAGGCGCGTCGTGGCAGCCGGCCGCGCGGCTCGCCCGGGATGCCGGCGAGTCGCGTGTCGGGCTGATGTCGAAAGCGGTTTTTTGAAAATTCGATGCTTTTATTAAACCGCGTACGAATATTGCATAATTCGTACTCGACTTAATATTTTCGATATTCGTTATATTCGATAATTGACTACGAAATCAATATCAAATACTTCGAATAGTTCTAGAAAAGATATAAATTTTGAAATCGTTTCGTAGAATAATAAAATAAAACGAACGAAAAAGCTAAAAAAAGACTTGGGTTTCAGGCCCGTGCGCGAGTCGCCTGGGAGTGGCGCGACTCGCGTGCGGGTCTGTCCAATTTTATTTTTTGTTCGAAATTGCTAATTTTGATAAATCGCGTACAAAATATGAATTAATTTATACTCGATTTTATGTTTTCGATATTCGTCGTACCCGATATTCGATTATGAAATCGATATCGAGTATTCGGAATGAATAAAAAAAGTTTTGTAGAAAGAAGTTTGTACGAAAAAAGATTTAACGATTTTTAACATCGTCGAGATTTTAATATAATTCTTTTTGATACAATATTCGATTATAGAGAATCGATATCATATTTTTAAGAATGTTCGATATATGAAAGTAGTTTTTAATAATATCGATATTAGAAAATAAAAAAAAGCGACGACCGACCCTTAAAAAAATAAGACGGACGAGGAGGAGAAGAGAAGAAAAGGAGAAATTGGGTTTGGTACACCCTCAACCTACATGCTTCTGTTTACTCGGATCGGGGCTCTTCGGGACGTGGCTTGGGCACAAGAGCGTCGAGTGGATGTCGGTGAGTTGCGGTGGCTCGGTTTGGACGTGAAGGGTGTCGGGTATCGGGCCGGTTCCTTCGGGTGTACTATCGGTGTATTTGTGTGGTATGATATCGAACGTTTTAGTGTATTGTATGAATGCTTGATGTATCGTGAATATGAATAATTATGAATGATAATTGATGTATGTGTGTATGAATGTTGATCGATGATCTGTGTGTCCTTTTGTATTGTGTGTGCAAGGGGCTATTTATAGGGAATTCCCGACCTTGGCTAGGAGAGTTTGAACTACCGTTTAGGATAGGAAACGTAGGAATTTGAGAGGAATGAGAATTCCTCTTTCTTGTGAAGGAAGAAAGGGAACCGTCTGGTTGGTAGGCTACTCGGCCGAGTATTTGCACTCGGTCGGGTGTTTGATTCGGTTTTCGGATAGAATTCCTGCTTGAGATCGAATTCTATCCTTAAACGGATTTGTTTAATATTTTGTGAAACTGATTTTTCGTAGGATTGGAGTATGAATCAGCCGTGTGAGGTGTCACGGCTGACTCACGTGCCTCGGGAATATCTTTGACCGGGTTTTGACTCGGTCGTTAAAAGACGGTTTTACCCCTGGTGTCGAAATCGACCCAAATTAGTCTTATTTGACTCGAAACGACCCACTGGGCCTGATTTTGAGGTTGATTTTGTGAGATATGTACTCTATAATGAGCCCAAGCCAAATGCCAATGATTTTGAGCCCGTTTCTGAGTATGTTAAAGCATGTTTGCGTCCAATCATCATCGGGTGTTTGTCGGAAACTGCTATAGACACCTGGCAGTCAAATGTGGGTGTCTACAGAGCTCCCACTCTGACTGAGGCTTGGACAAGGCGAAAGTCAGAGTAGCCACCAGGTCAATCAAAGATTAAAACCTGGCAGCTTCCGGTCGGGTCGTTTAAGGTCCGTTAGACCTGCGTGGAGGGCCCGCCGGCCGGAGACTAGAAATGTACCTGAGTTGACGATGATAACTCCATGGGGAATCGGACTTGTCGTATAAGTCTTGGGTGCGCCTATATGTGGGCCCATCTCGTGCTATTCTTGGGAAAATGCCGCCTCGGGCTTTCCGCTGGGGAGATTTAGTGGGTTGCATGTCCCTGCTTGAGTCGTACCTATATAAGTCACATAAAATTTGCATGCAACACGTAGGTAGTAAAATGACTCGCGCTGGGAAAAATGAGTTTTGAATTTTTTTTTTTTTTTGAAATTTTTGAAATTGAAATCCCAAAAGCGCTCACGGGCTAGGTTTTCAAAATGGAGAAGGGGTAGAAAAGAAATTTGTAGTTTAAATAGACCGAAATTTGACCTTGTCGAAAAGGATTTTCTCAAATGGCTAAGTTTTGCAGATTTTAAAATGAGAATTTGAAGAGAGAGACATAACGACAGACTCGACTCTGGACGTGACCGGACGAGTTGATAGACACGACTGGACTCTCGAGGGGTTGGACCGTGACTCGGTAGGGGGTGGGCTACCTAACAAGACTCTTAAGTTGCGCTATTCTGTAGCCTAGGCGAGTGGCAACATGGTCGAATCCTCGGAAAGGGATAGATATGCTATACGGGGTTGCAGTAGTCTGTAATGAGACTGTTGTAGTCTAGTGCTCTCCTGGATCTTTGATTTTAGGGTACATTTCTAAAGTGGGTATTGCCTCGAGTCCTGACAGATTCTTGTCTTCGACTGAGCCGAGTACTAGGACACACTACAGAAAGGAGGCTAGATTTTTTTGAATTTATATGGATTTTGTGAGTGGATGGAGGCTTTCTGCCTAAGAGAAACCCCCAGGACGACAAAGCTAGCTGTTAAGAACATGATGGTGTCGTGACCGGAATGATGGCGCTTTTTGAATGTGTGTCAATGTGGGTGGTTGTGCCTCTGTTGAAAGGCTGCCTACGTATTCACGTGTAGTGAAATCAAACCATGCCGTAGTTCAGTGGATTGGAAGATTATAGTGCCTAGTCTAATAGGACTTTGTGTGTAACTAGTTATAACAATCGTGCAGGCTAGGTGCATTCCCAATGATGTCTTGATCAAAGGGCTAGAATGGTTAGGATATTTATCCTGTGACTGTGAGCGTTCTCCGGGATAGCCCCCAGAGGTGGTGTGCACTATTTGGGCATGTTCTATGCCGACTGCAAGTTAAATTCCCGTGTTTGGGGTTGGTAACTGGTTTGAATGAGAAGAATTGGGATGGGATTTTAACGAGTTTTGCTCTCGGGGATTTTAACGAGTTTTGCTCTCGGGGATTTTAACGAGTTTTGCTCTCGGGGATTTGAGGAGTTTTGTTCTCGGGATTGTGTATGATTAGGTAAGGGATTTGACGAGTTTTGCTCTCGGGTCTTTGATGAGTTTTGATCTTGGGTCTGCATATGGTGATTGTGAATTTTGTTATATAAAGGGGAAGCCGAGTAAAATGGCTCGAACTTTGATCGGGATATTTTTGATGATGCGGGATCTGGTTTCCATGTCTGGCCCTAATGGTTAGGGGTATCCTATGGAGCTTGAATCCGCAAAATTCCGGGCTGTCTTTAGCCTGGGTCTCAGAAAGGTCTTGAAGGTTGTAATGTGGGAAGACTAAATGTGGTGTTAGTTGACCAGCTTGATTGTTTCTCCCTATTGGATGGTACGGGTATTGATAATTTTGAATTTGACCATTTTCACTACGGTCATGGGTTCTTGAATATTTTTTGGTTGACCTCTTAGCCCTGGTCATGGGATTTTTGAATGTTGGTTGACCTCTTAGCCCCGGTCATGGGTTTTTGATTTGGATTGACTGCTTAACCTCGGTCATGGGTGCCTCTCTTTTTTTGATAACGGCCTGTTTTTTGTTTTGGCCTTTTGCTTCTTTCCTGGACTTTTGATTTCTTTTCGTCCAGTTTTTTATTTCTTGGACTTTTGATTTTTTCGTCCAGTTTTTTTTTTTGTCAAACTAACACCTGAGGTAGGGATTGGTTGATTTTGTTGGATGGATGTTTATTGTGGGAAATGGGCTTGCCTCTCGTCTTGAACCCAAACTAGGAGACTACCTAGATTTGTCATAGGATTCGGTACCGCTCCTGCTACGGGTAGTTATGTGTCTTTTCTATACCAGACATGGAATAGGTAAAAGGAAAACATGGGCTCGGTTTCCTGCAGTCGTTATAGATGTGCCTATAGTCACGTGCAAGTGCTCACAGTGTATGACGGTGTTCATCATGTTCTCGGAAACACATAAGGAAAGTATATATGAGAAATAGAAAAGCTGATTTTATTGAATTTTGAAAAAGAGGACAGAATGCAAAAGACTCTAACTCTGACTTTGGAAAGTGAAGGAAATAGAACATCCTAGACTCGGACTCAGACTCGGGCTTAAACCAAATCTAGACTCTCGGATAATGTTGTCATTTGTCGTCGGCTTCTGAGGACTCGAGTTGATGTCCAATATAGCCTTCAGTAGAAGCTTCACCCAGACCTTTATTGTGTCGAAGATCGTCTTCAATCCTAGTGCCCATTTCGGTAAGCACTGCAAAGTTGGAAATGTCGGCATACCTAAGATGGATGCGGTAGGAAGGTAGGAGGTTGTTGATGAATGCCTCCACTAGTGTCTTCTCGTTGGGCTTCTCTACCAACTTCACACTCTCGGCCCTCCACCTTTGAAGGTACTTGGTGAAACCTTCCTTGGGCTCTTGGGCCATGATTTCTAAAGTACGCATCGTGGTCTGGATCTCGGTATTATCGGCATAATTCCGAGCGAATTCCGTCGCCACGTCATCCCAAGTCTTGTACTTCTTGGGGTCAAGCCTGTAGTACCAGGCTTTCGGGTGCTTCTCGAGGGAGGAAGCAAATAGGTGCTTGAACATGGTTGACTTCACTCCTTTGATGGCCATGAATTCTTTGAAAGCTCGGATATGTAATACCGGGTCTTCAGTCCCGTCGAACATTGGTAGGCCCGTCAGGTTGAGGTTAGCGGGCAGCTCGTCGGTCAAAGGTGAATAGGAACGAGCATTTTCTGTATGGATTGAATTGTTGGTCGACAGGTGGACCTGTTCTTCCAGCTTGCGGACTGCGTTGACCAGTTCAGCTATGGGCCCAGTGGTTTCATTCCCGACCTTAGGAGTTCTTTGTTCCAAGGCACTCAAACGGGTGGCAATGGCGGTTTGATCTCCCCTTATTTGGTTCAGTTGATCTTGGATCTTGGCCAACGAGGCGGTCAGTTGATCAATGGAGTCCTTTGTCATGGTTCGGGTGAAGGGCGGCCTGTCTGTAAGAATACCGCGTAATCAGGAAAGTTGCTTCGGAACTCAAATTCACCAAGGCATAGAAAATAGCGCGGGGGGAGAGACGACTCCAGTTTGGCTCGGGTTAGACTCTCCTAAGACAAATGTGCGGGGTACTATTCTCGGAGTGACTGTGATTAATCGTCCGTCGGAGAATAGCCCCCAAGTGAGGCTAAGGACTCAGATAGGACTCAGATGGTGTGGCATCTAAGTGGTTCGAAAGTGGGGTATGTGAGACACGTGTAAGACATGACCCTTAGAGCAATCGTGATTGACCGCTCTGATGAAGGGTAGTCCCCAAGTGGGATCGAATATTTGGTTAAGACTCGAGTGTCGGACGAGTGACCCTTAGATGTAAGGGTCACGGACCTTTTGTTATAGGGCTATGCCTTGTAAAAGGTTGACTCGGAAAAGATACTTAGACGGGTGACTTGTGAAAGGTGGGCCTCCTTTAGGATCCAGCCGTGTGGGCTGGGCCTTGTTCGAAAGGAGGTTCACGTGAGACATTCCCCAGACTTTTAGACTCGATTGTGTAGATGGGCCGACCCTTGTAGGAGTATGTCCTACGTAGGTGGGCCTTGCCTTAGTATAATAAGGCGGACTGGGATAGGGAGGAAATCCGTGATATAAGACCGACGGAGTTTCGACGGTAGAAGACTCGACGACTTACGACATGACCCGACACTGCTAAATACGGGAAGTCCTAAGAAGAGGAAGGTTTCGAAATATGATTTTTGAAAGTCCGAGTAAAATCGGGGAGAGGAGTCCGACCCTTTTTTTCGAAAAAGAAAACGGAAAGGCGGACCGGGGGGGTTTTGAAAGTTCGAAAATATTTTCGAGTTTTGAAATGGGCATAATACCGGCTAAAAATAGGTTATTTTGAGTAAAATCGTGGATCCTAAATTCGGTATATGTCCCGGGTTTTGAAATTGGATATTTTGAAAAGGATGCTATTTTGAAAAATGACGGTTTTTTGAAAAACGACTTGTAAATCAGGTAGCACGTAGTCATGGAAACAGTATAACGACGCCATGTATGCTCTAATTCTAAGTCTCGGTCAGTCTGAAAGGGTCTATACCAGTGTACACAGCCTATCGAGAATCGGGGCGGACTTCCTAAGTCGAGTTGAGCTTAGAACATGCCGTAAAACCCATACGAATCGGCTAATGGACACCTTCGACATATCCAATTTGGACTACATCGATAGTATAGTGGGACGTCGGTCACCAGTACCGGCCCGGGAAAATATGGGGTTATGCATGAACCGTAAAACTAAAACGCGTATTGTACTAGTCAAACGATTTCTATTCGAGTCTCACCCTGAGGATGCTGAAGGTCAGTAACGTATCAGCTAATCCCAAGCGGAGTCGCCAAATTGTGGACATGACATAGGTCCACCCCGACGCGGCCACGCGCGGGTTTGGGGAGGCGAATGAATCTCCATATGAGATGATCAAATTGAAATTTAAATCGAAGTAGGAGTCGCCACCGAATTTTATTGTTATTCGGAACCGTTCGAGCCCACTCTATGTCGTAGTGGGCCGTATACAAAATACGGCCCATTTCCGATGTCAGAGTTTATTGGGCTCGTCCCTTTGCAGTTCGATACCGATGCCGACTTGATCGGTTAATCGTATATTGAATGACTCTCTTTGCCAATGGATTCGGACATCCGGAAACCACGGTTCTGAGTAAGGGGTGAGGGTACGTGTTGGGAAGTTCACTAAGAACACCCAACCCCGCCCGCACATTATCGGCCTCTACTAGGATATCGAATGATGTTTTAATACGCGCGTTAGTAATACGATGAATGATATGCAAACATTGTTTTCCTAAGCATGCGAGGAATTGAATGGGTTGCTAAGTCGGTTTAATGCATGAAAGATTTAACGTCAAAGTTGAATTTAGCATGTGAGGTTCGTTTTAGTATAATAAAACAAAAGATGAAATAAAGATGAATTTGCTACAAGATAAACAAACGAGTTAGTATTGATTTGTAAAAAAAATAATATAGCAAATAAAATAAATATATGAGATCGAGAAAATAAATATTAATCGAAATCTGAAAAGCATCGCTAAAAACGTTGTTTTGTATAAAAAACGAAGTTCGAAAAAATAATAATAAAAAAAAGAAGGCGCGTCGTGGCAGCCGGCCGCGCGGCTCGCCCGGGATGCCGGCGAGTCGCGTGTCGGGCTGATGTCGAAAGCGGTTTTTTGAAAATTCGATGCTTTTATTAAACCGCGTACGAATATTGCATAATTCGTACTCGACTTAATATTTTCGATATTCGTTATATTCGATAATTGACTACGAAATCAATATCAAATACTTCGAATAGTTCTAGAAAAGATATAAATTTTGAAATCGTTTCGTAGAATAATAAAATAAAACGAACGAAAAAGCTAAAAAAAGACTCAGGTTTCAGGCCCGTGCGCGAGTCGCCTGAGAGTGGCGCGACTCGCGTGCGGGTCTGTCCGATTTTATTTTTTGTTCGAAATTGCTAATTTTGATAAATCGCGTACAAAATATGAATTAATTTATACTCGATTTTATGTTTTCGATATTCGTCGTACCCGATATTCGATTATGAAATCGATATCGAGTTTTCGGAATGAATAAAAAAAGTTTTGTAGAAAGAAGTTTGTACGAAAAAAGATTTAACGATTTTTAACATCGTCGAGATTTTAATATAATTCTTTTTGATACAATATTCGATTATAGAGAATCGATATCATATTTTTAAGAATGTTCGATATATGAAAGTAGTTTTTAATAATATCGATATTAGAAAATAAAAAAAAGCGACGACCGACCCTTAAAAAAATAAGACGGACGAGGAGGAGAAGAGAAGAAAAGGAGAAATCGGGTTTGGTACACCCTCAACCTACATGCTTCTGTTTACTCGGATCGGGGCTCGTCGGGACGTGGCCTGGGCACAAGAGCGTCGAGTGGATGTCGGTGAGTTGCGGTGGCTCGGTTTGGACGTGAAGGGTGTCGGGTATCGGGCCGACTCCTTCGGGTGTACTATCGGTGTATTTGTGTGGTATGATATCGAACGTTTTAGTGTATTGTATGAATGCTTGATGTATCGTGAATATGAATAATTATGAATGATAATTGCTGTACGTGTGTATGAATGTTGTTCGATGATCTGTGTGTCCTTTTGTATTGTGTGTGCAAGGGGCTATTTATAGGGAATTCCCGACCTTGGCTAGGAGAGTTTGAACTACCGTTTAGGATAGGAAACTTAAGAATTTGAGAGGAATGAGAATTCCGCTTTCTTGTGAAGGAAGAAAGTGAACCGACTGGTTGGTAGGCTACTCGGCCGAGTATTTGCACTCGGTCGGGTGTTTGATTCGGTTTTCGGATAGAATTCCTGCTTGAGATCGAATTCTATCCTTAAACGGATTTGTTTAATATTTTGTGAAGCTGATTTTTCGTAGGATTGGAGTATGAATCAGCCGTGTGAGGCGTCACGGATGACTCACGTGCCTCGGGAATATCTTTGACCGGGTTTTGACTCGGTCGTTAAAAGGCGGTTTTACCCCTGGTGTCGGAATCGACCCAAATTAGTCTTATTTGACTCGAAACGACCCACTGGGCCTGATTTTGAGGTTGGTTTTGTGAGATATGTACTCTATAATGAGCTTAAGCCAAATGCCAATGATTTTGAGCCCGTTTCTGAGTATGTTAAAGCATGTTTGCGTCCGATCATCATCGGGTGTTTGTCGGAAACTGCTATAGACACCTGGCAGTCAAATGTGGGTGTCTACACAAAGACACTACTAATTAACCAAAATAACCAAAGTATTAATCATTTGTGCAAATTAGAATATTTTATTATAAATGAAAGACAACCATAATTTAGAAATGATTGACTAAATTAACGTGCAAATTGAAATATTCAAGTATAAATAAAAGACAAACATAGTTTAGGAATGAAATATGCATGAAAATGACTAAATTAACGTCTGAATGTAGTCTCATGACTGATATGTTAAGTATATTTTACAATCTCTATGATTTGCGTCAGTGTATACTAAATACCGAGAGTTTATATATACCAACGGAAATACATTTTATTTTTGTAATAATCATGACTGATATAAGATTGTAATTAAATATTGTAATCCTCTATTAGTTAAGAGAATAAAAATTCTCAAGACTTTTTCCTGAATAAATTTAAGCACTTAATGTGGATAAAATCAATATAACAAATAAGAAAAGAATCACACTAAATTATCAATCATATCATAAAAATAATACTTTAAATATTTAAAAGCTAATAATGGGTGTATCGATAAAAATAAATTGTAGAAATATAGTTGCTTAAATCTCGAACAACAATTATGAACTTTATGAACAAATGATATATACTGAGATCATAGAATAACTACTCTCTTCGTTCCATTCATTTGTTTGTTTTTATATTTATTGTGAGGAGTATTTTAATTAAAGGCAATACTCTATTTTAAAATAAATTTAAAGTGAATATACATTTCACAATTTATTCATATATTATAATAAAAAAAATTACTTAAACGAGAAATGATTGTCTCGAGAAATATGAATGACAAATAAAATATAGAGGTAATAATTTTTTGGACTACATATTTCATTATATTAGTCGAGGTCATTATCTTGATTAATTATGCAATTTCAAATTATTTTATTATATTTAAAAGCAAAGATAAAAATAATGGAAAATTATCGGATTGTTAATTAAAATTCATTTTGTATAAATAATAAATAATTAACTACAAATATATAAATTTCTATAAATACCGTGCATACACGGGGTCTATACTAGTAGTATAATTAACAGAGTAGAATAGTATTACTATAATTATTACAGTGTAATCATAGTATATATACTAGAAGATATTATTATAATTATTTTTATATTCTATATTAGGTATACTAATATCTAACATAATCATATTAGGTATACCGCATTTGTTACTAATATAATTATGTCATATTATTATGATATGCACAATCTTTATTCCATATATCATATACAATCTTATTCTATATATTATACTAATTAATTGATTGATTAGATTATTAACAATATATTTGATTAATATAACTAATTAGTATATATTGTTAATTGATTGATAAACAGTATATTTGATTAGTATGATATATAGAATAATATATTGTTATAATTGGGTACATAACATTTATATTGTCATTAATTGGGTACATTTTGTCATAAAAGTAGCTTCCGTCTAGATACATTTTTGTTATTTGAGTATATACTACTCCTTCCGTTCCAATCAATTCCATACGTTTACTTTTTCACACTTGTCGATGTACGTTTTCTTTTGTCTATATCTTTAGCTACATATTTCTAAAAATTATAAAAATTTGATATTAATAATGCATTCGATTAGACGATTTAAACAAGATCTCACATGACTATATTTTATCTTATATATTAAAAGTTATATCGAAGATTCTTATTACTTATAAATAGTGTCAAAAAATCAAACGAATGGAATTGATTGGAACGGAGGAAGTAGAAGATATTATTATAATTATTTCTCTATATTGTTATGATATGTCATACTATTATGATATTCACAATCTTATTTCATATATCATATACGGAGTACAATCTTATTCTATATATCGTACTAATTAATTGATTGATTGATTAAATTGTGCAATTAATTGATTGATTAGATTGATTATATGTCATATAATTGAAAGTGACCTAACTCATATTTAGTTCCTTACGTAATAATCTTTTAATTTTATAATCTTCTATATTAATAGAAGAACTACATTACACATTTCACATACAAACATCATTCTAGCTTATCTTCTATATTATACGTAATAATCTTTTAATTTTCTAATCTTCTAATTTTATTTAGACTATACCCAAAAATGGTTGTCTCTCAATCCCGACGTTTCAATATGGTCGGTGACATTAATGACACCAAGGAAACATGGAGAATCAGGGTAAGAGTCATTAGGATGTATTCCGTACCGGCTTGGAATAATAATCCAAATAAATTTAGTCGGATTGAAATGGTCCTACTTGATGAGAAGGTATTAAATTAAATACAACACGTATTCAGCACGTATATTTTCGAACCTTCACTGCACATTAACTTATCTTATGATTTGACTTTTCACAGAATCTCAAGATACAGGTATCTTTCAGGTATAGACTAATAAGACAGTTCCAACTAACTTTAAAAATATTGTCTAATAATCTAATTATATTAACATAGTTTTCAAAAAATATATCAAGAAAATAATTTTAAAATTATTGTCCTTAATATTCTAATTATATTAAACATTATTTATGATTTATATAAGCAACATTGTCATTAATTAAACTTTATTTAATGCATTTTAAGACATTATAAGTATTTTGATTAGTTTTGCTATTAAAAAAAATTATGTATCTAAAGTACACTATTGATAAATAGTTAATATAAAATAATGAATTTCTTATTTTAAATCTTTAAATGAAATATTCTATAAGATAAAATTATTTTAAATACCGTGCATTGCACGGGGTCTATACTAGTCATCAATTATCACCTCAAAAAACAACAAAGTTTGAATAGTGGAACGCATATTCAGTTCGGTTTCATAACTTTCTAATATTAATATTTATTACCTATTAATATAAGTAGATACGCATATTTAGTTCGGAGTGTATTTTATTAAGATAAAATTATCGTGACAGAATTAGATTTACATATTTGATAAAATAAGTATGAGAAACTATAATTTAATGTAAAAAAATTACATTTCATTTAACAAAAAAGTTATCGTTCCTATTGATAAGCTAGTCATATACCCATCAAAGATAACCAACTTAGGTCTAACTGAAAATATAGCTAGGGAAGTCAGGATCGTATCCACAAGGAGACAAATAAATTCTACTCGTAATTAAAGTCTATCTAAGTAACCAAATCAGGGGGTTTTGTTTTTGTGTTTAACTAATCTAAAAGTAGTGAAGGAAAGAAAATTAAAAGAGAAGAAATAACTAAAATAAATAGGATGAATTAAGACGAATTTATATGGAGAGAAAACTAGGATTGTCGGTTCACTACGAATCTCATATGGTCACGGTCTAAGTCACAGGTCTGTCGCAGATATTGGTCTAAGGGGTAGTGAAAAGGTCATTCCGGTCCGCTATTCACCCTAGAATGTGTCTAATGACTTCCGATCTTATTAGGGCAAACTAATGTGTTGTAGCAGGTCTAACTTTTACCAGGTTTCTGATCTTAGGTTCAAGTTTACCAATTCAATTAATCAATTACGTCGACTTAATCAATTAATCTCAATTAAATGCTACAATTGACAACTCAGACACAATATCATTGACAGATCTATAAATTATTTAGCGACCACATTCAATTCGCAGATCCCCTAAATCCTAGCGAAGGAAATTAGCCACTCATAATTAATTCAAGAACAACAAGATTAATAAAATATTTTACTAGATTAAACATGATGAATAATAATAAAATTACGACAAGCATAAAACAGAGATTGAGAATAATTAAGTATGAAGAAGAAGAACAAACAAAGATTAAGAACAATCAAAAACGAAGAAGAAGGAAGAAGGAAGAAAGATTAGATTAAATTACCAAGAGGAATAAAGGTGATTCGAATCTTGAAGTCTTACAATAACCGAGTTTTAAAGGAAGAAATTAAATTAGAAGTAATTCTAAGAGAAAAAGAAGGAGTAAAAAGTACGGAGTAGTAGAAATAAAAGTGGCTGAAAAACCCTATTTATACAACTTAGAAAGAGTTAAAACTGTTTAGGAAAATGCTTGCTGAACACGAAAACTGTCCGCGGCCAAGAAAATAGTCGGCCGACTAATTTAATAGTCGGTCGACTAATATTGACTTAATTTGATCTTCTGCTGTCACCTAAATAGTCGGCCGACTAAAACAACTGTCAGTCAACTATCGTCATGGTCGGCCGACTATTCTGATAGTCGGTCGACTATTATGCCCAGTTCAGCGATCAGCTCTTCTAGCTTCGTTTTTGCTCGGTTTTGGTTTGTTTTAGCTACTATGGCTTCCGTTCCTGCAAAAAGACAGAATACACCACAAAGTAGCCAATTTGGGGCAAAATGGTAACTTTTACTACTCGATAAACACGGGAATGTGCGTAATAAGAGCATAAAAAGTGTGTATAAAATACGCGCATCACCTATGATTTTTAATACGGAATATTAGATAAAATTACAAAGTAAATAATTTTTTTTGACATTTTTACCTTTTATAATATCGTTCCTAGGTTTGATGACTGTTGTGGAACCAAGTCAACCAAAACCTTAAGGGGCCGTTTGGTTCGCACAAAAGTATCGGTGTGGAATGAGAAATCATACCAGGGTGGTATAGGTTTGAAACTCCATTCCTGATACCCTGTGTTTGGTTCATTTCTGGTATGAATAATTTTCGGGATAAAAATGTTTGTAATCTAAAGAAATAAAATATTTTTAATTAAAAAAATCTATTATTATTGTGATATAATATTATTTTACATATTTTTATTTGATTGAACAATAATGTTTTTTTTAATGTTTGTCATCTTAGAAAAAAAAATGCTTTAACCGAAAATCAATGCTCCATATTATTTTTGAGCAGAATTATTTTACGCAAACATTTTCATCATTGAAAATAATAATTGTTAGTTTGAATAACAATAAAAACGTACAAAAAAATTTCAATAAATATTTTCTCAAAACAAAAAAGAACTTTTGTTAATTTGATACCAAAGGTATCAACTCTCATACCCAAGGGTGGTGGTGGGTATGAGAAACTCATACCTCATGGGTTTGAGATATGGGTATGAAAACAAAAAAAAGACACAAACACAAGGTATGGGGTTTGGTCATTCCAAACTCATACCTCATACCCATACAAGATGAACCAAACAGCCCCGCGATGGTTGGAGGCTCATAAATATTTATATACTCTTACACGCCCCCTCACACGAATGTCCATCGGTCTTGAAGTGCAGATGCAACTCAGGCTTCATCATACCTGGCGCCAAATATTCCACCTTAGAAACAAGGGGCTTGGAGATTCGAACCCGTGACACCAGCGACCTCCTATCACGCTGACTCTGATACCATGTTGTGGAACAAACTCAACCAAAACTTTAAGGCGATGGTTGGACGTCCAGAAGTATTTATATACTCTTACAATGACACTTGAATCGTGGGTCAAGATTTATAGGTGTTGACCTACCAAAAAACGGGTTGGATGAGTCAGGTTTACGAGTCAAGTCAAGTCATTCAACTCAAGAGTACAACTTTATTCTCATGATATATAAGAAAGCAATCTACTAAGAGCGTTGGATAATTTAAGTTAAAATTAGATACAAAACCATATTCAAATAAAATGATTAATATATACAGTAAAAATTAAAAATTAACTACATTGAATCAATCAATATAGTTAAACGAGATATTTTTCGAGCGACGTTGATGGTCTTCAACAGTTTTAAGATTCTTAAATACAAACTTAAATTATTTATCATGTTCAAGTGTTTAAAAAGTTTGAATACAAATTTGATTAAACTATTTTAACTAATTCAAAAATTTAATGAAGTTAAAACACTTAAATAAAATAATTGATTAAATAATTTAAAACAAAGTGAATATAATTGAAGTTTATTTCGAGTGACATGTAGCCTCAAATATATTTTTAAACTACATAATTTATTTAAATAACTTTGTACATGTCGGGTTAGAATAAAGTTAAGGGAGTAATGTACAAAAGAATAATGTACTAAAATTGTTAGATAATTTAAGTTAAGATCAAACACAAATTTATATTAAAATAAAAGGATAATATATATATACAATAATTAATTATACCGAATACCTAGAGTTTTAGCAAAATCTAGGCATATGAATATGTTGGCTTGAGCTGGGCTTTTAGACTAAGGTTTTGTAGTCTCTTTTTTCCCACGAGTTGAATAGGTCGGTCCAGGTCATGATCCCAAATTAAGAGGTCATTTAGGGTGTGTTTGGAAAGATTAATTTGGAAGGGAGGGGAGGAAAAAACCAAGTTCATTTGTTTGGTTAGCAAAATGGGACGTAGGGATTTGTAGGTGAAAGTAAAATGGATTCCTCCATTTCTCTCCTCCAAAGCAAAATATTTTCCCTCCAAAATTAGAGGTAGCTAGTGTGATACCTGTGAAAAAAAATTACGGGTTGTGGTTCTTTAATTGATATTTCCAAATGAAGTAAGGACGGGCTGGTCTTCAATTATGCGTTAAAGTGTGATTATCCATACGCATGTTAGTAGGTGTACGAAAGACCGAACAACATAGAATACATTGAAGTGTTTGTATAATAAGTCCATGAACAACACTATATAGGACAAAAGGAATCGTGTAAGCTAAGAATACATTGTTTGAATATGGTTTGTAAATCCACATCTTCATTGTTAATCAAACTACTCCAATTTAACATTTTAAAATATCATGCATTGAGGATTATTATATATGTTGCACATTATTGTTAGGCAATGATCATAATATTAATATTATTTTCTATATTATTGTTGGAAAAGTTAAAATTACAACCAGCTCGACTAATTTTTTTTTAAAAAAAATTCTATCATATGTAGAAGTAAACGTTGATTAGAAATATCACATTTATGTTTCATTGGCAAAACGATACGTATCACAGTTCAAAACTACCATTCACATTTCGATACTATTATTTTTTTATGACCGAAACTGTAAATCCTAATAAACATGTTGATAAATATACCCAGGTTCAATGTCATTATTATGATTTTGGAAATACCGCGTCTTCATGAAATAGAGATATAGTGACAGCTTATCGAAAACACATAATACAAAAGGAAGGACGAAGGATTGTCAGTTTGATGATCGATGCAAATAAATATTCGTAAATCACTTACATAATCATTTTGTTTTAGGATTTAAATTTTTTTACAAATTATTACTTACGTAAATATTAGGATTTGAACTCACTTAAATATTTTGTTTCAGGATTTGAAATCACTTTCGTAATTTTTTATATTTTTACAAATTACTCCCTCTATTTTCTTGAATTAACTCCATTTTTTCACTTTGTCCCCTCACGAAAAAAGAGAGGTGAGGCTAATTCAAGAAAATTGGAAGATGTTGGAGTTACACTTGGTGTACGAGGCATCTCATACACCACCGCTCCTAGCGCTAGGACTGTTCAAAAAGTGTCCCGTACCGGCAAACCGAACTGGACTGTAAGGTCCGGGTCGGTCCGGACCAGGCACATACAGGTCCGGTCCGCAGGTTGCCAAAAACTTGGTGACCGGTCCGCAGTCCGGTCCGGTCCACACTTTTAAAAACAAATCAAATTTAGTGTATTTTTATGGTCCGGTCCGGTCTTAAGAGGTCCGGTCCGGTCCGGATTTCTTTGTTAACCGGTCCGGTCCGCGGGTTTGGTTTTTTGGATTTGCCGGTCCACGGGTCAATCCGGTCCGGTCAGGTCCGGGTTTGGACCGGTGAACACCCCTACCTAGCGCGCTATGTGTCACTTTTTGTGAAATCTTTTCTTTGAATCTTTGCTTGATTCTTTCATTAATTCCCACCTACTTTTTTTTTTGTTTTTTAGTTTTTCAAAACTTTTTGTCTATGAGTAATACATTTTGTATTTTTTGTACCTCACTTCCCTTATACGCTGTACCCTTATACGTTGTACGTATATAGTACGTATTTGTACTGTATATGTATACGGTTCGTATTTATGCCGTATATAATTCTTTTTTAAAAATATTTTACTATTTCTTTAATTATTTTGTAGTTAATTGTTTTATACGGTATACGATTTATATTGTGTACGTTATTTTCTTTTTAATTATGTATACGCTATTTTTTTTAAAAAAAAATCAATTTTTTTAGAAGACGTTATCCAATTCGACATTTTTTTTCATGCATACTTTAGTGTATTTGTGGTTGTATTTTAAATTTGAAAATAAGAAAATTAAATTTTTCATCACGTATTTATTTTCAATGCGCTTATTTTTTTTATTTATGTTTACTTCGTGTTTTGTCTTTTGCGTCTACTGTAGATTGTATATGTTAATAAATATTTAAGAAAACAAACATATTTTATCTTATTTTAAAAGTAATTGTCGTACTTTCATTATGAAAATAACACAATACTTCCTCTTCAGTTAACAAAGTTAATCAGTTGTTTGCAGTATCTCGGTTAGCTGTTCAATGTCTGTTAGTTCACTATTTGCTCTATAGGTTCCATGTTCGAGCCTTCATTTGGAAGCTTCGTTTTTATTTTTTCTCTAAGCACCGCGTTAGTACTCATATGTTAAATTAAAGGAAGCCAAGTAAGTAGTTGTTCGCTGTTGCTAGGTCGGTTGCCCTTGGTAGTTAGTGTGTATCTTGGTCCATAGGTCGCGTGTTCGAGCCTACGCTTTGTAAAATTATTATTTTGACACTCTTTTACTTACTCATCTATACTTAGCTATTTCCACACTCCTTACTCATCCATACTTAGCTATTTTCACACTCTTTTACATATTCATCCATACTTAACTATTTTCACACTTTTTTACTTATTCAATATTCATCCATACTTAGCTATTTTCACACTCTTTTACATATTCATCCATACTTAGCTATTTTCACACTCTTTTATTTATTCATTCATTCATACTTGGTTATTTCATATAATGACTTGTTTTTGCTAAGTTTTCTTATGAGGATATCTTATTCATCCACACTAACACCGTTTGTACACGTTGTTTTGCTCTTCTCTTGTTGACGCAATGATAACACTTTATTCTTTGTATGTATTCAAATCAGTTGTCAAAATTACAAAGTACATAATCACAATTCTACTATGCTATTGTTTTCAACCTAACCTAGTGTAATGGGTGTAAATAGAGTTAGAGTATTGCGACTTATACTTTTGAGAGTTCGAGTGCTGTGAAGTCGAGTAGTGGGGGATCGGATTCCAATATTGGTTTGACTGGCTGATCGTCGGAGTTGTCTCAGACGCTTTAAAAATTCGAGTGATGTTCGTCGGCGTAGTGCCACTGAAACCGCTCATGAGCGACGAAGCATCACCGTTCAGGGCTTGGTTTATTGGGGCCTTCTTCCTTTGTAGGACATTCCCGCCGCGTCGACAGCTTTGGGGTTCGCCCTCCGCTTTTTCTGCTTGACGTTACTTCTTCTTCCAAGTCCTCGTCTGGTAGGAGGGTCGTCAACGTCACCTGCCCGTCGGGCTCCGTTCGGCTTAGGCTGCTTGCACCGTATTCTATTACGATCCTACACTCTTAACGACACGCCACCCTCCGCAAATGAGTCCACAGCCTCTATCGGAGCAAGAGCCTCCAATTACTTGATTAGTATATTCGTATGATTGTTGTATACGGCGGAGGCCTCATCGGTCAGCATCGCCAACCTCTTGACGTAGTCATTCTTCATACTGATCTGGACGGACTTCCTGTTGTGTTCATTCTCATTCGGATCGTAATAACCAACACGAATGTTTTTGTATCCTCTTACCAAATCCTTACGCCACCGATCGAGGATGTATTTATCTGGGATACCCTTCACGTTCAGCACGTCGAGGCATTTCATGATATGGCGACACAAGATCCCTCGGAATTCAAACATCTTGCAGCCGCAGACGTACTCACCGTTCCTGCTGTCAATCTGCACTTCGAAGGTCCTCTGGTCTTTCCTCTAGATTAGTTCAGTCATCTTCGAGGTGGCTCGAAACACCGTCACACCTTCGCTTGGGCCTGGAAGTGTTTCGATGTTCGTGTTAATACAACCGTATGTACACCTCATCCTTAGCCTCTTAGAATTTGTTGTTCGTGTATATCTTACTGTAAACATTCTCGAACATTAAGTTGGGATCCCATCTCAATGGACTCCTGATGTCCTTTGCGTTGAGAAATTTCTCGTCCTCCACTTTCTTGTGGATGACATGGTCGAACTGCTCAATGAACTGCATGCGTCCATCAGTTTCAATGCTCACATGTCCTTTGATAAGACTGTTGGTCTGCTCACTTCTCTTAGTTGAAGACATACCCGCGAAGAAGGTGTTGTTCCAGTAAACTGGCATCCATTTCTCTTTGTTCTTCCCTGCCTCCCCCAACCAATTGTTCTCGCGCAAGTTGTACTTGTCCAGCAATTGGCCCCACAGCACATGCAACTCATCCACCGTCACACTTTCGTGCACAATCGTTCGCATATCTTTGTCGATGGCATCAAATTGAGGGTGATGTCTCAAATGATGATCAAAGTTCTGGAGGATATGCCATAGACACAACCTGTGGTTGGTGTTCGGGAACATCTCTTTAATGTCCCCCAGTATCTTCCCGCACTGATCGATTAGCAGTACGGTCGAAGCTCTGCCCATGCATTTTACCCAGGTAAATGTGATCGTCTCTTCGTGTGAAAGTAAGGTTGCTGCGTATATTACCGTACTGACGTGGTGGTTCTTGCATACTTGTTGCTTAGAAAGGTGCTGTCGAACGATACCGGGTCGTCAAATGCCTTGTACATGGCACGACACCGTGCGTCAGCCCAAAATATGTTCAACAGCTTATTGTCGACGTTCCTCTGAATATCGTAGTAGAAATTCGCATTCTGACCCTGAAACTTCTCAAAGTAATCTACGACCGCCTGAGCGTCGCCATGAAATACGATTTTGAGACGTTAAACATTGACCAGAGTTCTGGCGTCCATCCCGGTGAAGGGAAGATTCTCAAGTCCCCCAACCTCCCTTACCAAAGCGTTGAAGCTACGTGTGATGGAGATGCATGTCCTGTCAATCATCACCAACCTTTGTTTAAAAATATACGCTTATATGCCGGTAGTGGACGACGTGCCTGCTCAGTTCAGGATTTACTTCGTGGTTATATTTCAAATTACAAGTTCGTAAAACAAACTTTCCAGTCTCCGCGTCAATCTAACCGAAGACAAACGTTTTGCAGAGCTCCAACCTTTTCTTTTTCCTAGTTGGATTAGCCCCCGAACACATGAGCCTAATCTTCGTCATCATGTGGAACCTTGGCTCTTCGTCTCTAGTACCATTCTGTCGCACGCCCTGCGCCTGGAAAGACGGCATAATGGTGCTACTGCGGACATATAATTCGAAACCCGTCTTGTAAGCGTATGTGAAACAGAAAGCGGTGAACAGCTCCCCAGAATCGAACTCCATACCTATGCTTGGCTCAACCGCAGGTCGATCGTCACCTTCTTCTGCTAGAACCTCATATGCATGCTTCACGAAGTCAGTTGCCCGGTGACCCTCATCTACGACCTCATTTTCTCCCTGTTCCGACTCTTCATATTCTGTGTTCAAATCGAACATTTTTTGGATTACGAAAGATGATGCTTTTATGGAAAAGACGAAGAAGATAAGTTGATCAGGCTAGGGGTCGATGGTTTTTTGGCTTTGAGAAGGACTATGGTCAGTGGAAGGTAATACTTTTTTCATTTGTTTAGCTACAGTAGTAATGCAATGGTGAAATAAAATGAAAATAAAAATTCTATGAATTTGTTTGTCCTAAATATTAATTCAAAATTAAATTACAAATTCAATGAATGGTTATGAGAAGTTGTGAATCATTTAAATATTTGGAATAAATCACCACCTACTGTCATTAATGACCATTCATTATTTCAATTTTGAATTTTATATATTTTAACCAATTGAAAATGAACAATCTAGAAGTGGATGAATCGTAATGGGAAAGATTCGTTGAGTTGGACTTGTATATGGTCATATAACCGTATTTGAAACACAAACCCTAAAACACATAAGGAACCCTAAAACGGTCATCCATTGATATCAAATGTCGTCCGGGTCAAGGCTTTTCTGGCGACAATCGTCCCAGCATACGGCGGAATGTCGGTCGTCGTCATCTAATTCTGATCGGAGAGTTTGTCACTGTGGCTTATCTCCCGTGGTTCGGACCACGTGGACCAGCACAAACCCAGGTCGGAGGTTTGAGACATGCAATGTCTTCAATGGAACGAATAACGTCGACGGTTGTACCTACTTCTGGTGGCTGGACGAGAACCAAAGTAACTGGCAAAGGGATGTGGTGAAAAATCTAATAAAGGAGAAGGAGATACTGCACTGTAAAATCGCTTATTTGGAGAACAAGATTAAGACGTATGAAGATGAAAGGAAAGAACTGGATCTACAAATAAAGAAAGGAGATCTAGACACTAGCAGGAACCTTAGCGTTCTAGTTTTATGGAGCATTGCAACATTAATATTGTGTGTTGTGTTGTTTATGATGGTATAGTTTCAATCTTAAAACAGTTAAGATTAAAAATATTGTACTTCAATTATATATAGGAGTTGATATCAACATACTACATACATGAAAATTAGACTACACGATTTCTCAGATACTTTTCATCATAATCCCTAATTATTTTCTCCAAAGCAGCCACCTTGTCTCCAAATGACTTCCTTGTGGTCCTAACTTCATCGAGCACCTTGAACATGGACTCAATGGCTTCCTCCAGAACCTCCAACGGAGGGTTGGCTCCCCCACGGACGGTGGTCCTACGGGTCTCTATAGCTTGACCTAAGGTCTTCACCACCGACAACTCTTCCCCACGAATAGTTGAAACGTACGACTCATATTTTATTTTTTGATCCACGAAGTGTTTCCTCGTCATAAGATCCATACTTTTTTTAGGGTTTTGGTTGTAGGGGAATGATTTTTTTTAGACAGAGGGAGGAGAGTGCCTTAGGGAGATGGATTTTTGGGAAACTGTAATGATAGGTAAGTGGGAAACTGCGGGGAGAGTTTCATTTATAGACGAAGCACTTGCTATACGATCCACGAAAATAAGTTAAAATAACATAAACAAAGTTCTTAGTTCTTAGAATAACATAAACATTATTTGGAAAGGATACAGGAGTACATATTTAGTCCATTATGGATCTAAGAAGAGTTATACGGAAAATAAATTCCTAAATGTGTATTTTATCAAAGTCCCTTACTATATTCTTCAAAACCATAACCTTATCTTCGAAAGACCTCCTCGCACCCCTAGCATCTAGCAGCAGCATGGACATAGACTCAATGGCTGAGTCCAGTTCACCTAAGGGGGGGGGGGTTGATACCACTTTCTACGGCACCCCTCCGAACGCCTTTTGCTTTGGTTAGGGTCTCCAAGACCCTAGACTCTTGGGCACATATAGCGGCGATGTGTTCTTCAAATTTGGAGATTAGAGTAATCAAATTTTCCTTCAAAGATCCCATTTTTTCTTAGGGTTTTCAAAGTGTAGGGAAAAGGGATTGCTTTAGAAAGATGTGGTAGGACTATTTTTGAGTAGAAGATAAACTGGCCTTTATAGACTTAAAGGGGGACAACTGAGGTGGTCATGGATCCCTCCAAGTCGGTTCGTTACTATGTGCCATCTAGTCCTTATCTTTTGCTACTAACACGTCATATTACTATGTGGCATCCTTATCTTTAGCCTCTAACAAATCCATGTGCTACTTACCCGGTTAGTGGTTAGTGGTAAGTAGTTAGAACAAATTCAGTTTTTAATGACATTGAACAAATACAAATTAAATACGGAGTAGTATTGGATATATCAAATTCAAGTTTTTGAGGAAGGAAACTTAACACTGCAAGATTTAAATGGGAAATGACATTAACTTTTTAAAGAGACATTAGAATAGAATAAGATACATATCAAATACGGAGTGCTACATTGGAACTAAACGTCATGCATAATCCAAAATAAACTAATATTAACTTAAACATGCATACATAAAAAGCCAATTTAACTAGGACTGTTTTGTAATTAGTCCCTAAGTAATCCCACCATCAAAGTTTGGATGGCCTTGTTCATCGACTTCTTACGATCGACACATTCGTCGTAAGATGCCATCATCCCCCAGATCATCTCCTCCCAATCCTCAACCTCACCCTCTTCTCCCATATCAAAACAGTAGTTACAAGTCTCAACTACTCTAGCAAGCAACTTGATTGCTTTCACTTCTTCTTGGCGAACAGTTTTCAGGTTTGATTCGAAGTGGGAGATGATATCTCTCACTAATTCATTGAAAGCTTCCATTTTTGAGTTTTATAGATGAAAGAAGTGTTTGGTTGTCAAGGGTTTCTAGGGGAGATTTATAATAAGGTGTGCACAGGAAGAGGGAAGCGTGTTGAGGAAGTGTGGAAGTGGCGTGTGTGGGAAGGAAAATTGCATGTCACCTTTGGGGTTCCATGTTTAAATAAAAAAAAACGAATTAAAATAAATTGAAGAAAATGAGTAGACATGTTGCATGAAGACAGGAAACTGCTTTACAGAAGTGAAAGTCGGAATATTTGAAAAGTGAAAGTGCAGTACATATCCGAATTACAAAACCCTAGACACATGTCCGAATTTAAACCCAGTAATGCTTACTTATTCGAATTGAAAACCATAATGCTAGTACTTACCCGAATTGAAAACCCTAATACATATTCGATTAAGGAGCGCTAATACTAAACGGAGTTAAACTTCTAATACTTATCTGATTTAGCAAGTTTCAGTCATCTAACAATTCTACCCCACCTTTCAAATCGTCGACGTCGTCTTGGAAGGATTCCCTCTGAGCCCTAGCTTCTTGCAGTAGCCTCCACATCGACTCGATGGAGGTATCAGCTGAATCTATCTGGATGTGGACGCCACTAAAGATGATGGTCATCCGAGTGAATAAAGCCTTGGTAAGCTTCTGCATGACCCTTATTTCCAGCGCAGTAATGGTGGAAATGTGATCTTCATACCTTTAAATTAAATCAAGGAAATGTTGCCTGGTGCATGAGATTGGGGAAGGTTCCATTTTTAATTAAGGTTTTTTCAGTTGTTGAGGGAGGAGAGTAGAGTTTTCTAAAGACAAAGTAAAGTGTGTAATGTGTTTTGTGAGATGCTTAAATGAGTTGCATGCAAAGTGTGTTCCCTTTATAGACGGATGAAAGACTTTTGGTATTCTTTTGTCGCAGTTTAAAAATATAGACTACGAACAACTTACAGAATATGTACAAAAATATTTAGAAACAATCCATTAAGGATAATAAAAATATTTGGGAAATGAGTTTAACTTAATCGTACGATCAATAACTTAAAATAACTTAACTAAGTGAAAATAACACAACATAGAAACATTCAAATAACTTAACATAAAAACAATCCATTATGGATATAATAATAACTTAAACATAGTGAAAGTACGTAAACATTCAAACTAAAAACGACTATTGTTAATTAGTCCTCCAACAGTCCATGCAAATTTTGGGTGTCCCTCTTAACGGATTGCTTACTCTCCTGACACTCTTCGTACCCCGTCATCACGTTGGTGATCAGTGTTTCCCAAAACGCTTCCCTCCCCTCATTCCCTATTTTGATACAGTAGTTTCGGGCCTCTATTAGACGGGAAAGCATCTTCGCCGCCTTCAACTCATCGTCCCTTATGTCTTTGTAGAGACCTTCGAAGATGGTGATCATTTCCTTTACGGATTCATTGTATGTTTTCTCTTTTGGTTGTTAGAGAGAGAGAGAAGGGTTCACATAAGGACACCCCTTCCTATAAGTCCATAAGTCCCATTATTAAGCATTGGATTGGAATAGGATGAAGGGTTGAGATTGATTAGCATAGGGTAAAGTGCATTACCTAACTAAACTAGCATTAAGTGTTAATATTCAATTCCTAGAAACAATAAATATTTCTCTCTCATACAACATCTTATTCTCCTCTCTCAAAAGACACTTAACCCAATGTTTTCTTCTTTTAAACCAGTTTCCATGGTGTCTCATCTTCTCCATTGTAGTTGAGAATTCGATTTTTGTTGGTACTATGTTGTAAACCTTCTCATTTATGTATTGAAACTTTAATTCATTATTTTTATAACTTCAACTCAGTTGTTTTGAAACTTCAACGTCCACAATTCTAGGTGTTTTTGATATATAATTTATTGTATTTTTCGTTATGGCTATATTGATCTGAAGTTACAAAACATATGAACTGAAGTTACAAAACATATTAACTGAAGTTACAAAATATGTGAAGTTACAAATGTTTATTAAACTTATGTTTTTATGGAGATGAAGTTACAAATTTATCAGTTAAAGTGACATTATAAAGTAATTGAAGTTGCATATTGACCAATTAAAGCGAAGTAAAAACCATCATTAATTAGATAGATTGATTTTTCTTTTTTCCAAGTTAATCTCAACCATCCTATTTCCTTAATCCAAAGGATGAGAATAAGACTTATGAAAAAGAACATATAACATTTAAGGAGCTTTCTTTTCCCAATATTGATTGCCTAAATATTGATTATGTAGTTTTTTTGGGTAAACCAAAATACATATATTAATGTTCAAAGGTAGTCAATAATATGAGAGTCTTATTTGTTATTTTTGATATATAATTTATTGTATTTTTCGTTATTGTTATAGTATAATAATTTTATTGATCTGAAGTTATAAAACATATGAACTGAAGTTACAAAACATATTAACTGAAGTTACAAAATATGTGAAGTTACAAATTAAACTCAGAGTGACGGATGTTGAAGTTTCAAAACAATTAAGTTGAAGTTATAAAACAAATGTATTGAAGTTTCAATACATACACTTGAATGTTTACAACAGTACCAAAACGGATATTGAGTTACACGGATAATGATTAAAATTACACTAAATCTGATTAAAATTACACTATATTCGATTAAAGTTACACGGATATTGAGTTGAAGATACACAAAGTGTCACTTGTCTCATCATCTTCCCACATCTTCATCTTCGTCTTCATTTTCACTTCTTCATCCTCATCAAAAATCTACAATTAACAACTGAAAATATAGATATGATTCAACAAATAAACAATCATACAAGTCACTTTATTTAAAATTTCAATAATCTCAACCATCAACTAAAAACACTACATTACAATATAAAATCTTACCATAAAGATCTCAACCTTCAACAAACTCATTTCATCACTGCATTTTCTTGACATAAAGATTCGATCTTTACCATATTTGGGTGATTTTAGCATCTGGGTTTGTCATATTTTCCTTCACTTTTACGTGTTTTATGAATAAATTAAACTTCAGATGAAAAATCCCCAATTGAAACCCTAATTGAAACTTCAGATGCAAAAAATTAAAGTTTTATGAATAAATTAAACTTCAGAAGCAAAAAAATCAATTAAAGGATTGAAAAATATTAAGCATAAATAAATCAATTGAAGTTTTATGAATAAATTAATTAATAACAGCAAAAAAAAAGTAAACAAACCTCATTAGCAACCATTGATGTGCATAAATGACAAAGAGATTTTGGAGATTGGTGATGAAGAGATAATTCTGGAGCAATTGGTTTTTTTTTTTATTGTTCTTCAATGAACGAGGGAAAAAGATGATGGATGAATGAAGAATGGAGAAAGAAGAGTGTGAATGGTGATAGGAAATGTGAGAATAATGAAGAGAGTGGGAAGTGTACTGAATTGAATAGGGTGGAAATATTGAGGGTTGGGAATACGTGAACCTCATTAAATGTTTATTGAAATATAAATAAACATCATCAAATTTAAGCCATTCATTCCATTTTGATCTAAAGGATGAAAATGGAACTTATGAACTTAAAAGAAGTTAAGGGACTTATATGATCCCTTCTATTTAACACCAACTTTTCCTTTATTTTGGTTCATTTTATGTATCCTAGGAGTCCTTTTTCTTGCTTTTCATCCTACTTTGTTATGTTGGGTATTTTGTTTACGTATTGTAGGAAACGAAACAAATGAAGGCGATTGTGCTCTATTTTGGGCAATGACGAGAGTCAAGCCATGAAATCTACAAGAAAGAAGTGATAAAAGTTAGAGGATACTAAGTGAATACTTGAGGAAGGACGTGAAGTGAAGAAACAATAAGAAACGACAAAGAAATAAGTTGGAAAACTCAAACAAATGCAAAGCGAGAAGAAAGAACGATCGCTAAAACAAGGGTCAACTTCAAACGTTAATATATTGAGTTTTACAACTCCGATCGATTTGATTTTTATGGCTTTGTAAAGCTCTTTCTCTTAGCTTTCCAACGGTATATCACATGTCCAATTCCAAGAAGTAACAAAGAAACAGCAAGCGTTTCAAATTTGTTGTGCAGTGCAGGAAAACCCGAACCGGTTGGGACGAACCCAAACCGGTTGGGACGAACCCAAACCGGTCGGGACAGCCTAGAACCGGTCGGGACAGACCCGAACCGACCGGTTTGAGGCTGTTTCGTGGGATTTCTATTTTTGGACTCCTTCACTTACCATAACTCCTATTTTACGAGATATTCTTTCCTAATTAGTTTACACTTTCATATTTATTAGTATATATATATATATATATATATATATATATATATATATATATATATATATATATATATATATATATATATATATATATATACCCTCCTTAGGGTTAGATTTATTTACGCTTTCATATTCGGTAGTTTAGTTTAGACTTTTTATTAGCATTAGAATTCTTCTAGTTTGTAATCCTACTTTTAGACCGTCAATCTTTCAGTTCTACGTAATTGGTACATTTTTTTCTTATACTTCTATCTTCATATTGTTCTTTCTTAATTCCTTTATTGCTTTACCGTTTATTATGAGTAGCTAAATTATTCATCTAGGATTGAAGGTGATCTATGTTAATTGAATTGGGGATGTTGGTTTAATTAATTGTTTGATTGATCGTTCATATGTTATTGCCTTACTACTTGTTTTGTATCATTGTTTGATTAGTTTGAGACGTTGAACTAGTTGAATGTTTAGGAACCCGAACCTAATATCGAAAGTCTGGTAAGGGTAGACTTACAAGTAAGTGGGTAGTATAATCTGGTAAGTTGCGAGAGCCCGTCAGAATCTATCATAAGGTTGACATAAGATCCGAAAGGCTGTGTCTTTGCCCTAAATAACTGTGATTGATTGATTAATAATTAATTAACTTTACCTAATTTAATTGCATAGTGAACCGGAAAGTCCTAGATCTCTTTAATATTATTAGAATTTACATAATCGTATTAGTTTAGAAAACAAAATCAAATAAATCGGAATTAAATAATTTAGAGTCGCTAATTAGCGATATTCATCCGTCTCTCTGTGGATTCGACCCTTACTTACTGCTACCTACCTGTTAGTTGTTCATTAGGTTTATTTTGATTAAGGTGATACGACTTTAGCCTTATCAGTTGGAATGGTGAAGAAGTGTTTTGTGTGGAGAGATTACAAATAGTGGGGAAGCAAGTTGATGGTTGTGTGTATTGAAAGGAACTTTTATAGCATTTTACAAAGTGACGTTTGGGGTTCCACTTGTTCGTTTAAATTTAAATTAATAATATAAAAAGTCTACTGAAATGCTTCGAGACACACAATAGCTTTAACTCTGTCAGTAAAGAGGAATGATGGTTCCCATGCAGCAGTTATGACAACTGACAGTTCACTGTTAACAAAAAGATAATGGAAAGATTTTGGGAAGATATTGCATAAACCATAATATAATGAATATAATGAGAAATTTATTTACTTGTGCAAAAAAGATTGACTGATTTACTTTCTACTTTTAAATATACTGAAATATTGTGCTTCGTATAATATACTGCAAATTTGGGTTAGTCCTTCTTCTTAGCACCATTGTAAAAAAATATTTTAAAAAATAAATATATGTACTTTCAAAGAGGGTGTGGACGTTCCAAAATCAACAATAAGTAACGGCGTCTTTGTGAGTTCTACCGATGGATCCGGATATTATGGAACCTTAGTTGAGGTGATTGAGCTTGACTACTATGACAACGACACGAGTTGCAAGGCCGTATATTCAAATGTGATTGGATTGACAACTCCGCACATGGAATCAATGTTCATGAGTTATACAAACTTGTGGATGTCGATCTGTCAAGAAAACTGCGAGGACACAATCATTTTGTGTTGGCATATCAAGTTGATCAAGTTTCTTACGCTCCTTATCCAAAGGGAAAAAAATACAAATTGGTCAGTGGTGTTTAAGATCAAGGCAAGATCACAAGTTGACAATCCAATCATCGACGATATCATATTGTCTACCAAGAGGATGTAGTTGCTAATAATCAACCAATATCATCTATTGTGATCGAAGACAATGACAACGTCAATGAGGAAGAATATGATGTTAACGTTATTGATGTTAAAGGACAGGATGAGGAATTTGCAGATTGGATTGCTCCTGACGGAAACGATGAGGAAGAGTTGATCGTTGATGAAGATGACGGGGATGAGGTTAATAGTGAATGGGATGACGATGAGGGCGAGGAAGGTTTCATTCAACCACATACCGATGCGGAGAGTGATAATGATGATAATTAGAGTAACTATAGTTCTTTGTAATTTATTTAGTGACAGTTGATATTTATTTCTTAAATTATTTCGCTAATAAATTATATTCCTACATTACTCTAAACTAATTGACTCTATATTTAAATATTTCACAAACATGTTTCTCGTAGAAGTTAATATGACAGGTAATGGAGCTGACCCGCTTAGGGGTAGTGGTAGCCATATAGTGGCGCGACCCCTATGGAAGAAGATGAGCCCGTCTGAGAGCCCCAGGGAGTGGACGTTGTACAAGAAGTTGGAGCAACGGAGTACGTATCAACGGCTTCGAAGCCTTTCCTTTCACGACGACGTGTTTTAGGGACGCGACTTGGTAATTTTCTATTATTATAATCAAGTATTTTATTTAATTTCATTCATTCGTCCGCTTAACATCCGAAATTACTAATATAGGTAGGAGGATGAACCGTACTCTCAATACTTGCGTGATTCTATCAGCATGCCCTACATGGCTACTCCGGTGCATACCGAAGCTGGACGGAGGCGCCCCAAAAGGCAAGAGATGACACGTATACGCACTTCGCGGTAATTTGAAATAATTGTCATTCAAAATTATATATCCTATGAATTATATATTAAATTATAACAAATTGTATTTTTTGGTTGAACAGAGGAGAGTGCGTATACACCTTGGGTACAACCTGAGATCCAACTACGAGATTCGGATAAATAAGTGAATCACCGATATATTCCAAAGAGCGGTGCCTAAGGCTTAGAGGTCGGACTGGATTTCGGAGGAGAAGTGGACAAAGCTGAAATGGAAAGCCGATGACCCGGAATTCAAGAAAAAGGTCGAAGTGAAGAAGACGAACCGCCGATGTGCCCAAAAGGACGGAGTGGCCAAACCCACCAGCTACCTCGGTAGTAGGAGAGAAGCTAAATTTTTTAAGAAAATGGTAAGTGTTTAGAAGATAAGTAATCAATTTAATTGTAGTACAATATGTTTTAGCTAAATAATTACGTTAAGTTCTAATACTATTTTTTAAAGGGCCCAACCGCAACCTCAATCCAGATTCTCGAGAAGACAAAGAAAGGGAAGGACGGGAAGTGGATAGACCCCCGAGCGCCAGAGCTGATTGTGAGTACTTCTATTATACTTTTAAAAAAAATAATGATGTGAAAGTATATGATGTTATATGTGGTAAAAATCATGTTTCTTAGTGCTATTTCAGTATAACTACGACAAAGTTGTGGAGGAGGCGCGAGCGTCTAAGCAAACAACAAATACCTTAAAGATCTTCCACAATGTCGAGGGCGACTACAACCATAAGCACCAATTCTGAGGGATAGGCAGCACGGTGAAAGAGCTCTTTCGCCCCTGCTTGAGTCGTCGTAGAGGCCCGACCGACGACACTTACTTTCCCACCGCCGCCACCCAAGAACGTACAGCTAACGAGCGCATTGAGGAAAACCTGAAGAAACTAGAAGAGCACCAACTTATGTTAGAAGAGATAATATGATCACAACAGAAGAGGTTGGAGGACCAGGACAAGTTCTTAGAGATGATGAGGGAAAGGTGGGCCATGGAGAATGAACGCTGCAGTGGTGGACCACGTAGTCACAGGCGCAACGGCAACAACGACGATGGTCATCATTTTGGGTCTTCGCAGATTCAACCCATTACTTAGGTAGTCGTCATCTCTTTGATACTTTCTAATGTAGTTATGTGTATTCCTAAATCACTAACTTGTAGATGGAATTATGAACTCATTACTTGTTCTTTGTAATATATTTTCAGTTTTTATATAAGTATTGTGGTTGAGATTTGTGAAGTTTTGTGGTTGGGGTATGTATGGGTGAAACAAGATCGATGTGAAGTTTTGTGGCGGAGTTGGGATATATGATGGGTGAGATATGTATAGGTGAGATTTGATGAGTGAGTTTTGTGGCGGAGCTACTGATGGTTTGGTTCGTTACTATTGAGTTGCTGTCGTTGCTGCTTGTTTCTTTATTGTGCATTTAGGGTGCTCAAAATAAACGAAACATAAAAAAAAAAAATTGCGTCGAACTATCCGATGCAAGTGGGGAATTGTGTAGAGTTTCGTATAATAAACGCGTCCACTTTGCGCCTGGCTGTGCGACGCATGGCAGAAATTAGCGTCAGACAATCCGATGCAAATCAGATTTCAACGTTGGTGTTGCGTTAGATTGTCTGACGCAATCGTAAACCCTTTGTGTAACTCTGCGTCAGATAATCCGATGCAACCGACAATTAGCGTCGCTTTTGCGTCGGGTAATCTGACGCTGTGGCATTTGACTCACATTTTTTACCATCGAAGGCTGCGTCAGATTATCCGACGCAAATGCGACGCTAACTTTGCATCGGATTATCTGACGCAATAAACCCGCCTTGCGTCAGAAATATGCGGCTGGGTGTTTACGTCAACAAGTCCGACGCAACGTCGATTTTACGTCGGATTTAAAGAGTTTGCGTCGGATTAGTCCGCCGCAAATTGAGCTGGATTTTTGTAATGAATATCATTTAACGGATTATTGTTCTTAAATGTTTCACATTCATTGCACATTTTCACATTCCACTATATTATACGGAGTATCACTTATACCTTTATGCGTACACTAATGTTGTAATATTGAAATTAGTCGCCATACCCGTGCACCGCACAAGACTATATTGTTTTATGCCTTTTATAATTCGCAGTTTCATCTATTTGCCTCATTGTCCAATATTTGTTTAATTATTTATACATTTTTTATGTCGATTTCATGTCTTTGTAACTTTATTTACTTTCAAAGTCATTCGTAATATCATAAGCAATAAATGGAGTAATGCACTATTTGACATTAATGTGATAACTCAATAACGATGAGCTATTTTGGTCTGAGTGCTAGTTTTTTGTGTTTGTAAGAACGTGACAGAATTATTATTGGCAAAAAGAGATATAACGGTATAGATGTAAATATGTAATGTATAATAACTAATAAATTGCTTTTTTTGAACTTTTATTAGAGAACGTAATCATCTCGAATTGTGACTTTGTTTTTTCTTTGTTTTTCTCTCGCGTCTTTGGTTGGGAATTTCATATATTGGCCTCTTTTACTGGATTTATAGGTTTTTTATGCCCGTGGATCCTTGATGTGGTGGAAGTAGTAAATGATACTCGTACGTTGTTAGGTAGATATTGTCTTGGATTCTTTTTTTGATTAATATACATTTTCAGATAAGTCTATTTTTTTCAAGGCTAACAGGGTGGAAATTAGGCATTTTAAGCGCACACATTTGCAAACAGAGGTATAATAAGTCTGCAAGATGAAGCTCAAAAATTTGGTAATAAGTGTAAATAAATTAGAATTGCCCCTACCATGATTAGCAAATATGAGGTTCATGCTCTATAATAATTTTTTTATCCATTGTTGTAGGTGAAAGTAGTTTCATGGATTATGGAAGGGGAAGATGAAGCGAGCTGGGAGCTGATGAATTTTTCCTCTCTTCTTTCTTCTTTCTTAATTGATTGTTTTATTAATAGAAAATTTATTAATTGATTATTTCTGGAGTTTATAAGTTGGTTTAGTTGTTTTGTCCAATCAGAGCATAACATGTGGCCTTATTAAAAGATGATATTAGATAAATAATGGATGGAGGATGGGTAGTTTGGGTTTTAATAGAGTAAGATAGATAGATTAGTTGATATAATTTTTCATTTGCTAGAATTATACATCCCTATTTCAATGCAGTGTTTTTATTTGATTTTGGAATGTTAAATAAAAAGTTCAATGCATGAAGAAGAAAGAAAACTAAAAAATTACTTTATCATCCTAAGGTTGAAACTTTATTGCGGGAGGGGAAAGATGAAATTAAAAGATACTTGGAGAGATAAGATGAAGCGTCATATTACTTCTAAATTACTAGTATGACTTGATTGAGCTTATGTTTAATACATGAAGTCTAATTGTGTTTTTGGATTTGCTTTTACTAAAATATGAGATATTAGATTAGCTATATTATGCATGACTTGTTAAAGTTTTCATTATATACTATGATTGTATGTTTTTTTTTTGGTAAAGGGTAAGTATATATATGTGTGTGTGGCCAATATACAAAAAATGTCTACATCAGCCATTGACTGTCTCGAGCACTAATAGGGTATTTTATCTTACACATAATTCGACTTCTAACATCCAACTTGATCATATTCGCGACATAATCAGGTTGTCGAACAATACCCTCAATCCTGCAAACATTCCGCTGTCTCCAAATATGATAAATCGCCGCATTAATCACGGTGCTAAGAATATTGCACTGGAACTTAGTGCCTCTTTTCTTGATAGCCCAAACCAAGCCTCCTGAAGAAGGAATGCGTTTCTTCACCCATCTGCTAAGAATGTCAATAACTCTTGAGCTCCAGCAACACCCAAAAAAGAGGTGTTCAAAGGTCTCAGCCTGTGAGTCACAAAAGTAGCAAAGGTCGGAGTCTGAGACTCCAATCCTCAAAAGTTTCACTCTAGTACTTAAAGCCCCTTTGAACACAAGCCAAGAAATGAAGCTGTGTCTCGGGAAGCTCCAAGTATTCCAGACAAGCCTACTCCAATCGACCTTCGGATGATGAATCCGCAAGGCGTCATAGGTGTGCGCAATGGAGAAATGGGACGAGCTCCCATGCCATAATCCATCCACAAATAAATGTTTAATCTTCTCTTTAGCCTGACAAATCTTCTTCCAAGCCCACGTAACATCAGCATGGGGCTGATAATCGAGCCAAACCGAACCTCTCAGATATATGCAATTAACCCACCTAACCCATAAGCGCTCCGGCTGGTCAAACACCCAAGAAGCCAATTTAGCAACGACAGTCTCATTCCACAGATAGAGGTCCCGCAACCCCAACCCACCTTCATCTTTAGGCCGGCAGATATAATCCCAACTCACTAGGGCTCTTTTCGTGCCCTCCACACCACCATCCCACAGAAAATTACGACATAGAGACACGATCCGAGCCATAACAAATTTAGGAATAATAAAAACCATGGCCCAATAATTATGCAGCTGAGACAGCACAGCCTGAACCAACGTCAACCTTCCTGCATAAGAAAGTTTCCGAGCACCAATACTAGAGATCCTCGACACAATCCGGCCTAGCAGAATCTCACAGTCAGATTTACCCAAATGAGTGCTCTGGATAGGCAATCCTAAATATCTGAAAGGCAGAGTACCTTCCACACATCTAGAAAACTGCAGAATAGCCTGCTTCCTATCGTCATCAACTCCGGCGAAATATGCATGAGACTTACCCACGCTGATACTCAACCCCGAGGCTCTGCTAAAAGTAGCAAAAGCCCTCCAAAGCAACTCCATGGACTCCGTCTCCCCTTTACAAAAAAGGAGCAGGTCATCCGCAAACAAAAGGTGATTCAGTTTTAACGGCCCACATTTAGGATGATATTTAAAATTCTGCTCCATCATACCAAAGGTCATAATGCGAGAGAAATACTCCATACAAATCGTGAAAAGAAGAGGAGACATCGGATCCCCCTGTCTCAATCCCCTCTTACCACGAAAAAAACCAAACCCATCCCCATTAGCACATAAAGTATACGAGACCGATTGCACACACTCCATAATCAAGGCTCTGAAATGATCCGGAAAATCTAAAGCAAATAGCATTTGATCGACAAATTTCCATTCCACACTGTCATAGGCTTTATGTATGTCCACCTTAAACAAGCATCTAGGTGACACACGTCCCCTCCCATACATTCGGACCAAATCCTGACATATCAGCACGTTCTCCAAAATACTCCTCCCTTCGATAAAACCCCCTTGAACAGGGGAAATAATCTGAGTCAAGACACGCGCTAATCTCGTACAAATGATTTTAGCAATGCATTTATACAAGACGTTGCAACAGGCTATTGGCCTGAATTCTTTCACAGACTGGGGTCTATTCACCTTGGGAATCAGGACAACATTTGTACAGTTTAGCTGTTTAAGAAGCTTACCTGAGACAAAAAAGTCCTGAATAGCTCGAACAATATCAGCTCCCACGATCTCCCACGAATCAATATAGAACTGACTCGTGAATCCATCGGGCCCTGGAGCCTTGTCTCGAGGGATAGAAAACAACGCGCGTTTGACTTCTTCCTCAGAAATAGCAGCCGACAAATAAGTTTTGTGTTCCGCAGAGCACGTATTGCCTCGCCTCACAAGGCCAATATTAACAGGTTCAGTAACTCGCGATTCACCCAGCAATTTTGTATAGTAGTCGAGGAACGCGCGCTCAACAGCAGACTTGCTGTCACAGTAGGTACCCGCTTCATCATTGATACCCACTATAGCATTTCTGGCCCGTCGTGCTCTCAGGATGCCGTGGAAGAAAGCCGAGTTAACGTCCCCATCCCTAACCCAGTTTTGCTTCGCCTTCTGAGACCAAAATTCTGCACGAGCAGCCTGCAACACACGAACCTGCTCATTCATCGAGGCTTCCTCCTGCAGTAACGCTGCTGATCTGTTCGACCGAATGGCCACCTGCAGCTGATTCAGTTTCATCTCAGCTTGCTCACACCGATTCTCGATGTCCGCGAAGCACTCCGAGTTCAATTTTTTTAGCGGCCTTTTCAAGTCACGAAGTTTGCTCACAACTTGAAACATCAAGGTACCTCTAATCGATTTATCCCACGAGTCCTTCACACACTTGCCGAAGTCAGGAGCTCGGCTCCACATGTTCATGTATTTAAAGCTACGATTCTTCCTTACCGGTGGGAGTTCTAATTGAACTATACACGGGCAATGATCAAACGTACCTTCAGGCATAAAATTAGAAAAACCATTCGGGAAGAGCGTCATCATGTCCTCATTCACCAGACACCGATCAATGCGACTAAACACTCTAGTCTCCGCCACCTTGTGTTTATTATTCCACCTAAACCAAGACCCACAAGCTTTAAGGTCAGAAACATCACAATTCGCAATACAGTCCCGGAATTGAGCCATTGCATCTTCCGGAGATGAACCCCCGAGCCTCTCACTAGCATCAATCACACAATTAAAGTCCCCTAGAATGATCCACGGACCATTAGAGGCAAAAGTCTCAAGTCTCCGCCAGAGTTCCAGCCTGTCCTCAGCTGAATTAAAGGCATAGACAAAAGTAAGCAGATAATCCTTCCCAGAGCTCAAAGAAACACGAACGTGAATACTCTGATTACTGTAACCCAAGATCGTCAGGCTGACTTTCTCATGTTTCCACAACAGCCAAACCCGACCCCCATCGTAACAATGGTTATTAGTGGTTATGCTCCATTCACTGAAGACATTCCTATGAACTTTCGCATAGGCTTTATTCTTTATTTTTGTTTCAAGTAGACCAAAGACATCTACCTGCTGCTTCCTAATAAAATCGCAAATAGTGCGCTGCTTATTTATATTACACATGCCGCGCACATTCCAAAATCCAATATTATGTATCACCATGGATAACCAACTCCAGACCACCTCCATCCTTTCCCTCACCTAATCCCTTCCTCGGCGAGCCCTTTACCACGTCCGCAAAAGAAATGCTCGGTTGGAGTACCGAGTCCTTCCTCGAAGCAATCCGGATCATATCCGAAAAAGAAAGCAGCTTCTCAGGTTGCTCCGAAACAGGCTGTCTAGCAGGAATCGAGGGCTTCACTGTCGTCTTCGAAACAGGCTGTCTCAATGCACCTCCCTCATCTTTCTTCTTAAGTCTAGCTTCCATTCGAACCTTTTTCAATTTTTCTTTTCTACAATCGCTCATTTCATGTCCATATCCTTTACATTTAGAACACCATATTGGCTTCCACTCGTACTTAACATGAACGTCAACTACATTACCATGTTCGTCCAAGAAACGAACCGAGCTCTTGAATTTTTGCCCCAATTTGACTAACACCATCGTCCTCGCATAACCCAACCTAGTACGCTCCTCTGTAGCCAAGTCCGACTTCACGTACGGACCTACCAGAGAAGCAATCCTAGGGAGACATCGGCCCAAAATTTCAGCGGAAGGTCGTGCAATTGTACCCACACCGGTACCTCTTGCACATCCTCCTTATCAAGTTTAGCCTCAGGAGTCCATTCCTTAACAATTAGTGGTTTGTTATCAAACATATAGAAACCATGGTTAAGAACTTGTACCTTAGCCTCTTTCTCTTTGAACCTTACGATGAAGATCCCATTCGGAAGAAACGATACTTTGTCAATCGAATGAGCCTTCCAGATGCGTTTAACGAACCCTTCTACAACCTCCCACGGAGGGTTTGCCTCCATGATGAAACAGTACACAGCATTACTCTAATACTCGACTTCGTCCTCTACGTCGTCCTCAGAGAAGCGAAGCAATTCTTCTTCGTTCTCCACATCCACCATGCGCTTACCCTCTCTTTGTTTCCATCCCAATTCTGGGATATCCTCTGTTTCAGGACCATCATTTGTTTCAGGGACAAACGACGATTCCTCGTTATCAGAATCGGAGTCAAGATTCAATCCAGGGATTTCATTAATCTTGCTATTCTCAGAAGATAAATCCTCTGATTATTCTGAATTCGTACGCACTTTCGAGCTATTCTTCGGTTTCGTAACGATCTTACGCAGAAGCAAATCTTTTGCAGTCTTGGTAATCGGATTAGGGCCTCTCGTTGCAGGTCTCTCCTTCTTCCTCATCGTGAGACAGAACAGGGGGCTGTCGGGCGGAGAGCGCCGCCGTCAACAGTCCAGGAACGCCGCCGTCCGGAACCCTGGGATCACGCTAAGAATCGCCAAATCTCCAGAGCAAAAATTAGAATTTGATTGATTTTTGATTTTGAAGGTTATTATCCATGTTTTTTGGTCAAATTAGGTCCTGAAATTAAATGTCTTACTATGATTGTATGTTGTATTGTGTATTCCGTTGAACCTTGCGAGAGCGTTGCTTTTTTTTTGTAATTTTTTGTTACATATACTAGTCGCGTGGCCGCGAATTACGCGCGCGGTTTTGCGCGATGTCTTCTTGACCACGATTGTTTCGGCTTTTCATTTATAGATCTAGTTGATTTTGGTTTTATTATGCTAGAATCAATGGTGTGACAATTTTAGTTTGCACGTTAATTTCAGAGTAATGATATTATTTTTGTATTTTTTGTCACAACAATGATTATTGATAGAGTTACATTCGATTGATCGTCGCAACAAATCAATAGTTTTTTTTAAAAAATTTTGCCTTGGTATGTAAGTGTTGCATTATTATGTTTTTTCTCTAGAAAATAACATGATCTATTGTCAATTTTCTGTCGCTCAACTACTTCATGTTTTACTTATTAAATTTAATGTTCTTTTTGCCAGCCATGCAATGATTACAAAGTAACAAAGCCACCTCACAAACGTGTTGACTGAGCTAAACAGTGAGCATATTCGTTTAAAGATCGCGGAATATGTCTAATAAAAACACAATGATCGAAAATAAACAAATACATCGAAAATACTTGACAAAATGCTAGAAATACTATGATCTACCGACTCTTCTTCAACAATTTGTTTAACTCATGCATTTGCCCTCTGAATCGAGACTGAGACCCGCCTTTCTCTCTTTATGATCCATTTAGATGACCGACAACTGCTTTAACGATCCTAGATACTAAAGAAAGAGATTTTGATGAGAGATGCATGAGTTTCTGAAGACTGCATCATTCCTAGCACGCCATAAAGAGAAAAGAGCATGAAGGAAAGAGAACAACCCTGCCTCCTCGTCCTTGCGGGATTTAAGGAAGTAGATCTTCACATCAATATCTTTTCTTTCTTCTTTAGTCTCTCAGATTTCTTCTCCAATGTGACGTTCCCCAAATCGGATCGGTCGTTTAGCGAAGGATGGGGGGTCAAACAATATTTTTAGACTCGCAATAACACAAAAACTACTAGAGTAATCGTGGTAAGTCGAGGTCGGTCCACAGGGAACGGAACGTAGTATCGAGTTAAAAGCGACGTGTTTGGAATCTAGAGGAGGGGTTCTAAGGGTCGAGTCTACACTAGAAATGCGGCGGAGATAACTAGAGATAATCAATCTAGGAAAAGGTGTTAGGGGAAGTCGGGATTCGGAAATTGGAGTCTAAGAAGGTCGGAATCGGGTTTTAGTCACAACATTGATAAAGGGAGAATGCCACCTTTCGGTTTCTTCACCCAACCCACCTAAAAACCCGCTTTCGCGGCGAATAAGGGTAAGTCTCAAGTTAAGGTAATTTCTACCCCGAGTTTCCCATATTGATAGAAATGAGTCAAGGTCGGTCTAGTTGGTTGGACTAAAACAACAATGACACAACAACCATAAACAAGATAAACCAACAAGCAAGCAATCCACCAACATCCCTTAATTTAAATAATCCAAGTCCTCATCCCTAAACCCCCTCAACAAGAAATCTAAAGAAGAACAACAAAACATTAATAAAGGAGAAATTAACTAAAACATGCATAATAACTAAATCTAAAGAAAATGACAACAAAACGATAAGGAAACTACGATCTACCAATTTAACCACTAAACTATGAAAGAAATTGCAATCTAACAAAATAAACTAGAAGATAATCTAGAACAACATAAGTAAAATCTAGAGAAACTAACAACACAAAGATGATCAAAATAACAATCAACAAAACTAAAACAACATAAATAAATAAAGATGATCTAAACAAGACAATAATGAGAGAACAAGATTAAAACTAACTAGAGATTAGAGAGTGAAAGAGAAATATACCAACTATGAAGATCAACAATAAATAAGAAGATTGCATAAATACAGGATGAAACTTTGTGAGGAGAATGAACAGATTTGTCACTAATCCCTTAATAAAACTTGAAATAATAATCTTCTACAAACTTGAATAAAGATCTAGAGAATTGTTGATGAAAACTATAAAGATCTACTAATAAATTACTATGTAAACTACTAGAATTATAGAGAATTACCACTAGAATACTACTAAGTAGTGAGAAGATGGAGTAGTCTAAACTAATGGTGGTGTAATGGAATTGTAATGTGGGATCTTTAATGTCATCCCTCCTAAAATAATGGAGAGGTAAAAGGCAACTAACTAGGGTATACATATATATAGTAATGCCATAATGGGTCTCTTAACCTAAAGCCGAAATCCAACTTTTTCCTCCATTAGTGAGACAATCACCCTTTATATCTTCATGAGATGGAACTTCACCCAATCGTACACAGAGTAATACCGCCGGGTGAAACTTCACCCGGTGGTTTCACCCGGTGAACTTCTTCCAGTTTTGCAATTTTGGACGCCTTTTTCTATCGGGCGAAATTTCACCCGGTGGACGAAATTTTGCCCGGTCATTTCGCCTAGTGGAGAAGCTCTCGGAAAATCTTCGGGGAGGCAAATTTACCGTCGGGCGAAACTTCGCCCGGTGGTGTTTCATCGGGTGAAATTTCACCCGGTCATTTTTCTGGCCTCTTTTCTTGTCTCATTCTTCGTCGTTTGATTGGATGGCTTTGAACTTTAAGTTGTGTGCTTTGCTCTTTGGACGGTAGTATTCCCTTCTCTTGTGCTCGTGGAAGTTCGATCGTGATTTCGGTGCCAAAGCCTATCAAAATTGATAGAAAAACTTCCAAAAACACGTAAAACACACAAGGGGGACGCTAATGCGAGAAGTACTCAAAATATGGCGATAATCGCACTCTAAACTTGCAAAACGAGGGAAAATGGGTCTAAATGGGAGGAAAAATGGTCTAAATTTAGCACACAACACAATGCTTGCAATTTTTTACCCAACATCTCCTCGAGATGATCGTTTTCCCTTTTCCCATCGATCTCATGCACTCTAGAGCTGAGCTCCTATTCTTCATCGCTAACTCAAATTCATGCATTTTGGCGTCTTAACTCTATTTTGTGTTTACTAAAAAGATTCTCTAACTCCACCTGTGACACAACAGATCAACAAACAGAAGCTCAAGAATCTGTTATACAAAGCATGATTTGTTATATTGATACGCTCATGGAAGGGCTTTCCTTATAGTAATAGCCGTTATGAGTTACATGCTCGATAAATCATGGTATCAAGTAGAAATAGATGCAAAATCCATGGGAAAGATATGACTACCAAAATGCTAAATGCTTGGACACAGCAATCAAAGCCAAATCAAAGAATCTTACTAGCTTATGCAAACTCGAGCTTGAAACTCGGAAATCAAGAACTATATTTGCAGGAAAAAATGAATACATAAAGTGAAGGGGTAGAAGTCCAGCTCTTACTTGGTTTAGAAACACAATAACTACAGGGGTTGGGAGCCCGATTCCATTACATTTTGCGAGCTAACATGTGATTAGATTAAAAAACAAATGAATCATCTTTTTAGAATGCAATTTTAATGTTTTATTTGAAGGATTATATGCATACCTGCGAGAAACCGGAACATGCATTTCCTTCTTGTATTTCAATAGCAGGAGCCTGATTCATGAAAAAATAACAGGAACAAATGGGCCATCAAAGTATCACCAGAATCGAATCAAAGCAAGTGTGAATTGTAGCATTCGCCTAGACATAAAATCGTGCGCAACCAATTAAAATTCTCGGGTACAACTTCATAGGGCCTAGTATGAGATAGGTATATATACTATTAGTCTCAAGTTTGAAGGCGATAATTATACAGCTTTTCTTAACTACTTCATGATACACAAAATATGTAGTCTTTTGACATTAGAGATGGATAGGCCAAATAACTTCGACCAAGTTTCAACCATGTCTTAACGGTAAGGCCATCATCGAAGAAACTTCGGTTTTGAATGAACTTATGTCACCTTCAGCTTCATCCAGCAGCTTCCATATGATTGCCTACTTCGCTTTCGATGTTGGATTAGATAGACTTGAAGAAACATAATGCTACATTTGAAAGGGAAAAAAACAAAACTTAATCCACGGAAAGCACCAATCTCCCATCGACAACAATACAATTAGGTCCGCTACTAAACAGAAAGGATGTCAGAACTCAGAAGATTATTGAAACCAAGTTCATCTTCCAGAAAAAGTCCGCTACTAAACTGATATAATTGGTATCTTGCGAGAAATTATAAGTACAAAATTATCATAGCCAATAGAGTTGAATGAGGATAATAGTAGAATTGGATGGAGAAGTACAAATTAGATTTCACTTAGACCATGATCATTAATTTCAAGTAACAAAATTTCATCAAAAGAGTTTCGAAAGCATATGAAAACTCAACTCTGTCTTGGTCTTCTCTGATAAAAAATAGAGTGACTGAATTCATCAATGCAAAGTTGTAGTCAAATGGCGCTTCGGCTTCAGGTTGATTTACATTGTGTACCTTGGGGTTCATCACTTAGTCCCACTTTCTCAACATATGATTCATATTTCATACAGTAACCATCGGAATTATATCAAAATCTAAGCTAATTCATTATATTTAGTTCAGTGAGATTAAAATAGAAAAGCTTAAGTTAACACCTCAGCTCATGAAAAACTGTCCACAGCCTCAAAGACGAAACAAAAACCATGCACCTTCGTTCCTCTTCAATTTTCTGTTCATACATGTCAAGTGAGTAATAAAATGTAAGAGCATTTCTCTGATCATTCTTCCATAAATTTGATATATTAGCATAGAAATCAACCTTCCAAACTGTTAACGGTAACTGGGAACATAATATACAATAATTACACTGAGCATTATCTGTCCAAAAAAAGTGAGACAAGAACTCACTTTTATATTAAACAATTGACAACAGCCACTGATGGATGAATTGGAGTTAGGTTAATTAGGATTGGAGAAGATGAATTAGGGATTTGGGGTGAAGAGGAAGAAGATGGACAAGTCTGGGTTCGTTCTTCTTTTTGGTTTACTTCATTTTTTTTTTTTTTAAATTAGAAAAAGCTGACCTGTTACAGTACAAGTATCCGCGCGCCTCGCCCAGGTTCCGCGCGACTCGCCCGGGTCTCTGGAATTTCGTCCCCAAGAGACGATTTTCTTCAGTTTTTCTTCGATTTTTGGTCTTCCGTCATGCTAGTCGCCCCATCCTCATGCTAGTCGCACGGATTAATGCTAGTCCCCAAAAAATCCAACTTTCTTGTTCCTACAAATACTAAGAATTAGAAAAATACTTAAAATTAAAATGAAAAATATAAATATAAACGACTTATTCTACGAAAAATGATTATTAATTTAATAACAAAACACGACCCATAATAAAATTTTAAAAAAAACAAATAAAAAAAATAAAAAAAACCATACCAGACACGGGTTGCCTCCCGTAAGCGCTTTTGTTTAATGTCGTTCGCTCGACTTCTTGCAAAAAACTGACTCGAATTAAAATAGTACTAAATTACTTACCTCAACCGACAATGGAGCAATTGAGCGGAATGAATGTACGGAACAACTCAATGCCCTTAGCAATCGATCAAAAATACTCGCAAATAGATTAGAATAGTGACGATAAGAGATAAAAATCAATTGCCACCACCTGTAAATAAGCACATCATAATAATCTTGCAATGAACGTCTTTCTGACCCTGTATGCTCAAAAAATGAATTCATATCAATGTACTCCTCTTTATAAGATGGATTTTTCATAGGTATAGTCAAATAAGCTCGAGGGCAAACATAAAACTTTCCCGGAATTAACACCAATGAAGACTCGAAGGGTATCGGTGGTGGTCCTTCCTTGTGAGTATTAAATTCAGTAAATATGTCTTCTCTTTCTCCCATCTTTTTATTGTCGTGCATGCTCACTAACTCACATCTCGTAGGGAAATCATTTTTCGCCTCATCAACAACTATCTCTTCTTCTCCTACTCCGACTTCCATTGTTTCCTCAAGAGTCACGCTCGTTCCCTCTTTCTCCTCAACCATCGTAACTAGAGAATCCTCCAAGATTGAAATATCACTCAAATCATTGTGACTTAAGGAATCTTCCAAAACGTGTGTTTCGTTAGTGCAAGAGGAATCAATATGTGTAGAAACTGTGGAAGAGGGTGGGGAGTATATCGAATCATCATAGTCATCTTCCCCGTCATCCCAAAAACCATCATCACTATCAACATCACACTCTTTATAAGAGTGACATACCAAATCGGGTTCAAGGGGGAGAGTGTCATCAAACTCTATGTTCTTAATAATTCCCGACTCCTTAAAATTAAGAGAAAACTCATCTTGTGCCTCTAGTCTATCATTAGATTTTGTTATTTGCACTAAAGGACTCTGAAGGTTCTCGATACTAGCATTGTTTACTTGCCCGAATTGAGCCATACTAGCTTGAAGGGTCATTTGAGCAGTAATCGGATCTCTAATCATGTCTTCCGTGGATATACGAGAATCATGTTGGGTGTTCAAATTTTTATTGAAACTCGTTGAAGGTGTCCTAGAGCGTGAGTTTTCCAACTCCCATTCTTCAGTGTCACGAGCCAAGTATATGAAAAGCTCCCACTTCTCCTCATAACTAAGTCCATCAACGAATCTCCCTTCACTTAAAGAATCAACATGCATCAAAGTTTCATCATTTAACCCATTGTATACCACATGACAGAGTTCCCAAATTTGATATCGGTGACGACATCTAGAGACATACTCACTCAATCTATCAAAATATTTGTAAAACAGTTCATGCTCATATTGAGGGAAATATTTAGTCGCCATCTATCAGATAAACTAAAACACTCAAAAAAAATACAAAAATATATTAAAACTAACCTAGACTCGATCTCTAAGACAAGCAAACAAACTAAAAATATCTACACTAGCACACAAAAACAATTAATGCCAATTCCCCGGCAACGGCGCCAAAATTTGACAGGATAAAGTCGTATGCCTCAAATTAGAATTTATAAACACTTAAATCTAAATACTAAAAACGTAGTAAAGTAGAAATAAGGGTCAAACCCAAGGGAATCAGATTAACCTAATTATGCTAATCCGGTCGTGCCTTAGATATATATTGGAGTTTGGTGGAAGACGAGTGAGGGCCGGTGTGTAATGTTATTCTCACGCATTTTGGACCGGTGACGGTTGTGTTTATTGTGTTCCTTGAGTTTTACTCGAGGACGAGCAAAGGTTCAAGCGTGGGGATATTTGATGGGCCGTATTTAGTCGTATTTATTACGACGGTTTTGGTATATTTTGTGAGCTAAATCGGTTGTCTTGTATTGCATTTGTGTCAATTTGGTATGAATGTAATATAGGCTATTTTGAGGATGCTAACCATTGGACCGTCGGTTTGGGCTAAGAGCGAATAAAACAAGATGAAGAAGAAAGCCCGCTTGAAGACCCGGAACGACAGAATCGAAGAATGGCACGAAACCACTCCAGCCTGCCACACGAGTCGCCTAGCATCCAGGCGAGTCGCGCGCTTGTGCGAGTCGCGCCATACTCATGCGACTCGCGCGGTGGCCTGTAACGTACTACGCATTCCGGCTTATTCTGTTTTAATTTATTACGTTTTAAGACTTGGATTTTAATTAGGAAATTTTATTATTACCTTAGGATATTTTTTATTATTATTTTATTATTAGTAAACTTTTATTAGGTTAAGTTTAGCCTTAGTTTTATTATTCAGAGGATTCACATCTAGTTTAACGTAAGATTGGAGAACAAAGAGGGAGACTTTGAAGAACCCTAATTTTCTGATTTCAAGTATGTGTAACTAATTTTCTCTACTTAGATTCAAGCCTTTGAAACGCTCAAGAAACGATTCTGTCGTTCCGGGTCTTCAAGCGGGCTTTCTTCTTCATCTTGTTTTATTCGCTCTTAGCCCAAACTGACGGTCTAATGGTTAGCATCCTCAAAATAGCCTATATTACATTCATACCAAATTGACACAAATGCAATACAAGACAACCGATTTAGCTCACAAAATATACCAAAACCGTCGTAATAAATACGACTAAATACGGCCCATCAAATATCCCCACGCTTGAACCTTTGCTCGTCCTCGAGTAAAACTCAAGGACACAATAAACACAACTGTCACCGGTCCAAAATGCGTGAGAATAACATTACACACCGGCCCTCACTCGTCTTCCACCAAACTCCCTCATTTTGAGATAATGCACCTTCTAATAACATTCTCATGAAACTCAAATCAAAGGTTCAATTGACTTAACACACCCAATATCAAACTATTATCATTGACCCAATTCATCAAAACAAGGCACATTAGCAAATAAATATAAGCTAAAATTCACATCTAACGCCCCTTATTTCTCCAATCCTAGAACGGATCACATGTGCTACAAATGTCACCGGTGGTACAAGACGTATACCACATTATTCCACAACACACACATTCGATCAATCCTAAACGCCTCTAATAGTTCAATATGCCAAACAAAACATCGCCAATCGCATAGATTTTAGTGCTACGACTACACCGCACCGCGATTCTTCTCACCTTAGCCAACTAATCCTACCCTTCCGACCTTCTATGTCACCCTTCTTATGACGCCAACACCAAAAACGGAAAAAGTAGTAGTGATTTTTTTTCCTAATTCCCTCATTTTGCCTAGAGCGTCCGCCCTTGCGGATTTTCACTCCAGCTTTCATTTTTTTTTCCTCACACTACTCTCGTGGCACGCAACTCGATTTTTCTTTTTACCCGGAGCGCCCTTTCGGGTTTTCACTCCGTCCTCGGCCACATTCCCCATTCTTGCCTAGGCGCCCTTTCCAGGTTTTCACCTAGCTGGGTTTATTTATTTCTTTTTGTCTTTTTATTTTTTTTTTCAATTTTTTTTTTCTCTTTTTTTCTTTTTTCGTTTTTTTTCAAATTACAGCACAAAAGACGGTTACAAAGACGAGACAAATATAAATCCCTCCCCACGCTTAATCCGAACATTGTCCTCAATGTGAGATTAAGGACAGAAATAAAAACAATAAACGGGAAAAGGGCCTTGAACAATGATAAACAACTCGTCACGACCATCATAAAGGCATAAGACAGTTACCCAAGTGCAGGTCAAGAATATCAGTTGAACATCGTCTTAAACTCCCTCGTTGGCTTAATTCACCTTCGTTTATAGTTCTCAAGACAAAAATGCAAGCAAACCCTTCTCCATAAAATCTATAGAGTAGACCAAATCCCACAACCCAACACTCCAGCTAATCTCCATCCTCACTGAGAGTACACACGCAACAGAGTAAATAAAACCAACTGTCAACCAAAGAGGGTCACCAACTCAACGGCCAAAACATAGCAACCAAACCGAGGGCAGCATCCAAAACTCCGCCCAACTAGATGTAGAAACACAACCACAACAACGCTCACACTAGCAAATCAACAGCAGCGCCGAAATCAATAATATAACCCAACCGGCAACAACAACTCAACTGACCGACTCACACTAATACTCACGACATCACAGCTCGACTCCGACAACCAACACAAATAACAAGACCAACTGATCAGATAAAATAGAACTGAATAGCAGTACAACCAATACCAATCTACCACCGACCCGACAAAATTTGCAAACAACGAATCAGAACGAGACGGCGAACTAACCGGCAACGACAGACAGAACACAGATCGAACTAACCGGCGACCTGATTGAACTTAAATGACGCACAGACATGACGCCGGCGACCCTGACCTGCGCAAACACCGTGCACGTACAGCGACACGGAGACCGACGACTGACCCTCGACGGACAACCTACCGGCGACGACAACACAACACAGTCGACTCAGAGGACCGGCGACGGGATGTGGATGAAGATTTGAATTATTTGAATGAGAGATGTGATTTGTGAACACGGGACGAGATGTGGATGAGGACCGGGACGAGATGTGATGTGGAGAAGGTGATTTGGAATGAGATTAGAATTAGATGGATGAAATTCCAATTCTCTTAAGAATAGTTAATTAAAACGAATCTCGTTCTTAATTAACCCTAACCATAAAACAACCTAAACAATCCAGTTCTAGTTTCAATTAGACGGAAGCAATATAGATCTGAGAATTCGATAGAGAATAAATAGCACGCACAATCCAGTCGTGCCTTAGATATTTATATGAATCGCTTCTAAGTACTAATATCAATGTATCCCGTTCAACATTAATTCCTAGTTGTTACTAATGTAAAGTTAATCAGTAAATCCTACTCAATTAACGATACTAACGATAGAACGATGCAATTAAATACTAGTCGTACACCTAGCAATCAACAACAACATTCATGAAATTGATAACAAAGCAATTCATAATAATCAAGGTTAATAATCAAAACATTCAAACTCACAAACGTTTCTTGAGCGTTTCAAAGGCTTGAATCTAAGTAGAGAAGATTAGTTACACATACTTAAAATCGGAAAATTAGGGTTCTTCAAAGTCTCCCTCTTTCTTCTCCAATCTTACGTTAAACTAGATGTGAATCCTCTGAATAATAAAACTAAGGCTAAACTTAACCTAATAAAAGTTTACTAATAATAAAATAATAATAAAAAATATCCTAAGGTAATAATAAAGTTTCCTAATTAAAATCCAAGTCTTAAAACGTAATAAATTAAAACAGAATAAGCCGGAATGCGTAGTACGTTACAGGCCACCGCGCGAGTCGCATGAGTATGGTGCGACTCGCACAAGCGCGCGACTCGCCTGGATGTTGGGCGACTCGCGTGGCAGGCTGGAGTGGTTTCGTGCCATTCTTCGATTATGTCGTTCCGGGTCTTCAAGCGGGCTTTCTTCTTCATCTTGTTTTATTCGCTCTTAGCCCAAACCGACGGTCCAATGGTTAGCATCCTCAAAATAGTCTATATTACATTCATACCAAATTGACACAAATGCAATACAAGACAATCGATTTAGCTCACAAAATATACCAAAACCGTCGTAATAAATACGACTAAATACGGCCCATCAGCCACATACCTATATACTCCTATATTTTAAAAAATGAAAGAGGGAAAAGTGAGGGAAGAAGAAAGTGGACAGTGTGAGCAGAGGAGTTATATTAAACAATTGACAACAGCCGCATAGTGTAGAGTAGTCTACTCCTTCACTACTATGTTAAACAATGGAGATCATCGTAGCAAATTAGAGAAAAACAATGTTGTCAGAAAAACACGATTGTAAGGCTTATATTTTTTTTCCAATTTTGCTCTTTTTAAAGAGTTATACCAACCTAGTGAGCCCAGAAATCATCAAACTCCACCACAATTAGCGAAAGTCCCATTAGATTCCATCATAATCAACCCAGAATCGATGAAACTCCAACTTACTTAACAGAAATCTCATTAATCTCTAACTCAACCAACCCAAAAATTCATGAAACTCCAACTTAACCAACATAAATCTCATCCACTTTCAACTTAATCAGCCTGGAAATCATCAAAGTCCAACCTAATTTCCATCAAATTCCAACACAATCAAACCCCAATTTATCAAACCCCGATCCCAATTTAGTCCAACAGCCTCAAGCATTTTGAATCTGTTCTTTTTCTCTAATTATTACTGACTCGACCCGAACAATTCGACCCAAATCCGACCCGAACTTAAATTGAAGTAACGAGTTTGACCCGTAACCCAAATGAGAAACCCGAAAATGACTTAAAGTCAACCCGATCTCCATACCTGAAAGTGGCCCGACCCAAATCCGACCCGGTAGGTCTAATTATTTGGAAAAATTGTTGTTTTTTAGTTAGTAGTTAGTACGGAGTAGCATTTGATTGGCGTAAAAAATTATACTCCGTATTTACTACTTCAAAATGTCGTATATTCTCCTAATTATTAGTAGAATTTTTCCCAACGATTTCTTAATTCTTTAAAATCACCTAAAACGACAAACTACAAAGAAATGAGGGAGAGAGCAAAAGATTAAAATAAAACGATTCTTAAAAGAAATACCTGTTTGACGATTGCGCAACTGTCGGTCAATATAGATCTGACCCTCGGTAATATTACCTGTAAGATCAGGTGTCGGATGCGTAATTTCTGGAAAGCAAAAATCACATTAAAAAAATCACTTGGTTCAAAAAATTCAAGCGACATTTTTAGTTACCGTCGTTAGGCATAGTCAAGATAAGGATATGGGTGGTAGAGCCTTTACGGCCTTCAATACGTCCGGGACGTTCATATATAGAGGCAAGATCGGTGTACATGTAACCTGTATAACCACGCCTTCCATGCACTTCTTCTCGAGCAGCTGGTACCTGGGTTACGAATTCAGAAATTCGGAAAATTACGACTTCTATTATTAACTTGAGCGAATACTCAAATATTGGTTCAAAAATGGGTCAAGAGAAAGGAAGTGGTTTGTTAAATTCTGATAAATTTTTGCTAAACGTTTATAAATCCTTCTAAAAATGTTGTTTTATCCAAATATTTGTCTCTGAATACCAAACACGGTATTTATTCTTAATTCTTTTATCTTATTTTTCAAAAATTATTTTCACACTTTTTTTTTCAATTAAAAACTTAATTATTAACACTTTCAACTTAATTTTCCGTTTGAAACTATTTTTTTATTACTCCGTATTATTTTATTGTATTGTTCGCCTGTTTTTGTAGATGATGACATCAGACTAAAGCTCTAATGTTGTTGACTTGTTTTTCGTATCAGACACGGTAAACAAGCCCGAAAGCAAAGAAAATAAAAGGAAAAAGATATCGAAATCTCAGGGAAATTAAAAATGTTGAGGAACGCTACCTCATGAAGTGCATCAGCATAAGAACTCATGTCGGTGAGGATGACAAGAACATGCTTCCCACATTCATACGCCAAATATTCAGCAGTGGTCAATGTAATACGGGGTGTAATGATATGTTCAATCGTAGGATCATTAGCCTACAATCAGTATATATTCAAACCATGTAAACATAACGAAATTCAAAAGAAATCGAACAAAACACAAATGTACGAAAAGATGTACTGTATATACCAGATTCAAAAAGAGTGTGACTCTCTTCATAGAGCCATTCTCCTCAAAATCACGTTTAAAGAACTGTGTGGTTTCCATGTTAACTTCCATAGCTGCAAACACAATGGCAAAGTTGTCCTCTTCACAGCCACCGCTCTACAACGATCAACCCAAACAAATTCAAATGTTTTAGATCTCATAAACTTTTAGGCCTCTTTCTTTCCAGCTTATTTTCAGTCATTCAGACGACTTCTATGAAGTTAATCTGTTCAGTTCAGTTCAGCCCCATAAGGTTTAGTTGAGTTCAGTTTGTGGTGTCATGTCCAACATGGTATCCAAGTGTCGGACACTACTATTTTTGGGCAAAATTTTCATTTTTTAGTTCTTAATTGAAGTTTCAAAGTATCGTGCGCAACACGGCTATTTTGGGCAAAATTTTCAATTTTTTGTTATAACCGCATTTCAAATAGAAAGAACGGGGCCTTAAGCTGTCATTTGAAGTAAAGACAAATGAACCGTTGGTAGGACAAATAATACCTCCAAAAGATCATCTGACTTCTCCAACTGCTTCACGAAACCAGCTTGACGACAGATTTGTGCAGCAATCTCGTTGTGAGGAAGACCAGCGGCGGAAAATAGAGGGATCTTTTGTCCTCGAGCAATGGAGTTCATCACATCAATTGTGGAAATTTTCGTTCTGAATCATCTCTTCTGGGTAAATTCTTTCACTTGGGTTGATCGAACTACCTGAAAACAGGTTCAGAAGTAGTATTCCAATCAATATCAGTAAGCGCACAGCGTACGACAGTTTCAGGGCAAACAGTCAATCCACATACCAGAGATATCCAAGTACGCTTCAGGAAGAATGGGAGGGCCATTATTGTCGATTGGCTTTCCCGATCTATTGAATATGCGTCCAAGCATATATAGAGAGACGGGAGTTTTCAGGACCTGTAAGAGAAACGTGATTATCCGCATACAGTTAAAAATATCTTCATACATTCAATTTTGACAGCCATAAAATGAAAGAGATAATTCGGCATACATTCATGTTTTTGACAAATTTGAAGCTTCGTGTGACAAAAACTAAAACGAAAGAGATTTATGATCTTACCTCACCTGTAAACTGCACGGTGGTATATTTATTATCGATTTCTGATGTTCCTTCAACTTTTAGATTTGTCAAATAACAATCTTTCAGGGAGAATACCACAAAGCTTGTCAGACATATGATGGCTGAGTGTCTTGAACCTGTCGAACAACAATCTGCAAGGGCCGATTCCAAGTGGCAGTCAACTCCAAACTCTTGACGACCCATCCATTTATGATGAGAATTCCGGATTATGCGGATTTCCCTTGCTCAACTGCACTAAATCTATCCCGTCACCAAGTCCTACTTACCTCGACCATGGTTCTGAAAAAGACAAGCTTGACAAGTTGTGGCTCTACCTAGTCATAATGTCAGGGGTTACTACCGGATTTTAGGGTGTGATTGGAACTTTAGTGTTCAAGAAGAGTTTGAGGCATGCTTATTTTCGATTTGTAGAGAATTGGTCATGGAATTTATGTTCCATTAAAAGTGAGGATGAATATATTTTGGAGAATCGAAACAGAGAATTGTGAGTAGTGTGATGAATCATCAATGATTCTAGTAATGCAAAATAATGCAATACTCCCCGTAGTGACAATCGTTTCCTATTCGTATCACATAGTGTAATTTGTCTACTTTTCAGTTAGGCTAAGACCATCCTTTTTATATGCACAAGGCTCACACAGAAATCCCGCAAAATAGTTCTCTATGTAATTAAATGCCCATTCAAATACCATCAGAAGAATTTAATCAGATGGAACTTCAAGTTGTGTGGTTACCTGTTACTCTTCGTCCAATCTTTGGAGAACTGAGAATGCTATGTCCGAATTTTACATGCAACAAAGCACGATTTTCATGATCAAACAAAACCAAATGAATTCATGATCACATCATAGATCATCATAATCTGCATGAGTATATACGAACTAACACTATCAAATACATAGATGAACACATTTACGGTTCACATTCGAAAGAAGAACGAATCACATTAACAAAACCCGCTTAAACAAAACAAAATTCAATAGCAACATAACGAAAAACAGGAACTCAAAAACCAAAAACAGACGAAAATCAAGGGCAACAAAACCATAAAAACTGGAGAATAAGAAGCTCTGTAATCCCAGATCCACAACCTGAAAGGGAGAAGGAGCAATATGAGGAACCCAAAAATGGAAATCAAAGATTAAAAAGCAAAGGCAACAAAACGAAAAAAAGTAAACGAATCACACTAACAAAATCCGATTAAACAACTGTGATCAAACAAAATCGAAGGCAACTAAACAAAATTCAACAGCAACATAACGAAAAGCAGGATTTCGAAAATGAGAAACAGACGAAAATCAAGGGCAACAAAGCCATTACAACTGGAGACTAAGAAGCTCTGTAATCCCAGATCCAAAACCTGAAAGTGAGAAAGAGCACTATGAGAAACCAAAAACGGAAATCAAAGATAAATGATATAAATAGAAAAGCAAAGACAACAAAACGAAAAAAATAGAGAGAGAAACGCAAATAAGATGAGAGAAGGAGGAACGAAGGGGGAAAGTAGAGGAAAGCAGTGAAGGGGGAAGCGTGTAAACAGAGTAGTAGTAGAGGGCAGAGAAGGGAGGGCATGGCCATCATTGTTGCTAAGAAGGAACACTGTTCCTAAGCCCAATTGTTTGAGAATTGGTTTTTTAAAAGGTTAGGGATATTAACTTCAAGATTCGTACTACTTGTGTCCCCTTAGGTACTTATAATTGAGAAATATCAAATTTAATTTTGGAATGAATAGAAAAGTTGTATCGTATCATATATTGAAACGATTGTAAGTCTTATTTAAGTTTTCGAATAAGAATTCAGTGTTACAAAAAAACATGTCATACATATAATAAAATGAATATCAATATAACAAAACTTTGCAAACTAAAATCGAAGGTGTTGACAGCGAAAATATCATAACAATAATATAATTTTCTATAAAATTAATGCATAAATATTTAATTAAAATGCATAATCTAATAATCTTCTATTTCCCTCATTTGCATTTAATACAACACATTCAATAAACCTATTTTTTATACTTAATTTTTTTTTTTAAAAATGATCAATGAGAAGAAGTTGACATGGCATCATGAGTGCTTTCAAAATGAAATGGTGAAATATAATTGCTTAGTTTGACTTTATATAGATAGATAACAAGTACAATTGTCTTACTAATTTTTGTTTCAACTCGATATTTTTTGTTTAATCGTGTATAACATTTCTTCGTTAATATTTCTATCATACAACCCGGTGATTTATCACGGGTTTCACAATAGTTTTTTTAATATTTAACAACCAAAACTTGTCGCCATACCCATGCACCGCATGAGTCTATGTTTGTTTTTTTTTATATATTTTGTCATACTTGTCATTTTTTCTTTCTAATTTTGTCTTTAGTTTGTATCGGTTAAGTTGCTTGTTTATACTTTTGTGTTTAGATCATTATAGACAAATACGACTATGCAAGCAAACCTTTTTTTCATTACGGTTTGATACGAAAATACGAAAAATTGTTTTTTTTTTTTGTTTTCCCAATTTTTATACATGAGATTATACAAATAGTGGGATGTGTCATATTACATGTTTCACATTTGTTATATATTTTGTTTGTGTTGCATTTGTCCTATTATTTTCCATTATTTTTTTGGTGAAGGGTAAGTATACTGTTGAACCTAGGGGTTAGATCTCGTCTGTTTTTTTTATATCAAGTTTTATATGCTTTGAAGTTTGTAGTAACGTGATTGATATGAACAAGTTATGATGTGTAGCACAGGAAAAGGGAGCAAAATTCCAAGAAGACACTTGGTTAAAGGATCAAGGGGGAAGACAGGAGGCTTAGGATTACTAATGTAAAGAGGATAAAGAAACCATATGACAAGGATAAAGTAAACTTGAATAAGGTTACATTAATCTTCTCCGTAAGCATTTTACACGAGTCGCCAAGATTTAAGATCAAATCTTTTATCATATATCAAAGTGAATCTTGTGTCGAAAGAAGATATTTTAAAGGAGGAAATTATCTATCAAGGAAATAAAAGTTTTCAAAATAAATGATTCTCAAAATATCTTGATCTCTCAAAGATATTAAGCAATCATTAACAAGGGAAACTTAATTATATTATCTTAGTTAATTGATTTCACCTACCATATCTTTCCTAAGTGAGGAAGCACATCAATTAAGGTGATCTTATTTCCTTTGTTAAAGAAAATAATCCACCTATAAATACTATGCTCTTTCTCACTTAAGATTAGGACTTGAAAAACACATTTTCTTCTTTTGCAAAAATCAATTCACGTTTTCTTTCAAAAGGTCTTTTGCAAATTCTTTTCGGATTAAGTCTTGGCTATATAAAAATCGTGCTTAAATTGTTTACACTTGAAGTCATATAGTTTCATTATTCTCTCTAGACAATTGAAGTGTATTCATAGCTAGAGAAATTTTGTAAACTTAAGATAGTATAGACACACGAGTCGAGTAGTGGTTACTCAATCGAACGACATACATCGTTCACACCTTGAACGCTTCACATCGTTCAAACACCGAGGGCTTCACATCCCTCACACCGAAGGCTTAACATCCTTCATCGTCGTGGGCTTAACATCCCACACACCGAGTGCTTAACATCACTCACACCATCACGATTAGAGTTAATCATGATCGTCTTATTTGTAAGGTAATCCGGAGAAGGTACACTTATAAATAAAGACACCGGTGGACGTAGGCTTTTCAATTGGGCCGAACCACGTTAAAATTGCTCGTGTTATTTACTTTACGTTTTATTGAGGTTTGCTATTTCTTATACTTATACTCTTTAGTAGTAAGTATAGTAGCAAACACTTTTGTACTTCCTTTTATTTAGCCACTTTACTAACATAATATTACACTATATCTTTCCTAATAAGACTTTGGTGTAATTTATCGTTTAGATTTTTAAAAGTACCATAATACTCTATTCACCCCCCCCCCCTCTAGAGTATTTCATAGTATCGCTAGACTCTACATATACATATAAAGAATGTGTATCTTGTTACAAAAATGAAACCAAATGACTACATCAATTTATGTAGCCATCTAGCTGATGCGCGCTGTCGCTGATGCGCATGCAAACAATACTTTTAGTCCTAACTCACTACTGTGTAGTAACGGCAAGTCGAGGTCGAACCACAGGGAGGCGGTTAAGTGCTATCGGTCAAGTCTAATGTTTAGTTGCGATTGGGGTTGAGATAGGGGTTTTGCGACGAGAAGAGTTGAACTAATGCTAGCGAGTTAGACAGCTAAAGCTAGAGACAATAATGGGAAAGACGTTGGAGAGAGTTGGGATTCGGAAATTGGGGCCTAAGAGTCTCGGAATCTGGTTTTAGTCACAACGTTGATAAAGGGAGAATGCCACCTTTCGGTTTCTTCACCCTACCCACCTAAAAACCCGCTTTCGCGGCGAAAAAGGGTAAGTCTCAAATTAAGGTAACTCCTACCCTGAGTTTCCCCATATTGATAAGAGTGAGTCAAGGTCAATCTAGCTGCAGTCTAGGTCAACAAAGACACAAAAACCTCAAACTTGATAAATTAACAAGTAAACAAGTAAACAACCCACCAACATCCCTCAATTCAAATAATCCAAATCCTCATCCCTAAATCCCCCAACAAGAAATCTACTCATTACTCCTAAGTCATAATGGAGAACAACAAAACACTAATAAAAGAGAGATTAACAAAGGCATGCATAATAACTAAATCTAAAGTAAATGATAACTAGATGATAAGGAAACTATACTAACAAATGACACTAAGGATGAGGAATAAACTATCACACAAACTATGGAGAAACTAACAAAGGAGAGAGAAAAAACATAAACTAATTAATGGAGAAAGGGAGAGGAAAGAGATTACCAACTATGGAGAAAACTAAAGGAGGAAGATGAAGATTAACATAAAAATTGAATCTTGGAAGAGATAATACAAGAACTTGTCACCAATCCTTGCAAAATTCTTCAATCTCCAACATAAAAACACAAATCTTCAACTAAAGATAATGGAAGCTTGATTACAAATTATAGAGTAGTTTAATCTAAAACTAATGGAAACTACTAAATCTATGGAGTTTTTACTATGGAGGCTTACTACTACTACCACTACTAATATGGAGATTTTTCTACACTACTCTAACCTAAAGAGGCTCACTTAAGGCACAAGAATGAAATAAAACCCTAGGTTTACTATATATATATATATATATATATATATATATATATATATATATACTAATCCTTAATGGGTCACGCAATCTTAAAGCCCATAATCCAATTCCTCTTCTTTTACCTAAACCTTCACCTTATGCATCTTCATAGGGTGAAACTTCACCCAGCGGTTGACGGGCTGACACCACCGGGTGAAACTTCACCCGGTGAGACTTTTTTCTCATTTTGCGATTTTGGCACTTTTTCTCCATTGGGCGAAATTTCACCCGGTGGGTGAAATTTTGTCCGGTCATTTCGCCCGGTGGTGAGTGTCCACGAAGATCTTCGGGAAGGTGGAAAATGTCGTCGAGCGAAACTTCGCCCGGTGGGAACTTATCGGGTGAAACCTTCACCCGG